>OZ026617.1:81388290-82685790 GCA_964020975.1 Hermodice carunculata
ATAGTGGATCTGTATGAGCATTATATTTTTTACAACAAATCATACGAATAGCTTTTTTCTGCATTTTGAGAATTTGAGAATTATTAGATCACCACACTAGGATTCCGTAATTAAGTTGTGACAATATGAAAGAATTATAAATTTTTATTTTGGCAGTCATTGGAAGCATATTTTTAAGCTTCTTCAAAATTCCTAGTGCTCTTGATATTTTGTTACTTAATTTATCTACATGTGCTTTCCAATTTAAACTTTTGTCAAGAGTAATTCCGAGAAAAGAGAATGTATCAACATGTTCAATTTGATTTTCGTTTATTTTGAGATTTGGTACACGGAATTTTTTGTTTATTTGATTTAAAGTCATGAACTTTGTTTTGGTCACATTAAGTGATAGCTTATTTACATTTAACCATTCAACGATGTTTCTTATCTCAGCATTGATATTGCTATCAATATCCGAATTGATATTTACATTGAAAGAATTGAGTGTGGTTGATAAGGTCGAATTATCTGCGTACATTATTACTTCAAATATTTTACTTGCATGGGAGATATCGTTAATATAGATAATAAAAAGCAATGGTCCTAAAATAGAGCCTTGTGGAACTCCAGTGGTAATGGACATGGCATCAGATTTAACATTATCTGTTTGAACGTACTGCTTACGATTTTTTAAATAGCTTTCAAAGAGTTTTAAGGGTGTTTGTTTGATACCGTAGTTACTCAGTTTGTGCAACAGAATAGAGTGATCTATGGTATCGAAAGCTTTGGATAAATCTAAGAAAATACACAAAGGTAAATTGCCCTTGTCCATTTCTAATATAATTTTATCGACTAATTCTATGGCTGCTAGTTCTATAGAGTGATCTGTACGGAAACCGTATTGGCTACTGTAAAAGAGTTTGTGTTTCTGAAAGTATTCGTATACCTGGTTGAATATGATTTTTTCGAGAACTTTTGAAAATGCAGGCACAAGTGAGATGGGACGATAATTTGTGAACTGGGTTACGTCATCTTTTTTATAGATTGGAATTACCTTGGCTGTTTTAAATTTATCAGGGAAAATACCTGTATTTAACGACTGGTTGATCAGTTCAACAAAAGGTTCAGAAATGATATTTTTGATAAATTTCATTAATTTGGTTGAGATACCATCTAGACCACAGCTAGTTTTGGGCTTCAGGTTATCAATGACTTTTTCGACCATATCTTGGTCGACATTTGAAAATTTGAAGTTTAGATTATATTGATTGTTTAAATATTGTTTATAACCAGTAGTATCAGAGGTTTTGATTTGTCTAGCGAGATTTGGACCGATATTTACGAAAAACTCATTGAATTTATTTACAATAGTGAGTCTATCCTTTATTAATTGATCATTTTCCGTGAAAAACTCGGAGAATTTCTTTTTTTGTTTTGTTTAGTTTTTGATAGTATTACATTTATAGTCTGCCAGGTCTTTTTCAAGTCATTTTCATAATTTCTAAAACATGATTCATGGTAATCCTTTTTTGCTTTACGAATACTTTTTCTGAGGATATTATTGTAAGTTGCTAAATTAGTTTTTAATGTTTGGTAAACAGGGGACTCAACACATGTACACTTCATTTTTTTATATAAAGTATCTCTGTATTTAATGGATCGAAGTATTCCTGCGGTTATCCATTTTTGCTTTTTACACTTGTATTTGTTAAATTCGATAGTTTTTGTAGGAATGTGTTTCTGAATAGCTTTATCGATAACTTCATATAAGATTTCAACATTTTGATTTATATCAGCAGAAACATCGCAGTTAATTTTATGTATAAGGTCGGAGTTTACTAATTCATTATAAAAATTATCATGTCTGCAGGACTTTGTTTCCTTATTTCTATCAGTTTGGGGGTTGTTCTTGTTTTAGGAAGAGTATCAAAGCAACTGAAGTACGGTTGGTGATCTGAAAATTTTTTAATCATAAGGCCAGACGTAGTAGGGGTATCATTAATTTTACAAATAATATTATCAATAAGAGTCCCTTTTCTGTTCTAGAACCGAGTTGGAAATGTTATTTTGGGACAAAAGCCATTTATCATTAAGGTATCAAAAAATCATGAAACGTTTCCTGACCTCTAAAGGTCAAAGGTCAAGGCTATCTGGACCTTTGAAATTTACATCTAGCCGGAAACTTGTCAATTTTTATCCCATTTTGATCATGTTGGGCTCAAAATGTAGCAATTGTAACACTGACATTTTGTAATTTACATGTGACCTTCAAAGGTCAAAGGTCAATATAATTTTGCCCTTTGAAATTTTCATCCAGCCATAACGTGGTCAATTTTCTTTAGATTTTGGTTCATGTTTGGGCTTAAATTATAGGTTTGTAACACTGTACATTTTTGTAATTTATATGTGACCTCAAAAGGTCAAATGTCAAGGTCATTTGGACTTTGTATTGGACTTTGATCCAGCTATAAGCTTAATGGAATGTGAAGTATCAAAGTACCAAAGAACAAAAGTTGTAGCAATTAATGTTTACAACTTTTGAAGGCACAGAGACTGATTTGCTTTGAAGCAATTTTTTTTCTAGATGAATTTTGCATTTCTTCGACGCATCGTGGAACAAAATCTTTTCCACTGCTACCACTGCTTCAAAAGGGGTAGTTTTTCCTAGTAGAATAATAATTATTATTATTGTTTGTTTCTTTCTTTATTTAATTATTTATTTGTTATACCTTGCTCACGAATTGTGTGTGTGGGGGGGGGGGGGAGGAGGAGGGGAGGTATATGGTAATGGGCACCGTCCGTTTGTCCTTCCATCCATCTGTCCAACCTGCCAGAACACATTTTGTCTAGGCCATATCCTTGAGAAAGTCTGTGATCATGTATTTAATTTAGTTTGGGAATAGTCCCAGTTGGTGGACTGAGGTGTAGGGGGAAGGGGGCGGGTGGGTGGTGGTCTTGAAAGTGGTTTGGTTATGGGGACTCCTGCTCATTTTTTTTTAAAGCTTGGACTTATTTTTTTCAGGGATGGGGGTTGCTTGGGTTGTGTGCATGGTCTTGTCAAAGGTATTATTGTTGATTGATATCTGGTGACACTTGCCAAAGGTAGTGGCAACATGAATGTCTCTTTCTTGAATCATCAGCATGAAACAGCTAGCTAATATTGAGAAATTCTATGATCATGTATTGTTTAGTTTAGTTTGGGAACAGTCCTGCCAGTTGGTGGACTGACGTGTAGGGGGAAAGGGGGTAAAATCTTGAAAGTGGTTTGGTTAGGGGGACCCCTGCTCATTATTTTTTCAAGTTTGGACTTAGTTTTTTCAGGGGTGGTGATTGCTTGGGTTGTGTGGTCTCTGTGTTTATATCCATATTACCACCAACAGAAACTTTTCACACCTTACTTGTAAACTATAATAAACAAATGTACATCGTGTATATTTACCACCATGATTATTGTGGGCGGGATATATGGCTAGCGTCAGCAGCTACTTGGTATCATCATCATCATCATCATCATCATCATCATCATCATCATCATCATCATCATCATCATCATCGTCGTCGTCGTCGTCGTCGTCGTTGTTGTTGTTGTTGTTGTTGTTATTATTATTATTGTTGTTATTATTATTTCAGAGGAGCTTTACGGGGAGCCCTTGCCGACCTTAAGTCAGGTGACATGGGTGCTGTATAACATGGCGAGTGGTGGAGCATATTTGACATCTCTAATGTACTGGACAGTTATATACAAGGGTAAGTGGTAGAGATGAAACTGCCTGGGTATCTGACTAGGGTTGCCGTTAGTAAGGATGTGCCAAGCGCTGGGCGCCGCGAAACACAACCTCAAGAAGCACTTCACAATAATATACAGGCCGCCACCGGGCAACTTTGACCGCATGCTATTAAAGTGGTAGGCATTTACACAGTCCATCAAGGTAGCAACATCTCCACAACATCGCACAAATGCCAGTGATTAAACACTCCGTACAACCGTTTCACTTCAATATCGGAATTTCTCTCAACATTCAACTCATCTGCAACCAAACAATCATAATTACTGTCTTTCATTGGGTGCACAATAATGACAACTGTTTTCCAAAACATGATATATGCTTTTGAATGTAATCATAACTCTTTTTGAAAATGACAATGAAAAGTCAAAAAGGTACACGTGTCTACACACTTTACAGTATACATGCGTGGAAGAGCAAGGCGTAGACCTCTACAACCAATACATTTTGCGACGTTAATATACATTCAGTGATTGATGTTCAAGCATTTGTATTTGTGTCTTTTTGTGCAGAGCCACGTCCCAGTGGTCATTACCCCATTGCGCAGTCCGAACTCTTTGCTCTTCATACGGTAACCTGTCACTGTCTAACCTTTATACATGTGGAAGTACTATTATCCATACTGCCCACGTTCTACTCTTAAATTCTGACATAGGCTGTATTAGCCAAAATACAGAGCTTCATTATGAAAGAAGAATACCTGTCAAACCAAACATAATTACTCAATTTTTATAGTACAAGTTTAGATAAGAACAATTTGACTTACCCCTGAACTAGTATGTGCCCTTTGTAGCTGCATAGCTTATCTTAGTAAAACCACATTCCAGTGTATAACTGAGGTGGAAACAAGCTGGGGCATTATATTCATTCCCAGATATTATAAAATAAACAGTTGCAGCTAGACCACCGGTACAAACCGGGTCAAATCCTAACAAGTGCAACAATGGACATCCTGCACCAGATATTTGAAACAAACCCCACGAGGACATCTACTCCTCACTTTGAAAGTCTCCAAACAATGAGGCTCTATTTCACTGCCAAATCAGAGTCAACGTTTTAACGTAATGTGTCAGGTTTGTGCATTTGAGTAAATACTGTCCAATTTGAGGGTTTTTTTTTGAAATTGAGTAAATATAAACTTAGGCATGTCAGAAGAGAACGAAAGCCATAAGCATTTATGTCAAAAACATGTTATCAAAATATAATTTTTCTTAACCCTATTCGTACAATTAGGCAAACCTGTAACTGTCGTCGGCCACTGCTTGCTACCTATAGCTCCAAGGGGTTAGCCTGACAGAAAACATGTAAGCCTGAAATGCATGAAAGTGAATATTAGGATAGAATGACGCCAAAAGATAAAATTAAGTAGCAAAACAGGCACGTCTAACAATAGTTAAAATTATTCCAGCCAAACTATCTGATAATTGAAAATTAAGAACAAAATTTGCAAGGCAATTCAGAAAAGAATGAAAGTCATTAGTATTTAAGTCAAGAGAATGCAATCAAAATGTAGTTTTTCTTAACCAGATATCAAGTACAATTAGGCAAGCTTGTAACTGTCGGAGGTTGCTTCTTGCTATCTATAGTCCATGAGGGTTTAACATAACAGAAAACAAGCTAGCCTAAAATGTCTGTTAGGTGATTATTGAAAAAGAATGATGCCAAAAGGTAAGATTAAATAGCACAACAGGCAAGTCTAAAATCTATAAAATTATTGAAGCCAAAGTTTCTAACAATCTAAGGATATTCACAGAAAAATTTGTAGAAATATTTTATCAAAAGTACATCTTTGGATCCTCTTGACTCAAGTTTATTGTAAATGTATTAGGTTATAGATGCAAAATCCTGACATTTAGAACAAAGACGACCAAATTTCAAAATTTATGACAAAAATGTACTATATCCAATGGTTTCTGAAATATTATTGTCCGGGTAAGGATAGCTAACTACTTTAAGTTGAACTCATCTATTTTGTGATTAGCTTTAATGCAAAACCCAGTCATTAGTGACCTGAATATCCAAGTCCAGAAACTATCTCTCAATCTATCTGAATTGTTACCTTCCAAAGGGATATCTTTTCGGTAATTTTTTTTTGGCAATTTCACTGAAATATTGTACATTTTCTCAACCAATGTCATCAATGTACCTTGCGTTGTTTCATAATTTTGTAGCCATTTGAAAATCATTTTTATCAATTTATCCATATACTTAAATAAAAGCCAGGTTAATATAAATCTGCAGGTAATTGGGAGCAGTTGCTACCCATTGGAATGCCTTTTAGCAATTGAACAAAGGCGTTATCCAAAAACCACCTGCTATTGTATAACTGAAGTAGAAACAAACTGGGGCCTTATATTCAGTCTCAGTGATTGTAAAATAAACAGTTACAGCTAGACCATCTTTACAAACCAAGGTAAATCCTAACAAGTGCTGCAACGGTGGGTATCCTGCATCAGAAATGTAAAACAAACCCCCATGAAGACACCTACTCCTCACCTTGAAAGCCTCCAAACAATTAAGCTCCATATCCCTGCCAACACTGAGTCAATGTTTCAACGTAATGTGTCAGGTTTGTGACGTTTGAGAAAATGCTGTCCATTTTGAGTAATTCTTGACTATTGAGTAAAAGTGCATTTAGGCATGTCGGAAAAAAATGAGAGTCATTAGCATTTATGTCAAAAAGATGTCATCAAAACATAATTTTTCTTTACACGATTTTAATTGCAAAGAGAAAACTGTTTTCTGTCGTCGGTTGCTGCTGGCTACCGATAGCCCCGGGGGGGGGGGGGGGGGACCTGACAGAAAACATGTAAGCCTAAAATGTCTGAAAGTGAATACTAAAACAGAATGATGCCAAATGATAAAATTTAAGTAGGAAAACAGACAAGTCTAAAAACTGTAAAATTATTATAACTAATCTTTCTAATAATCTTTGGATATTAACAGCAAAATTTGTAGTGTAAGTCAGAAGAGAATGAAAGTAATTATTATTTAAGTCAGGAGAATGCAATCAAAATATAATATTTCTTGACCAGATGTCAAGTACAATTAGGCAAACTTGTAACTGACGTGGGCAGCTGCTTGCTACCGATAGCCCCTGGTTATATATATATATATATATATATATATATATATATATATATATATATATATATATATATATATATATATATATATATATATATATATACACATCAGGCGGACCAGTGCATAAATTGCAGTATAAGGGAGACCACACAAGTATCTAGTATAGTTACTGTAATCCTAACAAGTAAACTTAAAAAACATTTTGGTGTCCCTCTGATTGCCAGAAATTATTTGATCACAGGTCATACATATCTAGATGGGTCTTGTCACGCCCATCACAGTTTTTAACTAAAAAAGTAAATTTTCTTCAAAAATGACAAAGCAAAAATTAAAAAAAAAACACTTCTTCATTGTTTGCAACTTAGTTGAATTGAACATACAAGATCAGAAAATGTTGCTGCAATAAAATTTATGAAGTATGTCGCTTTTTGTGATGGACATGACACTTTTAAACGGATGTGCTAACGCCAACAATGTATACCTGGTAGCCTGGCCTAAATTGTAAATCGATACACCTTTGATCCCTTGGTGTCATTCTATTAGCTCCATGCATTGTGTCTTCAAGCAATTCTCCTCTCACCTGGTCTGCTGTTTTCAGCATTTTTAAATTTCAACGTAATCTTTTGATGATAAACAAAAGAAGGTTGGATGCAAGTTTTCTCTAGGATGCACACTGCCCCTATCCACTCCTGCATTAATAATAATAGTGATGATGATTATAATCCCGTGGCACTCCACTTATTTGCTGTGGTCAAAAAAGACCCTGTCCCTCTGACCCTACCCCCACCTCTTACGCTTAGACATTTCCCATGTCCTATGCACGCAGTCATGGGCGCCCTGATCAGGGCTACTGCCTTTCCCTTTCCTTCCCAACACCTGTTATTGTAATTAATTCTGTTCTCTTCTAATTCTATCATTCCATTTCTTTTCTCCTAGCACCCTACCCGGAAGTCCTGTACAGTTCTGACCCATTTCTTTCCTCCTGGTACCAGCTGTCAAACCTTAAATCTATGCCACACTCTCTTCTTCTCCTCAGCGCCGCGCTTCTAAGCCCTTACAGTTATGATCCTCATTCTGCCATTCCCTAAATATATTTGCTTTTGCGTCTCTATATGCATCACACCATACCAACCAATGGGCTATGTCTCGTCTGCATCCAGGCAACAAACTGTACACTTTCCATTGATACCTGCAGTCCATTTCTGTCATCTCGTTTCTAAATTGATATCTACGTCTGTGACCCATCTTGTGTGTTCTGTAAGAGCTTCATTATATATATATTCCTGCACCACCTGCCCCTGTTTACTGATTGCAGATATTCGCAGTAGTTCAACTTGGCTTTGGCAATTCTGTCAGTTATGCTAGTCCATCCTTACTCCCCTAAGACTGCTTCTGTTGTTGTACATAGCGATAGTTCCAGAGTATAAGACTACTTCATCAAAAGGTATGAGATAGGGGTTTGGAAAACCAAGACACAGACTAAAAAATGGCTTGCTCCAAACTGAGGCACATACTTCCGGCTACTGGACGGAAAGTTCATCCAGCATGGTATGAGAATTCGTACATTGGGAATGACTAGGTTTATTCTTTCCTGTCTCGACATGTCCAGCTCAGCCTTAGGAACCCAGAGAAACTGAATCACTTCAGAGCCGTCACAGGGACTGATACGATTCTCAGTCACAATTTCGACACACTGGAGGAGCTCCTAGACCACAACAATCTTCGCAATACCAAAGATATGACACACAATGGTGACGAAACTGAAATTCCGTTCTATTTCTGGCCATTACTAGACATACTTTTAACGCAAGCATTGACTGAAGAGTCCGCCATTTGCTCAAATTAGGTCATGGTAACACCAAAATCTGATCAGTATATTTTGCCAGGTAAGGTAAGCATATTGCCAAACTAAGCAGAATACATGGTGGCATTCTGTAGATATAGCGGTGATGAGAATGTGCACATCTCGGTGGACAGGTGGACGGGCATCTCTAGTATGATACACTTATGTAGAAAAACATGACCCATATTCATAAATATCAAACCCAATAATGACAGGAAAGAGATTCCAGAGCTACCAAAGCATCAACATTCATCTTCCAATACCAATGTGAAGAAACAAATTCCACTCCTGACTTGAGACAGGCAGTCACCCACAAAAGGCAACTGGTGGTTTTAAACCGATCCCCTCAACCTTTGAAATATTCTTCATTAAATACAGACTATATTGTTTCCAATATGGCCCAACCACTCAAAGTCCAAATTTTATTACTTCTGCCAAAAATAAAAATAAAATTGGTAAGCCTATCACTATTTTGGTTCTTCCGACTAGTTTGTCAGCTGAATTTATAGCAAAAGTAAAAAGTAGGCCTATATCGTTATTGTGATACCTATGGATCTGGAACATTATCTAATTGATAAGTTAAGTGATTGAATCACTGTTATAGAGTATCAAATGCAAGGAGCAGACTCCTACAAGTCCCTCACTAAACAATTGAAGTTCTACAGATGGACCTCTCTAGTATGATACACTTATGTAGAAAAACATGACCCATATTCATAAATGTCAAACCCAACAATGACAACAAAGAGATTCCAGAGTTACCAAAGCATCAACATCCATCTTCCAATACCAATGTGAGGAAACAAATTTCACTTCTGACTTCAGACAGGCAGTTACCCATAAGAGGCAACTGGTGGTTGTAAACCGATCCTCTCTACCTATGAAATATTCTTCATTGACAACAGACTTCAGGTTTTCCTTAACATATTCGCCTACCCAACTAAACCCAAATTTAATCACTTGTGTCAAAACTAAAAAGAGACATGGTAGGCCTGTCACTTTTTGGTTCTCCTGACTTGTTCCATACGTGGGTACAAAGAAAGAAGAAAAGTGTACTCCAGATCAAGCTGCTCTTCTTTTGTTAGATGGACACAATAAACATGTCCTGCAACTGCTAGATCTGAGTTACTCTGAGACCCTCAAATGTAGCTGGGACTTAGAGTGTAAATCCTGTGCCAGACAGCCATGGAACAGGTCAATTTGTCAAAAAATTTAGATTTTACTACGCACCTGACAGCGTTTGTCAGGAGACAAAACAAAGAATAGAAACAATTACAAAGGAGTTTCAAAGTGCGGACTCTACAAGACGTTAACAATGACAGATCGTATGCAAGACAGATCTCTGGTGCCATCCTTTGGTCGCCCCAGGACACTGAATGGATAGGACTGTGTTTCAGACTGCCCAACAACAGCCAATAACAGGAATGATGGTAGGGGAGCTTTGGAGGACATAGAAGTGAGCATTGATTCTAATTTTCCTTCCAGATGACAGTGGAGCACAGCCTAAAATGATGCAAAGCACAAGTGATCACACAAGTGAAGAAAGTATTTCTGAAGCACAATGCAACTCTGAAGAGAGCCAGCGCAATAGACGTAAAACACATGCAGTTGAAAATAAGAGGAGTAAAGTCACAAGAGACCAGATGTGAAATGTGCCGCGGGTGGGCCCATGATGCATGTGCTGATTTAGAATCAGTCCACTTTATTTGTGATATCTGCAAGTGAACATTAAACTAGAAAAGAATTTCTTCAATGCAAATCTGTCTGTGCTTACAAAAGAAAACTGCTGCCTTGTACATTTTAAGTAAAATTGTAAAAGCTGCATGAAAGAAAGCATGAAGTTAAAAAACAAAAAACAAAAACAAACAAACAAACTTGGGACTTCAGGCTCCTGACGGGAAAAAGAATCCGAAAGAAAGAATTAAATGCCAGACAGACAGAAAGAATTGTTGATAAAACAGAATTGCAAATGTTAACTAACAAAAAAGTACACATTTAATGGCAACTTTGATTCACTTATGGATCACTGCGCACACTGGTTCCATATTACATTCTGTCCGGTATTCAATTTTTACTTTCAGATTCTTTCACCCGTCAAGAGCCTGAAGTCACGAGTGGGGTTTTTTGTTGTTTTTGTTTTTTACTTCTTGGTGTTTTGTTCTCCTCATGACTTATTTGGACACCTGCGTTGCGTACTTTGGCGTCTCAGGGTCAAAAAGCAGTACCTCTTCATAAACAATCTCAATAAAATGTCAACGCTTGCCCCTCTCTGTTGCTATGGTATTTATGACAAGATGGCAAACAGTGAAAGGTTGCAGTTTTCAATATTGTGTAAAGATGTGTAAAGATTGTGTAAAAAAGTGATGAACTACGAAGGCATCGGCAATTTAAATCATTATTTGAACCTGGAAAAAATATTTGTCAATAAGAAAATATGCTATGGGACTTGCCGATTTCAGAATTTCAGACCGCCCTTTCAGAATTGTAACAGGTCGGCATGATAGACTCGAAATGGATGATAGAAAGTGTCAATTTAGTAACTTACAGTCACTAGAAGATGAATGTCATTTTGTGAGGGTATTCCCATGTTTTCAAGTATTTAAGACAGAATTGACCAAATTATATAAAATGCCCATCCGGAGAGAAATTCACCACACTTTTAACATTACAAAATCCTTAAATAATATTAATCTTCTAAAGCAAACTACTGTTTGAACAACTGAAATTGTTTATGTTATTACAAGTATGAGGTGTCGTCCAATAATCGAGTATTCGTGCATTATAAAGCCTGTAGTCTCATAGTACCAAATAAACTTACTTACTCACTGTACACAATACAACATAAACTGATGACAAAATTGTCGCCATATGGCAGCATAAAAGTGTTATGTCTAACATGAGTATAAACACTATACCCTAGTGATGTACAAAAACATGTTAGTGACTGCTGATGATAGATTATAGTGCGTCATGTGTCTGGTCTTTCAGAAACCTGTACAAGTCTGCTGTTGCTGTTCGTTATTTGCATTATTTCAACTTCATAGACAGGACCGCACACTGTTCAGAGATTTTAGCATTAGTGGTGCCTAAGAGCTCAGCTCTGGACACATTTATGATGGACCAACCTAAAATGTGAAATCGGAATGGGACATCAACGCCCAATAGTTTTGAAGATAGACCCACATTCAACATTAAATTTTTCCCATGTCACATATGAATCCGAGTTCTACCTTTTTGTTCGCGATTAACTGGATGCGACTACAGCACAAACCTATGAATTGAAATTGGAAAAACGCCTCTACTTATACTAAGTTTGAAGCTATTCAACATTTATAAATATAAATTTATGTAAAAATATACAACTTTTATTTGTGGTTCATTGGATGCGCTTACAGCACAAACCTGTGAAATTAAGTTGGATGGCACATCTACCTATAATAGTTCTGCAGATATTCAAGGTTGTAATTTCTAAATAGCCCCGATTTGCATAATTTATCAAAATTGTTACCCCTCCTTATAAAAAGCCGGACTTTACATATAGATGTATATTCATGCTTGGGAGTTTCTATGTAATGTAGTCTTCAAACGGAATGTCGAACAAATTTGCTGGTACTGAAAGAAAAACTAGAAAAGAAGATTTGCTTCAAAGCAAATCTGTCTGTGTGCCTTTCAAAACTGTTATCCTTTGGTACTTCATATTACATAAGGCTTATGGCTGGATGCAAATTTCAAAGTCCAAATGACTTTGACCTTTACAGGTCACATGTAAATTGCGCAGTGTTACAATACCCACTATTTAAGCCAAACATGAACCAAATCGGATGAAAATTGACCAAGTTATGACTGGATCAAACTTTCAAAGGTCCAAATGACCTGGACGTTTGACCTTTAGAGGTCACATGTAAATTTCAAAAATGTGCAGTGTTACAATAGCTACAATTTGAGCCCAACATGATCAAAATTGGATAAAAATTGACCAAGTCATGGCCAGAAGAAAGCCACAATCGAAATTGGCGTTTGACCTTGAAATGACATTTTACCTTGAGGTGACCCCCCACTCAAGTGAACCTTGACCTCAAAAATGACATTTTGGCTTAAAATTGACCTTTGACCTTGACATGACCTTCGACCTTGACATGACCTTTGACCTTGATATGACCTTGACATTTGAGATGACCTTTACCTTGCTATGATCAAACTCCTTTACACTCGGAACCACTGCTATAGTATATATGATATTGAAGATTTAAAACTTTAATTAGCCCTCATTTGCATAATTTTGAAAAGCATAACCTCTCCATATTAAAAGACCTGACTTCATCTGTAGAAGTATAATTGTGCCAAGTTTGGAATTTCTACGTATAATACTTTTCAAACAAAATGTCGGAAAATAAGAAAGAAAGAAAGAAAGAAAGAATTCCTAGAAAAACAGTATGTCTGTGTTGGCACACAGACATAATGAAGGAAAAAGAAAGAATTCCTAGAAAAACAACATGTCTGTGTTGGCAGACAGACATAATAGAGAACGAAAGAGAAATAAAGGAAGAAAAGAAAGACAAAAATGTCTGTGTTGACACACAAACATGATATAAGATAACAATGATAAAACTCCATGTTTAATTGGAACAGGTACTTATCTGTTGGGAATAAAGAAGGGCAAAAAGTTATCTGCTCCTTTGAATGGCATTCAATCTGTTGACGCCGGGATTCATTTCTAACGTTCACATTCAATTCAATGAACAGCAGTGGCTCTGTTCTTCGCTTTATATTTTACGTGACAATGCTGTTGATTCGCACGGCCAGATGTGATATTTTAACACCAATAATGTGTATATATACACAACTGCACACAGCTGACCCTGGGAAACGGCCAAAGTTATCTGAGGGGCCAGTTGTATCCGGTCTTCGTTTACTGAAACTTCGATGTGTTCGAGTTAATTTTTTTCAGATCCGTTCTAAAATCTGCGTGTGCACCCGCTGTCAATGCGCTAAATCGCAATTTTAGGTCTCTCGGTCACGCTGACTGCAACACGCATTGCACACATGGGCCTCATGTGTGATCTTTAACACGATTTAAAAAAACGGAAAACATGCTTCTTTGTGGTCAGCTTCCCTATGCTCCGGCGAAAGGTAATCTGTCGATTCGGTGTTTGTCTTACTTTTACCCTGATCAGCAAAGGGCTAGAAGATAACTTGGACGTGTTGTAAGGAACACTTCAGATATTTTGCCTTCCACAGGAACCCCAACTATTTTTTTTTTCATTGTATGTAGTTAATATGCCCACAAAATGTATTTTGAACTCTGCTGTCTTGATATTCCAAAGCTGGTACATGTGTAAATTTCTTTCATGATAGTGTGGCTGGATCCACGTATTCAAACCTTTCAGTACCAATTGCAGACTGCTTTTTATTATCATCAGGGTAATGGATTCTGATTCATTGTTGCAAAAATTTTCATGAAAGTACTCCCGTGTCTGCAGTTCCAGAGAAGACAAGAGTTGTCCAAGTAAACAGCTTGCCGCACCGAGCTTTGGGAAAGCTGTTGTAGTGTTGATCGGTTTCAAAATTTGGCAATTATGATATACGCGTAACAAGCCCATGTCAGGGTCCATGTAATCCTCCTTACCCACTTCTCTACCAAAACTCATTCGGCATATACTTAGAAAAAACAAAAACATTCGGCATTCAGACCTCTGCCGCTCATTCTGTCTTCACGTAATAATTGGACGGTCCAGCATTTAATCTTGCGAGTTATTTTTTTTTTCAGCTTTAAGAGTTCACTAATTTCAAGGCTTTTTTTCTGGTCCACATGACAAGTGCACGAATTTACCCTTGTCTTACTGACTGCATTCTTGTAGTCATTTTCAATATGCAAGAGCTACATTTTTCTCGGCCTTGTTTGTGGAAGTCATCTGGCGATACAGCTGTACTTGACAGACAAACATCACACATCATCGTGAGAACGATTTGTTTTAATTGTGTTTTAAAAATGTGCGTAATACTGGACTTTGATTTGCGCGAACCATGATTGCAACCCCCCCAAAAAAGCGAAAGAAAGACTAGCCGACTGGCTTTATGTTGCGCATGCTGACTCATAGGTAGGTGTGTGATGGGAAGCATTAGCGTATCCATATCCAGTGGGGGTGGGGGTGGGGTTTCTTGGGTGCTCGGACCCCCTCCCCCCGCACACACACACACCTGCTACACCAAGGGTTTCATTCACGTGCTGATTAGTCACAAGCTGACACCTAGTGGTGAGCAATTACATTCATTTTTCACTTCAATGTCTTAACGTGAGACTTTCACGCCTATAGCCAATGCCTCGTCCCTGATACCACGGACAGTTGTGCTCGCAGATTCCGCCTCCACAGGACGAGAATAACCCAAGTAAGAATTCATGAGGCCTTTCCATAAGTGTTGCCTTCTGCAAGAAAAGTTATAGTACTGTGTCAATACGGCAAAAAGGGTCTTAAAATGAGAACAACCCCAACCATCGGTATAACAAATCACAACCCATTTTTTCTCATCCAGGTTCATGTCCCCTTACAGAAATGAATGGTTGTGGAAAAATCAATGACATGTTTTTAGCCTGTTTCCATGGCAACCTCTTAACAGTCGGGGAAATGACTGAATAACACTATTTTGACTATATCTTTCTTGCTAATAAAGATAGTCATGAATTTGGTATCAAATGGAAGCTGATCAATTTTTCATTCGACACAATTTTTTAAATGCAAATTAGCTTACTAATTTATTAATAATTATGCGTAAATTAAAAAAAAACGTGAAAAATTATTAATTCTCAGTTTAAAAATTACCAAAAGAAACAAAATTATAGACAAAATACAATTCGCTGCTTAAGAAAAACGTTTTTGAAATAAATTGATACGTCTAAGTGGACAAGATAATCACTCAAAGGAAAGACGTTTTTGTGAGTGAATTGCCTGTCAGCTGCATCTAATATCCAGTGGAAGGCATACGTATGTGATATTCAACAAAATAAACGAAACAACTTCATGGATATGCAGCTTTACCATGCTAAATTCTGTATTTTCTCTCCGTGTATCTCTATATATCTTATTGTAACTTTCCTTTTCTTTTCAATGTACGTTGTTGTTTCAGTATATTATAAGCCTACATATACATGCATCTTTGTAGAAATATGCTTAATGTTTTAAAAATACTTTATTGAAAGTCATAACAAAACAGCTCAATTGATAGGATGTCTTTTATCTGATGATTCGAATCTTTTGGAATGTAGCTACCAACTGTGTTGTGCCAGTTATAGAAGCCTGTAGACTAGTGTGAACTGACTAATGTTACTTGCCATTGACTGAGTAAGGTAGGTTTGCCATGAATAGCTGTGGTCTGGCAAAGGATTAAAAAGGAGAGAGGTCTTCGACTTTTTACAAAACAGCAAGTATTCACAATTTGTATTGCGCGCGAGACAAGCACCCCTGAATCAGAAAGACGATGGAAAAATGAATAGGAAGGCGGAATTATATTTTCACATGGTGAACACCATGCGAGAGGAGAGTGTACTATGCTGAAAAAAATAATCATACTACTCATGAAAGTGTTTGTGATGAGGAAGGGCGTTACATAATTTTGGATGTTTCTGTAAAAATGACTTGAGAATAACTTTAGCTGCATTGTATGCATCAAACTATGACTTCTCAGAATTCTTTGAAAAAGTTAGCAGTATAGCTGAAAATATGACCACTTGCCGTCGTGTAATAGTAGGTTGTTTCAATTGTGTGCAAAATTTAGAAAAAGACAAAACAGGAGGTAGACAAGCAACACATACAAAGGCTGTATCTGTAATAAAAGCATGGATGGAAGAAATCAGCCTGCTGGACATTTGAACAGAAATTCCTCAAAATGACAAAACATTTACTGGGAGGACCCGATATCCTTCACTCATTTAATGTCGATTGGGATACCTTTTAGTATCAAGAGGTTTACAGGGTTATATTAATAAAGCCTGTATTATTCAAGGATATCTCACTGACCATACCCCAATAACTTTAGCTATTGAATTAGAACAGAGCGAACGGGATCCAAGTTTTTGGAAGCTGAATACATCTTATTTGTTTAACAAAGACTCTCTACATTTAATAAAACAAGCAATAACTAGAATACCTGAAATTCATAGAGACACAAATACTAGCCATAGATTACTATGGGAATTCATTGAAGCAGAAATAAGAGATGAAACATGAAATAAGCAGCAAAGAAAAAAAGCTATTTTGAAACAGATTGAGTCCTTGCAAAATCAAATCAAGAACTAGAAAATATAATTGAGGAAAAAACAAGTGGTGCTAAAATAAGTAGTTGCGCAAGATGGTGTGAACAGGGTGAAAATCCTACCCGCTTTTTTAAAGTAGAAAAAAAAATAACTGTAATAGAAAAGTTGTCAATAAGTTGACAACACTAGGTAACAAAACTGTAACAGACCCGAAAGAAATACTAATGGAACAAAATAAAAAAAAAGTTACAAAGACCTATATACTTCAAACCTACCCCAGCGTGCAAACGACGACAACAATTTGCAAATATTTTGTTCAGATGGAAATTAAAAAAAAATGGATAAATCCAACAGAATTTATGTGAAGGTTTCCTAACATAGCAAGAAATTGTTGAAGCTATTAACGCCATGAATATTAATAGGACCCGTGGGTCAGATGGTCTGCCAATCGAATTTTATCAGATTCTCTGGACAGATACAAAAGCATTTTTCATAAATGCTATTCATGAGAGTTTTGAGATAGGAAAACTGTCCACTTTAAAACAACATGGTATCATAACGCTATTGCCAAAACAAAATTTGGATATTTGGTATTTTTAAAAAATGACGGTCAATATCATTGCTTCAAACAGATTACAAAATAATAGCAAAAGCACCAACTGCAAGAATGAAAAGTTTTACCAGATCTAATTCATGAATACCAGACAGGATTTTCAAAAAATAGATATATTGGCGAAAACATCAGAAAAATTCTAGATACTATTGAAATTTCCGATAAAAAAATACACCAGAATTATTCATGTTAGCAGAAATAGATTTTAAAAATGTTTTTGACAAACTAGAATGGTCTCGCATATATAGATGTTTAAAATATTTCAACTTTGGTCCAGCATTTAAAAAAATGGATGAAAACTCCCTACAAAACTTTAAAAGCTCGGCCATAAATAATGGCTATGCAACATAACTTTTACTATCTCGAGAGGTGTAAGAGAAGGTGTCCAATTTCCCCAAAATTTATTTATTTTATGTGTACAGCCACTGGCAAATGCTTTGCGTGCAAACAACAAAATTAAAGGTATAGACATTAACTCAGAAACATACGAGTTATGTCAATATGCTGACAACACATCACTACTCTTCCATTTTGATGAACAATCTTTATGTGGAGCATTTCTCATGTTACACAAATTGCAGTCAATATCAGACTTAAAAATAAACTTAGAAAAAAACCCCGAAATTATAAAAAAAAAAACAAACTAGGATTAGCACAAGACATACAAAGAACGCTAGCTACAGACTTAAAGCTATAATGGACTAATGAGCCCATTCCAATATTGGGTGTGCAGATTTCAACAAAACCAAAAAGCTCCCACAAACAAAAAAAATTTAATGTTTGGCAAAGCAGATATTCAACTATTATGGGGAAGATACAAATTATAAAAAGTCTAGAATTACCTCAATTTACTTATCTAGCGTCAATACTTCCAGGACTAGGAGACAAAATAATTAAAGAATTACCAGCTAGTATGTTTTAATTTCTTTGGAACAGTAACCCAGATAAAATCAACCATAGTGTGCTAATCAATACCACTAAAAGTGGGTGATTGAAAGTCGTATATTTACTGTCATATTTCAACTCCTAAGAAGCATCAAGGGTAAATCTACACCAGAAATGGCATGATGGAAAAGTTTTATTAGTAAGTGGATGCCAGTAGATCTATGGATGTTGATGCAAAAAGTCATATTATAAAGAAAATAAAATGCATCTCATGGGCTGAAGTAATAAAGTTTTGTAGTATGTGCCCATGAAAATTATCCAGAAAAAAAGATACAAATGTGTGAAATCAGTACCTGTGGTATAATACTATTATACAAATAAGTGGAAACCCGGTGCTCTGAAAGAAAAAAAGCATGATGCGGGTATTCAACAAGTGCAACATTTGGTACCTTCGGCGCACAAAGTGCCGGAGGGAATTGTCGTCCCCTGTGTCGTCCGTTCCGTCCGTCGACGTTATTGCGATTTCCCCAAAAATATTCACCATAACTGCTCCAACCGTTTGTTACAGAAGGACCTTATGATGGACCAGTTTCCTATTCAAAACCAGCTTTCTATGATTAATTTTAAATTTTTAATATATTTATTTGAAGGATGTCTGAGTGGTGTCAACCCCGATGACGTTAATGCAATATCTAAAAAGGTATTGACCGCAGCTTCATCTTTTTTTTGTTTCAGAGATGCACATTAAAGTGGACTACATTTTTATTCAAAACCAGTTTCTGCTTATTATTTTAAACTTGTTCTGAAAGCCGTCTCAGTGACGCACAGTACAGTGGTCTGTCACCAAACTTGCCCCAAGAACACCTCCAAAAGTGCTCTTTCATTTCATGGACACCAATATGGGAATTGTTCATTAAATATTCTACTGCGAAGTCTAAAAAAAGGCAGAATTGAGGGGAAAATATTGTGGGCACCTAGGGTAATCCGTTCTGTGAGTGCTATTTTTCAAAAGATACTGGTCAGTATTATAGTACACAGAATTTAAGGAGAATTTTAATGTGAATTTTAGCTTTGTTACATTTTATGGCTTGATACCATGAATACTTGAAACTTGGTTAAACATCTGCAAAATGCCAAATAAAGAGGCACAGAAACTTAGACCACCATTACTGGAACAAATTTTTGAAACAGATCCCCATGCAAAACTTATTTGCGACCTTTTACTTAAAGACTTGGCATAATTTTTACTGTCTCTAATGGAAAAATGGAAAACGGATAGGAACAATAATATTTCAGAAGGGAAATGGTGTAAAATCGTCTGTGCAATGTAAAAACATCACAGTTTCCTCCAAACTAAGAGCCTTCTTGTATGGATTTGTTCGCAGATGCCTGTGAACCAATACTTTTCTGTTCAAAATAGGAATCAGTAACACAGAAATGTGTTTTTTTTGTAGTGTAGAAAAAAATTATAATCTGTTTTGGGAATATCCAGTAACCCAAAGATTTCTCCAAAACATGAAAACCGGGTTACAGGAGGAAACTGTCATTGTAATTAACTTAACACAAGAAAAGTCATATTCGGAACATGCCCACAATCTCGTTCCTATTTAATTGCGATTTTCTGTGTGAGTAAGCAAATTATTCGGAAAATAGAATTGAAACCACACTTCCTTTCCTCAGAAATTTTAAAAATCTAATACATCAGTATATTGAAACGTACATTGCATTGCTAAACAGAATACCAAATTAGAAAATCCCTTTGAAAAATGGAAGCATCTCCCGTTTGCCAGCTTTATGAATTAATAAACTAATATTACAAATAATACTCATTATGGAGAGGCAGCTTTTTAACACTGTTCTCAGGCATTGTTATCTACATTATTTCCAATGTTCATATACAATACAGAGTATAAATAAAGATATTAATGTTCATCCTTACAAATTCATGAAAAATATTTGTCGGTGAGACATCGGGCTTGCTGTATTTTCATAAGTTTATTTCAGTACTATTATTCTGTATGGAGCCTACAACATAGTTATTACCATAGCATTATAAGCATTATTTGTAACTGTTTTTTGGCTCAATAAAAAAGCATATATATATATATATATATATATATATATATATATATATATATATATATATATATATATATATATATTCACATCCCATGATCAGTATAGTTCCTACTACTATAAATAGGCTGCGGTTGTCAAATGGCAATTCGCCTTCCGATTAACTCTTTCTTGGCATGCTCATCTTTTAAAACAAAATAGTTATCAAAATGTTTTAAAATAATATTGTCTCGCATATGAAGTAAATTTAAGCTCAGTGCCTATCATATTATTCCTTTTACTTGGATTTTAGATTAGAATTTATGATTTTTAACGCATTCTTTTCTATTTTGTGCCGAATTGTCAATATGTTAATTACTTATTATGCATATTGAAATATAGGGCAACTTAAAGACGTTATTAATTTTAATTTGACACCAATTACATGCTTGTAGCTTTAATTTTAAGATATGACCAAGAGTGTTTTTAAGGGGGTTGCCATGGAAACGAGCTAAAAATATATCACAAACCAATTTGATTCGACCACAACAATCTTTCTCTCTAAGAAGACATATACCTGAATCAGAAAAAAGTAACTTGTGTTTTGTTAAACCGATGGTTGGGGTTGAAGCTCAAAAACCTGCAATATTCACTGGCCTATTAGGCCTACCACCAAGTGCATGCAACAATGGAGGCACCAGCAGGGAAGAAATTGAAGGCAAAGAAGCAGACATATCTGCTTAGTGTGGGGTATTTTTAATAATTGATGAGCTCGCCAAACGTTACCGGAGAAGAATGCAACTGGCATATATGTTGCCTGATTCGTAGGAAAGTGATGCTGGACTATATTAGCATTGTGGTGAAATCACGTCTACCTCTTCCACTGCTTTAAACAACAACAATAATAGGCTTAACATAACTTGTCTTTATAGACTATACTTGTAAGATGATTGTGTATTCAGACTTCACATGAAATATATATATATATATATATATATATATATATATATATATATATATATATATATATATATATATATATATATATATATATATATATATATATATATATATATATATATACTTTAAGTATCAGCAATTATTTTTCAAATTTTAGTTTTAGAAATCATGGTCTCATTCTACAGCTTTCCCTGGAGATCATAACGCATTTTGCAGGAATTTACATGCAAAGGCTACCAAGGAAAGCTGGTGATTCAGTTCGAAGTTTTCACTGACAGGCTATGCATCAATGGTACCCCGACCCCAATAAAAACGTGAATAAATACATGTTGTTATATTTTCTTTGTTGTAGTAAACTATTGCAGATACGTCAGCTACCTCTTATTACATCTAATCATGTGTGATTAAGGTGTGGCTTCATCAAGTTACAATTCATATTGTTCCATTTGATTTATATCTTATTTTTAAGACAAGTGCTCATTGGATCTTGATGTTGCATTTTTTGTGCAAGTTGACTGTGCTTAACAATACTAAATATGCACATCATAGGCTTATATTAAAAATCAGAATTATTGTAACTTCCTTGCATTTTTGTTGAAAATAGCCTTGTAATTATTTGATTCTTGGTTGCAAAAAATTGTTGCATAGGAGCAATTTTACGCCTCAGAATACATCATTTGAGGTGTGACAATTTCAAGATTTTCGGGGGGGGGATGCCCCCGACCCCTCAGGGCAGCTTCGCGGCCTCCGGCAGCAAGCAATTCCTCTCTCATCCAATTTGAACCCCACCCATCCCACTCAAACCCTGCATACGCCCCTTGGGGGGGGGGGGGTTATTTATGATTCAAATATTACGTCACCGCGGATACTCCAAAATAGAAAAAATGTTGAACCAAGTTTTGAGATGCATCAATGCCAAAGCTTACAAGGTGTAATGTCAAGGAGTAACTGCGCAATATACCGTTCATGTACCAGTCGAGATGCTGACCTTGGTTAAATGAGATGCGAG
The DNA here is from genome assembly GCA_964020975.1 of Hermodice carunculata. Taxonomy (NCBI): domain Eukaryota; kingdom Metazoa; phylum Annelida; class Polychaeta; order Eunicida; family Amphinomidae; genus Hermodice; species Hermodice carunculata. Next base: position 81,410,755 of record OZ026617.1, read on the forward strand.
ATTAGGGGTCAAATCAGCAGCCTCATTCTCAGTTCCATGGCTGGGCAGTGCTTACGTAAACAAAGAAGCATGAGTACATCGTAGTCCCTGCTATTTGAGAGTGTTGAAGTGTAAACATCTCAAAATGCATGTATATTTACCCGAACATATCATGTTTAGGTATTTCTCTGTGGTTACAACATTCAAGAACAGTTTCTGATATGCTAACCACTGAAATTAGAGGTAAACAATGACAAAATAGGGCATAATTTTGTTTTCTATGACCCTGCCCAATCTCTGTTTCATGAGTTTATATAAGTTCAAGTTGTGTTGTATGCTGTTCCATCATTCTGTGTATAATGCCGCAAAACTGGGTAAAATAATGGCTCAGCATCCAGCAAAGGTGAATGCTTGCTTCTTGTTACCATGGGAATTGTAGCCATCTTGAGTGAACAGCCAATTGCAGAGCCCTTGTGCCCATGTCAACACGAAAATGACCAGCTCTGTGTTTATTCATCTCTCAGCTTCGGATCACATGAAAAGGGTGTGATAAGTGATTTATCACTTATATGACAGTCGGTGCCTCTATTGGGTCCAAATTAATGGTCACTTTACAAGCTTCCTGTCACCCAACACCTCACTGAAGATGCAACAGATGTCTGTTTGGAACACCTACCGACCAAATGTTGCTCTGGCATTTTTTACATTAAAACATACCCATGACCCATTCACGCTGTAACTTGACCAACAAATGTTCATGTTTTCAAGAGGGTATAAATTTGGACTGGGTTGGGTTAAATTTTCAAGATACAAGTGGTCCAATTTAAATCAGAACAGTCCATTTTATCAGAAGTAATGGGGGGTTAGGACAACTGATAAAATAAAACGTTTTCTGTAATAACATAGATAATGCCAAGTTTTATACTTATTAATATTTTAAGTTGTGAAAAACAAATTGACCATTCTAGGGCAAATTGTACAGTTTTGATCAAAATTCAAAGGGCCCTACCACCTAAATATGGAATTTGGGGGTTCCTTCATTTTTGGCTGGAAGATGGACACATGGTTGTTAGTGTCCCACCACCACCATTTGATTATGGAGCTGTATGCTTTGGCAGTGCATTCTAGGTGCAAATTGCCAGGAATAGACCCCATGTTACAAAAGTGGAGCTTTATAGAAAACGTGGATTATTTTTGCAAGATGGCAGATTTTAGAGCTTAAAATTCAAAGTCGGATCACAAAATTATTTCTATCTAATTTGGACCTACATCTTACTGCTTGCATCAAGAAAGTATGCTTGCTGTAGATGGCAAAATTTTGTCACTACATTGCTTGTACAAAATTCAATCAAAATATATGTACATGACTTCTGAATATTTGGGTCAGCAATGGCTGACAGGTCAGAAAAGAAATATTGGATTAGCATGGCCCTCTTATTTAACTGGAATAATACCACAATGTGGATTGATATCTGTGGAAAGAGGATATATAAAGGTAAGAGATCATAACACATCTTTTGTGCCACTTATTTTAAATTTCTTGTTTGTATGTGATACCAGTTAATAACATAGCCGCCATGTTGAATTTTGTCTGTCTTGGTGACGTCACAGCCTAAGGCTTAGCTAGAAACCGAGGCTTGCTGGTAGCCAATCAAACTCCTTCATGGCTCAGCATTTCGACTGCACCGTTTGCACGACATAAATGCGCTGAAAGAGGAGGCGGCGAGGATTGCAGGCTGTTACACAGATTGGGGACAAATTATTGCAGAGTCGTCAGAATGTTTGTACAGGTCTGCTACTCTTTGTTATACAAGGGATAGTCCTGGTCACACCGGCAGTCACGCGGGCAGCAGAGGATGTCGAGCTCATCTCGTTTTCACTCTGCTGTGTAACTCCTGTGCCAAGGGGAATTGTGTTTAGGTAAACACAATTCCCCTTGGCACAGGAGCATTGTGTCAAGCAGGAATCTTTCAATTTTTCTACATCCTGTAGAGAGATCATTGGCATTTGACGAATTGTCTAATTTTGGTGACAGATTCAATGCTATTCAACATACCCGCTTACGTTTAGGTGCTAACCAGTTAAATTCATATTTATGCAAGATTGGTGTTAAAGATTCGGCGACATGTCCATGCGGCTTAGCCTCTGAAGATGTGTGGCATTACTTTTTTTCCTGTCCTTTATATACTGTCTTCCGTTCCAAATTATACACGGAAATAGCAAGATATGCACCCTTCACATTGCAAACAGTGTTATATGGTTCTCCCATCTGTTCTCTTCCCGACAATTTCAAAATATTTGCAGCAGTCCATGAATATATAGCCAGCAGTGGACGCTTTAAGCGTGCAGGTATTGGTTGACTCATACATTGTTTATATCTATGCAAGGTAGGGTTGTACCCTCCTCACAACAGGGCATGGTTATCATATCATTTATCTGGGTCATTGGTATGGAACACGACAATCCTGTTACAGTACATGGAGAACTGTAATGTTCTGTCTGTCTCGTCATAGTTTCGTCTTCTTGTTTACGTTACTGTGTGTTTGGTTCCGTCCTGTTCTTGCGTCTTCCTTCTGCGAGAGAGATTCATATAGGGCCGAGCCCTCTTTCTCAATCGCGACATTGCTATCAAATGTACTTCAATGAGTTTGTTGCGAAATAAAAATATGTTTAAACCAATTTTTCAAACCTGGCTTGATTAGATAAAATTGTATACTATAAAAATCTAACCAGATCTATTTATTCTTTCTCTCCAGGCTGGCCCCTGAACATAGTGAATGTAAATACACACATAGTGAACTCGGTGTACGTGACGCTGGACGCACTGGTGACCGGCATACCTGTTCGACTATTCCATCTGTACCAGATGACAGGACTTGTTCTTATCTATGGCACACTAAATATGTTGTACTGCCTAGCAGGAGGGACGGACTCCGAGGGAAACCCATATATTTACGCTAGTATGGACTGGAAAGTAGATCCTGTGGGAGCTCTTAGATTTGCTTTCATTGTTCTCTTTATCATTGGACCATTTACACACTTTCTGGTGTGGCTTCTTTACAGTCTACGGGTATACATATACGAAAAGCAGAACGAACAATATTTAGTTGCAAATGATGACGTCTTCCATCGTGATAACGTGATACCATTGCGGAAATACATGCAATATCAAATTCAATTGGTATGAGCAATGTTTATCACAATAACTTGACATGGTGTTGGTTACTCATTTTACAATTGTCACGAGGCCTATGATTATTCGTGTGCAGAAACAAAAGTACAGGCCTTTTAAATTAATTACCGTCAGGGTGGAGTTTGAATAAATGAGGCAGGCAAAATAATTAACTTCCCTAGGGACAAAATACGTCAAAAATCATATTCTGCAAATACAGCATAAGGACGTTGCATAGGCGTGATGTAATTCTTTTTCTTGAGTTCAACAAATGAACAGTGTTCTTACGTCATAATGGGACCTACCAACTCTCTTGCGCCACCATTCAACGACTTGATCAATAATCACTATTTTAAGCAAAGCACGGACCAGAGATTATCAGCAAACAGCAAAAAAAAAAAAAAAAAAAAAAAAAAAAAAAAGAAAAAGAAAGTTCAAAAGCTGAAAAGTTGTGACATCCCAGCTTGCCTCCAAAGTATGTTCCTTGTGTGCCTTAAAACTATAACCGGAGTGGACAATACATGGGCCATAATATGTTCTGCAGGCCAGAACCAAGCATGCACCTTTGTAGAGTTTTGACAAGAGATCCTTTATCCTATTGTGATCAACTCTCTGAGCCTTTGCTCTCACTCTTTATATTCATCTGGCCTCGATATAATGCCATTTTATGCAATGTGACGTCAAAGCCATGTTATGATCACATCGAGAGTCCTAATATCGTTCTTCAGGAGAAATCGTTTAAAGGGTCAGCCCGCATTCGATGCCCGGTCGGGCACTTCTCCCTTCCACCGAGGGCACACCGGTGTGCGATTATGAATAAAAATTAAATTAAATAAATAAAGTGAAAAAAAATCATTCACCATAACAGTGTGCAATGCTGTTTTTCCGAAGCAATTTTTCCGGCAATCGACTGATATTTGTACAGTGACAAAATTTTGTTGTGTTACAACAATACGCTACTGCAAATTGAAGAAAGAGAAATTTGCATTCATTTTATGACAAAGTCACTTGAAAGGAAAATGGCGGTCAGTATAGTTGTCAATACATCTGTGTCTATCATGCAGCATATGTATAAAGTGTACATTCATATGCATGTTGAAAAAGATTATAGCATATCGACGATATCCATAATTACATGTCCACAACACCACCACACCACAACAATGATGTGTGCTCCAGACTCTCAGAGAGGTTTCAAGCTGTGATAAGAAACATTGTTATAAAAATTTAAACTCACACTTGTATGGATCTTGTGCTTCAGTAGGTCGGCCTCTGTGAACTCAAACGCAGTGTTACAGTTTTTATGTTATTTTCGGGACATAAATGACAAGTTTGGTTCGCTTTTTAAGTTAAATGCCGTTTGTCAATAAGTCATGTTTTTTTAACAGCATGCTCACCGAAAGGAAGTCAATGTTGGGAGAAAGCGGTCGACACGCTGCCATAAATTTTCCACGATTTTTTAAATGACTAGAGAGAGAATAGATGAACTACTTTTACTCACGTTAATACAGATGCAGATAAATTAAATAAATAAGTAAATAATAACTAATTAAATAAATAAACGAATAAATGAATGAATGAATGAATAGACAAATAAATAAATAAATTTGCGTCCTGAAAATAAAACTTTGTCTGGCGACGTCTCAAATAATTACAATGTGTAGCACAAAACAAAGACTAGTGAACGTGAAGGTAAGTAGTCAAACACGATGCATGAGTATATGTCATTATGATTTGAACGACAGCGAAGAACGAAGTGACTACCTGTACATTTTGGATACCGGGAACGTATATGAGATATGTGCATAAATAAGACGAAAAATGTGGTCTAACAGGGTATATAACACGATAAGGCGGTAAATACGATCAATACTTTTCTTGGTTAAATCTTTAAAAAACCACTACCTACTCTGTAGTGTAACTCCATTTCGACGAACATATGACATCTCTGGCAAGAAAACGCATGAATTAGGCACTGCAAAATGTGAATATTGTGAGTTAGCCCTCTTGAGATTTGCAGCACACTAACAACTAAAGCATCCAATGAACATCAACCAAAAGTGTTCATTAAAGATAAATAAGAAGACTTGAAACGTTTAATTGTTGAATATCTTCAAACTTTTATTGGTAGAGGTGTCTTTCCAACTTCAATTCATTGGTTTTTGCTGTGAGCACATCCAGTGAAACATGAACAAAAATTGCAGAATTTTGATTTACATCTACATATATTATATGGGGACTTGAAAAAATTAAATGTTAAATGTCTATCTTCAAAAATATTATCCTTAGATGTGCCATTCTGACTCACATCCTATGATTGTCTATCATCAATTTTGTCCAAAACTAAAGCTGCAATCTCTGAACAGTGTGTGGCTCTATTAGTGAAGTTAAAACAATGCAAATTAAGAGCAATAATAGCAGACTTGTACATATCCATGATAGACCAGATATACAACATCCAATGATTGGCAACAGCAGCCAATACATGTATGTAAATCACTAGGATTAGTTGTTTATACCTATGTCAGATATGATACTTGACGCATCCATACAGTAACCATTTTGTCATCAGTCCTTTACTGTAGTTGCAACAGTGACCCATAAATGAATCAAAGTTGCAATGAAAAGTATCCTTGTTTTCGTCACCTGACACTTGACGTTCTGTTTCACCTAGAATTCTTTCTTTCTCCCTGGTATTTTCCTTTTACCTGCAGATTTTTGTCATGCCCAGAACTTCTTTTTTTGCTGCATATATATATATATATATATATATATATATATATATATATATATATATATATATATATATATATATATTGGGGGGGGGGTGTCAAAATTTCATGTTTCTCAAAAATAGATTTTCCACTCTCAGCTTGAATGTACAGGAGAACAACTTTAATTTGTAGGCACTCGGACAGATTTGCTTTGAGGCAAATTTTCTTTCCTGGCCTTTATATTGCACTAATATATATTTATGTATTATATATATATATATGTATATATATATATATATATATATATATATATATATATATATATATATATATATATATATATATATATATGAGAGAGAGAGAGAGAGAGAGTGAGAGAGAGAGAGAGAGAGAGTTTAAATTGTGACAGTTTATGTATATACATTGCATCAACTTTCATTCAATACATTGCTAATCATCTTTGTTAGTATCATTTCTGAAGGGGGGGGGGGCAAAAGGCCGTCACAGCAATGTACTTTCACACGTACTATTAGCATGTGCATACTGTTATGCATACGTATGTGAATATCACTTTGAAAAAGGCATAACATGTAACACCAACACATGCAAACATATAGTCAGTAATGTGATGTTTGTACACTGAATTTGTGTCGAAATATGGACTCGGCGATATTTTGGACTAAACTTTCGGTCGGACAGCAGTCAACTGAAACACAAGATGTATGACACCCAACTGACAGCAGATTTGTGATTTTTTTAATAAAAACGTACTACAGCATTCCACATCATCTGGAGAATTTTATTTTTCATCATGGATCCTTTGTTTTCGTATTATAATTTTGACAAGGCGAGAACGCAAACATTTTATCACCTGAGTCATTCTGTAAACTTTGGCAGGTATTTCTCAAATTACACCAAACACGGGCACTACATGTATTAGCATGCAGTAAACTATTAACACTTCGGCTCTGACATGACATTTGGTTGGATGGGAAATATACGGACGGGCTTTGAAAATCTGTAAGAAAAGTGATTGCCATTTACTCCTATACAAGTACAGTTAATTTGCATAGATGTGCGTTTCTAACAGTTTTGTAGGGAAGGAAAAGTGTGCACATATATGATGTATAGGTTGCTGCTAGGTGTCCTAGTTTGACTCTTTGGCTGGAAGGGAGAAAGTTATGCCCCAAACAAAATTGCAAGAAGATCGTCTGACTTGGAAAGAATACGTCGGGGAACCAGACACGTTTTTTCTTGCGACAGGGGTATTTTATCTGATAAAGGAAGAAAGTTACCTGATTTCATTGAAATGCATACAGACAGAATGGTAGATAGGATGCAAATTACCAACGCAACAGTTTTCTGTCCATCTAACCGCATATTCGACAATTCCACTGACCAACTGCAACGGAATCCACACCGATGAAGTCATTCTGATAGGCAGTAAACCAGAGTAATGAGTCCCTCTATATTCCAATGCAGCTATTTTCAGCTCCATCATTTAAAAAAAAAAACTTTTAAAATGTGGCAAATTGCAATCAAGACCCGATGAAGTTCCAAAAGCTGGATGGAACATTTTTCATTTTTTAGGGAGTGACCATCAGGTCATTAAAAATATCAAATAGGAAAATGCACCTGGATGCTAGCTTTTATTACGTGTATGCGGTTTGGTGCTGGCGGATGGAATCTGGCGTATTTGTCCTTCCTCATCAACTAGTTCTCACCTGACCTGGTAGACAATGCATTCACATGAACATTAACGGAGTAACTTTGTGTTTTAAGAAACCTTGTATGGCTATCTCTATCCAGATATATGTCACAGTGCTTGCCAAAGCACTTTATTTGTCAATTTGCGGACACTCTCCGCTGGGATACTCAATCAGCCACCACACTGGATCCCCTCCTCTTTTTAGTTTATATAAATGATATCGTTGATAACATAACATGCAACATCCGGCTCTTTGCTGATGACACCAGCATCAAAGAAATTATAACTGACCCAGCAGCTTCTGGGGAATGCATCAATGTTGACCTCGGCCATTTATCCATGTGGGTCGAGTCTGGCGCATGTGATCTTTAGTGTCATTGAATTGCTCTTAGTACTTTTCTGATGTAAGCGGAATAAAGAGATTCATCCCCCTTTGTATCTTGGTGGTTCTGCCATACCTGTAGCCACAGGCCATACTTATTTAGGCATTACCCTTTCGCACGATTTAACATGGTTCCTACATATACATTACATAGTCGCCAAAGCAAGCAAACGTCTCTCCCTCTTAAAGCGACTAAAATTTAAACTCTATAGGAAGACTATTGAAAAATTATACCTGCCAATGGTCCGCCCAATCCCCGAATGCGGTTGTGTGCTTTTTGACAACTGTACCCAAGAGCTGGCCGACCTAACTGAAAGCTTAGAGTATGCAGCTGCCAGAATTTGTACTGGTGCAAGGAAATGTACGTTGCGTGCCAGATTAATAGCTGAGCTTGGTTGGGAGCCACTACATACTAGTATTCGAAAACATTTCTTTGAACTCGTATACTTTTATAAAATTATTAAGAAACTCTCACCACCGTGCCTCAATGATTTACTACCAAATTGTGTTATTGCCCAAGCAGGCCGCCCTCTGCAAACTCCCTGGCAGTTACGTCAGATTATTGTAGAATGACTCGCTCCTTTAACTCGTTCCTACCCTCTTCCATACACATGTGGAACGACCTCCCTGATGGCATAAAAGATCCACCTTCACTTTCACTTTTCAAACTAAAATAATAATCCAAATTACTCTTATTGGCCATAAAATTCATAATCATTTTGCCTATGGCAACCGTTTTGCAAGCATTATTCACACACAGCTGCACCTCGGTCAGTCAGGTCTGAATTCGAATTTATTCGGAACTAACATCGTTGTCTCTGCAGCTTGTTCGTGCAATTTTCCAAACGAAAGCATTCGTCATTTCTTTCTGTATTGCCCCTATTACGTGCTACATAGACGTGAACTACTGAGAGCTGTTGCAAATGTTCCAGCACCTTGTGCACATCCTAGTTTATTGGTTGTTATTGCTATAGGCAGACTCATAGAAATCTTACTGACGGGCAGTTCGGACTTTCCCGATGAACTGCACAGAGACATTTTTGCTGCAGTCCAACTGTACATTACAGAGACCAGACGCTTTGGCAAGGAGTAACATTCATTTTATTGTGCATCTTCTTTGCAAATAGCATTCTTTGTAGTGTCCAGTGTGCCTGGTAAATAGCGCTTGTGCGTTTTGCATGTGTGGAGATTCCCGCGATTAGTTGCTTCTGTAGCTACTGGGTTATATAGTTTTTTTTTTAATAAATATGTTTAAAATACAATACAATACAATACAACACAATACAATACGCAACGTGCTGTATCTGCAGGCAGCACTATACTACTGAGTAACTGAAGTGTAACAGTGCTTGTGATAGGGCATTGAGACGATCAGCAACTTTCTTCCCAGATTTGTTTACATAGAAAAAAAACAAAAACAAAAACAAAAAACAAAAAAAAAAAAACAAAAAACAGAAAAAAGCAAAAAAAAAACAAAAACAAAAAAAAAAAACAAAAAAAAAAAAAACAAAAAAACAAAAAAAAAAAAAACAAAAACCCACCAGACACTAGTCTATAATTGTTAAGTCCGTTATTGTCTCTTTCCCCGAATACAGATATTACCTTTGGGATTTTAGGTTTATCACAAAAAAAAAAAAAACAAAAAAAAAAACAAAACCATCATTTAGAGACTGGGTAGCGATCGTGGTGACAGGAAGAGATGTGGGAAGGTTACAGTTTATTGATTTAGCGGGGAATTGTCATGCCCAGTGCTAGACTAATTCCTTTCTGATTATTGTACATGTCGTGAATGGAAACCAGAGCGAAGGCAAAAGTATTGTAACTGCGCGGTAAAAATAAAAGCGTAGCGAGGGAAAATATGTACTTTTTGCAAACTTTAAGGCAAGTAGAAAATATAGGGTAAGTTTGTTACGTTTATTTTGGAAACTTGTGTTTGCAGGGTATTTTATCTGTCGCTTTTGTGTTATTGTATTAGATTCTTTTTCTTTTGATTCAGATTAATAATTGATCTCATAAAATCACTATGACCCCCCAAGTCAACAGTTTTTAAGAAGATACTAACTGTTGAATTGGAGGTCATAATGATTTTGGTATTGTTGTCGAATGCATCTGTCAAGGATTTGATCATAGAATTCTAGGATGTGCTGTTTGATGGTATGAGATTTTAAGGTTTTTCGATCAGTTTTTCTGTGCACTATTTATAAAGGCTTTCGCGAAATTTTATTAATTTCTGAATAGCAGATGTCTTCCACGGCGAGTGCTAGTTTGTATGTATTGCATTTAAAGAGTTGGTTGGCCAGGTAAATTCAGCTTTTTCTGTGTGGGTAAAGTAAGGAAGGTGACTGGATTCGTTTGTAAACATGATGTCAAATAGACAGGACCTTTTACATTATAAACTCTTGTGTACAAGAACCCGACAAATGAAAGTAACGTTGACGAAAAACCGGGCCAATCTTAAACAGGTCTAGATTGAAATCGCATACAGTTACATTGTTAGAAAGCTCTTCTTTAAGGGCCACGATAATGGGATTGACAAGGTTAATAGAAAAATGAATGCCATAATTTTTTTTCTCTGGGGGATGAATAAATTTCTACAGATGCTCCACAATTCAACGTTTCGTTTCAGTTCATATCCTACATGCCAGTTTGGCTGAATAGTTAAGAGATATCCGACATCTAGTCAGTTCCATAGTGATCTTTTGGCTGCTGATGGATTGTTCTAGTATTTCCGTCCAGAGAACATTTATATATTAGTCATTCAGTTGACACTTAGAATTTCATGTACAAACAAATCTTATTGAATAATAGTATGATGCAATGTTCCAGGTGTATGTAGGTGTACGCTGGCCTTTGCTGCCCTCTATCGGTGGAGCACCTAACTTATCGTAGATGAATACATACGCAGTGTATTTTTGTATGTTGGCCCATGCTGCTATTTTTGGCACAACACGCTAAGCCACATTGGCCGAACCAGAGAGAGTTTGAAAGCCGTCCATGATTATTATGCCATGATACATGCAGACTTCACATTACTAGCCGAGAATTTAGAGGCGAGCTCGAAGTATATTTTGACGTAGGTATATACTACAGTAGTTGATAGGACGTTTTGCAATTTGATGTGATGGTTCATGTTATTGACTGCATGAATGCACGCTTTTCTGCATGATCAGGTCAGGGCTATCTGGGTACAAATCTGTGCACGTCCCAGATATACCTGCATCGCCATCACACCAATGCCCTCCAAATACCTTAGCGCAGTTGCTAAGAGTCGGCGAATGAGTTGCATCCTATGTGACAATGTCCGGTTAGTTTCGAGTTGCACATTCCGTCCTATTGTGGTACGCAATTCTTTTCATAGGTAATGATAGAAAAATGAACCCAGATTGTCATCGGAGACGTAAATTTATGCCTGTCTCTGCTGTCAATAATCTCAACCATAAAAGTCAGAGACCTGACTTCAGGCCTCTCTTTTTATATTACCATATTCTTGTTTATAGGCCTTGAAGTCTCACATCTGCAGCTCACTGACTGCTGAATAGGACATCAGAGTAAGAATGGGAGGGTCCGGTGTCCGCCCAGCAGATGTCACTGAAGTAAACAGGGTTAGGGATTCCACTATAATGCAACCAAATTGGAATGGTTTGATGCATCAAAACAGGCAGCTGTGTATATGTATATACGTATAATATAGTTCTAGAAATTTGAGCGCTCGACCTGTAAGCTCAGCTGACTTGCCAGTAGCTGAGCTTATCATATGGTCCGACGTCGGTTGTGGTCCGTCGTCACCAATCGACTTCTTCACAAAAACCGTCAGCCAGATTGACTTCAAACATGGTGGCTATGTACATTGGCTGGGTCTTTACCAAGCTGTTCAAATGGTCACGCTCCAGTGATTTTCAGATTTTTTAAATGATTTTTTTTTGGGGGGGGGGGGGGCAAGTCTTAAAAAGAATATTCTCTAAAACCACTCACCCGATTGCTTTGATATCCCAGAGGAACACTCCGTGGGACTCCTAGTTCTTAATTTGTTCACCAGGTGGCGCTGCGATTTTTTCTCTATTTTTTTAATGAGTTTTTGTGTGTTATTGCTATTTTCCACTTCTTCTCCGGGAACCTTAATCCGGATTGAGCTGAAACGTGATTGAGATGTTTTTTGTGGAAGGATCAAACAATGTTGTACATCAGGTGGCAGTGCTGTGGATTCTAATTTTTTTTTCAATTCGAGTACTTATTGGTAAATGCACTTTTCCTATTGATTATTATGCAAGTAAATGGATATTCTAATGCTTATTCACAATTTTGACTTCTCTGAAACGCATCCAGATTGACTTAAAACTTTGTTGCAATTTACCTTTCGTTGGTCTCTGACAAATCTGTTGAAAAGGTCACGCTCCAGTGATATGTTGATTTGTTATGATTTTTTGTTCTGTTTCGGGGCAAGTGTTAAAAAATCCCCTTCTCTGAAACGCTCACCTAATTGCTTTGATACCCCACAGGAACATTCCTAGCAACTCCTAGTTCTTAATGTGTTCACCAGGTGGCACTGCATTTTTTCTATTTTTTATGATTTTTTTGTGTGTTATTGGTATTTGTGAAGTCTTTTCCAGAACCATCATCCAGATTAAGCTAAAACTGGGTGGATGTGTTCCTTGCAGAAGGATCAAACAAAGTTGTTTACTAGGTGGCACTGCTGTGGATTCCTGGATTTTAACAATTTTTTTTTTCAATTCCGGTACTTATCAGTAAATACAACCTTATTATTCACTACTATGTAAGTCAATGGGCATTCCAATGCTCATGCACATTTTTGACTTTTTCTCCAAAACCGTGAGCTAGATCGAGTTCAAACTTTGTGGTAATGTACCTTAAGTGGGTTTCAACCAGATTTGTTCAAACAGTTACGCGCCATTGATTTTTTTAAAAAATATGAATTTCTTTTGTTTTTTGGTATTTTTTGGGAAAGCTTTAAAAATCGCAAAGGTAGATGCAAATGTCAGCTGAGTACAGGACTGTCACAGTACTGTTGTTTAAATTTTTTTAGCGCCCTTATTCAGTGCGCTAAAGTATCTATACGAAAATAATGCACCAGCAGTACCAACCAGAAGAATTCGTCGGAGTTTTGAGAGTTGTGTGGAGATCTTCGCAAGGCTGTCATGTAATAGTAATATATTTTTGCGTCTTGCACATATGCTAGTCAAGGGCGGCCTGACAAGGGGGTAAAATCTCCTTGGCAAGCAGGTCACCCAGGGCGGGAACGGGGCAGAAATTTCCATTCAAGATTCAAACACTTTCAAGGGGACCAGAGTGCAAATTCGTTTCTTTACAATTGCGAAGTGTGCCACGCTGCAGGTTTACAGGCACTTCTTAGGGGAGTCACTTTATATAGTACATTTAGATTTAGCGCAGTCATCAAATTGCGCTAAACTTTCTAGAACTACAGTATGGGCGACAATTTACGAATTCTTGTATCGCACCGCGCGATTTTAGAATGGTCCATGCGCGATTTAAGAATCTGTGTATTATGTGATTTTTTTTGTTAAACAGAATATGTATTGTGGCCTTTAATGTCCAATACATCCTGTTTGGGGGACTCACATTGGGTTTATGTCCACAAGATTTAGGCCTGGTAACTTACCTTATGTGTTGCCTGCACACAGAAAACGTCGACAAGATTCAGATTCTTATGATTATCCTCCAGTTGAAAATTATTTTTCTTTGTGGCCACCATTTGAACTTGCCAATCTTGTAGTGCAGGCGTCATGTGTGCGACCAAATCGGAGGGCGTCTGCAGTTCTTTGGGAGCTTTTAACAAAGCGACAACTTGGCCATATCTTTCTTTGGTGATAATTTTGCCATTCCCTGTGGCTATATCGTAGACTTAGACTTCCATTTGGGTACGGTAATGTGCTTTTGATTGCTCCATTTGAGGTCCTACTGTGATCTTAGTTCAGCCAACTGTTTTGTCGCTTGTAATCCATTTCCCTTCTTCCCGCCGTCACACTTACTGTAGACTGGTATATTTCCGGAATCGCTCTGTGCAGTTCCGGAAATGACACACATTTTGGGAATAACAAAAAGGCGCAGCGCAATTCCGGAAGCGCTCATTGTCTTAGAAGACTTATATAGAATGCGTGGAACAGCTGTATATATACGTAACTGCAAAAGTTTTGGAATGAATCAATGGTGTGATGCAGCAAAGCGGGCAACCATGTCATGTCATATATATATATATATATATATATATATATATATATATATATATATATATATATATATATATATATATATATATATATATAATTTTATATCATATTATATGTAGGCCTACATAATTGCTGCACGCGTCTCGAAAAAGATGGGGTACTAAGATTCAGCCTGGCGGCTATAGCTGCTATGTAAAGAAAGAGATAGAGCCGATATGGGCATGCATCACGTGTTTGCAATGAGAATAACTGTGGCAAAGTGACTTATTGCGAGTGCATTCCGATAAATTGGTGTTTAAAGAACTTCCCTGTTCATCGATCAATTATATTTCGCTGCAGAATTAGTTTGTGGGGACAAAGTAGGTTTATTTCAGCCACATAATCAAATCTTAATCTACTTGTTTATTGTTATTCTTTTTCACGGCAGAAGTTTGGCAAATATCTCATCACACGCTATGTGTGACATTTAAGTGCCAACTTCAGCTTCTGGTATCAGCGCCTACATCACAGTGGCCGCAATGTATTGGTGGTCAGCGGTGTCTGGGAACTCTTCAGATTACTAGCTATCCTCGGGGGCTGGCTGCCTCTTGCTGGAATATACTTTCCTTGATTTATGCACTTGTTGTACTATGTCCCACACATGCATTGAAATACTCCTTACTACAAATACTCTTATATTCGAGCTAGGCCAGTAAGCCTGGTGATGAGTGATATTGTAAAATAGTAGGCCTAGGCCTAATATGGATTTCCGCTAACGTCTCGCAGGTGATCTTTAAAGCACTGCACTATGGTAATTTTAGCAGTAGGCGTAATAACTATGGTTAATGTAAGAAATGCCTGAGACATATTTGTGGGGCAGAGTAGGTGTACAGTCGTCAGATTTGTGTCTGTAAATTGGCAAAACGCGTTTTCCGATCCGGCCATGCTGTGGTTTATAGCGATAACCACAACCTGAACCCGGTTGTGCACAGATCTTGATTTGCCATACCAGGACTATGTCCTAATTTTAGACTTTGTCGTTACATCACATTGTTTTATTTTAACTTCAAATGCCTAAACAATAAGAGTAAAACATTCATCAAGTTTTAATGGGACTTTGAAACCAAATGTTGCTCAACGAAACCGTTCACACAGTCAGTGGCCATGGGGCCCGCTGTCGCTTCCGCTACGCAATCAGCGATCTGTTGTTCTTTTAGAGAAGCTGACAGTCACGGTGAGATACGTCCAGCAAAAATATGGTCAATTCAATGCAGGGATTTAAGTTCTGTAGTAACATTGCAGAGACGAGTTTTCTAAATGTTGCACTGCCCTATTACAGCAAGCGTGAGCAAGCTCTTACCATAAACACATGTGAATACAGGTTATAGGCCTAACAGAACGGTAAATTTTCCAATCAGAAGAGTACTCGGGTTCACGCTTGGCGGAGCTGCAACACGCTCGCCTTCCACCTCTGCGGCCCGGGTTCGATTCACGGCCGGGGAAGCATGTGGAAAGCCTACCACTCTGACTGCGCACGGTGGTTTTTTCCGAGTCCTTCGGTTTGCTCCACCAAACATGTTGGTAGGAAAGTATACGCCACCATCTGTGCCATGGACAGTGTTTGATATAGGCTTGGCCTGCTTCGCAATCAATGTAAAAGATATGGGTCTAAGAGTTCTCAATATCTAGCCAACAAAGTTGATTTTCTTCGTCACCCCGACTGCGCATGTGCACCGGGGCGCAGCTATTGCACTTTTTATGGATTTCGGGTAATTTTGGCAGTTGTATTTACATCAAAGTCTCAAACTTAATGGCCGTTATAGCGAGCGTCATCGAGCTCTTACCATAAACACGTGAATACAGCATAAAAAGTTGCGGCCATAGCCTAAGATGCGAGCGTCAGCGTTACAAAGTATCGATAATTTTGGCAGTTTTATTTACACCAAAGTCTCAAACTAACCGGTCTTATAGCGAGCGTCAACGAGCTCTTATCATAAACACATATAGTAGAGCAGCTAAATTTTCAAAAAGGTTTATTTTCAGTTTTCGTTCAACCGGAAAAATACCCAGCTGAATTTGGTATCAATCAAAAGATAAGAACCTGAAGTTTAAAGTCAGGTAGGGTGTATGATCAATTTCGTGGTCAATTTTTATTTATATTGGTTACCATGGCAACGGAATTAAGTTTTCGAGATATAAAGCGAAAAACACCTTATTAACCATAACTTTATACACATACAAAGTACCACTTCACAACTTCACATCAGCATACCTACTATACAAGCGTTTCATAAGAAACCAATTTGAGATACTAAGTGTCAACAGTTGGTTGCCATGGCAACGGAATATTAGTAAAAATCACTTAAATTTGCAATTAAACATTAGAAACTTGTTTATAGTTTTAAATATCAGGAATAATTTTCATCACATTTGATGTTAAAATGTAAAGAGACTCTATCTGCATTAAAAATGAGGTCAATTGAGGGATGAAAGAGTGTTTTGGGTTACCTGGCAACGTTCTTGCAAATGTTTAGATAACTCAAAATGAGCAGATTTTTGTGGATATGGCAATTTTATGGCCAGTACTGCGCATTGCTGAGAAATGATACATGTGATAATACTGACGGTATATCTTTCCTTAAACAAAAAAATACCTAGCTAAATATGGTATTAATTGAAAGATAAGAACCTGAAGTTAAAGGTGAGGTAGATTGTACTATCAATTTTATGGGCTATATGTGTTTTTATTGGTTGCCATGGTAACGACATTTAGTCTTGGAGTAATCAAGGAAAAACACATTTTTAACCATTACTGAATAAACTAACAACGTACCACTTCACCACTTTACATCAGCATACTTACTTTACAGACGTTTCCTAAGAAACCAGTTTGAGATAGTAAGTGGCAACAGTTGGTTGCCATAGCAACGGAATATTCACAAAAATCACATAAAATTGCTATCAAACATTAGAAACTTGTTTCTAGCTTCAAATATTCGGAATTAATTTTTAAACTTGAAAACATCTAGCTCAATTTTGTATCAATCGAAACATAATAACTATAAGTGTAAGGTGAGGTAGAGTGTACGATCAATTTTATTGTCAAAATGTACTTATTTTGGTTACCATGGCAACGGAATTGAATTTTTGTGTTATCAGGGCAATGTCACTATTTTAATTTTTCTAAGTATCAAAGTCATCACTTCACAATTTTGCATGAAATATGCCTGATATAAAAACAATTAATAAAATACTGACTTGAGATAAGATTTGTCAACAATCGGTTAGCATGGCAACGGACAGGTTACCAATATTGCAAGAAAAAATCACATAATGCATCAGAAGCTTGTTTCCAGCATGAAAAATATGATCTAATCTCAATCGTCAGACTTAAAATTTAAATAAAAATAAGGTATTCCAGCACTAAAATTTTGATCAAATAATTCATTTAAGTCATTTTGTATTTGATATATGTATCAATTTGAAAAAAAAGTTCGCCAGCAGCAGTTGCTTAGCAACCATGTAAGACATCCTTCGTACCGCTGTAGTTCCATTCTTGTCCCTGTAAACTAAACGAATGTAAGACCTCTACCATGTGTTGCTGTAGATTATATAAACACTTTCCAAGCAATTGTTCTGATATAAAAATTACTTTGTATCCAGTTTCACTATGCCTCATAGCTGGTTGCCATGGAAACCAATTATTAATAAGAAAAACTTACATCCCATTGCAATGAACAGCAAAAGCAGAATTTTGAAATTTAATTTAACTACATACACAACAGCATTCCTGTTCTTCAGCGGCACTGTTTCTTAATAAAATATGAGCCACTGAGTTATGATGTTACCAGGGCATGGATGCCTCAAATGCAAATTATTCTGGTTGTTTCCATGGCAACACAGGCCTTGTAATTCAATATTTTTCCACCCGTTGGTTAATATATATTAAGCAGGTGTTAATATGCATATGAACAGATGTATCAGGTACTCAAATTTTACCAAATAATTTTGCCCATTTTTTAAGCGCGTGCTCTATATTCATACGCTGTGAGCATCTTAATCTATACGAGCATGCTCTATAATGTGTGGGGATATGGTATACCTGTTGCAAAAGTTCCGTTGAATCAAATCCCACCTTTAATCAAATTTGTTTGCTCACAGGTGCTTTGTAATTCTGTGATATTAGCTGTACTGTACATCATCAGGTACATTTCCATTTTACATTAGTGGATTGAATAATATCCAAAATTATCATATTCTGTTACAATGGCTAAAAGTGATGCATATTTGTGAATATGTAAATTTGACAAGGACTATACTGGCATTACTCAATCTTACAGGTAGCAACTCAGATGTGATATTGTATGAGTGCAAACAATGTCATTGCTGCTTTATCTTAGCTTAGTGGGGAAATGTTGGCTCTATAGATTGGTTTGATAACTAGTCTAGGCCTTTCTCTGAACATCCACTGATACAGAGACTGTTTATTTACCATTCTATTACATTTGAGACTTTCTGTTTACAAACACTTTCTAGTATTCAATAACCTACTCCATAGTTTAAACTCTGTAGTCCTTATCCTAGCCTGTCACTCTGTAACCTCAACATAATAAGAGAAAATGTTATTGTCTACTTGACCCATTTCCTATGAAAATTTTTACGGAGGCTATATCAGCCTAAATGTAACAATGGGTCGTCAGCGGGAATTATGACAGCCAATGGTGGACATTGGTTATTTGAAATTTGCTTTCTATTAAGCACCTCTATATATAGGCTACTTTGGACATATATTTTGATACATAATTGTAAAGTGGCAACTTGAAGTTGGTAAATTGAAGTTATAGCACAAGCGTGTTTTCTGTCAATTTCACCAAAATGGATTATTGTTATTTTCTACCTATATTAACGTGATAATTTGAAATATGAAATTATATTGAATTATGGTCGCAACTGTATACGGTATCTTGGAGTTCCAACTATAAAGTGGTTCCCTCCTTATAAGGCTACCCCAAATGCAGCCAAAATGTGGCCTTATAAGGGGGGGGGGAGGTTATAATGGAAATACCATACTTTCTGTACAAGAATGCTGGCATTTGAAGAGGGGCGGCCTCAGGTGAGAGGGGCCTTATAAGAGAGGGACCACTTTACAAGTATTGTAGTTATTTGCTAAGGTAACCAATGTATAAAAAAATCAAATACTTGTGATACAGTCACAATGACCTGCTGTTCTTGTATAATTGCAAAATGTGACATTTTGGTAATGTCATTCAAGTTGCCGTGGGAATTTGTCCGTTCCATATGTGTGTCAAAATATTTTCAAAAGTACATTTCCATTATACTGCATCTATGTAAAGGGGTGAAGTTGATATATCAGATAAAGTGGAATTGTAATGCAATTATACTTTTAATTCTTAAAATTTACCTTTACTTTCATTGGTTGCCATGACAACTAAAGAAAAATAATTTATGCCGTTGAAACATGTACTCATTTCTGCCTGGAACTTGTGTTCCATCAAAGATATGCTGCATGAATGAAGACATTTTAGGTAAATTCATTGTATAGAATTTACACTATCAATACCAGTGGCATTGAGCATAAAGACAGACTATATCAACAAAATTCTGCTAAAAATATTGTTAGGTAGGCATGAAACAGCTGTAAATTTTTTTAGGGTCTGCCCCACAGAGGGGACCCTTTATGTTTTCTGGTTGTCCGTCCGTCCGTCTCTCTGGATGTTCGTCCGTCCAGATGTGCGCATTCTCGTTACCACGATAACTACAGAATGCCTCCATGCATTCTGCTCAAATTTGACAATATGACCTGGCTAGATGAACTGATCAGGTTTTGGTGTCACCATGACTTCATTTATTTTGAGCAAAAATGGCAGCTATATTAGCTCGTTACCGCAATATCTCCAGAATGTTCCAATGTATTTTGCTCAAATTTGGCAGTATGTTTATCTGGCCTGCCAAGGTGAACTGGTTAAAGTTTGGTCTCAGCATGACCTAATTTGAGCAAATGATAGCCTAATTACACACTCATTAGGGCTCGTTACCACAATATCTCCGGAATGCTCCAATGTATTTTGCTTAAATTTGGCAGTGTGCTTATCTAACATGCCCAGATGAACTGATTCGATTTGGGTGTCACCATGGCCTAATTTTGAGCAAATTCTGGACCCTTCAGTCAACACTTGCCTTTAGGTATGTTTAGTTTACACTAAATTGACCATAATTGTAGCTAAGAAAGCAATACTTGTTAGCTCAGGTGACTTGTCAGTAGCTGAGCTTATATTTGGGTCTTTCATCCGTGGTCAACAATTGACTTCTCCAAAACCGTCAGCCAGATTCACTTCAAACTTGGTGGCAATGTACCTTTGGTGGATTTCTACCAAGTTTGTGCAAATAATCACGGTCCAGTGATTTTTGGGGTTTTGATGATTTTTTTTTTTTTGGGGGGGGGGGGTCAAATATTAAATAATTTCTCTGAAAACCCTCACCCAATTGCTTTGATATCACACAGGAACACCCCAGGCACTCCTAGCGCTTAATTTGTTCACCAGGTAGTGCCACAAGTTTTTGATAATTTTTAATGATTTTTTTTATGTTTGTTTTTGCTATTTTTGACTTTTCCTGCAGAACCATCAATCAGATTATGCTGGAACTTAGTGGATGTGTTCCTTGTGGACTTGAGAGTCAAACAAAGTTGTTCACCAGGTGTCAACGCTGTGGCTCACTGACTTTTAAGGATTTATTCAGTTCATGTACTTCTCCAAAACCGTCAAGCAGATTGACTTCAAACTTAGTGGCAATGTCCCTTGACTGGGTCTCAACCAGATTTGTTCAAACAGTCACGCTCCATTGTTTTTTTTTTAATTTTTAGCTCAGCTAACTTGTCAGCAGCTGAGCTTATCTTATGGTCCTTAGTCCTTCGTCGTCTGTCATCTGTCGTCCGTCGCCAAAAATCGACTTCTTTTCCAAAACTCTCACCCAGATTCAAAACAAACTTGGTGTCAATGTACCTTGGGTGGGTCTCTACCAAGCTTGCTAAAATGGTTACTCTCCAGTGAATTTTTTATACTGATTATGAGTTTTATATTTTTGTTCAGTTTTGGGAAAATCTTAAAAAATCTTCTTCTCTGAAACCGCTTACCTGATTCCTTTGATGTCACAAATATGTGAATGCAGGAAAATATGGTGGCAACATGGAGTTTTGGGGCCCCTCGGGGATAAGTGCGACTGGAAGTTGCAATGTAGAAGGCCCCGAGAAGCGACCTGGTGACTGCACAGTGTGCAGATATTACTAAGGTGAGACGCACCGCGCAACAATTACTACATAGTCTCTGTTACATCCCATGTACTGTTATATCGTATGTTAACATGTGTTTATGGTAAGAACTCGCTGACCCTCGCTATAACAGAATGGTAAATTATCCAGTCGAAAGAGTACTCAGCATCTAGCCAACGGCAACAAAGTTTTTTTTTTCCGTCATCCCTTGCTGCGCATGCGCACATGGGCGCATTCATTGCGTTTTTATGGAGCCGGTGATTTTGCCAGTTTTATTTGACCAACACCAGAAAAATCCAAACATGAGCCCCCCTAAAATCACCAATTTGATTTTCCTACTACTTTACATGTCTAAACAATATTTTAAAAATATTCATCATATGTTCCGATAACTTTATCTTAACATGATTATATATGTCTAAATGAAAAACCATTCAGACATATGAAAAAATAGATATAGCACTTTTAAATCGATTAAATGATATGACGAAATACACTGCATTTGAAGATATATAGAAACGCATTTAGTCCTATTATAAAATCAATTCAAATATATCATTAAATACTCTGGAAGTAACAAAAATGCGTGCTTCATATAACCGGAAGTATTGAACTAGATGAAAAAAATAACATATCATCAAATCACTTCCGGTCCGTTTTTATCATATCATTAAATATACTGTAAATATTTAATTAAATTTGAATTGTATTATTGAATATGGCAGGATATGATCTGACGATGTGATAAGATAATTTAACAGATCATATAATCACTTTCGGTGGGATTTAATGATATGATTAAATCGAACCTTTCGGCTCTATGCCAATATTTTCCACACGCACGTCTGTGTGTATAAACATGTAGTACCTTTCAAGCTGCAGATAGGTCCCAAGTCGCAGTTGTGCATGTGGTTACCTGAATTTATGAGATCCAGAGCAGACCAAGTTTCCTATTATCGCTGATATACTTGGTCTGCCCCGGATCCACAAAACTTTGTTCACAGTCAGAATAATAAAAATGTACTGTTACCCTTTTTATGGATCGATAAACCAATCCGTAAGTTGATCATTATCAACGTTTTCATTTGCAGTATGTGTGCCGTTGTAAAGTACCTCGATGCAAAGCTTGTTGTCCGACTGAATTTTGTGATGCTCAGAAGATAAAGGCACCTTTACACATAGTTTCCGTCAAAATGAATTACCTCTGTGCAGAGCATTAGGTATCTCCGTCTTTCCAGATCCACATAATAACGGTTTATCTCTTTACAATAAATTTAATGTTGGATTCGTTGGTACATATCATGAGCCTTCGTGGAGATGCGGCGAATACAACATTCAGCTGTCTGGTACCATGGTTCTGTCCTCTTCTCTCTCTCTCTCTATCTCTAATGCTTGTGAGGGTCCTTTTTTATATCTCACACTGGGGTGACTTCCTCATCCACCGTTTAAAATTGCTTACTTGTACTTGTTATCAGCACATGAGCTTAATATGAAGTTGCTTCCTGTCATTAATTCTATTATGTGTAGGTGATTGACTC
Organism: Hermodice carunculata; assembly: GCA_964020975.1. Lineage (NCBI taxonomy): Eukaryota > Metazoa > Annelida > Polychaeta > Eunicida > Amphinomidae > Hermodice > Hermodice carunculata. Next base: position 81,433,718 of record OZ026617.1, read on the forward strand.
AACTTCTACTTATAACCAGTTGTGACAATGAAATGGCCTTTTAGGGGTCAACAACTAAGTACAAAAAGTGTAAATATAATTTTAAGATTGAAGCTTTTCTTTTTACATTTGCATGATTCTGACTTCACATAGAGCCCCGTGGTTGTATTCTTTCACCTCTAAATATTCCACTGTAGTAACTATGGTGGGATTTATTACAATTCGAAGTAGGCATTTCACCCTAATCTTCATAAATCCTACTCCTTAATCACCATCGAGATTTGATTAATAAAACCCTTACGTCGGTGAGCGGAATTCCCACACAGTCATTGATAACAACGCAGCTGTATTCACAGTCAAGTAGATTACGTCCGGTTGTCACTGCCTGATAACAGTCTGCCCATTCAGTTTCATCCACATATTAATGTACTTCCTGTTAACTCGTTATAACTTTAACTCCTTTACTTTTGACATTTTGTTCTCCTTAAAGTGACCAAACTATACACCTGTTGCACGACAGACCGTTATTATGGTGACCAAATGCTACCAATTAGAAAATGAATCCCATTTTCAGCGCTTAAACAATCACCATTTGGTCAAAGAGCAAACCAAACGGACCGCAGAAAGCACCGATTAGTCTGTTTAGCAAGCAACTGAACTGACCCATTATACCACAATCGTTGTGCATTGTGCAGGCCTGTGTTCGCATTGAACTGAATATTGGTATACTGGATAATCTAGGGACCTTTGCACTTGAGATACTGACATTTGCATGAACATTTCCTCTATAAAGTTACTTTGATTTACAGCCAGATCTTTCATGCTTTTACACGAGTTCTCCAGCTCCGGGAAATAAGGGCAACCCAATCTGGCCCTATGACGGTTGTAAACTCTGATAGATAAGTAGTGGAACTTTCTCCTCAGGTTCCGTCTTATTCTCATGGAAAGCGATGGAAATGTACAACTCCAGCATTCCAGACGTGACCTCTGTTCGGAAGACATGAATGTTGCTCCTCGTTATTGCATACTTATCATCTCTGTGTGGTACTTGCTTTAACAATAAACTACTTGTGATTAAGATTCTGTATTTTGATGGCATGGTCATTCAAGGTACAATGTTGGTCCTCTAGAAATTCTCAGTAACTAGCACATACGCTGCATACAAAAATCTATCCATGTTTTACTAATGTTGTTTGTTATTAATCTCTTTATTGTCATCACTTGGTTTTATTTAAAAGTTACGGATATTTTCCAACTGTGGAACGAAGTTAACTTACCACTGCAGCAACTCCTCTCTTTGTTTGAATTAGTGGCTTATCATATTTTGATGCATAGAGTTTGACAGTAACTGTCAGAAATTAGATGGGAGCTTCGACGTGGGCATGGTTTTCATTGTTGTAGTTTTTTTTATATTTTGTACGTACCCCCCCCCCCACTCTGTGCATGTATAACCCTTCACGCCAGTTTCATTTCACTTGACCCTACTAAAAGTAACGAACGAAAACGAAAGAGATATTGTTAAACCGTGAAAAACTCTTGAGGGTATAGTATCTGAGAGGCAGCTTATACTCTGAAGAAAAGATGAAATGTTTTTACGCTTTAGTTAGTGATCTTTGCCCAATGTCATTACTGCTTATCAGTTGGATGTTTTTTCACGTAACCTTAAAATTCGTAAATGAAGCGTGTTTCATGGAAAGCAGATGAAGGTCAACCGAGTTTTTGTTGTTACATGTGCCTTGAGCTTGTGCAAGCTCCGCATCTATTCAAGACATTAAGGCTCAGATGTTCAGCATAGTTTAAGTGGTTAAGCTTGCTTTAATCTTTATTTTATGATGTATAAAAACAACTACATTACTATATTTCTACCCTATGTGGCATATGAGGTTCTGCATGGATTAGATCCCCGGATACCTAGCCGGAAGCTTCTTTCTAGAGATACACGGGTAGCGCCATATCTTTTAACCGATTAAGGCTCAGCTGTTCACCATGGATTTAGTGTTTAAACTGTTTTCAATCTTTATTTTATGATGTGTGAAAACATGTAAAGATCTTGTACTAGGACACCCGCTAACCTAAACTTGCTCGCTCAATTTTGATCACAATTCGACAATTTAAGAGTTGTGTTATATTCAAGTCAATGTGCCAACCAACTAATATGAACGTACAGCGTTTCACATGCCCCAAGCCTTAGCTTTGTGTTAATTTTGGTAATTCAAAACAGGAAGATGGCTGAGGAGGCTGCGTGTCATGTCATAGACTTCTCTAAGCCTTGGGACTACAGCGATATTACTTTTGTGGCGGAAGGGCGCCACCTATACGTCAGCAAGATGATTCTAGCATTGTGGTCGCCTGTCTTCGAGGCTATGTTTCGTAATAATTTCAAAGAAAAGACAGCCCGGGAGATTGAGCTGCCCGGCAAACAGTACGACTCGTTAGTTGAGCTGATGAAGGTGCTTCATCCACCAAACAAAGATATATGTGGTAAGTAGAGATTAAGTACGGTCCTGTCTCACCATTACCATCCAAAAGCGCGCACGCGTGTGTGCAAGATGTTATCTGCTCTACTTTTACCTAACTTTCTTCTTAATAGAAAACTTTTTTGGTACTTATAGACCAGACCCAGCACCACATTATGCCCTAGTCAACAGCTTTCATCAGCGCGGAGTGGGCGCCTATGAAAGCTGTTATCTATCTTACAGTCACGAAAGAGTTAACAGAAACTTGATAAGCAATAAGCAGGTGAGGTATGTCTCTTCAATCCAAATTGAAATGCATACAATATATTTTTCAAAACTAGGGTTACGAAAAACATATTTGGGTCTTCTAATAAAATCTCCACGAAATGGTTTTCACAGAAAGCCCTTTATTTGTTAAAATAATGGTGTTGCAAACATGCAGATTTGCCCATTAGAACTGGTTTATTTGTTTTTCCGTATAACAAGGTATAGGTCACATGTCTGCCATGGAAAGCAGATATCTTGGAAGTTAGAAAATAAAAAAGTGATTACCCACGAACCTCCCAAAGCTGTCATTGATCCCAAACTGAAACGTTAATGAGTAAGTAGCGTTCAATAACATATACATGTTTAAGCAATAATTAATCATGACATAACCAAGAAATAATAATATTTTTATTCTTCGAATTATTAGCTCCAATCGAAAATATCATATCAACTGTTGGTTGTAAGGATGGTCCCCTATACCATCGCTAATACAGTATGGGTATATATTTGATCAATACGGTTGCATGCGTCCGTCAGGCGTCTTCACGACATACGTTTTTGTAGTTTACTTGATGAACATTTTATTTGTGTTGCGCTAATGTGCCCCTATGTTACACTAGAATGTTCCCATAATAGCTTCCAACAAAAATATTTTAGCTATTCGCTTTGACACAGAACATGAGCCCCTTTTTGCAATTACAGAATTTCTGGGTAGATATGTATAATGACAGTAGCTCTAAGGAGTTTGATGCTATAGTCGTACCAAAGTGTGCCCTGTGCATGATTGTGTTGCAGGAGAGAACGTGGCTATCATTCTACCACTGGCCGAGGAGTACCAAATGGAGAAAATAACAGAAAGGTGTGAAGACTTCTTGCTATCCCAAGCTTCGTCCATCAAGAACTTCCTGCTGGCACAGAAATACGACTTAAAGAGTCTCTATGAATCCTCATTCTCCTATCTCAAGCGGGCGCCTGTATCAAGATTAAAATCGCAAGCAGAGTTTGAATCTCTCGATAAGCAAGTCATAATGGATGTTTTGATAGATAAATGTGAGAAATTTGAGACACATCTGGAGTCATTACGAGAAGTTCGCATGGTTCTTGAGCGTAAAAAGCCTACCACATTTCCCGGCATGCATATGCTGTGTGAGAACTGCACTGACGCCCGCGAACAGCAAGTGGACTGCTCTGGATGTATGAAGAATTGCTGTAAGAAAATCACCGAAATTTTAAGAAGTATAGACCGGTGATCCTTTACTACTAATTGCTGCATGAAAATTGTCTATAATTTAAGAAATCTAATCAATTGGCGATATTTTCATACAAAAATTATTCAAATTATAAAGATGCATTTTTTTGGTCTCGCTTCACAATTAACATGAGGATAGAAATAAGGTACCAATCCCTTGAAAATAGGCCCAGTAAAAGTAGGAGTCCGGCAGTAGATAAATTTGGAATAGGTTACGAGTACCTCAATATCTTAGTAATGCTTTTCTGGTGGCTGAAATGTTGATACGTGTAAATTATTGTCTACGAACAGCAGAGGAAAAGAGGCTAACAGCAAGACCAGTGCGAGTGCACAGTCAACTGTTTTTACTTTTGATTGTTGTACGTTCATCTCTTGTTCAGAGGATGAATCAACTGTAAAGCTGGAAATAAAGGTACGCGTGTTCGTGCCGGTATCACAAGTTCAGTTCCACTATGTTGAGCTCGTCACATGATACATACCGGTACGTTTTGTATGAAGTTGCCGGAAATATGTACGCTGACGACCTGGTCAATATATTAATATTACGATTGCAGTGACGTTCTGGCAATGTTTTGCAATGTTGCAGTGTGACTGTTCATGGCAATTTATAACATAAAAAATGTCGTTTTGGCAAACATTTTTGGCAAACATCACATTACCATGATAATGTTTTGCAGCTTTTTCACACATAACCCTGTTTCTATTTTGTTATTCATACGTTCGTAATGGTATTAAAACACAACACCTTTTTCATTGTAATCGTGTCAGACCTACCGCTATATGCGCAAAAATATGTGAATTATTTTTCTACTGAAATTGAATAGTTAATTAGGTGGCCGCGTTTCGAGTCATATGCCTGATATCCAGTTGGGGTGACCAACATAACAATCCAAGTTTGCTTTGCCTTGAGCATAAGGTTGCTGTGGTGCACTCTATGAGTTTGCGGGGGAAAGGGATGGTTGGTAGGAATATGCTCTCTCTCTCTATGTATGTATGTATGTATGTATGTATGCATGTATGTATGTGTGTATGTATGCATGTATGCATAGACATGTGCCGTCAAGTTTTACAATTCAGATGATTTCAGAGATGTTTCCCTGGATATGGATATTCGGGTCTCAAATGATAGGTTTGGCATTAGAGTCTATAACAAAATTGATGAGTTTACCTTTGAAGTAGTCAATTATCCTTTCCCTGATAGTAATATTTCAGAAAATATTGTATATGATACATTTTTGTCACAAATTTTGTGATTTGGTCGTATTTGTTTTAAATATGAGGACTTTGCATCCAGAACCAATTTTATGTACAGAGAACTTGAGCCAAGAGAATTATTTCCTTCTACAAATTTTGCTGTGAATATCCAGAGATTGTTAGAAAATTTGGATTTAATAATTTTAAAGATTTCAGACTTGGCTGTTTTGCTACCTAAATTTATCTTTAGACATCATTTTGTTTTAATATTCACCTTTCTGACATTTTAGACTAACATGTCAGTGTACATATACTCAATGTAAATAATTATTCAATTCGGCTGTCCCATACCAGGACCGGGAGTAAATCCTGTTCTGTCCTGAGCACTTGACCAGAAATTGGCAGTATTTAGTCAACTGTTACAAAGTTAAGCTATTCTTTTAAAACATTTACTGGAGGGCCGGGAGTCAGTCATAGCTGTCCCAAGCACTTGGCCAGGAATTTACAGGATATAATCAGTTATTACAAATTTGAATCATTCTTTTGAAACAGAAACTAAGAGTTAAGAACTAAATGGAACTTGATTTCTTGGAGACTTTTATAGTGAGGAGTAGGTGTCATCATGGAATTTATTTTACATGTCTGGTACAGGATGTGCATTGTTACAGTACTTGTTAGGAAATGTTTATACAGGTGTCTGGCTGTTACTGTTTATTTTGTAATCACTGGGATTGAATATATAACCCCAGTTATACACTGGCAAGCGGTGTGACTAATGTGACCTATACATCTAGAAAAGTACATACTAGTTCAGGGGTACGTCACATTATTCTTATCTGAACTTGTTCTATACTCTTTACTATGTTTGGGTTGATAGGTATTCTGCACTCATATTGAAGCGGTGCATTTGTTAGCAAAACATCACTTCAGCTAATTCATCATTTGCCACGCTCGTATTTATTCATTATTAGATGGGTTATATTTGCTGAATATTTAGCTTAGACAAGGAGCCGCTACTCAGTGAGACATGTACTGGCACAGGCTCCGAAACATGTTCTATGTAGGTAGAAGACCCTTTAATTTATCTGGGGTAGTACAGCCTATGTCAACATTATAGAGAGGAAAGTGTGTAATATGGACAATAGTACTTCCATATGTATATAGGTTAAACAGTGATAGGTAAGCTATAGGCAAGCTTATGGAGAGTAAAGAGTTCGGACTGCGGAATAGGGGGACAACTAGAAAGTGGTTCTGGACAAAAAGACACAAATATAATAATAATGATAATGATAATAATAATAATAATAATAATAATAATAATAATAATAATAATAATAATAATAATAATAATGATGATGATGATGATGATGATGATGATGATGATGATGATAATAATAATAATAATAATAATAATAATAATAATAATAATAAAAACAATCTCGCATGGTATGTGGAAAATTATCTGAATGGGGATTTACGTTCTAGACTTCTGAAGCACCTAGCCAATGCAGTTACGTAGCACCTAACCGTCATATTTAACTCATCCCTTCAGAGAGGCATATTGCCTAGTGGTTGAAGGGAGACTAGTGTTTGCCTGGTACATACACCAGAGTGAAGACATGAAGAAGAAATTACCCACTAATGTATAGTCTGTCAATAACAGTTAAAATATCTGAAAGGACTGCATACGAGCAACTGAAGACTGAAATGGCTACATTGGCCAGCAAAATCAGGACTTCAACACAATAATTCGACGACTTCAGGCGATGTATCGTACTAAGCTTTGTCTCACACGGGTAATGGAAAAGTCACTGGAGTTGAATACCTCGATCTGAAGCAGAAGGCATTTGAAACAGTAGATATCCCCTGTCTTCTCCAAATACCCAGCCAAATAGGTGTAAAGAACACGGAGCTACAGTGGTTCAGTCTAATTAGAGGCAAACAATGTGTTTGTGTCAACGGAAGTATACCAAACAGTGCACAGAATATGGGAATTCCCAGGGCTTTGTAAATGACTATGTTTGTTGCATATGTAGACGACGTGCCCATGCTGACAACAAAGTTTAACCTAAGGTGTTCATACGGGCTCTGTCGTGCTAATGAGCACCAGCCACTCTGTACACAAGCAGGTCTCTGGTATACCTTATTATATGCGCAAGATGGTTTGACTTGGGAGGCTACAGAGGTTACCCCCGAAATATAAGTGAGACATGCTACTTGGCAGAACCGACAAACTGGAGACGATAGATAACCTTATTGTCATCATGGACGGAAGATCACATGACTCTTGGACAACCATAGGCTATGCAGGACAAGCAGGATTCGATTATGCGTAAATTAGTGTGAAGTTAATTTCCATGCTAGTCACGTTCCATAGGCAGGAAACTGAATATTGACGGAGAGCAACTGACTTGCATCCGAAGGAGCAAGTAAATTTCTTCTGAGCACCTCTGAACGCAGGTTATGGTCCAGGACTAAGTTCAAACTACCACACTACCACGCAGGCTTGTGCAGCGTAGTTCCGCACACAGCCCAACATCCAACTTTTTCAAATGGCAAGGCAGTTGTCAGTAGGTGCCTGTGACTATTGCCTTGATATAAAGTGTACGTTTGATCTTTTTGACTGAGTAATGACATGATGTCAGGGAGGCTGTTTATTGGATGAAAACATTGTTGGATACGGAAAATTAATACGACGACAATGGATAATAATATAGGCCACACCCATTTATTGGTTGCCCACAACACGTGTACAACAAGGATGCCCTTGGAAGTTACATGACAGGTTACAGATGGGCACCTTCACCGGATCATACTGGACATACCATAACTGCAATAAACGTTAATACACTTACAAACAATTCGAGTTTATACTTCAACTCTTCCAATTTGTTAAAGCTACCTTGCGTATAAAATATGAATCTTACGCTTATAACTTTACGACAATTATTTCGCGTATAAAGTTCAAATTTTACGCTTATAAATTGACTCTGCGCTATACCGCATGAGTTATACAATATTAATTTTACTTCCTGCTCAAGAAAGATACAACTTGCATACACACGCGTATAAATTACTTCACTGGTTTCCTATGCCTTACAGCGTGAAACATATCAAGCCATAGCTATGAATAATTAAGCTGGAAAGACGCTAAACAAGAGTTTTATAAGAAAACTGAATCCATAATATTTCAATTGTTCTAGCGCGAATATGAACTACTTGTAGCAAGCGCTTAAATGGCAAAATATATATATATATATATATATATATATATATATATATATATATATATATATATATATATATATATATATATATATAATGCTTACACGAAGTTTATGGGCCTACGTTCTATCCCATCCTAGTTACCTTTATCAAACGACACCTAGATTACAGCTACAAATAAAATATTTGATAATTTGAGCGTGAAAACTTCAGTAAAATACAATAAAATTGAAAGCTTCAAAGTTTTACGCAAATTGGTCGAAGTTACAACTTTCGAGTTCCCTTATGGGGTTTTATTACCGGGCTCTATGCTTAACTCTTAGCTCCAATGATACTTGGCGGTACAAAGTCAAAGCCCCAGTACACGCACAGGGAATACTGGAGTATATATAGGAAACGTGCTTCCGATTCGCACGTTCGCCTAGTTAGCAGTGACCAATAGCGCTTGAGAAAACTACAAAAGCATTGTATCAATTCCCGCGCAAAAGTTTAACTTGTGGTTTTACCACCAGGAGTACACGAAACAGCTCCACATTACACAACAATTGTATACTGATCGCTATAAATTCGAGGATTTGCTCCTGTTATAATAAATTCTTACATGGGGAGTGACAAACATGGTGTGAGGCAGGTTCGTCGTCCTTGTGACCGAATAATACCATGCTGTGGGTCGGGTTTATCCTTGTCATGACTGATGATATGATGCAGGCCGGGGGTTCATCTTTGTCATTCAATACTGAAATGACGTGAGTCGGGTTCATCCTTATGAATGAGTAATGACATGGTGAACGTCACGTTCGTCCTTGTGACTAAGTACTGATGAGATACAGGTCGGTGTTGTGCTGGAACAAAGTAATGAATGATGTAACTTGTAAGGCAGGTTCTTGTAATCAAGTAATGTAATGATGTAGGTCGTGTTTGACCTTGTGACTGAGTAATCACATGATGTGAGTCTGGTTCGTCCTTGTGAGTGGGTAAAGACGTGGGGTGAGTCGGTTCGTCCTTGTGACAGTATTGACATGGTGTGAGTCGGGCTGCTCATGTCCACTGAGTAATGACATGGTGTGAGCCGGGTTGTGTCATGATCTCACAAGTGGTGAGTCGCGTTCGTTTATGCCACATCATAACATGATGCGAGTCGGGTTTATTCTTGTGAGTGAGTAATGGCACAATGTGAGTTGGGTTCATTCTTGTGAGTGAGTAAGGACAGGACGTGAGTCGGGTTGGTCCTAGTGATTGCGTTATGACAGGATGTGAGTCGGGATCGTCCTTGTGGCTGAGCAATGACAGGACGTGAGTCGGGCTTGTTCTTGTGACTGAGTAATATCGTCGTCAACCTTGTGCGAGATATGGATATGTTTTGTTTGACTTTTGAAGTTGTTATGATTTATCAACATATGATAACAGCCAAAAATATACTGTCGATAGGCAGAAATGCTTTCACTACAAAAAGGGTGATATGAAAATCTGCGTATTGCCAGTGACCGATTTAGGAACAATGTAGTTAACATTTGATACTCCAAAAAGGAAAGGGGGGAGGGGGTGAGCAGAAAAAAATGCACTGAAACAATACACGTATGCACGGCACACATGTGCGAGCTATAATAAATTGTTTCACATGTTACTGAAATTTTAAATGTTTCCTAAACCACTAGAGGCAATAATATTGATTTATATTTTCATGGTCATAGAACCTTAAAGTACGGAATCAATTCTTTGAGATGCACAAGCGCGAAAATATGGAATCGACTGTGCGTATGGAAAATACGATTACCGCCGATCAATTAAAAAAATTATGAAAACATGGTCAGCAAATTGATGCACACGCATTTTTGTTTTTTGTAAATTATATTTTTTTTCGTCTTCTAGGTACTCCTGTCATTTCAACCGTCTATCTGGGCATTAAGTTTTACTGAAGTTTTCAGTAACTTATTTACTGCGTCACATTCATTTGGGCAAATGGCCCTTTCTGGGCTAGCGTTATGACTTGAAATAAAGTTTCATCATATTTAATCATACACATTATAGCGTTCAGCTTGACACAGTGTAATAAATTTGGAGAGTTAAATTCTTATGGTAGTGCAGAAGCAATTAAAAAGTTTTAAAATATCATATGTTTAATATTTTAAATGGCACATGGTAGCATTACAGAATTTGTTTAAACATTTTCAAGTATTATAAAGAAAATAAAGAAAAGTGTTATTCCCATGATTATCAATATGATTACGAAAACTGTTCAGAGCTCACCAGGCACGAAATAAGGGTCGAAGAAAAATATTAATTTCGTCGTGTTTATTTACCACAGAATAGCATTTTTTCCGCTTCTAAACTTAAAGGGCAGAAGATTTAATTTTTATGATACTTTGCACTGACACGGGAATATTGCCACGTACTATTCTTACATTTGTGTTTGCTGTCGTGTTTTGTTTCCTTTCAATTGAACCGTTTATAAACTATTTTATGTTTGTATACATTGTCTTTCTTGTCTATTTACACGTTGAAAAATTGGAACTTGTCTCTATATATTGTGACTAGCAATACCGAACTTTTACATCCAAGGACCGGCTCAGCTTCACATTTGATTTGAAATGCAGGTGCCAGCTGAATGGGTTTTCGGCAGACATGGAAATGGACATCGGAAGTGATTCGAAATTATTGTTGGTGATGAGATATTGAACACCGTGATTAGAGACTAATCTGGGATGTCTCTTGACATTGTTAATTTTCACCTTGAGTGACCTAGAAAGGTCAAACTGCCATAATGGCTTATATCTTGGTAATAGGGACACGTGAACTGTATCAGATGAAGATCGATATTGCAAACAATTATTGTGGTCTTAACGAAAGATGATATTATTAGAAAGTTCATAGGACCACTTCAATCTGCGCACCCAATATCAGCTGAACACAGGACTGTTACAGTCCTCTTGTTATGTAACATAGGATTCAATAAACAACATATAGGGCTGGTGGAGGAAGGTCATTCGCGCAAGTCAGAGGTCGCAATCATTCAGTATATCCAAACAAATCCATTGTGGAAATCCGAAATATGAATTTCTGTTCAGCAAAATCAATACGTGTATCTCGGGGCAAGATTAGACAAGATATCATGGATGAAGACTAGAATAGGGAGCAAACAAGTATGTGACGATTGACCATATAGATAAGAAAAACGTTATCCATACCCACAAGTGTGAACCCAACAATGAGAGAACAGTTAATTACAGCAAAAGACAGAGATTCAGGTCAGGAATTACCAATTGTAATGAAACATTAAACATCTTTAATACCGATATAAAAATTAATTTTCACTCTCTAATTGAGATAAACAGTCACCTGTAAAAGGCAAATGGTGTGTTTTGATGACTCCTTTTAATATTTGAAATATCAATGATTAACTACACAATTCAGGTTTTTTTCCCCAAAACATGTAGGCCTATTCACTACAAACCCATATTCAACAGATCATATTGGGTTTGTGATAGCTGCTTGAATACATGGGGAAGAAGGAAAAACATTTGTGTGAAATGTTACGTATAGCGTATGCATCCAAAACATGTCCGGAAACAGACCCTTAATATGTACTGATTATATTGTGACTTCTAGAAACAAGTTTATGGAACAAATTCAGAAAAAGGTAATCACTTCCAAAAGTCATAAAACCTTGTAGGACACTCAAGTTTATGAGCTTGTGATGTCATCATGAAACGACTGGTGTACTAAACATGAAGAAATGAAATAAAGTAACGGCAGACGTAAATCATTTACACAAATGGACACACCGTGTTAATGTTGTGGCCACCGAAAAAGATCCGATTACCAAGGACTTTTACATGGTGGATACATTCTAATGCAATATCATGATTTTATGCCATAGCACCGAATGCATCATTAGGAAGGTAAAGGCCCGATTAGCCTGGGAAAATCAACTACTTACAATAAGGTTCAGAAAGGAAGCCATGAAAAAAATACTTCCCACAAGATTACAGGAAGAGCAGTCATTAAAAAAAAAACCACGTAGAGACAGGTGCTGGTACAAATACTGCAAGAAAAACCGCTTTGAGAAAGAAAAATACTAAAAAATCTAAACGATAGATAACGTTAGGATGGCTTTGACCAATAGGTTTCAGGAATCGCAAGCTATTCATATTCGTAGCGCACAATCAATTTATCACACATTATCCAAAACTGTAACGTAGCAACTAATTTACAAGTATGGGATTCAAGTATACCAAAACATCAGAGATGTCATTTTAGCATTGACACAACACTTTAAACTGGACGCTTCAATGCATGATACTGATACATGTATGAAGAAATTTGATACAGAAAAAGGGATTCACAAATACTCTGTTAATATGTCTGTTTTCATCTGTCTCCTACGGACACGACAAGTAAAAAAGGGAACAGGCAGAATTTAAAAGTGACAATCAGTTATCGTTAGTTTTAGAATTCAACGTTCCATTTCTATCAGCTTCATCGATCTCCAGCAAACTAGCTTGTACATTGAGGCACGTTTCCTGAATGGAAAATCGTTCTAAATGAAGTAAAATTACCAAAGCTGCCAAAAGTAATACAACTAAAAAGTGGCTTTTATCAACAATCTTTAGTCTTTGTTTTATGGAGGCAAGGAGATATTTTTGTCGGTGACAAACAATGGTACTCTCTACTGGACATATTGATGCATACACATAATTGTGGAATATCATGTTGATTTACGAAGGAGCTGCTCTGGGTAACCAGGTACTTACCAGACTGATGTAGACAGATAACTATCTAACTGCCATAGAGATCCAGAGACTCTTACATGGCTGAGAGTGAGTTACCATTTTTCTCTCACGGGGAATCGCTGTTGGCAGGGGAATCACGAATGACCAAATTTCACGTGTGGTTTCCCCAACCAACAGCGATCGCGAGTGAGAGAGAAATATTAACTCACTCTCCAGCCATGTAGGATTTTATTTGTTCAATTTCTGCTTAAGTATTCATCGCAAAAAAATATGCCATAGGCTAACTTGCAACGCCGACCTGAAGTGCCCTGTTTACGTTCGCCGTAGTTGTTCAAACATCCCTCGCGCCATTTGAGTTTTATAATGTTTATGACTACGATGTAAACACGTGTTCTTGGCAAATGTAGCAGCGATTCTGCACCCTTTACACAATAACACCCCCACCCCCAATGTGCAAGGTTGTTTAACATTTTTGAAATAACAAAAAGATCCAGCTGCACATCTGAAGTTGTAAACTCAATAGCTTAGTATCACAGCTTTAAAACGCTTAAGTATATATCCACTCTTTAAATTAAGCGGGAATGAGACGAAGAAAAAATGGTTAAATCTGGCGAAGTCCGAATCAACCCATGATGTCGTTAAACAGCTTCTTAAAATGGATAACAGATAAAGCCACTGGGCACGCTGACATTTCTAATGAGGTATCAAAGTTTTGCGTCCATGTATTGTATAAAGATCTTTATATATAATTTCAATAAGCTATTCCTCTATAAACCTGAACCCAAAAGGTAGAATGAGGTTATATCAGTTCAGGTTAGACAATCTTCAGCAATCTAGTCACACTATACAGCTCAATCCTAAGTGACCAGCCGATTTCTTTTGCAGGAAAATATATAATCTGCCTGACAAATCGGCTTGGTGAAATTGGTTAGAACATGAGATATGTTCGTATTGATATCTCCTTTATTGAAGCTTACAGAAAGTAGAAAAACATGGAAAACTATTTGTTTCAGGTGACGACATAGACTTTCAATCTAAAAGCGGCCTTTAACATTGCCTCAATACTCTTAACCAGTGTTGCAGTGATTGCAAACTCGACAAAATAAAAAGCCATTGCTTTCAACAATACTGGTCGACATGAGCGTCATAACTTTCATATTGAACAATCCTCTATTGACTGTGCTGAATCATACAAATGGCTTAGATTGACTTTTGATCATGCTCTGCGGTGATAAACCAGCTAAATAGTAGAAACACAGAAGCCTCATTATGAAGTTTCAAATGGAAGCATTAATCTACCATTAAATCATAACCCACTCACAGCTATCGACCTGTTTGCCTCACTAATTGTCCCACAATTATCATATCCTTGTGATATTTGGGCACAAAATGTGCACTTTAAGTCACAAGAAAGCTTTTTAAACAGATTATGAACTGCGGGCAGAAATTGGCCACTACTCAGCAGAGCTGATCGTATGGTCCTCCATCCGTTGCCGTTTGTTCGCCAACGCTTTCCCATTTTCCATTTCTCAAAACACCGTTGGCCTTAATAGCATGTCAATTTCAAATTTGGTGTGGATGTACCTGATTAGAGTTTCTACTGTCGTTTTATTAGTTTAAACAGTTACGCTCCAACATTTTTTTCTTATCGTTGATGATCTTTTTTGTTCTCTTTGTGGCAATTTTTTTTAGAAATCTTCTTTTCAGTTACTGTAGCGCGAAAATGTTTCAAAAGTAAAGAGACAGACCTATTGAGAAGCCTATTTTTTTTACTTCTCCCACATCCGCATGTTGGGTTGACTCCAAACTAGATGAGTTTGTGCCTGGCATCAATTTTCATCCTGTTCTGTAAGTCAGTTGACTTCAAGCTTCTGCAACAATGTCATAATGTTTAATGTATTTAAATTAGGAAAAATCGGTACATTTTTATGTCAGGATTGTTGCTGTAGAGACAGCGTCACATCTTGCATATAACCTTGTATCTTGTCCATGGTCCATCCTAGGCCCATGGCTACTATTAAACACTAATATGTAACTGCCTTTGGAGATTATTTTGGTTTTGTCAATTTTGACCTTGAGTGACCTTGATAGGTCAAACTGACCTATTAGCGTATATGTTGGTAATGGTGGATCCTAGGTGCAGGGTAACTATTTAACACTAGCAGGAAAGTACCTATGCCGGTATTTTCATTGAAGTTGTTTTTGACCTTTAGTGACATATTGGAATATATATCTTGGTGGCAGTGTATCCTGTCTTTTTTTTTCATTTAAAAGGAGTTCACTCCTAAACTGTGGAAGTGAAGACTTTTCCTTTTGAAAACAATAATGATAGTCTTAAAGGTAACTTTAACATTCTGAACGTCACAGGAAAAATGTGCATCTAAGGTCAGCTGAGCAGGCAAGTGTCACAATACTGTTGCTCTTTTGATACGTCAACTAACATACTGACTAGAAGATTTATATTCTAGTGCTGCAATTATTATTAAAGTATAAAGATGGACCCTTGTGTGTTGGCGCAAATCTCCTGATAAAGAGGAATTACAACCAACCTGGTTAGAAAAGTCTGCATAGGTCTGTGACTTAATTTCCAAAGATTATTCAAACTTTGAGTAACGGTGGCGGGAATCTACACCCATAGTGATATAAATACATGTCTTTTTGGTTCAAAGCAATCGATGGGAATGACTCACTGAATTCAACACCCATTCAACCTTTAAAGATAACCTTAAATATGATGATAACATGTCCCGTTTTAACACAACCCGGACAGTAAAGACACGGACTGCATTGCAACGCTGCCATCATTACCTTATAAGGAAAAAGGAGTCTACACTCGCCTCGTGATTCTTAAGGGGAAATTGGCTGCGCAATTTTCCTCAACTGTTGGGTCCCTTTTATCACCAACAAAGGAAACATTTCCCTACAAAGTAACAACCTTGGCCGAAATGACCCCTGTCTAACGAGCTGTCTGGCTCATTTATGTCACATATGCTAGTAAGATAGCTGGAAGGGTTGTAATAAAAGAAACAGCTCAATTTGGCAAAGTAGCTTTGGAAAAGTTAACAAGACTGTATGAAGCTCAATTAGAGACGTGATTTTAATAAATTAGATATCCAAGTTGAAGACCACGTACCCTTGTTATAATGTTTTCATTTTTTTTTCAAATTTTAATCGAGCTTGAATCCAAAACGAAGAGGCCGAAATTGTATATCCAAAGCTCCAAGGCTAAAGTAGACAAAAACTCCAAAGTACTCAACACACATACACGGGAATGTCGTTTGGTTAAACTACTGATCTCCATAATGGTTAGAATTTACATTAGTCGTCAGCAACACATTAACGCGGACACCAAGCAGTAAAAGGTCCCTAGGTTTAAAATGATCCGCATATAGAGGGATGAACAAAAGCTTCATCAAATTTGAAAGTGTTCTACACACGTCGGCGTGTTGTTAAACATTACTAATTTAAGTATTTTGAACAACAATTCGATTTACCAACAATGATATAGTTCCAGAATTTGTAGTCATAGTGATCAATTAGTATCTTGGTTTTTTTTTTCTTTGTATATTAAATGTTTAAATTCATAACAAATTTTATGAAACATGGAGTGCAAAACCTAGCCCACCTATTTTTGCTTTCGATATTTATCATGTTAATGTAACTTGTAATTATGCCTCTTTTTAAAAACCGTGAAGGCACTGTCACCAGTTCTGCTCATTTAATCTTTTTATTGTGCACTATCATGAATCTTAAATCCACTTCACTGGTAATGTTCAGTATATTTTTTTTATCGATTCCTTAATCAACCATGAGGCACTATCAAGAGATGTTACATTCTAGAACATTATAAGAGCTATTTGCTCCCATTGTGTACTCTGGTTCAAATACCAATTATTATTGTTAATTAATTGTAATTACACTAGAAATCCATTTGAGAGTGTCGAAATATGTGTGCTTTTGCTCACTTCATACGTGTACTGCAAATAGTTGCTTTCATGCTGTGAATGACTGAAACCACTCCAAAGAGATATTACCATTGTGGAAACAATAGATTAAAATAAATTACATATGTTGTATCTCAAACCTGACAAAGAAAAGGCTTTTGATTTTAAACAAATTACTTTGTACATAACAATTGAAACATTAGTTAATGATAGAGCAAGGTGTACATTCTGTCCAATACCAATGTGGAGGAATTTAAGCCAGGTATGAAATAAATGAAGAGTGACCATACACCTCAGCTCCTTAAGATTTATACAGGACATATTGGACTGGGTAAATGTCATAAATGTGGGAGGTTTTCTCACCCGAGCTGCTTCCAAATCAACAATTTTAATCACTTTTCAGTCAAAACTCCTGCTTTTTTTCTCCACACGCTTCTCTTCCCTAACATTTTCTCCTTCGAACAAGAAAAGTCTCTGCTCACATGGTTCGATTTGCGATCATCCCATCATACTTTCCACTCACCGTTTTGTTTCCAATCAACTGTCTGCAGGAAACTTCATTATTTGGATGCTGGTATGAGTTCAAATCGATCGTGACAGTATGGTAGCCCTATGACGCTATGTAAGAGTCGATACAATTAAATTGTACATGAATAATTTGGTTAAAATTATTTTTATGTTCCCCTTTGTAAGTAATTTTCCTTTAGCAGATAATCTGTTATACTATACCAAATACCATGGATATGTATGTCGGTTTTATGAGAGGGTTTTAAGGAATGCTGCCGACTGTGACAAAAAGGATTGCGACTAAATGAGTTTCAAAAGACATGACAATTCGTTTCGGTTGTATCACATTGTAAATTAATAAAATAAAATGCAGCAGCGTAAAAGCAAGAACAAAAAGCTTGCTTCAACCTCTGATGTACAAAGATAATGAAGTCAAATTCTAGGCAGTTAACACAACTGTAATGTGACAAGAAATTAGAACAGAATCTTAATTTCATAAAGTGTCAGTTTCCGAATTGGCAACAGCTATAAGCTGGCCACCACAATTGTCAACCAAGCGTGCAGCTGCCCAATTTGCTGACAAGTCCACTTCAAACGTTAATGGGGCTCTTAAAATCTCAAAAAAAAAATTGTGTGAACAGGCCTTAAAAGTCACGAAGAACGATCGACATGCACCATGTAGCGTCTCATTTTTCGCCATGCTTTGGAACACGTGTTGACTGCCATGATTTTTCATCTAGGTAATATGCAATGACTGACCCATATTTTGTAGAATATAATGTTTCTAATTATACCATATCCTTTAAATGTTTTATTGTGTTTAAAGTGTGGCAGATGTCTTGACTTATGCAATTTTTGTATATGCCCCTCATAGTGCAGTATATTAGAAGCGTAGCATATTGTGCAGTACATTATTAATGTCCCTTATTTACAGTACGCTCCGTAATTGAGCGTCCATTAAAGGAGTGTCGTCTTATTCAATGGCATGCCCAGCATGGGACCCAACCCATCCGTTTGCCGTTTGGCACGAAAATGTCCTCTTACTCTAATTGGATTGCGACTATGTCTATGTTGATATATGGAGCTATATATTATCAACGATATATATATATATATATATATATATATATATATATATATATATATATATATATATATATATATATATATATATATATATATATATATATATATAATATATATAAATAAAGTGTATGTGTGGTACATGCGGTACTTCGTACAAACCATGGGCCAAGTGCCAAATAGGTAACAGTAGGGTCGAAATATACTGAAGTGCAGAGGTCGAGTTAGTCACAAAAACATTGCAATTAGTAAGGGATAAAGAATGGAATGTTCACAGATATTTTGAAAGAAATAACTACGAAAGCTGCAATCACTGCTGGCACAATGAAAAAAAGCCCAAACTTATAGGCGCCTGGCACTTCAATGTGATGTTAACGGTTGAAGAGAGGAGAAATCTCAACTCATCGCATTTCCCAAGAAATTCTATAAGAATTTAAGTCAAGATTTTTCATGGTTACAGACGTAGCTGCTTTGGGCCTTGTATGTACTGCCATACAAGGCACATAGTTTTACACAACCATCATGGTTACAGACGTAGCTGCCTCGGGACTGCATGTACTGCCGTGCAAGGCGCACGGTCTAACACAATTACCACGGTTACAGACGTGGTTGAATTGAGATGGCATGTACTGCCATGCACAGAGCATCATCTCAAACAATTATTATGGTTACAGACTTTGCTGCCTCGGGTTTGTATGTACTGCCACGCAAAGCGCATTGTGTCACACAGTTTTCATGGTTACAGACGTGGCTGCCTTGGCATTGCATGTAATGCGATGCAGGGCACGTGGTCTCACACATCGCTGAACTTTCACAGACGTAACCTTCTAAACGCATAAACATTTAACCAGGAAAGAATCACGCCGAAGTCTCCCTGGGGATTAACAGGCAAATTGCCACGGCTATCATGTCACAATTGGCCTATGACAGATTGAACGTCAGGCTTTTTACAAATGTTGTCATTAACCTTTCTGATGCTACTCTTACCGGTAAACAGCAGCTTCTGTACAAACTACAAACGCAGCCTTCACATAATGCTAGACAGGTTAAATGTTCGTGCTTCTCTTGGTGCATAAAAACATCGATAAAAACTTCCGATATATTTGCAAGCAAAAAGCCACGGAAAATGCTGTTTAATGGCGCTTGTTAAAGAGGGATTTAAAAAATATTGAAACAACAGTTTCTTAGGTTTCTGGGTGAAAATGAAAATTTATTATATAATATATCTAGTGGATTTGACATGTTATATAAATGGTGTAATAAATATGTAAACCTAGCAATTGTAACTGACATTTTATACAGTGCGTGTATGAGGAAAGATACTTCTTAAAGTTGAGAGTTGCTAGCATCAAAGTGGTTGAAACTACTACCCAAGCCAAGAGAGAGATGCTTTTCTTCACACTGCATTTTGTATTCGTTGCCTGATATATAAAATATCATCAAGTTGTTGGTTTGTCTAACTTGAACTTCTGGATTTAGACCTGGCTTGTTTGATGACTAGAGGTTTTTTAACATGAATAGTTCTTGTGTAGTCGGATTTTCGATGAGGCTTCTCTAACATAGGCCTTGACGGCAATGGTGTAAATGTCCTGTAATATTGTCGTACCTTAGACATTGGCAAGACTTTATAACGTATCTGTAAAACCGGTGCAATGCCACAGGATTGGAAGTATCGTAACATCTTCCTTATTTAAAAATGGGCACCGCACTCAGCCGCAAGTTGCGGGCCAGTTTTCTGGACGAGCCAAATCGCAAGTATTCTCTGAGAGAATTATATAAGACAAAATATTTGAACTAAAGGAAGAAAACCAGACTTTTAGCTGCCATCAGCATGGGTGTCAAAAGAATTGTTCTTGCATTACAGAGCTCAATGAGTGTCTAAACAAATAATTTTTCCGACAATCGTCACCAAACACTTATAATATTTAGATTTATCCAAAGTTTTCGATATAGTCCTACATACAAGACTTCAACTCAAATTAAAACAACCTTTCACCCGAGAGACAGTTCTTAACTAGATCGAACCTTTTGGAGTAAGTACAAAGAATGGGTATTACTCACGAATGGTGTTTCTAACGGGTCACCTCTGTATATCGGGGTCCCACAGCGCTGCATACTTGGTCCTAGTCTTGTTGTTCGTCAACAGTAGTACGATATAGTCCCAACTAGAGCCAACATGTTCGTAGATGACAAGTTTACCATAGGATCACCACAGACAGATTGTAATCTGCAGCAAGATTTGGATTCATAGTCTTCTTGGCCGTGGCAAAGTTTCCAAAATTTAATGCATCAAAATGTTGGAAATCTCTCCAATATATGTATACATTAAAAAAATAATAATAATTATGATGATGATGATGATGATGATGATGATGATAATAATAATAACAAAACATTACAACAAACCAAACTTAAAATCGAACCCAAGTGTCACTATTTCGGACGACCTTCTTCTCAGAAAACATATTAATAACATCATCAAGAAAGCAAATCTAAAATAGGATTCATAAAATGCTGCTTTACCAATTTGAGAGAGGTAAAGATCAGTATTTTATACAAGTTAATAGTTACAGCTGTATCTGAATACAGGGCTTCAGGTTGGATCCCCAGGCATAAAAGAGATTAAATAATTGGTATCTGTACAAAACACTAGTAAATATTTTCAATAGCATATGCAGCATTTGGACGACAGACAGTGGTGAACAGCAGCAGAGAGCGGCAGCCAGCGGCATACAGCGGCGGTTGTCGTGAGACTGCCGGAGCTCAGCAGTAGAGAGCGGCCGTCGGCGGCGGCCAGCGACAGATAGTGGCATTGAGATCTTGCCGCTCTCTGCCGCTGCCTGCCGCTCTTTTCTAACAACTACTGTAAAATATGAATTCAGGTTAATAAAAAGGAAAGGATACCGCTCATTTCTGGTACACAACACTTCAGTTTAGCTACATTCACTCATGTTGATCAGTCCATTCACTTATATACCTGTACACATAAGCTTGATTTTCATTCACCCACACCAGTTTTTTTAGGCAAATCTTCTATGCGTATTGCAGCTTTGTTTCCAATTATGCTCCTAAACTTTGTTATTGCATTACCACTTACAGCAAGTTAGATATACGCTACGTCGAGGAAGATACTGCATGGTACATAACGTAGTGCACAGGACGGAATCGGTTACAGGTCGACATGTTTGAAAGATTTTTTTAACTAGTCAAGGTATCCTTGATCTTTGAGCTTGTGTTTTTGTTTTTTTCCTGTTTCTCGGAAACATGGCGTAAGCCTAAAAACCCAATTTTGGCCCGTGTAAAGAACCAATCTCTTTCAATCATGGTGTTTGTCTTTATAATTTTTTAAGCAATGCGAAAAGAGGGAGTTTTTCTTTTCTTCAAAGATTATTGATTATCAATTAGCTGTATCTTCAGATCTTTGTTTTAATGTATGTCTATAACAACAACCAAAACGATCTATGAATAAATAGAAATAGGATAAGACTACTAGAATCGAATATTGGTGAGGTCATGGTAATACGTCATTTAGATATAATGATTCAAATTTATGTTAACTTAAATGTTTCTTGGTAAGGGATCGTTTAAAAACTGGCTTATTTCATTTGAACAAGTGCCTCCGGCTGTGCTCAGACAACATATTAAACTGACGTCAACAAAGGTAATGTGTTAAAGGAGAAATAACATACATTTTCAACATGTTCCAACAAATGTCCCAAGGCCTAACAAAAATAAATGTGTGGTTCCGATAACCTGACAGACCCTACTGAAAAGGACCAACCCTAAATTAATGGAAGAAAAAAAAAAGTATCTTTCAGCCGCCCTTCCCTAATAAATACTGGTCGACCCAGGCCAGTGCTACAAACTCGGTCAGAGACTCAAGTGGCACAAAAATGCCCGCAAATTTTTTCAGTGGCCCAGATGTGACCTACACGGCCCAAAGGGCTGAAGGCATGCTGGGGGTTAGGATGGGGGGGGGGGGGGGGCGGAGATCTGGTGGCATTACCGACCCCCCCCCCCATTTTGAATTTGATGATCATGCAAAATGGTTTACATGGGGAGTTTCGAGTATCTTGCCTTCACATGGTTGACGAAATCACAACATTTTAGTCCTCATTGTACTGATTAGGCAATTTTCCCACAGACTGTACAAAAATCTGATAAAAATTAGTAAAAATCAGTAAAAAAAAAAAATGAATTAAGAAAACAAATATCGCCATGTTATCTACTTGCCATGGTGGACCACGACATGAAAATAGCAGAAATGCAAGTATGAAATCGGGAAAAATATTAAGTTGCCTTGCACCGGTTTGCGGCTGAAATGCATTTATTATTTATGAATTAAGATTGATCTAAATTTTCAATAAATTAATATATAAATAAATATAAGCACCAAAGGCATAATTTTTATAACTCCAGGGACCTGTTATTTATATAAATTCCAGGTTCCTGATAACACTAAGATACTTAAACTATAGATATAAAAAGCGGTCCCTCTCCAGTACTCCCATCTCATGCATCAAGAATAATTTCACCTTATTTTTGAAAATGTCTTTACATTTATTTGATATACTCTGGCAGGCTCTGCATGGAATAGGTATAATCATGATAGAGTAGTACCTGCAATTACCAACCTGGCCAAATTCTGGAGCATTTTTCAAGAACTGTGATGCAACATTTTGCAACAATGCTCCACTTGGACAACCTTGGACCAGCTGCAACACGCGACCGACCAGCAAAATCACCCCACAACAACCACCCGTAAAGAAAAACGAAAAACAAAACAAAAAAAAGGTCGTTCAAACGAACCGTAACCAAGTTGTAAGACAAAGCTAACACAGAAAAGCTGGCCAACGTATGCCGTTATTTTGCATTAAAATCAACTCAAACACAGCATTTTATTCGAACTTGTCTGGGTGGTCAACGTGGGCCGGGGAAAAAGCATAGCGCCACGATGGGTGTGGTATCGGTGTCTAGTATCGCTAGGTTTCAAGTGTCCGTTCTCCACGTTACCAGAGCAAACAGTCGTCAACGCGTTTTTAAAAGATGACTTACAATCTGAACTTTAATCTGCACGCTGGGTTGTGTCTGAAGCAGTTATCATTGTTAGTTATAAATCCAAATGCAACACGAAGGCACATTCATAATACACCGTTGCACACTCATTGAGCGCCCATTTTACCATGGCACAATGCATTGTGGGAAAGGAAGAGCACAGCAAATCGTGGCCACGTGTTTTCAGCACGGTTCCAGGTGTCCGTTCTCCGAATTACCAGGGTAAATGGTCGTTAAAGTCCTTTCAAACATGACTTACTGACTTAACTTTAATCTGCCCGCTTGGTTGTGTCTGAATCAGTTATCATCGTTAGTTACAAATCCAAATGCGATACGGCACGCTCGAGCGCCAGTTTGAACATTGCGCAATTAATGCATTGATTGCGGGACAGTCTCACAAAAGCATGATTTGGATATCAAAGCGAATCGCGGCCACAGCATATATAGCATTATTGATGCTCTGAAAAAAAACGCGAAATATGTATTTTTGGTTTCATATATTTTAACCCTCTTGCCACCCCCATTCGGCAAGATCTTCCAAATGCTCATTCACAAATCATTGGCATTAGGTGCGGAACTCAATATGTTTACAATGGCAGCCATGTGGATTGGATATTTTAAAGAGGTAGCGTCCAGAATATAAGTGTGATAAGTGTTAAGGGAAGGTTAATTTGTCGAATGAATGCAATGCACAATGTATAGTGGGACTTTTCCAGTGTGAAGATTACCTGAAAATGTAAATACAACGACAAACAGTGACCAGGAGTAGGCCCCAGAAATAGTATCTTGTATAAAACGTAGAAGTCGCCCTGAGGCAATAAAATAAGGGCCAGCAGATGGCTGAGTGCCAAGCGCCCCACTGCGTCAAAGACAAAGCTCAATGGAGAAGGTTGCCTCGACAGTGGATACAGGTCCAGAAGTACTGGCGAGTTTTTATCTCAGTGGTAAAAAGGCAGCGTCAGAAAAGATATGCACGAGGAGTACAGAGCTTGAATGAAGGGTTTCTGGTTTTCAGGATCTGGTAGTGCTGCTGTCAATTTCACCTTGAGGGTGAATTTCCCCTATCTTAAATCCATGTCCATATAGTCGAATTCTGTAATTTTTCCCGCCATTTTGGTACCTATGTTACCTATTAGGTCTCAAAATTCGATGATAGAAAAGATATTAAAATGTAACATTTCACATGGTGGTCAACAGACCGCGTGAACGTTTACATCCGGACAACACATTACTGGGATATTCAAAGTATTCAGCTGCCTGCAAATGATGTTTTAGTAACCGATTGCAATAAAAAGACTAATCTAGTGATTAATATCTCTGAAACAAGAGTTTAACACCTCAGGACACCCCATGAAGGGTTTTTATTTTTTTGACACAACAGTCACGGGGTTTTATAAAATGAAGCACGTTACAAATGCAGGCATTGCATTTTAAAACACGTCATCAAGATATAGAGCAAATAACAACTTTATTCCGTGAAGTTGGGCAAAGGGGACATTCGAAAGCAATCTCAGAGGTGTCGTTAATAGATTCATTACCACATATTAGAGTACAAGAAAGCAGTTAATAACCAAATTTCAGACATATGCAAAAATCGCTAAGCTCACCGATTTTACCACTTTTCCCTGTACTCATGAATCAGGTTAACTCATAGATTATTATTATTATTATTATTATTATTATTATTATTATTATTATTATTATTATTATTATTATTATTATTATTATTATTATTATTATTATGGGTTCAACGAATACTCCAGACACCTGCAGACACAAAGATTTAGCATGTTCTTGTGGGGGTATTGTACAACAAATTGTCATGTGCAGTAGTTAGTTCCATTACCTGTGTGTTATTGCATATGATTCGCTATTTAAAAAGCCTGAACTATTTTTGCAGGATGGCAAGTTTAAACTATCTGTTCAAATTTCAGCGCAAAGATAATTTCCCTAAATGACCCCAGTCTTTCGTGTGCAGTTTTTAAAGAAGAAATAGTTTTCATTGGTTTATAGACCCACGGGCAAATATCTATGAACGAAAACATATCCCAGTAACTAGGGCACTTTAGTTTACTCGGTATCAGTGGGGTATCGGTTTAGCAATCCAAGTGTCCCACGTGACCCTAGAGGCAACATGGCAGACACGCAGAAGATAAGTGCACACCGGCACATGAAACAGATAATGTAACATGATTAGGGAAATAGATGGTGAAAAATGTTTGCGACTGTAAATTTTTAATACAAGCACAGGGCTGCTAGTAACACAGTTCATCTGATCTGTTCACCGGCAACGCAAGGAAATCATTCAAGAGACGGTGAGACCAACAGCGCAAACGACCAAAATGTCATGAACAGGTATGAAGCATATAATATTATGTTACACTTGTGGCGCAAAGAGAGCAAATAAATCTTGTATTCTTATTGGATGGCGTGAACTAATCGCGCAAAACTGATCTTATTCCTGGCAAAATACGGTGCAAAGTATTTTCACTTTACAGGGAACAGCCAGATAGATTTCAGTTGTTTCGAAAGGATGACCTGGTAAGTTTGAGAAGGATTCATTCAGGATTCCATTTTGTGGAATTGGGTTGCTCCGCATGTAGAAATTGCTTATACTTCCGTTTGATCCTTCCAAGAGAGAATCCAATAAGTATACTGTGCAGATACATATGTAGCTGTGCAGAGTATCTACTAGTAGTAGGTTACTTGATGCCATTTTAACAATGTAGGCTACATAACATTACCAAACAGGAATCACATGGCCTTCGCTGGTCAACATGAGAGCCAGACAATCCATTCTTGTGTTTTCGGTTATTTTATCAACAAAATGGGTATATAAGTGCTATTAAAGAGGCTACATGAATCTCAAAATGTCAGAGAACAGTTTTGAGAAACAATGGCTGAAACAAACAGCTGAAAACATGAGTAAATCCTGCAATGAGTGTGTGGTGGGCAAAATATATTCATAAATGACACAGTTTAGCCAAAATAATGAGCCTAAGCCACTGTGAAGCGATTAAACGTCTGTATTTACTTACAATGAGCACACAATTCCCATGGGGACACGGTGGATTTGGTAGGAGTGTTACGAGAAGGACCAATATACAGGACTCCAAATTTTCATCTCCGTCACTTGTAGGGGGTAAGACCAGCTGAAATGTCTCCCTTTAGGTTCACCGCTGGGAGACAAAATTTATCCACTGATATTATCCATTTCTTAAGGTTTACTATTTTAACGTTTATTTGTACATATGCTAGGTCATATAAAGTCTTGCCATTATCCACAAGAACTTGTTATACAGTATGTATTTGTGTATTTGCTGATATTTCACGCTCATACATTCTTTACATTGAAGTGGTTTGTCTTTACGGTATAAAAGGCAAACGCAGGGCTATAACTTTCAAAAGCATGTCCAGGAATGTAAGGCTGAGAAACATTGCTTGATGGTTTTCCGCTGATGACCCGTTTATATATTCATTTGCATGTTGAAGCCTGACTGTAGAAGACTTTCTAAGTTTTGAATCGAACGTGACAAAGTGTTAATTAATTTACAGGTTTAGACATAGATATTGACTGGATCGGCTATGGAGTGTAGAGAAATTGGATAATGATATATGTATATATATATATATATATATATATATATATATGGGGGGGGTAAGACCTCACAGAAAATGTGTTATTGTTGTTCCTCTTTATATAATTATATTCATTTTTGGACATGTTCTTTTGATGTTCTTATCTTTTTAGATAAATTGAAATTTTTAAGTCGTTCCGGATAGCAAGTGAGGGTTGCGCTACATATTGGTCCTTATATTAGCAAGGAGGTTTTTAAATTGACATGGAAGCTCATTTTTGTAACAGTAGACCGGACTGCGGATATAAAAGAAAGGCTTATTCCATGTGAAGAAATTGAGGAGGTACATGTTATCCAACAGTCCCAGCCACTCACATTGAAAATGGCAAATCTGAGGGTTTCATGACACATGACTTTACAAACCAACTTGGTATCTCAACTCAACTACTAGTTTTGGACGCTGTTGGCTTATAGTCTGCCATATGTGCGAACTTTGAATGACGGGTCTCCAGGGACTTAGTTATTTCAAAGATACTATTATCACCGTACGGTGAAAAACAACCTAAGAACCTACAATCACCGTACGGTGAAAATAACATCATCCTTAAAATATCTATGATACGTGAACAAACGGGATAATTTGTACCGGTACCCTTCCCCCAAATCAAATTTTTTTTCTGTCCTGTCTGAAGTCCCGGAATAAATACAGTGACGATTTGCGTCAGTCTGACATATTGACTTACTTTGAGGATCTGTATCAACATTTTAAAGGTTCTCTTGATTGACCATGTTCAAATTGGATACACGGGTGACTCATGGGTTGTTCCAACCATACAGTGCACTTAAAAAAAATTGATGTGAAAATAATACCTTTATTCACATTTTTACTTAAAAATCACGGCGCCTTCAATCTTCGCTAACCGTTCATTTCCGACACCCTCGAGGCTCGAGAACTGACGCCACAAGCGTAACACCGCTAGCTGCCACGGGAGACTCCGACCATACTAGCACGCTACGGCTGTCAAGTGTCACTTGGTTTCAACATATTTCAATCACAATTCATCAACAGGATTTAAAATGCATGCAGAAATATTCATTTTCGTCCCTGTTCCCGTCCAGAATGGGTCGATGTGTTAGTGCTAACTGTAGCAATACCAGCTCTACAGCTTGCTTGCATTGCCCCCAAAGACCTGAAATTACGGAGAGTGTGGACCCGTGCAGTCAAGACTTACAGGGACAAGTGACAAGGCCCTGGAACTCGATCTCACCTTTGTATCGAACATTTTGTGGAAAGTGACTTTGATTCGTCAAATATGACAATGCTTAGGATAAGTTTGGCAAGCAAAAATCCTGCTGTTGCCGAATGCGGTCCGAGCAACAATGAAAGGATTTATGGAGCTGGCCAAATTTGGTATTACTCATAAAATAAGAAGATTCATTCATTTTTTTACAATATTTAGAAGTTAATCTGTATTCAAAGCTTGCATTACAGCAAAATATAGGTCAAAAAATTCGACGACTGTCACTGTGTATCACATAATTATCAATTAGTGCATTGACTTAGGGGAAAAAGTCGGGTCCCGGGACCTGCAAATAAATTATGTTTAATACCCTGGACCCGTAACTTGTACCAGCGACCCGGGTATCCGCAGCAAAAACCCTTACTAAAACCTTCATATAGAAACATATTTTAACTTGCTTTTATTCTGGTACAGCATAATAATTCGATAAGTTGCCTATTTCTGAGGGAAAAAAACAGAAAAAAGAAATTAAAGAACTTTACAGTGAAAAAGACAGATATACACATAGAGCTACAATTTGTTTATTCATATCGAAAGTAGTTGGGTATTAAAAATTGGATTCGGGACCCGGCTTTTTGGCATTTTGACGGGGGTCGCGGGTACCAGGGTCCCGAGTCAATGCAATAATGTGAATAATATTATCAAAGAAGTCTGCGACAACGCCGGTCTGGGATATCGATGGTGTATTACAGTGCGAAAAAATGATGTGTTTAATCATGGAGCAATAAACTAGATTTATTGCTCCATGGTTTAACCATTTGATTCAATTGATGGAAAAAATGGGAAGAAAACATGGACAAACAAGAACCGATGTTGTTCCATATCCATGTCTAGTGTTGGACAGTTTATAACAAGTTGAGTTAGCTGGCCACTGTAATGTATATGGCCAATTACTACTGTATATTGCAAGTTGGTTAATCCCATAACCAGATAACACTTGTTTGGATATCTACTCGCCTCTTTCACGCAGCTGCCAAGACCAGTTGGCGGCTGACCTTTCATCTCTTTCTGTCATGTATTGCTTGCATGCTCGTTCTTGTTAAATGAAGACCAGTAAATCTTTATAGGAAATATTTCTTTTGCAACCAATGATCATTGCCCAGGCGGCAGGTTGGGATCGTCTGGCTGTCCCACGGCTACACGCCCTGTAGTACTAGTGACGAAAGGGTTCCAGGCGTCCGGCTCATGTGTGTAAGGCTCAATGATCTTTTCCTCTGCTGTTACATCTTCTCTTATCAATTCTTCTTCATCCTCATCAGTTCCTGTCCACGAAAAACTCAATTCTGACCCTCCGGTAACACTATGTTATGCTGTATCTGCCATGACGCCGGACTAACTGAAGGCACCCTGGCCTAAAACACATTCACCCTAGCCAGTGGGTTATGTTTGTAACGTCACCAACACTTTCCCACATCGGACCACGATCGGAGAAAGTCCCCATGCTTTTATGTAGCAAATGTGGTGCACTTTTGGAGCTTACAAAACACTACTTGAAAATGAAATTTAACATTTTGCTTTTCAGATATAATTTCTAACCACCCTTAACATCAACTTTCTAATTTGTGTCACCCATTCAATCGAGTTGACCTTTAAACACCCTTTTTTTGTTGCTAATGAGTAAAGTTATGGATTTTAAAGAAATGAAAAATACTTGTGCAAGAGACAATGACTGTTGCTTCTTGTGCCTTGTTTTTACTTATTTATTTATTTATTTATTTATTTATTTATTTATTTATTTATTTATTCATTCATTCATTTATTTATTTATTCATTTATTCATTCATTCATTCATTTATTCATTTATTTATTTATTTATTTATTTATTTATTTATTCATTCATTCATTCATTTATTTATTTATTTATTTATTTATTTATTTATTTATTTATTTATTTATTTATTTATTTATTTAAGAATATATTCACCCTGGGTGACCCTGTCAAAGCACAGCTCTGTTCTTCCAAGGGGCCAGCATACAGCTAGATGAATAACTTAACTAAAAATTAAATATAAGAGGAAACAAAACTAAAACTTACTAAAAGCTTATAAGCGTTAATATGACAAGGCGAGATTACTAAACAAATCTACAAGACTAGAAAACTAAAAGGAGTTGAGAAACACAGGTACTAAGATACATCATTTAAAAAAAAGTGAGCCGTATACTGACATTTAAAATCACAACGTTTTTACAGTCCTTAAAAAAGTCCGGCAGGCTATTAAAAATGCAAGCACCTTCATACACAATTGAACGTTTGAATATATATATTTTTTTAGAAAAAGTAACATGGTTATCATTTCCCGTTGCGTATCGTGTTGAATAGTGATGAATTCATTTAGAAGGCATATTTGGTCGCAAAGATAGCCAGGTGCTAGACCATGCGTGCATTTGAACATTAGAATAGCCATATGAAACTGCTTCCTCTCTTTAATTGCCTGCCTTTTCAAACTTCTAACAATGTCTTCACCCGTAAAGTTGACATAATCAAAGATCCGCATCCACATGCACACCTAAATATTTAATGCAATCTACTTGTTTTATTTCATGGCCATCTAAATTAATTACGAAGTCATTTTAGCGTTTCTTATACCGTCGATAACCATTGTATTTCACTTGCTTGCATTTATTGATAGTCTGTTACGCTTAAACCAGTAGGCTACTTCATTAAGAGTGCATTGCAGGATGTCAGTGACCTCTTTTACTGTTTCACCCGATGTGTAGAAAACTTAATCGTCAGCAAATAAACTGCTTGAACTATTTTGGATTTTTAATTACCTGTTTTGTACTATCTGGGTGCTTATTGGCTGGCTTATTATGTATTAACTCCAGACCGAGGCTGCTGCCTGTAAGTTGAAACCCATTACTGGGATATACTCCGTCCTCGTGTCATCTTCCTGAAGTAGACGCAGGAAGTCGTGCCTCCTCATTCAGATTGGCTCGCGTCATTTTCATTCAGATATGCGTCGTCCGTCGTACCATCGTGTTTAGATAAGCTGTGTCCGTAGTGCACGATAACCGGCAAATCGACCATATAATTGTACACAAAGTTATGTACATGGAAACAAATCCAAACGAAGATACCCGTTGTGATGAAAACATAAGTTAGATCGGACTAATGGTTAAACTAACTAACCTATGGGTCTGAATAAATATTTTTCGTAGCTCAGCAGTTAACAGCTGAGCTAAACACTGTACGTTATTACCTATAGAGTGATAGTGAACCCCACGAATGACAAGCAGTTTGACTGCAAAACGTTCATTTCGAGATCTCTATTAGAAATTTAAAATATCTTGAAATAAATTCAAGATATCTTTAATTCGAAGTACGGATATGTACACACATGTCCATAACTGTTTCGTCAGGCTATTTCAAATATAAATTGAATTGCAGATACCCCCCCCCCCCCAAAAAAAAAAAACGATTTAAGATATTTGATATTTAATTAAAGGTATCTCTAATTCGACAAAAGCAATTTAAATTTCGGCTCTTCTGTATACGGTATGCAAACATATTGTCACGTAAAATATTCCTGAATGTTTGCCAATTGCTCCCTGTCATATTTGCCAATCGCAACGCTTTATTTTGTAGTCAAAATCGACTGAAAATAAAGTTTGATTGATTGATTGATTGATTGATTGATTGATTGATGGATTGACTATGTGTTTGCTCCGCACATGGACAGAGACACGCTGACGCAGAGACTGTTTTACAAGAATTCGGACGATTCATAGCCGTTAAATAATCAGAATAGCTGGTCAATAACCTTTTCTATTTCAGTCAGCCTTAGTTCTGCTTTTCGTACATTGTATCTACATGATGTTTATATCTTTGTGTTTCTGATTTTAGTCCGTATCAAGTAAAATTATGGTATTAATATTTTTTCATGGGTTATTTTGCTTAGGTATTGCAACACGATTCTGTGTACATTATTTCCTTTGACGAGGAGTTCTCCAATTCCAAAGCAGAACAAGTAGCCCTGGAGCATAATCAACTCCCAAAATAAACTCTAACATAGAGCAATGCCATAACAAAGGATCCTTTGATGCATTTTTCTGTACTGTAACTTTCGGACGATTCGACAATAAATTTCACACAATTTCCTGAATCTGTATTTTGACCAGTCATTGGAACAAGTGACTGAACATTCTATTCTTCATAAATGTGGCTTTTATGAACAAACACGTGAACTGGTTTCCCACGTGATAATCCCGTATTCGTTCCAGGCAGCCTTCCGTGACATTATGGATCTAAACAGTACTGTCCTTCATGTGCATGTTTTGAAGCAGCACATTGTTTCTATTAAGAATTCATTTATTTAAATCGTAATTAATCGCTTCAGTGTAGAAATTCATTGATTTTGACTTGACAACAGAGGCTTTCATAAGTCAAGTGTATAACGTGTGACGGGTGTGACTAGGGCAAGTCATCGGTAGCGCTGTCAGTTTATGAGTTTGTCTTAGAGAATCACCGTTGTATTTACAAGCGAGAATCTCCAAGCTGACAGCATTGCCAGCGGCGCCTCTTGATCTGACTCAGCGGTATATGTATATATGACGTATTATGCCGTCTAGGCAAAGCTTGTACTATTCCATTGCCACAGTCATTGTGGAATACCTGATTCTGAGTCAAGCGGCAAGATCATTTACCCCTGGACATCTCTACCTAAAGAAAAGAAATGATGTATCTTTGATGCCTCGGTTGGTGCATGTCACATGGACTGTCCGAGGTGCCCCGTGTACTGACTGTGCTGGACGTTGCACCAAAGACAAAACTTGCCAATCTTTTGTTTGCAGACAACAAGGTACAACTTTCTGCCAAATATCCAAGGTGACTGCAAATTCAGCATCAGACTTCATTCCTCAAGTAAACTCAAACTACTTTGAGAAAGTCTTTGCTGCACAGGTGAGTATTTTTTTATGTATTGAAAACCAGAACAAATAAGATAGAAGTCTTTGCTGCACATGTGAGTACTTATATATGCAGCGAAATTGCCTCCATGGTAAGCTTGTGTACTGTGATACCTCTTTTCCACGTCGTACCAGCCAACATTTTGGAACATGGTACTTCATTAAACTACCCACTCTCTACCCATATAGCTTGGTGTGAAAACCCATAAGGCGTATAATGACGTTTCTAAATTTGTCAACATACCACCATAGAAGTTCTTGAGCTTGAAAGAATAAAGCTTGGTCAAAAGTGATGACAGCGTAGGATCAGCACGATTTTGACACCGATAAATTACAGTCCTGACAGTGTCCATCTCATGAGCTGGAGTAGAAGAAATAGGCAGAAACCTAGGGTGGTTTTAACAGCTGTGTTTTGAACGGGATTCTGCTGAATGATGTCCAGCATGGAACATGCTGATTGTGCTGGGCTTGAGCCCTACAGATAAGCCAAAGCAAATCTAGTTTTTGCCAGGTTTTGTCCATGAATTTGTCACACATGTAAAAAGAGCAATGATTAAATATAAAAATACCCCCATTGTATATCATCCCAAATATAAACAGTACTGATGTTCGATTTTGTGTGGAGATATTAGATTGTTGTCAGTAATAAAAAGGCGGATCATGCAAAGCCATCATTGCTTCACTGTATAAGCCGCCAATCTGCAAAACATCGCAAATTGGGGGGGGGGGGATACAAAGTGCACATATAATTAAATGTACATATAACGTATATCATCTGTTTTGTTCTACATTGGGGTGTTTGTTATATCTAGTAGGAGATCATACAGGTATTTACTGTTTACATGCAAACCTTTAAGGACAGGTAAGCCACCAAAAACGTTTGCATGGCTGATTTTGAGAAGTTAACGTTTTTTTACAAGGGGAATGCCCTTTCTATAAGTTTTTAAAAATTTCAAGCTTTTAACTCAAGTAGAAATACGAGAAAACCGCCAATAAACACACAGGCATGTGGTCATCCAAGCATCCATGTGTCATTCTTTTGGTTTTTAGCCCCCAAACGGAACAATGCCACTCGTCAATTAAACTTAACAGCCTGTCACGTGGCTGCAGGTAACAACGGCCCATGGCAAAATGAGATGGTATCACGTGGGCATCGCGAAATCAGGCGGCATGCCGAAAGTATGTTTGCGGGCAGGGAAAAGATGCAAACATGCTAACATATCATAGCCTTAGTGGTTTATCTTGCTTGTTTTGCGTTCTAATGAAGGGAGATTTGAAATGTACAAGAGGAGCGGGAATCATCAGACGATGTCCCTTCAAAGGCCGTGCCGCGCTGGACTACCCCAGTGATCCTGCGCACCAAAGACAGGCGAGGAAAAACAGGCACTTTAATCAACAATACCCAAGTACATAATAATATTTTATCGAAACCCAGGGATGAGGAAATAAAAGTGCAAATAAACACATCGCAAGAAGCATACACGTAAACAGAGGAGAAAACACATAAAATAGCGTTACAAAACTCAGGTTGGAAAGAGAAATGACTACAAAATAATGACAAGCTAACTAAGTAAAGTGTACAGACAAGTCTAACAAGCTAACTACATAAAGAATACAGAGAGGAGTAAATACAATAAAACACAATCCTTAAAAACGGGATGAACAGGCAGGGGGCGGTAGACTTAACCCGACATCCGTCCACTAACCACGAGCGGCCGTAGGCCGCCCCACCGAAGCAAGGCAACAAAACTTTCGTTGCCAGGCTTGAGGTCACGGGGCCCGAAGGGCCGCCTCCATGACGTCACGCTTTGAAACCAGCTTGTAGCTGTTGCGGTTTTACAGATTGCTGAAAAATGTTTTCCGTACTTCAAAGGCTGTTTTATCCATGTGATTGGCCAAGAATTGATTGACAACCTCACCAAATGTTAAGGGACGATGTTTACTACGTTTTGTACAAATATCAGCTTAACTTGGGCAAACCGTATCGTTTCAGAGGCAAATGATCAACATCAAAGGCCTTTGGAGCTTTTTTTCTTAGAAATAGGACGAGAGCCCTACCTAAGATTGGTTATTCAGCTTTTGATTCTCTAATGTCTGCACTGCAAAAACGATCCCGCGATTTTCTAAATTTTGCTTTGTTCTTTTTCTATGAAATGAAGAAAATAAACATCCTGGAAATCAAAAGGAAAATTGAAACCACAAACTTTGAAGATGGATAACAGAAAAAAACAAAATGGATAACAGTTAAAACTAAGCCAAACATAAAAAATCGCAGGATTTTTTTTTGGTTTTGTTTTGCCAAGATGTCAGTATTAAGCTGCAAGTGTAATTATGATTCTATCACAAATAATAAGTGACTTGTATAGACATTTATTGGGTGGATGATTTGATGTCAACTTTCAATTGTTTAATTAACAATTAACATCATAGACACCCAATCATGAGACATATAAATTTCTTGGAGTATGACGATTACACACATACATGATATGTTATCCTAATGCAAATACATTTTGAGCTAGGACTGATTAGAGTTGGATTTATTTTTGGTGTCTTAGCTGTCCATAAAAAGACCACGATTTGAACAAGGCACTGACACTAAGCAACACAAGAGCTGCGAGCCAATTACTATTACTCCAGACCTATTGGCCTGAAGCATATAGCCTTTGGTAATATATTGATAATTTAATTATGACAATAACTTTATTGACATCCATTACAGTGGAAGCATGACATGGTCAACTCTGTGATTGAACTTTTGTCACCAGGTTCGCGTGCATGAGGTTGTACAATGTTGCTGTTTATTCGGCGTTTTCATACCAGGTGTTTAAATCGAATTGAACCAGATTGCGACGTGTGAATGTGCTAAACAATGAATCGACGGTATAGATTTCTAAGTAAAATTAAACATTGGCTTTTAACCAGCACTCGACAGCCTGGTTTTCTCTTTCGTGTGACTCAATGGATGTGTTTTGTGATTTCAACTCGAAGTGTTAATTCATGTGTGAAAAGCTGGTAAGGTCAAGAGGTGCTGAAAACTACTCCACCGGAAAAGCATTTTCCCATCCAAAGTCATTGTAGAGGTGTACATGGTGTATCCTCATAGTAGCAAAATAAGGTGGCAAAGTGCAAGATAGAACCATGGTACGGCATAGATTATAAAGTATTGGTACTCCGGCGGCCTGTATCAAAGATTCTGGGCAAATGAATGAAGCTTGGGGCTTTTTGTAGGTTTAAAGGATAGAAGGACAATGCACATTTTCTTTTCTCAAAAAGCAGAAAAATGCGTCTGTAAGGAACAAGGAAACTATTTTGTTGGGAAAAGCACACACGCCTGTGCAGGGAACATTAGTTTCTACTCTATGGACACAGGAAACACGGGGGTCTACTGAGAACATTAGGCTGTACCTTTCTGAAAACAGGGAGCATAGGGTTCTACATTTCCGGGAACGGAAAACTGTGATATATATATATATATATATATATATCGAAGGAGATGGGACATTGGACTGGAGATTTCTGGAAAATAGGAAACATTTGGCTGTATGTTTCTGAGAACATGGGACATACCGTTCAACTTTTCTGAGAACAGGAACGTTGGGTTCTACAATTCAGGGAACAGGAACCTTTCGCTGCATGCATATTTCTGAAATCAGGCAACATTGAGCTGTGGGCAACAGGAATTATGTATAGTTCTAAGAACAGGGAACATTAGATTCTATATTTCTGCTAAAAGCTAACGTTCTATCGTACATTCTTTCAAAAGGACAATTTTCTGCTCCAAGATCTCGAAATCGTGCTTAATTTCTGCATTTGCCTTTGCTTGAAGTGTCATTGGCGTATTTAGATTTTTTGTGAACTTTAAACTGTAGGAACTTTGTTTTGAAACAGGACTTGATTAACTTCAATTCATTTGAGTCTTGCAGCAAGTTGAAAAGGTCACATAAAGCGTGATGATGATGATGATGATGATGATGATGATGATGATGATGATGATGATGATGATGATGATGATAAGTGAATAAATAAACTTTTAAAAAAGTGCACCTCGGCTCATGGGGTCATAAGATGAACAATTTACATATGGATGAAAGGACTGCAAGCTTTTTATTCGCTTGACAACTTTTGAGTATCAAAACAAGTCACCAACACGACATGCAATATGGAAAGGCTATGCTACTGACTAAACGATGTGTATACAAATGTAAGTTGTATCAAATGTGCATTGATGTTGGCCTGCATTAATGTAAGAGCCAAGATTAATCGCCACGGTAGTTCCAATAATGGCTATGTTTTTAATAAAATCACGACAAAATGTCACAATGACAAGTATCTTGCCAAAATGTTGGTCTCTAAAACCTTGAACATATGATATGTTAACCTGAAATGGACGTGAAGTGAAATAAACACATTTCATTCCAAATTGGAAATGCTTAGCACAGATAAAGATCCAGCTAGTTTGCACGGGGTGAATGCACGACAACGTATACGGAAGGGTATACAATTTTCCTGACTCTACTCCATGTCGTAAGGTGCACGGTTGGCTGAGCGG
Organism: Hermodice carunculata; assembly: GCA_964020975.1. Lineage (NCBI taxonomy): Eukaryota > Metazoa > Annelida > Polychaeta > Eunicida > Amphinomidae > Hermodice > Hermodice carunculata. The sequence continues at coordinate 81,471,743 of OZ026617.1, forward strand.
AAAGACGCTTATGGCAAGCCAACAGGGCCATAACTCATTGGTCTTACGCGTTGTCGGGCCTCCACTACGCGTAGTCGAGCCAACCAATCAGATTTCAGTCTCCACTACGCGTTGCCGAGAATATGTTTTCCACTACGCGTAGTCGAGCTTCGGCTACGCGTAGTGGAGCAACTTATGGCACCTTTTGGCTGAAGAAAAGCAAACCAATCATTTACGTCCTTACAATCATTACTGATATTAAAACAGCCAACATGTCTAATACAATTTACAAGAGCATCAGTGATTGGATAGTTTGGCTACACGCTATGGGAGGCATAGTTTCTCCACTACGCGTCGCCGAGGCTCGGCGACGCGTTCTAGAAGAACATTTTCTCGGCAACGCGTAGTGGAGGCTGTAATCTTATTGGTTAGCTCGACTACGCGTAGTGGAGACTGTGATCTTATTGGTTGGCTCGACTACGCGTTGCCGAGCCTCGACTACGCGTAGTAGAGACTGCAATCTGATTGGTTTACTCGACTACACGTTGCCGAGCCTCGACTACGTGTAGTGGAGGCTCGGGTACGCGTAAGACCTATGCGTTATGGCCCTGTTGGCTTGCCATAGACGCTCGCCTTTCACCTCTGCGACCCGGGTTTGATTCTCGTCCTGGGCAGCATGTGGAAAAAGTTCCTACCACTTTAACCGTGCACGGTGGTTTTCTCCGAGTTCTTCGGTTTCCTCCATTAGGCAAGGTAGGAAGTATACGCCAACATCTGTGCCATGGAGAGTGACTCGATAAGTCAATGCTTGACTTCTTTCATCAAGTATACGCCAACATCTGTGCCATGGAGAGTGACTCGATAAGACAATGCTTGACTTCTTTCATAATCCATGTAAAAATCGTGATTTTTCTACATATTGTTTTGAATTAATGAGACCACGCATGCGCACAATATTAGCAATGGGGCCTGGTGTGAATGACACGTGACAATGTTGTCCTACTGGTACAGGAAAAGAGCAGTATGTCAGATATTAAAGCAAAGAAATCTTCACGATCCAAGGCAGTTTCAAGAAGTTTTTTCCATGAAAGAGAGTTAGCAAGATTTTCGCCTCTCATACGCACGACCTAGACGCTTATCACCATGCAAACCCAGTCATCACTCCATGACCCCGGCAATAATTTTTATTGTTTCGATCTGGCTGCACTCCTGATCAACCTGATATATCATGGAGGGAGGGGGGAGCACCCACATCGGTTTAACATAGGCTGTTCTAAATACGAGTTTGTGTAGGAAAAAGGGTGCCCATAGAATGTTATAAAGACTGGACAGGACACCTAAGGAAAAAAGGAAATCCGAATTTACAGATGTACATGTACAGCAGATTGATATAATAGCACGTAACCAGACTTTGCTTATGGGCATGTCTCCGTTCCAAAATGTTGGACCCTTCCTTTATACTGGCTTACAATACTCTCAAGTTGCAATTTCATTGATGTGCCTACATGTGTGCTACATCATGTCATGCATACATACATATGTGAAAAAAGCATAGCTCCATTAATATTTGGTCTTAACAAGAACATTTGCAGTTTCTGCAGTTTTCCTGATTGGGCAGCAAAGGCCCCCTTTCATGTATATGTATATATGTATATATATATATATATATATATATATATATATATATATATATATATATATATATATAGAGAGAGAGAGAGAGAGAGAGAGAGAGAGAGAGAGAGAGAGAGACATATATAATGTCCTAATATTGTGAAACCTACACACACACATATATTTGTGTGTGTGTGTTGTGTCGAGGGTATAAATTTTACAAGAAGACGCTCGTTTGGAAATTAAATGAAACCTTGGCCCCTTATATATTAGCTTATTTTTCATTAAAATTTGTACAGTTTATTCGTATTTGTACAGATTATTCGTATATTCCCACATATATAATACGATTTTATCATACGTATAAACAGCAGTCAGGCGAATATGCTATTTGGAATGAACCAACAATATATTCATAGCATTGAATATTACTTCACATTTCGATGCTGAAAATGTTTCACAATATTAGGACACTATATATATATATATATATATATATATATATATATATATATATATATATATATATATATATATATATATATATATATATATATATATGGAAGGGGGCCTTTGCTGCCAAATCAAGAGAACTACAGAAACTGCATATGTTCCTGTTAAGACCAAATATTAATGCAGCTATGCTTTTTTCATAGTGAAAAGCCATCATGAAAAAAGATTGGTTCCGATTTGATTTGCCTTCATTTCTGCAGGTAGTCGAGATATGCTCTGGTAAATTAAATACACTATCACCTTTCAGGCTGCATGAGCTGAATAGGGATTTACATAAGTATAAGCATAGTATGTACTGTTTAAATGGCTATAATCAATATTTTATAAAGCGAACTAAAATGGTCCCCTTTACTTTAAATTATTGTTACAGTATAAACAACAAACTTCTGATCAGAAATTACAATGTAATATAACATGAATATACAAGTGTGAAATAAAATCATTATGGTTTTATCAAACTGCAAACTGTTTTCAGATAGTCACTGGCTACATATGTGGATAAAAAGGTGTCCTGTAGAAGTTTTATCTGTGTTTGTTTCGCATTAATGTTACAGTCCTAAAAAGGTGATGCCACTGTACATCGTAGGTTTGTTAGATTGAGCCCTGAAATTAAAAAAGAAAGTGGGTCGCTTTTCAGGCATACATGTTAGGAGCAATTCACTGAAAACAGTGTATATAGAATATGGTTGAACCTGTTACAAGTTGTTTCCACATTTTGACATACGGGTAAAAGGCTCCGAAACATGTTGAGTACTTACCCGCTGAAGAACCTTTGATTTATTTGGGCTGATACAGCCTATGTCAAACTTTCACAGAAGAACATGTGCAATATGGACAATAGTAATTCCATATGTATATAGGTTAGACAGGGACAGGTTAGCTTACGGAGAGTAAAGAGTTCGGAATGCGGAATAGGGTAATGACTACCAGGGAGTGGTTCTGGGCAAAAAGACACAAATACAATACGATGTCACATCGTTATTTCAGTACAAAGCAGGTCCTTGTCACCAATTAAATGGAAAAGGTCATACTTTTATCTTATTTATGACCTGTTGACCACGGCCTTGCAACAATGTATCGTTCGCCTATTTATAGGTGAATTTTTAACTTATCGAGTCGGACAGAGGATGGTAGACTTAGTTTACCGTGGCGTAGCTCGATTACATTAAAACTAGTCTTAATAACCTACTGTTACCAATGGCTAATCCCAAGGAGAAGCCAGAACACTGGCTTAGGAACGCCAACTTGATTACTTAAATGAAATACGTTTTGCCTGGGAAGTTACGTCATTCGCTATGCTGATACATAATTGAGCCACCCATTGACTGTTGTAGCAGCATGTGGCATTGTTTGTGTTTCCTACCAAACATCCTCACAAAGACATAAATACAGAACATCCAGAATTGTCATCATTGACTGTGATGATCAGACGAGTGTTCAGTGGTTTCATCGACCAGTGTTGTGAACACCACAGTGACGCACAAGTATATAATTATTAAATCATTTATCTTCTGTCTAATAAAAGCATCGGTTGATCGGTTTAACGATCAGGTATCACCCATGGAAAATCCAAATAAAAAATCTCCACGTATCCCTAGCCCAAAATGAACATTTCAAAAAGCTGTTTTCATAGATCGCCCTTCATGCCACACATATGAATGTCCCATTAATTAAAGGCCAACTCAGCGTGGTGGTGCCCTCATAAGCGCACTTGTGCCTACGTCACTGTTTGTGCTTTATCAACTTTACCAGTGGCACCCAGAAGGGTAGCTTTGCCTCTCCCCTTTATCTGTTCAATGTTTTTATTGATTATCCTTTGGTACAATTGAGTACTTTGGACCAAGGTGCACATATCAGTGTCAATATCCACAATTCATCACCATATACAAATGGTTTTACACTGTCCCCGGCCATGTTCTTGATTTACAAAGTCCTATCAATAGGTGCATAGAATACTCAGGTGTTTGGACATGCAAATGTGGTTTGAAGAAATAAACTTTCAGTGGTTGTTTAGATGGATTGTTTAACACATGATATAAGCATGAATTCGTCGTATAGGTGTATCAAATGGACAAAGCTCGAGATGATTAAGGTATATATTACACTAGTGCACACGTTTATAATGATCACGTAGAACAAAATAAATTCTGCGTATCATGTCAGACAAAGCTCAAGCCTTGCTGCTATTGTGTATCGTGGTTTAAGTTTTGATGTAAAAAAGCACCCGTGGAAAATCTGGAAAACTATTTGCTCTCCTTGTGTGTCGTGTGGTATGGATAGCATTCACCTGGTTCAGGGTCTAAATCAATCGTGTGGACTCATGTAGCCATGTAGCTACTTGTCTTTAATGGGAGGTTACATTATTTTACTCTTTTGAAAGCTGTTTTTTCTCAACGTGTCACCGAAACTATAGGATACAGTACAGTGGCCGCTGATGATTGAAGCAAAAGGACACAGTACAGTGGCCGCTGATGATTGAAGCAATAGGACACAGTACAGTGGCCACTGATGATTGAAGCGATAGGACACAGTACAGTGGCCACTGATATTGCTCCTCCACAAGCTGTATAGAAGGGTGGTAATGGGTTTTCCGTACTAGCGTACTGGGCATTTTTATTTGCTGTACTTATGTGCTGGAATCCCTTTTAGTTTCTGTACTTTGTACCAACAAGTATTTGTACATTTGGTATTTTCCGTACCTTGTACTAGGGCAAAATCATTATTTGTACCAGCGTGTCAGGGACCCCCTTCACCTCCCGCTCCCCCGTATACACCCACCATATCACCAAGGAGGCCACATGTGTAGCCCCCTTGATATCACTGAAGCAATAGGGCACAGTGCAGTGGCCGCTGATGGTTGAAATAACGAGACACAGTGCAGTCCTCCATACTGAAGGCTTTGCTGTCACTGTTTTGCACCATATTCTCTGGTACTGTGGGTCTTATGCCTAATACTATGGCAGTATGAGCAAATGTACGAGAAAACTCCCCTTTTTAGTGTCTTTTAAGTTGCTGATCCAACCGCAGAACCAAAAGTCTCATCTAATAGTCATTGTTTTAGCTTCACTGATACGGTTGTAGAGGCTCTACGATACTTTTTTTCCGACGCAAACTTTATTACACCATGGAGATATTAAGACATCTTAGCATCAGTCAGAGCCTTTTATTCGGGCCATATCTGTTCGCCCAGCTATTACGCAGGTATTGTTCATGCATGCCAATTTGCCGAAATGTTGAGCAAATACAGTTGTACAGTGCTTCATACGCCCTCATGTTTATCAGTAAGGTTCAATTATGCTTGATATGCCCAGCTGGTCTGCCAATACGGTTTGATCGTACTCGATTTTCCCAGCTGTTGTGCTAATAGGGTTTTGGTCATAGCGTCTGTCTGTCCACGTGTTGTGACAATAGGTTCCACCAGTTGTCAATCCGAAACACAAAATGACGTTGGAAGTAAAAAAAATGCAAATTACCCAGGTACAAAACATGGACAGATATACAAAGGTGAATCCTTAGTTCTGGGTATGCACGTTTTATCATATAAAAAAAAATCAGATATGGAAAGAGAAAGGAAGAATTTTTCTTTCAGTGAAAGTACAGACCAAAGTTGAACAAAACTTGTATGATTAAAAGAGAAGAATTGCATAGATCTGACCTTAGATATGACTGTGCTAATAATAATAATAATAATAATAATAATAATAATGATGATGATGATGATGATGATGATGATAATAATAATAATAATAACAATAATAATGATAATAATAACAGTTCTCGTGAAATTGATGTAAAAGCTTTGTGAAACAAAAGCGTCATCATTTAAATAACACAGAAGTGCACGACACCATCATTATTTTCAAGATGAGTTGTAAAATGGCTACCTGATCATTCATTCATCAAGTAAAATTTATTGTTTGCAAGTTTTCAGGCTGGGACGTCATGACTATTAACTTGGCCGCAATACCGCAAGATTACAACGTGACGTCACCGATGTACCATACACATGTATGTCATGTCAAGTGATCATAAAAGTGCTGTTATTTTAACGTCTTGGAAACAGAATATAGTTAAAGCTTGAAAATGGATAATTAAATCCTGAAACCGGTTCCCACAAGCAAAATAAGTGTATTAATTTAGTTATAAGTATATATATATATATGTATATATATATATATATATATATATACATATATATATACATACATATATATATATATATATATATATATATATATATATATATATATATATATATATATATATATGGATGTTCCACTGCTTTGTCATTTTCTCATTTCGTCCTGTTTTACATACTGCAGAACAGGGCTAAACCGTTTCAGACCTGAGGCACAACACGGTATATGTTTACAATTTTTAGTTTATGGCCGGCACTCCTTGCCGTATACATGTGGTGCCAAGGAAAACAAACTTCAGGACCTCGTGAAAACAAATGTTGCCTGGGATAGGTTGATAGATTGTCCTGCCCCTTCTTCAGTTGCTTCGCTTTTCATTCCGCCCATTCTGTTGACTTCGATTTCTTGGTCTTGGTGCTAGGAGAGCGTCTCCGTGACTTTAACCAAGATGTTGCGGTCTGATGGTATTGACATGTTGATGAGCATGCATTCAATCCTTGTAGATAATGTTAGACCTGGTTGCTTTCATGTCTCTGTCCGTGCGGATGGCCATGTTCCGATGATGGTTAATATGTTAATTATCATTACTATTATCAATCGCCACTTTTATACTTATTATTATTATTATTATTATTATTATTATTATTATTATTATTATTATTATTATTATTATTATTATTATTATTATTATTATTATTACAGTGCCAAAGTCAATCATTATGTTGTTTTATTATTTTCTTTTATCTTAGTAAATTTCAACATTTTATTGGTTTGAATGCAATTCTTTCAAGCTTATATAAGATAATATTGTGTTAAGTTTAGTGCATGCTAATCCATTTATTTCATATTATATCACATGTTAGTGTTACAGCTGCATGTTTGATAGTTTTCCCCAAAGCAAAATAAGTCTAATTGTCTGTTGTGATTTTGACTGTTTCATGGCTGTCCACTGTCCTCTTAGTCTGCCAAAATAAATATGAACCACCAGAGAGTCAGCTGTGCGTGTCATGTAAGGCAGGCCCATATGCTATGCATCTGTAGATTGTATCGCAACAACGGCGAAACGAACCTGACACGCATTCTCGCCAAATCATATGTTTGCATTCACGGACATGTGACCCGCGTCACGTAAATGAGACTCGTTTATAACCCATCGGTAATAAAATCCCGCGGATATTGACTTGAATGCCGCGAGAACGAAGCATCTTATTGCAGTTTTCCCATTGGCGCCATGGTTGTAATAAATAGGCCTGCCATGAAGCAGAGTATTATAGTAAAATTTTCTTCGCAAAGAAGGGACGTTTTTCAAAGGTGTAAAGCGTTTGTACTCATTTGTATTAGTTCACTTTCAAAATGGTAGTGCAGGGTGTTACCAAGAGATACGTACTCAGCACTGAAATATCTTACTTATTCTGGTAAAAGAAAGAAAATGCCATTGTGTTACATATGTTGAGTAATGAGCACCTCCAGATGAACAGCTTGACACAGAGAAGCCACGTATTGTTATGCCGATCGCACTAAATATGAACAGGTGTGTGTAACGCATACTTTCACGACTGATGATTTTTTATTCAGACACAATTTTTAACTTTAACATGTCCTAACCCTTTTTCTTCACGATGTCCTGATACTTTGTGTTTACTTGTTTGTTTCTACGCAAGATTAACAGCTTAACACAGAGAAGCCACGTAGTGTTGTGCCAGTCACACTGAATATTGAACGGCGTTGCTTAACGTATACTTTCACGGCTGAATACCTTTGATTGAGGAACAATATTTATGTTTAATATGTCCTAATACATTATGATCACCATGTTCTGATATGTTGTTTATTATCTTGTACTTACCATGTTCTCTTATTTTGTGTTTACTATGTCCACGTCCTTTGTGTTAATTTTGTCCTCATACTTTGTGTTTAGCATATCCACATATTTTTTGTTCATCATGTCCTTCTACTTTGTGTTTACGATGACCTCATATTTTGCCTGTAGCATGTCCCCGTAGTTTGTATTAATTTTATTCATATAGATTGTGTTCACCATGTCGTCATAATGTGTTATTACCTTGTCCTTATACTTTGTGTTCACTATATCCTTATAGTTTGTGTTTACGATGTCCTCATACTTAGTGATCACCATGTCCTCATATTTTGTCCTTACCAATGTCCTGGTATGTTGTGTTCACCATATCCACATACCTTGTGTTCACTATGTCCGCATACGTCGTGTTCACCATGTCTGCATACTTTGTGTTCACCATGTTCTTACAATTTGCTTTCCCAGGGTGCAACTGTTTCAGCTCACAGAGCTGCAACCTCACCGAGTACTCAAGGGCTGATGTCAACTACTGCAACCTCACCGAGTACTCAAGGGGTGATGTCAACTACTGCAACCTCACCGAGTACTCAAGGGCTGATGTCAACTACTACAACAAGACCTTCCACTGTCGTTGCCCCGCCGTGTCATCAGCCGAGCAAGCCCACGGAATCGTCGGTTTGTTCGTCTGGCCAACCCCACGACATACAGGCCGCCATGATGCTGGCAAGCAACAGGGCCATGTTATTTACGAGCACCGAGAAGCTGATTTATTGTGACAGTGCTAATGAGATTATAAATGATCAGGGGAGACAGTGTGACAAGGTAAAGGCACTCAGTGACTACGCCATGTTCGCTGCTGTTCTGCCCGGCGGACCAGATGCTGCCATCGAGAGTCTCGATTCAAACCAATCAAAAACCAAATACTTTCTCCTTAAACGTAAGTTCACTGAAGCCCTTTAAGGGATGATGGCGGTCCCAGTAATGAAATATTTACTTCACTTTTTCCATGTTTTAATGATATTCACTGATTCCCTTCATGTTTATATAATTATATATTCATCATTTTGTCCTCGTGTTATTTGATATTGACTGAACAAGGATCGCCATTCATTTATTAATCTACAATAAGTAAATTTTTAAAACATTCCGGTTGCTAGTTACAACTGAACTGAATGACAAGACGGGCTGATAACAGGTGAAAAGTGCCTGGTGATTAGGAAACAAGTTTTTTTAATTATTTTTTTTATATGAAAATCTTTATTTCATCATTTTGCAGTATACGGTTGTTTTTTTGCTCATGCATCCCATATGCCTTATACAATACACCAGTACATAAATATAAAAAATCATACATTCTATACATTCTCCAGGTTGTTTGCAATAGTTAACCAGTTTCGATCGTAAATATGCATTCTGTCTTTGTCTAGCATGATATGTTTAATGACTTGTATCTTTCTTCTTAATACCTTTAAGAAAGCCTGAAAGTTTAAGTTGTACTGCTCTCTATGCAGCTGAACATGTATAAAATATTTTGCTATTAAAATACAATAATTTAAATTGCATGGTCCATCTAAATATCCTAATATGACATCTTTTTCATTCAACTGAGTATCAACATTATAGAGATTTGGCCACCAGTTCTGAAAAGAATCCCTAAATTGTCGGTAACTATCACATTCATAAACATATGTTCTATTGTATCAATATTATCTGCGCACCTGTTACACTTGTCAGAGTCTTTAATGTTCATATAGCACAGTTTCTTATTAGTAGATATTATTCTGTGTATAATTTTAAACTGGAAGGTTTGTAATTTTGTTTCCCTGCAGCACTTGTATGGGAGTGTAAATATTTCTTCCCATTCGTCTTCTGTAATAGCATACTTGTTGTTCCATTTCTGTATTGCTGTCGGAATTGTATTACTCTTATTTTGAAACTCCCAATAGAAGTCTTTGCTTCTTACAAATTTGATTGGAACTAACTTGCCTTCTATGTGTATTTTATATTGTTGATTAGGAAACAAGTTGCTCTCGCTGATCCCCTATTGGATGGATGAGACTTGCATAGTAGATGTTGTTGTAATATTACAAATCGTCATCCCCAACTGGGTGGATAAGACGTGCATAGATGTTGTTGTAATATGACAAATCGTCACAAATGTTACTTGTATCGAATGATTCGGTAACTGACTTATACCGGAACAAAATATCAATTTATCTCCTAACCGTTTTAGTCTGGCTTTTATAGATATGTGAAAAATATCAAAATCTTAATTCCAATATACCTCTGTTTCTATTACTGAAAACAAATGTATGTTAAAGGCCGGACTGAGTCTTTAATTTGTTTAGCACTGGGGTTGCATCTATCATGTCATGTACACGGGTTATAGCTATCATGCCATGAACAAAGTTGCAATTCAATTCGGAAGTTACCTGATCAAAACCAACTTACATACAGGTAACTTTCGACTGCTTTTTTTGAGTGTAATTGTAATGGCACTAGCAAAGATCCAGAGGGCTCCTGTTGTACTATGCATCACAGTATCTCAGACATGTTACCTGGTGACCTGTTGTACTATTAAAGTAACAGTTACGTGGTTCCTGACTTGTATAAAGGCTCTATGAAAGAAATTCAAATTATGTCGACGTGAAGATCTGTTATAAATATGTAATGGTATGCCATGTGATTCAGATACTCAGATACCTTGTCTGGGGTCTGGCTGTACTTGACAGCATGTATTGAAGTCCTGAATAGTGTTTGTATGAAGTTACGTCAAAGTCAAAGGGAAAGTCGTTATACCCTGCAGATGAATAGCACACGAATCTTACAATGTGACCAAGATATTTAACCTACGGGCCTGGTTTTGTTGCATAATACACACATGGTTTCTAATACTTTAAATGAGTTTATACCGACAAAATTACGTTTGATTGTATTCGTAAGCACGTTTTAATGAAGCGTGCTATTGTTTGGATTTCTATGACCTCCATTAAGAATGATCATAGTTCAGTAAGATTTTGTATTGTCATATCATCTGGGGATTATCACGAACGTATGCCTGGGCTTATATAGCTTCCTCTCCGTTCAAAACTGTTTTTGCATCAGTCAAATACATTTATTTGTTTTCATTGCAGACAATATGTCATATTGCTACAAACACCGTGACACCATGCCCTTTATGACGAAGTGTGATTATAAGTTCGCAGCCACCATTTTGGAGCGATTTGGATCCACCATACCGAATGATATAGAATACGCAAAGGGATCAGCCACTTCCTCGACGCCCATCGTTTACCTTTTCAGCAAAGGACAGCTATACAAATCCGACTTTTCCGGCGCAACGAATGTCGTGAACTCTGACTATACATGTGGCATAACACCTCTTGCAACTGATTTTAAGAAATTACCATCTGGTGTGACGGCAATAATGAATGGCCTCAACAATGAGAACTATGTGTTTGTTGGCAAACAGGTATTTAGCTTAAAGCCGCCAAGTGACTTAATATTCAAAGGATATATTTGCAAGTGATATTTTATTATACCGGTACTTCTGTGGGTTTTTTTAGTATAACTTTATTATTATTATTATTATTATTATTATTATTATTATTATTATTATTATTATTATTATTATTATTATTATTATTATTATTATTATTATTACTGTTGTTGTTTTTTTAGGGGCAGGGTGCTGGGGGGTTGGGGGGTGGGGGGGGGGGGTAGGTCTGAAGTTTAAGCTGAGGTGTACCAGTTATGGAGGAGACCTAGATAAGCTATTCATGTACAGCGAAATCTCCATTTTGAGACCACTTGAAAGACAGAGAATATGGTCTCAACAGGAGATAGTGTTTATTTGAGGATTCAGGAAAAAAACGAGACTGTAAATCTGTGGTCTTAACATAGAATTGGTCTCTATGGAAGTGGTGTCATTTAGCGATTCTACTGTAAATATCTTGTGTCCGTGCTTTGTTTTCGAAGGAGCGTGTTTGACACCTTACATGAGACGGATTCCTGATAAGTGAAACATAAGGTTTAAGTTTAAGTATGGCAGTATGATTTAACGAAATTCCCATTACAATCTAGTTTAAAATGGCACATTGTACCAACGTACCTAGCTCTTTAGAGGATAGAATGCACGCCAACCTGGCCGGGGGAGGGCGTTGGTGGTGATTGAAAGTAAAAAATCAATCATTTGGCTTCATGGCGACAGCAGTGGTCATTGAGAGGCAGCCGCAGGAGGGACACATGTTCTCATTGTACATCGTTGATAATGCTGCGTGATCGAGACCTCGCCCGTGAAAGCGAGCTAGCTTTCACGAGTCGAGACACCTCGAAGGCTTGATGCGCCGTGACAGCTAGCACGCTTTCACGTCATCTCCCAAGCCATGATCCAGACCTCGCTCTTCTGTCTTCAGCGCGAGATACTTTTCACGCGTGAAAGGTACCTTGCTTCCTAAGCATGCGCAATTGCGAGCTTAAATTACGTGGTTCCCGCTGCCGTTTTTCCTTTGTTGTCCTTTGTGCCTGCGCAACACTATACGGTATTTTCCCTTTATTGCCTTATTATTAGTAAGATTAACACTTGCTTGTCCGTGATAATCAACAATATATATTTATATATATTTATTTAAGAATTTTTTATTTATTTAAGAATCTACCCCTTTACACTGGGGGCACCAACGAGCAGGGCAGAACTCGTGGTGCGTCTGAAACACAGAATTTTCACAGTTTGCATTAAACACATATTGAGAAGTTAAAAAGACACCCATTGACAAACAAGTGTCACGTGGAGCGTCACTGCTTGCACCCGCATTCAATATACATAAAAACATGTCTACATACATGTCTATTTACAGCTACTATTATATATATATATATATATACATGATGAATTTTATAATTCGTAGACCCTGCCATGGGCATTCTAATGATCGTCCTGCGTTAGGATACCAGTATTAAATACTATCGTGCAGCTCTGGTTCTGTGAGGTAAGTTTCACGGCGAGGTATGTCTCGAAAGGAGTTGAGTGCTTGAGCGCGATGCAAGTTTCACGCGTGAAGAAGACCTCGCCGACAAGGAAGCTTTGAAACTCTTTGCGAGGCCTTGCGAGCTATAATGCTGCAATAACAACCTCTCCCAGTCGCTGACTGTCCTCTATGGAACCATACACACAACTGCATTTTGATTTACCGGCAAAATATTTGGCCCTATTGCGAGGCAACGATGACAACTAGTCGCCGTCAGACGGACATTCTGATGGAAAACCAACTTGCCACTTACATTTGTGGGAATAAAGAATATTTATGTATATATATATATATATATATATATATATATATATATATATATATATATATATATATATATATATATATATTACGACCTCTTAAGTCAGTTTCAGTGTATAACGTAGCATGGCAATGGGTTCTTAAAGTGTTAATTTTATCCACGTCTCTAGTTTGGCAAGAAAATCATATTTTGCCTTGCTTTATTCTTGGATCTGTCAGCACATACTAACTCTTCGCTGTTTAACGATATCGGGCAAGAGTTGCATCGCAGCTAATATGAATATCATGTATTTAACTCACTAAACCTTTGCAACGGAAACGGTCATGTTGCAACCATATGGGGAGGAGTTTATGGACGTTTAGCTTGTTCTCCAATCCCTTTTCTAACGAAATGAATTCATTTTAAAAGAAATCACCTATTGTCTTCCACTATCATGCAGCCTACATTTGAATTTGAGGGGCCCGGCTGTCTGAAAAGCAAAACATAGCCTAATAGGTAAGTTTCTGTAGTTTTCAAATAACTATCTTTTGCAACTGTCAAATGGTGCAATATTATGCTACATCCATAAATAAGAGGCCTTGATTCTGACGTGAGGAGTTCATGAAATAGTTACGTCATATTCAAAGACTCAAGTTACTCTTCATTTGATGCGCTTAGATTGCTTTCCTGGGACCACATGATCTTCTTTTTCTGAGAGTTGACAAGCCAATCTCGCAGAGAAACATTACCCGGCTATTTTATTTTACACATTGTGAAAAAAAAACAAACAAACCAAGAGTATGAAAGCCACCGACATGATCAAGTTGGATGTAGTGATCCTTGCATTCTTCTTCGTCTGCCCAGCTTCACATACACAGCCACAGCACGCAGTAGTCGGCTGATTATGTCAACAGAATCTGTTAATTCCAAACCAATTGCCGCTTCCTTGATTCGTTTCGTAGCTACGTAAAGGTTGTCTATACGAAGTTTAAGCATTAATAAACAAAAGACACGGCTGTGTAAGGATTTACAAAGTGGTGGCGTGTGGAGTTGACGCCTGGCCCCGCTGAAGATGGCATGCTTGTGTCTGCTTTGTACACACTGTCCTGGCTGTTGTGTTTACCATCACTCTGCCGCTGGCAAAGTGTACTCAGCTTTGACAGTTTTTAGCATGTCTTATTCTAGTGTTTCAAGGCGAATCTTTAGTTTTTCAAGGTCTCTGTTTCAGCTTATAAGGATTCTCTTGTATTTGCCATACAATTACCCATGGGGTTGGGAAAAAAATCAGGCATAAGAGTAAAAGTACCCTCACTATCTCGGTTTCTGTTTTAATTACTACAGTGTCATCACCTTCCTAAATGAAACCCCACATTTATCCACCTGCACTTACCTCTAAGCTGATAAATACACCTTGTAAACGCTCACCTCCGACAGTCATCGTATTCTTGAAATCGTTTTGGCCTATTCAATACATGCAGAATCCCTGCGAACTCAAGAGTTTCTCTCATGTGTCTGGACCCACACTTATTGTTCAGTCTGTAAGGCTAACATGTTGTGACACGAGAACTTTTGTGCTATCTGAGAGGATGTTTTCTGTAATATCTTCGGTGACTAACCAGCATATGGACTGGATCAATCTGGGTTGTTCCCTAATAATATGTTTTCCATTTCTACGTCAGATGTAGTTAGGTAATATTCAGAGGAGACTTCCTCCTCCGACTCCTTACTCAGAATGTTTGCAGCATGATATAAGGCAGTTTCTATACCGGATTGATCTTCAAATGTGAAATCAATCTGCCTATGGTTTTTCTCCTGACAGTTGCCATGTTCACAAAGAATTTTAATCTGTTAGAAACTTAGGATCAAAAATGAAAAAGGCTTGATTTGATCCAAAATTCTTTAATCCTCTGCCGCATGAACAATTTTACTGTGATCAAATCTGTTTTATGGCTATTGTACAAAGAATATGATTAGCATTTTAGGGTTGTGCTTAGTCTTAATTTGATCCAGATTTTGATCCAACTTAAAAGATAAAATACTGGATTAGACAAAGATTAATTGATAAAATGAAAATGTTGCAAACAGAGTTGGCATTGTAGACCAGGATACAGATTTTTTATTTCTGGAAATTTTTATTCATATATTATGCCAAGGATAAAGTAGGTCAGGGTTAAAAGTGCACCAATTAAATTTTTAATTCAAAGTCAGGATCCGATCAAATTCTACGTGAATAGGGCCACAGTGTTTGTAACTGCAACATGGGATGTAGGGCATCACAAAAAGTGGTATTGCCACGAAGCCGTACGTCTGATTGTGCTTGGCCTTTGGCATCGTGTGCTTGCACATAGAGTGCATCCCCGATACGTTCTTGCAACAGTTTTCGACGTCAGTTTGATACTTTGGTAGCCATATCTTTGAGCATTAAAGAAGTTTGCCGTCCTAGATCTCACAGTCGTACACGGTGCTTACGTTTCTTATAGGTGCAGGTCATATTTCCTGTGGTAACTTTTGCAAGTCTGGTGCTCTGCTTCCCCTTCCGCTGTGCCCCTGCCATCCTTCTCAGAACTTTCACGCTATTCTCAATCCAGACATTCTGGTATAGAGCTTCTTTTATCATCAAACCATATGTACGTCATAAGACCATTTTTGTGCCATTGTTTTCGATAATTGCTTCCTATGGACTCTTTTTCCTCTTTACATTTGATACGATGCCACGTGTTGTCTTTCTTATTGGATAATTTTGCGTATACACATACAAAATAGTCAAACCGATCAGTTGAGGATGGTCTCAGTGTGTAGAGTTAGACAGTACTGATACATCACCCTGGTTTTCCGCAGACGCTGTGGTACATAGGTTTATAGTAGTGCCAATTAGACTTGCATGGGCAGGACTTACAATGAGGCAAGGTAGAAGACAAACCTGTTTGCGGTTTTCTGTGAGAGCCAACAGGTTTCCCGTTTACATGTAGTTTCTTCGTGCATACCTCTGTCACGGGTGTGTTTAACCACACCCGCACGACTCTGACAGCTACAAGTTGTATTATTCCAGACCAGCTGCCTGCTCTAAAGTGCAGTGGTGCCACTGGGCATCAGGGTATTCCATTACAGGTCACACGTAGGGCATGTACAGTGTCTCTGACGACTCTCTCCCCAAAACGAATATAAACTTCTTGAGACAATTCCATAACTTTAAAGCGAAAGTGCCCACAGAATCAACACTTTCGTGCGTAAAGTGGATAATTTTCCTGCTATATTCTACTTATTTCTAGAGATCCTTTTTTTCAGTATTGTGAATAACCCATTTAGCTTGGATTTCAAAATATCAAAACCTTACTTGTTAAGCATTCTATACACTGTGCATTTTTTTTTATTGGTTAATGAATAATGTCACTGTCGATCCATTATGGTGAAGAAGAATCGCGCATGCCAACTGTAGTCAGAGAAGAGGAAATTTCGGCTACATGGAAGAGAGCTTATATTCCTCCTGTGTATAGGAAAAGTGACGAAAGTTTGTGCAATAACTACAGACCATTTTAGCATATTTTTTTATCAGGTAGCCTATGTGATATTTCCTTTAGCTGTCTCGCTAAACCATTCCAAATATCCACCGGACTTGAGAGCTCAATGCTCAACAACCTACAATATGCTGACGCTGTATTGTATTATACTTTTGTTAGTTTGATTTGGGTTCTAAGTGCATTTTTTCCGCACTTAATGTTGGGGCTTTCAAACATATTCACAGGTTGTCGAAGTAGGCCAGTTTATGTATCTTAGATTTGCGTAGCAATTGTACTTAGACGGCTAATATAAGTGCGTCCTTAACATGTGTATGCTGTGTGAAAATCTTTTACGTTTGACTTTTGTATATCAAGTGGTGTCTTATATTTTCATATGTGATTTGTATACTTTACATTTATTAGGTATATGTTTTATTATGTGGTGCAGTGTTATTATAAATGCCCTACATACAAAATAGAGTACCGGTGTGCTTATGCTTTCACATGTAGTAATAACCCGCATCATTTCTCATTGATTGACATGCGAAATATATTGTACTTTTACTTTTCCTGTAAGTGTTTATGCAATATTTATTTAAATACGTTCTCCAAATGCCTACAAGTAATCGTATATGTTATACATTTTTTGTTATCGAGTGTTTATTCTTTTGTTTGCTATTACCTGGTGTTGCGCTGTTACTTGTATTTTATCATATTTTGTTTTTGGGCTTGGTTTGCTTACGTAACCATTATGATCTACGTTTTCAATTTTTTACCACATGGACGCAAATCATGCTTGGTTAACTACCGGCACACATGGAAACTGTGTCACTCTTTACAGTAAGCTGGCACATTACTTTCAATTCTTACTAATATGCCATGTTTGCTTCAGCTCTTTGTGGTTGAAATATTCCTTTATTTGGCATTATTTACTTGGTACATGTACCTCTTTAGGCATATTTAGAGTCTGTAAGCAAATACTGTGTACCATCCCGGACTTCAGGTGCAATTCATATCTTTCAAACTCTGAAAATCTTTTTAATATACTCCTTATTCTATGTTTGGGTTGCAGCTTCCAGAAGTAACATCTTCAGTCACGCCAGTCGACAAAGATTACTCGTATCATACCTTTATAATTCAATCCTTAAATGTTCAAATATTGATGTATATTTACTTGTCATTTCTCCACTTCCGATTTTTTGGGCTGGAGACATTCACCTCTATCCTGGACCAACTAATGAGTGAGCTGCTCCCATTATTTATAGACCTCTCACTAAACTATTCAATCTATCTCTACATCACACACAGTTCCCGTCTATTTGGAAAGAAGCTCACGTTACTCCTTTGCACAAAAAGGGCGACGAGAACCTGTGTAACAACTATCGTCCTATATCCCTTTTAAGCTGTACAGGGAAAATAATGGAAAAAGTAATTTTCAAACATGTGTTCTTTTTTTTCGGGACAACATGTTCATTTCAGCAAACCAGTCGGGATTTGTTCCTGGTGGCTCAACAGTTAAGCAGTTATTTTTCCCTATACCATGAGCTATGTTAAGCCATTGATCAGCAAAAAGAAGTAATAATTGTTTTCCTTGATATTAGCAAGGGTTTAAATAAAGTCTGACATAAAGGTCTTATTCATAAACTGGAAAAAAACCGGGATCGTTGACAATCTTCTGACATGGTTTGAAGATTATGTCTATATTCGGAAGCAACGCGTCGTTTTAAATGGTTAGTCCTCTAGCTGGAGAACTATAAGCGCTGGTGTGCCTTAAGGATCAGTATTAGGTCCTTTACTCTTTTTGATTTATATTAATGATATAGTCAACGTTGTAAATTCAGAAGTCAAGCTCTTTGTGGATGTCCCTTTATCTACTATTGAAGATCCTGGTAATGCTGACACTGCCATGAACGATGATCTGGCCTCCCTGGATGAATGGTCTAGTGAATTACTTATATCTTTTAATGCTCTCAAAACAGACACCATGTTCGTCTCTCTAAAGAGAAATCCCCCTGATCACCCTCCATTGATTTTCCAAGGTCACAAATTAGAGAATGTTCTAGAACACAAGCATCTAGGTCTTGTTTTAAGATAAGATCTCAAATGGAATGAGCATGTTAAACAAATTGCAACTAAGGCCTACGAACAAGTAAACGTTCTGGAAACTCTACAGTGCCGCCTGGATCGTGACACATTAGAAAGGATTTATACCTCCTTTATTCGACCTATTTTAGAATACAGAGATGTGGTCTGTGATGGCTGCACGCATGATGATGCAAAAAGTTTGGAAGACATTCAATTGACTGCGGCCCGCATCGTGAGAGGAGCAATGAAAACCACCCCTCTAGAAAAGATATAAGGAGAAACTGGGTGGGAGACCCTATCCAAACGAAGAGAAAGATCCAAACAAATCATGATATATAAGATAGTTCATAAATTAACCCCTAGCTATTTGTACTCTCTTTTGCCCAATACTCCAACATGCCACCGTAATACTAGGGTACAACTCGGTCAAGGCAGACTTTTAGACTTACCCTCTTTCAATTGTAGAACAATCTTATTCGAAAACTCCTCCAGTAACTAGAAATCATCCAGCTTTTTCCCAATTTAAGAAGAAAATTTCAACTCCCAGACAGCTTTCTGATATGTTTCCCGAACTTCTTAATGTAGGTAAAATATTTCTGTCTATTTTACATTCGCGTTTGTGTGTGGGCCGTAGTCAATTGAATGGACATCTTTTTGAGATTGGTGTAAAAGATTCAGCAGCTTTTTTATGTGGCGCCACCACCGAGCGTGGCACTACATTCTCATCCGTCCAAAATATATTGTCGCTCGAGATACATTACATACAATCATAGGTTCTTTTGCTCCATTTTCCATAAAGACATTTTTTGCGGTGCTTCTTGCAGTCTCGAGGGCAATATTATTATTTTTTTCTCTGTTCAAGAGTTTATTGATAAAAGTAAACGATTCCAAGGTGAAACAGTAACTAAACCATTCATATTGATAATTCAAATATGTAACTTAATAATATATACTGGTAATATTGACAACTCCATGACCCCCGCTATCTGTTTTTGTTCTAGTGGCGTCTATCCTTCCATTTGTTTTTCTCCACCACGCTGCTCATCAAGTCCCCTTGGACTTGATGAGCGGTGGTTCATTGGAGCTGTGTTGTCAAGTCAGTCCTGTGCTTTCGTCTTTTGTCCACAAGAGGGACTAATATAAGGCTTTGCCCTCTTTCCAAATCGTTTTTCTTTTGGAAATAAAATACGTTCAAACCAGCCCAACTACAGACCAGTTTGTCTTTCCTTTCTAAATGCTACAGGAAAGTTTCTGAGCCAACAGTGTTTAAACATGTATTTAACCTTTTCGTGATAATCGTGACATCTCAGCACACCAGTCGGGCTTTATGCCAAGATATTCTACATTTAATCAACTTGTTCACTATCATCAGTTATGTCTACCTATTGGCAAGGAAATCGGAACACATACCTTTGTCTGAGACAAAAAAACCCCATTTGATGAGGTCTAAAATGATGGCCTGTTTTTCAAGTTACAGAAAATTGAAATTTTCGTTCATCTTTTATGATTGGTTTTCCGACTGTTTAAGGAATCGTTATCAAAGTATGGTTATACAGGGTCAACTTTCAAGCCGCAGCAAAACCAAGGCAGGTGTTCAACAAGGCACTGTTTTAGGGACTTTGGTGTCAGTCTTCTAGCTATGGTAAAACCAAGGTAGGTGTTCCACAAGGCTTTATTTTAGGGACTTTTTAGTTTGTGCTGTTTGATAAGTCTTTCTGTCTTTCAACGATTAGATAGTGAAAAAATATTTACATACGTTTGTAATGTACAAATGGCCTTTGTACTTCTGTGAATAAAAATATGTTTAAACCAACACAAAGTGACACACAGAGGTTACGCAATGTTAATTTCTGACATCATGCTGTTTTGCTGATCTGAGCTGTATGAAAAGTCATATTATATAAATTTTACTGAGTGATGGGGCAGTTGGGAAATATAAGTTAAAAATCATATAAAAATTCTGTAAAACCATGTTGTCTTCTCATGGCACCACATTTTTTGTTATGCCCATATATCCCTTTATTTATATTTCACATATATCACTTTGTACAATGAAACACCGACGCTGGTTTTAGAATCATGTCACGTCAGTTACAATGTATTATATGGCCCAGTATGGAAGATCAGATTCCATATATACAGATCAAATATTAGAATGAAATATCATATTACAGGAAATTTTGTTCTACGGTAATCTAATACTTTACTTGTGGTGTAGTTTATCAGACACAAGTGTAATAAGGCAACACTTGACTGATTTATGATATATGTACACTGGTGATCATTCATAGTCTATATTAAACGGACGGGGTCAAAGTCGGCAGCGTCTGAAACACGCCTCAAACCATCCTGGCACCTTAAACTCAGCAAGGGGAGATGGTTCTGTATTGTGGAGAGATTGGTCATTTACCACGCCCTGCTGAACGTCACTTGACGATTACGTGAACAGGTAAATTCTGCACGTAGTGATTGACATGTACGGGTAAACTGGCTGCCGTGAATAACATGTTGCGGTAGCTGTACGCAGTTATTGACATGTACAGGTAAACTGGCTGTGGTGAATAACATGTGACGGTAGCTGCACGCAGTGATTGACATGTACAGATAGATTGCATACAGTGACTAACATGGACATGCCGACTGAACGCAATGAATGACATTCACGTGTTCATGGATGATCACAGGAAGTGTTGATTTCATTTGCTTTTAATATCGGGTTCACTCTGTACTCTCTTCTCGTTTTAATAGAGTTTTTCCTTGGTTTTCTCTTTAATTGCGAGCTTACTTTTGATGAAGATAAACTGCCAGAGCCGGTGTGCACTTTGCTATTTTGACGACAGATGACCCGGTCACTCGGCAATGTCTTCACCTACTGGCACAACTGGTGTCCACTGTGCTGTTCTTCCAACACATTTGCTGGTCACTGTGCAACGTCTCCACCTACTGGCATAGCCCGTGTCCAATTTGCTGATCCTACAACACATGCGCGGGTCACTCTGCTGTTGATCCCCCTACTGGAGAAGCAAGCGTTAACTTTGCTGTTTTTATAACACATGCACCGGCCCTGTCCTGTGGCTTTCCCTATTCAAACCCGTAACAACGTAGTAGTAGTAGTAGTAGTAGTAGTAGTAGTAGTAGTAGTAGTCGTAGCAGTAGGTATAATATTGATGGTAATAATAATAATGATAATAATAAATATAAACTTGTAGATAAAACAGTACATCAAACAGACTTTCGTTTCTCACCTCACACACCTGACATTGTTCATTGTTTTTTTGTAGACACGGATACAATCACTGCAATTATAAATATCTGAAACCTAAGCCAAGCACTGGTAATGAACATGTATCAATGAAATTACTAAACGGCTTAGCCCGATCACAATCTGAACCACTTGCACTAATTATTTGTTTCAAGGTACGTTGAAATTTGCAATAGTGGTATATATGGTGGAAACAGATGAAGATACTATCTTAAAAAATCATTGTCCCATTATTTATTGTTTTACATGTCCAGATTTTTTTAATAGGTGATGTACAAACAGTGCTTTAAATACTTTGCTTTTGATGTTCCGTTCTGCAAAACATGACATGGTTTAAAATTATTTACTAGGTTTAATATTGTTTTAGTGTTCCTTTTTTAAAAAATTGACCTGGTTTAAGAAACAAAATTATTCAGTCGAAAGTGCAGTTTAAGTGTGCAACAACTGAATCATTACAAATCCTAAGAGCGGTTATTAACAGCAGTGGTATAGTATAATATGTCGAAAATATTTATCATTTTAGATTCGTAAATATTTATGCAAACTATTTCTTATCATAATTTGAAAAACCAAGGTTAGAATTTTGTGGTTCTTTTATAATTGATACATGAGGGTAAATTTGGAGGGAGCAGGTGACCGGGCCTGTATCCAGTAAAGTGTAAATGTGTAGTAGTAGTAGTAGTAGTAGTATATTCATCGAAAATAACAAGGAACTTCATTTTTACTATATCTCAAACAAACTTCAACTGCTTTTAACTTCAAAATATCGTTAATATTAAAAGTATCACTTTAAAGGTATATAGGAGTATTTTCCATTCATACATTTACACTTTGCTTGATACAGGCCGCCTACCTACACCTCCAGATCAAAAACTTAAACATGGTATGGGATAACATATCCTTCTTTGCTTCTAAATTAACCCTCATGTATCAAAGATAAAATACACAAACATTACTACTTGGATTTCAAACAATGTTAAGTAACACTTTGTAAGCATATACCAAACAATTTGTACTTTACCTTACTACTACGTATAAAATGCTGAAATTTTTCTCTTTTCACGCTTTTTTTGTTCGTTATTGAATTACGTTTTCAGGAAAAAAGTTTCTTTTGAATGACGGTCTTGGCTTTTTGCCCGCTCTTCGTTACCTGGTACATGACTGCCCAGGTTAAATTAGAAATACAGAGGAACACCAGGCAGACAATAAGCAGTTGGTGTGTTCAAAGCAGGACACGCACCAGACATTGTATAATGGAGGTGTACACAGAAAGAAACAACACAGGCATCATATGTACGCAACACATTATATTATATTCGATGGTGCTCCCTTCAGCATGCGTTGCAACATTTGTAGTGTTTGGTCATTATTTCCATTCTACACGCTTATTACATTTCCTCATGCAACGACATTGTTCATGGTGTTACTAGCGATCCATGGTTGATTCGGCAGGTCGGCGATTTATTGTTGATTCAGCATAATACTAAACCTCTTATAATCTGGATTTAGACACATCCGTCTTTCTATATACACAATACTTGGGTAAATCGGTCCATCACATTTGTCAATTACAATTTACGTATGCTTAGGTACATTGACGTGACTATGTACTTTACATTAATAATATCGCTTACTTGGCACTACACTTATATTATCGACTTTACTTATCGTCAGTTAGATAGCTTGTAGGTAATTGTTAGCAACAGCACAAAATGCTCTTGGAAATACAGTGTATTATTCCTGAGATTTGGTCATTTCATTGTGCTTTTTGCGCCATGAATGGGCCTTTTGTACTTTTTGCGCTACCGTTTTCTTGTTTTGTGTTTTCCGATGTCTGTCTGAAAGTGCATACAGTTTATACCACTTTTCATAGATACATGCATCGAGTTATGTATGTTTACAACCCACAGTGTCCAACGAATGTAATTTATCTTTCCCTCCCAGACCCTCCATAATAGGTATATGTTTACAACAGTAGAGAGCTTTGATAGGCGTATTTTGTAATGCTATTTGTATTTTGGATAGAGACATGTACATTTCTAAGGCTAAATGTCACGATGAAGTGGTTTCCTCGTTCTGCTTCCAATATTCGGGTCCCTCATACTGATTTTGTAGTACCCTGGAACATGCGCCACATTATCAAAACTTTGTACAGAGCTGTTTTCTCTGACATTCAGTCCAAACGAGGGTCAACCCACAATATCTTGAAAACTTTTCAGTCTGTCATGCTAACGTTTGTAGCATGAAGGTGACAGTTAACTTGATGAACTTCACCTCTTAGATTGAAACTGAGAAAATTGATGTTCTCTCTCTCTATCTCTCTCTTTCTCTCTCTCTCTCTCTCTCTCTCTCTCTCTCTCTCTCTCTCTCTCTCTCTCAAACTTGGCTAAACACTAGCTTTGCTCACGATCTCTATGCTATAGATGGTTTCCAATCTCCCTTAAGCAATGATGGAGAATCAGACACCGGCGGAGGTGTGTCTTATTTACTGCAAAGTAATACCTGCTTTGTCAGTTGGGGGGGGGGGGGGGCATAGCAGACTGACCGGCGCATGTGTTGCAAGAACAGCAAAGTGGACACAGGCTATGCCTCAAAGTGTCGTCCATGCTTCACTGCTTACGTAGCCGTTCTTAAAATTGATCATACCCCCACACGTAGTTACATCTTGTGGTTATGAACGCAAACAACCCGTAAATTTGGTTGATTTAAACAAAATTTATTACTGATGAATATGTGTCTTTTGTTGAATCATTGCTTAATACCATATATTAAAGCAGTATATGCTACGATGCGCACCTTTAGAATATTCTAGATGCTAGAGGAACTCAACAAAGAATGACAACGATGAGATAACCTTAACAATAACAGTATATAAGCAGTCAAAATCAGTATAAAGTAGGTATATGAAATTACACACTTAGCTATGCCGATACGCGAGAGTAAAACAGTCTGTAGGTAAATGCAAATCCCTGGTGAGAGATTATCCACAGGTACTATCCTACATTTCCAAGTCCCGTGGTAGGTGCCAAATACTCTGGTACAATCCCACAGAGGTACCGTTTGGTCTCAATGTGGTACTCAAAGGTGCGCTGCTGATCCAAATACCACAGAGGTACAGTTTGGTTTCAGTGTGGTACAATTAACACCAAATGTAGCAGTCCACTCAAAGACACGATCCACACTCCACAGGTGCAATGTATAACTGAATATCTTGGTAATAGTAATGGCTAACAGTCCCAGTGTCTTGAATACACACAGCTTCCTTCAGATCTCAGAATTCTCTGTCTCGCATTTATGAAGGGAGCTGCTTTATATATCTAGGCTTAGAAATCATGGCATTCTACAATTCTACAATTTCTAATTACATATCATGCTTCTCTGTGATATTTTTAGATCATAACTGTGTTTACTAATGTGCATGTATGTGGGTCACCACTTCAAACCACTACATTGTTCTCTATAGCAAAGCGCAATGACAAAACAGGCCAATTTAGTGACCCAAGAACACAATGAATACACTGACCTGACACACGCTTACTGAATACAGTGTCTTTACCAAGCCAGAACAAACATCCATACCCATATTCATAACAGTATACTTTTCCAAAAAAATCATGTCAATAAAACAAAAAACAAAACAAAACAAAACAAAACAAAACAAAAACAAAAACAAAACAAAAAACAAAAAAACAAAAAAACACAAACTCCCCAAAAAACAAAAAACAAAACAAAACAAAAAAAAAAAAGCAAAAAAAAAAAAACAAACAAAAAAAAAAAACAAAAAAAAAAAAAAAAAAAAAAAAAAAAACCAACATGAATCAAGTATACAAATTTTCTGTATTGATTAGAGGTGGATGAGTGTGTGGCAATTAGATCTGCAGCACTTTTAGACCATTTGAGTCATATAAACTCCAACTGGTATAAATGGGTCAGGTGACCAAAATCTTGCTAGTTCATTGGTCACTCGCTGTTATGATCCTCGATCATTTTAGAATGTTCCAGTGTGTACAGTGTATGATAGATATCCTGAAGTATGCATTGTTTTGCAAGTGTCGGATATCGCAAGTGTAACATATTGTACAGTATATTAATTATGTCCCTTAATTACACCACCTTATTGTATCCGTGTCTCTTTGTCCAGAACCACTTCCTGGTAGTCATTACCTTATTCCGCTGTCCGAACTCTTTACTCTCCATCAGCTAACCTGTCACTGTCTAATTTGTATCCATATGGTGGTACTTTTGTCCACATTTCACACGTTCTTCTTTAGAAGTTTGACATAGGCTGTATTTCCCCAAATTAATTGAAGGATCTTCAGCCGGTAACTACTCAGTACATGTTTCAGAGCCTGTACCCGTACATGTCTTTCTGAGTAGCGGCTTCTTGTTTTAGTTAAATATTCGCAAAGACAACCCACATAATGATGAATAAATATGAAAGAGGTAAATGATGAATTAGCTAAATGAATGAAGTTTTGCTTATAAATGCACAGCTCCATTATGAATAAAGAATACTTGCCAAACCCTA
Organism: Hermodice carunculata; assembly: GCA_964020975.1. Taxonomy (NCBI): domain Eukaryota; kingdom Metazoa; phylum Annelida; class Polychaeta; order Eunicida; family Amphinomidae; genus Hermodice; species Hermodice carunculata. The sequence continues at coordinate 81,498,441 of OZ026617.1, forward strand.
CATAATTACTAAATTTGTAAAGTATAAATTCAAATAAGAACAATTTGACTAACCCCTGAACCGGTATGTACCTCTTTAGCTGCATAGCTTACCTTAGTTATACCTCATGCCAGTGTTTAACTGAATAAGAAAAAAACTGGGGCACTATATTGTGTCCCAGTGATTGTAAAATAAACAGTTGCAGCAAGACCAGCTGTACAAACTAAGGGAAATTTTAACAAGTGCTGCAACAATTTACACCCAGCACCAGAAATATAAACCAAACCCATGATGACACCTACTCTTCACTTTTGCAAGTTACCAAACCATAGAGCTCAATTCCGCTGCCAATCCTGAGTTAATGTTTCAACATACTGGGTCAAGTTTGTGACATTTGAGGAAAAAGTGTCAAATTTAAGTGATTTTTGACATTAATTAAATCTGAAGTTAGGCGGCATGCCAGAATAAAATAAAAGGGCTTAGCATATAAGTGAAAAACATTCTTTCAAAACATGTTTTTTCTTAACCAGATTCTATGTACAATTAGGCAAACTTGTAACTATCGTAGGTAGTGGCTTGCTACCGATAGTCCCTGGGGTTTAATCTGACAGAAAACTTGTAGGCCTAAAATGTCTAAAAATGAAAATTAAAACTGAATGATGCCAAAAGATGAAATTAAGTGGCGAAATATATATGTTCCCAGCGGAGCGTTCATTATGAAAGTGTTGTGTTATGGGACGCAACCACGTCCGTTTAGCAAGTAAGTGTCCTCTTACTCCGATAGGATTGCGAATTTGTTTGTGTTGATTTATTGAGGAAGCTGTACATTATAAACGCTAAGGCATATATATATATATATATATATATATATATATATATATATATATATATATATATATATATGTATGTATGTATGTATGTGTGTGTGTGTGTGTGTGTGTGTGTGCGTGTGTGTGTGTAAACGGTATTGAAGACAAAGTGTGGGCAAATGGGCAACAGCTGGGTTCATATATACGGAATTGCAGAGTCAGTCACAGAAACATTTTAATGAATAAGGGATAAAGAATTTGCTATTGAAAGATATTTTCAAAGCAATAACCAGGAAAGCTGCAATCACTGGTGGCACAATGGAAAAAACAAGAACTCAACAGCGCCTGGGTCTTCAATGTTATGTCACCGGTTCAACAGCGGAGAAATCTGAAAACACATCTCATAACATGTTCTATGGGAATTTAAGTCAAGATTTATCATGGTTACAAAATTAGCTACATTAGAATTGTATGTACTAAAATGCAAGGGATTGCATTTATTGCCATCCAAGACATACACTCTTACATAATCATCATGGTTACAGACGCAGCTGCCTTTTATGGATTATATGTACTGCCATACAAGGCGCACGATCTCACACAAGTCACTCAACTTTCACATACCTGACCTTCTAAACTCGGAAACAAGTAAGGAGCAAAGAATCATGCGGAAGTCTCTCTGAGGATTAACAAACGAACTGCAACGGCTATCATGTCAACATTGACCTATGTCAGGTTAAACAGCAGGCTTTCTCTACATTTTGTCACTATACTATTCTAATACATCTCATCTATTAACCACAGCTTCTGTCGAAAGGACAAACTTGGCGCTCACATACTTGGAGCCAGGTTAAATGCTCGTGCTTCTGTTGGTGCATAGAAACATCGATTAAAAACTTAAACAACATTGCAGATATTTTTGCAAGCAAGAAGCCACAGAAACGTGCTGCTTGCTAGGTCTTGTTTAACAGGGATATCCAAAATTAATTTAAACGATTATTTTTTAAGTTTCTGGCTAAAATTTATTATTTAGATATCTACTGGTTTTGAGGTGTTATATAAATGATGCAATAGATATGTAAACTTTACAATAGTAACTGACATTTTAAACAATGCGTCTGTGAGGCAAGATAATCCCTAAAGGCAATACGGCAGCTCGGTCAAAACTGGCCTACTTTGGACGTTGGGGAGCCCAGCTTTCAGTTCCCTGCACCAAGCAATAGTGACATAGTAGTGACGTCAGTGAACATTACGCTATCTTTAGCATTAGCTTGTTCTGCTCATCAGCCATAAACACGTGTGTGTGTGTGGTAGCAGTATCTGCATCATTATGTTGCTTTCACGATTGGTGATGTCTGGAGTGGAAGTTTCGGGAAGGGGGTCTGGTTTGAGGTAGGCATCTGTAGGGGTGCTTCAGTGGGGACAGCCTTCTTTGCCAACGCCTGGGCACTGGTCATCGACTGAGGATGACTGACAGGATTACCAAAACGACCATTTGTTTCACATTTCGCAACCCTCGAAAACAACAGCTGTAGGGTTTGACTATTTTGTAATGATTCAACATCATATCCCTGACCAATGATGCAGGCAGTGCAGGCAGCTATAAGCCTGTTGAAGAAAATGAACAAAGTTTAGGAGAATATGCCATAAAACTGGACACAGGAAACCTGGGTTGGTTACCTTTTTGAATGGGTAGGGGGGGGGGGGGGTGCACCACCAGAGCTTGTACTACAACGTTGAATTTCCATATTGTGGTTTTCATGGTTACATTTAGTTTAAAGTGACGAGAAACAAAACGCTGTGCTTGTCAAGATTTATTAAGATTTAGACTGACGGCCTTTAAAAACGATACTCAATACCTTTAAAAAGTAAAATTCCCGACCTCATATTAAACTATTCTAATATGAGAAACATGCTTATTTGCAAGTATATGAAAACCATTTTTTCTTGCAAAATATCTTGCGTTTTATAAGATCGAAAGAGCAGAAGTAAACAATCCGAACATATACTAACAGGCATAACATGATACGGTACATTGTGTTCTATGCTATTACATCTAAATATTTTCATTCAGCTTTAAGCAGAAATTGAGATCTTGGCGAAAAAAAAGTGTTTAGCTTCAATAGGCTCAAACATATCTCTAAATTTTGCCGTTATTTATCCCAGGAGCTTTTGTGTGCCAAAGTAACACAGTTGCATTGTAATATTTAGGAAATTTGCGCAATTAACAATGTGCATCTGATTTTGATTTCACACGTCAAATAGTAAGAAACAAATCAGTGAAATTGAAACGTAATTAGGCTAATACACCAAGTAGCTCTGACGGCTTTGGTGTTAATATCCTGCAATATTGTTCCATCGTAGGCTTAACATTGGCAAAACTTCATAACGTATCTCTATAAGGGTTCCCATGCCACAGGATTGGAATGATCCTAACATCACACTTACTAAAAAACAGGGACTGCACCTCAGCGGCAAGTTACGGGCTAGTTTTCGTGACAAGCCAAGTCGCAAGAATTTTCTGAACTCTGTTATGCAAGAACAATTCTTCTGATGGCAGCTGAAAGTGCTTTTTTTCTTCAGTTAGCTCTAGAAATTTTTTATTGTAATTCTCTCAAAGAGTGTCTATATAATTGGATTGATAATTAAGACAATCGTCGGCAAACAGACGTATCGTATTTAGATTTCACCAAAGCTTTCGATATAGTCCAACACAAAAGACCTCAGCGCAAATTAAAACAGGTGGGCACCAGAGGGAAAATTCTTAACTAGATCAAAGCTTTTTTAATAACCACAAAGAAAGGGTATTACTCAGGAATTGTGTTTCTAGCTGGTCGCCTCTGTATGGCGAGTTCCACAGAGATGCATACTTGGTCCTATTCTGCTGCTGATATTCGTCACAAATATCCCATAATAGTCCCACCTATGTCAATATGTTCGTAGACGACGACAAGTTTACCATAGGATCACCACTGACCGATTGTAATTTGCAGCAAGATTCGGAGTCGTTGCCTTCTTGGTCGTGGCAATGGATCCTGAAATTCAATGCAACAGAATGTCGAGTTCTTTGATTTCGGAAATCACTCCGATAAATGTTTATATCCAAATGAAAAAAATATACAACAAAAAAATAAACTTTAATTCCGACCCAAAAGTTAAAATATCAATAACACCATCAAAAACACAAATAAAAAAGAAGAGTCATAAAATGCTGGTTTACCAATTTGACAGAAGAAAAGATCAGTATTTTATACAAGTCAATAGTTAAACCTGTACTCAAATATGGGGCTTTAGGTTGGAGTCCCTGGCACAAACAAGGAATTAAATCATTGGAATCTGTACATGGAGGTGTCTGAGGCTATGTAATACACGACTGCATAAAAAATTTCAATCCCTTCAGTTTCAAAGAAATAATATATGTGAAACATATCAAAAGACCCGTCACATATATAAGACAGATCAACTATTTATGTGCCCTGAAAGATGACTCATCGGACATAGATTTGAATTATTCAGGAAATGGTGTAGTTCAGATTTATGCAAGTTTTTTCCCCAACAGCGTGCGAAACACAAGGAACAGCCTCCTTCTGGACGCAGCCGAAGAGCTAGACCCTTCGTCATTTAAGAAGAAAATGCGGCAGATTACAATTCACAGGAGGGTATGTACGGTTGTGCAAAATACCGGTCCAAAGCTAAGATAAACAATTTTAAGTACGGTAATTGTAATACTAATATGTCATAATACGGAGGTGAAACGTCTTTTTGGTCTCGTCATTCTTTATTGCGTGCAATCAACACCCTCCAGGAACCATAACAATTTTCTTGCAGCTACATTGAAGATCTTGATCATATATTCCAAGTATTAATACGCTACACGAATGAAGTTCCATATTCATACGCTACACAAATAAAATGCCATATTCATACTCTGCACCAATAAGGTTCCATATTCATATCCAACACGAATAAGCTACTATATATATATGCGCTGCACGAACAAAGTACCATAGTTACAATCGGCTTTTGTTGTCCCAACAATTTTAGGCAAATCTAGCTAACGTTTTCTGTTATCCTCTATGCGTATTGCAGCTATTTTCATTTGGACACCTTAATATTGTTATTGCATTACCACTTGGAGCATGTTAGATGTACGCTACGTCAAGGAAGATACTGCATGGTACATAACTTGCAGGATGGAGTTGGTGACAGGTCGATATGTTTGAAAGATTTTTGAAATATTCAAACTATCATTGATCTTTGAGCTTCTGTTCCTTTTTGTTGTTTCCCTAAAACATGACACAAGCCTAAAAACCTCATTTTGTCCCGTGTAAAAGGACCAATATTTCTCATTCAGGGAATTTGTCTTTTTACCTGTTTGAGCCGTGCGAAAAAAGGGGAGGGTTCTTTAAAGATTATCGAATATCAATTGGCTGTATCTTTATATCTTTGGTTTAATGTATGTGTATAACAACAAGCAAAACAGAAATGAATAAACAGAAATATATAAAAAAAATAACAGAATCAAACATTGGTGAGATTTAGGTCATGGTAATACGTCATTTAGACATACTTTATCATATTAATGTTAACTTATGCTGGCCCTGATCAAATTGGCATATGCTTGTTATAATCAGGATCTCCAAAACCATGATGATATGTGGTTGCCAGATATCTGCATTCTGTATTCCACATTTAGTTGTATTTGATCAGTCAAATAATCGTTTAGGTGTTCTTGGTTCAGTTTTGTTAACACACGAAACTGCCGTCAAAAATTCAAATATTGTCAGTATTTCAAAATGTTATTATTATTATTATTATTATTATTATTATTATTATTATTATTATTATTATTATTATTATTATTATTATTATTATTATTATTATTATTATTATTATTATATGTCCTATTCTACAACAGTCCAAGCCACCCACACTGAAAATGGAAAATCGGAGGGTTTCATGACACATGACTTATCAAACAAACTCAGTATGTCAATTCAAGCATTATTTTTGGACACTGTTGACTTCTAGTCTGCCACATATGCCAACTATGAATGACGGGTCTCGGTTGACTCAGATGTTTTACAAATGCCCATGGTGCGTTAAATCGGAGGGTTAATTTGTACTGATACCCCACCCCCAGCCCAACCTTTTCTGTCTGGTCTGAGGCCATGGAATAAATACAGTGGCACTATTTGGGTCAGTCTGACAAATTTTCCGGGTCTGTATCAACATTTTAAACGTTTGTTTTTGTTTGTAATAAGCTAAGTTTTGGATTTCAAAGAAATGAAAAATACTTGTACAAGGGATAATGATTGTTGCTTCATGTGCCATATTTGATTTTTAATTACGTGCTTTGTACTATCTGGATGATTGGGTGGCTTATTATGTATTAATTGTATGTTGAAACTAATTATTTAGATACTCTTTGTCCCCGTGCCATTTTGTTGAATCACACTCTGGCAGTCGTGCCGTCTTATTCAGATTGGCTCGTGTCATTTTCATTCAGATATGCTCCGTCCGTCGTACCATCGTGTTCAGATACGCTGTGTTCGTAGTGCGCGATAACAGGAAAATCTACCACGTAATTAGACACAAATTTACGTATACGCAAACAAGTCCAAGTGATGATGCCGATTGTAATAAAAACGTAATGAAGATCAGACTGATGATTAAACTAGCTAACTAATCCATGGGGTCTAAATAGACCTTTTTCGAAGCCAAGCAATTTGCAGTTTTGCTGAAAACTGCACATACATATTGGTACCTATACAGCAATAGTAGATCTCCTGCGTTGCTAGGAGTTTTATTATAAAACGTTCATTTGAAGATATGTTTAAGAAATTGGAAATATCTTGAAATAAATTAAAGATGTCTTAAATTCGAATTACGGATATGACCATAATTATTTCGTCAGGCCATTTCAAATCTAAATTAAATTTCAGATATCAAAACAATTCTTAAGATATTTTCAATTCAATTTAAGATGTCTCTAATTCGATGAAAAGCTTTTTAAATTAAGGCTGTTCCCTATAAGGTATGTAAACTAGTTGAAGCGTAAAAAGTCCTTAATATTTGTTAATTGCTCCCTGTCATGTTTGCCGATCGCAACGCTCTTTTTTCGGTCAAAGTCGACTTAAAATAAAGTTTGATTCCTTGATTGATTAATTGATTACGTTTGCTCCGTACATGTATAGAGACGCGCTGTAAATTGTTTTACACCCATTCGGACGGGTTTCAAAGCGGTTAAATAATCAGAATTTTCAATTGGTAACCGCTCAATTTCAGCCAGGCTTCAGTTTTTCTGGTCATATCTGCATAATTTTGCATCATTATATTTCTGATTTTGGTCGGTGTCTAGTAAAATCATGCTATTAATATTTTTTTGTATTTTTAATTTTACCTAGGAAACGCAACATGAATATGTGTACATTATGTCCTTTTAAGAGGAGTTCCCCAATGTCACAGCCGAGCAAGTCGCTCTGGAACATAATCAACTACCAAAATAAATGCTAGCATGGAGTAAAGTGGTAAGAAACGATCCTTTGATGCATTATTTTGTAACTTTCGGACGATTCGACAATAAATTTCACACAATTACCTCAATCTGTATGTTGACCAGTCACCGGTTATTCAACCAGTTTGTGAACATTCAAATCTTGATGTATGGGGATTTTATTAACAATTATATGAATTGGTTTCCCAAATGTATTATGTTTAATTCCGTATTTGTTCCAAGCAGCCTTCCGTAACATTATGGATCTGAACTATCCTTTATATGCATGTTTTGAACCAGCACATTATTTCTATTCACAATTATTTATATAAATCGTGATTATTAGCTACAGCGTAGAAAGTCATTGATTTTGACTTGACAACAGAGGCTCTCACAAGTCAAGCGTATAAAGTATTGCAGGTGCGACCAGGGCAAGTCACCGGTAACCCTGACACCTCATTCAATTCGTCCAGGGAAGCACCGTTTTATTTACGAGCGAGAATCTCCAAGCTGACAATATTACCTCTTGATCTGGCTCAGTGATATACATGACGCATAATGCCATATGGGCAAGGCTTGTATTATTCCACCCTAACTATCACTGTGGAATTCCTGATTTTGAGTCAAGCGACAAGATCCTTTACCCCTGGACATCTGTACCTAAAGAAAAGAAATGGCGTATCTTTGGTGCCTGGGTTGGTGCATGTCACATGGACTGCCCCAGGTGCCCCGTGTACCGACTGTGCTGGACGTTGCACCAAAGACAAAACTTGCCAATCTTTCGTCTGCAAACAGCAAAGTACAACTTTCTGCCAAATGTGCAATGTGACTGCAAATTCAGCATCAGACTTCATTCCTCAAGTAAACTCAGACTACTTTGAAAAAGTCTCTGATGTTCAAGTGAGTACTTATATATGTAGTGAAAATCATAACAAAATAAGATAAAGTATTTGGTGCACATTTGACTTCTTGTATTTGTAGCGACAGCAAGAAAAAACATAAAAGAAAAGTTCTTGATGCACAGGTGTGAATTTATGTAAATGGTAAAAACGAGAACAAAATATGATACACGCCCCGGGCAATCCAGGTTAAAATTCGTTTTAATCATGTTGTATAAACAATTGTGAAACAAATGAGGTAATTTATCACAATTTAACGAAAATGTGCTCGTGAAGATTATATTAAAGGTTTAGATTCTTTTACTCAATCAGTTTTGCCAATTGATAGTCAGTGTACCATGAGGTGGATCAGAAGGTTTCGCTCTAGCTCCAATCGTTCAAAAAGGTAACAATAATAATATTCTGTGGCACTCCGCTTCTTTGCCGCGGTCCTGACTAGCTTAGTAGCTAGTCAGGTGGTCCTTATTAACAGAAGAAAAGAAGAAGAAAGGCTACCTCCTCCCTTCCCTTCTAAGTTTGCCCTCTATTCTCTTAAGTGACTAATCCTCAGATATTATTCGTACTCTCCCAGCACTGCACCAAGAAGCCTTTCACTGACTCTAAACCAATTCTACTTCCTGGAAAATCGCCCTTCAATCCTAGTATCCATGCTAATCTATCATTCTCTGCCATGTTCCTTTCTTGCTCTAAGCTTTTACACTGCTCATCTCTTGTTCCTCATTGTACAAACATCCGGTCTCTCAGTGCTCTATAACCTGTACACCATGTCATCATATGATCAATGGTCTCATCCACATCCTCTCTACACACTCTACACTTCCCATCACTCCCATTCGTCCACTTCTGTTTCCTCTTCTCCAGATTGATCACTCCTGCTTTGCCCTGAAACAACAGTCTAGAACCCTTGCTACCATCCCAACATTTAGTCTTCACTGGCTTGTCTACAGCTCTTTATGCTTTCAATGTGATCTTCTCCTCAACCCCTCTTTTCCACTACTCCACATGTTTCTCTTGAATCACCTTTCCTATATACGACATCCAGGCCACTTCAATCTCATCTGGCCCCTTCAACTCATATTTCTCAGCTAACTTGTCTATTTCTTGAACCAATTTTGTCTTTTAACTAACAGCCTCCATGTACACCTTTCTACACCATTTTTCTTCATTTACCTGTTGCAGATATCCCCAATAGCCCAACCTAGCCTTAGCTATTTTATCTCTTATTATTAACCATCCCAACTCTCCCAACATGGCCTCTGTTGCTACTCACGGTGGTGCCCCAAACACTCATTTCCCCATCTCCCTCTGTGCCTTCTCCATCCATTCAATATTCCTTTCGCTAATGGCTATCACATCTAACTCATATAACATCCCAGGTATGGCTACACGTTCCCACTGCAACCTTCTTGTGAATGCTCTATTGAAGCTGTTCCCTGCCGTGACCTTTATCATAGCTTTCGCTCTATTCACCTTCTGACGATTTTCTCAACATGGTACTTAAACATTCCCTGTCCTGTGACCTTAATGTTCACCCCCAAATATTCGCACTCCTCACCCTCTCCAATTCTATTGGCTTTCTCTTGACCCTTTGGTATCCTAAACGTCCCTACCATCCATCATGCTAAGTTTTAGATTTTGTGTGTGGGCATCTTTTAAGACCGGTTGTCACTTGTTACCTATGCATCAGGCTACGGAATAGCCGTTATCAATCATTTGGAAATCGTGCAGGTTGGATGACTTTTTGAAACATGTCAGCTCGCAAAGAGTCAATGCTTTCCATATCTCGCGTTACGAAATTTTACTACAATTTTTTCGGTGACTTCAACTGGGAAGCCATGTCTGAATCTTCTACAGCGCCAAATTGTGCATGGATGTCCTTGTATGCAAGATATGCTTCCCATGCTGCCTTTTTGCAAATGCCAGAGAGGTGGCTTATAGGACCAAAACCTGTGAAACAGTGATATACAAGAAGGCTGGCATGATCTGTGCTAGAAAGGATTCTTTAACTATATGCACTGGTATGTGCCTTGGCTGTTTGGCTGTTACAGCAGATATCGACACTTCCGGGACAGTTTCACGTGCCAAAAAAAAAAGATTCAAAACACTTTAATCTCTATTTTCAACAATGACACGATGAAGCCCAAGTTTAGCTGCTTCTGCAGCATGCAGCACAATTCTTGTTTCAGCCTCTTAATGACTTCATTCGCAACTGCTGACTATCCCTCTCAGAGGAAGAATTCACTACTTCGTCATTGTTAAAGCCACCAGCAACGAGCAGTTCCTCAGATCGCAAGGGTTGCTTTGGCATTGCACAATAATCCCCGAACCAAGAGATGCTGCATGTTAGCTTCTTTCTCAAGGACAGCCATGATAGATGGCCATGAATCGGGAAGATGGATGACACGTCTGTCTTTGATCTTGCGTATTTTCCTATAACCTTACTGCCCAAGTTCCTTATTTCACTGAGGCAGGTTTGACACTATCAAATATGCCATCGATCTGGCAAACAAGTATTACAAACGTGTCGAAACACACTTTTGATAAAATTGTCTGCCAAGTCCCCAAATATCTTTGCATTTCCAAGTTTACCAAGAAGTGCATTTACTCGTCTCATAGCATAACATCTATTATTACAAATGTATTCAAAACAGGTGGTGGTGGATGAGTTTGTGCACAGAAATTACAGACTAAATGGGTAAGAAGAGCTTAGTTAGGCTCAAGGAAAGTCCCACCAACGTTTGCTATTAAAAGTGGCGCAAAAGATGTTTCATGCTTTGCAAGGTTTTGCATAATGACATTGCGACCACTTGCAACTGCACTGAACAAACGCTAAATAATGTCCCAGTGTGCCTTCATTGTCGCAGAACAGCTAGATTTTGTATTTGCTTTTAGTTTGTACATACTTGGAAACTTGTTTTCTTGGTAACATCAAAGAAACCTTTTAATGCTCGACACAGTGATATTTCTGAAAGATTTAACGCGGGATGCCCTTCCGTTGGAGCTTGCTTCTGACAGATTGTTCTTTCTGTCATCTGGGACAACATGGGTGGTAGCAGCTGCATCTTCGCAGCTATATTCAGTTGCATATTTCTTAAAGCAGGCAGCATGAAGCTGTGTATGTCGGGCACCAGGGAACATTGGTATATGTATAGTGCTGATAACAGGGAACGTTGGATTCTATAAATTTCTGGTAAAAGAGAACAGTCGGTCTTACATTTCTGTCAAAAGGAACGTTTTCCCCTCCAAGAGGACGAAATTGTGCTAAATCCCTACATATTGCTGTGATTGGAGCCGGCGCTGGTGCATTTAGAGATCTTTTAAGCTCAAATTGGCATTTAGAATTCTGTTAAGTTTAAATTGTAGAGGCCTTTCTTTTGAAACAGAACTTGATTTAATTGGTGACCATGATTCATTTGATGCTTGCTGCAATATGAAAAGTACAAACATAGCGCTATACTACGACTACTTTTACTACTACTACTACTACTACTACTACTACTATTACTACACCTACTACTACTACTACTACTACTAAGTATAATTATTATTATTATTATTATTATTATTATTATTATTATTATTATTATAAATAAGTAAATAATAAACAAACTTCCACTGAAAAGAGCAAGTGGGCTCATGGAGTCATCGGATGAACAATTTAAGCGTGAAGAAAACAACGACTGCAATTTATTATACTCCTTGAAAACGTTTCAGTATCAAAGGAAGCCATCACCACGGCATGCAACATGAAAAGGCCATATTACTGGCTGAATAATATGTATAATTTGGATCAAATATGCCATGACGTTGACCTGTAATACTATAAGAGCAAAGATTTATCGCCACTGTAGGTCCAATAATGGATATAGCTTTAATAAAATCACAATATGTCACAAAGGCATTCTAAATATGCCATTGTACACATGTATTAGCCAATACGGTCTTACATTTGTATCGATCCCCAAACGAGGGCAATAAAGCTTGTTTTGAATGCATTACATGTATGAGGCCAGTATCTGGCCGCAATTTGGTCTCTAAATGCTGAAACACGTGATGTGTTAACATGAAGTTTACGTGGAGTGAAATAAACACATTTTGTTCCAAATTGAAAATGCTGAGCATTTATAAAGATCAAAGTAGTTTGTATTGGTGGAATGCACGACAGCGTATACGGAAGAGCATACGAAGTTTCGTGACTCTTCTGAAAAAATCTTTTAATGTGTATGTTTCTTGAAGTAATGGGACCACGCATGTTTACAATATTGGCGGTGGGGCCTTATGGCAATGACAGCTGTTTATGTTCTGCTACTGCTAAAGGAAAGAACTGTATATCAGATATTAAAGCAAAGCAATCTTTGCGATGTCACTTTTGTAGACTGACCAATACTGCCGATCTATTCACATTGTGGATTTCTATTCCAGACAGTTGAAGTTCTGATGTAAAGGGTCATCTGTGGAAAGCCTGGAAAACTATTTGTTCCCTTGTGTGTCGTATGGTATGGATAACATTCATCAGTCCAAGGGGCTTAATGAACAGTGTTGAATCATGCCAGCGGTCGATCACAAAGTAATTACTTGGCTTTAATAGGTCAAGTCATTCTACTCTTTCGAAAGCTGTATCAAACGTGTCACTTAAGCTTTAGGACACAGTACGATGGCCGCTGTTGTTTACAACAATGGGACACAGTACAATGGCTGCTGACATTGCTGCCCCCAGAAGCTGCAGACAGCCAACATGTCACTGAAGCAACAGGGAAAATTGTTGAAATAATGGGACACAGTACAGAATCCCTACTGCTCCTCCATACTTACGGGTTTTGCTGTTGCAATTGTATTGCAGGGTATTATCTGCTACTGTAGGTCTTGCGCCTGATAATATAGCAGACTGAGTAAAATGTACAAGAAACTTTTCATTTTCAATGTCCTTTATGATGCTCGTCCAACCAAAGATACAAAGGTCTCATCTAATAATCATTATTTTCGCTCCTCTGATGGCGTTGTGGAACTGCAATCCGTTGTGGAGTCTCTACGCTCCCTTGTTTCCCCACCAAAACTTTATCCGACCTTGGGGATATGAATACATCTTAACATCAGTGTTAGTCAGAGCCTTTTATCTGGGCCCTGCCTCTTCGCCCAGCAATTATTATTCGGTCATGCTAATTTGCCGAAATATTGAGCTTCTATGCGGCTGTACATTGCTCCATACGCCCACGTGCCGTGTCAGTAAAGTTCAAGTGTGCTTTATATGGCCGGCTGTTGTGCCGATAAGGTTTGACCCTGCTTTATTTAACCAGCTGTTGTGCCAATAGGAGTTTGATCGCAGCATCTCTCTGTCCAGTTGTTGTGGTACATGTAATAGGTCCCACTAGTTTTCAATCAGAAACACACAATGACGTCAGAAGTAAGAAATGCAAATTACCCAAGTGCAAAACAACTACAGATGTACAAAGATGTATCCTTAGGTGTGAGTATGCCCGTTTTGTCAGATGAAAACGGATTCATATGCGGAAAGAGGAAGAAAGATTTTTTCTTTCAGCGAAAGTACAGCCCAAAGTGGAACAAAAACTTGCGTTATTAAAAGAGAGGAATTGCATATATCTGACCTATAAAATGACCGCACTGATAATAATAATAATAATAAGAAGAAGAAGAAGAAGAAGAAGAAGATATAATAATAATAATAATAATAATAATAATAATAATAATAATAATAATAATAATAATAATAATAATAATAATAATAATAATAATTTTCACTAAATTGATATCAAAGTTTTGTGAAACAAAAGTCAGCATTAAATTGACGAGACAATCATTATGGTTAAGTCAAATAGTAAAATTGTTTTTTTAATATTTATTCATCACGTAAAGCTTGTTATTTTCAAGTTTGCGAGCTGGGACTTCATGGTCATTAATATCTGCTATGCCACCATAACGTAAGATTTTACGTGACGTCACTTATGTGTTATTATATGTCATATCACGTGACCGTAAGAGTGCAGTTATTTCAACGTCTTGGAAACAGATACAGCTGAAGCTTGAAAATGGCCAATTAAATCCTGAAAACGGTTGCGACAACCCTGCATTTATTTAGTTATAAGTATATATATATGTATGCACAGCAGTTCCAAACCGTGGACCTGAGGCGCAACACGGAAGATGTTTATAATTAAATTATGACTCGCACTCCTCGCAGTATGTGCGCGGTGCCAAACAGAGGAACCTTCTGGACTTGATCAACATGGTTTCTCCGTTTTAAACCATGCTACCTTTACCAAGCAATGATTTGAATCCAAGTCGTCTATTTCACTACAAAATCATACAAGCCACTTGAACTATTATTCACACCCAGCGCCGGATACGCTGCCACATATATGCACGACTGGTGACACGAAATGCTCAAAATTGCAGGCGAATCGCAGTGAGACTCGGCGATGTTACCTGGTTTCACAAAAATGTAACTAACATAGGGTCAAATCACATACAACCTTTTTAAAAATATGTCTTTTTATCAATGTGGGTTGTAGTAGCCTCAGGCTAATGTTATCGGTAAAATATGTGCCAAAAATAAATAAAGTTTGTATTGTATTGTATTATGTGAGGATTGACTGTGGAGAACATTGCAAACTTTTAAAGTCAAGCACATAAAGTAGTGGCCAGACAAGTGACATTAGCCATGGTTTATTAGGAACAATTGAAGAAGAAATCTCCGGTGGAAACAATGGGACCATGGTTTTAGTTGATGTATTTGCCCAGTCCCTTCTTCAGTTGCTTCGCTTTTCATTCCGCCCATTCTCTTGACTTCGATTTCTGCGTCTTTGTGCTATGACAGCATCTTTGTCACTTTATGGGAGCTTTTGCGGTCTGATGGTACATGTATTTACATGTCGATGAGCATACATTCAACCCTTGAAGACAATGTCAGACGTGTTTGCTTTCATATTTCTGTCCTTACGGATGGCCATGTCCCACAGGATGGTTACATTCTTATTTCCTGGTATTACTGCAGGCTTATGTTGATAGTTTAATATGTTTATTATTATTATTATTATTATTATTATTATTATTATTATTATTATTATTATTATTATTATTATTATTATTATTATTATTATTATTATTATTATTATTGCCATTATCAATTATTATTATTATTATTATTATTATTATTATTATTATTATTATTATTACTTTGCAAAATCCAATCATTGTGTTGTTTTATTATTTGCTTTTATCTGAATAAATTTCCACATTTAATTAGTTTGAATGCAATTGGTTCAAGCTTATATCATATAATGTTGTGTAAAATTGAATGCATGCCAAACAATTTATTTCATATTTTACCACATGCTAGTGTAACCGCTACATAATCTACGGTTTTCCTGACAGCAAAATAAGTATAATTGCGTGTATCGATTTTTGTTACTGTTTCATGACTCTTCGCTGTCCTCTTAGCCAGACTAAATATACTTGAACCATCGGAGAGTCCGCTGTGCGTGTCAATGTAGGGAAGGTCCATTCAATAGGCATGATCGGATTATATCGCGAAGATTGCGAAACAAAAGTGACACACATTCTGGCCAAATCATATGTTTGCATTCGTGGACGTGTAACCCGCTTCACCTAAATGAGACTCGTTGGGAACCCATTCGTCATAAAATCTTAAGCCGCTTGATATTGACCTAGCTTCCGGGAGGAATGAAGCTTTTGACAATTTTCTCATTGTTGAGATAAATAGGCTTAAATGAAATTATAGGGACTTTGATTGAGACACAACATCTTTGTTTGACATATCCTAATGCTTTGTATTCACCATATCCTGATACGTTGTGCTAATTATTATGCGTTCACTCAAGATGAAAAGCTTGACACGGAAAGCCACTTAGTGCTAAGCCCGTCATACTTAATATGAAATGGTGTTGCTTAATGCATACTTTCATGGCTGAGGACCTCTGATTGAGACACAATACTTATGTTGAACATGCTCTAAGAAATTTATGTTCAACATGTCCTGATAAGTTGTGTTTACTTTGATGTGTTTACCATGTTCTCTTATTTTGTGTTTACTATGCCCACTTCCTTTGTGTTTCTGTTGTCCTCTCACTTTGTGTTTACGTTACCCAGATATTTTGTACTCATTATGTCTTCATACTTTGTGTTTAGCATGTCTCATATTTTGACTTGAGTATGTCCTCATATCTTATGTTAACTTTATATACATACTTTGTGTTCATTATATCCTCATAATCTTGTCCTTATACTTTGTGTTCACCATGTCTAGATACTTTGTGTTAACTATGTCCTCACACGTTGTGTTCACCATGTCTACATGCTTTGTGTTCATTTTGCCCTCATACGTTGTGTTCACCATGTCTACGAGGGCTGGCTGAGAAGTTCTAATCCTATCTGTGAAAGACCCGTGCAAAGTTTATGGTTTTCATTTATTTCTCTACATAGTCCCCTTCCAGGTTTACATACTTTTGCCAGCGATGCTGCAAGAGTGATGCCGGTCAAAAAGAAGTTTTCTTTGCCATCCTTAAAAAGTCATTCAAGGGGGAAATGACGCCATCGTTACTAGAAAAATGGCGACCGGCTAGTTCCTTTTTGCATTTTGGGAATCAGGTGGAAGTCTGACGGGGCTAAATCGGGTGGATTGGATGGGGGTGGGTGATGGTCAATGAGTTCGAAGCTACAATCATGGGTTGCTGACATAACAACCTGCGATTAGTGAACAGGTACATCGTTTAGGTGGAACAGAACTTCCTGAGTGAGCATTCCCCGTCACTTAGCTTTGATAGCTTCATGTAACTGTCTAAGTAGATCAGCATTATATCTTCCATTGATAGTCTGGTCTTTTTCAAGACAGTCAGTCAGCAGAATACCCTCGGAATCCCAAAAGACTGTAGCCATCACCTTTCCAGTAGAAGGAACCGACTTGGCCTTTTTTATGGGGGGGGGGGGTGATCCCGGATGGTTCCATGGCTGAGACTTAATTTTGGTTTCTGGTTGAAAATGATGAATCCAGGTCTAAACCATGGTTAGAGATCGGGCCAAAAGATCACCGGGAGCTGCTTCGAAACGGCATAAATTGTCACGGGATGCCAGGAATCTGACACGTTTCTGATCCGCTGTCAAGAGCTTTGGCACCCATCTTGCAGAAACTTTTGTCATTCTCAACTCCTTGGTGACAATGTGCTCAACCCTCTCATGAGAGATGCCCACAACACTGGCAATATGTCAAATGGTTAATCGCTGATCAGCCATCACCATGTCATGCACCCGGGTAATGTTTTCGGAAATGGCTGCTGTTGAAGGCTTTTACTGCCTCGCTTGATTTACGCAGCCTTTTTCTTGACAGTGGAAAAATAATGGACATCAGCCCCTAAAGTGGAGACCATATCGGCATGTATCTGTGTTAAAGTTATCCCTTTCAGTTGCAAGTACCTGATGACTACTCTATAGCCCGTTTTACCCCATTTGTGGTGATTTCAATGGGTAGGTTCACAAGATGGTCTGGTACAAAGACACTATCACATTTCTTATGGCTTTGGTTCATTAAACGAGGGTACTTAATTGTGGCAAAAGTTTGTTTCAATCCGATTGAGATATCCCACTTAGACTTAGACCAGCCTTCGTGCATATTTTGTACTCACTATGTCCTCATGTTTTGTCCTTATTATGCCCTCATACGTTGTGTCCAACATGTGTACATGTACTCTTTGTTCAACATGTATTTACACTTTGTTTTCCTAGGGTGCAACTGTTTCAGCTCACAGAGCTGCAACCTCACCGAGTACTCAAGGGCTGATGTCAACTACAACTACAAAACCTTCCACTGTCGCTGCCCCGCCGTGTAATCAGTTTAGCGGTCCCTTCGTAACGTCGAGCTGCCCGTCCGGCCAACCCCACGACATACAGGCCGCTGTGATGCTGTCAGGCAACAGGGCCATGTTGTTTACGAGTTCCGAGAAATTGATTTATTGTGACAGTGCTAATGAAATTGTAAATCAACAGGGGACACAGTGTGACCAGGTGAAGGCACTCAGTGACTACGCCATATTCTCTGCTCTTCTGCCCGGCGGACCCGATGCTGCCATCGAAAGCCTCGATTCAGACCAATCAAAAACCAAATACTATCTCCTCAAACGTAAGTACACTGAGGCCCGTTCAGATGTAATGCCGGTCCCAGTCATGAGATATTTACTTCACTTTTTCAATGTTATTTGTTATTCACCGTTTCCCATCATGTTTTGTTATACTCATCATTTTCCTCATGTTATTTGATATTGACGTTTCCCTTCTTATGATACTTAAAATAAGTGCAATCATAATACAGAAATCATTTTATAAAAGGATCAGTGGCAAAATGAACCAAATTGTCAATATTATAATCAGTATTCTTTTAATAATTGTCTGTTTTTTTTTCCTGTTTCCATAGATTCTATTTTACAGAATTAAACATTGCACAATTGCCACAGTTCTAACATTGTTGGTCTTGTGCATATACCACATACCTATCATTATGAGATCAGGCATAATTATGTCACAGAACAACGATCTTCATTCATTCACTAAGCTACAGTAATTACATCTTTAAAATATTCCTCTTGCTTGTTACAACTGAATAAGCCTGGGCTGCGATCTGAAAAGTCGGGCTGATAACAATTCAAAAGTGCCTGGTGACTAGAAAACAAGTTGCTCTTCCTGATCCCCAACTAGGTGGATAACACTTTCGTAGACTTTGTAATATGACAAGTATTATCACATGGTATATCATTACCAAGTAAAAAGTCTTGTGTTCCTCAAAATCTTCACAAATGTTATTTGTATCGAATGATTAGGTAACTGAACTATACTGGAACAAAATATTTTTTCCTAATCGTTTTTGGTATAGTCTTTATGCATAAGTAAAAAAAAAATATTCAAATCTTATTTCCAATACAACTCTGTTTCTATCGCTGACAACGAGAGTATATTAAAGGCAGGCCTGAGTATTTTACATTCATTGAGCACTGGGGTTGCATACATTATGTTGTGTACACGGGTTCCACCTTTTATGTAATGTATGCGGGTAACAACTTTCATGTCATGTAGAAGGTTGCAATTCAAGTCTGAGTTTATGAAAAGCAATTTACGTACGTATATAATACTGCATCATGAAATATCGAATTATATAGACGAATATCCCTCGGCACTCTCCTTATCTTACTTTCAGGTGATATTCACATTAATCCTGATCCGGTCAGCAGCCACTGATTTTTCTCGATACTTTAAATATTTTTACCTTATCTGTGACATTTCTGTCTTATTCAATTGCTGATAGCGATTTGAGCTTCAAGGCTTGTTAAGTTTATAAATCTGTCAATCACACAGGTCCCAGTTATGTCAATAATTTATTTACAGCGCGTGAAACTAGCCAAAGTTTAAGAAGAACACACATGCTAAATCTACCAAAACTTAATGCTATTAAATACGGCCTCAATTCATTCACTTATAGAGGAGCAAAATCACGGAACTCACTCGACAACACCCAGAGTTCAGCTGAATCACTTCTGGAGAACCCCTAGATTAGTTATTATTTTGTACTATATGATAATCCAGTGGAAATAAATCTGTTTAAACCACACTAAATAACCGAAACGGATCTAGCGTTTTGGTACTCATCGGCGTAAAGCCTCTTGGTGTCGTTGAGTGAAGACCTACACATAATAAGTAACCTCCCACCTATGAGTGGGACATTGGGCATAGTCAAGCGGAATTATATTGATGTGTATTGAGTATCTTGTGTATATTTTAGTCTAATGTTTCAAGTTTTACTTTTATACATGTATTTTACCTATTGTTCCACGTTGACTGTACTAGTCCCTGGTGGACTACTGCTCTTTGTAATGTTCTACGAAAAACAAAAAAATCTATTTATTTATCTATCTATCTATCCATCCATCCATCCATCCATCCATCCATCCATCCATCTATCTATCTATCTACCTATTTCTCTGTCTGTCTATCTATCTATCTATCTATCTATCTATCTATTTATCTATCTATCTATCTATCTATCTATCTATCTATCTATCTATCTATCTATCTATCTATCTTTATGTCTGTCTGTCTGTTTATCTATCTATCGTAGGGACAGACCTGTGGGTTTCGGTGGCGGTGTTGCTCTGCTTGCTTCTCAGGTGTGTGCCGGGTCACGACGGCACCACTTGGAAGTTCCTGACATTGAACTGTTGTGATCTAAGTCAGACTACATAACAAGAAATTCTTACTCGGTGTAATACATAGGCCTTCAAACTCAACAATATCTTTTTGGGACAAGTTTCATTACAACCCTATAGTTTATTAACAATTCACGTGGACGAACCTATCAGTATTACTAGTAATTCATCTACCTGTCTTTCATCAATTTATAAGTAACATGCTTTCGTTCGTCTCTGACACATCTGTACTCCCTCCCATATCAAGCTGCGACCATTGTGTCATTTCTGCAAAGCTGAATTCGAAACTTAAAAAGAAATTCTGTTGACTAAATGGATTTTTGAGATTCAGCCAGGCCTATTTAGAATAGTTTCTTCAACATTCAAGTCCAGTTCAGTGGGACCAATGTTTTGAATCTGCTAATGTTAACGATGATTATTGTCAGTCTTGGTCTAATTACTTTCTTAACGCTGCTCATCAGTGTGTCCCTTCTAACTTAATTGACATTTGACCATACGATCTACCCTGGTGTAATTCTGCTCTGCGAGGTTTAAAACGGAAAGTAATGCGTGCTTACAATAAAGCCAAATCAAAAACAAAACAAGAAACATATTCCAAGCCACACAGATTGGGCCATGTGTAGCCAAGTAAGGAATCAGTATCAACCAAAAAAAATACAATAAGCCGAGGAAGAGTATCACAATAAGTTACATTCTATTTTAAAAAGTAGTCAGACAAATGATTAAGTCTCGAGGAATACAGTGAAATACTCATTGAGCCGTGATCACGAATCTTCAATTCCCTCCGTGGTTTACGAAGCGCAACATATTTCTGACAACAAATTTAAAGTTGGACTAGTCAGCTCCTTCTTCCTGAACCAATGTGATCTTGACATTTCACGGTCAACTCAGTTCCCAACCACCCACCCATCCCGAAAATACGTTAGATAATATCGAGTTCGATGACAATGATGTTTTACTTTTCCGAAGCCTTGGTGTCACAAGGACACACAACCGGATCAAGTCGGACCTAGACTCCCCAAAGACGCCGCACCCCCTATTTACATATCTTTAACCAAGCTCTTTAGGATTTCCATGTCCACTAAGTGTTTCCTCCCGATTGAAAAAGAGCAAACATAACTCCTCTACATAAAGAGATGAAGAAAGCACATAATATTACTGCAGACCAATTTCGTTGTTAAGCTGTGTTGGAAAAGTTCTGGAGAAACTTGTTTTTGTACAGATTTTTCATTTTTTTTAGAGATAACTTGGTTATCTCAATAAATCAGCCTGGGTTTCTTCCCGATGATTCAACTGTTAATGAATTTTTACGCCTGTATCAATGTTTGGCAGTTGACGAACAGAAAGAAATCTATTAACTTTTTTTAGATATTAGCAAAGCTTTCGATAAGGCTTGGCATGAGGGGCCACTACATACAATAGAAAAGAATGGTTTAACCGGGAGTTTACTTATCTGGTTCCTTGATTATCTTTCAAATAGACAGCAACGAGTCTTCATCACAGGCCAGAACTCTGAATGGGCTTTTTCAATCCAGGTGTGCCGCAAGGTTCAGTACTTGGCCCCCTCTTATTCCTCGTATTTATTTACGATAGTGTCGCCATAGTGCATTCTAAAATCAATGTTTTTTTTGTTTTTTTTTGCTGATGGCACCACTCTATGTACTAACGGTCGATGATCCCGATACGACATCTGATACCTTAAATACTAATCTATTCTCTATGGACGAGTGGTCCAAGCAAAAGCTTATTATATTCAATGCTTAAAAAACAGGCTCAATGCTTATTCCTAGAAAACCGTCAATCTCCAATCCATCGTCCACTAAATTTTCAAGGCCATACACGTAATAACGTAAGTGAACATATATATTCGGGTGTAATATATTGAAATGATCGTGTTAACAAGCTAGTTTTGAAGGCATATAGACAGCTTAACATTTTGAAATTTCTGCAATATTGTCTCAATCGTGAACAATGGAAGTAATTGATATATCCTTCATAAGACCACTATTAGAATATGCTTACGTAGTCTGGGAAAGCTGTGCAGAGTTTGATGTAAATCGTTTAGGGGAAAAAGTTTGGTGCTGCCGGTGTAGTAACATGAGCAGGGAAACTACTTCATCAGCGAAATTATGCGAAGAAACTGGTTGGGAAACCTTAGCTAAACGTCGTCAAAATGCCAAATTAATTCATATGTATAATACTGTTCATACATTACCTCCGTTTACTTTAGAAACATTTTTCCATACATTCCAGATGATGAGATGAACTTCAGTCATGATACCCGTCGGAGATTAGACATTCTTCATTTTTGAGCCCTCACAGATCTGGTTGATGGATTTTTTTAACATCTGCTACTAAATTGTGGGACGTTTTCCACTTAGAAATTCAATGCTTCAAGCCTGTCACAGTTTAAAATCAGAATTGGTCTGATGTTCCTAGTCCAATCAAGCATACTAACTTTTATTATGTAGGAAAAACGACAGCTTGAATTCAACATGCAAGATTAGGAATGGGCAGCAGTCCGCTTAATAGTCACTTGCACAAGATCGGTATCAAAGATTCTCGATTAGGTAGATGTGGTGAAGGATCGGAGACTATTTAGCAGTATTTTTTTTTTTTTGCTTGCCTTAATTACATTTATTACAGAAATTTTATACTTTTCCCGAAAATGATTCAATATTTTCATCGGCTGAAATTACATTTCTAGCACCAAAAGATTTGAAAGCAGTGGCAGTACATAATTCCGATTTCAATAGCTTTCGCTGGACCAAATATTTTTGTGTAAGTTATCCAGTTTCATGATTCATAATGTTTCAACAGATTTGCCAACTGTCTGTCTTGTTTTTGTTTCATTATCCCTTTCCAATGTTATCCAAGAGAGTGTGTGGAACCATATTTGCCTATATACATGTCACTATGATCATGTATTCCATGGCACCACTCCTCTCTATGATCGTCATATAACGTTTTTGTCCTGTGCCACTTGTCTTTTCTGCAAACGGGATTTCTATAGTACTCGGCCTGGTTCCCAATTGCTGAATAAAATATGTTTAAAACATTTTACGTACAGGTAACTGTCGACTGCTATTTTTGAGTGTAATTGCAATGGCATTGGCGAGGATCCAGACGGCCCCGCTGGTCAAAAGGTGTCACCTCAATTTTATGACCAATCACACATGCCAAAATGTTTCAGCTGCACCTAGCTGTTGTGATTCAATAGGCTTGGGTTTCTGTCATTTACAATTGCATATTGCTTTGAGCGGAAATAATTTGACAAGAACAAAAACACATCATTTCAGCAAAATCAATGTGCTACTGGTCTTGGAATTATTTATCCGGCACGTTTAGCAATAACAATAAAACTTCTGTCCTGTTTTCTTACTGATTGACGTCGTATCCTTTGTCTGTGACATCCGTCTTCTGCTTTGGAAGAGAAAGGAGATCAGTTAGAACAGCGGCCGATCGGTTACAAATGAAAAAAGGCCACGTAGTTGCAATAAATTGCTAGATTTAACAGTACCTTGAAATTGCAATCCGATACGCTGCGGCAATCTTGCAATCATAGACAAGATGTATATTTTTGCAACAGCCATACTTTCTTGATCTGATCGGCTCCGTGATAATGGTGCTTTTAAAACAGTGTATAAAGGGAGCAATCCTCATGAAAGAATAGAAAAACTGAAATGACATGACATAACTGACTTCGATAATATTTCTAAAATCGACGAGGGCGAGTAATTTTAATAATAACAAACTTTTATTCACTCATAACTAGTCATTGAATTTATTAAATTCATTTTTTATTGGTGTGGATCTTTCCCCAGCACATGTATTTGGAGTTACATTGAAATATTTTAATATGCGTTACCAGGTTGCATCATCCGCATACATTGTTAAGAGAAAAAGGAGGGTGGCGCTTGCTAAGTCATTAACATAAATTATAAATAATGGGGTCCAAGTACACCCCTGGGGAACGCTTCTCAATTATGTGCCATCCTAGGTGAAAAAAACAATCGTATATTTATCCACATTTGAATGGAAGCGTTTCATAGTTCTTAAGTGGTTCTAAGTTTAAATTAGTGTCTAACCAAGGTTCAAGAGGTTGCTGTAAAGAGAAAAGAGAAGGAGAGGAACACGGGCGCTACAGCATGGCTTCAAACACCACAATTATTATAGTTCTGGAAACAAACTGGTCACTGGCAGGAAAGTGGAGCTTGTTGTCAGTATAGGATGAGGCATATACTTGTTAATGACTTTAATGTGAAGCTAGTGCCAATAAGGGCAGCTCGCAAAGTTATTCTGAATTGAAATACCGTGACTTCGTAGAATGCTCACTGTTTTGATCCACATTATTAATTATATCCATCATTTTCCATAATATGATATCAAAAACAAAATCTCAAACTGCTATTCTATAAGTTTCCCTAAAGCATGTGAGTATAAAACAGCCATACCAAGTTTATTATTCTTTACACAGAGTGAAACATGCTGTACCATATATTTTTCCTTTATACTGAATGATAAATGGTACATATTTTATTCTCCTTATCCCAAGTGATAAATACTTTTTTCTTGACGCTGAGAGATAAATTGCATACTTCTGTATTAATTGCATAAAACATGTTTAATAGTTGAGTTTCCGTTGATGCAGCTGGGTGTTTAATAATTGTGCACAATCACAAGGACTTATACTGCAGCTCAGCTTGATGCTAAGTAAGTGTACGTACACAATCACAAGGACTCATATTGCAGCTTTAACTGCTGCAGTGCTGGTAACCGCCAGAGTCTTGCTCAGAAGAATTATTGCAATTCATTGCGTTTAAAAACTTGTCATTCAAGTAGCAGCATGCCTTTTTCTCCAGACAATAAATGAACAGACCAGATGAATAGCTATCCCTGGCATGCTTCAAGCAAACTGTTTTCTCAGTCTAGAACCTAGCGCTGGAAGGGCTACAGCAACAAGACTCAATGATTAATGCGATAAAAAGTAAAAGTGAATATATAAACACAGAAATGCAAAAAGAAGCCAATCGTCAACAAGTATGAGACATAGTCAAGGTCCAGAACAATAGGCAACGTAATCCAAACCTGCTAACTTGTAAGATTAAGCCTTATAATGTACACTTTTCAGCTGTATTGCACTCCTGCAAATTTTAAGGGGAATTTGTAATTTTTTAACTTCTTTGCAATGTGTGCTTTCAAGCATAAATATATGTAACATGCAATAACCGAACAACTTATAGTGAAATTCTTACCAATAATACAGTGTTATGACAACTATAAAAACTCACAACGGAGTTTCTTGCAATACAGTTTCCATTTTGCTTTATTCACAAAACAAAACTGTTGTGGATACATTTTAAGACATATTTCAATAAATGAAATTTACACACATGGAAAATAGCCAAGAAAAACGCATCTTCAATTTGAAATACTTGTCGTAAAGCATAAAATAAAAAATATACACTTTCCTTGCCTATTGTACAATTTTTGGGGTCATATTTTACACTTGTTTGGTTTTCGAAACTGGCAGGCCTGCGTGACCACACATGGCTTGAGGATGACAGGGGCTGAATATAACCTGAACTAAAATCGAGCGCGGGAATGAAATCCAAGTTGAAGTTGGATGGAATGAAAATGACGAAAACCCGACTCAATGCTTTTACATGTAAAAGACAGCATTATTATTATTATTATTATTATTATTATTATTATTATTATTATTATTATTATTATTATTATTATTATTATTATTACTACTACTATTATTATTGTTATTATTATTATTATTATTATTATTATTATTATTATTATTATTATTATTATTATTACTACTACTACCACTACTACTACTACATCTGCTGCTGCTACTACTACTGCTACTACTACTATTATTATTATTATTATTATTATTATTATTATTATTATTATTATTATCATTATTATGCTGTCCGTGTATGCAACGTATTCTTAGCTGACCTAGATGTATTCATCCCAAAATTAATGCCAAATTTCTGCTGCGTGAAGACAAACGGATCGGAGTTGAACTCCTTCTTGGTAGTATACATATATCATTGACAAAGATACTTGACCTAGTGGCCATGTTTTTTAGAGCTGATAAATTATATATGCAGGTTACATCCAGAGGGTCAAGAAGAACAAACATTAAATGCTTCAAGCAAATCACAAGTTGTAAATGGGTATCATCATGTCTCAGACATATTACCTGGGTGACCTGTTAAACTACGTATCTGAATGACTCAGACATGTTAACTGGTGACCTGTTGCACGGCGTATCACAATGTCTCAGACACATTACCTGGTGGCCTGTTGACTACGTATTACAATGACTGAGACATGTTACGTGGTGACCTGTTGTACTAAGTCAAATAAAATGTCCCGTGATACAGATACTTTTTCTGGGGTTTGGCTGTGCTTCAAAGCATGCTTCACAGCATGTACATGTATTGAAGTCCTGACTTGTGTACGTATGAAGTGACATTGAAGTCAAAGGGGAAGCCGTTATAGCCTGCATATAAATAGCACAGAATCTAACAATTTGACCACGATGTTAACCCTACACGCATGGTTTTGTAGCATGAAACACACATGGTTTCGGGGACTTTTGAATATTTCAAATGAGTTCATACTGACAAAATCACATTTGATTGCATTTGTAAGCACGATTTGATGGAGCATGCTATTACTGGATTTCTATGACGTCCATTAAAAAAATCACAGTTCAGTAATATTTTCAATCCCTAGGAGATTTTTTCGGCGGCGTTTGGACACTTTGGCGGCGGTGGGCGGGAGATGGTGTCGATGGGTGCTGCAGTGGCGGTGCAGCGGCGATTGTAGCTGTCCGCCGCACACATTCTCACCTGCTATGAAGTCGCAACAGGAATGGGCGGCGGTCGGCGGGCATACTGCCTATCGCCTCCGACCGCCACCCTGGGCCGTAAAACACTGCCTTCTACCGCAGACAAACTCAAATCAGTTCAGGGAGCATCTGTTTCTTTTAGTTATAAGCTGATAGAAGAAATATATGCACCAGGTCCCGGGTGAGTGACAATAAAAGTTAATATGTATGTATATATATATATATATATATATATATATATATATATATATATATATATATATATATATATATATATATATATATATATGCATAATGTAGGATTTTTTAATACACACATACACACACTGTATATATATATATATATATATATATATATATATATATATATATATATATATATATATATACATATATACATGATTTATGATTTGTGAAGGATATTTACATATCCTTCAAAAATCAATTATCAAGATATCGTAAGTAGTATCACCGTTGACCTCCGCCCATTCCTGTTGAGACTCCGCAACAGATCAGAATGTGTGTTGTACGCCGCCACCTACCGCCCATCGTTACCATCCCTCGCCCACCGCCTCCAAAATGTCCAAACGCTGCCGAAAAATCTCCTAGTGAATTGTTTATTCATATCATCTGGGGATCCATCATGAACGTATACCCTGGCTTATTTTGTTTCCTCGCTGTTCAAATCTGCTTTTCATGAGTAGAATATATTTATATGTTTTCATTGCAGATAATATGGCATATTGCTACAGACATCGCAACACTATGCCCTTTATGACGCAGTGTGCTCATAAGTTCTCAGCCACCATTTTGGAGCGATTTGGATCCGCCATACCAAATGATATAGAATATGCGAAGGGATCAACCACTTTCTCGACACCAATCTTTTACCTCTTCAACAAAGGACAGCTGTACAAGTCAGACGTTTCCGGCACTAATATTGTCGTGAACTCTGACTATACATGTGACATGACACCTCTTACAACTGAATTTAACATACTACCGTCCGGTGTGACGGCAATAATGAATGGCCTAAACAATGAGTACTATATATTTGTTGGCAAAGAGGTATTTAGCGTACAGCCGCCAGCTGCCTTAACTTTCAAAGGATATATTTGCCAGTGATATTGTATACGGTACCTCTGTGTTTTTTGATGTTTAATTTATTATTTTGGGGGTGGGTTGGTCTTCAATTTCGGTTGAAGTTCGTTACCTATGGACGCGACCTCAATAAACTATTTATGCAAAGTACAATTTCTATTTTCAGACCACCTTAAGAATTGAAAAAGTAGCCTTCTTAGGATAAAGAATTTACCGCAGGATTGAGAAAAAATGGGACCGTTATTCGATGATCTTAAAAAAGAATCAGTCTCTACAGAGGTGGTGTTCTTTGACGTTTCTGCAGTAATTCTCTTGCGTCCGTTTTTGACACCTTACTTGAGACAGATTCCTGTCCAAGTAGAACGTAAGCGTTACGTTAAATTTAAGAAACCCAGAATAATTTAACAAAACTGCAATTTCAATCTAGTTTAAAATGGCATATTGTACCCACACAGCTAGCTCTTTTTCAATGAATAGGATATGATGCACACCATATTGGGGGGGGGGGGGGAGGGTCCATATTGCCTGAAGGAGGTCGTTGGTGGTGGTTGAAAGTTAAAAATCAGTCATTGGGCTTCATGGCTGACAGCAGCGGGCATTGGGAGGCAGCCGCAAGAAGGACACCCACGTCTTCATTGCACATTGTTTACAATAGCCGTGACCTCTCCCAGTCGCTGACTGTCCCTCTATGCTACCATACACACAACTGTACAACTGTATGTTGATTTGTCGGCTATATAAAAGCAACGGTGATAAGCTTACATATATATATATATATATATATATATTATTACTTCATATGTCAAGCTCAGTGTGTGGCAGAATATTATTGTATTTGTATTTTATGTTCGGAACGAGCGGGACTCGAACCTGCAACCTTCGGCACCGTTTGCCAAGCTGAAATAGGAAACGCACATATCCCCTCAACCAATTCCCCATTCTTATAAAACAATGGTTCAAAGGAGGAGGTTATGTGCGTGTGCGAGTGTGTCTTTTTGTCCAAAACCTCCTCCTACTGGACATTGCCCTATAAATCGTATGCACGGTCGCCATTTTGTATAAATTGGCGTCATGTTGGGAAATTGCATTCTGGGATTAATTGTAGTACGCTGCTGAAATCAGTCTGCGGGCTGCATTGATATTAGATAGCTCGACGTGATAAGTTTCACTCGTTGCTTAGCAACTTTTTTCCCTAGTATGGTCGGACAAATATAACATATATTTGGTTTCTGAAGGTGTAGTAGAGAAACTATCTGGTCTTCAAAAACAATGTGGAAAATTTAAGTCTGTAAGGGGGCAAATAAGTTAAAGTTACGGATGTCCTTGAGGCTTGAGCAAATATCATCAATTCACTGTGGTGTTTTTTGTTTGCATTCATCTCTACCTTTCTCATCTTTTTCTTTTGCTTGTGGGTAGTGTTTATATTTTTTCTTTCTTTTTCTCTTTTTTTTTTCCGAGTTAACTGGTGCGTTTCGATCGTACTTTCAGAAGTGTGATTTTCTTTGACGCGGAGGTCTGCCTTTCAGTGAGAAATAATTCCAGGACAAAATGAACATAAGAAAGCAACAGAGAGACCGCATCTATCTGGTTGGGCGTGGGTTTCAATGATCTTTCAATGAGGGGAAACCGCAAACTCGTGGGCATATCGAACATAGCGGAAATGTCATTTTTAGTGCGTTTACTGTCAAATGAAAGGCATAATAATGCTAACGACTACTTGCACATACTTCAACAGTTTCTCTTCAAATCAGGAACGAACACTTGCGTTGAGACATCTGTTTTGTAATCAAGAGGTTAGACAGACATATACAAACGAACAAGCGTGCGTGCAAGACACATTTTGCTCCTGCAAACACTCCAGATTTGTGTGTGTGCGTGCGTGTGTGTGTGTGTGTGCTTTTTTCTTGTTTCAAACTATTTTCCCTTTTCAAAAAACATGTACGATTGGGGAGCAGGCAATTTCTATACGAGCCCATCTCTTGGGCGGATATCGATGCAACTATGTACATTTAAGCGTGTTGCACATCTTTGCAATGTACATGTATATTATTCAGTAACTCTTTTTTTATATCACACGTAACCCTAAAATCACCGAATTAAAATGGGAAAACAATGTGTTAGCGTTATGGAATTTGGTTCCTTAGTCTTCGAAGTGTGCTTTCTGAAACCATTAGTACGTGTTAAGCATTTGGCCTTCATTTGTGTTAACGATGCTTGCATAAAATTCATCACTCGGTGCTTAAGCTATGAAAGAGATTACGAGATTAGCACAAGTACTGCTTGCTTTAAAAAAAAACTACTTGTGAAAACAACACGTAGCGGCTCCTTGTCTAAGCTAATTATTCAGCGAAGACAACCCACATAGTAATGAATAAATATGCCAAATTTGAACCTGGCAAATGATGAAATAGCTAAATACGTGAAGTTTTGCTTAAAAATACAGAGCCTCATTATGAATAAAGAATATCCGTCAAACCAAACATAATTACTAAATTTGCATGGTACAATTTCAGATCAAAACAATTTGATTTATCTCTGAACCAGTGTGTATCCTTTGCAGCTGGATAGCTATCCTAGTTAAACCACCTGCTAGTGTAAAAATGAAGTAGAAACAAACTGGGGCATTTTGAGTCCCAGTGATTGTAAAATTGAACAGTTGCAGCTAGAACACCTGTACAAGCCAAGGGAAATCCGAACAAGTACTGCAACAATGGACATCCTGCACCAGATATGTAAAACAAGCCCCTTGATGACACCTACTCCTCACTTTGAAAGTCTCCAAACAATAAAGCTTTATTTCACTGCTAATCCTTAGTCAATGTTTGAACGTAATGGGTCAGGTTTGTGACATTAGAGGAAATACTGTCAATGTTGAGTATTTTTTTATATTACGTTAATGTGTATTTAGGCATGTTAGAAAAGATTGAAAGTCATTGGTATTTAGTGCAAAACATGTTACCAAAACATATTTTTCTTGACCATATTTTGAGTACAACTAGGCAAATTTGTAACTGTCGTCGGCCGCTGCTTGCTACCGATAACCCCTGGGAGTTTAACCTGACAGAAAACATGTAAGCCTAAAATGTCTGAAAGTGAATAATAAAAACAGAATGATGCCAAAAGATAAAATAAAGAATAAAAAAATGTAAGTCTAAAATCCTTAAAATGATTGTGGCCAAACTTTCTAATAACCTTTTGATATTAACAGCAAAAATTGTAGGGCAAGTCAGAAAAGCATGAAAGTTATTAGTATTTAAATGAAGAGGATGCAAGCAAAATATAATTTCTATTAACCAGATATGAAGTATAATTTGGCAAGTTTGTAACTGCCGTAGGCAGCTGCTTGCTACCGATAGCCCCTGAGGGTTTAACCTAACATTAAACAAGCTAGCCTAAAATGTCTGATAGGTGAATATCAAAACAGAATGTCGCCGAAAGATAAAATGAAGTAACAAAACAGGCACGTCTAAGATATCTAAAATTCTTGAGGCGAACTTTTTGACCATCTCTGAATATTTACACCAAGATCCCCTTGACTCAAGTTTATTGTAAATGAATTTGACTCCAGATGCAAAGTCCAGAAATTTTGAACAAATACGATCAAATCTGAAAATTGGTGACAAAAATGTATTATATCCAATAGTTTCCGATATACATGTACTACTCTCCGGGAAAGGATGGTGAACTACTTCAAAGTTACACTCATCTATTTTGTGATAGACATTAATACAAAGCCCGTCATCAGTGACACGAATTTCCAAGTCCAGAAACAGGTCTCTGAAACCATTTGAATTTTTACCCTCCACAAGGATATCTTTTGGGTAAATTTCTTAAGCAATTTCACTGACATTTTGAACATTTACGCAATCAATGTCATCAATATATCTTGCGTTGTTTAATAATTTTGTAGCCATTTGAAAGTCCTTTTGCATCAGTTTATCATAAAATACTTAAATTCAAGCCAGGTTAACTATAGATCTGCAAGTAACGGAAGCACTTGCTGCCCCTTGAAATGTCTTTTATTAGGTGAAAACCAATGGTCAGCATTTAATAGAAGTATTACGGAAAAAAAAGTTTGTAGCATCTATCAAACTTTCAACAGTGTAAGATTTAACGTTACTTTTTAAATATTTATTGTGCGACCAATATACTTTCTTTGTATATTAACTATTATTTATGGTTTACCATTATATTTCAACATTTTGATTATCAATTCTGAAAGAGAACTTGTGACTTCGTCTATGGGTAGGTTTGTGTACAGTGTAGAAAAATCAAAACATTTGTTATTTTTTGCTTTTAAAATTTGATTTTAGATACAAACTCGGAGGAATTGATAATACTTCAAAAGCAATTTATTTCACAGTTTCTAGAAATTACATTACAGTATTTACGGGAATGATTCCTAATTACAGTCAGACACAATGTAACTTCCTTTTATAATTGTTTTGTCATACATTTTGAAGCCCCGACTATGAATCTTAATTTAAAAGGGGTTTAATGTAATTTTGGTATCCAGAACAAAGTGGAATACAGGAGTCAAAATTCCTTTTCATATCATCTTTATGTGCATTTTTTTTTTCAAATAACAAATGGACTGTTGGTGTAATATATATACGTCATTTCCTCTTATGTCTGAAATATGTACCAAGTTCATTTTTCAAAACATCCAGCAAGAATTTTTGCAGATGATCCTAAAATTGTTATCTGCCTTATCAATATCTGTGATAACAAATCTTTCTTGTAGCTGGCTGCCTTTGAAACTTAAGGCTGTTGTAAATTTACCTTATCGAAATTTTTAATCTGGGGTTTTTAACGATAAATTCTATTTCTAATGACTCTTTTCAATTTTGATAAACCTCCTTCAAACATCTGAAATATCATTTTTTCTTTCTTTGTCCATCTCATACAAATGAAATCAAATGCATTAGATGTATCCTTAAAAATACTGTCAATACTCAACTTAGGAGATATCCGAAATTTTGTACCTTTGTTCATCAATTCTTTTAAAATTGAATTTTGTATTATATCCAAATTGCCTGTAAATACATGTTTGTGGTATGTAGCAACAGCATTAGAATATTAACTCTTTGACATACAGTCACAATTTTGATTTGCGTCGATATCCTCAAGAGTAATTGATGCTAGAAATTTCTTGTAATTCATGGTCCTTTATCCAATATTATTGCCATACTTAAAGGAAATAATTGGAGGATTTTTATCTTTTATTTGGCATTCTTTGGGAATCATGTTACGACCAAATTTCAATTTGAAAGGGGACTGAATGTTCAGTGAATCAATAAATTTGTGTTCGAAAAGAATGCTGCAAAGCATTTGATCCAACTTTTCCTTGTTGAAAATCTGGTTTCCGAATAGTTGTTTTGTAAGCATACACAATTACACAAAAAAATTGAGGAAATTATCAGAATAAAGAAAACCCAAATATTCATTGATCCTGGTTATATCTTGGAATGATAGTGCTTCGAGAGCTTTATGTAATGGATCAATGCCATTAGAGAGAGCCTGTAGTTAATTATGAACAAGGCTTTTTGCATCTGCATTCTTACAATTCCTGTTGTTCCGTGATTTTCTTTTTCCGTAACCTTTTTCTTCTTCTTTGAATACCGGCTTGATTATTATGAAGAGGTATGTGACTGCTATCAATAGTTGCAAAGTCTAAAATCCATACATCACTAAAGCCTAAAATTCTGTCATTGAGTCCAAAGGGAAAAGCTGCATTAAGCTTTTTGATACAAACATATTCCTGCTGTTACAATTTTGATGCAGGACATCAAATAAATAATATTGGAAGATTCACAAAACAATACCAAATTTTCCGATCTGGGGTTTCTCAATTTGAATTTGTTGTTAACGACGTTGCTGTTGAATTCTTTGTCCTTGACGAAAAATGACTTACAGAATAGACAGTTACGATATACCAACGACTACTTAAAGCGTTTACTTTATCCACGTCGCCGGTTTGACAGGAAGAGCATATTTTGCCATGCTTTATGCATGGATCTACCAGCACACGCGGGTTCTTCCCTGTTTCACCATAAAAGGCAATAGCTGGATCGCAGCTAATATGAATATCATGTATTTAATTCACTTACCCTATGCAATGGAAACTGCAATGTTGTATACATATGGAGAGGAGTCTATTTTCTATTATCTTGTTCTTCAATCCATTATCTAACAAAATACAATTCGGTATCATGCAGGCTACATTTTGAGTTTGAGGGGCAACCCGAATGCTTGCAAAAACACCCCCCCCCCCCCCCCAAAAAAGAACAAACAAACAAAAACAAAAACAAAAAAACAAAAACAAAAAAAACAAAAACAAAAAAAAAACAAAAAACCGCCCCCCCCCGAAAAAAACAAAAACAAAAAACAAAGCGTATGAAAGTCACCAGCACGACTAAGTTGGATATACTGATCTTTGCATTGTTCTTACCCAGGCCAGCCTCGCCTACACAACCACAGCACACAGTTGTCGATCCATTGTTTCAACGGAAAGTGTTTATCCCAAAGTGATAGTTGCATCCCTGGTTCGTTTTATAGCTACGTAAACAGTTACCATATACCCACTTGGTTATACCTAGATTAAGCATAAATAAAATGAAGGTGTGTAAGGAGTCTCAGAGCAATGGCGTGTGGAGTTAACGCCTGGCCCCGCTGAAGATGGCATGCTTGTGTCTGCTTTGTAAACACTGTCCTGGCTGTTGTGTTTACCATCACTCTGCCGCTTGCAAAATCCACTCAGCTTTGGCAGTTTTTAGCATGTCTTATTCTAGTGATTCAAGACAAATCTTTAGGTTCTCAAATGTCCGGTATAGGGTCTCAGTTTCAGGTAATGGGGGATTTTTTATGAAAATGGCGGATTCGTATTTGTCTTTCAGGTACCCCGGGATTGCCATTTGTTGGGAAAAATTCATGCATTTGAACAAAAAGTGCCCTTACAATCTAGGTTTCTGCTTTAATTAATGGAGTTTTATCACTTTCCTAAATAAAACCCCACCTTTTATCCACCGGCATATACCACTAAGCTGATAAGTACACATTGTAAACTGTCGGGCTATACTTGAAATCCTTTTGGCTAATGTTATGCATACAGACTCCACGCAAACCCACGAGTTTCTCTCAGGTGGTTGGACCCATACTTACTGTGTAGTCTGTAAGGCCAACATGTAGTGGCAGGAGAACTTTTTTTACCTCGACGA
This sequence comes from Hermodice carunculata, assembly GCA_964020975.1. Classification (NCBI taxonomy): domain Eukaryota; kingdom Metazoa; phylum Annelida; class Polychaeta; order Eunicida; family Amphinomidae; genus Hermodice; species Hermodice carunculata. Next base: position 81,534,043 of record OZ026617.1, read on the forward strand.
GGATGCTTTCCGTAATATATGTATCTTTGGTAACTAACCAGCGTATGGACTAAGCCAGTCTGGGTTGTGCATCATGAAGATGCTTTTTATTTCGTATGTGAGATGTGGTTAGGTCTATTTCAGAGGAAGCTTCACCCTCTAACTCCTTACTCAGAATATTTGCAGCATAATGTTGAGCAGTTTGTATGCTAGATGTAGCTTCAGATGTCAAATCAATCTAAATATTTATTTTTTCCTGTGGCCATATTCACAAAGAAGTTTAATCTGATGAGAAATTGAGTTTCAAAATGACTACATGCACAGCCGAGGTAAATAAAAAGGCATTTTATTGAATTAACGATGTTATTCAAGCTCTGAAGTTTGTTATTGATAGACAAACACCAAAAACAATTTACTCTTCTTTTGGTGAGACCAATGCTTGAATTTGGCAGCCCGCTACAGAGTACTTGCACTAAAGATAATGCAGAAAAACTTGAGAGAGACCATGCTGCTTGTACGGCACTCGTACAGGAAAACTGCAAATCTTGTTTACACGAGCCAAATCGATAACTCTCCTGCATTAGACACACGCATGCAAAATGCAAATCCTGTTTTCACGTACAAAATTGCTGCCACTCCTGCTCCTGGGTGGTTTTGTTCTTCTACTCCTGACGTTCTTTATATACAGATAAAGTTTCCACTTTTCTAACTGCAGTTGGCGATTAAATTCTCAAAGTGTACCTGCGTGATAGGACATCACCATCATGTATCGACATTGACATTATTCATTAATCAAACAAAAATGCTTAGTGTAAAGAAAGCTTAACCAATAAGGTACTCATTTTTTTGAAATCCAAGTTAAGCGGCTTATTCAAATTAATAAAAGCTGTATATTCCGGGCATAAGCACAAACACTTCAAATGCGAAAAAGGTGCATGCATCTAAGGAATACTTCGGTAGCCTTTGTTGAGTACACGGAGATCATGCATGCATATCCGCTCAATCCCATGTGACTGAAGCACGCTTCTTTGTAGTTTCTGGGTTTTTTTTTATGAATATTCCCTTGTCTTTAGACATCAATGAGGCGAGTGGCTCCGCTGGCATTGGCAACAGTCGTTAGTTGGTTTTTCTACCTAAAACGACTATAAATTTCCTGAGGCAATTATGTAACTAAAACGCAAAAACGATCGCAGAATCAACATGTTCATGCGTGAAGTGGATGATATTCCTGCTGTACTCTATTTATGATTACAGATCCTGCTTTCGCAGTGGTAATTTCTGACATCATTCTTTTTTTGCTTGTCTGAGCTGTATGTAAAGTTGTATTGCATGAATTACCATACTGAGCGACGGAACGATTGGGAATATAAATTAGAAATAAAAAATTAATCTGTAAAAATATTTTGTCTTCCACATTTTATGTCCACATATCCATGTATTTGTATTTCACGTATATCACCGCGTTTAGTAATGAAATACTCTTTCTGGTTTTCGAATTTTACTACTTTAGTTGCATCGTAATCTGTCTCAGGATGGAATATCAGATCCCACATATAGAAATCACATATTGGATGAAATTTCACATGGGGACATTTTCCTACGGTAGCCTAATACTATACTTTTGTTGCAATTTATAAGACAAAAGGGAAACTATGGTAACACTTGCCTGATTTATGATAGGTAAGCTTGTGGTCATTCATAGTGTATATTACACTCAGCAAGGGGAGATGGCTTTGCATTGTGGAGAGACTTATTGGTCATACACCCCGTCCTGATGGACGATACTTGACGACCGCGTGAACAGGTGGACTATCTACAGTGATTGACATGTACAGGTAGGATGTACGCATTGATTGACGTGGAGAGGTGGACTGCAGGCAGTGATTGATATGTGCATGTAGATTACAAGCAGCGAATGACGCGTATGGTTAGAGTGCACGCAGTGAATGACGTGAATAGGTCGACTACACGCAGTGAATAACATGGACATGCGGACTGCACGCAATGAATGACATGCACGGGTACACGGATGATCACTGGAAGTGTTGACTTCATTTGCTTGTAATATTGGGTTTACTAAGAACTTTCTTCTCGAATTTAACAGAGACCCAAATTTCCTCCAGGCCATTAAAAAACACAACACAAACGTTTTCTTTAATTGAACTTAGCAGTTTTTCATGGGTTGCAGTTTTTCATGGGCTGCAGCTTTTGCTGGCGAGCTTGCTTTTCATGAAAATAGACTGTCAGAGCTGGTGTGCACTTTGCTGTTCTTGCAACACATGCGCCGGTCAGTCTGTTATGGCTCCTCCTACTGGCAAAGCATGTGTTCACTTTGCTGTTCTTACAACACATGCGCCGATCACTCTGCAATGTCTTCACCTATTGGCATAGCCGGCGTCCACTTTGCTGTTCTTGCAACACATCCGCCGGTCACTCTACAATATCTCCACCTATTAGCATAGCTGGTGTCCACTTTGCTGTTTCTACAACACGGTCCTCATCTGAACTCTCGTTATTTATTTATTTATTTCAAAGCACGTTGAAATTGCAACGGTGGTATGTTTGTTTAAAACAGTTGATGTTACAATCCTGGAATTTCATTGTCCCATTTTTTCATAGTTTACTACGTCCAAGGTTTCTGCAAACGTGATGTGCAAACAGAACTTTGAATAATCTACTTTTGATTTTCAATTTCGCAAGGGTTGACATGGTTAAAAAAGAATACATTTACCCGAAAAAGCAGCTTTAGTATGTTTTTGAGTTTTCTTTTTTGCAAAGTTGACATGGTTAAAATACAAAATGATAAAGTCGAAAGTACAGCTTTAGTACTAAACAACAAAATCATAACAAATCCTAACACCAGGAATTAGCGGCAGCAGCAGCAGTATGGGTAAGTTTGTCGAAAATATTTAATATTTTAGATTGCCAAATACTTTGGCAAAGTTTTTTGTAGCATTATTTGAAAAAAAAAACAAGTTAAAAAAACATGTTTTTTTTATCCTTGGTACGTGGGGGTCAATTTGGAGGGAGCAGGTGACCGGGCCTGTATCCAGTAAGGTGTGAATGTATTGATTTCCATTACTCGGAAATAACAAGGAACATAATAATAATAATAATAATAATAATAATAATAATAATAATAATAATAATAATAATAATAATAATAATAATAATAATGATAATTTTATTAGGAAAACTCCCCCTTTACAAAGGGGGCATCGATGGAACGGGATATATTCCATGATGCGTCCAAGTATCTTACCCATTTAAAGTTTGCTTTCAACCGGTGTAAACAATCATCAATATCATAATTTTTGTCCCCCGCGCTAAAACTAGAGATAAGCCACTCATTGGGAGAAAAGTCTAGAAAGTGTAAGGACAAGTACATCGTGCACTTTTGGTTTACAATGTAGAAAATAAATGTTTATCATCGTCATATTTACAATGTATAAAATAAAAGTACACTTCAAAATAGATAAAACTTATATACACTATAGGAGCTTCATTTAAAATCTATGGTATCTGCACCTTACAGGGAACTGTACAACTCTATTTCTTTATTGTGAACAGGCACTGTTGAAGAGATATATATACACATTAGCTTATATATCACAGTTAATTTTTAAGAATCTACACAGAAATGTCACAGCCCGCACCTTAAAGAGCTACTATGCGGCAACGCCATGCTTCTTTTAGGAAAGTTTTACAAGCACTGTCAAATATATCATTCACAGCATGGTCATAATTGAATGATATTCCAAAAGAGTAGCGTAAATTTCGTAGTTAAGGAAGAGCGAGTAAAATGTTCCCATACATGGGTATAACCATGTTCCAACAGGCATTTTTCCAAATTTCGCCAAATCTTATATTAATTCTTAATTCCTTGGAGTGTTCACATGTGAAAGTGAAATGAAATAAGTCTTCTATACCTTGATTACATAGTTTACAAATTCCGTTGGACAAATTCCATCTCTGTCATGTTTCTTCCAATGCTAGATACCCGGTTATAGCCATAATTTTTTGTCTAATGCCCTTGAAGTCATTTATATGGAACATGTATCTCTCCCCATGCTATACCTAAAGTAAAATTCAACAGCTTTTAATGTCAAAATATCGTTAATATTAAAAATTTATATTTAGAGGTATATGGGAGTATTTCCGATCAATACAATTACACTTTACTTAATACAGGCCGTCTACTTACACCTCCATAAAAAACTGAACATTGCACGAGATAACATATCCATCATTTGCTTCTCCATTTACTCTATTTAAAATTTTTCTTTTCATGCTTAGATGTTTTTATTCCATTGGAATGTATGCAAGATGCACTTCAGTGCATACAAGACATTTGTATGCTTTCAATACCTTTCGTTGGATCTGATTGTCTGCTTTCCTTGCCCTTTTTTTAGATTGCTGTGTTAGTCAGCACACACCGCAACATGTACACTGACAGCAGTACGACTGTCACAGACTACAACTGTTCATTAACAACTGTACGACTGTCACATAATACAACAAGCACACTGAGAGCGGTACAACTGTCACAGAATACAACATTACACTGATGGAATACGGTTGTCACAGAATACAAGCGTAATCTCATAGCGGTTCGACTGACACAGAGCACAACTGGACTGGTAAATTGTGTGTTACTGTCACAGGCTGATGCACAAAAGTTACTCACAAAGACCTGGAAAGAACATTTCAATTACACAGTTGAGTGCCTTTCTCCTAAAACACATTATAAACATGATAAATGCAATCGGTGTCAATTGTTTTAAGCATCAATAACATAGATATCTAAGGTCTGTTACTGAATTATTTGGAGATAACCTGGAGCTTTTCGATTCAATGGAATATTTCAGTTCAGCTTCACTAAACTTTGTGCATGTTGTCTTGATTGTATTTTATCCTAAAAAGTAAGCTTTTAAGTTCACTTGCAATAGAGATTTCAAAAAAATCGTGGGAGTCGTCATCATCATTTTCCTTGAGAAATTAAGAGAACAGATTATCATAAAAATACTTCTTGTAAACAGTCTAAAATCTATAGTTTGGTCCATTGCGGTATTTCATGAGGCATAAATGCGGTTGTCATTTTAAGTACCATGTGCATCACCTGACAGCCTGGTGGGAGACTAGTGGCAATCTAAAAGAAACCTACGCACAATAACTGTCGTGAAAGAAAAATAATTAAAAGTCGCATCAATCAGTTACCAACGGCAACTTGGCGAATATATATAACCTGATCAATAAACATAATGAAAATTATTGACCTGCATTAACTATGGACATTTGCCAAACTATGGTTCTATCGAGAATGATTGAAGAAGTGGCCTCGTCGTAGCTAATGCATCGTATAATTTTGTCGAGAATAATTGTGCGCAATGAAAGGTAGTTGGGGGGGGGTAGGGGGAGTTATTGACCTTAGAGTAAACAAAATTGCACGTGACGGGACACTGACTCACCATATTTCTCTCACGAGGGATCGTTGTTTGTGGGGTAGATCAAGAGCATCCATTGTAACATGGAAAATCAATTGAGTAACTGGATTTCACCTTTATAAGAGTCTCTAAACATTACATAGAGAATACGCATTTAGTGTTGCAAGGACTGTCACCAGAAGAGGTGTTGGTACCAAAGATGATTTGTGTTTCAAAGCAATAGTTCAATTTAACCACTGTTGACCTTTATAAGCTGACAACTGGTACTGACCAGGACCCTATTACAGTCGTCTTATTGAGTATTTTACACTGAGGAGTCCAGTTTGATCAGTTGTCTCATCATGAAAGTGGTATTTGTGGGACACTTTCGGAATTGCATGCCATATGGATAGTTTGGAACAGAAGAAGTGTGATTTGGTACTGTTTAAAGATCATTTGGTTCAAATCTTTAGAAACCATTTCTACCATGTCTCCCCATGATTGGGGGTGTGTTATAAGGAATTGTTTTCGTCTTTGAGCATTCCATGAATGAGAAAATTGATTAAAATAGATGACGTTCGATTGGTGACTGAATTGTATCTATTTAGGATATATCAACAAATCCCAGCTTGACCCTGTTTTAAAGGTTCTAGTGGATTTCTGTTTGTTTACAGAGTTTGTCATTGAATTGCATTCTTCAGTACTGATATTTTGGGGATGACCACAATGGCTGTCCTGTTCAAGGTGCTGGTTGTTATATGGTAAAATATCTTCATGACTTTAGAGGAGTGTATGAGCCTGATGCCCTGGCGGGTTGTCAGATTTCTGCTGCATTTGTTTATCCAGTTTGTTGTAGATGACGCTATAGCCCACCCTACACAGGCATGATAGTTTTGATCATGGGGGTGAACACTAAATCAATGCTTATGGCTGTTACTTTAGTCAAATAAACTGAGATAGATCGAATTTGATTGGCCTGGATGCATTAGAATGCTGGTTGCATGAAGGCTGTACAGTCTTAAAACCAAAGCTTTAGTGTACTGTTAACCGTCTGGCTGTCATATCTGCTCTTACTCAGGATGTTGCATCATTTGAGAACAATCAAATTGCTGGGTCGAAATGAGGAGTTGTATGTCAGTTTCATCAAGGCTGCTAAATGGTGGAATGACTTGACTCCAGTTTACAGTGATATAGCCTTAATTGTTCAAATCAGTTGGCCGGAACTGGATTCCATCATGTCCATCAATGCATGTCGTTGTGGGGGGTTGAGGATCAACCACCTTGTGGCAATTTGTTACGCTCGATTCCCTTCTTTTCTCATCCAGATGAATACACCTTGTATGCACATTGGGTTTGAGCATCAGACATCATTTCAGAAGATTGTCAATTTTGGCAGAGTAAAATGTGTATTTCTGTGCATTTTAAACGGAAATTAGTTTCCTTTTGCAGCAAACAGGGTGGCATTACAAGTTACACATGTTGATGAAACCAGCTAAGTAAACTGATTTTCCAGATGTTATTGTTCGCCCAGTTATTCAATTTGGGATAGTTCCATCAGAAACTATTTATATGAGATAGGGTTATGTCATTTTTGCACTGGCTTTGCAGTTGAGGCTTTGAAAAAAATGAACAGATATTGTTATTGCAATGTTGATGTAGACTTAAGCAGCAGAGAGTTATACGTTTGTCTCCCAAAATTTTTCAGGTTTTGGCTGCTATTTCCTTTTTTAAAAATTTTGATCAACCATTACACTTTGTACACTAAACTGCATATTTTATGACTTTTCATCTTTGCTCACAAATCGAGAAAAGTTTCTTTGAATTTCAAACGCATTGTTTTGAGAAGACAACATTGTGCAAGTGACATTGTATCAGCACAAATTGCCTGCTTTCTTATTTTAAAATGATAAATGACTAATCAGCCACATAAACGAGCTATTGATATTCCAATGTCTATGCATGTCACAGTGCCTAGTAATTCTCGTTACCGTACGTGTCTTTTTTCATTGAAAGAGAAATTGCATTTTATATCAGTAAATAAGGGAACATGTACTTGGCTGTGTGGGAAGCTTTTTTATTACTCCTCTCACTTTGAGAAGAAATGGAACCACATTTCTCACAGTTGCATGCTTAGCTGATGGTTTTAGGTGAGGTGGGTACAGATCAAATTCCTATCGAACATATTTAGACTTTATTTATATTCCAAGCATAGGTTTGGCTCTGAAATAATCATTTCAAATAGGACAGCCAGGTAGAGCACATGTTGATCAAGTTTGATAGCAGATGATTAATTATTACACAAATGATGCCATTCTGAAGACAAGTGCTGGTGAGGCAGCCCTTTAAAATGCAAGGATTTTATCCTCCTAAGAGGCCTATTCTGCTATTAGTAATTATTTAGTGGAGCCTATATGCATGCTCTATTTATACATATATGCATGCTCTCATTACAACATGTGTGCATATCGTTATTTGAACAATGTTGTGATGCCCACCTTCATAATATTCAAGATTGCATTGGAACTCAACAAAAATTGACCATGATGAGAGAGAACTGTAACTGTAACAATATATTTAAAATCAACATTCAATACAAAGTAAGTAAACGAAACTTTACACTAAGCTATGCAGATACCCCAATAATGGACAGACTGCAGGCAAATTCTAATCACTGGTGAGAGATTCTCAAAAGGTACAGTCCTGCAGTTCCAATTCCTATGGTAGGTGCAAAAGAGTCTGGTCCAAATCCGACAGAGGCACAGTTTTCTCCCAATGTGGTACACAGAACATGTTCTGGTCCAAATCCCACAGAGGTACAGTTTGGTTCCAATGTGGTACAACTAAACACCAAATATTCCAGTCCACTCAAAGGCACTATCCACACTCCACAGGTACAATGCATAAAAGAGTATCTCTTTGGCCATAGCAATGGCTCACAGTCCCACTGGCTTAAAGTAACAAAGTTTCTTTCAGATCTCAGAATTTTCCCCTCCCTGTCCTGAAGGGAGCTGCTTTATATAACCATGAAGAGAACTCTCACCGGTATTCAAAAGTTTTCCATTTAGTCACACATCCCAATTCAATTGATACCTGTCTGGTCCACATCAGGGCTTTCCCCATATAAATGTAGGTCCCAATTCTTGCCAATTCCAAATATTTACAAGTTACATGATGGTCACCCCAACAAAGCAGGCCAACTCAGCAACACTGCAGTGGCTCTGCAAAGCATTTTATGAATACAGTGACCTCTCCAAATCGACACAAACAACCATTACACATCTTTCACATTGGGGAAAGAAAATTGGACATTTAAGGAACAATTTTTTCCTACCAATTGTCAACTTTTTTAGGTATTTTAATCTTTCATACACATTGGTTTTTAACAAGAAATATCGCCTCTTTATACAAAGTGGCATAACTTTCAAGTAGATCAACTACACAATATCTCAAACTGTTTGTACGCAAACAGTATTTCCTCCATTAACCTGATAATCTGAGCACAGTCATGTGAGTAATATTCATACCCTTTTAACCCTACTTAGTGCATCAGCAGCTACATTGTCTCTGCCACCGACATGCTCAATTTCAGATTGTATCCTTGTAAACTCCATCTCAACAATCTTTGACTTTTGTCTTTAACCTTTTCCAAGAACCTTGAAAGATTGTGATCAGAGTAGACCAATATTGGGTGCAGACCTGTTTTAACATATACTTAAAAATGCCTAAGTGCTAGCAATAAAGCAAGTGCTTCTTTCTCGACCATGGAATATTCTTTGTGATGGATGTTAAATTTTTTGTTGAAATAGCTCACAGGGTGTTTCAAACCATTGGTACCACCCTGTATTAACAGGCCACATGCTGCAACATCCCTTGCAACTACTGCAATCTTAGATATACATATATATATATATATATATATATATATATACATTTCATCTGGGGCTGAAAGTATTGGTGCATAGGTGAGTTTAGCTTTCAGCTCTTGGAAGATACACTGATGCTGATCATTCCAAATGAGCTTTTCTTTCTTTTTTAGCAGTTTTATCAATGGTTCGGTGATTTGTAAAAACATCTTACAGAATTTCCTCTAATATGTAACCATGCCTCAAAAACTTTGTAGTCCTTTTGTGTTTTTGGCTTGGCAAAGTTCAAATTGCTTGAATTTTTGCTGTTTTTGCAAAACTTTTCCATTACCCACTTTATAGCCCAGGTATGTCACTTCAGATTGACCAAGTTCATTTTCGTTTACATTCACAGTCAGACTAGAGCAGGTTAATCTTTCAAAAATATTCTAGTCTTTTCAAGATTTTCTGCCAAGGTTTTTTGAGAAAATTAGAGATGTCACCAATGTAGGTTACACATCCTTCTAAACCAGCTTTTACCATGCTCATTAACTGGGTGAATGTCAAAGGCGTGTTTTTCATAGCGAATGACATCATCACTTTTCATTGAAACAGGCCAGCATATATTACAAAAACTGATATTTCTTTGGCTTTTTCTGTGATTGGTACCGGCCAATAACCTTTAATCAGGTCATATTTGCTTACAAAAAACCCATTTCCTATCTTATCTTCTATTTTGGAACCAATACAATAGGACTACTCCAGGTACTCTGGCTTGGTTCTATAACATCATTTTTCAGCATATGGTTTTATTTTATTTTTCAAACTGCAGCTAATCTGAGAGGATTCTTCAAGTAAGGTTGTGGCTTTAATAGACCAGCATCACCTACATCCACATCATGACAAAGTTGAGGGGTGACCAGGCTAGTCTGAAAATAAATGTTCAGACTCATGAATAAGTTTTGCTGAATCAGCTTCCTGTACAGGCTACCAAATGACTGATCTTGCTATCATGATTTTGGGATATGTCAGAGTTCTGCATTTTTACACTGGAAATGAAACTCAAGTATTCATTTGAGAATGGATCATTTTCAATATCCCCATTATCATTTTCATCATTCTTTGAAATCAAATCAGATTTGATTGTGTTACCTCACACAAGTTTTTTTTTTAAATACAGACATATACTCCCAGATAGGTTCATCTTTTCTTTCCACCAACCATTTTTCTTTCATAAGTTTTAGTGGACCTCTCACAGTATGTCCATGTATCAGTTTAAATAGACTGAACCCCAGTGACTCGCTTGGTATCTCTCTTGTGGCAAATAATAACATACGTATACCTTTATCCCATTCATTTTCATTTTCAAAACAACAGGTTCTCATCATGTTCTTCAGTTTCTGATGATACCTCTATGGAGTTCTAGTGACTTAATCCATAATGTTAAGGACGAACTTCTTTCCCATCTCCATTTCCACTTCAACACTCCCAACTTAATATTATAACAGCCTGGGTCTTTTTGTGCCTCTTCTTCAGTTAAAGCTGTACATGTTAATTTTCTTAACTGAGCATCAGCATTTTGCTCCCTAATCAGCATATCTCGATTCCAATAAGGCATTTGACTCAGACGGTCATTTTGGTTACTTGGTCACAGAGATTACCATCATGGTTTATCTCTGGACACAAGTTACCTTCATGACTTACTTGGTCCTCCAAGTTACCAGCCCAGAATGTCTCTGCCAGCCCTAGATATTCTTCATCCTTGTAACTGGCTTCCTATTAATTAGACGCTTCAATAGGCATTGACTTTGTCACAAGACATGTGCGAAAAATATATGGAAATTCCTGCTCAAGGTGCTCTGTGTCCTGTTGCGTGACTGGCTCATCAGTCAAATATGGTACCGGTTTACCTTTCACATTATCCCCTGCTATATCGTTCGTTAGAAGGAAGGTCCTTCTGCAGGAGACTAGGTACCATACCCACAATCACTGGTCCATTTTTACATCAGACTTCAGGTACACTTTGTGAAGCGGGACTGTTATGTAATTTCCCTCAACAATCTGAAGTAATAGACTGGCTTTTTGATAAGTTTCATCTGACAAATGTTTATCTTCCAACAGTAATGATTGGGCAGCACCAGTGTCGATTAGGATCACAAGTGGCTGCTTGTCAACAACATTTTCTTTCTTTGAAACCAGCCATTCTGATTTAAAACTCACATAGCCCCTTGTTATGGACTCAGCTACCCCAACATGTCGATTTTCAAATTTATCATGGAGATTATCAGATTGTCCCCCAGACATATTTAGAGGTTGGCACCCCTTAATGCTGGTAAAACACACTGCTTTTCAAGCATTTTTGGTTCTTCCTTGGAGTAAAAACACTCAGATTTGACGTGACCCCTCTATTGCTATAAATGCTTGTGGGTCCACTTAAGAACTTCTGATTAGCAAGTTTATCATACTGAGAATTATTGGGCTTTTGTTCTTCTGATTGCTGAAGGGGAAGGTTCCCCATTCCCTCTGGTTTCTTTCCAAATTTAGATCTAAACTGACCCTGTTTGGGTTTTCCAAGTTGCATGACAGTCACCCCAAAAAGCAGGCCAACTCAGTGACTCTGCAGTAACTCTGCAAAACATTCAATGAATACATTGACGTCTCAAAACAAAACAAACAAAAAAAAAAAAAAACACAAAAAACAAACAAACAAACAAAAAACATAATAAACATATATTAATACCTTTATTGCAATATCTATGGATGGTGCTATTCCAATTCCAGCCTCTATTAAAGATTATGTTAAAACACATGATACTGACATGAGACTTGTCATGGTTTTAATGTACCTTATTTAATTATTTCTGTTAATTTGTATATTGTTTACTGAGCTGAGTGAATAGTAACCTTACAGCAGTAATTGGTTTTGCCTTCTTTTGTCTTTCGCAGTTGACATGTTTAATGTGGGCGATGTTTATTTGTACTGACTGTACTGAATTTCATTGAAAACTACCAATACAGATGGTGCTCGACCTGTAAAACTCTTAGAATCTATATTAGAAGGACTAATGCTCTGTCTTGGATATTCCAAGGGTATAACTTACTTTTCTCTTTCTCTTGAATGATATAACACATTGAGACAATGAAAGGGATTAGATGGGGCTAGATAATTTCAACAAATCTCAGTATTCAACACAAACCCATTAGCGCTGTTTGAGATGTGTGCACTATGCTAAGACCTAAATGCACTACAGATAGCAGCATCTATCTATCTATCTATCTATCTATCTATCTATCTATCTATCTATCTATCTATCTATCTATCTATCTATCTATCTATCTATCTATCTATCTATCTATCTATTTATCTATCTATCTGTCTATCTATCTATCTATCCATCCATCCGTCCGTCCGTCTGTCTATCTATTTATGTATGTATATGTGTCTATATATATATATATATATATATATATATATATATATATATATATATATATATATATATATATATATATAATACGACAAGTTTGTTATTAAAAGTTTGATTAATTAATGTAATGAATTACACAGGAAGTGGATTGCTTTTGTGTGATATAATACTGAGTTTAGGGATATTTCTGATTGACTTAGACTACTTTTTCACTAGTGCACTTTGCAAGACTTCGCTATAATAAAAATAATCAAAGTGTTTTGTAAATGCATTAATAGATGTAGGGATGTTCTCTGCAGAGGTATGAGGTTTATCACCATAAGCATATGGATAAAATATTGTAGACAGTTTATTTTGACGGGAACATTTTGCCAGTACTCGAATTACTTTAAAAGACGTACTGTCCTTTCCTCTACTGCTTGTAATTTCTAGCCATTTTGCCATTGATGATGTACATAAACTTTTCAGTTGCACCCATGCAGTGGTTAATTAGGCTGGCTTGTGCAAAACTGATATTTTGGTATAATTCTGAAAACTGTTTGAATACTTTAGTACAAGATGAACTAGGTTGTTTGGTCTATGGGTGCTTGTCATTTAGGTCCAGAGACTTTTTGATGGATTGATATCTGTGTACATATCTTGGTGTGGAATTGTGATGGTGTTGATCCTTGTTGATGTTAATGGTTGTACAAGTGACAAAATTCAGAACTAGAATTGTTGTATTTATTGGGCACTTATAGAACAAACATTTGCATACTCTGTACTATTCTCTACCTTCTGACACCTCTTTCATAGACTGATTGTTTGCCATAAGCATGAGCTGTATAGTTATTCAGACACCATTTGCTGAAGAACGACTGATCTGCGTTTGATACTGGTGATGGCTTTATGGACGTCCCAAAGCCCATTGAACTACAGAAAAGAGAAAATTCCAAAAACAACACATTTCTTAGTTTGTATGTTGATACGGATCTGTCAATAAATAATATCTTTATTCCGTTGGCCACAAATTACCATCCCAGTCAGCATGACTTGTGAGGTACTGTCATATGTTTCAAGCATGTACGCACGAGATGAATTGTATCATGACCGCACTTAATACAAGTGAAAGTGATACCCAGATCAATGAAAACTACACCCCCAGTGTCAGATAGTTTTAATAGTTACGTGACTGGCCTATGTCATACAGTCAAACACCCTGTATTAATGGGCAGACGTACTTGTTACATTGCAAAGGTATTAATTTAAACTGGATTACTGAAGTGGTACAGATGATACAAGGGAAACAAACAGCACTTTGTACAGGACCTCCAGGACTAGCACAAGAGGGCAAAGGAGAGCTTATGAGTGGGCCAAAATATACAAACTTCATGCAGGGCACGGAGAGGTAAATACATGTTACATGAAGTGGTGCTTATGGTAGGACACAAAACGCTTATATTCTAATATAATATGCTTGATTCACATCAAAAACAGTTTGATTATCTCTATTTGTTACATGCTTACTACCTTTGAAGATACTGTTTGACAAAAAGTCGCTTGTGATGTGAACAATTAATGTTTGGTTGATACCTGGACAGTATGACACACAGTTTTGTTGTAAATCTTGGAAAGGACAAGAAATAATGATGTATATCTTCATTATCTGCATGAGGATGTCAACAGGCACATGAAGAGGCGTTAATGACTTTTACTTTGAAAATATGAGTATTTAGTCCAGAATTACCTGAGCGCATGTGTATGTGCCATATGTTAGAGAATGCAGGTAATAACTAGGGTTTTTGGTTTTCAGCTGACAGAATTGCTCATAATTTAGATTTAAAGTGTCGTAGGGAATTAGAATTGGTTGCCTCGATAGATGGTGTGTCCCACTGGCGCATGGTAGACGGTGAAAAGGACTCCCCAAAACGTTTGGTGGAAAATTTGATTTGGTGAAAAACCACTTGTTTTCTCAGGAGATGTTCAGTAGGAAAATCAACAGGGTGAAGGCCAAGGTCATATAAATTTTGCAGAGTCAATTTATTGTACATGTTATAAAACGAGTTTTAAAAGTTTTCTACAATTAGACAGCGTTTGCCAATCGTACTCAATTAGGAGGAGGAATCTCACATCTGGATTAATTTCTCATCAATCACACATAAACCGAATCTGAAATGGACATATTTTATGATGATAACAATTTTATCATGATAACGGCATTGGCCAAAAGTATTAACATGCACCATTGTTGACACTTGTGAGATATTTCTTTGGTATTGCTTGGTCCTTTTCAGGCTGTGCTCTAAGCTTTCCAGTCTCTGATGCCCTGGTGTTTGCACTGAATGTTTTGGAACAGGTTCTTTTGGAGTCTAAACTTGCAACATTTATCACAGTTTTTTGGTGGTCTATCTTAAATGGGTTGCACTCAATGAAGAAGGGTGGTAAAATTGCTCAAACCTATTTTTGTCAAATTGACTTTGTTGCTGGTTACAAAAACAAAAATGGAATTTATCAGTAATGACTCCAATTTTTTCCTGTTTCTCTTCTTGAATAAGAGGATAAGATTATTCCATGTGAATTACAAATGTGACGGTATTTATTCAAATAGTACAGAAAAACATGATCCATATTCATCAATTCAAAACCCAACAATAACAGCAAAGAGATTCCAAACTTGCCAAAGCATCAACATTTCTCTTCCAATACCAATGTGAAGAAACAAATTTCACTCCTGACTTGAGACAGGCGGTCACCCATAAAAGGCAACTGGCAGTTTTAAACCGGTCCTCCCAACCTTAGAAATATTCATCATTAACTGCAAACACTAGTTCTTTTCCAAAATGTATAGGCCTAATCACCCAAAACACAAATTTCATTACCTCTGTCAAAAATAAAAAGAGACCTGTTAGGCCTATCACTTTTTAGTTCTCCTGACTTGTAAGTCAGCTAAGTTTACAACAAAAGAGTAAAGTAGGCTTACATCGTTTTTGTGATATCTATGAATCTGGAACTTTATAAACACACTCTACCTCCACTATATCTATGAGTCGGAGAACAAAGCCCACAGCACAACATAGCCAATGAAGTAATTTTTCAAATTGTACAGAAAAACATGATCCATATTCATTAATTCCAAACCCAACGATGACAGCAAAGAGATTCCAAACTTACCAAAGCATCAACATTTCTCTTCCAATACCAATGTGAAGAAACAAATTTCATGTCACAAGCCTGACCCACTATGTTGAAACATTGTCTCAGGCTTGGCAGCTAAGTAGGACTTTATTGTTTGTAGGCTTTCAAAGTGAAGGGTAGATGTCATCATGGGGTTTGTTTTACATTTCTGGTGCAGGTTGTCCATTGTTGCAGTACATTTTAGGATTTCCCTCGGTTTGTCCAGGTGGTCTAGCTTCAACTGTTTATTCTATAATCACTTGGACTGAATATATTGCCCCAGTTTGTTTCTACTTTGATTACCCTGACAGCTTGTTTACCTAAGATAAGCTTTTTAGCTAGAAAGGGTACATAAGGGTGCAGCGGTAACTCAACTTGGTCTCATTTGAACTTGTACTATACAAATTTAGTATTAATGTTTGGTTTGAAACGTAATCTTCATTCATAATGGAGCTCTGCATTAATAAGCAAAACGTCATGTATTTAGCTAATTCATCATTTGCAACGTTACTATTGATTCATTAATTTGTGGGTTGTCTTTGCTGAGTATTTAGCTTAGGCATGGAGCCGCACCTCAGATAAACATGTACGGGTATAGGCTCTGAAACCTGTGGTAGGTACCCACTGAAGACTCTTTAATTTATTTGGGCTGACACAGCCTATATCGAAATTCTACAAAAGAACATGTGCGATTTGGACGATAGTTCTTCCATATCGATATAGGATAGATAGTGACAGGTTCCCTTATATATATATATATATATATATATATATATATATATATATATATATATATATATATATATATATATGCATATTGTTGGAAAGTTCTGCTGCAATAATTTTAAAGAATTTCAACTTGCCTGTTTTGTTACTTAATTGTATCTTTCGGCATCGTTCTCTCTTAATATTTCCCTTTCAGACATTCCTTGCTAACATGCTTACTGTCTTCCAAAACACTCAGGGGCTATCGGTAGCACCAGCGGGCTTCGACAGTTACCAGCTCATTTATTATTATACTTGAAATCTGCTGAAAGAAAGTTATATTTTGATAACATGTGCTCGACTTAAACGCGCAAAACTTTCATTCCTGACTGACATGCCTAAGTACACATTTACTCAATTAAAAAAAAATCTCTTTTGACAATATTTACCCAAATGTCACAAACCTGAAAAATTATGTTTAAACATTAAGGCAGGGTCGGCAGCGAAATAGAGCTTTATTGTTTGGAGACTTTCCAAGAGAAGAATAGGCACCACCATGGGGTTTGTTATAGATTTCTGGTGCAGGATGTCCACAGCTGCACTACATGTTAGGATTTCCCTTGGTTTCTACATAATAATGATGATGATGATGATGATGATGATGATGATGATGATGATGATGATGATGATGATGATGATAATAATAATAATAATAATAATAATAATACAGTGGCTCCCCGCTTGTCTGCCGCAGTCCTGTGTCACAGGTGGCCTAGGGTAAAAAAAAATAAAATAAAATAATCCATTCCTCACATACCGTTTCACTGCCTCTTAGGCTCAGGCTTTTTCCATGGGATCCCCCATTCCATCCCCTCCTTGTACTCTGGAATTCTAATTTAACCTGTTGCCTTCTAACTCCATTATTTCATTCAATTTCTCCCAGCATCCTACCAGGTAGTCCTGTGCATTTTTATTACCTTTCCTGCCTCCCAGAAAGCCACCTTTCAAACCTAAAATCCATGCTATACGTTCCTCTTCCTATAAACACTGAACCTCTTCTAAACCTTTGTAATTGTAACCTTCCCTGTGCAACTTTCTGAAAAAATCTTCCCTTATCTCTCTATATGCATTGCACCACAACAGCCAATGATCCACTGTCTCATCTGCCTCTTGTCTCAACGACTTACATGTTCAATTACTTTCTGCTGTGCACTTCTGTTTTCTCTTTACTAGATTGATTTCTCCTGCCCTACTTTGAATCAGAAGATTGGATCCCTTCCCTCCATCCCAACACGCTTTTCTGTGGCTTTTCTAATACCTTGTATGCCTTCAATGTACTTTTTTTCCCTGACTCCTCTTTTCCAGTCTTCTTTCCAACCCACTGTAACAGTCTTACCTATATATACCTTCCAATCATCCACCTCATCATATCCTTTTAGTTCATATTTCTCTGCTAACCCATCTATGTCTTTGGTTTTTTTTCCTTCACTACCTCATTGTTAACTTTCCTGCACCACCTGTCTTCACTTGTTGCTGCTAAATAACCCCAGTTATTAGCTTTGGCAATCGTATCTTTGATTTTATTCCATCGTAACTCTTCTAGGACTGCTTCTGTTGCTGTACATGGTGGTGCTCTCAGTATCCATTTCCCCATCTCATTCTGTGCTTTCTCTATTTTCCCTGGATATATCCCTCACTTACTGAAATCACGTCTTAGCCATACATCATTCCTGGTATTGCAACTCTATCCCATAATACTCTTGCTGCGTACATGCTGTTGAAACTGTTCATTGCACTAGCTTTAATCATTCCTTTTGTCCGATTCGCTTTCTGTTTAATCTTCTCCACCTGATACCTGAACATGCCTTTACCCGTTACTTTTATCTGAACACCCAGGTATTCATACTCATCAATTTCCCCAATTTGAATTAACTGTTCCCTACCTTCGGGTATTTGGAACTGCCCAATTTCTCCATTTTTTTTTCATCTGGTTTCTTCCCAAGAGTCATCACTTTACTCTTATCCTTACTAAATTTTAACCTCCATTTATT
Organism: Hermodice carunculata; assembly: GCA_964020975.1. Lineage (NCBI taxonomy): Eukaryota > Metazoa > Annelida > Polychaeta > Eunicida > Amphinomidae > Hermodice > Hermodice carunculata. The sequence goes on from OZ026617.1 coordinate 81,552,624, forward strand.
CCCATATTCCCCTGCTATGTTCAACATCTCTTGTAGTTCTTTCTGGGACTCTGTCATGAGTACAATGTAATCTGCAAAAAATAGACCTGGAATTTTTAGATCAATTACCCTTATTTCTTTATCACACTCCATCAACTGATCCCCCAACCCTTTAACATACAAAGTGAACAAAATGGGGGAAAATCTGCAACTGTTTGTTTTACAATCACTGGGACTGAATATAATGCCACAGTCTATTTCTACTTCAGTTATACACTGACAGGTGGTTAGCTTGAAATAAGCTTTTCAGGTAAAGTGGGTACATACTGGTTCAGGAGTGAGTCAAACTGTTCTTATCTATACTTGTATTATACATATTTAGTAACGATGTTTGGTTTCACTGATATTCTTCATTCATACCGAAGCTCTGTATTTACAAGCAAAACTTCACGTCTTTTGCTAATTCTTATTTTGCCAGATTCATATGGATTCTTTACTATGGGGTTTGTTTTTGCTGAATACTTAGCTTAGACAAGAAGAAGTACTCAGAAAGATATCTGCGTATACAGGCTCTGAAACGTGTTCTGAGTTGTTGTCCGCTGAAAACCCCTACATTTATTTGGGCTCATACAGCCAATGTCAAAATTCCACAGAAGTGTGCGATATGGACCATAGTACTTGCATATTTATATAGGTTAGTCAATGACAGGTTAGCTTATGTGAAGTAAAGAGTTCGGACTGATGAATGGGGTCATGACTACCAGGAAGAGGTTCTGGACAAAAAGACACAAATACAATTCAAGTGGTAACCACCCTAAACGGTGCATAACGTTAACGGCGCAATTCTCCATAGGACCAATGGATAGGTGATGGCCATTAATTATACCTTTTACTACAACCCTCAAAGCTTAAATGTATAAAAGTGACGTTACATAGTAGTCGCCAAATGAAAACAAACTATCTTGAACCGTTCTTTTGTATGAATTTTTGATGAAAAGTGTTTATTTGAAGGCAGCTTGAGAAGCGTCCCGGGGTTTATATGTTCTCCAGATGAATTGATATATGTGTATATATAAACATATATATATATATATATATATATATATATATATATATATATATATATATATATATATATAAATATATATATACAAAGTTTGGCTGCAATAATTCTAAGCATTTAAACTTGCCTGATTTGCTACTTAGTTTTATCTTTTGGCATCATTCTGTTTGAATATTCCACTTTCAGACATTTTAGGCTTACATATTTTCTGTCAGGCCTAACCCCCAAGGGATTATCTGTAGCAAGCAGCAATGTCAAAAACTTTACCCAATATATTGAAATATTAACTCAAGGTTGGCAGCAAAATAGAGCATTAGTGTTTGGGGATTCTTCAAGAGAAGATTAGATGTTATCATGGGGTTTGTTTTACATTTCTGTTGCAGTATGTACATTGTTGCAGTGTTTGTTAGGATTTCCCTCGGTTTGTGCAGGTGGTCTACTGGTCTACCCGCAATTGTTTATATTATAATCACTGGGACTTAATATAATGCCCCAGTTTGTTTGTACTTCAGCTATACACTGGCAGGTGGTTTTACAAAAGTAAGCTTTTTAGCTAGAGAGGTACATACTGGTTCAAGGGTAAGCCAAATTGTTTTTTTTTCTTTCTGAACTTGCACTAGTATTTACATGTGTGCATTGGAAGTCGTCGAAATGGCAGCCAAGTGGGCACCAGTACCTCGGTACTTCAAGAAAGATGAACTGCAGCTTCATCGAGTTTTAATTGTTCATGACTTTGAGTCGACTTTATCATTATTTGCAAGACGCTACCTTTGATGGTTTTTAACTGTTTTCAGTGGATTTATACACAGTGTTGTCAGTTGCGGGGTTTCTTATAAGTATTTGCACCAGACAGTGCTGCCATACGGTGGCTGGACATTGATCTATAAGAAACATCTCTTTTCTGAACATATGTCTCTTTATTTACATTACGCTCTGCCCCTGGGCTCTTGCCACATGTTCTGTTCAGGCAGTAGCGTCATTGGTTGAAATCTACTGCTGGCCAAGGAGTTAAATCTTGTTCGTAATGAGTAAATGGTAGAGTACACATTTGAAGAATCTGTACTTTCACAACATTACTCGAAGTATAAGGTAGACTTTGGTAATATACTTTATAACAGTGAACAGACATTATCACGAACGCGAAATAATTATGATAAAAATATCCATGATGATGATGATATTTGTCTATCCATCCATCCGTCTGTCCGTCCATCCATCCTTCTATCTTTCTATCTATCTCTCTATCTCTCTATCTATCTATCTATCTATCTATCAATCTATCTATTTCATTTACGCTAGAGGGCACCTTTTGGTGCAACATTAACCTTGTGGTGCGGTCAGATAAAATCGTCAATATAAAAATTACTTATGCGTGAAAGTGTTATCACGTACATTTATACGGAAGCCCAATATGTACCTCCATAATTTAAAAGACAAAAATCGTGATACTTGGTGTGCGTGTTTATTAGGCTGGTCTCTGCCAATTTCCCTAACTGGTCACTGTTACAACGCCCACTCAAGACACTGTCCACACTCCACTGGTACAATGTAAACAATGGCTCACAGTCTCAATGGCTTGATGACAACACACGGCTTCTGTCTGATCTTTCAGAATTCTCTCTCCCAGTCAGGAAAATATCTGCTTTGTAAATCTACAGAGAAATCTCTTATTTGTTCCAGAGTGTTCCAATTAGCCACACATCCCAGTGCATTGAAACACGTCTGTATTACCTCGTATGAATGTAGGTAACCATTCTAGCTTATTCCACATGTTTAGTAGATACATGTGAGTCACCCTCAAAACTGGCAAACTCAGTGACTCTGCAGTGACCTTGCAAAGTATTCACTGAACTCAATGACCCTGCACACACTCCATGAATACACAGACCTCTCCAAATGAAAACAAACAGCCATACACATTTATATAAGTCACTTTCCATTTTTTAAAATTTTGATGCTTTTTTGGTCCATTTAAAGAGAATTCTTAAAAGTCCTCATGTTTACTTGTCTAATTTGATCCATACACAAGCTTAGCTGAGCAAGGACTATTATTTATTCAGTTCTCGTGTTTTGTCTTCAGGCAGACCTACATGAGGATATTGATGTTTTGGACTGCCACTGCATATGACCAAGCATGAATAATTTTGCACCCCATTTATATATGGACACGTTTTCATAGGCTTATAGCTGCCAGAATGACCTGTATGGTGTAGACCAAAATGTCACGGAGGTATGCTTGGAAGAATGACGCTTCGAAGAAGTACCATGTGATGCTGATGTTGGTGAACTCTATATTCTGCTGAAGGAGGAAAACAATCTGCAATCACAATCCTACCCATACAAAGGATAAGACTTGTACATATATCTTCATCAAATTTTATCACGACAAATTGATTTAAATTAACCCAGCAGATAATATTTAGAAAAAAAAAGTGGAAAAAATAAAGAGGTGCATATCAAAACTATGAAACTTACTTTATGCGACCTGGATGGAAAACTTTCTTATATTGTATTAACTACTATAAATCAATAGGTACTAATCCTTAATTTATATGCATGCCAAATTCCATTGCAGACTATGATCAATGTCAAAACATCATTATAAGTTGCATAACAACTTACAAATAAGCAATAACCACATTATTTGTAAGTTGCTATGCAACTTATAATGATGTTTTGACATTGGTTATAGTCTGCAATGCAATTGGGCATGCCTATAACTCAAGGATTAGTACATATTGATTTATTCTAGTTGTAAGTTTGTACTATCTATGATTTTTTTCTAACATTTGATTGGACCTGCAAGTGATATTTGTACTCCACTTTATCGTAAATTTGAGTTAAGTAAATTTTTTAAACTTTCATTAATGAGGAAATTCAATGGCCATATATCGTACACATCCTATGTCTTCCTGTTTCATTTTAAAACCATCCAGTTTTCGAGCCTTTAAATCGTGACCAACTTGCCTTCACAGACCGAAATATTTCCCATTTGGTCATTTGTAATGTAATTCATCTGACAGATGGCCTGAAAATTACCTTGCTTATATATATATATATATATATATATATATATATATATATATATATATATATATATATATATATATATATATGTATATATATTATGTATGTATGTAGATAGATAGATAGATAGATAGATAGATAGATAGATAAATAGATAGATAGATAGATGGACAGATAGATAGATAGCGTGCAACATGCATTATATGGATTCCTACAGCTGGCCATCTTCAATAAGAGTTAGTACTTACCAACATAATTAATTGTAGGTGAATAAGTATGTGTCAACTACTGTACAACATAAGTTTCTTCCTAGAATAGCTTTGTCTGGTCCATTTAGTCATATGTTTGATCGATGTGTGTTTCAGGCATATAATACAAGGCATGTCATAGGACATTAAGTTTTGCAAATGTACAGCCATCGCACAGTGTGACTTTTCATTCCAGATGTGGTCTTATTACCCATACATTTTCAATTATGGCTCAATTAATTTTTGATATTAACAATTGCGCCCACTTACATTTGAATTTTCAAAGTTCACCCCAAGGTAATATATATATATATTCAAAATTACGGGTAAAAGGCTCCGAAACATGTTGAGTAGTTACCCGCTGAGGACTCTTTAATTTATTTGGGCTGATACAGCCTATGTCAAAATTTTACAGAGGAACATGTGCAATATGGACAATAGTAATTCCATATGTATATAGGTTAGACAGGGACAGGTTAGCTTATGGAGAGTAAAGAGTTCGGACTGCGGAATAGGATATTGACTACTAGGAAGTGGTTCTGGGCAAAAAGACACAAATACAATATATATATATATATATATATATATATATATATATATATATATATATATATATATATATATATATATATATATCTTATTGAAGTTTAAAGCAGATAAACTGAAAACCATAGGCTTTACTGCGTTCATAAGCAGCCATCATCTATGCATGGTGATTACGAGCTAATTCTCGTAATTGCGAGATACTATCTCGTATAGTTACGAGATGGTTAGCTCGTATTGACAAGATAGTGTGCTCATTATTAGGAGTTACTACTCAAAAATTATATAATATCTTGAGAAAAATAGCATTAGCTTGGTGCCAATTAGCCACCATACCCACGAAATGAGACGAAGTGAAGAGTTCATTAGCGTAAGAAATGCTGGAAGCCTGTTTAGCTCATTCAAATGCTTGCGCGCATTTTGCTCAATAATGCAAACCTGGGTACTGATACGAAACCCAGAGGCTTGATAGGTAAAACTCAGGATTCGTCACAAAACCCAACAAGGGAAAAAACTCGTTATAATAAGAAAATAAAGTCGTCATAACGAGAAAAGCTCTTATAACCAAAATATAAACTCGTTGTTACGAGAAAAAAACTCGTTATAACAATATTTTATATTTTTCATACAGGTCCCTTTTGCGCTTCCGTGCCTTTACATGTGACACTTTGACAAAATAGTTAAGAGCTGAAAAATCACTTGACCCATACAGTTCCCAAATACACATATTTAGATTAAAAAGAGCTGTTTGCCATTATCAAGGAAAGGCCATAACGTTGAATAAGAATTTTGAATAGACAATGAAACAGAAAAATTGGGAATTAGCTCAAGAATATAACTATTCAACTTATGTGCGAATCATACACTCAATAAAATTGCCAAATTAAAAACATAAACAAAACAAACAAACAAAAAAAACAAAAAAAACAACCAACCAACCAAACAAACAAACAAACAAGAAAGAATACCAAAAAAAGATGAAAAGTGAACACATAAGGGGCCAAGTTATAAAATAAATAAGATTAAAAATAAGTCAGTGCTGAGACAACACAGAATTAGTGGGACACAAAATCTTGTATTGATGAGCCTTAAAATACTAAATAAACTCCAATCCAGAACCCTAGGCTAGCTGATGTGCAGCAAGCCCACCAAGTTATTTATACCAGCAATGTTATGTGACCACATGCATTCAGTTTTTCATTATATGAAATAAATATATGCATAAGTTACGCATATAAAACAGCGTTAATTTGAATGCTTGTGTGCTCGCCACACTTTGTTTTGCCTATGATATGACTCCCTTCATGATTCATATTATTAGTTTGAGTTAGGAAAGCTCGCCCCTAAGCAGTGAAGGAGGGAGAGAGAGAGAGAGAGAGAGAGAGAGAGAGAGAGAGAGAGAGAGAGAGAGAGGGAGAGAGAGAGAGAGAGAATCTTATCCAAACTGAATAGATGTTGCATGGCGGTTTACAAGGTATTAAAAGTAAATGTTTACATTCTGTATTTTAATCATGAGCTATTTGAAATGAAATTAAAAACTGTTCTTACAATTATTTCGAACCCTTACATTACTCCCATCGTCAAGACCGAATGTTCCATGTCAATTATGATGGCGTGGTGATGAGTTATAACGATAAAGTGGGAGTAAAATATTTTAACTATGTTTTGTGCACCACATGAATGTTTATGCGAAACACAAGTTCGTAGCTTAGCGACTCGGTGAACAAATAATTCCCCATCAAATGTCCAGACAGGAGATAAGATATGCTCAGATCAGCACACTTTATGAGAGACGAGAGATGGATGGATGGATGGATGGATGGATGGATGGATGGATGGATCGATCGATCGATAGACAGATAGATAGACAGACAGATAGACAGACAGACAGACAGACAGACAGACAGACAGACAGACAGATAGATAGATAGATAGATAGATAGATAGATAGATAGATAGATAGATAGATAGATAGATAGATAGACAGAGAGATAGAGAGAGAGGGACAGTTCGCTGTGTCCAGAGAGAGGGAGAGAGAGAAAGCGAAAGAGGGAGAGAGTTTAAATACATTTATTTAGTTTCGATATCCATATAGTAAGTACATCGAGATGACTATTTCATTGGTTCTCCAGAACATGGAGACACACAGTAAATATGTTCAAGACACACAGGACAATAAAATTGTTACCAATGTACAATATACATATCAGTGAAAACTCAGCACAAACAGCAACACTTCATTATGTATAAGATACAGATTAAACCAGTATGAATTTGATTTTAATATTTACCAATTGTGAAAAAAGGTGTGAAACAAATATCCATACTCCAAACCAATGATCATTACAGTAACGGAAAAATTTGGTCGCTAAACCGCTTGGTATGTATAATGTACTGCTTACGTGCATCACAGATCTGGCTATTTAGGCAGGTAGAAAGCTCGTCCACGGAAAAATATTTCAACTAACCTATCACTACCCATATGGATTACAAGACGGGGATAACCCCGGAGCAATCAAATGAATAGCACTATTAAGTATTTTTTTTCTCTAAATCATGTGATGAGTTCAGTTTAACATAATTATTTCATCTGTATAGCCCTACAACACAATCAGTTGACTAAAATAATGGGTTCTCCGGATTAGGAATGAAGAGAAGAAATTGCTGGGAGTCTTCAGTGGGATAAGAGCCGGCACAGGATGGGTCAAGAAGGATGTCAACTTTGTGAAAGTTTGCTCTTTAGAATCCTGAGCGTAATTGTGTATTATAAATATTAGCAAATCTGTCACCATGGAAGTAGACGTCAGGAACATTGTCTGTGGCTAAGACAGTAATTTTGAGTTTTGATTTCCATATTGGTAGAGAAAGCGAATCTGCAATGTTTGAAGGGATGCTATTCCATTGTTTGATAGCATCTGAGAGAAAGGATTTACCCCAGAAACGATGTTACATCGAACGGGGCACACTGATATTAAATATCGATGCATGAGAGCACGACCAACAGGAGGAGGGGGTAAATTAGAAACATTGGAAGGAGTCACTTTGTGGTACATTTGGTAAAAGAGGACAAGCTTGAAGTATTTACGTCCGTCTCCAAGAGTTGGCCACCCACCTTCAGGAAGTAAGTTAACATGTGACGTGGGCTTTATAGCACTAGTACAGAGTTTAGCGGCGTTTTACTGAATCGATTCCAAGCAACAGCACCTTACCACAGTTGTCAAACAATACACAACCGTACTCAAGAATGCCTCAGGAAATAGAGACCAACCTACGAAAACAGGCGGGTGGTGAGGTTTCACGCGTTTCTCAGAAAAAATGACAGATGGTGATTTGATGGCATTAAACAACACTCGCCATAGCCTGCCCTAGTAAAGTATTAAAGACAGATTGGTGTTCAGGTGGCATGAGGACAGAACAGGGCTATTGACAATGCTAGTATTGTAAGTAAACAATATCACTTCAAATGGGGGATTGTCCACTGGGTCATTTATATAAATCAAGAATAGGCCCGATGATAGAGCCCTGAGCCAGCCCAGCCTAGATAGGAAGCCAGACAGAAGATTGACCATGAATGGTAACTGTTTGGAGGCGATTAGAAAGATGGCTTTTGGCCCTGTTAATAAGATGATCGGATATGCCAAGCTGCTTCAGTTTAAAGTGGAGTCCGGGATACCTCATCGAATGCTCTAGAGACGGTAAGAAATACCATTCTGGCCTCTTCTGGTCGCTTTAGACCGTTGTAAATGATATGAAGTAGGTAGACAAGTTGATTGCTTGTTGAGTCGCCTGCCTTGGAACCTGAATTTGTGGATGTTAAGAGATTGTTTATTGTGAAATATTCATAGACACTATTAAACATTAAACGGATCAAGACTTGAGAAATATTACAGACTAAGGATATTGGCGTATAGCAACTTTTTATTTGGCTATTAAATTTTTTTGAAGATAGGACATATATTGGAACGTTTCTAGGACGAGGGAAAGTAAACTTGATTAAGAGAAAGTTGAGTAATTTTATAGAAAGATTACAGATGGAGCGAGCAGTATTCTTGAAAGGGGTGTTGCCAATATTGTGAGGCCCCGATGCACAACTAACTCTTAGTGACAACTAACCCAAAACAACCTGCTCATCAAACGTAATTCCAGTTAATCTAGACTCAGTATGGTGACTTAATTCAGTCATTGGAGGGGAATCAATGTTGGAAGAAGTTGTGCATTGACTTACAAAACATGTATTGGAAAATGTTAAAAAATTACTTTGCAAAATATAATTGTGTACTTTTCAATAATTGGAAAAATGTACACCGAGAGGGAGAGAGAGAGAAAGAGAAAAAAAGAGACAGACAGTTATCCTGAACATGAAGACACACAGTACCTTCAAGACACACAGGACAATACAATTGTTACCAATGTATAATATATATCAGTGAAAACTCAGTGCAAACAGCAAGACTTCATTATGTATAAGATGCAGATAAAACCAGTATAATTTGATTTCAATATTTACCCAATGTGGAAAAAGGGGTGAAACAAATATCCATAGTCCAAACCAATGATCATTACAGTAATGGAACAATTTGGTCGTTAAACCGCCTGGTATGTATACTGTACTGCTTAAGTTGTCCATTGACTTACAAAATATGCGTTGAAAAAGTCATAAATTTCACGTGGCAAGATATCATTTTTGCAGTTTTCAATAATTGGAAAAATATCCTGGTGGATTTTAAATCCCAAGACAGACTTAGATAAGCTTCACAATTGTTCAGGATTCGTTTCGCTGTTGTACAGTTTAGAACGTAATTTAGTAAAGTAAGATCACATCGAATTCTGAATTTTGAGGACATGGGTACGTGACTTTTTGTAAATCTGATAAAACTTCATGAAAACCTCGAGTGTATAAGGATGCGGCATGTTAGCAATATCCTTTAAATGCTCCGTTGCCCGATTGCGGACCCAAATAAGCTTTCTTTTTTTATCTCAGATGTAATCCAATGCTTGTCGGAGGGTATTGTCAGAGCAGAACTCGTTTACATGATAAGAATCTGAAAGAGGAATAAGTACCCCATTTTTAAGTACCAGGCCAGGAGATCCAGTTATAAAAAGATCAAGCAGGTTTTCTGAGAACTCGGAGGTTCTTGTGGGTTCCTGTATAAGCTGATAGAGGTTGTGTTGAAAAACCAGATTGAGGAGCGCTAAACCAAGGTCACTACCCTGATGTCGTGAATTCCAATCTGAGCATCTATCATTAAAATCGCCAGTAATAGGGAGAGAGTGTGGGTACGTTTAAGCGCTATACAGACAGAGGTGTTTAAAGACTGAAGAAAAACATACTGTAATTCAGTGGGCTGGCTATAATAATTTTCAGTCAGTAAAGCACCATGTTTTGTAGTTATCTCAACTCAGATTTATTCTGATTTAAGATCATCTAAATCAGGGCACCTTCGACATGACAGCGAAGATACATATGTAAGGACCCCTCCTCCTCGTCCTGTGGGGCGGTCTCTTAAAAAAAATGAAAGTTGTTAATAAAAAGGAGTTAAGGCAAACTCACATCAAACCAAGTTTTGGATAAAGTGATAAAATCTACGTTTTCAGCTTGCGCTACTAATTGAAGTTCATTAGGCTTAGCTTAACTCTTAATACTAAATGAAATATACGATAAATTTATGTCGACCTGTATGGGATTCGAACCCACTACTTTCGGCACAATCGCCTAGCCAAACGTAAAGTCGAACACGCTGACCTCTAGGCCATCGTGGCAACCCCAAAAAGGTTGACCGAGGACCCAAGGTGATGTTAAAGCAGGTGTGGCTTGTACATTGACACGGTAGGGCCCTTCCACAGACCGACAATTTATGAAATACACCTCTAATATGATTTCGAAGTCGGAGCAATGGCCCACAGCACTTCGAAACAAATAAAGTATTAGCAAGTGAAAAATACGATAAATTTATGTCGACCTGTATGGGATTCGAACCCACTACCTTCGGCCCACTCGCCTAGCCAAATGTAAAGTCGAACACACTGACCTCAAGGACGTTAGAAAGGCAGAGTGTTACGTAATTTTTCGCGAAGGGGCCGTTTTTTCCGGAATTTGGATGCGCATCAATGGAGGACTGAAAAAAACCCAGCAAGACTGACAGTATATGTTGTAGATATGTGGAACCTAATAGAAACACGTTCACTGGAACTAAGGAAAAGAAGCAAAAAGAAAGGATAATTTCTGCTTCGGTTGTGTAATCAGTTGGAGAAAAAATACTGACAGGGGATCGACCAGCGGTTGTGATAAAGTCCAAATGTCATTCTATACTGATCAATTCTAATCTCCATAAGGAATAACAGGAGGCAAGGAAAAAACTGCATTAATAATGGGCTGCTGTGAATGTGCAATGAATGCTGACAGGCCAGAAGCGTGTGGCAGTAGACAGGGGTTAATTTGGCTATGCGTCAATAGGTTGGTAGTTTGATGTATGGTGTAGTTTATGGGTGATAGGTGTATGGAAAAATTCGGAAGATATCCCTTGGTAACAAAAAACGAATAACACGAAAATGCAGAAAGAACACAAAAACATAAGAGGACACAGCATGATTGCAAAGAAAATAATTGTACGTGGGCTAAACTGAGCCATACCAATGGACATAATTACACATGCCATGGCTATAAACATAGTATAAAACAACTGAATGAAAACTTTACCAGGCACCACATGAGCACGTTGCACTTCATAATCATTATACTTATAACTCGACCCTGAGTAAGAAAATTTATGCCCTGCAGTACACCTGCAGAGAGATATAAATTGATGCACATTTGAGGTGCACGACACACGTGTAGTAATATTTTAACGTATGGACACTATACTAATAGTTTACCAGAAGTGCAGAGAGACGAAATATATTAATGACCGCCAGCAGTGTATGGACTTGAAGACGGCATGGTAGATGAATATACCTAGAATATTTAGTAAAAGTGAGCTTACACGTGTAACAAGAATATTAATAGAATAGCCGATCATTTTGAAAATGTAACAAGTGACTTTGAGTTCAATATACAATTATAAACAAGTGAGAGTCGTGCAAAATTGAATATCAGTAGTACATTTTGCCGGAAGGATATTTACATCTACCACATGCGCAACAATGCCTGACAAGTAACATAGATATCACTAAAACATGCCCACGGTTGCCGAGGCAAATGAAGCGTACTGGGGGGAAAAGTGAACACAGATATTGCGTCCCATTACAGAACAACCCTACATATAACAGGTACAACTTCAATGATGTGGGCACAGCTTAACGCATGAAACCGCCATGTAAAGAGGCCAGTGAAATTATGCACTACTTAACACCGGCTACATTGGTGACTGGCGGGGAAAAAATGAAAACAAAAACAAAAACAAAACATAAAGCAAACAAACAAAAACAAAAAAAAAACTGTTACGAGCCAGTCAAGTTTCAAATTATGTGTTATGATTTTATGTAATAAGAAAAATAAACACCGTGCGCATATGACAAATGATGTGTCGCAGGTGTTGTATACCATCTCAGTACGATAAATGTGGAAGTCTGATGAGAAACCAGAAGGTGTAATATGCCAAAATAAATACCATAATCTATATTTTACATACTTGTATTTGGAAAATTGGACACCAGCATTACGTGCAATTAGAAAGTAACAATACAATATCATAATATAACAAGTACAAATTAGCGTCATGGGCACTCGTCAACGAAGTCTAAGCGGCAGCGGTAAAGTGTGAATGCCAAACCGGCATACACATATCAGGAAAATTAGACACAAATATTGCATTCCGTTACATAGCCACAACACAATGTCAAATAACAGATACACATTCAGCATCATGGACACTGCTTAACATATAACACCGGCAGAGAGACGTAGAGACATGAAATCTAGTCCGATCGGATGAAGCTGAAAAGTGCATTGTAGTTTCGACTTGTAATATTTATGTGAAACTCAACTCCGGGAACATGAGCTACGCTCTTTGCATCATTAAAACGTTATATAATGTGAAACGACTTTGCTCTACCTTTCCAGGGTAAGCGAGGTTATTAAATAAATATTAAAGAAGTATGTAAATTTTGGTAAGCCCTAAAAATTTAAATGCAAAAACATCATAGGTTCAAAGTTTTTCGTCGAATTCCGCCCTCCAGAGGGGCACTACGAAAAGAATACAAACGCCACACACGCAAACGCACATACACATACTGTAAAGATTTTTTTATGTACACATCCATGTGCCCTTCACACTCAACCAATGAATTAATGTGTTCTGGCCCATCCATAACCACCTAAACATATGCATGTACAATTGCAGATATAAGAACAATTGGTCTATAGGCCTCTTGCAACATGTTATGGGCGTGAAAAAATCGCCCTAATTCAACGCACTGCACTCACATTTAAATGCACAACATGTGCAAGGCCCTTCGAGTACTGATTCAACGCGCTATAGAGCCATCTTAAACATAGCATGCTTCCTAAGAGTACTGAGTGAAGCTCTGTAGCTCCTTCTTGAATATAACAGGTCGCTTCAAACACTGAATCAAAGCACTGTAGCTACTTCTTAAATATATCATTGCCGTAGATTAATAATTAGAATAATATAGTGCCATTAACTCTTCACGAAACGTGTCAAGCCCTTAAGAGTACGGAGTCAAGGTATTGTAGCACCTCACTAAATATATCATGTCCCTTAGAGTGCTGATTTTAGCCAATGTAGCGCCCAGAAATTCCAAAGATGGCTAAGCCTTTGGTCTTGTCTCTGGATCAGGAGAATATTTGCATGTGCCAGTTAGATATTTGACGGTAGTGCAATGATAATGGCATAGCTTCCATTCATGACCTCTTGAGACCTTGTCTGTGGAGTGAATTTCAGCTTTTCGACATTTCAAAGCATTGGTGTCTTAACTATTTGCTTTCTATGTATTTCTGTTATTTTATTTCTCCAAGTTTTGTTGCATTGTTGTGGTCCGATAATCTCCTCTCAAAAGTGGAGTATCAAAAATTGTCTTGTTGCATGCCATCATTGTTAATAATCATTTATTTATATACAAACACATGGTTCAGACCAATATTCTATCGCCACGACCCCACACCCCCCGTCCCCCACCCCAAATGTGATAACTCATCATTCATTTATGCTCTACTTGTATCTCTTAAACTTCTAAAACACGAAAATCCGTACCAGACAACCACATAACCTTTGCCCCTTAGGCCTATTAGCCATAGGCAAGCACTGTATCCTGACATTTAAACAATACCATCATGATGTAGAAGTACCGAAGGCAATGCAATAGTTATTCGAAATCTGAAAGTTTGTGCATTCTATTTAGCCATGCTTACGTTTTCCTTGCAGGTTATACAATATATGAAAGATACTTCAACAAGATTGACTACGATTAGCCATTAAGAATGTAGGAAGCAAGTCAGTACAGCGCTATGCACAGAGTACTTTCTGCTAGAGCTCCCTGGAATCTGCTGATTGTATATCTAATAAAATGGTATCTCACTGTTTTGTCACATAAAAAGCAGCCCGATACATGGTAAAATATATAGCCCAGACTCCGTAGAGGCACAAAAACTGTAGTGCACCTGCCTGAAAATGTCAGATATAAATCTATGACCAATTATTGTTGGCAGCTCAACCTTCTTATCTGTTAACATTTAATAAAGAAATACTCACGACAGGTAACATGGTTTCACATGAGTGCTAAGCAAAATCAATTTTGCTGAAAATTGCCCACATTGATCCTACTTCCATGTGCAATATTTTGTTCATTTAAGATGACACATGTTAGTTTTGAGACACCAATAGTGTTGCATGATCTTATATTTGATTCATATTGAAGACACCACAATCTCTTGCAGGTTCCTTTGTACTGTCTATGCATATAATTAGATATCAAATTATTTTGATTTTATTTTCATTCTTCTCTTTCCAATTCATCAAATTATTTTCTTTGCTTGTTCCGGTTTTATTTTCTTATCTTCCCTATGTAAACTCTGAGATACCACATTGATATGGCAAGTAATATTGCACTAAATGTTTTGCGGGTCATCTGTACAAATATGCTATTTTCAGTTTATTGCCATCTCTCTTTGCACCATATCATTTTGTTTGTGCAAAATAAATATGATCTGTGTATGAATCTGATTCTGGGTCTTCAGTAAAATATAATAATCAACATAGGTATTCAAAGCATTTATTGAATGGAAAAGTGATTGATTTATAGTCACATGTTAGAATCTACCGAGGTAAACGTAGCAGTTGTGTTGTTATATTGAAACACAAAATGTTCCAGATACTCCCGGGATGTAGGAATGTACTCTGCAAAGAATCAAACAGATCCCTGATTTAAACCACAAGACTTTATCCTTAAAATTATCAATCAGAGTAACAATAATAAAGACTACAATTAACTCTGTTTCGTAAAATACTCTGGCAAAGGCCACAGAGAGCAGGGACTGATTAATTACAGGCCACAATAACACAGCCCACGGTAAACAGGTACTGATTAAGGTCCAAAGTCAATACAGTGCACAATAACACAGCCCACAGTGCACAGATGCCCCCCTAGTACCACATAGTCTGGTAACTCTCTAGTGCTAGAGGTTGGAAAACAATGTTCACTTCAGGGAACAAAGAACAATAAGTTTGCATATATAAATGTGTCAAAATTTACATACAAATTAACTTGTCTTGTCACTAAACAGGTGACAAATGACTGATAAATGATAAGTTTTTACGTCAAGGTGAGAAACAGGTTTGTAGAAAATGGGAACATGTGCCCCCAAAAGTGTAATGGACAATTTAGCATTAGGAGCTGCTGACTCAAGTCCAGACGTCATACAGTGCACAATAACATAGGTCACAGTGAATAGGTACTGATTTAAGTCCGATTTAACTTAATGCTGTCCACAGCGGCACAATCCACAGCGATTAAGTACTGATTCAAATCAAGACTGAATACAATCCACAATTACACAACCCAAAGTGAACTGGCACGGATTAAAGTCCAGATTTAACTGAATATAGGGCACAATAGAACAGTCAACAGTAAACAGCTACTGATTAAAGTCTAGACTGAATACAGGCCGACACAGTGAACAGTCCAGATTTAACTGAATTCAGTCCACAATAACACTGTCCACAGTAAGCAAGTACTGATAAAGTCCACATTTAGCTGAATACAGTCCACGATAAAACAATCCACAGTGCACAGGTAACGATTAAAGTCCAGACTGAATACTGTCCACAGTGAAGAGTTCCTCATTGAAGTTTAGACTGATTACAGTCCACAATAGCACACACCAACATGGTAGATATGTTGATTCAATTACAGATTGAATGCATTTCAAAATAACACAGTCAACAGTAAACAAATACGAACAAAAATAACACTGAGTGACCACGCATTTACTTTGATCAAACATGTTTACATCCATCGCATCCAGAGATACACAATGGTTGAACAGGATGCACAATGAACTGAGTGACTTTCTGCATAATAACTTATGCTCATAACATTGGTGACCATAATTTCCTTTTATTTCTGGGAGACTAACAATATCATATGATACTGCTAAATCCACACCACGTTGTAACATATTATGAGTCATTACTATCAGAAACAGATCCCTCTGGGAATAAACATGTCCTCACATGAATGAGCCAGGGAAACCGGTTGTTTAGGAGTGTACAATCAAGGCCGAACGTACGGAAAAACTGCTTCCATCTGAGACTTAGAATTGGTCCTCCTTGAAATTGTATCACCAGGAGAGTGTGGTTGATACAGATAACATCAGACAATGCCAGCAAATCGATTGATGCCTCCATGTAACATATAGAGAAAATAAAGGCCTAAAATCAACAGCAAATTGAAAACTACTTCCTGTGTAGGCAATTCATTGTTGGAAAGATCATTTTAGATGCAATCAACCATATAAGGTAGAAAGTTGGGATTGAGAGATAAGAACTGTTAGACTCGAAATTTCTTTCTCCTCTGTATTTTCGTACCAGATGCCAGTACTGCAGGAAGAGGTGGCAACAAGAAAAGTATCGGAGGAGTTGTTTTATTGTACAGGGTCTATAGAGTATATGTCGCAAATAAAAAAAAGGCTTCCTCCAGCTGAAACTCTTTGGACATATTGCACAGTACTTTGAATGGATAAACATCACTTGTTTACACTTATCAAATAATGTTTTGCAATTAACTGGTACATTGAAAAGTTTCTTGCGGGGCAAAATTTATTTGTATGCAGCATGCTTGCTATGACAAAATCGAATGCAATGGAATGACCAATACGAAAAACTGTACCTCTTTGGGTGAACATGTGATCAATGAGTTATATGTTATTCGAATGACAGCAGAATACTTGGCAAGGCTATTGTAACATGTCGTAATCCAAGTGGCTAAAAGAGAAAAGGTTTTGGTCTGTGTCTCGTGGCCGTCACTCTTTATGTGGGCAAAGTTTTCACTTGTACATGCTCTAATTCGTTGCTTGAATGGCAAAAACGGTCCTGCACACAATGCAGTATGTGCCTACTGTAAAATAAGACACAATTGACAGTATTGATAGTCCTTTTACTTTATTTTGTAGTTGGAAAGCGTCATTCTCAGAAAGTGTAACTCTTTGCACTCAATCGCAATATTGAGGTAAGTAACTCTGTGTCCATTATGCCTTAGGTGATTGTTATTGAATATGCATCTGCATTTAATTTGCCGGGTCATTAAACTGAAAGGCTTAATGCCGCCAACGAGGGGCTTGTGCCTGTACCCTGACCCGGCGACCAATACACCTCGGCTCGGGTGTTGTGCTGGCGGCCGGGTCAGGGTACAGGCACGAAACCCGAGCTAGAGGTTTTAATCACTTTTTTTTTATCATGATGAACCTCCTACATGACTGTAAAAAAAGTCACACTCGCACAACAAAGATCAACATCAGGTCCAGGCCCATCAGTCTCTAGATGAAGATTACTGCCGTCTGGCGGCTATTTTCTATAGAACGGCATCGGATAACAAGGACGCGATGCATGGCAATGTAACCTTTCATAGCTCCAGGATCGTGCCGATTTCACATGGGACATGTAAACGTTAAGGGTGTACTTCGCCACTATAGCACTTGTTTTAAGCAGAGAATAAGCGGATGTCTACAAGGAGCACTGGAACATTTCATTGTGAACGAAATTGAAAGGAGAACATGACCATAATGTGACTTTTGAACACGATTTACAAGGTCAAGAATTAGCCTATTGACATTTTCACACAGATGACGCGGCAAGCATGCGAACATGGATGTGGACTGCTTTTCTCCCCAAGCAGTTTGCGTGTTGGTGGACTTTGCTGTACATTGTCCAGCACTATTGTTTAATTCTGCGTTACTTGGACGAGTAAATTGTTCCGCCTGTATAGATGGAGGGGCAGATGGATTCGTAGGAGCAGTGTGACTTGCCATGTCGGCCATGCATGACCACTCGGTCATAGAATCGCCATCTGCATCGAGTAGGCCTAGAAGTAAGACCATGGACTGTCCTGTTGTCGAGTTCGTGTACATGCCCCCTAGTACTGCTACCAGTGTCGAGATTCATTGATTGGAAGGTGTCGAATCCCAATTCATTGATTATGGAGATAATGTAATCGCTCCCCTTTAAATGCACAACTTCATAGTGGAGAGGACCCAGGGCCTAGAGAAACCTCTCTGTAGCCATGTTGACAGAAACTACCAACTACACGCACATATGCAAACACTTTGCAAAGATTATAAATTTATGCTTATTTTACATCCTTTTTACATGAATAAAGCTCAATGTAAAACCTAAAGGTCGTAATAATCCTGGGAGGTCGTTGTACTGGTATTACGACCTGGCAATACTGTGTTCCTATTGGACGGTCCTTGGTTACAGGGTAACATCATAATATTAATAGAATTGACTATTTAAAGGCACTCAGGCTTATTCGAAACTCTTTTCGTAATATAGTACGTATGTAAAGACAAAAGTATAAACCTTCTATTGAAATAGATCATTCCTTATGCCAATAAATCTTGCACCCATTGCCTTTTCATGTGAACATGGCAGGGTTATTTTTTCCTGATAGCTACCTGATTTGGGTCCCAGGATTCCAACTCGAGATCCGACCCAGGCACGCGTGTCCGGTATTTTCGACAAAGTAACTTTACAACTGGAAAGTTGAACCATTTGAAAAACATAAAAGAATAGAAATGACAAGATGAAAGACTTGGTTGGCAGTTGCTGATAACTTTGCGTGGCACAAGTTGTCGGCTTTCCAGACATGAGTGCCACAGGCGGTATCCACCCCAACACTCGAGAGTTTGTTCTTCACTTACCTATTTTTGTCAGGAATTTTAAAAGAATCGTGAATCAAAGCAAAGTTTCCCATAGTATTTTCTTCACTGTTCCCATCTTCACCATTTCATGCACAAAACGTAAGCCTACATGAGCCTGAGGGAAAACAGTTCTATCCATAGTCAAAAGTATTTCAAGAAACAAGATGACACTCCATGACGATCGACAGTTTCACTATGAAAATACTCATGTTTTTCCCGTTAGAACTTGGTTCTTTTTCTTTAGTACAGCGTTGACCTGAATTAAACCAACTTATGTTCAATGCACGTTGATCCTTATTGGATATGCAGATATAATGGGCCACGCTTATTCAAGTAATGGGCCACCAGCAAACGACTTGCTGCAACAATAAAATCTGGATAAAATCTGTAAGTCTGGTTTCGGACAAACGCTAAGAGACAGTGGGCCATCGAGTACCTGACCCGCTGTCTCTAGCAGAAAGTTAGTCGCCGTCCATTGGAAATACATAGCTGGTGTCCACATACAAGCCGCACCTGCTTCTGCATCGCCCTTAGTTCTCGGTAAACTTTTTTTCTTGCGGGGGGGGGGGGGATTGTGCCGATGGCTCATAAGTCAGATATATTTGGCGAAGCAATGGTGCCAAAGTTCGAGGATTCATATCCTAATGAAAGCTGACAAAAAATTATGGTATTTTTCATAATTGTTATAATTTGGGTTTAATTTGGCACTATTGGTGTCATTTGTTGTTGGCAGAATAAAGAGTGGGACAGAATCCGTACATACTTTTTATGTCTGTATCTTGGTGCAATCAGCTGGATATAACACATCAATGAAGAACGTTTGCAGTTACACGTGACAAAAAGTGATATAAGTCATGTTGATCATGCTGACCGTGGATGAATAGTTAGCAGGAGTATTGTTTAATTTTTTCAACGAAAACAATACCATTATTATTTTCTGACCATCAACTTAATATGACCGGACTCCTAGAGAATATTTCAGTTACGACCTCCGTGCTAGTATTAGGCCAGACCAGCAAATTTAATCTTTTGGTTCTGTCTTTCATTGATTTTTTTCATGATTTGTTTCAGCAAAGCAAGTTACAGAAGGATAACTTTGCCTTTTGTGTGCACCTTTTTCAATTATGACGTAACGAACGTACTGAGTTGCACTGTATCAGACCCGCAAAATTCCCTAGGTCCTCAAAAGGTGTGCAACAGGAAAAGACTTACAACTTCAAAAAAATCTCTGTCCCATTGTAGACTAATGCCGAGCGTCAGCCGTTTACTAAATGATTTGCCTGCTAAACAGTCTCTCTGTAGGGCGATAGACCGTGATTCCCCTGTCGGGGGCCATAGAAAGTCTGCTTAAGTGGCAAGTACATCATTGTATATATTACCACTTTGCCAGACCAAGCATCCTCAAACTTTATTACCAGTTTACTTGGTTACTGGCGTTGTTTATTTCCATGTTTCCGAGAACTCTATAAACGTAGTTACATGGTAAGATTGTCAAGATGATAGGCCACATTGGTTTGCCAGACTGGTTTCTCAGAAATCCTGTTGTATGTGATCACCAATATGTTGGGCATACAAAATGTCAAGTTGTTGTCGGGAAGGGTAGCTAATAGGTTGACAGTGAGCTTCTGTTCTATACCTTTAATTATAAGGTCTGACATGAAAGTGCATGTCTACGTTCTGTGTATGCTTGCAGTGCCTCATTCATGCCCTGCAAAGGACGAGGCAGTATGTGTATATACATGACACAGTGCATTGTACCTGACCTGCTGTCTTCTGTATTATCAGGACGCATTGCCTTGTACCTGACAAGCTGTCTTCAGTGTGATCAAGTGTACATTGTACCTACATGTACCCGACTTGCTGTCTTCAGTATGATCAGGATACAGTCCATTGTACCTAATCCGCGTTCTTCTGTATGCTCGGGACACTGAGCACTGCAACTGACCTGCTGTCTTCTCTATGATCGACACCTTGCACTGTACCTGATATACTGTCCTCTATATCATCAGGATACAGTGCATTGTATCTAACCTGCTATCTTCAGCATCATCAAGTTTATTATAACGGAAAGCAGAAATCCTCCAGGCTAGTAGTAGTATAATTTTCACGTTGCAGGCTACGCAAATGATATTTTGCTGGTAAACAATAATATTAACACACTATTAGTGATAACCAAGGGGAGAGTTTTAGAAGCAGTACACCGTAGCCTAATTCAGTGCTATACCGTGCATTGCACGATATCATTCAATAGGGTAGTTTAATCATAAATACTTAGGGTTACCCTATACATCATACCATACCATTCAATAGGGTCCCTTGAACATAAACACTGTAATATAAGCAGACGTACACTACTTAGTGCATGGTTGTTGTGGCTGTGTCCTTGCATTCTTACAAATCAGTATTATTTTACAGCTTTTAGTCCATGAAAAAACGACTTTAATGCATGCATTGTCAGTATCTTCTGAGTGGAAACATGTTGATATCCTTCATGCTCAGTCCAGCTGGCCCTTCGGATATAAAGAAGCTTCGATTTGATTTAAACATATTTTATTAGTCAGTTGCGAAACAGGGCCAGGCCCTATTTGAATCTAACTTGAGAAAAAAATAAATAACAAATTTTAAAAAACCAAGAGATAGTAATGACAATTCAAATAAAACCAAGATTAACATGAAGATTTGCAGTGCATCAACGACACAGATTGTAGGCTTACATATGTCAGAGGCACGACGCTGTTCCTGAGTTACTTACTTAGGAATCTCTTTGTGTTTCGAATATATTAATGAACTAGTTTAACTATGTTCAAGTGGGAATCAATTAAAAATGTTTTACATCCATAGAGAATGGTGGCCAGTGTAAGGGGAGCACATTTCAAAACATTACAGGGTAATTTCTCTCGCTGCATCATTAGGACAATAAAAGAAAAAAAGGAAAATATCTTCATTACTTCTTCCGCAAGAACAAATAAGAGAATGTACCACTTTCATTTTGAATAAAAAAGGTTCATTCGAGTGCAGCCCATTCGCATATGTCCATGAATGCAACCAATATATCTATCACCAAAATTATAAAAGTATTTTTGCTTAAAACGTAAACCTACACCTCTCTATAAAATGTTCCTAAAGTCGGACACATTTTCAGAGTTCCGTATCCGCACTGGTAATGCGTTCTAAAGATTTATTGTAGATGGAAAAAAGATCGGGAAAAGGATATGGTGCTACTTGGCATGGGGAGAATATTAAATTGATCAAGTGGTCGCATGTTGTATGCCGTTTGTTCTTCCACTGTGGGTAATACTTTGCACGGATAGTATGGCGTTAATCTAATAAATATTTTATACATTAATACCAACTTTTTGTTTTCACGGCTTTTTACAAGTATTCCCGATCCAGTCTCTTCACAAAATTTCTCACCATTTGTACTGTTCTGTGCCCCAGTAACTACACGGCTGCCTCCAACTGAACTTTCCCTAAGGCGTCCTCGTTGGTCTCTGAACACCCATCCCACAAAACACTGCCATACTCAAATAATGGTCTTCTGTTGGAGAAAAAAAAATATTTCTTAAGCTGTTCGCTGAAGTGAATTTTGTAAAACTTTCAGAATATTAATCATTTTGCTTCCTTTTTGAATTAAATTTTGAATATGCATATTGCAAAAAAGGTCGGTTTTGAAGATAATTCCAGGATGTTTATGAAAATTTACATTCACTCATTGCACATTATCAAAATATAGTTTTTTTTAAGGGGGTGGGGGTGAATACTGTTCTACTTCCTAGATATAATCACAGATTCGGTTTAGTGGGATTGAATGCGCCAATTACCTATTATACCATTCGTTCATGGACATCATACCAGTATATTCAGGTCAGCAGCAGCAGTTACAGGATTTACTACATCAATATACAAAGATGTATCATCAGCAAATAACCTGATATTTGAATTGACAACGTCGATAATGTCATTTACATATATCTAAAACAAAAGAGGACGAGAACAAAACCATCCGATTCACCCGCTTTTAAAACATCCCATCTAGAAAACTGCCCCTCGATGACCACTCTTTGGGACCGACCACTAAGACAACTTTGAAACCAGTCTAGCAAATTAACATCGATACCAGGAGAGCGAAGTTTTAAAAATCAAACCTTGGTGCCATATGCGATCAAATGCTTTAATAATATGACAGAAAATAGCCCATACATCCTTCTGGTCGTCTAGTGCCTTACCAAATTTATGATAAAGGTAGACCAGTTGGGTAACTGTGGAATCATTCTGCATAAAGCCAGACTGTTGGGATCGAAACACAAGGGAATCTCTATAGAAACAGAACACGTATTTAATTACTGCTCTTTCAAAAACTTTCCCTACGCAACTTAGTACAAAGACAGGTCTATAGTTGTTACAAACATTAGGTGAATTTTTTTTCATGAGCAGGGGTAACATTTGCCCTTTTCCAGTTAGGTGGAAACGGTTTGAGACGCAGAGACAAATTAAATAATTTAGTGAGTGGTTTGGCTATAGAAGCAGTTGCTTCTTTCATCATTCGGGGACTTATCCCGTCTGTGCCTGCAGCCTTGCTACTATTGATGCTAGCTAATATATCATAAATTTGGTCAGGGCCTAATTGTACTGTGTCTAAAATGGTTTTTGGTACCATTGGGTTATCTGGTAACTTATCTTTGCGATCGACAATATTACACAGCTCCAAAAATGATCATTGAGGATTTGCGCTTTCACTTTTGTATCACTATATACTTGGTCTTGATGTATCAATGATGTGAACCCTGAACCCTGGACATTGCCCAGAAAGTTTTTGACAACACGCCACCTTCATTTATCTCTTTTCGTAGTGTTGGAAAGTGTATCGTTCAGTGTTTCTTTGTATTGCCGTTCCACATCTTTATGCTGGGATAAAAATAATTTGTAAGGGTTATAAAATGTGCCCAAGTGGACTACTTTTTTTTAATGTATTCTATCTTTTGCACGTTTCAGATTTCAAAGAGATGAGTTGTACCACAGGACGTCATTCGGTAGCATGCATACAACATTATTGGGTATACACTGTCTCGTGGTATATAAAAAGTATCTGTCCACGCACAGCATATATCACCTTTTTGATCAAAGTTAAAACAAGTATCCCAAAAGCAGGTATCCCAATAAACATTACCAGGCATTCATCTATAATTATCCTAGTCTGTCTTTTGTACTCCCATATATGTCTATAGTATACCTGTTTCATTTGGAATCTAAACAATCAAGATGCCGTAATAGTGCAGTGATCACTGCCAGCAATTGGAGGCAACACCTCAGTCTTTCTGGTGTATTGAGGAAAGTTAGAAATAATTCGGTTTAAACGTGTTGCAGTGATGTCGGTAATACGAGTTGGTTCTTTGAAATGACAGGTCAAGTAATTGGTCGAAACAAATAATCCCAACTTATTACCAGCTGGTGTTCCAAAGTCTGCATTTAAATTGCCCATCACCATAATTGTATATACAGCAATACTTCTCACAATGTCAACATTTTGTTGCAAATCGTCCCAAAACTATGTTTTGGAATTAGGTGGCTATAAATCCCACCCCCAAAAAATTATTATCATGTAATCTTACCTCTGTCCACATTAATTCCAGATTGCTAGATTCTAAATCTATTCATGCCTTGATGACAAGCGCTCATGAAGCAAATAAGGCTACACCACCGCCCAGAGTAGAACCATGATCTCGACGGAGTTTAGGATGGTAGCCTGGAAGTGTAAAATCACCACTAGATACCTTGTCTGATAAATAAGTTTCAGAAAAAGTAATTATATCGTATTAATTTGCCAAAGTGGTCTTAACATATCTTAATTTATCCTGTGAGAGACTCCGTACATTCCAATGACAGAGAGTCAAATCCGAAACAGATCTACCATTAGGCAGGCCAGGGTTCGGGTCCACATCACCAGACAAACTCAGTAACAATATGAACACATAAAATAAGTATCATCGGCAATTAGAGAATTTTCCTCTAAAAATAAGATAGAAAATCTGATGTCTGAGCACCACTTTGTTATTGGCACGTGGTTGATAACATAATCGTACAGCGAAAAAATACTTTGGAATAGAATTAGATATAAACATAAAATTATGTCACTGAACCACCTTCAATACAATATGTTTCCAGTACATAATATATTGACACTGTTATAAAAATGGTACGGGATGGATTGGACTAGATGATTTGCAAATGCATAATTTTAAACACTACAAAAAACGTTCAGTTAATTTTAATGATTTAGCAATGACCGAAACCTATGGATTTATGGTTGAAAATTACAACTATAATTTCGTAGGATATAAGTAGACATACGAATAAGTTCATATCAGTACCAAAGAAAGTTACATCCTTTGGCTAGCAGTATATGTTAAATAATTATTCAAATAAAAATGCACTCACATTTAAGGACTGTAAGGTCACCAAGCGTATACATATTAAGAAAACCACACCGAGGTAACAAATATATATTGCGTTACAGTGCCACAAATACAGATGAATGGGCTTACCTATATCTACAAATATATACACAATGGATGAGATAACGGTAACATTTAATATGCTTTTGTTCAGTCTTTTCCGCAGATATGTGTAGATCAAGGAGCAATTATGCGATCCATCTGTTTGACAATGAGAACGCATATAGATATAGAAGAACATGTTCTCAACTGCAGCTTTTGCTTCATGTAGTTGATCCTCGTAGAATAAGTTCAATAGTTTAAAGCTTGGACTACCAATGTGGATTATAAATAGTGTGTACACAGTCAAAGGGAGAGTCCATTGAAAAATGGAAAAGAAAAAAAAACACTATATATAAACATAAAATGAATTCAAAGGAACGGTTTAAACTCAACCAGTCCCCAGCAAGGAATATACATAAGACAAAAAAATCGATATGGCGGTTCCCAGGTTAATGCAAGATGACATCTTGCCACCGCAGTAGAACTAAATGAAGTAAGGCAAAAACCTGGGTAATATACCAGATGCACGCTAAATGAAACCAAGGCACATGTACATTGTATACAAAATTAATAACAAGAATATCTTCGTCTACACATAAAGCGGATGAAGAAAACAAGAACTGCAGTAAATAATGTCACTCCGTGTGTGTCAAGGCATTTCCCATAGACTGAGAATTCTATGTAGGGAATTTAGTAATTATCGCAGAGACAGTCCTAGTAGGTCTAATGAATCTTCATAAAATCGTAGTAGGTCTAATGAATCGTCACAAAATCATTGCATACCCAATTGTTCTCTAAAATAAGAAAAGCCCAAAATGTAAATAACTGCAAATAGATTGTATCTATATTACTTGTGTCATAGTGAAAAAAATAGTGGCTTTTAAATCACATGTACTCTGACTCAGCAGGGTAGGAGTATTGAAACTGGCCTCCTTACCCATGGTACCACTACAGCTGGGACCAAAATAACACTTGAACTTTGCTAGCTGGTCTACTCATGGACTTTATCATGCATATGTCCGTGATCTAATGAATCAAAGTTACATTATAACATAGTCATCACATACCCAGCTGTCCTCCAAACACAAAAATCATGTTCACTACAATGCCAAAAATGTAAATAACTGTAAATACACTGTGCATGGGTTTATGTCAGCTGTGTAGTAAAGCAGTGTTTTGAAATTACATCATTATACCTTGTGTGTAAATAACTGTAAATAGAATGCGTGTGTATGCTACTTGTGTAAAATTAACAAATTCTATCAAGTAAATAATACGATATGGTACCCTGCATGGTACATTAGTTAGTACACATATATAAGCCGATGATCTGCAAACCAGTTCAATATTGATAAACACAATCGGCACACTCGTAATACCGATTACCTTAGCCAAATCAAGTTATAAGATCCCCATGTTATAAGGTCTACAAGTCATGTAACGTTCACAGGACGATGGTCATCAGGATGCACAGACCAGAGCTTTTTCGTACCCTAGTCTGGTTGCACACCCAAAATCAAAATGTCATTAAGGTAGGTCTATCATCAACTGGTTAAGCCTACAGTTCATCAAGAGAAGTCTCTGATCGGACTACCACTGTACGGTGTAGACCATTTATTTTCAAGAAAAAAAAAAAAAAGAAAAGAAAAAAATAGGACAGATCAGGCTGTTTAAGTAATTTAAGGGGGCTCGTTGTGAATTGGAACAGGTTCTCCTGCAAGTGCAGAGCATGCAAGTAGGTGAAATCAATGTAGGTATGCTGTACCTGCCTTCACATTTCAGTAGCATTGTAATTGTCTATTAATATTTATTCATTGTATATCATGCCCATTAATATGTCATGTTTTGACAGTTGGATTTTAGACTAAATCTGTGTCTTATACTGTTTTATACAAGCTTTGTGAAGTGTACTAATAAAAAAACCTGAACTTTAACTTTTTAAGGTAATGCCCTCGCTACTTTGGTCTGTCACCAGGATTTCCCTGGGTGGGCGGGTGGGAAGACCTATGAATGAGAACTAGGGATCGAAGCAAGCGATCGGGGGGGGGGGGGCTGCCAAATCGTGCAAAATTTTGAAAATTAGTACAGTCAATGGGGCCTTTTAAGTGAATGAAAATAAGGACTTTTTAATCACCTCGATAAACTTTTAAGGGAAGGGGGCTTCCAACCCCCAACCCCCTCCACGGGCTTGCTGGGCCGGGGCCACATGCTATCTTTAACTCTTTAATTACATCCATTTCTCACACAAAAATCAATATTCTTATCAATTTGTACTTAATCTCAAAAATTTTATTAGTTGTTGCTGCCTGTTGTGTCTGGCATGGAAATGATGCGTCATTGCTGCACAAAAAGGCCAGGTAAAGTGTGCCCGAGTGTGGCTGCCACAGAGTGCTGATTGCACGGGTCAATGTCACGTTCAAATTCTCTGAAGTAGTTCAATTAACTTATCAGATTACGTCCATTTACCAACAAAAAGACCATATATGTATGAGAGCGTATGTGTGTATGATTAATGTATTTAGAGAAATTATCCCTGTATATAAACCAGAATATCATAGATGCGATTATGTGGCTCCAGGACAACGGACAATAAGACAAACGTAAAGCACGTCTTTTGACAGTGACTGGTTCATGTTCTCATGCTAGTAATATGCAGTAGACGCCCTTTAGAACGTGACTCATGTACATGTATGTGATGTATGCAGCCCGTTAATATCTGCTACGAACATGTGCTGTGTTGCTCACGTGCAATAAGCAACTATAGTAAATAGATATGTCTAAACTATGAAACAGCTTCTGATTTTTTGTTGTTCTTAAAAGATCCATATTCTGCATGTATTTCCGGGAACTAGTGATCCGATCATTTTTGGGGTCAGAATAGTGTTTCACCATATTGATTTAATATATGACGTGGCGATGACACTGATGCTATTAAACAAGAATTGCCATCTATTTGCATTGTGCATATTGGACAAATAAAAGGGTTCCATTAATTGAGTCCGCTGTCTGCTTTTTTAAGAGTCTGTCGCCGCCGTCACATAGAAAAGCATGCCCGGGAATTAAAGACTGCGAAACATGCTTGATGGTTTCCCGCTGATGACCCTTTTATAAATCCACTTGGCTGTGGAAGCCCAGAATCTTCTCAGTTTTAAATCTAACATGATAATATGTTAATTAGTTTATAGTTTAAGACAAGTACAGTGACTGGATCGCCCATGGAGCGTAGAGTGATTAATGTGTTATTTGGGGGGGGGGGGGTGAGAACTACCAGGAAGTTGTGTGACACGGTTGATCCTGTTTGATTACATTGCAACAAGCAATAATTTTAGATCAAGTATCTAAGGAGATTTAAAGACATTACAAATGCCTTATGTTATTTCAGGCACGTGTTGTAATGTATGCAAATGTGTTGAAGTGGTTGCACACAAATACACAAAAAACCCACGCCAGTACGACAAATGGGAACATCGAACCTGAATAAACTCGATGACAATCAACACCATTTCGTTTTCCCATACCGCTGCCTCAGTAATGTTGGCGCTAATTACAAAAATTAACATGTTTCTAAAAAAATATGTGGGTTTTTGTGTGTGTGTGTGTTTTGTTTTTTTGTTTTGTTTTGTTTTGTTTTTTTGTTTTTTTTTTGTTTTTTTGTTTTTGTTTTTTTTTTAGGTTTTTTCTTGTTTTTTTTCTGTTTTTGGGGTTTTTTTTTTTTTTTCTTGTTTTTTGGTTTTGTTTGTTTTGTTTTTTTGTGTTTTTTTTGTTTTTTTGTTTTTGTTTTTTTTTTAGGTTTTTTCTTGTTTTTTTTCTGTTTTTGGGGGGTTTTTGTTTTTTTTGTTTTTTTTTTTTCGTTTTTGTTTGTTTTGTTTTTGTTTTGTTTTGCTTTTTTTTCGTTTTAGTTTTGGTTTATTTTGTTTTTTTGCTTACCTTATGCCTATTAGTTTTGAGGGAACAGCGATTTAAGTCCGTAAGTCGGAGTGAATATATATAAATCTGCCATTCGGTATCTAAATTATTGATCAGTCATCACGTGTGTTGCCGATGATTTCAACTAAGAGTTCTACGGTAGTTAATATATGTTAAGAAAAACAGATCATTCTAATGCATTCTTATGTTAAGAAAAACAGATCATTCTAATGCATTCTTAGTTGTGTTTTCTGTATGGAAAAAGATAGTTTTACGCGTATTTTGCCTGCATGTCGAACTAAACGCACACAGGAAGCTGATCATAATAACTGGACGGGTAGCTGGGCAATAAAAAGTCATGAGAGATTTGTTCAAAAATGAGTATCATTGGCGAGCTATATGGTAAATCAAAACAGGATTGGAGTTTCTTTCAACTTAACCTATGCCTGTCGGTTGGAAACGTACAGTTGTCGAAGTAAGATTTTCTTCAAGAGAACATTCTGGGCACCCGCATAGACAGTTGGTACGGTAAAAGGAAAAAAGCGGTGAAATTGTTGTAAAACAAAATTTTATCATTAAGAATTCTTAACTAAATACCATGAATTATACCTACTTTTATATTTTGAATTTTCACAAAAGAAGATATGATTTATTGACAAGACCTGCGTCTTCATGGCTTCTCCATGTCGTCACACTTAACACTTTTGTTGCCAAATTCCGTTAAAGCTGAATTAACATGACCACACTAGATTAATAGTCTTTATAAACCCACCTTTAATTCAAATGCCTGCAGTTTCAGCGACCGTACTTTTGAGCCAGGTCGGGAGCTTCGTGGGAATGCTTGGGTCAAAATGGGCTACGGACGCAATCTAAACTTGGCACAAAAAGGTATGAAACACAAAGGTTTCCAGGAAACAACTTTAGTTCTGCTACTGTGATGGGCTCGATGCTGACGTGAGTGAAGTTTTATTCTTGTACAATAATGTTTTGTCTGGTTTGCTCTTGATTTCAAAAAAAGGTAAGAGCAAATTGTTCAAAACCCAGGGAATATGTTGTTATCATACGTGTCCTGCTGTCAAGGACGGGAGCAGTGTAATCTTGGCTGCTATACTGGGAAGAATATTGACAAGACACAAGTCGATAAACACAAAGAATATACACACTTATAAATACGATTAGTTAAAGGGCAAAGCATATTCCCATTAGATTTTAAGATTTAATTATCGTGGCAATCCACCGTAAGTATGCGGAAACGCGATCATGACATTTAGTTGACCTCTAATGAAGGAGTAACCCCATCCGTTCAATCTACTTGCTACCGGATTACACTAATGCCAACACTGTCCTGCAGAAAGAACAAATGCCAAGGTGACACAAAAAATCGAGCACGTCTGAGGTTCACACCAGGTTGTGCTTCAAGTACAGCTTCGAGTCCGTGTCAGCATTTCGCTGGGGATTGTTCCACACCGATTTGCACTAACCGTGGTATGTCAACACGTTGCATCTTTGCGGATGCAGTACAGCCTTCCTGTTGCTCTGCATAGTGGTACCGGCACCGCCTTTCAACGCTTACGGGCCGAGTTCAGTCCGGCAAGGCGATTTCAAATTTTCACTGTCAAAGAAAAAGAAAAAAAAAAACTGGTAAAAGAGCGCTTACAAGCGTTTTGTCCATTAAATGCGAGCCTGGTGTTATTACGTTTAACACATTGCCGTTGTCTGCACTAGAGGCATGATGTCGTGACATGCAGAGGAAGGCTATGGTCACGCGATATGGGCATACAATCCCGTTGGTCGTAAACATCTTCCTTTCGTGTTTCAGCCAAAAATATTTTTTAGGCACAATTTGACAAAAAAGAATCAGTTTAATAAGGTGGACATATTCAAAATTACCAAGCGTGCAGTTAAAGAGGAATAGTATGAAGGTAGAAGATCTGTAGCAAGTGCGCAGTGAGTCTGGAAGGTATTTTGTAAGTGTCAGTAAAACACATAGAAATACGTTTTGGTGTGGAAATGTTGAGACTGAGATTGTTTTTCCTCGAGTTTGATCACACTTTCTATACTGGAGAACTTAAAATTTATTATAAACTACAAGTATGAAATGAAATAAGCACCATCTAAGTTCTCAAGCATCATTTTCAATGATAAAGGCCTTCTATTTTCACATTCTTTCGGATATATTGACAAAATTAAAGGAATACTTACTCAGCTGATATAAGTCATAGTTTTATAACGTAATTTAGGCCTATTGTGATGTATTTTCAATTGAGAAAGGAACATGGAAGAACGTAACCATGTTTGTTCTATGTTTGGCAGTGAGTTATCATTTTCTGGAGTGAAATCCAGAAATAGTAACTCACGGTAGGTCACATGTCATGACCGGTAGCGCCGCTGATGCCTACCAGTACCAGACCAACAACGATCCCGAGTGAGAGAAAAAAAAGTAACTCGCAATCCAGCCATGTAAGATTTTGTTTATTCTGTGCTTGAACGGGTATTTATCGCCAAAAATATGCCGTAGGCCTACTTACAACGCCTACCTGGTGTACCGTGTTTGTTTGTGTTCGTCGCAGTTATTTACGTCACGCATGATGTATAATCAAACATCCCTCGCGCACATTTGATTTTGTCCAAACGTTAATGCACTACGTCACTGATGCAGGCGCGTCACAATTTACTTGTAATAATGTTTAAGTCACGTGATTTACAGTGACTCCAAGTGAAAAGTCTCCGCTTCAAAATGGCGACACCTAAGCAACAAGAGCGACTATTTTTGCGGTAAATACTCGATTAAACATAGACTAAATAAAATCTTACATGGCAGTGAGTGAGTGACGATTTTTCTCTCACTCGGGATCGTTGTTCGTGGGGAAAATCACTCGTGACCTGCGGTCACTCGTGATTTTCCCTACCAACAACGATCCCTCGTGAGAGAAAAATCGTCACTCACTCACTGCCATCTAAGATTCTATATTTCTTAATAAACATAATATCAGTATCAAATTTGATTGTCCTGTATTCACGTGGAGACCTTGTTTTGGTGTTTAAATTCAAAATTTGACATGTTACGCAATTCTTATATAAATATAGTAGTCCGACTTAAAATTCTTATTTGTCCTGTCATTGTGGATGATTTCTATGAACTATGGTCATGTAATAACCTTTCATAACTGTACATTAAACTTAAGGGCATAAATATTTAGGCCTACTTTTAATGAATGTGGGTGTTTTCCAAAGTGGGAGGATTTGGATCCCGTATAGCCTAACTGGTTTAACCCGCTAACAATATGTAGGTTACCTGTTCCAATCAGGTAGAAGATACCTTCATCCATTTAAAGTTCATTATTGTTGGTCGTGGATCCTACCGACAATGAACACTAGCATGTCTTACTATTTCGAAAATGATACTGGATATGACAAGGTTGAGCTGGTGTTCGGTTTGGTCTCATCACTATCATTGAAAACTGTTGTCCGCTTCTCATTTCATGGAACCACTATGTATTTTGATAACAATTTGAATATTCAGGCATTTTCTGCACATATTGCAGTGCAGTAAGTGCTCCAATGGTATTGGGACTGATGTTGTTTTCTTTATAATTGTCTGGGGAATATAGTTTGTTATTGTTAAAGTCTTATCAGGTTGGCTCAAAGTGTTTGATGTACAGCTGATACATGGTTACTTTCAATAAATGGGTAAATTTATACATCTCTCTCTCTCTCTCTCTCTCTCTCTCTCTCTCTCTCTCTCTCTCTCTCTCTCTCTCTCTCTCATGTATAAATAATTAGCATCTTAATCAGCTGACTGACAAGTTGACCTATGTCTGATTATCAATGAAAAAAAACTGTTACTTGGAAAACAGCTACACTTACAGTTACTTTTAGGAATTTCAACATGATCTCTCTCTCTCTCTCTCTCTCTCTCTCTCTCTCTCTCTCTCTCTCTCTCTCTCTCTCTCTCTCTCTCTCTCTCTCTCTCTCTCTCTATCATCATACCTAGCTCTTTCTATGATAAATGTAGTAGAATTTTACAATAATTAGGACTGTTTTACATTATTTTGAACTTTATAGAACCATGAGTTAGATATATATTATGCTTGGCTGACTTGCAAGTACTGCTGGAAACCATACTTGAAATTTGATTCTTATTCTTACACGTTTTGGCTATTGTAATGCAATTTGACTACTCTTCTTGCAATTTTTGACTACCGTTTTGTGTTTTCAGACCTGATGTCACTTGTTTCTGGCTGATGTTTGACATTTCAACCAGTGTACTTGAAAATTCTGACAATGTATTGACTTTTCACCACTATATTTGCACATTCGAAAACTTTTCTTTTTGAAATACTTTTAGTTTATCTCTATTAAGCCTTTCCCCCTTGAATTAAGACTGAGTTAACAGCTTTCCTTGGCATGGGTTGGGCACTAAGTGCCCAACCCATGCCAAAGAAAGCTGTTGACATGGGGCATGTGATCTTGATAAGTCCCGTGTACATTTCTCAGTCAAATTGTTTTTCATAACTGTTGAAATTAGTTGAAAACACTGAAGCAGACGACATTTGACTACCAGCCGGTTTTGGCCTGTTTGAGGGGGAAAGGGTTAAAAACAGCATCACGCCTTTACCTACATGTCTAAAACACATCGAATTGTATAATCATGTGGTTTGGAATCCTGTTGATTGTCATTTTAGGCCTAGGGGGCTTTTCTGATGGATTGATGTTGGTGTTAGTGTCACTTTGTGGACTTGTATGGATGGTTATCATTGTTAAGACGGTGGTTGCAACTAGTACCTATTAAATGCTGAATTTTATTGATATTTTCAACAAATTAGGAACCTGTGCTTGCAAATTCTCTGATGTGCTGCAGATTTTGGTCCCTTTTCTTGAATTGTACGGTCCTATATATGCACACGAGTGATACACCAGTTCAAGCCAATCTAGTGAAATAGGCCTATAATTTTAAACAAAACCTTTTTGCATTCTGTCATGTTAAAACTAGACATGGCTTTTTTGACACTATGGACCTTCGCACAAGCGTTTTGGACTCTTTCGGGTGCAGACGAAGTAGAAATTGATGTGGTTCAGCCATACATACCAAGAAACATTGCCTTTGGTCGGAATTGACTTGGATTTGTTTCATTAGGACAACGGTTTAGGTATGGTAATGACACTGTCTAATTTGGATTTAGGTTTTTTCAGAGGTATGGTGGAACTATATGTTTTCTGATCCGTAAACATCCAAAGATTTGTATCCATAGATTTTTGCGGGATTGGTACCTTTTGAGATTGTATAGCATTCTTTCTGACTTGGTGGGATTTTCACATTTTCCGTACAGAAGTCACACATTTTTTTTTCAAATTGAAATCAGAGAAATTATGTATATATATACATATATATATATATATATATATATATATATATATATATATATATATATATATATATATATATATATATATATATATATATATATACACGGTTTCTCAAAAGTTCCTGTACCTTATAAAATGTCATGTGAAATTAAAAGTATTTAACTAATTAATTCCATTTAATACCTTGTGTGTCCTCTGTCCACTTAATTACAGCCTTCAAACGTTAAACCCTGGAATATAGCTGTTTTTTCAGAACGGCGGACTTTGATCTTGAAACAAGTAAAGCGGGCACTCGTCACAGAAACTCCACCTGTCCCAGTCTTTAGGCGATAGTTTGACATTTTTGCAAAGGCTAATCTCTTGTCTTCCTGTTATTGTGTAAGTCGTGGACGTTTTTGTCTTTTATAAGCTCGGGATCCCAGTTTCTTACTTAGTTATATAACGATGCACTGTATCCTTGGAAACACTTTCTCAAGACTTTTTAGCCTTTGGCATAGTTGACGGCGAGACCGGTGTCTTTTACCCTTGGCTTTGCAGATAACCTCCTTGGCTCTGGCAGTCAAGCCTGATGGACCTCCAGATCTACGCTTATCATGGAGAGAATTTCCCAAGTTGTGTCGCCGCCACCACTTCTTATCTCATCGTCACTTCTGTTTAGCAGTCTGGGTATACATGACAGGATTTCTCAGCATTTGATAGGGCCATTAATGGCTTGCGCACGAAGCTCGGACTCTGAAAATGTGGCCTTTCCAGAGTTTATCGCAACCATTTTGACACACTTTCCACTGACTTTCAATAAATGATCAATACAATGGTCAAGCTAGATATTTATAACCTGGGACTGGAGAAGTGATCTGAATAAACAACCACACTCCACTTGTTTGACCAGGAGTGTCCCGCTAGTAAGACAGACAAACAAACACAATGAGCACTGGGGTGAACGTACTTTTGACACACCCCGCATATAAATGTCCAGGATCAAATCAAATGAAATAGCACAAATTAACAGTTAAAGAAATAAGCTGATCCTCACAGGTTGTTTATTTTCTGTCTAGAAATTACTCCGAAAGTCACGGAAGGGGTTGTCAGAAAAGATCATTGGAACCTCTCCAGGATATGATATTTTACTTTTGATGTCCGTTAATAATAATGGGACAGGGGAATTCGTTTGTTTGCTTGGCAAGATACAAATTGGATAAGTTGAACAAAAAAAAAAAAACGTTCCGAGAATATGTTCCAAATTCTTATGCATTTATGACTGTTATATGACACATACTCACATCTTCTGCCCTGTGTTTTTGTGTGTGAAATAAACTTGTAGCTTTGCCTCTGCGATGTTGTCATTCAAAACAAAGTATATTTTCTGGCTTAAAACTCGAGTTTATTTAACTTGGGAAATGTAAAACATAATCGCACTTGGCATGTGTGGGTGTGGATTCTCATGCGGATTTCCATATTTGGGACCCAGTAAGTTGATTGTGCTTTTTGTTTTTACATCGATAGAGAATTTCGAAGTAGTTTGAACAATTGTAGTGACTAGTCTGAACTGGCTCATTCTTCTCCCCATAGCTCAAGGTTTCCTTTTACCTATGAGTGACCCTTGTCAGTGGTTCACCTGGTTGTAAGGGGTCATGGACTAATGACTGTGCTAACAATGACATGCTTCAGTATCATGCCCACGCAAACAGACCCCGTGTAGTCAGCACTGCTGAAACTCTTTCGTGTAAACTAAAGTTTCGAGCTCAGTTTTTTTCACACAAATTTAATGTTCACACATCTGCGTTTTTCGGAGCATGTGTTTCAAGTATCAAACTATCCAAAAAATTAAAAGCTTTTGGTTCATTTTGCATGGAGTGGGTATATGATTGCCTGTATTAAACCAGTGAAAATGCCACTCGACCCAAACTTATGGGAAAAATATGAATAAAGGAATGATGTAGGCTTTTAACAGAGGCGCACCGCAAATTTCAACGTACATATATCATTTGTTGGTAAAATTATTAAAAATGTTGCATGTTGGCGTTCTAGGATCCATCCTTATTACGGTATGTCACAATGCAGTGTGGTCTTGTTCATAATACGCCTACAGCAGGAAAGACCACCAATACTATAAAGGTGACTACTCCAATCACTGAGGCATTGAAACTACCGTAAAGCTAGAGGTCTGGGGCACTTATGGTAGCCTTGCAAGAGCTGGGGTTCTGTATGACGCTTTATATGAAAGCTTGTTCGCCTCACTGTAAAGAAACCAGGGAGTTAGCCCAACTTTTGTGGAACACACCGAAATTTGAACAATTTTTTTTCTGATGAAAATGATACTTTTGTATCTTAAACAACACTTGTGTATAGCAAATGAGGATCTATTGTATGTGTGTGATTGCACATTGAATCTAAAGATCGATGGACAATATACTGTTTACAGACTTATTTATTATTCATTTATTATATCTCAAGAGAAAGGTAGATATCTTGCTTTTTTCTTCATTTGAAACAAGTTTCAAGGTACGACTTTGTATGACATAATTAGCTGGCTGTTGTCTGCATGTGTCATGATAAGGGTTAAATGATTCTGGCAATTAACCAGAGAACTACCAAGTTGACTTTGTAACGATATTGTGTCTTGTATGATCATAAAAATATCAAACTGATTCAACCACCAATTCTTCATGACTTTCTCCACATGACACCAACAGCGTCCCCTGCACGAACAAAAATGGATATATATATATATCGAACAATCAAGATAGTGCTCGGCGCAAACTGTCACATATTTTAAAGGCCAAGCCGTTACTACTACATGGACAGAAGTATTTTATTTCGTTGACATATGGAGACAGAAACACCCAGAAGCGAGTAAGCACATTAGAGACGTAAGAGTATATTCATCGTGCAAAGCGGATGAGGATGTTTTTTTTCATAACTTGATATCACACCATCGTTTTGGTCTAATCATTCTGCAGTTACGTCGGAAATAGCAACCTACAGGTCCAAAATTCTGAAAATGACACTGTTCAGTACTGAAAGACCTAGGCAGCTTGAATATAGCAAACGACATTTATTTTAAATTCAATAATAACTAGAACAGACTGAATTTCCAACAGAAAATCAAATGTCTCCCGGTGGAACACTTACGTCTCTGAATAAGCTACAGGTGATAACAAATTACAAATGACCTAGTTTGCTTGAAAATTACAATCCTATTTTAGCTCTCACCTGGATACATTACTCTGGCAATTTTCATCAAGTTCTTCAAGACTTATTGCAGAGAAACCAATTTCACATAAATGACCCTGTGACCTTGAAAATTAGGTCAAGGTCACCCAAATACATTCCCAACCTAGGTCTTACCTTGATACATAATCCTACCAAGTTTCGTCAAATTCCATCCTGTTCTTCATGGCTTATCGAACGGAAACCAATTTCACATAAGTGACCCTGTGACCTTGAGAATTTACTCAAGGTCATCTAAATACAATCCCAACCTAGGTCTTGCCCAGATACATTATTCTACCAAGTTTCATCAAATTCCATCAAGTTCTTCAAGACTTATCACACGGAAACCAATTTCACATAAGTGACCCTGTGACCTTGAGAATTTGCCCAAGGTCATCTAAATACATTACCAACCTAGATCTTGCCAAGATACATAATCCTACCAAGTTTCATCAAATTCCATCCTGTTCTTTATGACTTATCGAACGGAAAGTTTCATCAAATTCTGTCAAGTCCTTTAAGACTTATCGAACGGAAACCAATTTCACATAAGTGACCCTGTGACCTTGAGAATTCGCTCAAGGTCATCCAAATACAATCCCAACGTAGGTCCTGCCTAGATACATTATCCTTCCAAGTTTCATCAAATTCTGTCAAGTCCTTTAAAACTTTCCGCACGGAAACCAAGTGTTGAAGAACCTGAACAACAAGAAGAAGCAGAAGAAGCGGAAGAAACTGGCACTAAAACAATATGTCAGCCAGCTTCCACCGGGAGACATAATTATGGAGGTTGCTGACCCAAATTTAAACGGGAATTGCTACGAAGTATGCAGGAGAAAAGAAGTTAGATAAGGAAACTGGTCGATTTGGAAAACATAACAGCAGTTGAAGAGTACAATTTCTGTCAATTTTCTCAGCAAAAGAAGCGGTTTGAAACAAATCAATATAGTGTCAGAGAAAGAAAAAGACCAAAACAAAGGAAGCAATGTCCAGAAGTAAAGTCGAGTCGTCTGAAACAATCAGAGACCTAGTATTTGATTGAAACATGTTTTATTCAAGAAATCCAAAGTACATATATTCAATTGGTGTTCGTTTCCAATTGGGGGAATCCTTTTTAAACCCCTCTTGTTAAGAAAACGATGCTGTGCACAGGACAGACAAGACATACAGCAACACACAAAGAGAACATGGACTTAGACAAGACAGAGAGTGGGGCTTTCATTCGGGTGGTATCATCCAACCATCAGTGTGTATTTAGGGATGGATATACAAACAGCAAGGATCGCATGTTCAAAGATGCGTATAATCGAGATTTAGACTAGAACGTATAAAAATCATTCCAGACCTGCTTGGATACATGTATGAAAGTCTGCATAACTAACCAATGCTGAGAGAACTAAAGTGATTTGTAGCAGATATAAATTCATGGATAGCTAAAAAAAATGTCAATGTTTACCAGAAAAGAACATTCGGGTGAACCATATAACAGGGTTTGGAGAGTCAAGGGAGCAAGATGGGCAAATTTATCATGTAGTAGTAGGCAGGGTTGCTTATACTTAGGACAAGAGAAAAAATAATGGAATGCATCTTCGTTAGGTGAGCCACAGGAGCAGACAGGCACTTCTTTGACCCCGATTTTGAATAAATGCGAATTTAAAAGCCGTGCTCCCAAGTGTCAGTGGATGTGCTGGATAGCTAAAAATCTATATACTAGATTAAATAATTGCGAGAATTTAGTTGGGCGGGATATCGATTTGCATAATTGAGATTTTAAACTTTGAAGCGAGGCTGAGCTAAAGGTTTCTTGAGGTAGCCGATTCCAGAGTCTGACAGATGAACGGAAGAAATATTTATAAAAAAAAAAATAGACCGAGCCTGGAAGTGGGTAAGATTGAAAGGGCTACGAGTATTAAAGGATGGTGTTTCGATAGTAGTACATGTAATTATGGAGCATAACGGCTCCGGTAGGCACTTGTTAACCATTTTATACATTAAGATTGATTTAGCCAACTTTCTACGTTTGGCCATAGTTTATCAACCAGCTTCCTCGCACAGTTTTTCGATGTTATTACCACGCAGTACTCCCGTCATGATACGAGCAGCCTTAGGTGGAACGCCTTCGAATCTTTTTGCATCTAAATCAGTACAGCCACTCCAACCTGGGCCAGCATACTCGAGAATAGGGCGGATAAACGATATATATATATATATATATATATATATATATATATATATATATATATATATATATATATATATATATATATATATATATATATATATATATGTGTGTGTGTGTGTGTATATATATATGGAGAGAGAGAGTGTGTGTCTACCGTTTAAAGAAAATTGCAAGCTTTTCATGATGTTAATCAATTTACTGGACTTTGTTACAATTTCTGATATATGGTCCTTTCATCGTAGAACTGAGCGAAGGGTGACACCGAGATGTTCATGTTTTGATGCATCATCCAGAACACAACCTTGAAATATAATTGGTAGGTGATTTTGAGATTTAGTTTTTCGGGATAGTACCATGGAATCTGTTTTCTGAGCATTTAATGCCACTAAACAAGCTTTGGACATTGTTAGATGTAAGAGATATCGCAATTAAGAGTTTCAGCTGCAGTTAAAGGGTTCTTGACAGCTACAGACTGGTATCAGCGGCATACATTTTGATTTCCAAAATCCACGATATCAAAGTTAAAGGCAAGGAAGAGTAGTGGCCCCAGAAAACAGAAGCCTTTTCCATTCTCCATATGTCATCATTTTATGTGCAGTAATTTTAGGAAAGATGGAAATATTCATGCGTTGATGTTAACGCAAAAGAGCATACAATTATTAAGGACGCTGATCACACCAATTGCTGCCTAATAGCAACAGAAAATAACTTGAGCAGGCTAGTTCTCAAAATGGACCAGGTTAAAAAAAAAACAGATTTCAGAGCAAATAGCAATAGAACTGAGATTCTGCGAGTCAATCATGCCAAGTCCCTATATAAAATATACTGAAACAAATTGGAACATTTATATTTATATATTTGTGGAACAAAACGCCAGACAAAATTTATGGGATATACGCCTAGCAGTAAGGGTGGTTAAGTTATACCCCATATATGGTCACATTGTTAAGCTGTGAAATGTGCTTTGCTAAAGAGTATAATCTCTGTGCCCAGCTTCGCATGCAGAACGTCTTATTTTACACTGGCTCCCATGAAGTGATAAGTATATGTAGGAATGCAATTTTAAAATAAAAAATGTCAAACATATGTACCTATTTCTACAATCAAATAAAGGTAAATTTTCGCTTGGAGGTAATTGGTAGTTGGCTGGACTTTATACCATAACAACGATTTACGCAAAAATCCGAAAACAAACCTTTTGGTTTAATTCCTATATCAAAGTCGGAAGTAAACCAGTATTTTATATTTTCAAAAAATGAAATGACAAATGAAGTAAATGCATAAAAGATTTACTAATAACCGAACTTTAAATTAAT
Organism: Hermodice carunculata; assembly: GCA_964020975.1. Lineage (NCBI taxonomy): Eukaryota > Metazoa > Annelida > Polychaeta > Eunicida > Amphinomidae > Hermodice > Hermodice carunculata. The sequence continues at coordinate 81,594,333 of OZ026617.1, forward strand.
CATATAAAAGATATAACTATAAATCTCAAATTTAAACAGATTATCTTCCTTAAAGAGGTATGATTGACATTCAACTTTTTTAGAGTGTGGCAAAAAATGTAGATAAGATTAAAAAGACGGAAATGTGCCAGATTTTGTATACATGTGTTAGGAAAGCGAAATAGAAGGTCAGTTATCGTTGATAAGACATTGAAACTTCAAATTGAACGCACAGATGCAGGACAAATAGAGGTACAAGAGTTCTGACAGTTTTTATTTTGAAACTATATCTTTATAGAAATAAGGCATTTGAGTTCATGTTTCTACACAGAGCTGTCAATACATACGAAAAGTTTGCAGGCGGAAAATATTTGACAATGAGGATGTACTTTTTAGACAAGTAAAGCCGTTACACATTTATTCTGGAGCTGTTATGTTATTCACTATTTTGTTAGACAGATTATTTTTTTGCAGATTTTACTTTGGTGGAGCCCAAATGGCCAACTTCGCAACATAGTATGTACTATAAGGGAGTAAAGGCATAAAACTATTAACAATCGAATCTCTATAGTCAGAAAAAAAAATAAACTATGGATGTTAATGTGAGACATCTGCGCGACATGTTGATCAATTTAAATTAGTTATGGGATTGGATAATCGTTAACAGTGGCCAAAAGATATGTTAGCATAAAACAGTGGCCTGGACTGAAAAAAGTATGATAGTTTTTTAGCTTAAGCGCCAAACTTGTATTGGTCACCTTACTTGAAAATTCTAGCCGACAATGGCTGCATGAAAACGGACATAAAATGGGACAGCATCAGAAACACCGTTTTCGCAAGGAAATCATTAATCTAACAATAGGTCTATCATTAAAAAAAACGAAGATTCCAAGAGTTTTTCCTCTATTTCAATTTTTTAAGGCAGATTTTTCAGATGCAGATCGATACTAGTCTGAGAACTAAGGTTGCCCTTTCCTAAGAAAAAGTGTGATAATCAGTCGGTTTTTATATCAAGCAAAACACTGTATTTGTGTCTTTTTTCATAACCACTTCCTAGTAGTTATTACCATATTCCACAGTCCGAACTCTTTACTCTCCATAAGCTAACCCATCATTGTCTAACCTATATACTTGTACATTTGGCAGTACTCTTGTCCACATTGCGCACGTTCTTCTGTAGAATTTTGACACAAGCTGTATTAGCCCAAATATATTAAAGGGTCTTCAGCGGGTAACTACTCAGAACATGTCTCAGCGCCTATTTCCGTACATGTCTTTCTGAGAAGCAGCTCCTTGTCTAATTTAAATATTCAGCAAAGACAGCCCACATAATAATAAATAAATATGACCATGGCAAATGAAGAATTATCTAAATCTTCATTCTGAAAAAAGAATCAAACCAAACATAATTCCTAAATTTGTACAGCAAAAGTTCAGAACAGAAAAATTTGACTTACCCCTGAACCAGTATGTACCCTTCCCAGCAGGATAGCTTATCTTAGTTAATCCACCTGCCAGTGTATAACTGAAGTAGAAACAAACTGGAGCATTATATTCAGTCCCAGTGATTGTAAAATAAACAGGTACAGCTCGACCACCTGTCAAAACCGAGGGAAGTCCTAACAATTACTGCAACAATGGACATCCTGTACCAGAAATGTGAAACAAACTCCATGATGACACCCACTCCTCACTTGGAAAGTCTCCAGACAATAAAGCTCTATTTCACTGCCAACCCTGAGTCAATGTTTGAACGTAATGGGTCAGGTTTCTGACATTTGATTAAATACTGTCAAATTTAGTGGGGGGGGGTTGTTTTTTTTTTTTTCTTTTTTTGACAATGATCATCGAACTATGGTGGCTATACCGCTACATGTATATGCTGAGGCTATAATGTTTCACCAAACAACCGTGGCTATGCACCTATGCTGTTTCCCCGGCCCAAGTAAATTTCCAGACAAGTTGAACTAAAATGCTGTGTTCGAGATGACTTTACTGCAAAAGAACGGAACACTACGGCCACTTTCTTGATTAAATCCTTCAGCCAGGGTTGATCAAATTTTATTTGGGAAGGGCGGCATGACACTTTTCTTTTGTGTTTCAAAAAAATAAAAATCAGGCCTTTTCAGTATGGTGGGTCGAGTTACCTAAACCACACATACATTTTTTGTATGCCTTAGATAACTTGGACATTTGCTCAAGCAGGTTTAAAATGGATGTTCTTTCCCCTTTTACACATTACCTCATTTGTCACCAGCTTAACTTGTTACCTGGGCACAGACAGAGGCACTTTTATACTTCTTCAGAAAGACAAAACATAAGGTGTATGTTTTTGAAAGATGGCCCGATCAAGTGCAGAGGTGCTCACCATCAGAGACACAAGGCGGTAGCATTCGACATATGGGTCGATAAGTGTTGAATAATAAATACGCATGCAAACAGGACTAAATTATAAAAGCATAAAATACATGTACCAAGACTAAAAGGATGATATTGTACAACAAAACCATAGTCACGCCAAACCTTAAAGATATGACGGGGTCTCAGATCACACATATGGGTCGATGAGTGTTGAATAATAAATACGCATGCAAACAGGACTAAATTATAAGAGCATAAAATACATGTACCAAAACTAAAAGGATGGTATTGTACAACAAAACCATAGTCACGTCAAACCTTAAAGATATGACGGGGTCTCAGATCTAACATATTTTTTTACGTTGGTCAAGACCCGGGTCAAAGCCAAAAAGGCCCACACCAACAGACACACGAGGCGACCACATATGCCGTATAGGTTGTTTGAGCCTTTGTGGTGAAGCAGATATTGCAGATAATGGACCACCCCCGAGGAGCGATCAGGTTCTTGACACCACTCTGATCTCTTATCAAACACTGAGGTCAGGTATGGTCTTTCGGACTCAACCATCCGATCACGGGCGTAGCCAGGGAGGGTTCAAACGGTTCGGACAAACCCCTCAATTTTAGCAAAATGTCCAGCTTGGACCAATAAACTGAGAGAGAGAGAGAGAGAGAGAGAGAGAGAGAGAGAGAGAGAGAGAGAGAGAGAGAGAGAGAGAGAGAGAGAGAGAGAGAGAGAGAGAGAGAGAGAGAGAGAGAGAGAGAGAGAGAGAGAGAGAGAGAGAGAGAGAGAGAGAGAGAGAGAGAGAGAGAGAGAGAGAGGAGAAATCAAAACACAGCCTTTTTCCTTAGCATTATAAGATACTTCATTATTACCGTGATTGGTGCGGTTGTGCCGAACACAGCAAAAGGATTGTTGCATGTTATTATCATAAAGGTTCCAAAATTTTGTTGCCGGCCAGGCCTTTCGTGATGCCTGAATAAAATTAGCCTCAGTGCATGAAGTAGACTTCCGGTTATGTTGATCAGTAGAATGATAAAATTGAAAAGCAGCCTTCATGGGTTACTTTAAGTATCGGGTTGTGTATCTGTAGCTTCACTGAAGTTTAGCATCTGGGTATAAAACTACAAAGGCCCAGCTTTGGAAAACTGGTTTAGATCGAAATCTAGCAGAAGAATGTCGAAGTTCAGTGTCAGTATAAAATTCTTTTCGCCCTCAAGTTTTCACTCATAGAATAGTATTTGCTACATGTACACTTCACAACTGACTGAGCGATATTCAAATCCATTTTTTTTTTCAAAAGGTCCACAATTCACAATTTGTCAAATGGAGGATATAAATATAACATTCCGTTTTTAACATTTTAAAGACTGCAATTTAAATTTCTGATCACTATAGAACTATAAAGACCTGAAGTATCTGTGCCTCCAATCTGAGAAAGTTAAGGATGCTACTGGAGAAAGTATAAATATCTAAGAAAAGGGTAAACAACAGTTGAGTGGAATGATTACCTTTATAATATACATAAAAAGGCTTAGTGATATATCTTTCTGATCAGTAGCCATATTTCTTCAATAATAAAATTGACATTGAAAAGTTTTAAATATCTATAATTTTAGAAATAAATTATTATTTCTGTCATATATTGTATTTAACAGTTTTGAATAAACAAAGGCCTAGTGTATACCTTGAAGTTTGGCTCTTCTGTATTGAAACGAGATTTCACTTAATTTCACTTGATGATAATCATGATGATGATGATGATGACGACGACGACGACCACGATGACGACGACGACGACGATGCTGTGATCATGCTGTCAGGTTTTAATTGTTATTATTCATTTTTTGTTCAGTACGGTTCTACGCATGCAAGATAATAGTGACTTGTTCCATGTAAAGTGACTTAATTGCGCTGTATTGCGTCATTTTCATTGATTCTCCGCTGCACAGGAATTCTCGCAAAAATAGTTAATTTATTCAGATCTCAGCTGAAGGCAAAACTAATAAAAAAAGGTGAAAATAAAAAATGTGCAAATTTAACAAATTACAGTACCTTTCAATATATACTTGTTACTAATTTGTATAGTATGACATAAACAAAATTAAAACATGTCCTGACTATAAATACTCTTACATGAACAATTCAACATCGTAAAAATCATGATGTTGCATCAATCTGTCAACCAGATTAGATTTCTTGAAAAATGAGGTAGATTTTATATGTTGACGAAAAGAAATACAGAATAAATTGTGCTGAATATTATTGTACAAAATATCACACGGTTATACTTTCAAACTTGACTTTCCTCTTTCATCTTCAACCTAATAGTAAAGCAGAGACCAAAGGGACCAGACAGCACAAATAAAAACTGCTGCATCCAGTGGCTTTTAATTTTCAACATCTGAGGATACAATTAAGGAATCATAACTGATGCTTCAGAGATTTAACTGTCAAAATGGAGATACAAAGGTTGATACAAGTATGGGTAGTTAAAAGTAATGAAGCTCAAATTTTCCAATCTTAGACTTCTAGTTTCCATTTGTTTTCAATTAACTTTATCGTAAATCTTGGTGGATGAACTAAGCACTTAGAAAATTATTTTAGCCTCTAAAATGGACCACTTGCACTTCGAATCTCAAAATGTTCTGGACCCCCTTGCAACGTCCTGCAGCCTCAGGCTACTGGCAGATCCATTCTTTATATCATTTAAACCTGCCAATTTAAAACCCTGCCTACGCCCCTGCTAATCATTGGGTGTGCTTTTGTTGTTCGTCTGTTGACAAGCACATCAGACAAGAACAAAATGAGCAAATCTTTCCCTGGAGATTGAACCGAGAAAATCCATTGACAAAGATAATGCATGCCTTCTGAATTCCATTACAACTCTGCGAATATGCACAACCTTACGTTTGGAAGAGTAATTTACTTATGCCTAGTAATGCCCTCATAATAAAGGCATACACTTCCAGTTGATGTATCAGCGATTGTTTAAGATTCAGCCAGTTCATCGCAAACGTTAAGGAAGAAAGACCGATGATACCCCATGTGTGAGCTTTCAAATTAGAGGCAAGCCCCAGATAACCAACGGCTACACCGGTGTACCTGTACTAGGGAGCGTCGTCATGATACTCTGCTAAGGAGGTCATATTAAAGTTCATGTTACAGGTAAAAGTGACGGATAGAAATTTTCGATGCTACTTTTACCTGTATTATGAACGTGTCAAAGCCTTTGGCTGCGTCCAAGCTGCTCAGAAAGGCAGCAGAACCGGCATTAAGTGTCATATAATATCTTTCACCTAGATAACAACAAATTTAGTGCTTCTGTTCTGTATCCGAACTGTGCCTCACATACGTTGTCATCTGATAACAGGCATAGTTCTATTAACTTGGAGAGAACAGACGTGAGGGTAATAGATCGATAGTTAACATCATTAGAAGCAAAATATGGCTGTTTTAATACTGGTACAATGCCTTTAAGTCGGAAAACCTCAAGTATTGCACAGCGGTCTTGAGTACGATTATTGCCATCATACTCAACAGTTACATTTTACTGAGCCTCAGACGAATGTACCCAACACAAGCCCAAGAAGACATACACTTCTTTATTTAGTGCTCGATACTTATCAATCGTAAAGACCTCCATCTCGTGTTCAACACTGAGCAGTCTGAAAGACATTCACTCCTCCATCTAATGTTCAACACTGTTCAATCATAAAGACATATATTCTTCCATCTCGTGTTCAACACTGATCAATCAGAAGAACGTTCACTGCAAAGTCGGTGGTCAATAGGCACACACAAACATGTGATTATTCGATGGTCAATGCAATAACGGTAAACACACCAGTGATTGCGCAAATCCGTAAACACGACACGGCGGAATACATTTCGCTTGTGAATGGGCTGGGTGCGTTTATATTGCATTGAAATGCTACAGCCTCTGAGTCCGATAATAAGGTCAGTAAATAACAAGTAATTGACTGCATTTTACAATAACACATAAAATGCAAGTTATTTCACCGTCCGATGCCAGCAACCATCCTTATCAAGTAACTTACAACATAATCATAAAGGGAAATATGTCATGAATGTGAAATTAGAAGTTGCCAGTTCCACAACACTTAACTGCCTCTAAACGCTATATTTATTACCCTCACCAAAACCCAAAGCGCAACTTTGGTGAACAAATTTATCTTTGTTTGATTGGTATCATGAAAAAAGAATAACCGTTGGATTCAATAACTGTACATTAAACAGATGTGAGAGAATCATAGTGACTTGCCCATAATCGCATTTTACTTGCAAGCGCATAACAGAAATCTTAAATATAGGTTAAACGGTATTTTTGCCAGGAAATAATGTTTTAAAGGTACGTGCTCATATCTATTGAATACGAATGTACATTTTATCAAACCAAGTATCCATAGGTTACTGCCCAAATGTTTTGTATTCTTATGACGGCAATCAGAATTATCATCTGCTCAATCAATATTATTATTACCATAAAATGTCAATTAACAATGAGCCTACATAACATGAAGCTAAAGATTAGCATACGATAGACAAGAACGAATGGAACACGCATTGCATGTTGGTGAGAACTTAGCAATCAGCATGTTCATTGGCATTCGACATTTATCCAAGTCATGTCCTTGGCGTATCGTTGGACTAAAGTCTACTTTGGATTCTGCACGTCAGTAACTCGATCCACAAATTAAATTACCGCACTGTGTTAAGATGTCTTGTTGAACTTAAAGCAGGTCTTTCGTTCATTAAGTCAAGGCCCCCATTCAGATATACCTTTTTCTGTTGTTTTATCTTTTGTCGGGCAGATAGAAATAAAGAGCAGACATGGGAATTGTATTCATAATTGACTCCATAAAACCTGATCAAGCTTCTACTTGGTTCTGAGAATCTCTTATGAAGAAGGACTGAAGTCAAGTAAGGAAGTTGTGCAACAGGGTCCATCCGTCCGCATAATGTAATAAAATGTGCCCAATATCTTAACCCTTTCCCCGTCAAACCAGCCCCAACCAGCTGGTGGTCAAATGTCGTCTGCTTCAGTGTTTTCAACTTATTTCAACAGTTATGAAAAAACAATTTGACTGATAAATGTACCTGAGACTTATCAAGATCACATGCTCCAGGTCAACAGCTTTCCTTGGCATGTGTTAGCCACTTAGTGCCCAACCCGTGCCAAGGAAAGCTGTTGACTCAGTCTTAATTCAAGGGGGAAAGGGCTAAGGGTAAGACATGCGCCACTGGTCGATAGCTGTTTAGACAATCAAAGCACGTTGACGCCATTGAAAGCAGCATGAATGAACCAGATCTACGTAAACACAAGATATAAGTGTCATTCTTACCCCTGAAGCGATATTCAACCTGTTTGTCACATGCATTTTTCATTGACCCAAAAGTGAGACTTGTACAAATTGAAGTGAGTTAAAAGATGCAAGATGTCGTCAGTATGTGTATTTCTAAATCATCAGATTAAGATAAGTCGCCCGCGACTTGTGGCAGATTATAATTTTATAGCCAACAAACAAGTGCGAAGGTTTGTGGTAAAAGGTTTGAATTAAACGAGCATAAAAGAAACATTATATTATGCAGGAATCTTATATCAGATTACAAAGTTACATCCACGCCCCATCCCCAGAAGTATCATTTAACATTATAACTACATCCAATGAAATGTGCATTGAAATGGGCGAGTATCTCTGCGTGAAAACAGATGAAAGATAAGTGTGCTCTGTTGACTGGAGGACAGAATATCCTGTGCGTTTCATCTAAACATAGTGTCGTTTTGATTTGCCTGTCACGCAACATTGTGTAAAACCAGATCATTAAAGACAAATTTTCATCAGAAGTTTTGCCACTGACATGCGCCTTAATATCTAACCCAAACTCATCCACTTTTCATCCATGGTGTGCACAATGACAAATTATTAGAATTAACCCACCCTATCCTTCTCCTGTCTGGAATAAAAATGACTCAACAACAGTCCTGGTATTTATTCTGTGAATGTTTTCTGTGAAGGGTAGCTTTAAGTGCCTGCATCAAACAAACGACCTTCCATATGCGCGTTCTATTTGCAACCTGAGCGGGACAGAGTTAAAAAGCCAAGAACCATCGAAAACCGTACCACTTGGATATATTGGGTGATAAATTCTACGATACCCGAGTGGATTGTTTCACCTAATCAACGTTGAATAGCGTCGACCGCAGAAGTGTTTAACAGAGTTAAAACGGCTTATGTCAAGGGTAAAACAATTGCTCTCGGAGATGAATTCGTTTCCTCCTTTGGGCTTCTGTCAAGAATAAAACAATTGTTCTCGGAGATGAATTCGTTTCCTCCTTTGAAGACGTCTATGGGCGCCGCTTTTGCCTTTGACATCAGAGATATCTGTTTGATTGAGGCTGAATTTAGTTGGATATATGATTGTTTTTCATCATATTCTTAAATGACATGAACCATACTTTGAATGATTCATGTAAACCTATTTTAAATGGAATATGGACTTAACGACAACACACTCGTATTTGTGAATTAACCTTGCTTATTCTTCGAGGTGTATCCCTAGTTAACTGCCAATTAAAGGTCAGTTTCTAGACTAATCATTTTCGATAAAAAAAACGCCGCCACATCATGCCATTTTGAGCCCCAAATACATAGAATTATTGATTGAACATGTGGACACGAGGACTGTGTACAGAACAAGTCGTCAAAGGGCTGACCACAATACATCCCTCATATGAGATGGCCAAAGTTCCTGACCACAACTCAACTGAACCCAATTTACATTACTGATCGGTTGGTGAAGCCGTTTAAGCGCATAATTTGCATAGGTATACTTCAGAGACAATTGAAGATCAAATTGTGTCACGATGAATTTACTGTTTGGGATGTAAGCTAAGAAGTGATATATGTGCACCTGACATGGAAGACGATTCTTTAGTGGCGGCTTAAGTGGATGACGCGGATAAATATTGCCATGCATTAAGCAGAATTTAGAGGGACAATTCGTCGCCATGAGAATCAAACTGAGAAGATTATTTTACAGCGACTAAGCCAAGGTAATCATTTACAGCTTTAATTCTTTGCGTCTGTCTGCAGTTGTGTACACGAGACGATTTAAAAAAGCGATAATTTCCAGAATGTACACAAAAACAAAAGGAAAGTTACAAGAACACTATTTTTCACTTTTAATGTCACACATACATCGTAGTTTAATCATGTTTTTTTTACATACTTATAGACTTGCATCGTGCTAACTTTATATTGAAATCACCCCTGTTACCTATTTATATTTACTCAATGTTGCCTTGCTCAAAGCCATGTGATCAAACTTTAATATAACTTATCAAAACAGAACAAACAAACTGTTATAAGTACAAAATAATTTAAAGTGATAACTGTTCAACTATAGTTACTTCTCAAACGAAAATCTTAATTTTGATGTCCAAAAAGGTCTTAGTATTTTTATATTTCGAGGTGATCATGATTTGACACCACCGCCACCACCCACCACCCACTCCTTGAAACTGAAAGGTACCTTCTTCCGTTGTTGGTCGACAAAACATAGCGGGTTAGCATATATATATATATATATATATATATATATATATATATATATATATATATATATATATATATATATATATATATATATATATATATATACATATATGCTTAAAAAGATTGCTTTGAAATGGGTAAGTAACATAAGTGACATACAATAACAGAGGTGACAGTAACTGAGTTGACAATTATAAATTATGTATGTACACATATAAATATATATCTATATATATATATATATATATATATATATATATATATATGATTTCAATGCGTGCCCAAAAGTTTGAAATTCAGAAGTGTCACACTTCTGAATTTCAAAATTCAGAAGTGTGACACTTCTGAATTTGACTACTTCAAAACCGTCAACCAGATTCACTTCAACTATGTAGAGATGTACCATAAGTGGATCCCTACCAAGCATGTTTAAATAGTCATGTGACAGTAATTTGTAATTTTTATGGTGTTTCTTGTGGGAGGGGGGGGGGGTAAATCTGTATAACATATTCTGCTGTTCAACAGGTGGCGCCACCAATCCTTATTGCTTTTCAATTTCTGTACTTTTTCACGTTGCTTGACTCGTTCTCCCGAACTGCAAGTTGAAACTTTTTTCACTTATAAGGAATGAACGTGGACTTACTTTCCACTAAAGTGGTGTACTGACTGGTGGTGCTGTCATTTTCAGATTTTTCAACAAATTGTCAAAATTAGGACAAATCAGTAAAAAGATATGTACGTTAGCAACAGAGATGATGGTGTTCAACAAGGATGACCTTGAAATCATTCTGAAGTTCACAGATCCACATCAGTCTGTGCATGTCAGCTAAGCACAGGACAGTCGCAGTCTCATTGTTATATATATTCAATTTCATGTCAGATAACGTCCTTTTGATAATCTTCCAACAACAATGTTACAACAATGTTAGGACGTGCGACGAGATTGATGCTATCCAAAGCATTTCTAGCCAGAATATTTGTAAAACTCCAGCATGAACAAGAAGAATGTGCTTAACAACCTCAATTGGGTCATATTATGTCAAGGGAGGAGGGGTCCTATTTTAAAAACAAAAGTTCTCACACCCGCAGGTCGAGAATGCAGATAAAATAATATCTTATCTTGAACTCACACTGCTTTACACGTCGACTTTGGACTCCACCAGGTGGTACCTTCTAGTATTTAGTGTTCTTATATAACGCTTATGCAAAATGTCAACTCTGGTACCACATATATCACCTCTGTTGCCAACAACAACAAAAATGCCCAAGTACAAAATGTAAAATTGACATTCATATTTCAACACTAGTATATAAAGAATATGACTTGACTATTGGGGATCTTTAAAATCTACACTTGATCTGCCAGTTTTTTATCAGTTTGATATATGGAACAAATGTATATGATATTTCTGAACCGTGTTACCAAAGTGTGTCTTCCCTATAACTACTCGTCGGGTAACAGGGATTATAGTAACAAGGATGACACTTTTGTCAAAACGGGAATATAGGTGAACTTTTTCATTTCAATATTTTCGCCTTCACAATTTGTATGTATTCTTAATTTGGCAAGAGTTTGATTACGATAAGAAAATGTTTTTACAACATTTCGTTCCTCAGGTTATCATAGTAGCTAGCATCTGAACAACATTACCTTTATGCGTAAAGTCAAGCTGCTGACATTTTAACTTTATATAGACATTCCAGGCTGGAGGAGTTAATGCCTGCTAACCTTTAAAGGACACTGAGCATTCGGGAGTTCTTCCTGAGAAATAGAAGGGTTTATGGACATAAAGATATGCAAGCGTGTCTGTTCAAGCTCACTTTATAGCATGACGCATATTACAAATGCGTTCCCTAGAAAAGACTGTCGGTTAACCAGGAAGAGCACATTTTGATCGCGTATGTTACTTCATAATTGGTGATTATGCAATACTGTGCCAGTATATATCAAAGAGATTCTGACTTTGAACAAATGTGCTGCTGAAAGTCCACTCAGATCAATGTTCTGTGTATGCCTAAGACGTATATCATGTTTTGACAGTCAACTGAAGTAAAATATTAAGTACGTGTTGTTGCCTTTGATCTGCTTTGGTTCCCTATGATGCATTTTCCCCTGCAAATGCAATTCTCTTATAACTCTGCAGACAAGCCCCTCGATATATCAGGAAGCCCCCTTGTGGTATTGTTCTCAGTTTGCTGTAACATCACATAAGCCCACAATAAGGTGTATCTTCAGCTTTCTTTTTCCTATATCAGTCATTTTAGAAAGGAGATATTCCTATCAGTTACTTCAGTATGCTTTCGGTTGAGAATAATGAAGAGCAATTTCCTGTTATTGTCTCCATTACGTTGTCTTCAAATGTTAAGCTTTGTCACACCGAAGTATGTTCTTCAAACATATGTATGTGATTATTGGTGTGTACAATTGACGGTCGATATGGAACTGGAATCCATGCCTATAATCCTGCTCAATCCACATGGACTGGAGAATGCAAACGAATATGTACCCTTCATATATTTTCAAATATATATCAATCCAGTCAACCTGTGGTAACAACATGGAATAAACAGCAATAAGGATTTCAACTTGATTTTGCCAGTCTTCTATGTTCATTTGATAATACGTTAAGTGCCGAGAAACCGAAGTTTGGAGAAATCACCAAAACGCAAGAAGATCACCCTAAGATGGCTGGACTCACCACTCTGTCAAAAAGAGCGGCTTTCAAAAACACCCTAAAATGATGTTACCATTTCTAACTAGTGAAAATGATGATATACTCATCATACAACCTGGCAAACAGAGCTTCCATCTCAGCCATTCAAGTCACACTGTGTGCATAATGCTGGGCTGGCGCTAGAAAATTTATCGTTTTAGCCAGTCTGGCTAACTTAGTTGAAAACTTATACGCCAGACTTAGACCTAGCCAAATTAAATTTTGGAGATTCTACTTGGGGCAGGCTCTAAGAGTTTCATTGCATGAGCCATTTTTTTTTAATCAAGAGTATTTCATTTGCCACAAACAACAAGATTTAGGTATATGATAATTTTCTTATAAGCTGTGAACTCGTAGCCACATATTATGTGCAACATCCTTTAGCCACTTTGGCTAATTGATAACATAAACGTTTAGCCAGTTCACACCTTTTAGCCAGTGGCTAACTGGCTAATGCTTAGCGTTAGCCAGTAATGCTTGTCTGAACATTAGAGACACTAGAAGGAACACCCAAATGTAAATTTGTGGTCATTTTTTTTAAACAGCTTGGACAAAGATGACGATTTCTGTGGTATTTTAATCGGTAGTCTCAATACTACAAAAGCTTATTAGCAATTCTTTGTTTAGGGATGAATTGTCCCGTAATGGGTCACGAAAGCAATTGACAGGCCTTGTCTTTGAAGTTTCTTGACAGGCCACTTCTCTGAGTGCCTTTGCTTTACCATTGAAGACAGCAGAGACAAAAGCAGCTTTCTACTGCATAGTTGCGAATTGTTGCTCCTCTTTTCTGCATAATATATACTGGGTTCTACATACTCTTGTCTGAAGCTATGTCGATAGACACTGGCAGATCTATGGTGGTTGAAATATGTTTCATCACGTTCCTTCCTGTCAAAGAAGATCAACGAATATGGTCTGATTGACAATTGAGAACAATTGTCATGCGGCTAATGCCACGGAAAGAACCCGATTCAGGATGGGATATATCCGTTTGAATTTGGCGCTGGAATATCGGACTTATACTTTTTTTGCCCGAAATGGATTTTCTGGGACATTCGTGACAATTATAGGCGTGTTGTTGTGGAAAAATGTGGATTTCAATGGATTTATCTGTGTGATGTGCCTGTAAAATAGTTTTGAAATAAACTGGTGAGTTGCAGCTTGTTGGTTTGTACAGAAACGGAGAAATCATGTGAAACATGAAGCGGGATGGTGGTACAGATGTAAGCAAACCTTTCCATGAAGGAGCTCTAGGCCTATCTGACCACGTTGTGCTTTTAGGCCCATCCTCCACCATCTTATTAGTACGAATAATTAACTTCACAGATGAATACACAATAATATTTTATTGCAGATAAGGCCCGATGTGGGCCATGGAACGCATACATGTTCCAGGTTCACCCTCTTTACACCCCCACCCCACCCCCTTATACTAGCACAAAAGCTTGACTGACTTGAACGTTAAGAGCGCCTGTGGTTTTAACATCAAGTTGCAGGCTTGCACGGCCAAACCACTTCACAAACATGTTCACACACACGCCCATTCCAAGATGAACGGTTCCTCTTAAAACGTTTGCAACCAGTACACAAAGGGTGACGCCTCCTGACTAGATCGAAATAAGTGGCGGTTCGTATCGATGTAAATCAGTCAGGTCGTGAACGTCCGATACTTTGATTCCAAGGGCCATCTCATAGAGTTCGCGACCCTTTATCAATTCTAACTGTACACACAATGAATGGATAATTGCATCAATTTCCAACAACTTTACTTATCGAAATTTTATGAAGCATTTTCAACGATTTTCATGATCATTCGAAGTGATAAAAGAATATCTTGTTAAATATAACTACTTCCACATATTTGCTAATATGATAATCAGTTAGAGGACTGCACAGGACAATATAAAGCTTAGCTGACTTGTCAGTCAGCCAAGGTCTACGCCCGTCTATGACAAGCCAACAGGGCCATAATGCATAGGTCTTACGCGTAGCCGAGCCTCCACTACACGTAGTAGAGGCTCGGCAACGCGTAGTCGAGTAAACCAATCAGATTGCAGTCTCTACTACGCGTAGTCGAGGCTCGGCAACGCGTAGTCGAGTAAACCAATCAGATTGCAGTCTCTACTACGCGTAGTCGAGGCTCGGCAACGCGTAGTCGAGCTAACCAATAAGATTACAGTCTCCACTACGCGTTGCCGAGAAAATGTTCTTCTAGAACACGTTGCCGAGCCTCGGCGACGCGTAGTGGAGAAACTATACCTCCCATAGCGTGTAGCCAAACTATCCAATCACTGATGCTCTAGTAAACTGTATTAGACCTGTTCGACTACGCGTTGAGAAATTACTGGTCTTGACGACGCGTAGCCGAGGGAACCAATTAAATTTGTTTCTCCACTACACTTTGTGTAGGACCCAAAAACAATTGGTTCTCTACTACACGTAGCCGAGATATCCAATGAAAATTGACTCCGGGCAACGCGTAGCAATAATACCACTAGAACTTAGAAGTTAGTTCCATGAACTGAACAACGCGCAGCTGTGCTGTCTTGAAAAGTAAAATTTGATACCCATTCAACCTCCGTTTTGAAATATGGGTTACAACGCTTCGGCTATGCGTAGTACAGACCGTGATTTGATTGGCTGCCTCGACGACGCATTGTGGGGAATTTCAAGTCTCGACTAAGCGTTGTAGAGAATTTCATGTTTCGGTTACGCGTTGTAGAGACTTTAATTTGATTGGCTGTTTTAATATCAGTAATGATTGTAAGGATGTAAATGATTGGTTTGCTTTTCTTCAGCCGAAAAGTGCCATAAGTTGCTCGACTACGCGTAGCGGAAGCTCGACTACGCGTAGTGGAAAACATATTCTCGGCAACGCGTAGTGGAGACTGAAATCTGATTGGTTGGCTCGACTACGCGTAGTGAAGGCTCGGCAACGCGTAAGACCAATGCGTTATGGCCCTGTTAGCTTACCATACCCGTCGCCCATCTGGTCATCCACAATTCACGTTTTCGACTACTTCTCGAAACCGATATATAGTTTTCTTCAAACACGGTAGGGATATACTTTGGGTGGGTCTGTACAAAGCTTTTTGCATGGTCACGCTCCAGTGGTTTTAATTTTAATTTTTTATTTATTTATTTTTTCATTTGTTTATTAATTAATTTATTTATTTATTTATTGGTTGGGTTCAAATTAAATCGTCTGGAATATCTCTTGGGTATTTGCTCTGAAATTGCATTAGGAAACGTATGGGGACCCTACACCTTATTATTTTTTTTTTTCAAGAAATAGTGTTGCACACCCCCCCCCTCCCCATTTAAAATGTTTTTATGTGTTTCTCCACTTTGAATTCTAATTCAAAATCATCATTCAGATTATGTTGCAACTTGGCAGAATTTTTCATGTGCAAGGGTCAAAGGAAGTCGATGCGCAGGTGGCGTTGCTCTGGTTTACTGATTTTTTATAATTTCTTTTCAATTTGAGTGTTTATGGGTAATGCATACAATTTTTATTGAGAATGATGTTAAGTCGATGGGATTCCAATAGTACTTCACCATTTAAATTCTCCAAAATTATCATTCAAATTCACTTCAAATATGGCGGGGAAATACCCGTGGTAAGTGGCTTCCGAATCTTTTGAAATGATTTCGCTCCAGTGATTTTTGGATTGAAAAATGGGGAAGTTGGTAAATTAAGAATTATTTTTAAACGGCCTTTCTAATTTCTCACAAATTGCATCGGAAAACTTTTGATTATCCCTAAAACTCAAGTTATTCATAAGGTGGCGCTGTGATTTCTGTTTTTAAAGAGTGTTTTGGTGTTTGCCGTATATCTAACTTCAACTTAAGCATGTCCTTGATTCCTTTCTAACATGCCGGGAATGTCCGTTGACTCAATCTCCATTTATTGTTTTTGCTATATGGTGCTGCTTGCATTTCCTGACTTTAACAAATTCTTAACATTCCGCACGCAGCTTGGCAGAGGCAGGAGAAATAAGCCTCCTGTTGGGAGTATGGGACGGGATGGAAAGCCTAGCTAAGCTCTTGTCAAGCTTTCCAAAGCCAAATACCCGGAACGAAGGACCGTTTGACCGAACTGTCATACTCATACTAGGGTCACAAAGATGAATGCTATTGCCTTCTGTGAAACGCAACTTTTTTTTTTATTTTCCTTTTTTTATAATTGATACAGACTTTTGCATATTTACTATACCGCCCTGCCCATTTCAGGCTTCCATCCAAAAACCCAGCGGGATCTCTATTGCGTTTTGCCATTTTGATCATACGGCCAATGATCACCGAACACTAGGACCAACATTTCCGATCTAAGCCTTGCCCACTTGGATTCGCCCGAAAGTTTATTTCAGAGGGGTGTAAGTGTCCGCCCTTGGTTAGGCTTGCAGGGCACAGTAATTTGTAAAACGCTTTTCCATATCACGGGTAATCCATCAATCCTTCAGCATGTCACAAATTTAATCACATTTAGGCCTGTCGACTAGATACTTAGGCATATCGCAATCGCATATAACATGCAGGCATATCGCAATCACATATAACATGCATCGGCCATGTCACATGTTATGCATCATGGTGCATAATTTGGAACTCTCCTGATAAAAAAAGTTAAACACGGCCAGGCCTTGATAAGTGTCTTTGTGAAGTCCTATAGGCCTAATCATAAGAAAATAGACCAAATGACAGAATTCACCAAAAATGGCACAAAAAGTAGCAACAAATGAATGTATAGGGAAATAATAGGAATACACCGTGAAACATTATGATAAATTTTTAGGCATCTGTTTCTCATGTCCAGACATTGTTCTAGGAGCAAACAAGTTGTTAGGTGAAAAGAAGACAAAAAATAACGACAGAGGAAACCGTAGGAAAGTAGACAAGCCTTCAGTTTTTATTATTTCCAGTGTGGTTATCGTCGCTCGCACCTTAAGATGTCAAACATGTTTACAAATGTTTGCAACGGCATAATATGTCAGGAATTGAATTCTAAATAGGCCCCTTTCATGGGAAATAATAGTATTTAGACAATATCGTAATCAAATATCTGCCCTTTTTGAATAAGTAGGCATCCTAGCTTTGGACCTATAAGGTGAAACAAAAATGGCTTCGGCCGAAAGGATCTTTAAATTAAATCATGAAAATTAGGCCTTATGTCAAAATATAGTGATGCGATCCATAAGTTTAATTATCAAAGCAACAGACAGACTGGAAACAATAACACAGTTTAAATGTCGTGTCATTAGAGTATCACTGGAGAACTAATCAAATGTATAGGCCTATAATCCAACACTCTAACCTTTTTCTGTGTCACTTTCTGCCATTACATTTAAGTGCAGTCGCCGTGTAAACTTATGAGTCGTGGAAGTGTGATATAAATCTAATAGAAAATTTGATAGCTGATACCTGTTTTAGAACTATTTGTATCCATTGCTAATTCCCTTTTGGAATTGTAAATAGGATCGGTTAGAACCCTTTCTTTCCAATTAAATGAATATATATTTTATCGATGTAAAGTCCGTTCGTCTTGTAGAGACTGTCCATATTCAACAACGTTGATAACATGGGTCGTCTTAACAAAACCTTACATCTCTTTACACAAAAGAAGCAAATGAGAATTTAATCAGTTTGCCAGGCACAGAACCTCACAATGTCTAGCTATTCAAGGCCTTTATTATTCAGCTTTGAAGAAAACGTTGTACCTAAGAATGATTGTAAAGAAAATCAGATATAATGGTACTTACATACAATTTTTACATTTTATTACATTTTTTCAGCTTAATGTTATTTCAAGCCGGGCATATCTGATTCATTACATTTTGCTGCAAGATGTTTTTACAAATTGCCAAATGTAATAATATTATATTTTGCCGTAACTTATTACAAATTGCCGCAAGTATTACAAATTAATGCAGATTTCTGCTAATTTTTTATCACAAAAAGGCAGTTATTACAAATTGCCGCAATTGCTACAAACTGCCGCATAACACTCCTCCTGAAATTTCCGTGCATTGAATTGAATGCTTTATACTGTTTTGGATGACCTGTCATAAAGTCCCGGGGCGGGGGGGGGGGGGGGAGGGTACTTCCATGTTGGATTGTACTGGGTATGTGCCGCGGGAAAGGCCCTGTTTTCATTACTCCCAGGATTAGAAAAGGCCCGAAAAATGTATACACCTGGATTAGGAGAGGAGTAACAATTAGGATGCAACAATGCAGCACTCCTTTCAACGCATTACAAGGATTAACAAAGGGTACATTTTTACATCTGGTATAAGATTAAGATGGGGTATTGTAAAAAAATGTCCGAGGCACACACACACCCTGATGGTGAGTGTGTCCTTCCCCCCCCCCCTCCCGGGGCATAAAGTGCGTATGCATCCCCATATCCATATTTTCATGATGTACCGTCTATGCTGCATCCAGGGAAACAGAAATCGGATATGAAGTGCCATGCATTCAAAACAAGCACTTCCATGTACTCTAGGAGACATTGGTTATCATATTTCATTATGACAGCCAGGATGAGTTGACCTGTATGTTCCTACAGGATGTATTTTCTGCATTTTTTACGAGACAAATGTGTAGAATGTCATTGCGACACGCAGGCTGACGTCATGACGCAAAACAACTACTTCAACAGGCAGAGAATTCCTAGCTAAAAATTCCTTCTCACTCAAACCACTGATTGTTTCTTATCTTCGGGGCTATTTGCGGTACCTGGACTTAAACACGGGCTAAATTAAATCTTGACAAGAACAGAGTTTCCTTCTGAGGTTCCACCTGATGGAATTCTCTTCCCCTTACGCAACAAACGTATCCTTTGCTATCAATATCTACGTTTTGATTTTTAAATTTTACATCCATTTCCAGCAGGCATCATCTTTCGCGAATTTTTTCTGTAATTTCAGACTTAGGTATTATCTACTGAGTGCCATTTACAGACTTTCTTCAATGTATAATCTATATTATTTGTTTACATAATAACATCTGGTCGTAGCTTTAATAGTTTTGCTACTTCATTACACGTTTTGGCATATTTATAGCCCATTCTATTATGCAGCGCCCGTTAGAAAATCAGTGCACAGGGGAGGGTGCGTAAACAGTTGGACTGTACCTGTGTTGGACCAGGACGTGTTATGAGAACTTCCCTTGGTGTTACTCGTACGCACGGCTGAATACACTGTTGTGATAACATGAGGCCGGCAGAATAAGCAGCCCAAAGCATGGGTCAAGCTGACAAATGAAAAGGAAATTGACAGCAGTGTACAAGTTTACTAAGTACGTAATATAATAGCGCGTTATTCAACATAAAACATATCAAAAGTTTCTGTAATATAAAAGGTACCGACACATTCTAGCTCATCCACACTCCGCAACATAAGAAAATGTAAGTCAAACAACCAAACTGAGTATTCAGGATTGACATGATCGAGGGTATAATGAACATACGGCAGTTATCCTACTTTGCTTCCGCCTTTTTCATTCTCTGTTATCTTTATCTGGTCACATTTGTCATTGTGTCTTTCGCGTGAGACTCCAGGTATAATGACACACAGTATTGTATGTATATGATTATTAAGAAAATTATTCTACATTTTCTTAAAAGAAGAACTGAATTGTGATGATAAGAATGAAAAATAGATATATATATTCTTTTTCTCAATGTTCTAGTTTTAAGATAAAAAAATCTTCTCCCACTTCCAAGATTTTCCAAATCTTTAAAAAAAAAAAAAAAAAAAAAAAAAAAAAAAAACAAATTTCATAAACTTTTCCTTGAAACAGGACTTCTCGATATGTTATATCTTACGGATTTGGCGCGCATTTTGCCGAATGTTGGCCCAGATGAAGCTGCTAAAAAACAAACCCAAGTGACTTCCATATGCTCAGTTCATTTTCTATTCTGATTTGCGCAGCAGGTGGTGCCCCAGACAGTTTGGCTTACATAACAAGCGGTGAGTGGCATAACCCTAAAGGGTGAATTGACCATGACAGAACAGCTGTGATGTCATGTTGGCTTACGGAGGCTCATTGTTCATAATAAACTCTTGGCCAGAATGTGTCCGTCTTCGACGCAAGTAATCCGCCGGCTGGCGAACTGGACATATTTTAACATATGTTGATTGTTCCAGTAGCATTTTTGCTTCGGAACCCCTGGTGGTTTTCGACCAGGAAAGGGAAGGACAGAACTGATGAAGTGCTCCTTACACTTCAGTTACCTAATTGGATAGAAAGGGCTTCATCTACAGAGACCTTTGCAGTTTCACCAACGCACAGGAGAGTGACAACAGATGTGTTACACATAGCCCTCTACGTTGTAGGCTCATAGTCCAGTGCAGGTAGTATTCACAAGACTATAGTAACTTCGCTGAGCAATATCTCCAGCAGTTTATGCAACCTTGCACATGGAGAGCTTTCTAAATTCATACGCCCTCAAGTGTTTTCATTACTACGTATGTAGACTTACATTCAGTGACCCTTTTGATCTTGTGGAGCAATGACACTGCAGAGCAGAAGGTACATAATATATACTTACTATGTGACACTTATGGTAGTAAATGAACAGAGCCGTACTAGAGGGCAATAAAGGGAACTTCATCCCTGTCTGAGCCATAAATAGTTTCATTCTTTGATAAGGAAAAGCGCGAATTCTTTACTTGGATGTCGCTAATGAGTTCATTGAAATATGGACTAAAGCAGGTCCTTCTGATTGGGGAATAGAACATTTGCTCGTATGCTCGTTGAACCAAGGCACCAACTCCTGGGGACCGTGCAAATGACATTGCACTGTCACACAGTGTATCTATTATTACATGAGGTTCTAATGAACTGTAATGTCCACACATTATTATAGTGCTTGCAGGTACCGGTATCTGAAAAGTATCCAACCAAAACTATGAGACATATATTCAAAATAACGTTTGTTATCATATTATATAAAACGTATTTTAAGAAGTGTTTGCTTTTAAAACATACAGTCATCTAATAGTTAAATTAAGATATAAGAAAGTGTAGGAACACTATTATAGATTATTGACATTAGTATTGTATTATCTTTTCATACCGATATAATGTGATTTGTCTTAGATTAATTATATAAATATCCAGTGGATTTCAGATGTTATATAAATGATGTGGTAAATATGTAAACCAAACAATGGTAACCAACATTTATACAAGGCATGTATGAGGCAAGGTATTCCTTTAAGTTGCTAGTTGCTGGTATCAAATCAATTAAAACTACAACTAACTCTTGTCAGTACCTGTCTAAAGTCAAGAGAGACATTTTTTCCTTCATAGTACATTTCATATTCGTTGACGAAAAAAATATCATAAAGTTGTTGGTATGTCTGCATTGAACGTTTAGATTTCGACCTGGCTTGTGTGATCAATGAATAGTTTTGCCCATGGATAGTTCTTGTTCGCTCGGATTTTCGGTGCAGCTTCTCTAACATTGTTGAAAAGTATTGGTAGCTTCTATTCCTAGTGATAGTCAACAGACACTGCATTTTTGACGGATGTTCAAGTCCTGCCCTTACATTTGGTGATGTTCATGTTATCGACTTGTCAAAATTTTTGAGGATTGTTTACTTGAACTTATTTTGGACTATGATACTGACACGTAATAGTCTCATTTCTATCCACCGGTAACTGTACCCACTCTTTTGCCAACAGTGTCATTGTGTCCTGCATATGCCACTTTGTCTCTTTTTGACCCCTGTTTTTTGGCCCAAGTAATATTTCAGCCACCTCGCCCTTATGTAGCTGTGATGGCTATTCTACCAACTGCTGTTTGAGCTGAGGTGAAATTGTTTCTGGCTCCAGCTTCTGCCCCTCGATTGTAGTTTTCCTCTTGACAGCAGTGGCTGCATTGGCTTCATACAAATTGGTGCAAAGAAAGACACTCATCTGAGTCTGTATCTCATACCAGTATGTAGTCAGGGTCATTAGAATCTTCAAGCTATACGACTAGTTGTCTTTGAAGTTGCCTCTATATTTTGCTCATATACTTTGTAGTTTCAATAAAAATATTTAGTGTGTAATCTTAAATTTGGGAGATGGATCGAATATTTCCAATTTTGTTCCCTGAGTAGACCCAGTTCTGAAACATTAGACTCGGTAAAGTTGTACCAGATCAGGTGTGTAATTTGAAAGCTGCAATAAAATCGTGTAAAATATACCTCTTTCATAGTTACGGTGGGACATTTTATACGTTGGAGTATAAATAATGATACAGTGACTATAGCCCATACAGGCATGTTGTGGCCAACAAGAAATACGGCTGCAGGCCACAGATGCCCCATATGTCACAATAAAATTGATAATTAGGGAAGAGAAAGTAATGTAAAATGAAACACATCATAAAATGTACATATTCCAAGTACATTTCATCTGTAATACAAGCAACACACGTTTGAGAACAGACAATAGCGATTTACACTAATTAATCAGCAGTGTCATCTGACACACAGCTGGATGCATGAATAAACAAAACCCCAGCTGTACATCTTTCCTGTTGACTATTATTCCTATTACGTCCAATTACTGTAAAATAAGCTATCTGGAGATACATGTACACATGACACAAGTTTCACATTAGGTAAGGGTAATTTTCGCTAGTTCAAGAGTTTGGGTGGATGCACAGATAAACAGAATTTTGGGTGCACATCTTACATATTGATTGGTATTCCTATGCCTTTCATGATTTAAAAGGAATAATAGTTTATAATTTACATTTTTTTTTAAGAATGAATGTGGACCCATATCAGAAAATACAAACTATTTTCCCAAGTGGATAAGTGGATGTCACGTTTTCTCAGATATGTAGATGAGGGGTTGTGATGTCACCTGGACTAACTTATACAGCTAATGCTGACAAAAACAAGGAAACCTGACCAAGTACACATATTGCACTTTTAATATGAATGAAGCAGTGCGTTTAAATATAATTAAATTTACGAAACGGATATCTTTTTCTCACTTAATGAGAATAAATAATAAATAAAGAATGCAGAAATCAATACAGACAAGCTAACAGGCCCTGTGGTTGTGTAATTTAATTTTTAATTTTATTTACCGAAACAGGCCCACTAATATACCACACTAATAATATGAAAGAGGGTGATTAACAGACACAACTCCTTATGATATGCCTGCTGATGATGTATATCTCAGCTTGGTGCCCCCTTCAGGTTGGTGTATAATATATGGAGGGTAGCCCAGGTTACATCATACATCAGAACACTTACTGGAAATATAAAATAGCTCTCAACTAAATACTTTTTTGAGAAAAAATGTTGAAAATTTGTTAAATGAACACCTCAAATGACCATTAATGACAAAAAGAGTAAAAAAAAACTATCACTGTTGCTCCCCTTAATGTTACGCACTGTAGGATATATGCCCAACACAAGTTTGACATCAGGCAACAGTCATTTTTCCTTAGTCAACAGTAGTCTCTAGATACACAGCCAGGCGCAATTACAAAATACTCGAGGCACACACCATGTGACAGTTAATACTCTTATTAGGATTTATAACTCTATGTCAAATGCTTTTTGATACATATCTGCAACACAATGTTCTCTGACGGATGGACAATATTACCCAAATCTAAAAGTTCTCAAGGTTGGAGGCTTTAAAAAGTTTAACTGGCCTATTTCAATTACTGGCCTAATAATAATGATAATAATAACAATAATAATAATAATAATAATAATAATAATAATAATAATAATGATAATAATAATAATAATAATAAAAATAAATTAATATTACATAATAACAACAACAATTACTACTACTGTTAATAGTAATAATGAATAGCGGCAAGCTCTTTTCACCACAAGACCGTTTTACATGACAAATTTCATTGGCAGGTGTTGGTTCCTGTACATTGCTATATATGAATAAGGCACTTGAACATGGCCTGTAGAATTGGCTTAGTGTCATCTCCATGTATCATCCAGGAGAAAAGCATGGGGTCTCGTGACAAGCTCGTCTAGTGCCGGTAAAAAGTTCTTTTTTTCACCTTGCGAAGTCTTGGTGGGACTGTGGCAATGTACTCGTAAGTAAGATACGACAGTAAGACATGGGAAGAAAGTATTTTGAAAATTGTAGAATAATAATCATACATTTTGATTTGCTGTAGTTGCCATTGGTGATGTCCTTGTTTCTGGGAACTTTTCTCAAAGATAATTTATTTACTCATTTCGAATATCCCACACCAGGGCCGGAAATCAGTCATAGGCGGTCCCAAGCACTTAGCCAGAAATTGGCAGTATTTACTCGATTATTACAAACTTGATTCATTCTTTTGAAACATAAACTAACAGTTGAAAAGTAAAAAGAACTTGATTTTTGAAGATTTTCATAGTGCTAAGTAAGTGTCATCATAGAGTTTGTTTTTACATTTCTGGTACAGGATGTCCATTATTACAATACTTGCTAGGAATACCCCAGATTATACAGGTGTTTGGCTGTAACTGTTTATTTAAAATCATTGGGACTGAATATATAGCCCCAGTTTGTCTTTACCTCAGTTATACACCGGCAGGTGGTTGAATTAATGTAACCTATCCAGCTAGAAAGAGTACATACTAGTTCAAGGGCAAGTCAAATTATTCTTATCTAAACTTGTTCTATAATATTTAGTAATTATGTTTGGTTTCACAGGTATTTTTTCTTCATATTGAAGCTTTGCATTTATAAGCAAAACTTAGCTTATTTAGCTAATTCATTTGCCATGTTCATATTTATCCATTATTGTGTGGCTTTTCTTTGCTGAGTATTTAATTTTGACAAGGAGCCATTGCTCAGAGAGATATCTACTTGTACAGGCTCCAAAACATGTTTTGAGTAGTTACCCACTGAAAACCTTTTAATTTATTTGGGCAAATACAGCCGATGTCCAAATTGGACAGAAGAACGTGCCAATAGTACTTCAAAGTGTATATAGGTGAGACAGTGACAGGTAAGCTTATGAAGTATAAAGAGTTCAGATTATGGAATAGGGTAATGACTACCACGAAGTGATTCTGGAATGAAAGACACAAATAAAAGTAAGAACATGATGAGATTTAAGCAGTTTTTATGTGAATTTTGCGGTAAATGTAATGTAGCGTTTTCTGTGTAAGGATAGTATTTTGTTTGTGATTGTCTAATTTTCCATATTTTCGGCAATGGAGGATTTAGTCTGTACCAGAATGTAAATTAAAGTTTTGTTTGACAGTTGAAAACAGGTTTACCTTTATTAACATTAGAGCCATATGGATCATATTTTGAGGTTGCAGTAGCCTGCTCTACCCAGAAAGTGAACACACGAGACCTGCCCAGTATCAAGTCAGCAGGCAGCCCTCTGTGTAGAATACAGCACTCACCTAACCCCATCATAATCTTTCATAATGTCAGTGTGGTATGTATGTATATATATATGTATATATGTATATGTATGTATATATATATATATATATATATATATATATATATATATATATATATATATATATATATATATATATATATATATATATAATATGAAATAATTTTAACGTCTTTGTGTTTTTTCATAGTTGTGTGCTGCCAGTGTAGCTATTTTGAAAACCTTTCTGTTCTGGTAATTAAACTTGATGAACTTCTGAGGTGGGCATGAGGGGGTAAATATCATAGCACTTGTAATTGCTTGCTTGTGTCATATCAATGGTCCGCTACTAAAAATGCACATGCACTGTCTCCATCACCTAAGGGGCTAACCATACATCCATGTAGGGTCAGACGTACATGTATCTCTACCAGATTGGAAGAAATGGTCAGAAAGCAGAGAAAAACTCCCTTGCCGTGGACCAATGCTGTCACAAAATTAAGTTTTCACACTTAAACTTGGATTTCTCCTTTGGTCAGCCGTCACCTTGAACAGGCTTTGCCTCGCTTCTCCCTTATTTTCTCTAACTTGTCCTCATGTAGTCCTAAACACATATTCACAGTGTCCACATCAACGCTGAGGTAGGCAACCTTCTGAGTGGCGTCCACTACTTTGAGCCAACTTTTTTTAAGCTTAGTTTTGTTAACAGAGCTATCAGGCAGTTCATGGCTTCCATGCTCCTGTTCTTGGTCGTTACCATAGCGCCAAAATCATCTATATAAACACCACCTTGGAAGCCATACCTGATCACTATTCTTTTGACTGACTGTGTGATACGATGGAAAATTACGGGGCTCAAGTGGCCCCTAAAGGAGGTTTGGGGTCTTGTAAATATTTTTTTTTTCACATTTAAAGTCCACTTTCTGCCTTGTATATGTGTAATTGATTAAGGAATGCTTATGGGGATACCCCTATGGGCTGATTTTAGGTGTACTTTGCACAGGTAAATGCCGTTTTCTGTTGTGTAGTTGAAAAGATAGCATTCTCAAACTTATTGCGTCTATCTAGACCAACATATTCGTTTTGGGCAAATCCAAGTGGAATGCTGCAATCGTGTATTAATCCTACTCCTCCTTCAGGTTTATAAACAGCCAGAGTGGGGGTTCTATCACTGGTCTGGTTCTACAAGAGACACACCTACCAAGTTCCACTTCCTTCGAAAATTGTTCCTGTACTTTGTTTCTATTGTCTTTGCTATGACAGGATTTACCATCGGACACTTTGATAAACATAGGATTCACGTCATTGTCTACTATATCAAATCCATTTTAATGTCATTTGATATGAAATTTCTATCTGGATCATTGGCCAGTTCTTTCTCTAAGGCAGCAAAATTTAGGCTTCCGCCTGGTCTGATCAATTTTTGATACAATTATGATATAGGGCTGCAGACTTGTTAGCTACAGAATAGGCATGTCCATTTTTTCAATCCATTTTTTCCATCAATTGAATCGAAATGGTTAAATCTACTGAAGTTTTGTTACTTTGCAACTGCTGTAAAAATACGAATCACTGTCCCTTGTTTTATGAATAATGCCTAATTTAGCCAGTTCCATGAATCTTTCCATTGCCCTGCGATGGGACCGCATTTGGCAACAACAGCAGTTTTTTTTCTTGCAAACCTTTGTCAGCATCGTCATTTCACTTTCCACAAAGTATTCGCAACATTTGTTTGATCGGTTCCCAGGGCCTTGCCACTTGTACCTGTAAATCTTGACTGCACAGCTCCACGCTTTCGTAATATCAGGTCTTTGTGGGAATGTAAACAAACTTGTATTGCTACAATTGACAACAACACGCCGATCCATACTGGGCGGAAAAAAGTACGAATTTGAATGTTTCTTCATGCATTTTTATCCTGTTGATGAAGATGAATGGAATATGTTTGAGCCAAGTGACACTTAACAGCCATAGCTTGCCAGCATGGTCAGTCTTCATTGTCAGTCAGCGGTGTTGCGTTTGTTACGTCACTAGCCTTTCGCGCCTTGTTGGTGTCGGAAATGAACGGAACGCGATTGAAGGCGCAGTGAGTTTTCAAAATTAAAAATATGACTAAAAGTATTATTTTCACACCCATTTGTTAAAACGTACTTTACGGTGAGAGCAACCCATGAGTCGCCCATGCATCAACATGGCTGCTTTCTTGAAAGCCTGTACGCCACAAAGTGAAATGTTCTTGGCAAAATGTCACTTCTATTTTTATTTTAAAAATTTGATTATATATCACTGGTGATTACAGTTATAATTACGTTTCGTGCAGGATGGCAGCGAATTCTGAATTTGAAGGGAAAAATAGATTTATGAACAAGTGGTAATCTGGTAACAGTGCCAACCCACACAAAAAGCCCGAATATCTTATTTGATCGGTTGCTAATAATGCATGCTTTATACGTCGCGCGAAGTCGATACAAGTAAACTAAACCGGTTCACTGTCATTCTGATTACTTTGAAGGTAATATCATTATTGATATCCAGCACTGTATTGCGATATTTGGGGCTGTTGGTTTGCTAATAAAATTATGTATTAGTCGACGTGCTATGGATTTTTTTAATTCGAGCAACACTGCCGTCAGGAAAAAGGGAATGTCCTGGTTTGCGATGTGCAGATTGGAGAAACTTGTCTACATGTGCCTTTATGGCACTAGGAATAGTACAGTTCCTTATTTAATTGGTGGTCGAATACATAAGAATACTTAGCAGATTGATATGCATTTTGGTTTGATAATATCTGGCAACACCATCGATATAAAATTTAGTTAACTGATGCTAATTTTTGCAAAGTGAAGGACTCGCTGCTTACAATGGATTATTATCCCATCACGCCAAATAAAAAATCGTTTTGACATATTCTGTACTCACGTTTCCAGATTAGGTCTGTCTTAAGAGTAACGCAAACATAACGTAAATTGCCTGTATTTTAAATAATATATGGAATACATCTCATAAATATAACCTTGTGTTTCACTTGGAACATAAGGCTGTTGGCAGTCTATAGATCACAGCCAATTATATGATGATT
The DNA here is from genome assembly GCA_964020975.1 of Hermodice carunculata. NCBI lineage: Eukaryota > Metazoa > Annelida > Polychaeta > Eunicida > Amphinomidae > Hermodice > Hermodice carunculata. The sequence continues at coordinate 81,623,422 of OZ026617.1, forward strand.
AAACTTTTCCTCTTAAAACCGGTCGAAACCATATGGTGGTCGAATGTCATCCGCTCTTTCGTTCAACCGTAATAATAAAGAATTTAACATTTGTGGATGAGATCAATCGAGATAACATGCAGTAGGTCAAGAGCTTTCCTTGGCGCAGGTTTAGCGTTTAGTGCCCCCCCCCCCCAGGAAAACTGAGAATTCAGTCTCAGGTCAAGGGCAAAGGGTCAATTGCTGCTTAAGGTAGCGGCATCGTTGTGGCGTAGGGGCCTAATTTCCCGCATCGCAAAATGGGTTTTTATCATTTCCTGAAAGCACAATACTTGAAGTATATTGTCACCAAAAATCAGATTAAAAAATTAAATATTTATATGAGAAAATTGCGTTTAAACTTTTGGAAGTTTAGCTGTCCAGTACACGTGCTGGTTTCTGTTTCTTTTGATATGGTAATTTGCGACGGTGTTTTCGCAGCAATCCGCGATCGTCCGCATACCTGGCAACGGGAAGGGGCACACGACCGTCGCCCAGAACAATGGCGGCACGCTGAAGTGGAACGGAGCTGATTAGGCTACAGAACCGATTAACGTTATGTAAACAGGCTGTTCAACGATGTAAAACTGGATGACTTTCATGTTTTCCTATTTGTGATATGAACTTCGGGATGCGTGATTTCTCCAAATGGAACATAAACGATGCTGACTTCGGAGTCCTTTGATCTTGGTTTACGATCGTATACCGATACGCAACACCCGGAAACCATTACCGTATTCAGCGAAATTTAACAATTATACTGGTGTCCTTCATTATGTTGAATTTCATCATGGGTTTCCTATTTATTGTCGCATTTCATTTGAACATGAAACATTGTGAGTTCCGTGGTTCTCTGGTTCAACTTTGGTGGTGCCAATGTGGCATTCATATATGATCTAGCTGACTAACTTACAATCAGTCTCCGTTCATGTTCACACAGTGACAGTACAGTCAAGAGCACAGAAGGTGTAAAATCCAAAAATCAAATTCAGAAAAATGCCTAAAATGAAAAAAGAAACTAAAGCCCAGCAACGTAAACGTCAAGCAGCCGAGTTAGTTGCAGTGGGAGAGACGGCACTTACAGACGAGATTATGCAACTGGGGTAAATATATGTGTTTGTTATTTATTTGTTTGTTCTTTGCGCAGCATTGATATGACCATGGATCGTCGATATTATGACAGAGAATGAAAAGTAATATTTCTGTAGGCCTTGTTCTATCATATTACCGTAAATGTTTCCGTTCTGGTAATTGCCCATTGAAACTTATACATCAACCATGTCAACGTACGTATGTAAGTTCATACGCAGAAGATTTTTATTTCATCACGGTCTACTTTCAGTTGACAGCTATTGTTTGGCTCTCACAAATAATGAATATGGACATTTTCAAAAGGTTGTGGATCATGCCGACTTTCTCTCCCAGTTTTTCCATGGATGCACATGGGAGCAACTATACAACATTTCAATATTCAACAAGTAGCCGGAGCCAGACAATGCTGTAGGACCTATTTCTGATTTTCAGTATTTGCATGTATCAGCACAGATAGGAGTAAATCTTGGAGTTTGAGTAGTAACTTTCAAATGTTCCCTTCCAAATAAATACAAGGAGTTCCCTTCCAACTAAATACAAGGAAAATGATATTCCGAAAATTGCATAAAACCCCATCACATTCGGGTAAAATATGTCCAGCAGTTTACTTATCATTTTGAACACGTACACCCCCCCCCCTTCGTATCGGGAGAGTACCATGAGTCCCATGACGAAGGGAATTTTTTTTTTTTACAACACATGTGTGACTAAGTGTTATACAGTCAGTGTGGCCCGTATTGTTACCTGGACTGACACTTTTATTAATTTTCTTTTGTAGATATGACGGCCATGGATTTGTGAGTCGGCGTACAGGGTTGAGATGGCAGAGCTCTGCAGGGCTGTTTGTACCAAGTTGGATCAGAATACAGTGAACTTTTCTCATGACAAAGCGATAAGAACATGGACAAAAAAAGTTTTCATGTCAAGTTGGATTAGAATACAATGGACTTTTCTTACGACAAAGTGATAAGAACATCTACATAAAGTTTTCATGTAAATAAGATTTGTAAATATAAATATGGATGTAGTTTATGTTGATTTTTTTCAAATTGTGCAGCAAGGTCCTTATTTTCCCAGGCCATATTATTTCAACTGTAGCATTACAAGACCAACTGAAGCTTTTGAAAAAATAGATTTGACTGGACTACGGCTGATGCATTGCCTAGCACGGACGAAGTTCTGTGCATGCCACATACAGTAATTATGTGTGGTAGATAAAAACCAGAGCTTGGTCTGCCATATGGAAATCTATATACCCCTCCCCTTACTTTATTTGCATGAAATAACTTCTCTGGATTAATGTTGATTGTTCATTACAGGTCTGTCACATATCTAGAAATGAATCTTGCCATTTATAATTCACAATCTAGTGCTACTGTTTCTGAAAATATAGTCGTTACATATATATATATATATATATATATATATATATATATATATATATATATATATATGTGTGTGTGTGTGTGTGTGTGTGTGTGTGTGTGTGTGTGTGTGTGTGTAATGCATCCTAGTTGGAAAATGATTTATTGGCTAAAGAATCAAGAAAACAATCAATGAGACAAACAACAAGAAAATGTTTTATTCAACATAAGCTGGCGGTGGTGTACATCCTCGGGTGGCAAAGGGTCACACAACACAGCCTCCTCCGTGCATTCATCCACGTCCCGGGGCTGGACTGCATCGCTGAAAAGTTTTCTACCTGTTGCACAATTTGCCTGTAAACTGACTGCGTCTGTGTCTGTAGTCTGTTTGTCTCTCCTCTTTGCCAGTAGTTGCTTTACACTCCCTTTCATCCGCTTCTTCGTCCGTTGATACCTGGGCATTTTTCAGTTTTCGTCTCCTCCACTTCAATCGTAAAAATTCTCCAAGTTAACTGTTACTCCCTCAAAGCTTTCCAAAACACTGCAGGCCGAAGTACCAAACCATCGCCGTAATAAAGGCATTTTTGTCTTTGATCGGAAGTGATGAGAAGTGTGTGAGCTAATCCTGCCAGATGAGTACACTTTACCGAACAAACTGTCAGACCGCTCCCCGCTCCACTAGGCAGTCGCCATTTTTAAACAACCTGTTGCTTGGGTCAAGGTCAGGTGACTCCGCTAATCCGCTCACTGTACCCTTTCGTGTCGGGCAGCGCGTGTGAAACCAGCCACACAAAGCTGACTGCATGGTGGCTTTTGAAGGATTTGACTACAAAAAGTCCTTTTTTAAGCCAATAAAAGGCCGATTTTTTTAATTTCAAAGCCAGATATGAGAGCCTCTACATGTTTGTAGTTTGTGCTAGAAACTTTGGGCCGCGGGAGTGAGTATTCTTCATGCAAGAGCCTATCAATGCTTCAAGATTGACAATCATGCCTTTCATCGCCATTTTCTCAAAAGCAAGTTTTTCATAAATCGATCAATTTTTCTTCAGGCGTGTCTTGAAAACGGATCAAGATATCTTCACAAAATAAACGGCTCTGACAAGATACGGATCTACTCTAGGAAACGTATTTTTTTTATACCTTTCCAACCCTTCCTTCCGTGACTTTTGTGGCCCCAAAAATGAAGAAACTGTACAGTCTTACGGACCAAACTTACAAATTGCATATTTTTTTTCCTATTATATTTTTTGTCAAAAGCAAGATACGGTTCCTGCGTATTGGTCTATAGTTTAATTTTCGATAGTTGTCACTCAGAATAAAATAATATTTTATCAGAAATCCTTGCAAAATGTGTGATTTCATACCCATTCACAAAACGGCTCCAAACAGCATCAAAATTAATTTCATGACATTCAAATATGATTCCTGATAATGCTAACATCTGTGAGATATCGAAAATATATAGTTTTGCTGGTAACATAAGAAAAATAGGCAAGTTGCATCAGGTCAAAGGCGCGAGTCTGTGTTACGTGCTCGTAACGGTGCCGCCACCTTTAACTGACGACTTCCTGCATAAAGCAATGGCTCATTCTGAATTCAAGGAGAAAGGCTCATTTGCTGCAGGAACTGACGACTTAGTCTTATTTCGAATGGAAAGGGTGACTTGCTGCATAAGCTCTCCCCCGAAACAAAAAAGCGTGATATGAGCAACAATTTTTCATTATGTCTCAAAAAAATGTTTCGAGAGTAACAGAAATTACGGTATCTAAATATTCAAAAAATATGCTTAAACTGTCTGAGATGTTCTTTCCCATTGAAAGTCACTCAAATTATACTAAAATATTGTGGAAGTATACCTTTTGTAGATGTCAAAGCTCTATACGAGGTGGTGTTGATGTTCATGGCCACACATTAATTATTATATGATTCAATGGGGGTTGCAATAGTACTTCAGACTTTTTACCTTTTCTCCACAACTGTTAGCTACATTCACTTCAATCTTCATGGGGGTGTACCTCGGGTAGATCTTAATTTTGTACTTTATTTAATTACATGGCAGATTTTTTGCTCATCTTAGTTGAAACTTAGCTCAGCTTAGATGGGTCTTCGTCAGTCGTCCTTCCGTCTATCCGTTTATCGCCCACCCACAATTACGTGTTTGACTTCTCCACAACCGTGCTCCAGGCCCATCCGAAAATTGATGGGGATGTATCTTGTGTGCGCCTCTGCCAGATTTTTCAAAAAGCTGAGATCCAGTGATTAGCGGATATTTTCATGAGTTGTACTGTTCATTTTTTGTCAAAATCTTAAAAAACCTCCCTCCAAAACCACCCAGCTAATTGTTTTAAATTTGCATAGTACACATCCGAGAACCCATAAACTTTAACATGTTGAACAAGTGTGATGCACTTTTAATATATTTAACACATTTTTCTAAGTGTTTTTATATTTTTCACTTTCCTGCAAAAAATTCGCTCAGATAAGTCTGAAGTTTGGTGGATATATAGCTTGTTGAATGGTAAACTAGAGTTTTTACTCTGTGGTGGAAACCTGGATCCCTAATTTTTAACAATTTTTTTTTCAATTTGGGTACTTGGCAGTTAATATTGATTAAAATATAAATGAATGAACGTTGCAATGGTAATTCGTATTTTTGTCTTCTTTTCGAAAACCGTTCGCCAGATTCACATCAAACTTTACAGTAACCTTGGATGGATCTGGCTGCAGTGATTTTTTACTTTTTTTCTTACATTCTTTCGATCTTTTTTGATATAATTTTGAATTATTTTCTTTGAAACCACAGGCCAATTACTTTGAAATTGTATAGGAACACGTCTGGTGATTTTATTTAGCTCAGCTGACTTGTCAGTCAGCTGAGCTTATCTTATGGTCCTCCGTCCTTCGTCCGTCGTCGGTTCGTCCTCCGTCGTCCGTCGTCAACATTTTACATTTTTGAATTCTCTCAAACCACTGGCCAGCTTCATTTCATATTTGATGGGGTGTACCTTGGGTGGTTCTCTACCAAATGGTTCAAATTGTCACGGTGCAGTGATTTTTGGAATGTTTGTGAATTCATTTGTTCATTTTGTGGCAAAATCTTAAAGAAAAAAAAATCTTTTCCGAAACTGCTTGCTCAATTGCTTCGGAATTGCATAGGCACACTTTTTGGGACTCATTAACCATAATTTGTTCTACAGGTGACACTTTTTCTATTATTTCATGATTTTTTTGTGTTTTTGCTATTTTTTTTTACTTCTCCAAAACCGTTTCTCAGATTATGATGAAACTTGGTGTAGGCCTATATGTTTCTCAAAGAAGGGCCATACAAATATGTTCACCAGTTTATGTTGCTGTGGATCCCTGATTTTTAACAATTTTTTTTTTCAATTCGGTTACTTATCGGTCAATGCATATATTCCTACTGATTACTATGTGAGTGAATGGGGATTGCTGTGGTAATTCACTTTTTCGACTTCTCCCAAACCGTCAGCTACATCCACTTCAAACTTGGTGGGAGTGTATCTTGGATGGGTCTGTACCAAGTCTGGTCAACTGTTCATGGTCTAGTGAGTTTTGGATTTTTTATGAATTTTTTGCTCATTTTTGGGCAAAATCTTTAAAAAAAATCTTCTTCTCCGAAACCACTTGGCCAATTGCTTCGAAATTGCATAGAAACACACCTGGATACTCCTAGACCTTACTTTTGTTCAACAGGTAGCGCTGTGATTTTTTCGATCTTTTATGATTTTGTGTGTGTGTGTGTGTGTGTGTGTGTGTGTGTGTGTGTGTGTGTGTGTGTGTGTGTGTGTGTGTGTGTGTGTGTGTGTGTGTGTGTGTGTGTGTGTGTGTGTGTGTGTGTGTGTGTGTGTGTGTGTGTGTGTGTGTGTGTGAATTCTTACTTGGAGGGGATCGATGTACTTTAGGGTGGTTTCAATGAAATTTTAACAATTATATTTGTACTGCAAATATATGTGCTGTGTTTCTTATATATGTACATGTTATGTTGGTACAGTAGCCCACAAATTTGAAAATTTAGTTTCAACTTTGAAATGCTGTAAATGCACAACGTCTGAAAATGTGGTAAAAATATTGATAAGTGAAAAAGACACCTTGTGTATAAAAAACATAAACCTCAAAGAGGGAGCTATCAATGCATTTAGATTGTTATACCCCTCCTCCTTAACTTATTTTTCAGTTACCAGCGCTTATTGTCATCTGCCCTTGTGAACACAATAATGTTCTTAAGAAATTACGCTTAGCACGCTCCAAATTGTACATCAATGTTCCGTATCTCACTGGGAGCTTGGATAAGTTAACATTGACAGACCTTTGCCTATTTTCAAAGTTACCAGGAATCCAGTTGACACCAAGGAGGTAGTCAGGGCATTTGCCCATTATATATATATATATATATATATATATATATATATATATATATATATATATATATGTATATATATATATACATACATACGTACATACATATAGTTATGTCTTGGTTTATGGGCAGAACTGTAATCCCCAGACCGTCTTGTGGGCAGTTATTCGGTTTATCGGCACTTGAAAAATTCCCATAAACCATGTTTGCCTTAAATTCAATGCGCTACCTATTAGACCTGCGGCATAGAGGGCACTTCGGGGGTCATACCCCAACCCGTGGTATAACAAGTTACAACCTATATTTTCTTATAGGTTTATATGTCCTCTTCATGAAAAAATAGGTTGTGGAATCTGAAAAGCGTTTTATCATATGTATTTCTGCCCGTTTCCATGACAACCTATACCATTTCTGAGACAAATCAAATTTGTCCTTAAAAATAATAACTTTGGTGATACTGCTTGTGGAAAGGCTAAATAAAACACCAAGATGTGCTCAATTACTCAAATATAGTCACAAAATACCGAGCTTGTTCAAAGTGCCTAATTATCATATGTTAATTTATGCAAATATATGAAATTTACATCGAAATTAAGTATTGTGTGACGGATAACATACTACATCTACTAAGATATAGTTTCGTTTCTTTAAATGCAAAATGATTAGGTACTCATACAAGTTTCATTTATCACGTTTATGTGAGTATACCATATGCATATTAATTAATATGCTAATATGGCTTCATATATCATGTTTGCTTAGGGAACCGTCATTACAATTGCCAATACAACTGATAAAGTAAAATAGTATTTTGTACCATGTATTCACACCTGCACGTAATTTACAGTGAACCATCCCATGGAGTCCTGCAACATAACTAATGTATCTCTGGCATCAAACTATAATTCAAGATGCATTTTAGTAAAGGAAAACAGTATAAGTACATGTACACACTGAATACAGAAAGCTGATCAATGATGGTCACAGTTTGGAGATTCTACGCTAAGATTCAATCATCATCATCCTCATCATCAGTGTCAAAAGTGTCATTTGCACACTCATGTCCAAAGCATGCACAGAATTCTGTACATTTCAGTCCTGTCTGGAGGCAATGGCACTTTCTTACGACAGTACACTCAATATCTCTGCAATACATATGAGTCCGGTTGCGGACTTCCAGAGGGGCTAACTCCTTGGTATACATCAAAGGCTTGAGGTAGCCATCATTAGACATTTCCCAGCCGTTACCATTGGGATCCCACACTTTACGGTTAGGAATGTGACTGTTGTATTTGTGTCTTTTTGTCCAAAACTACTTCCTAGTAGTCATTACCCCATTCCGCAGTCCGAACTCTTTACTCTCCATAAGCTAACCTGTCCCTGTCTAACCTATATACATATAAAAGTACTATTGTCCATATTACACACGTCCCCCTGTAAAATTTTGACATAGGCTGTATTAGCCCAAATATATTAAAGGGTCTTCGGCGGGTAACTACTCAACATTTTTGGAGCCTTTTACCCGTACATGTCTCTCTGAGTAGCGGCTCCTTGTCTAAGCTAAATATTCAGCAAAGAAAACCCACATAATAATGAATAAATATGAACGTTGCAGATGATGAATTAGCTTAATACGTGAAGTTTTGCTTATAAATGCAGACCTTCATTGTGAAAGAAGAATACCTATCAAACAAACCATAATTACCAAATGTGTATAGTACAGGTTCAGATAAGAACAATTTGACAATATGTGCCCTTTCTAGCTAGACAGCTTATCCTACTTAAACCATCCGCCAGTGTTTAACTGAAGTGGAAACAAGCATTATATTCAGTCCCAGTGATTGTAAAATAAACAGTTGCAGCTAGACTACCTGTATAAACCGAGGGAAATCCTAACAAGGACTGCAACAATGTACATCCTGCACCAGAGATGTAAAACAAACTCCATGATGACACCTACTCCTCAAACAATTAAGCTCTATTTCATTGCCAACCCTGAGTCAATGTATCAACGTAATGTGTCAGGTTTGTGACATTTAAGAAAATAATGTCAATTTTGAAAAAAAAAATTAATATTGAGTAAATGTGCATTTATGCATATCAGAAAAGGATGAAAGTCATTAGCGTTTATGCCAAAAACATGTTATCAAAACAATTTTTCTTCACAGGATTTTAAGTAGAATTAAGCAAGCATGTAACTGTCGTAGGCCGCTGGTTGCTACCGATAGCCCGGGGGGGGGGGGGGTTAACCTGACAGAAAACATGTAAGCCTCAAATGTCTGAGCATTAAAACAGAATGATGCCAACAGATAAAATTAAGTAGCAAACCATGCAAGTCTAAAATCTCTAAAATTATTGAAGCCAAACTTTCTTACCGTCTCGGGATATTTACAGCAAAATTTGTAGAAATATTTGATCAACAGTACATCTTTGAATCCTACTGACTCAAGTTTATTGTAAATAAATTTGGTTCCAGATGCAAAGTCCTGAAATTTAGAACAAATACGACCAAATCTCAAAATCTGTGAAAAAAAAAGTATTATATCCAATAGTATTCGAAATATTACTTTCCGTAAAGGATAACTAACTACTTCAAAGTTAAACTCATTTATCTTGTGATGGACTTTAATACAAAACCTATCATTAGTGACCTGAATATCCCAGTCCAAAAACACATCTCTGAAACCACCTGAATTGTTACCCTCCAAAGGGATATCTTTTGGGTAAACTTCTTTGGCATTTTCACTGAAATATTGTGCATTTACCCATGCAATGTCATCTTGCGTCGTTTGATAATTTTGTAGCCATTTAAAAGTCCTTTTTCATCAATTTATCCATATACTTAAATTCAAGCCAGGTTAAATACAAATCTGCCAGTAAAGGGGAGCAGTTGCTACCCATTGCAATGCCTTTTATTTGTTGAAGAAATTTTATAGCATCAATCAGAGTTTTAACAGCGTAAGATTTAACGTTACTTTTATTGTGTGACCAATATGCTTTCTTTGTATATGAATTCATATTAATGTATGGCTTACCATTATGGTTAAACATTTTGCTTATTAATTCTGAAAGAGAGCTTTTGACTTCATCCATGGGTAGATTTGTGTACAGTGTAGAAAAATTAAAACATTTGATGTTTGTTGCTTTTACATCCTTGATTTTAGATACAAACTAGAAAGAATTGCTAATACTCCAAAAACAATTTATTTCACAGTTTCTAGAAATTGCATTACAGTATTTACGAAAATGATTCCTAATTGCAGTCAAACACAATGTTACCTCTTTTGATAACTGTTTTGTTGTACATTTTGCAGCGCCGGCTATGAATATAGATTTAAAGGGTTTTTATGTAATTTGGGTATCAAGAACAAAAGTGGAATGGAGGAGTCCTCTTAAAAAATTTTGATATTAAAATTCCTTTTCATCTTATGTGTATCTATCAAATTATGAATGGATTGTTTGTGTAATTTACATATGTCTTTTCCCCTTATGTCTGAAATATTGTTTATACCAATTTCTTTTTTCAAAACATCCAGATAATATTTTTTGCAGATGATCCCAAAATTGTTCCCTGCCTTATCTGTGTTAGTGACTACAAATCTTTCTTGTAGTTCTTTGACTGCTTTTGAAACTTCATGTTGTTTTAGATTAACCGTATTGAAATCCTTAATGTGGGATTTGTAACGATAAATTCTATTTCTAAAGACTTTTTTCTTTTTGATAACCATCCTTCAAATTTCTGAAATTCCGTTTTTTCTTTCTTTGCCAGTTTCATACAGTAGGAATCAAGTGCATCACATGTATCCTGAAAAATACTGTCAATGTTCAACTTGGGACATATCCGAAATTTTGTACCTTTTTTTCATCATTTATATGATATCCTCAAGAGTAATTGAAGCCAGGAGTTTTTTGTAATTCGTGATACTTTGTCCAATATTGTTGCCATATTGATAGGAAAAGATGGGGGGATCTTTTATTTTGCACTCCTTGGATATCATGTTACGAACACATTTCAATTTGAAAAGGGACTGAATGTTTAGTGAATCAACAATTTTGTGTTTGAAAGGAATGCGGCAAAACATTTTCTTATTAGAATCTGGTTTCGGAATAGTTGTTGTGTAAGCGTACACAATTTCACAAAAAGTTTGCGGAAATGTGTGTCCTGAATCAGTAAGACCCAAATATTCATTGATTTTTGTTATGTCTCGAAATGGTAGTGCTTTAAGAGCTGTATGTATTCAGCAGCTGATCGGTCTGTGGTGGAGGCAAGCATATATCGTAGCTTGTCAAAAGTAGTTTTGTTATCAGTCCCTTTTCCTGTGTTGAGAGCTTTGCTACATAGCACACAGGTATTGGGATTAAGCTTGGCTGGGCGTGGATTTTTGTATGGCGGTTACAGGTTCATGATTTTAGGTTCACGTTACAAAATTATCTAACCTGCAAATGTATTAAAACGTGGGTGTTCTTACCAGGCCCAAGCTTCATTATAGAAGAATTATCCAGTTCACCATGTGTATATTATCAATCATGCAACACATTTTGACAATATGCACAGCCATTCTCAATAATACTGATAATGAGACAATCACATAGCAGAGTTAGAATCCGACATGGACACTGGAAGGCGAAGAAATGTGCCCAGATTTGTTCTTTCTGGTGCCTCTACAACACAACACATAAATTATAAAATCCTTATTTGAATATGACCTCATTTGCAAAAATTTAATGATAGGGTTTCTAAATTGTATTCACTTCATATTTTTTTCCGGTATTATATATGCTAAATTTGCACAAATTCCAACAATGCGTTGCAGAAATCACTTTTGCGCAAGCTAGCCAGACAGAGAACCCATTAACTTAATCCCTCCCCCCCCCCCGTGGCGGACCCATATAATTTTAGTAAAACTGTGAAAGAAAAATGCTGATAAGACGATTGCGATTCCATGTTCTATATGCTCTGAAGCACGTTTCAAGGATATGTAACTTTTCGCATTGGTACACCACATTATGTGTGATGTACATCTCTAGAATGGCTTCAATAACCCCAACATTTGAAGCCTAATTTGCATACATGTAATGGTGTCCACTTCATATACTCCATTAAATTTGGTATCAGCATATCCCTGGATATATATTACCTTCATCATTTAACATTTACCCCCATTTTTTTTGTAATTTGGCAACTGCAGCAAACAACATCAACAAATACAGGTATTTATATTGCCAAATAGATGACAAAATTTTGCATACAATTATAATAATAATGATGTAAATCAAACAAATTTTTAAAAGCTTCATGCCTGTTGAAAGAGTAAGGTTACTGCCATCCTCTCATGAGATTTGGAGTGCTTACTTTCAAAATTAAGGCAGATTTTAAAAAAATAGTGAAAAGTAGTCATTTTCCGCAAAAAATAGAGGTTGTCATAGAAACGGGCGTGTAAACATACCAAAAAACGCTTTTCAGACTCCACAACCTATTTTTCTGTAAAGAGGAGACATATGCGCACATTTTGATATAGGTTGTGTTTTGTTATACCGTTGGTTGGGGTTGCACCTATTTTCAGGGCACTTTTGAAGCATTTGCCGCTAGCCTATATGGGGTTTCAGAAACGTACAAATTAGCAAATCTGCCCAAATATGAAGGGAAGCTATAAATGCCCAGAAATCGTGGTAAGCTTTACTTGGTATATACTGCCCACAGTCCGGTTTGAGGATTATAATTGACCCGCACATAATGGGGATGACCCACAAACCGGCTGTAGGATCTATTCCATTGTATATTTTTTGTGGGCAGTGTATAATCACCCATAAACCATCCAAGACACACACACACACACACACACACACATATGTATATATATATATATATATATATATATATATATATATATATATATATATATATATATATATATATATATATATATATATATATATATATATATATATATTAGACTCTAATTAAATGCAGTTCACATCACGAAAGGTAACATACAGCAGGTGTGTGTGACCTGTATCTTGAAGCAGGGCAATGACAGAGGATAACTTCAAAGTTGAATGACTTGCATATAGTACATGTTATTTTCAAGAACAACTGACTGGAAAAAAGTAATACAATGCAATGTTGACAACATCAAGTCACCTGACTACAGCAGTACCCTAGGCTCAGCACATGACATTCCTTTTACTCCTCACAAAGCACAGACTGAGCACCAAGACAGGTTTTGTACTTCATTCTATCGTTCATTGCTGTTGCAGCCAGTGTATTGCGTGTGGAGGGATACATGTGCTTGGTCCGGTGCAGTATTTGGCTTGGTTAGTTCGCGCGCAGTTCAACCATATCACCAAGTGTAGCATACAGCAGGATGCTCTGTGGATGTATACCTCAGTGCAAGTTAATTGTCAGATGAAAAGGATCTGAGTTAAATGCTGTTACACGTACAACAACAGCAACAAGAACAAGAACAACAACAACAACAAAGGATCATTTGTGTTTTGTTGTTGTTGTTGTTGTTGTTTTTTTTTTCTAGTTATTACGGTAACCACTAATATAAAGACCCGCCAGCACTTTGGGACCTGTAAGCACTATCCGGGACAACTTCTCCACTGAGCTTCGGCTTCGACGCAGTGGGGAGCTTGGCACTCAGCCTATTGCTGACCCTTATTCATTGCCTTAGGGCTACTTCACTGTGTGATACCAAATCCTAAATCCTACAACTGGTCCCTTTTTGCTGTATTTACATTTTTAGGTAAAGCTCGCTCTGGAAATTTCACATTATATATTGTACATTACATTCGTTTGACAAATTAACCTTCCCTTAACACTAATCACACATATATTTTGGATGCTACTTCTTCAAAATATCCAATTGACTTGGCTGCCATTGTAAAAATAGTGAGTTCTGCACCCCATGCCAATGGTTTGTAAATGAGCAATGGGACAATCTTGCCGAGTGGGGATGGAAAGAGGGTTATAATATATGAAACCAAAAGTATATATTTTGCAATTATTTCAGTGCAATGTTCAAAATGGCGCTCAAGCGTGCCGTGTCACATTTGGATTTGTAAGTAACGATGATAACCGTTTAGACACAAGCGAGCGGGCAGATTAAAGATAAGAGAGAAAGTCATGTTTTAAAAGTACTTTAACCACCAGTTGCGCTTGTAACTCGGAGAACAGACACCTGGAACCATGCTGAAAACACGTGGTCACGATTCACTGTGATTTCCCTTTCCCACAATGCATTGCGCCATGTGCTCAAAGTGTGTGCATGCATGCCTTCGTGTTGCATTTGGATCATCACTAACGATGACAACTGCTTCAGACACAACCGAGCTGGCAGATTAAAGTATAGATTGTAAATCTTTTATAAATACGTTTACGATCATTTGCGCTGGTAACTCGGAGAACGGACACCTGAAACCTAGCGACACCAGATACCAATACCGCACTATAGTGGCTATATGCTGAAGCTATGCTTTTTCCCCTGCCAAGGTTGAGCGTCCAGACAAGTTGAAATAAAATGCTGCGTTTGAGTTGACTTTACTGCAAAATAACGGCACACGTTGGCCAGCTTTTCTGTTAACTTTGTCTTCAACTTTGTTACGGTTGATTTGAACGACCAGTTTTTTCACGGGTGGTTCTTTGTGGGGTGAGTTTGCTCGTCGGTTGCGTGCTGCGGCTGGTCGAAGGCTGGCCCACTGGAGCATTGCAGCAAAATTTTGCATCACAGCTCTTGAAAAATGCTACAGAATTTAACGACCGACATGAAATAAAGCTTACTTTGACTTTGACTTTGACTTATGAAAAATAAGTATTTCTCATGTGAAGAAGTTTATCGAGAAAATGATCCAGGGAATGTAAATTTCCTGATTCAATTGGACAGCACCGTGGTTTTGCGCGTCAGATCATTTAACATGGCAAAAGTGCCCGTGCCATGGAAATCTGCTCGTTTTGACCAGGAGGGGATGGGGTCGGTAAATTGCAGTTACTTCTGTACCATGATTATACCTATTCCCATACAGAACCTGGCAAGGTAATTCGAAAAGAGTGAATGAAACAACGTTTCCAAAAATAAGGAGAATCTATTCTTGACGCATGCGATGGGAGTACTGGAGAGTGGCCGCTTTATATGTTTATAGTTTCAGCATCTTAGTGTTATTAGAGACCTGTAATTTATATATGTAGCAGGTCCCTGGAGTTATAAAAATTACGCCTTTGGTGCTTATATATTTATTTATATATTAATTTTTTGAAAATTAAGATCAATCTTTAAATTCATAAATGATTAAAGCATTTCAGCTACAAACCTGTGCAAAGCGACTTATTTGCCTTCGGCCCTTTGGCTGTGTAGGTCACATTTGGGTCACTGACAAAAAATTACGGACTTTTTTGGCCACTTGGTTCTCTGACTGAGTTTCTAACAGTGGCCTGGGTCGATCATTATATATGAAGGAAGGGCGACTTAAAAGTCCTTTTTTTTGTTTTGTTTTATTAAAGTTAGGGTTGGGCCTTTTTAGGAGGGTCTGTCAGGTTACCGGAACCACACACATATATATATATATTTGTTACTCCTTGGGTATCTTGGACATTTGTTCAAACACGTTGAAAATGGATGTTCTTTCCCCTTTTACACATTACCTCTTTTGACGGCAGTTTCATTTGTTACCTGGGCACAGCCAGAGGCGCTTGCTTGTATAAAATTCTATGTTAACAAAAAATAAATTTTACCATATACACTTTGATGCGTTTTGTTGTGAAAGATTTAGAGGAAATGCTAACAGGATAGACGGCACCACAATTTTTTTTCAGTGTTTAGTTAGACATTGCTACTACTTGAACTTTTAAGGAATGTTGTATTTTTGGAACTGATCAGTAAATGTATACATTCCTATATATCACTATGCAAATCAATATGGATTCCGAACAGTAAAAACACACTCATACTCATCCAAAACATGATAAATAACCTAACCGCAGGATCAGCTCCTGATCCTACTTTTGTGCATTTTTTGATCACATGTTAAAAAATCTTCCTTTCCGAAACCACTTAGACTTTGATGTTACATGACTGTAAGAGGGCCAGACTCCGTACATAAGTGACCTGGGCCTTACTTCCAAGGTCACGGGTTCACCTTTCTGAAGTTAGCTGTTTATTTGATAACTTGAGAACTATTTGAGTTAGAACCTTGATATTGTTCATAGTGGTGGTCCTCTGTTAAGGGGAAACACTTAAAATGTGGATGACCTTGAACGTATTCCAAATGCCGTCGTGGTACTAGTGTTATCAATTTCTATGTCAGCTGAACACGGTCCGTTCACACAGGCCTTTATTTTGTTCTTTTTTTGGGGGGGGGGGCACATCTTAAATAATCTTCTCTGAAACCGCTCAACCAATTGACTTTGAAATCGCACAGGGACACCTCCACGGACTTCTAGTTTTGAATTTGGTCACCAGGTGGCGCTGCAATTTCCTATGTATGTCTATGTGCCAACACAGACGTATTGTTTTTCTAGGAATTCTTTATTTCTTCTTTCTTTCTTTCTTTCTTTCTTTCTTTCTTTCTTTCTTTCTTTCTTTCTTTCCTTCTTTCTTTCTTTCTTTCTTTCTTTCTTTCTTTCTTTCTTTAAATGGCAAATTTGTCCGACATTTCATTTGAAAAGTATTACATGCAGAAACTCCAAGCTTGGCACAATTACACTTCTATAGATAAAGTCTGGCTTTTTTCAAATGACGGTTAATTAAGGTTTTAAATCTTCAAGATCTTATATGCTATAGTAGATGTGGTTCCGAGTGCATAGGAGGTCGATCATAGCAGGGTAAAGGTCATCTCAAATGTCAAGGTCAAAGGTCAATGTTAAGCCAAAATGTCATTTTTGAGGTCAAGGTCCACTTTAAGTAGAGGTTATCTCAAGGTCAAAGGCCACTTTCGATGGTGGCTTTCCTCTAGCCTTAACTTGGTTTATTTTTATCGCATTGTGATCATGTTGGGCTCAAATTGTAGCTATTGTAACCCTGCACATTTTTAAACTTACATGTGACCTTTAAAGGTCAAAGGTTAAGGTCATTGGACCTTTGAAAGTTCCATTTAGTCATAACTTGACAAATTTCCATCCAATTCTAATCACGTTGGACTCAAATTGTAGGTATTGCAACACTGCACATTTTTATAAGAACATGTTACCTCAAAAAGCCAAAGGTCAAGGTCATTTGGCCCTTTGAACGTATCCTCTTGCCATAACTTGGTCAATTTTCATTCGATTTGGTTCATGTTTGGCTTAAATTGTGGGTATTGTAACACTGCGAAATTGCATGTGACCTGTAAAGGTCAAAGGTCAAGGTCATTTGGACTCTGAAATTTGCATGCAGCCATAAGCTCAATGTAATGTGAAGTACCAAAGGATAAAAGTTGTAGCATTTAATATTTACAACTTTTGAAGGCACTGACAGATTGCTTTGAAACAAACTTCTTTTCTACTTTTTTTCATTTATTCGTTTATTTATTTATTTATTTATTTATTTATTTATTTATTTATATATTTATTTATTTATTTATTTATTTATTTATTTATTTATTTATTTATTTATTTATTTATTTATTTTTGTGTGTTTTTGCTATTTTTGACTTCGTCTTTACAACCGTCACTCAGATTAAGCTGAAACTTGGTGGATACGTGCCTTTGGAAGGGTCAAACAAAGTGGCTCACCATGTGGCACTGCTGTGGATTCCTGATTTTTAACGATTTTTAAAGTTCGGATTCTTATCGGTCAATGTAGCTTTGCTATTGACTTCTATGTAATTCAATGGGCATTCTAATGCTTATTCACATTTTGGACGTCTTCTCCAAAACCGTCATCCAGATTGACTTCAAACTTGGTAGCACTGTACCTCGGGTGGGTTTCTACCTGGTTTGTGCAAATGGTCACGCTCCAGTAATTTTTGTATTTTTAATGATTTTTTGTTTTGTTGTGTTTTTTGGGTTTTTTTTTGGGGGGGGGGCGGAGGCAAATCCTTAAAAATCTTCTTCCCACAACCGCTTACCCAATTGCTTCGACATTAGATAAGAATACTCCTACTTCTAAATTTGTTCACCAGGTGGAGCTGCAATTGTTTTCATTTTTTTAATGAATTTTTGTGTGTGTTCGTTACCAGTCCTTTTTTTCCAGAATTAGTTGTCAAATTAAGTTGAAACTTTGTGGATCTGCTCTTTGTGAAAGGGTCAAACAAAATGTTCATTAAGTGGCACTTTTGTGGATTCCAGCTTTTAAACGATTTTTTCAATTCGGGTATTTATTGGTAAATGCACCTTTCCTATTGCTTAGTATGCAAGTCAATGGGCATTCTAATGGTAATTCAGATTTTGGACTTCTATGAAGAAACTGTACATGTCAGTCAGATTTACTTCAAACCTGATGGCAATGCACCTTGGGTGGGTCTTTATTAGCTTTGTTCAAATGGTCATGCTCGAGTGATTGTTGGATTTTTTATGATTTTTTTTCAAATTTTTTTTTAAAAGTTTTAATAGGACAGTTTAGCATGGGAATTTCTTGCAACCGTTATAACTTATATAATTTTGGCCAGATTAGTGCCAAACTTGGTAGTGATGTACCTTTTATAAGGGTCTACCTATTTTGTGCAAAGGGTCCTGCTCCAGTGATTTTTGGACCTTGACCTCATTCCCAAGATCACAAGACAATTGACACGAAATTTACTGTTCACTTTATAACTTGAGATCTGTTTTGAGTTAGGACCTTGATGTTGCACATGTGAATGTTTCTCTATGAAGGTCATGCTTAGACAGTGCATGACTGATCTTGACTTCGTTTCTGGGGTAACATTGCAACATACATTATTTTCACTCTTCACTATAACTTAAGAGCTACTTGAACTGGGACCTTGATGTTGCACATGTTAGTGTCCGTCTCTGAAGGTGAGACATACTCAGTACATGGGTGACCATGAGTGCAGACAACAAACACGATGTTATGACAATAAGTACAGGCAACAGAAACGATGTCATGACAACGAAGAAAACGTTCTCTTGTCGTTCTCATGCACAACACCTGACAGCTTCTGTCTTGAAGAAAACATGATTCTATCATTGTATTGTTCTCCTCTCATGCTCTTGATATTTACGTCGAGGACTGACGCACTTGGTAATTGTTTCCATATATCACTGAATACGTTCTTGTCAAATGCACGTACTATTCGATGGACAACAAGTCTGTCTCTGGGTAGTTTCGTGAGGTCATATATATGCATGATGGCGAAGAGGGTTGGTTCTCTTGACTCTGCATAATTCTGTATCATCAACTGCCTGCATACGTCTGATATGATTCTAAATTGGATCACTACAAAATGTCATGAACGAATACTGAAATATACAGGTTCCTTCAACAAGTAAAATGTATTGCTTGTCAGCAAATTAAACATAATTTACCACAGAAGTCTTGCATATTACATTTGAAGCCTCCTATATTTGAACATTCACACATTTATCAAATTTATTTTTCATCTTAAGAGAGATTTCCCTCATTTGTTACCCACATTGTTTTAGTTTATGACAGCGATCACAGATAAAAGTATATTCAAAAGCATGCGGAAGCGGTGTGGTGCGTGTACAGCTATTGAAGGGGGCTATACAAAGCACTGCTTTGCTGCATATACCATTTGTTTAGACCAATGTTAACTTGCCGCCTTGCAAAGCTGACCCAGTGTGACATTTGGTGTTGGTGCTGACCATGCATGACTGTCTGTACCTGTATGTGAGTGGAATGTGGTGTAAAGGATGAAGTCTATGTCAAGACAAGAAAGCGATATAACAGTTAACTGAATGGTAAAATGTAGGAGGTTTCAAGAATACATACAATACATTTTCTCCAGACTAAATGAACTTTTCGAAGTATACGTGTATAACGCTACAGGTCATTAATATTTCGTGTGAGTCAGTACTTTATGTGAGTGTGGGGTACAAATGTGCAATTTTGATCGAGCAAAAACTGTGCCAGTACTTTGTCACACATGTACATGAGAATGTGACAGTATGCATAATATTTATACCAAGATTCGTGAAATGCCCGTGATATAGGTTTACTTTGAACGTGTAAAACGTTGATGCATATTGTATGTTTTATATTCTACTTGGAGAGTCAAATATGGTTTTGTGGGAGCTAAAACCAAAAACCGTATTCCATCATAGACACATGACCAAAACGCTGCTACAAAGAAATTGTGACGCCACAGCAACCATGACGTAGTGCATCGAGACATGCACGAGATTTATGTGCGTGGTGATGTTCCATTACAGATTGAGGGCAAAGACAGAACAGCACAGCCCACAAAGACGCCAATGGTTGTGTGGGTGTCTTGTTGAAACAAAGTGTCCTCCCACTTATGTCGGACACTTGTTTTGGTTTCCAGAGTCAGGTCTCAGAGGCTCAACAATGCCAATTAGATGCGTTCCGTTTGTTTACGTCTTCAGTGAGTACGCGATGACTTTTGGTTCCGATCAATTTGACCATAATACTTGCGGGTCTTTATCATCCCAATATTTATTCAGATCAAGTCCTGGCAAGAGCAGTTTCTACAGATGCGTTGTCGTTTTAACATTGAATGAGGCATCCGCTACTAGCAAATAATTTAATGCCGCATGTAGTTATTCAAGATCACTGTGTGGCAAGACAATGAAATAAAATAACAGCATGATCTATCCCTCTCTAACCGTGTCGTAAAAAGCTAGTGGCTTATTTTAGCTGCTGTTTACCTGGAAAGATAGCGTCAAATTAATTAGCAACGTCAAGCATCTTTCCGTATAGGCCGATTACCGACAAACGCGTCAATCGTAAGAAATGATGCTGTAGCCGTGAGGCAGAGGGTACTTATTTTCTAAGAATGACGTAGTTCCGGGGTGGTTACACACATTCACAAAACATTGCAAGGACGATTGACTCAGTTCAAATTTTTATTTGATAAAAACATAGGAGGTCCCCTGCAACTCGTCATTCACCGTTAATAAAGATTTGTGATAACAATATAATGACTTCACAGATGGATTTTGAATACCACTAGTGGACCAGTCAGGATAAATTGAGAGGGCTGGGACACCGTCTTTACACGCACCCGAGCACTAACCCGCCCCCCCCCACCCCAAAAGCAAGAAAACAAACAAACAAAATCGCTGCTGCCATGTTATGCGGTCAAGTAAAGTTTTTCTTTTGACACTGACAGCGTCCTTGCACCTCCGAAATTATTATCCACATTATTGTCAAATTTATCAGGGGTGTGCCTTGGGGTGCTGTGTTCAGATCATCTCGTCCCAAGACATTTAAATTTTTGTTATAATTTTCCCCTTTCATCGGAAAATATGCATACAATAGCTCTGAAATCGTTTCGTCGTTGCTTCGAAATTGCTTAGGAACAGGACCCCAATCTGTTCAACAGATGGCACAGAAATGTTTAGGTTTTAAAGTTTTTTTGAGTGTGTGTGTGTGTAATTTCTGGTTTCGAGAAAGTTGGGATGCACACACGTTCAATAAAATAGAGGGCAGTTTGTGACACTTTTAGGTTGTACTCCCATGTTTATTTTGTAGGCTCAACGAAAGAAAGAACAAGCTTCAGGAACTGTGCTCTTGATTATAGAGTAAGCTCAATGAAAGAGAGGACAGTTCACATGTTTAGGCTTGGGGAGCTATGCTACCATGTTTTTTAAGTAAGCATAATCCCCGCCACAATAAGCCTGGAGGAATTGTGTCGCCATATTTATGGTTAACACTCACTGAAAGAGAGGACGTTTCGCGACACTTTTAGGCTTCCAGAATTGTGTTTCCATGTAGATAGATGAATGGATGGACGGGTGGATGGATGGATTAATAGACAAACAGACATTAAGAGACCGATTTATTGATTTATTGATTGATTGATTGAGTGAGTGAGTGAGTGAGTGAGTGAATGAGTGATTGAATAATTGATTGATTGATGGACGCTTATCTTCCACAGGGCCCTCTTGCAAGGGTCGTGCGATCAACCATTTACGCAGTGTGTGCAGTGACCTGTTGTGAGTGCATTAGCGGCCACTACTGAATCAAGAGATGTGCAGCCACGGTCATCACCCTTGACATAATCAGGCACATGTTACCCAAACATGTCCCACTATGTGAAGAGCTGTAGATGAAAAGTCCCTTGCATCGGCCGAGATTTGAACCCCTTACCTCTTCCACAAAAAGCGAGGAACGTAACCATTCGGCCACTGTCAGTTGGTTTCTTTGAGGCTTCCAGAACTGTGCTACCATTTATACAGTAGACTTAATGAAAAAGAGACAGATCACGACACTTTAGGCTTAAGGAGATGTGCCACTATGTTCAGAAAATATACTCAATGAAAGAGAGGACAGTTCATGACACGTTGAAGATTGAGGGAATGCGCTATTCTGTGTATAGAGTTGACATTATGTACCGTACTACCGTACCCATTGAGTCAGCCTTGGGAACTGCACTGCCATCTTTATACAGCAGGCTTGTGGATCAGTACTGCGTGGTAACCTTGAGGGAAAGTACCACCATATTTATAGAGTAGCCTTGAGGAACTCTATAACCATATCTATAGCGTAAGTTCAATGGAATACAAGACTGCTTCCGACATCTGTTAGTTTTGAGAAACTGTACAACCACGTTATAGAGAAAATCCAACACAAAAGAGGACAGTTCACGATACTTTTAGGCATGAGGAACGTTACTGCCAAGTTTATAAAGTAGGCTTAATGTTTTAATTTAAACATATTTATTTCAACTGGATCGCCCTATAGTACATCGAGATGTCACTAATCGAGGGATTCTCCAGAACATAGAGTGACACACAAAATGTATATTACAAAACACACAGGACAAAACAAGAACAAAGTTACCCAATTAACAGAGAAGCTGTACACATGCTTCAGATTTGTACCCTGCATACAAAAATCACAGTGAAGTAGTCATCAAAATGCAAAACAAAGCAAAATAGTTAACTGCAGGTAGAATGTACACATATACGTCCCTTTTCACAATAATACGGACTAGCGGTAGGAAATTTCATAAAGGACATTTGGGAAGTAAGAGTTATGTAAATCAGCGACTAACTCAATTGAAAATTACTGCTTATGCATAACAGAAGTAAGATATGAAGCGTCTAGTATCTACGATGTATCTGTGGAAAGCATCACAAATTTGTATGTTGAAGGGAATGGACAATTGGTCGCTACCAAAGAGAAGAATATGAGCTAGTCTGTCACTTGCTGTGTGTATAATCAGATTTGGGTGGACGCCGGGAGCAATAACAGGGATGGTGGAGTTGAGTAGTCTAATTCTATAAGTTGAATACTTTGGACAAAAGAACAGGTAATCGTCCAGATCTTCAGTGGGGTAGGAACACGAACATGTAGGTTGTGGGATGATGTTGACTTTCAAGAGATCAAAGTTAAGTCTCGAGAATCCAAGACGAAGCTGGGTATGACAAATGTTGGCAAATCTGTGTCCTCGGGTATAGTAAACAGGAACATGATCCACTGCTAGTAGTGTTGCATTCAGCTTTGATTTGAATATTTGGAGGGAAATTGAGTCTCTTATATCGGAGGGAAGATTGTTCCACAGTTTGATAGCGTCAGGTAGGAAGAATTTGTCTAAGCGGTTAGTTTTGCAATTGATGGGACGTATGGAGCTAGTGTGGCGGAGGTTTCGAGCATTAAAAGTAGGAGGAGTTAATTGAGAGAGATAGGAGGGTGTTCAGTTGTGATACATTTTGTAAAGAAGAAGTAACTTAGAATACTTCCTCCTGCTGGCGAGTGTTGTCCAACCAAGTTCACGTAAGAGATTGGCGCGTGATGTGTGCCTTAAAGCACCTGTGCATATTTTGGCAGCTTCAAACTGTATGGATTCAATAAGATCGGAAAGTCCCTGACCGCAGTTGTCAAAAAGCACACAACCATATTCAAGAATTGGTCGAACCATAGTTCAATAAAGTTTAATCAGAGCTTTGCGGGAAAGTTTATATTTGAATCTACGCAGAAGGGCAATTCGCTGGCTCGCTTGGATAGTAATACGAGTAATGTGAGCATGCCAGGATAAATTGCTACTGAGAGTAATACCAAGATGAATGTGTGAGTCTGCCGCAGGTATTTCAGAGTCTCCAAGACTAACGGGTGGATGGTGTGGTTTAACAAGTTTGGTTGAAAATATGACAGAAAGAGACCTTAAAGCGTTAAAGGTAACACGCCACACCTTTCCCCAGTTATGTATAACAGAGAGATTAATATTCAAGTGATTAGAAGTTTCAATTGGGTCATTAACAACTTCAAGTAGACTGGTGTCGTCAGCAAAAAGTCTGACATCACATGTAATATTGTCAACTAGGTCATTAACATAGACAAGAAAGAGAAGGGGACCCAGGATGGAACCCTGGGGCACACCAGCTTCAATAGGTAGCCATGAAGAAGATTGGCCATGAATAATCACTCGTTGGAATCGGTTTGTGAGATAACTATCAATCCATGCTACAAGATTATCGGAGATGCCGAGTTGTCGAAGTTTAAAAAGGAGACCGGGATGCCAAACCTTGTCAAACGCCTTCGATACGTCTAGAAACACCATTCTGGCTTCTTTGGACTGTTCTAGGCCGTTGTAGATATTGTGAAGGATGTACACAAGTTGATTGATAGTAGAGTCATTGGCCTTAAAGCCAGAATTTTTGGAAGTGAGTAGGTTATTTTGTGCCAGGTATTCATAGAGTGCATTAAAGACCAGTCTTTCAAACACCTTTGAAACATTACAGAGCAAAGAAATAGGGCGATAATTATTTTTAATCTGTCTGTTGGCCTTTTTGAAGACAGGACATATGTTGGATCTCTTCCAAGCATTGGGAAAGAAAGAAAGACTGAGAGAAAGTTGGAAGATTTTTATAAGTGGTTTACATATCGAATCTGCTGTGTTCTTAAGTAGGATGTTCCCTATGTTATCTGGGCCTGATGCTGAGGATAGCCTCAGGGAAGATAGTACTTTCTTGACACTGTCTTCATTAATGGTAATATTGCGTAGACGTGCCTCAGTTGGGAAAGTGAAATCGGGCAGGGGTGGGGCATCAGCGTCAGGGTGTGTTTTGCACTGGCTGGCAAAGTAAGAGTTAAATATTTCACATTTTTCCGTGATGCATGATACGATTTTGTTATCGTCAATGATTGGGGGTATATGTTGGTGAATTTTGCATCCCAGAAGAGACTTGGACAGGCTCCACCATTGTTTAGGATTAATGTCTTTCTCATCAAGTCGAAGCTGGAGATTTGAAAAGTAAGAAGAGACAGATTTCCTTATTATGGTCACAACCTTGTTGCGATATTTTTTGTAAAATTGGTATAACCTGTCAATCTTGAGGTGAAGGTCGTAATTATGGGGGCGTGGTTGGTTGGATGCTCTCTTGGAGCGTTTCCATGCCGATTTCGACGTCTAATATGTTTTTTAATGTCTGCAGTTATCCAAGGTTTGTCCTTAGGGCGAATGGTGACTTCCTTATAGGGAATAAAGTCCTTTGCAGTAGATAGGAAGAGATTAGACCAGTAGGATACGGCATCATCAATAGAATCGAAGACATCATGAGCAATGTTCCAAGGGGCTGTAGAAAGGGCAGCATTGAGGTCACAAAAATTTGCTTTATTGAAGTCCCATACTGATCTTTTGAAGGGCTTGTCCTTGTGAAGGAAAAGGGAGAAAGAACAAAAGATTACACAGTGGTCAGAATTTGAGATTGGAGCAAGGGTTCCAGAGTCCAGAACAAGACCTGGGGAATCAATAATGATAAGGTCTAATAAATTATTCGAGTATTCACTTATCCTAGTGGGTTCATCTATAAGTTGAAAGAGATTGTATCGATTCACAAGGTTGACCAGAGATAAACCTAAATCGCTGTCCTCATGTTGGGAGTTCCAATTGGCTTAATGATGGACAGGACAGTTCAAAATTTTTGTAGGCTTCAGGAACTGTACTCTCATATTTGTAGAGTAGGCCAATTAACCCTTAAAGCGCTAATTTAAGATTGGGTCAACAGCTTTCCTCAATACACTTTACATGCATTGCGCGCAAAGTGTCCCAAGGATAGCTGTCGACTAAGACTACTTTTTGCTTTAGACTAGGCTTGCTGATTTGTGAAAGAAAGGTATCTTCATGAGGAATTTCAATCTTTTAACCATTATGTGTTTAACGGTCATGAGAAAATAACTATAGCAGTGATTAGCACTTTAAGGGTAAAGTAGTGGACAGTCCATGGCACCTTCAGGCTTTACGAACGGTGTTTCCATGTTCACAGAATAATGAAAGAGAGAACAATTCCTTACACGTTTAGGCTGCAGGAACTGTTTTATTCTAGTTGTACAGGGGGCTCAATAAAAGACAGGACAGTTAATACCAGTTGTTGGCTTTAACAACCGTGCTGCCATGTTTATTCAGTGGGCTTAGTAAAAGAGACGATGGTTCACGACAGTTTTAAGCTTGAGGAACTGTGCTACCATGTTCAAAGTGTAAGCTAAATGTAAAGGAGAAGAGTTCACGACACGTTTACGCTGATGGAACTGTGCTGCCATATTTATAGAATGGGTTCAATGAAACAAAGGACAGTCAATAACAGTTGCAGGCTTGAGAAACTGTGCTATCATGTTTACGACACTTTTAAGCTGAAGGAACTATACTGATGGATCTATACAATGGGTTCAATGAAAGAGAGGACAATCCACGACACGTTTAGGCTTGAGGTACTGTACAACCATGTTAATACACTGGGCTTAGTCGAAGAGAGGACAGTGCATGATACTTTTATCCTTCAGGAACAGTGCCGCCCTGTTTGTAGCGTAGGCTGCATGAAATGTGCTACTATATTTATAGAGTATAGAGTGGGGGAATAAAATTTTTATAAGGTAGGCTCAATGAAAGAAAAAACTTCACAGGACAAATATAGGTTTAATGAAATGTTCCATCGGGTTTCCGGGAAGCTGAATGAAAGATTAGACAATTCACGACTATATTTTAGTCTTCAGGAACCCTGTGCTACCCTGTTGTTAGAGTGGAGTCAATGAAAAAGAGGACACTTTACGGCAGTTTTAGGTTTCAGGACTTGTACTTCCTTGTCTACAGATTAGGCTGAATAAAGGAAGACAATTTGCGACACTTTTAGGCTTGAGGATCTGTGTTACCGTGTGTACAGAGAAGGCTAAAATTGGAGAAAAGTAAACTGCACTTGCTGGTAAGAGAAAGAGTAATACTATTTTTACTGAGTAGACTCAGTGCTACCATATTGATAGGATAGGCTCCATATAATAATAATAATAATAATAATAATAATAATAATAATAATAATAATAATAATAATAATAATAACAATTATTATTATTATTAGTATTATCATTATTATTTTTAGTAGTAGTAGTAGTAGTAGTAGCAGTAGAAGTAGTAGTAGTAGTAGTAGTAGTAGTAGTAGTAGTAGTAGTAGTAGTAGTAGTAGTAGTAGTAGTTTATTTAATCCCCATTACTGGGGAAATAAAAGCAAAGGTACATCTAGATACAAACCATACAAAACTCATATAAAAGCAAAGATATAAGGTTACACTGACATGACAGACATGTATATTAAATTCAGCACTGTTTACTAGGAATTGAATTAATTCTCCTGCTCGGACATAAATGAGAGAATAGTTCACGAGGTATTTAATCTTGTTTCTAACATGTTTTAGGTTTCATAAGTCCACGCGCATAGTAACCAATAATTTTGCAAATTTCATTGAAAGTAAAACCTTTTCAATATACGCCATGACTTGCTTTCACTTTTGCATAATATGAAAGGAATGTAAGAAGCCATATGCCTAGGACTATGTGGAATGTGTTATTGAAATGAAAGCAAATGCAGTAACCCAATATTTCGTAATAAATGAGATCACCCACGCCAATTATGCCTGACATGGAGCAGCAAATTCTGTGAAATTAAAAAAATGTGAACGCAGTTCCCGACTTTGTGGTCTTACCTGCAATTGGGTGTTGGTGCTGACCTTATCATGTGTTTGATTGTAGTATACTTCTGACGCAGATCTGTAAATGACATTGGAAAAGGTTCATGAAGATCAGATTTATTTATTATGTTATTGTCGTGTAACAGTTACTAAAAAAAACCACGTGTGTTCTGAGATATGTTTACCTAGTGTAGGCATTGCCCTTCTGTGCACGTAATTTGGAAAGCAAAGGCAACAATGCCATTAGCACAAAACCTTAACGAATGCATTTCGCAAGAGATGCTTATGGACAAATCAAACATGCGTAAACACAAATGATATTGTTTAGTTCACTTTTTTTAGCGTGTTGCAGTTGTAACTGCTTGATTTTCTTTCATACACTGGGGTTGAAGACATGGAGAGAGAGAGAGAGAGAGAGAGAGAGAGAGAGAAAGAAAATGTTATGATGTTCCTTTTTTAAGGGCCATCTGTACAGCTACTTTACAGTTTATTTTTTTTTTTTTATAAATCAAGAATTATTCTTTTGCAGAATAGGGGAGATACGGTACCAGTCTACAATACGGCCAAATCTTGAATTTGAAACAATATAAAATTTTATGGCAATTTTGGAGCTCAAGTAATCATGGTTTTTGGACAAACACCCACGTGGTTTTGTATAAACAACAGAATGTAAATGAGCTGTCACTCATACGTGGGTCGCCTAGGCAATGGGAAATGATCAGGCAGCTCATTGGTTGGGGAGAACAATGGGCCAGGGGGCTTGGAAGAGAACAACGGACCAGTGGCCTAAGGAGAGAACAGCGGGCACTCCTAATCTGTTATTTTAGCGACTGAATGCAGCTATTAGGAAACCACATCCTTGTGATCTTCTCCCGGAGAAACTTCAAAGATTCCTTTAGTTTTTTAATGTTGAATTACGCAAAGGAAAAAATTGAAATGGCGCTTCTTTATAATTTTTTTTAACTCGTCCCTGCTTTCAAAGAAAGATTCCTTCAAAGTTTTAATTATACCAAAATTTGAAAATTTTATGTTAAATATAATGTTTTGTAGGCCAAGAAAACCTCTGAATGGGATCGCTGTGTGAAATGTCACATATCACCTCAAACAACGAGGAAATTTTTTTTCATATAATGCAAATATAGATTAATATCTGAAAGAAACTGTATGATGGGGGGGGGGGGGGGGGCTAGCAGTAATATTTTAGAAAGAAGAGTGGAATAATATACCGCGACGCTATATACGCTGAGTTTAATAAACGCCCCCTTAAACTTAAATTCAAGCCACTGTCGTTTGGAGATTTACCTAAGGTCTCAGCCAGATTGTATATTATCTACATTACAAGTTCCCTTTCAGCTTCTTTCTAGAGCTTTCCTTTCACATCAACAATTACGTCATCTCCAAATTAATGAGATGTCGTTTATGATTAGCGCAGGGAAATTAAACAGTTAACTCCAATCCATTACGTCGTATTTATTAAATCAATAATACGTTTTAGTCTCCCTTTGATATATTTTGTAATTCCTCCAAATAACTAACTATAACTTCCATTTGTGACTAAAATGGCATCAAGGTTAAGATACTAGCAATTTTGTCAATGATCCAAAATGGTAATCCATACAATCGGGGACGTCAAATGTACATATTTTGTGAACTCTCATTTACTTGAAGCACATGTTTAATGACTTTAAATCTGTGCTCAAAAGATTCAAGATTTACATGTTATCATTACGCAGATGTGATGTGCTCCCTTTTCTTTAAATTACATAGAAATATGACCACATATTGCACTCAAAATTATAGAATTATAGAGAATCTAACTAACCATATTCTTTGATGATATTGTTATTGGCATCGTTTACTTATGCTAAATGGCACTGCCCGCATTTGAATTTATTACTTTACCAGCACAAGTGGGGGCAGCCACAGAAGCCTTAATCGAATTCTAACTCTAACCGTAAACCCTAACCCTCTTTGTATATGATAAAGGGAGTGGTCTGTATATGTTCTCACCAATCACGCTAAAATGAGGAACGTCCCACGTATTTTTTTCGCAGATTCTGTCAGGCTGTGTTCTGCTTGCATCATGGTGTGCGATTTGCATTTTAAGAAATGATTCCATTCAAACTTAAGACGACTTCCTGTATATATTCTTATTTCAGAACATGTTAACTATCTCCTGACAAATTAAAAGTTATCAGTCAACAATTTTCTGTCCAAAACTAGACGAAATGTTTCTGCAGGCTTAGTTTCGTTTCATGAGATGTTTCTTGACACACGTTTTTGGTTAAAGATGTTTTAATTATGAATTCCCAAATAGTACAAGTTTTTGTCTATGCACTGCTGAAGCTCGCTATTCTGCCCGGCGCCGCTCTGCCTTAGCGTAATTGGGATGTATCGATCATGAGTAACACCTTAAGTCAACACGAGGCGATTGACGTCCACCAAATGACGTCAGTTTGATCTCAAGAATCAATAAGTTGTGTACGAAAACATGTGGGGGTGATTGTTTTATATACCTAATTTTCATTTACGAATGCTGCTTTTGTCACTGTCAAAATACATAGGCATAAGGTATACATTCCACAAAAAGATCAGCACAATTATAACTCTGTGACGTTGCATTGTCTTCCCAAGATATGTATTTTTTTCAGACGTGTTCCTATGCATAGGCACTATAACACAATAACGGGGGAGCATCAATAAGATCTTCGATTAAAAATTTTAAAGCCAGACACAGAAATAACAACAAGAGTTTAGGGATGGTATTCCCCACCAAAAACGTAAAAGTATGAAAAATAGTCCCTATTTTTTATAAGAATCCTACGGGCAGGAATCGTTACTTATAATTTAGGCTTGCTTTGGAAAACAGATCAGACGGTGGAGGTTCAGCCAAGGTCTGAGCATCTCGTGCATACTATCGATTTTACCTTAATTCACTTCGTTTAAAGAATATTGCGTGATGTGTGACATTGTTCGTCATATGATATGTCGGCTCAGTGTCTGTAGACAAATTGTCAATTTCCGGACACTTGTTAATCTTTTACAGTTAAATAAGGGTCATTTATAGTGTTTTCCTTTTTCTTTTTTTCTTTTTGTAAGCGCGTCATTTGTTTCGGTTGGAGAGAAAGGTATAAAGACCGGTGAATGCCGCGTAGTTATATGGAATGTATATCAACTCCAAGTCAACCGCGTTCAACTTAGATGTATTTTAATTGGTAAATTGAAACACAAGACGGGTACTTGTGTGATAAACGCAAATAGTTTATATATATATATATATATATATATATATATATATATATATATATATATATATATATATATATATATATATATATATATATAAAACTATCATTGCAAACTAATAGGCAAGTGACGAAAGTTAAATATGGTAAGAAATAATGCATTTATATATATAAAAAAATATCATTGCAAACTAATAGGCATGTGACGAATAGTTAGATATGGTTATTACAATGATAGTAATAGAGCATGGTGCATGATTCAGAGTATTACCGTATAAATATGACCATATACCTACAGACGTCACGGCTTGAGTATCAAGTTTATCCTTGATGTTTGACAAGTTCATTAACCTGACCATATTCAGATTACAGATCTGCTGATAAATGGGTACACGGTAAAAATCAAAGGTTAAACAATACATACATAAAAAAAAGTTAAATAAATAGGATGATATTATTGTTGGTTCTTTTATAAGTATGAAAACATAGAGCCGTGTCTAATAAAATTATGGAGGTTCATCAGTCAGGTAATATATTTGAATTTTAAACACAATCCCTCATCCACTGACTA
This sequence comes from Hermodice carunculata, assembly GCA_964020975.1. NCBI lineage: Eukaryota > Metazoa > Annelida > Polychaeta > Eunicida > Amphinomidae > Hermodice > Hermodice carunculata. The sequence continues at coordinate 81,655,107 of OZ026617.1, forward strand.
CATACACCACGAAACGCCCTGTCAAATGGGCTACCATTTATCTTGGTAACGTGCCTTTTGTCTGTATGGTAATATCTGAATCAATGCTGAGCAGTGCCTTGGAAACCATGATTATTGAGCTTGGATAGGAGTATTTCATGATCCACTTCGTCGCAGGCCTTTTTAAACTCAGTTCATTGACACCAGCAGAATCCTCTCTTTTGAACTCATTCTGCACCAATTCAGTGACATAATGTGCGGTAGTTTGAGTCGAATATTTCTGGTTGAGAGCCCGACTGTTGGAAACAATGTAAATTATCTTTGGCACAGTATTCGTTAACCTGGTTATGGATAAGGCGTTCAAATAATCATGAATAACGTGCAAAACAGAAATGGGTCAATAATGGCTAGGGTCTGTTCGAGAATCCTTCTAAAACTTGCAGTGATTTTAGCCATCTTAAATTCTGTTGGAATTGTACCATTGGTCATGCATAAATTGAAAACACGGGCCCATCTGCTGCAGATTGCAGGAGATGCGATCTTCAGCAGCCTCGCCTGTATATTGTCCAGTCCAGTACCTTTATCACGGGGTGAAGCAGCAAAAAGCATGCAAACATTGTGATCAGAGACTTTTTGGAAAGTAAATCTTGCAGCCGATTGAGAAAAGTATTTGCGTACATAATCCAGAGGAGAGACAGGGACGGAAGCAATATTTTATAGGATCCATCCTATCATCCAATTCTTTGGAATTTCTACAGTATTAAGAATTCTGTAAAATACTTTCACGTACAGGGGTAACAGTATATCTTTAGACTCTTTAATGTACTCATTAATGACATTAAATCCATATGCTTTACTATTTTTTAATCCTTGAATAACAAAAATTATTTCAGTTTCACTTACAAGATCCGATTCAGGACACTCATTCTCAGAAACCAAATTATTAGAAGTGTTACTCTCATCTGTTATAACATCTTCTGTGGATAGTTTCTAAAAATGTTTGTACAAAGCAGAACAAGTTATATAAGATCCGGACTTCTTTGTAACATTAAAAAGTTTCCAATACAATTTTGGATCTCTGGTCTTAAGGTTCCGTAACTTCTTAATAAAGTCTTTTGTATATATATTTTTTGTGCTTTTTTATTGTCCGTTTGCTATTCTCGACCAGCATTACACATTCTGTCCCTATCATAAATAGAACCAGCAATTTTAAAATCCTTTTTGCCATTTTTACAACGCAAGATCGATTTTACCCAGATTTCTCTTTTTTTCTGATTTTTTTGGTAACTCACGACCTTAAAGACACTTTTTGTCGCAATGTCAAATAAATTGCTAATTACTTGTGCAATATGATCCACCGATCAACTTTACTCAATAAGTAATTGAATCTCAACAAATCAATACTATCTACACATGTATTTGCATGGCCATGGTCCCATATGACATTTTGATCATTAAACTCTTGACAAACATAGAAACTATTGTCTATATTATCAACACACTCTGAAAACTGTGGTGAGTAGGAAGACTTTAAAGAAAAAGAAACTGCTCTATGAGTATTTGATAACCTGGGATCAAAACCCATTATATTAAAATTATGTACTAGACTTAATAACTTACCGTTAACTACAATATAATCAACAATGAGATTTTTGGGTACTTGTGTAAGTACCATGATATTAATCAGCTCAACATTTCCGGTTTGCTAAATATAAACAATGATTTTTATACATATGTATCAGATTCAGACCAAAGCTATTTACTTAATGCTGGCCATTGAAACCCTTTGTGATGGTATACCCAAAAATCTGTCAAGAACATTTGCAGAATCTTAAGTTTCGGCAATATAAATATCCATGACCACAGCTTAAGATACATAGCTATATATTGAAATAATATCATCCAGATTACCCGTATGACTATCAAAATCACCAGCAAGGCAAATCATATTACGGGTAAAAGGCTCCGAAACATATTGAGTAGTTACCCGCTGAAGACCCTTTAACTTATTTGGGCTAATACAGCCTATGTCAAAATTTTACAGAGGAGCGTGTGCAATATGGACCATAGTACTTCTATGTATATAAGTTAGACAGGGACAGGTTCGCTTATGGAGAGTAAAGAGGTCGGACTACGGAATAGGGTAATGACTACTGGGAAGTGGTTTCGGACAAAAAGACACAAATACAATACTGTTCTTGTTTTAACAGATGTCTTTCAGCTTAATTTTTCAACTTCTTCAAAACAATCCTTACTTGAGTCGCGGGTTCCTTCTGGCGGTAAACACAGGCAACCAAATAGAGTATGACTATCCGCTGTTACAGAGGATTTACTCACTATGAATTATGAAACAAATTTGGAGTCCGTGTCTGAAGTACGACATGAATTACTAAATTTGGTATTTACAGAAACTGTAACACCACCGTTGCGATGTTGTGATACAGCTCCACGATTTAAAAATATATATATATATATTATAACCAAAGTCTTTGAAAATATCTGTTAGATGCTCCGCATCAGGATCGTCCACTTTTGTTTCCAACAAAATTGCAATCTCATGATTTTTTATGAAACTATTAAACTCCAGTTCACGTACCTTACTTCGGATTCCACAAAAATTAATAGTTCCAAATTCAAACTTGGCGAGGAATGTGCATACGAATGATTCCAGTGCTGCACAGAACTTTCATTACACAGCTCTTGTGGTTTATAAGAAATCTCCAATGAATGAGAAGTTAAATCCACTAACTACATATTTGCAGGAACACATTAATTGGCCTGGTTGCTGCCAGCCTGAAAAAAGTAAATAAGTCCGAGTGTCTTTCACACTACTCGTAGGAGCGACTTGTAGAGCTCGCCGCACCCGCGACTCTCCGGGTATTAGAACCATGCAATGTGTCCTGCGACCTTGAGATACGGTAGTTCAGAAGGTGGTTTTACACATCGCGTATTTCTGCCTGATTAAAGCCAATTTTCGATAGTATCCACAACAACAGGTCTTTGTCTCTATTGAATATCAGTGCCACCACTGTCAGCTCTGGAACTGCTCCAGATAGGTCATGCACACCGGGAAGACGTTTTGTTCCATTTTAAGTGAAGGGAATATTCTAAATTCTAAAGTCCCCTACAGCTTTGGACAAGACATTGCAGATGAAAAGAAAAATAAATCGTAACCGGGAAAAATATGCCAGGCTAAAATTGGTCATATACACCTTAAACAACCTTAAGAATGACATGGCTGATGGCGTGACTTATCTCTGTTTACAATTTACAAGATAAAGAAATAAAAATATCAAAATATCTGTTCGCAAAATGATGTCAGTATATCACCTATTTCCTCGATGTTCACTCATTGTCAATAAAGAGACACTTCTGGATATTGATTTAATTTAATACTTAACCAGAATGTGGCCCGGGATCAAGAAGCTTTTCTCTGCCAATCGCCTCGCGGTCGGAAATATCTTGTTTGTAAGGTGTAATAAACAGAGACAAGAAAATCAAAGACAAAAACACACACACAGAAAAAAGAAAATACAAAACAAAACAAAAATTACTCGTACCCGACCAAGTAGAAAGAAAAATATTTTGTGAGACCTTTGTTATTACACCCTGTAGATGGACATGGACCTCAGATATAAGAAATATATTCCCTGTTGTTCAGGTGACTAAGTTCACGTTGGTGCCAGCATCTGTGGTTTCTGTAGTAAGCCACACCACACGCCGCAATAAAATTGTATCTAAAAATACACATCCTCTAGCTGTCAATGTGGTTCCAGGGTCCTTGGAACCACTTTGTTACGCGGAGTCTACCGTATTGTCTATCATTGTAGTCGCAGTCTTAGCCCAACAACCAATAGGATGAGAAGCCTGCTCTTACGCTAACCTGGCTTCCCCGGTGGGGACAAGTTGGATCAAAGTGTCGTAAAGCCTATAAACAGGGCTATCAGCATGGGCTGGCCTCACACGGATTGGGATATCTCTATAAATTACAAATATCGGAGTTGAATTTCCTATCAGACTGCTGAAGTGTGCAACACAGACGTCGTTTTAGATTCTACATCTGGTAAGTTAATTCATGTAAATCAGATAATTTCAAAATACGAGACCAATAAATTAAATTTAGGGCCATTTTCAGTCGACAGGGTCCATTTGTTTGCCTTGACATGCCCTGACTACAGATGTTTGACACAAGTAAATAAAACATCACTCAAACAGGTCATTAATAATTAAAAAATACAGTCGATGTGATTTAAAAAGTTAAGTTTTGCAATTCGGAGCAAGAAATATTTTATTTCACACCCCCAATGACAGGTGTCATCAGATGATAGTCTACTATGGTTTTATAATGTATAGACCTGTAGAAGTAAAATATCGCAATCTAGCCTGCCAAACCAAACACATCTAGTAGCCGGCAATTAGGTCAAACTTCAGACAACCCATGTGATCTGTCAAAGACATTTCCTGCACTTAAAACAGAAATGCACACCTCAGATCACTCCAGCTGTCCAACCACAGAAACACCAGCTGTGTAACCCCAGATTATTCCAGGAGTCTGCACTCAGATTACTCCAGCTGTCTAACCAGAGATTAATCCAGCAATCTAACCCCAGATTACTCCAGCTGTCTAACCAGAGATTACTCCAGCTGTCTAATCACAGATTACTCCAACTGTCCAACCACAGATTACTCCAGCTGTCCAACCGAGCCTGTTTTAAATATTACATAGGCGCATACTTGTTTTTGGTCCTATGGAATGTAAAAACAAACGGATTTAGGCCCTATTGCTTCGGGAAAAATTGAAATTCAGTTAATTCTTATTTGGCGTTTAATGTTTGATATTTTGTTGTTGTTGTTGTTGTTTTTTTTTGGGGGGGGGGCATTTGATATTTACTCAGGATTCCAGCAAATAACTGATTTTGCGTGATGTATTTTTCATTACCGTTGTCGGTTGAAAACACGAATCAATGTACATGTACATATGTGTATCTGGGCCTTGGATGCACACAACGTTCTCTGCAAATGATGTTCTGCATGGTACGTAATAAAACCAGTGTTCCTTAGTATTAATTTTAATGTTTTGAGAGACAGTGTTAAAACAGATGCGGGAACCAGCATTCAATACTATTGGTGGCTGTTCAGTGACTGAACTACAGACAGATATTTGGCCGCGAAAACCACTATAAGAACTCTGTTAGGTTTGTATTATTGCATGATGTCACACATAACTTTGCTTTATTACTGTATTTTGATGAAACATATGAAAAAATATTTGAATTTTGTTTATATTAGTGTAGCTTATGGTGATTCTCACAAAGGTATCAATATCTAATATCGTATTGCATGAATGTGTAGACTTAAACTTATAAGCGATACGGCCAGTAGCATCTGTTTGCTAACGCAGGCAAGCCCCGCCAAACTGTGGCTCTGGTTTAAGTGGCTATACACTCGTCGTCTTGGGTTTCAAATGTAAAACATGAAGGACTGTGCCCATTTATCATAAAACATGAAGGCCTGCGTCCATGTATTATAAAACATGCAGGGCTGTGTCCATATATTACAAAACATGAAGGACAGTGTCCATATATCAGAGGGTGGCAATGCGTTGTGTACATTAGGATGGCATAAATATACAGTGGTATCAACCTGTAAAACTGTTTTGAGTCCGGCAGTATTTCCTCAAACCAACATGCATGTAGAGAAATAAATATCCGTGTTGTTCCTGGGTTTTTGCCTTGCACAAGGACACTTCATTTTTTTGTGGATCCTGATAATCGATTGTTGCAATTGCCTGCCCCCGTGATTGTACCACAGACAACGACTGAATCGACTGTTTTCCCCGGCCTGGTCAGGACGTTCTGCGTCAAAGAAGGCGCACTAATGAGCACTGTTGATTAGGGCACATAGTCCTCATATATATATATATATATATATATATATATATATATATATATATATATATAAGGTTTATGATTGCAGAGTTGCACAAGCAAAATAAACAAGCCGTCCTAAAAATTACCGGTTGTCTAGAAAAGAATCGGGCGGGAAAGTATCAATTTGCAAAAGCAGTGCCGGGCAGAGGCAATTACCAGAAGTAAGCAATATGCGACTGTGGGTGTACAGTAGCCTTTTCATTACGATAATTATTTTCACTGTCGAGCAAGCCAGACTTAGCTGATCGGTAAAATCAAGCTCCCAGTCCCATCAAGGCAAGCCAAGCCAATTATGGCTGTTGTTTTGCAACGCAACCCTTACTTTCCAACTGTTTCTTCAGCTACTACTTTCTTTCCTCGCAATGCTCAAAAGTTGCTTCAATTTACGAGTTTTTCTTGATATTTCAATTTGTAATGAACATGTGTCCCTAATGATGCTTGTAAGTGCATGACTGCTATCAATGATAAAATCGCAGTGTTTTAATAGCACCAGACGGGCCAGTTGACCACTTTTGACTTTAAAAGATGCGTATCTATTTATTAAAGTTATCGTATCCCTGATATTTTACAGGTTTCTGTGTGGAAAGCAACTAACTTAAAATGTGGTTTCATATGTTAAATTTCTTAAACAGTGTCCATAACTTCACTGTGTTCACAATACTTATTGAATACCAGTATAGACACACATTACCCTTGAAAGTGAATGTGGGTAAGGGAGCACATGATTGTACGTAGAACACAAAAAAGGGTCTTATAAAAGCTGAAATGAGTGCAGATGTCAATAAAATCGCATACATGTGAATTTCCGTTTAGCAGTAGCAGCGCCTTTTTTGCCAAACGCCTTAGGTACCTGACCTACGTCATGGTATGTATTGGCCTTCGTATATATTGTTCAAACGAAAGTATATATAATGTGTGTGCGTATATATATATATATATATATATATATATATATCTGCATATAAGCAACTTTGATCCTCCGGGTCTCAAACGAGCACCCTGCAGCATCTATCGACTCGACGAAACGGGGAAACATTTGTCAAGTGTATTTTACGAAAGAATATTACACATATTTTACTTACAAAATGGTTTCAACAAAAAGGCAGACCCAGAAATACACAAGAACGCATAAGGCGACGACTGGTATGATGAAAACAAGATCCATTAATTAGAATATAAAATTTTAGTTCTTCCTGAATACCTAGATACTATACAATCTGTTTTTAATGATGTCAGGATTTTTATCATTCAAAATTGGCAGCCATGAAATTTGATTCAAATTACTCTGCAGCATTTTACTTTGTGGACATTCTGGTGTCGTTTTCTATGAATGTTTTGTATGGAACTAATTATTTCAAGTAATTTTATATGTGCTTTTGAAAGCTTTACTTTATGACAATCGGCCACAAGTAATCTTTGTGCAGTGATGACATATGGAATTTTTAAACGCCGTAATTGAAATTCTGGAATGAAAATACTAACTTATGGATAACTTAGATTGTTATCGTGATTGTTGTTATCATCATATCATCATCATTGTCATCATCTTCATTATTATCATCATTACTGTAAATATCAGTGAAACCATATAAAGACACGGAAACAATGACACGGATCTTTTGATAACAGTGCCCGTACACAGTTTATCTACTGTATAATCATAAATTTTCGCGAGGGATAAATATTTGCGAATTCTCCGGAGGAAACCCATTTCGGGAATATTAAACTCCGTAAAATTGTACCAGATTGAGTGTGGAATGAAAGCCTGCATAGTAAAATCGGGAAAACAAAACTCGTGAAATTCTGATGTGGAGTGTATTCAGGAAATTTTATGCCCGGGAAAAATAAATGATCATACAGTATTATGACTGTTCACAATATAGGGCCGAAGGTTGTCTTGGCAGCAATTGCCAAGGAGAGAAGTGCATGTTGTACCACGATCTGTATGCACTGCACTCAACAAATATTTTTAGGAACGTCTCAGTTGTAATTTGGTGTGTCCTATCGCTCTGCCTCATGAGTGTAAATGGGGTTCGTATCTACTCCACCCTCAGACACAGATAGCGCCTCTCTGAAGTATATGTTGACACTTGCAGTTTTCTTGATTGATGTTTGATCCACACCCTGTCAAATCCGTGGAGTCCGTTATGGTACACCGTCCAGAGATGAATCTGCTGGATCGGCTTTGCAGGAACCAAGGCGCTACCAGTACGTGAGAAAAATAGAAAGGAAGTCGAAATAGAAAGAAAGTCAATTATTTACTCAATTATAATGGAACTTTAGAATTTGTATAGTGTATAAATCTATTAGTTTCAATAAGTTTCTAGATTTAGGGAATTATAATCACTATGATTTATAATTCTAACAGCTTTTTAATTTTTTTGAAGTCTTTCCGTTTCGTTTCCCCAAGCAAGGAACCAAAAATTGAAATTGGGGAGAATGAGGAGTTGCATATATTTTGTAGTGTTTATGCGGGCGGGAATTTTTTTAATCTATTCATAATGCCTACCGTCTGAGTAATTTTACAGGATATTTGTTTGAATATGACAATTCCAACTAAGGTGTTTATCAATTTCAAGACCAAGAAACTTAAATTCATTTACACATTCAATCGTCACATTATCAACTTGAAAAGAAGGAATATCCAAATGCCTTTGAGGTTGGTGAAAGACCATAAACTTAGTTTTATTTATATATATTAACAGTTTATTTACCTTTGACCGATTACTAGTTCTTGTAAGTTCAGGGTTAATAGCTTCAGAAACAACTGTGCTTAATCCTGATAAGTTCAAAGCAGAAAACAAAGTAGATTCTTCGGCAAACACAATAAACTTGAAAATGGAAGAAGCTTCTCTATTATCATTTATATAAATAAGGAAAAGAAAAAGGCCTCAGCTTGACCCCTGTGGAACACCAGTATGAATATTTAAAAGTTCGGATTTGGTATCATCTACGACCACATATTGACTTCGTTTTGTTAAGCAGCTTTGGAATAACTCCAAAGCCTTTCTAAGGTGTCAAAGGCCTTTGACAAATCCATGAATATATTAATTGGAATTTATCCCTTATCCGTCTCAAGTATAATTCTATCAACGAGTTCTAATGCCGCAATCTCAGTAGAATGGTTTCCACAAAACACATACTGGCCGCTATAATATAAAGAATGTGCTTTAAAATATCCATAAATTTGGTTATGCATAACTCTTTCAAAAATCTTGGATATCACACGTAGTGTAGAGAAGGGTGGACAGTTATCTAAAAAGAAATCATATTCTTTTTTAGGAAAACTTTTCCCTTTTTAGATACCTTGAGCATGTCAGGAAAAGTAACCCTCGTGAGTAACTGATTTATTACTTCAACAATAGCCTTAGAGGTCTCCGATTTAATATTCTTCATTAAATACATTGATAATCGTGGCCAAAACTATGTTTTGGCTTAAAGGAATCAATATCTGGACCCAAACTGACCATGATATAGGGACCGTGATATAGGGACCTGTTCATACAATAGTTTCCTCAGTGGCAAAGCTGAAGATAAATCTTTTAAGAGACGGACTTTGCAAGTATTCCTTAAAAAATGATTCACAGGCAGCGTGATTTTCGATGCTACATTTGGCCCAATATTTGTAAAAAAAATCGTTAAAACTATTTTCAATTTCCAAATAATCGGTAATAGTTTTATTATTTATTACAAAAGAGTCTGGAAAATTTCTACTTTTTTTCTTACGTCGGTTCAACATATTATTAATGGTTATCCAAGTACTTTTATACCATTTTTATATCTGATAAATCATGATTTATAATATTCTCTTTTAGCTACATGGATATTATTTTTTTAAGATTCTGTTAAATGTATAAAAATATGTGGACGCATTGACATATTCTTCATTTTCGGACGAAACTAGTTTTAAATCCTTATATAATTGGTCTGTGGCTGCTATTGAATGAATTATTCCTTGTCTTGTCCATGGACTTTTTATGTTTATATTTTATATATTTAACCTGTTTGGTGGGGACATGATTATGTAGGGCATTAACAATAGCCGTATAAGTAATATAATACAAGTCGTTCTGGTCTGTATGAAGATGTGTCTTAATATGATCATGAAGATGAGCATCCCGTATGTCCTGTTTAAAAATTATTTATAGCATCAGAATGTCAATTTCGAACCTGAATATCTTTATGAACTGTATCAGATTTAGGTTTAAGGATGTCTAAACAAATAGAATAAAGGAAATGGTCAGAAATCGGAGAGGTTATTATACCAGAATTTGACAAACATATATTGGTGTCAGTTAATTTTAAGAGAATATGTCAATTATAGTACTGCGGCGCTCTGATAATCTCGTAGGTAAAGTAATTTGGGGGAAAAAATTATTGATGTGATAGTATAGAAATAGCCACCAAATACAGTCTTATAATGAATTTTAAATAAATTGATGTTGAAATCTCCGGTTATAACTACTTCTTCATTTAATCGCTGCCATTTTTGTAAGAGCATGGTAAATTCGTCTATAAATTGATTATAGTTATCAACGAGATCGCGAGATGACGTACAAATATTTCCAAATAACAATCTTGTATGACAGGTTACCATTATATTATGTTTATAGTATCAAACTGTAACATCAAATTAATATAGTGTAGTAAATCAAATTAATGAAAGGGATCCTCATCTATTATATATTTAGTTTTAAACCTTTCTTATAACTAGCAGTTAACTCATTTAATAATACAGTACAATGCATATATGAGAAATAATCAATGAATGCATCTTACATATTCATTGTACACCAAATCTACATATTGTCTTATAATCACATTTTCATTTAATATCCAAAATCCAAAAATAACACGATTTTGAATTTCTTGCACCACACCTACATTGATTGCTAGTAGTATTGCATGTACCTATTATCTACCAAATAGCCACCGCACCTGGCCGGAATTCTACTTTCCATGAAAGAGAACATTAGCTATTGTGAGTCAAAAAGTGAAACTTTTACAGCCCTCCCAAAGAAAAATGCGGCATCTTAGATTCCAAATTGCTCATTGGGATGGTAGAATAAACACAAGCATTAATATGATGATTTCCAATAGTTGTAGTTTTATGAAAAACTGTAATATGTTAACGATGTCTCAAGAGAGAATTACGTAGAAGTACACAAAAGAATGTGGGGTCCTTGACACCTTCTTATAAAGGAAAGTGCTAGACACTTAGCCATCAAACATGCGATCTATAATAACACTATTTAATTTTTTTTGCACCACAGCTACATTGATCCATGGTGGCTGGAGTAGGTTATGTCCTTCAAAATGATCGTATTCTTGTGGACGCTTGGTCATTAACAGTAAAGTTATTTTCCTCTGAAATGAGTATGTTATCTGAATAATTCCGTTGCTCGTCGCTCCACGATGGGGTGGCCTGGCGCCCATTCTTTGTTCATAGCTAAACGGTCGTTACATCAATATGGAATCAATTCCGAATTTGGAATTCAAATTAAACCGTTGACAAGTGGCGCTGCAAAAGCGATTGCCGTTATATATATATATATATATATATATATATATATATATATATATATATATATATATATATATATATATATATATATATATATATATATATATATATATATATCAGCCAACGAATAGCGGCATGCAAGTTCAAAACTTTATTTGTTTTGTTTATGCTTGTCTTATGAAGTGCCGATAAGATGTTAATATAATTTGCTGGCAATAGAAAAAGCTTGACCTTGGAAAGCCAAGATCCCCAGTGCTTGGACTCCAATTGATGACCATATCTCATGACTCTTCATCCTGATAACTCCCCTATCTTCATACCAAAATAAGAGAAAAATTCTTACTTTGGTTGTAATATATATATATACATGTGTTTAACTATATAAGCATGTTAGTGTAGGCCTATGTACATGGAAGCGACCTACAAGGGCGTGGTGTTCCGTTTCCTTTATCCGATTTTTTTTAACAATCAGGTTTGCCAGAATGATGCAGAAGTTGCCCACTGATCAACCAACGGATGCATGAAGTTCGGTGGGGATAGGGAATGATGAATATCTCTCTCTCTCTCTCTCTCTCTCTCTCTCTCTCTCTCTCTCTCTCTCTCTCTCTCTCTCTCTCTCTCCCCCTGAGGGGAGGCATGTTTAGCGAGTTTTTTTTTTATTTTATTCATTTATGTTTTGTTACTAGTCCTGTTATCATGATAGAAAAGGGAAAAAGGGATTGATATAATATCTCAGATTTGTGCGTTGCGCCCGTACCCTGCACTGGTAGCGCGTACAACACACGAGGCCGAGGAAATTCACCTGTGTATATATATATATATATATATATAGTTGAATCTCATTGTTAACACCAGCCAAGGGACTGACAAAATGTGGTATTATAATTAATAGAGGAGTGGTCTCCATAGGGAGATTCTACCTATCTATATGTATATATATATATATATATATATATATATATATATATATATATATATATATATATATATATATATACGGACAGCGTTCATAACACGCTCGGTCAGCTTAAATACCAATATGTTGTTTGAAAGTAGGAATGTGTGTGATATGTTTTGAATCGACTTGAATTTTTTTTTTCTTAATCGCAGAGTATCAAATGCAGTCTCACCAGCTGATGAAGGTTCTCAGAGGAGTTGAACTCATCAAATCTGGGCACCATTGACTAATATTTTAGTAAAGATTTTTTCTGTTCCTTTTTATCAGCAAAAAACCGGTCGGCCGCTTGACACCCAGGCGACGGACGGGGTCGTGGACTCTTTTGCCGGGGAACTGTCCTCTCCCAATTATAACAATCCCAATTCTCGAGACCGTACGATGGTTAAATTGTTCACTACAGTTTAAGTGTATATACATATTCACCGATTTTATAATGTAGGTGTTCCATTTCATCTCGATGTAACTTTTATTTCCCCGAAGCTTGAGGGTTCCATAAACAATATATATATATATATATATATATATATATATATATATATATATATATATATATATATATATATATATATATATATATATATATACACACACACACCAGTGTACGTGCAACAAACGAGCGTAGCAAATCACTGTCGTTGTACCCGTGTGAGTGTAATAAATGAGTGAAGCAAGGGTCCAAGGATAAAACTGCGGAAGCCTGTAGTACCTGGAGGTTCACGCAGTTTGTGACTGGAGCAGATCACATCGTGATTTTTTCCTTTACGGCGACACGTCCCTTTACCGTGATCGTTTCAAATAACTGTTTTGTGTTTTCTTTTATGTTTATTAGTTCCATGATTCCACCCTATAGGTAGCTGTTAAACAAGGATAAACATCATACTTTCTGTCCTTGTCTCTGCACGTACACCAGTTAATAAGCTGATCCGCTGACACTGCTGTTCATTAGTACATCTGGTGCAGGGTTTTTTACATGTACTTTGTCTCGTGGTCTTTAGTCATTGGTGTCCATTGTTTCGTCCTATATGACCTCACTATTATCAAAGTTGTTTGAGTAACGTATTACACTGTACTTTCCTCGTCCAATAATACGTACTTTCCAGCTGGATGTTCGCCCTGTTATAAGGTTTGCCTTGGTTTCATTTTACAAGTTGATGGGAAATGTATCCAATATGACGTACAACTTGTCATGTTGTGTCGCATAATTGACTGTATATGGTTTTGTAGGCCCATACTGGATAACCTAGATTAATACTCATGCACTTACTTGGTGCGGGCGTAGCTTCTATGTTTGCTACTTCGATGAAGTATGTCGGTAAAGCTAATGAAATTATCAGTAAATAGAAACAGTGCACACAAAGTATATATTACGGTGTATGATAAAGTAAGCAAGGAGTTTCGAACAAACATATGTCACTCCGGATGTTTTCGTAAAAGATATTGTCTAAAGCTATTGTAACATATTGGCACTTTGTGATGTGATCAAGCACAACCCATGAACACTTGGACCCTGACAGTTTATTTTCTCTTTGTTTAAAGTGCATGTCTTTTGACTGGAGAGTCGTCTTTTTATTTTCATTTTTTTCTTGGACTCTCCTGCCATTTGATCCCTGATTGAGTAGTGCTGACCGTAGCATTTGACCATAGGACCCCTAAATATCCAAACCAGTACTTTAATGACTCAGCCACAAATAGTGTGAACTACCTGACCGTAGTTTGTTTCCCCTTTTGTAAATGCAATATTCGTTGCACTGAATGACCTGAAAGGTCTTAGAGTTCAGCAACTCAAGAGTGTGATGACACAGAGCTGAACAATGGATAAAAAGAAATATTCAGATCGTCTCTTTCTTTCTACGAAAGTTAGTCTCTTCCTTTTATTCATGATTATGAAAAGATGGTGCATTTGTAAGATATTGGTGTCTTAAATCGTTTACGTGCGCAGCCATCTGTATTTAAAAAGAAAGAATACAAGCTGAAGGCTTTATTCCGACTGAGACGAAATTACCCGTCACAATGGCTAGACAGCTCATACGAGAAGAGGCTAGCAGTCGAGAAATTTGTGAAACCTGTTCGAGCGAATAATCTTTGGAAGGAAAGTATAAATTTGAGTCTGCAAACGCCTTAAGAGAACACTTTGTGTTCACGGCTTTTAACCATTTCAGTCCCAATCACGTCTCAAGTCGATCTACTTGGGTCAGACAAGTCTGAATTATCATTAGAATCCCAGATTCGTATTCCTTGTAAAAAGCCCTTTCATTCAAGTACCGGTATACATGTACCTATAGTTCTAAAGAAAATGCCCCAGGTCAACAGCTGTTTTCAGTGCGTATTAGGCGTGTTGCGCCCAATGCGTGCCGATAAAAACCGTTGACTCAGTCCAAAATTTGGCACTGAAAGTGTTAATCATGTTTTGTTGTCTTGATTTTCGGGCTTTCTGATAAAAGCAATTCAGCGTTAAACAACTAGAGTTAATGGATAAAAGCTGGGAATGCATTGAAAAGTAATGAAATCTAAGCATCCATCCGTCCCAACACAGCATCATCCGTGTTTACATTCTGATATGCCGTTTGTATTTTTCTTGACTGAAAAGCAACCATTGAAACGCAGCATTTCTCGTTAATGGCAACATTGTAGCCAGTCCGTTTAAGTGTAAGTTTTTTTATGTCAATGACATGTAATGCTACACAAAATCGCTTCAATATAATATAATCAAGTAAAATCAATCGTCACTCCAAATACGTAAACAGTATAGGCTTTTACCTAGAATGGAAAAGTTGACTGCATTTTGTCAGTTTTGTTTAAATGCCTATCATGCCATACCATTACCGATGAGGAGGAAACCAGATTATTCCACTGCTCAATATTACCTGTTTTAAAGGTGTTCCATCATAATTTTAGTAAATATGACGGGAAGGAAAAGAAAGGTTGAGGTAAAAAGACCAAGTGCAGCATGTGTGTGAGGCCATGGAACAGGAACCCCTATTGGTAATATGGAAGCACCACTGACAAATATTGAATTAAAAGGAATTTTTCTTTGGTATTCAGCTTTATTGACAAAGCCAGGTCAGTTACAGGAAACTGTATTTCTCATCAAAATAACTGTTTTCGTTGCGCTAAATGTTCCCTTTTCGTACAAACCACTCGCCTTTTATTCTGATGGGATTTACTTGTTGATTATGCCGCTTTTTGGCATGTTGGCATTTAATTGTGGATACTGTCGCTTTATGGTATGTTGGGAATTCATCGAAAGTCTGTATACATGTAAATGTAGACGTACATTACATTCCTGACATTTTTACCTCTTATATTAAGCAACAATGCTAGGAGGCAAAAATAGACACATCGAGGTCACAAGGCATTCTATCCACGATTCGTTTCCGTACAATTAGTCAAAAAGAATTGCAGTAGCAGCTATTATATTGAAGGGAATGATACTGACCAAATGTCACAGCCATTATCGTGGATTTAATTCTTTTGGTGATACTTTTTTTCTACAATTGACTTTTTTTAATATTGCACATGGATTACAGCAATTTATAAAAGCAATGCTAATGTGGACAAAGGTGGCCTTGAGTGGTTTAACAGGTTACTGAGCCATTCTGCCATGAGTCATCTCCGTGCAATAACGCATGACGAAATGCAGCCACAACTTGAATATTGCACATAATTATAGCAATTGGGTCCCAGTCATTATTCGTTAGTGTGGATTTCTTTTTTTTTCTGTCGTTACTGGTGTATTCAAAGACATGAAAATATGCAAGTCATTGAAACATTTAAAATATCTCGCTCATAGAGACAGGACCGACCCCATGCGGATTAGAAGGAAACCCTATCTAGTCCAGACTTCATGTTGCCGACAAGACACAGAAATTAATCTTAAGACAACCACTTTTTGCAAGAAATTTGAAGACTTTTTCAACACAGTTGGTGAGCCATATATAATCAAAACAACTTAAAACCATTGTTCCGTACAATATTGCAGCTATTTGGAGGATTACAGGAGATGTATTGCTCCCGTACAATGAAGAGAAAAACATTTTGTCTATTTCTGGCACTCTGCCACGAGAGGTACTGCCTCAGCATCTCTTCATGATTCAAATAGAATGACTCTTATCCTCCCAAGATCAAATGCATGCGGCAGGAGACGCTGCACTGATTCATGGAGATTTCCATTTCCTTGCGCCTGCACTTTAAGAATTAGAACTTTTAATAGCTTCAAAATCATTTTGTAAACTAGCCAGGTCATCAGCGTATTGCCGTGATTTACTTTTGGACACATAAGAATATCTCTAAATCACGTGTGTCACCATGGCACACTCCCCCACGCAATCATTTAGCGGAGACCACTGTTTCTGTATCATTAAAGTGGTATCATTGACGATGGTAGGCCGATCACTTGCTCCTGTTATTTATTTCTGACAAGTTAGAGAAGCAAAAGTATGTATAAATTGTTAGATCCGTTTTGTTTTCGCCAGCTGTGACACAAATGTCGCTCGAACTATTAAGAGACGCATTCTTAACGTTGCTCCGTGTACATTTTTCAGTTTTTTAGTCAATACAATAAGATTCGTTTCTTATTGGACCTTTGTAAATTAAGCTTCATATCTGAAGTCTCCGACGGACGCTTATAACCAGTCTTTAAATATAAAACAAACGCATACCTTACAACAATGTTTACGTTTGAAAATTGATAACGTTTGACACTTTGCAGTGTGTATAAGATTCATTTAAGACTAAAAATGGAATCGTTAAATTGTCAGCATTGACGATTTTTAAAGGATGTTTGACTATTGAAAGTGAATTATACTCTAATGTGGCTCTTCAAAACTTTTCCTGTTCATGTCAAAAGTGATTCTGCGACTACAGTAATAATAAAGGTTAGAAATTTGATGATGTTTAGGCCCAAAGTGTGAAATATGTTTGAGATGACCAGAAACTGTCAGAGAGACATCATCGACCTGGTAACAAAGTGTCTGAAATGGAATTAGTCGTTGCTGGAGTACATATTAAGGCACCCATTCAGAAGAAGTTGGATTTAAGGAAAGCCGATTCCATATATCGAAGTGCTTAGTTGGTTTTTTTTTTGTTTTTTTGTTTTTTTGTTTTTTTTTTGTTTTTTTGTTTTTGTTTTTGTTTTTGTTTTTTTTTGCGATAACAAAACAGCTACGACTCCCTTCTTGGTGGCTTGGGCTGCGGTCCACTTACATTCTTCAGTCAGTATACACATAATTTGCCACTCCTAAGTGCCGCTGGGTTTCCAGATATAGAGCAGCTACATTTCATTCACAATGATTCTCAGCAAAAAAAGAGTGCAACAGAAGACCTTTTACATTGAATATGTGCACAGAGGGTTTACCCTTTTTCTAACATGGCCACCTACGTGTGCATCAAGGGTTCGGGGTTATTTTTGGGAACTGGTAATGAGCGGCATGAGTTTGTCATAACTTGAAGTCCAGCTGCCGTTTCTAAATTAGCGATGCATTATGCTGCTTGAAAGTTAGGATAATCCTCGGGAACTGTGTTTCAGCATACGTTCCCCCGACGCAGGGCAAAGGACCATGGCATTTGTGTCTTGAGAAAGATGGAAGTAGAAACACGGTCTATATTCAAAACGGAGGAATTCCAAAAATGGCAGGGCATGTTGAATTGATTTGTTTCAGCAGCTAACATCCTAATGCATTATGCTGTCCAAAAATTAGGCTAATCTGCAGTCATTGTGTTTTAACATATGTTCCTCTGGGGTAGCGCCAAAAGGACGATGACATTTTGTGTCTTGAGAAAGCTGGAAGTGGAAACAAAGAGTCTTCATACAAAACGGAAGACTACCAAAAATGGCGAGACATGTGAACTTTACTTAGGTAAAGCAGCTGTCTAGCATCCCAATGCATTATGCTGTCTGGAAATTCTTCAGCAATTGTGTCTTGGCATATGTTCCTCTGGGGCGTAAAAAGCAGTCTATTGTACCATATGAAATGTAAGAAAGACTGCCAACTGAAAACAGTCTGCGTACATGCTTGCGGATGCGAGTTCTTCCGCGGAACGCTTCAGCACTACCTTGCCATAAAAGCAACAGGAGAACATAGTTTCAAGTTTTATGCCAAATTTGTTTTGCATCAGCATTTCTATGCGTTTTATGCCAGCCCAGTTATCCCGTGAAGAAAACAAATATTCAAAGAACTATGGCATTATGCTTTTGGAGGAAGAAGAGTGTAGAAAGAAGGAGTCTTCAAACAAATGGTCACGAATACCAATTGAGTGAGAATGAAGTCCAAAAGCCTTTAAAACTATCTTGTCCTTTACAAGATTTGCATATATGGTATTTAAGTATATCCAAAATTCATCTGCATAAACCGTTTCAATGTTTATCTTCTGGCTGAGAATGGCAATCTAAATTGCTGGTCCCCGCACTATTGAGAATTATGTTTGCTTCCCATTTCGTAATTCATTGCTCTCCCCCAGTCCGTCGCGGTTGGCACTTAGAAGGTTAAAGAATGACTGTACCATCAATTAAGGGCAACACATAGGGACAAATTAAACGCACGTTTGAAGAAGCCAATACCTACACCTATTAAGGTGCCAAAATACTGTAAATTGCTTTATTTTTGTGTATTTAAATCTCCGCGGTTTTTGCATTTTTGACATTTCACTATAGTTTTAATTTCACTGTTTTAGCCATAATTCCTATTCAAACAATTTTAAAATACTATTTCACTGTGTTTTTATTTTCACGGTTTTGTGACATGAGCAAAATGAAGGAAAATAAGAATAAAGCGAAATTAAAGCAATTTACATTAATACAGTATCAAGAGAGGCATACATTATGTACAATTAATGAAGAAAAGTACGATAAAAAATGTAATCAGCCAAAATATTTAACTATACTAAGTGAAGTTTCTGCTTTAGAAATATGCTACTTGCAGTACAACTCTTTCAGTTCTGAATTTTAGAGTAAATTTAAAGCTTTTCCCCATTCTCGTGTAAGCAAATGAGACTAAAACAAGCTGTTTTTGTGATTCTGGTAAATAAGAGTGTCAAAGGTCGTAATTATGATATTTTTCCTTAGGTGTGTTTTCTCTCTCCTCATTATGAGTTTTTGCATAATAAGGAGATTTTATATAGACCTCTAGTTTTTTCCTTTAAAATTTCCGTCAACTTAACGTTTTTATGCAATGTGGCTAAGGAATTTGACAAGGATAAAGGAAGACTACAAGGCAAGTAAACTAAACTATCACCTATTCAGAATTTTTACCCTCTGATTTTGACTAAAGTCATTTAGAACTGCATCATGTGTGGAACAAAGAGAGCCTGTTTCTTCTTTATCGTTTTACACTGAGTTCAATGCACGTGTTAATTCAGTAACATTTTCCTTTTCATCGAAAACCACGAGTCAGGAGAAAGAGAGAGAGAGAGAGAGAGAGAGAGAGAGAGAGAGAGAGAGAGAGAGAGAGAGAGAGAGAGAGAGAGAGCACGGCCTAAATTTTTAATGCACGTAGCCCTCTCAAAATCTGTGACGTTAATGTATGTTGTTCAACATTTTCACATTTTATACAGAACAACGCACACATATTCTGCTAACCACTTTTTGTGAAAACATGTTTCTCCATCATTGTATATGTCACGCTAGCTAATAAGCGAGAAGCTTATTTTCAGATATGTATCATGTGTTTGGGTAGTTTTTGATCATGTAAAGTATATTTAATGACATTGGGGCAAGTGCTATCCTGTCACCTTTACACCACTCAAATTATTAATCATCAAATTGCAGAGTATGGGTGTTTATTATTCTCACGTTGCCTAGGACAGGGGGTGACAAATAATGACGTCAAATAGTTTATCTAAGTAGGTCACCATGGATCCAAGGATCTTAGAGCTGGAGTCTAAAAATCGTTACAGTTCTTTGGCAGAATACTTTACTTAGCAGGTTAAATGTCGCGTAATAATTGGTTTATCACAGGACAAACTTTGTAACCGCAAAGCCAGTTTTTATGTTAATAAATCAGAGTTTGCGTTGTTTACTTTTCGTATTATTCTTCAATAAAATTTAAATGATAAAGCACCGACTTGCAAGCAAGAAAATTACGTTTCAAATGATATTATCCATAGGTCATCAAAAGTGTGGAGAACTAAGTGTCAAATCTTTCCCTGTTGAGCTTGAAATGACGGTAGTGTATGAGCCATGTGACACGTTAATGGTCTCCATGACAAATATCGGGGTCCCGAAAACTTCTTTTTTAATGTAGAAACGTTATTGCAACTTCTTACTCATGCAGCCTGTGGTATACGGTACTCAAAACAATTTACCTCTCACGTGAGGATCAAAATACAAAATTCCCAAAGAAAGATGGTGCAATGCAAGCAAGCGTATGGTGGTAGCTGAGTAGTCCAGGTAACACAACAGAGCTCCATTACAACTAGTATAAGCTTTGCGCCCTCATTACAATCTCATGAAAACTAAGGAGGCGTCCATTTGATTATTTTTTTTCAATCTGGCCTTTGAAACTATGAACCTTTGAAATAAAAAGTCTTGCACCTTAAAAGTTTCAGAAAATAAAAAGTTTGCCACTGAAAAACAATAAAAAAGAAATCTTGTCTGGCAGTTTAAAAATATCCTGTATCTGTTCTAAATGACTTAAAACTGGTTGGATTTGTCAGACTGACCAGTCGATCTGGCCCTGCTTCATTCGTCCAGAAGATCTTTTGGTACTCAGCCCTTGGAGTTAATCAAGTCATATCCTTTAGGGCGACATCAGTGGTGTTAGTTACAAGATCCATGTACCGGGGCATAGGACTGTCCACGACACATACGGCAAGGCCCTATATTTGCACTATCAGGTTGAACTCGCACGAGAAAAGATCCACAATATACTACATAGTGCATTTATTCGATAAAGAAACCTCTACTTAACACTAATCACCGTTTTCTTTGTGTATATTACCTCTTCAAAGTATCCGATCGGTGCTTTGGCACATGAACGTGACGGCCAGATGGTAGTTATCAAATTGGCACTGAATAGCTGTTATCCAGAACAACACTCGATTTTTTTTTTTGCTATGTATAAAATTTAAGACTCGAAAAACATAAATTGAAAATATTTAAAAACATCAGTAATGAAACGTAGCGGATCGGTGTCTTTGCATATAAACTTAGCTGCCATATTGATAATTGTCAATGCCGCACCCAATGGTTTATTTTTATTTATTTATTTATTTATTTATTTATTTATTTATTTATTTATTTATTTATTTATTTATTTATTTATTTATTTATTTATTTATTTATTTATTAGTTTGTTTGTTTGTTTGTTTGTATGTTCGTTCGTTCGTTCGTTCATTCATTCATTCATTTATTTATTAATTTTTGTGCAATCCATAAAGTAAAAGACCCTAACACACAGATTGAAAATATTCCAAAACATGAGTTTTGATATATTTTATGTTTTGACGTTTTTAATTGTATTTACGGGTGCCTCATATTTTTTACCACTCTTCGCCAGGAACATATTTTTTGCATTTGGCTCAGTCCATTAAGGGATCACAATTTTTTACAACAACTGGAAATTATGTGTGTGATCATCACATCCCACACTTCATGGTAGCTTCGTAAGCACTCTTTCACACCAACAATGGGCAGGCCAAAGTAAAACACAATTGATAACGATGAAAGGGAGGTGTTGAGAGAAGTTACGCTGGGCAGATCGTAAAGTTCAATATATTTAATGACTGTTCATGTATGTGAACACAATTTTAAGATGCCTTCGGAATAAGGCTAAGTATAATAGCCAGTGGTTGGAGTTGAATATTACAAGCATCATCGAAAGTAAGATCTCGTCCACATAAGGCAACATAGTAATAATTTTCATTTGACCTCTCTGTCTCTCTCTCTCTCTCTCTCTCTGTCTCTCTCTCTCTCTCTCTCTCTCTCTCTCTCTCTCTCTCTCCCTCTCTCCCTCTCTCTCTCTCTCTCTCTCTCTCTCTCTCTCTCTCTCTGGGTGTCTTTAATCCAAACAAGATGTTTGACTGTGATGAAGCTTTGGGTTAGCATTTGCACAGAATTTTTGGTGTGTTGTCTTTTCGACATGACCTCTTCAAATTTGATACGGGTCTGATGAGACACTGGTCTTTTTAAAGATGGACAAATTACTACATGAAATCCAGAGAATAAGGGCTAGTGAAGGTGGAGATAGTCAGCAGAATTATAGTCATGTACAATATAGGACATTTGTTAGAATGCAATCTAAGTACTTGAGGGACACATGTGCCGATCATCCCGCTCACCGTTTATTATTACTATTATTATTATTATTATTATTATTATTATTATTATTATTATTATTATTATTATTATTATTATTATTATTATTATTATTATTATTATCTTATTAATATTATTATTATTATTATTATTATTATTACTATAATTATTATTATCATCATTATTATTATTATTATTATTATTATTATTGTTATTGTTATCATTATTATTATTATTATTATTATTATTATTATTATTATTATTATTATTGTTATTATTATTATTATTATTATTATTATTATTATTATTATTATTATTATTATTATTATTATTATTATTATTATTATTTTACAGCAATATGCAAATTTACTAAGATTAACATTCTGAATCTTCCATGTCATGCTAAGTCGAGACGCGTGCATATGTACTGAACCAGAAATACATATATTGTATCACATTGTCATCGAACACAAGATTTTGTTTTACATATGTGTAAACTTTCTTCCACATATGTAAAACAATTTATTTTACATATGTGAAAAAGATTTATACATATGTAAAAAAGGATTTACACATATGTGAAATAGTTTTACATATATGTATAACGAATTCTTAATTTCACCTGTGCAAAAAAATTCACATTTGTATAAATCTTTTTGACATATGTGCTATAACGACTAATACATATGTGGAGAAAATTTACACATATGTGAAATTGGTTTATATATATGTTCAATTATTTTTCATTTCGCATATGTGCAAAAGAATTTCACACATGAGTACATCTGTTCACCTGTGTGACATATATGATTATTTAACATATGTAAAAGATTTTCACATTGGTAAAATAGTTTTTCATATATGAAAAGAAGATTTTCAAATATGTACCATTGCATCTTTATTTCACGCATGCGTAAAACAATTTCACATATGTGTAAAAGAATGTCACATGTGCATATCTTTTTCAAATATGCGAAATAAATTATCATTTCACATGTGTGAAAAAAGATTTTCACACACGTAAAGCATTTTTTCATATATGTATAATTATGGAACAAGTGTTAAACGGCTTGGCATTGTCCCCGAATGGTTGCTTCGATGAGCTATTTTTTTCCTTTTTGTTCGTTGTTTGGTTTTGCTTTTACTTGTTTGTCTGGTTGGTTGTTTTTTTGTTTTTGTTTTTGTTTTTTTTTTTTTTCTTCTTTGTTTTTTGTTGTTTTCTTTTTTTTTGTTTTTGTTTTTTCTCAATTACCCTGTCGTTCGTTTGTCAAATAGTTGTCGTCATCGAGGAATCTCTGAAACTTTAAAATGAGCTTTATTCCAAATTGACAGAACGATATGTATTCGAGCCCGTTTTGACTCACCAAAACAACGACTGGGGTTTTTTTTTTTTTTTTTTTTTTTTTTGCATTTCAGCCTTAAAATAGATTTTAATTGATATTACACAGTATATGTTTGTGTCACTCTGTCCTTCTGGTAGCATTTTAGCAAGAATGACAAATTACACGCATATCAACTATGTATTTCTCATGGCCGTGCAGGGTAATCCTAAAGAGATTCTCTAATATGTCGAACTGTGTTATAGTCCGCATGACCATGCACTGTTCAATATTGACACTAAGCTTGTTTTCATTAAAATACATTTTTAGTCTTTTTAAGTCGTCATTTATGGTGCTTTCTAGGATTTTGATGCTGTTTGGGCTCACATTCATTTTCAATTTCGTTATCATCCACATACATAGTCGAAAGACATTTGTCAGTTATGCTGGGTAAGTTATTTAAATATAGCATAAACAAGAAAGGTCCTAGAATCGACCCCTGTGGCACACCTATAGTGACAGGTAGGGGTGCAGATGTTTGCCCACCTATTGCCACAGACCGCATGCGACCGGGCAGATAACATTGAAACCAATCTTTTTCAGTGGAAGTTATTCCAAAAGCTGAGAGCTTATTTAGGAGGATGCCTATATCCACCGTGTCAAACGCTTTGCATAGGTCAATGAAGACCACACCAGTTACTAATCCTTTATAAATATTTTCAAGCCATCAATCAGTCACATTAAGGAGAGCAGTAACGGTCGAATGTATGTTGCGGAAACCAGATTGTACACATGCGACTAGGTTATATTGATCCAAGAACTCTGTGAAAGATTTGTGAACAAATCTTTCCAGAATTTTGGAGACTATTGGCAAAATTGATATTGGTCTATAATTATTTCTGTCAGTACGGGGACCTGATTTATGTATGGATATTACACTTGCTAATTTCCAATGCGTGACAAATTTACCACTTTGGAGAGATACATTCATAAGGAAAGTCAAAGGATTACAAATGGCAGGCGCTGCAGCTCGGAGAAACTTTCCAGAAAACTTGTTCAGGCCCATTGCCTTGTTTTCAGCTGAGCATTCCAGTTGTTTTCTTTCAAATTCTGTAGTGATAGTGGGAAGTTTGATCCTGACAGACTCCAAAAACCTCAAAACAGAGCTGCAAGATTAATCTTGGGGTCGTCATTTAAAACTAGTAGGAATGACATGTTTAAAAAGCTGGGGTGATTATCACTTCACAATAGACGTAAAATGCATAAATTTATAATGCTCTTCAAATGTTTAAATGGCCTGGCTCCCAATTACTAAACTGAAAAATTCAAACTCAATAGTGACTTCCATTCTTACAATACAAGAAATACCAGAGACATAGTTATCGAGAAAACACAAAAACAATATTTTAACAGTAGTTTTAGAATATCAAGTTCCAAACTTTTGAATGAACTCCCACAAGACTTCAAAACCTGCTCGACAATTGGATCATTGACGAACAAAGTGTTTAACCATTATTTGGCAAAGATACAGTTTGAGTAACTGACTGTCTTTTTACCATTCTATGGACTATATTCATTATGTTGTATTTCTAGTTACAATTTGTATATTTTAGTTTTTGTATTATGTATTTTATATTGTCTTATTTGAATGTATGAACATGTGTGAGTGAGTCTCAGGGATTCGGCCACCAAAAATAGTACTTGAACTAAGTGTGTCACCGACTTAAAATAATTTTTTTTACTTGACTTGACTTGACAAGTAAAAATAGTGTCCAGTAGTAGTCGGCGACACACCAAACGTCACACAGAGAAACCATTGTTGACTGAGACCGAAGGTCAAGGTCAACGATGGTTTTCGGGAAGGGACTTTAGGTTTATAGCCGACCACCCTGGTCACAATTTACTTACTTGTATAAAAAAGTCTTGCTTTATGGTTGAAGTCTTATCTGTTGTTAAGTTCTGGTGGTTGCATGGACAAAAATATTTCGCACGATCCCAGCAACACGAGAAAGCCAAACGCATCAAGCTACGTTTTTGCAAATATATACAAGCGCGTGGCTAATTGTGTACTCACACATCGCTAATCGCACAAATAAAATCTGATCGCTTTCACGCAAACATGAAGTCATGATCCGGGGTTTCCTACTGACGTAATGATTTACGAAGGCCTAACACCTCAATTTCAAGACGGTTGACATTTGTTCCGCTTCGACGTTGAGTTTGCTTAAAACATCACAACATATGAGTCATTCAATCTTTATCATAGAAAACAACCCCCAAAGACGCGTCACCGAAAGGTTCTTGTAAAAAGTGAATGAAATCAAAGAATAGGGTCAATTTGGCCTCAAAATCCCTGTAAAATGACCCCTGTCTTTTTACAGTGAAAACGGGAGAGTTCACAGATATGCGTCAATGGCTATGACGGTACCAGAACAGATGGCTATTGACCAATCATATGTCTGGGGTTTCAGTTGAAATGCAAGAAAACTATTTATTATAGTCTACCATACCACGTACTCAACTACTACTTGTATATATGTATATTTATGTGTGTGTGTGTGTGTGTGTGTGTGTGTGTATGCAGAACTGTGTCGTAGTCCTAGTGACCATGTACTGCACACAACGCTTTATCAGAGTCCTCATGAACCTAGTAGATATAGAACTGTGTTGTAGCCGTCATGCTTACGTAATTTTTAGTTATATCAGGGACGTGCTATAGCACGTCCCTGGTTATAGGTACAGATTTTTATTGCAGTCCTTGTCCATTTGTGACTTGTACAAGTTATATTAATATGGTGAAATAGGTGGAATAACATCAAATTTTCCATGAGGTAAAGCAGCCAGTACTGTTTATTTATTTGATGCTTAAGACGGGATGGGATATATCAACACAAACAAAATACTCAAGTATGCTGCAAACGAGATAAAAGACTATGCAGACAATTTAGACAAGTCAAGCTAACTTAGATCTGGTCAGCGTATGACAATGGCCAACGTCAATGCAAGTCCATAAATATATTCATTCCAGCTTTGTGTGTGTGTGCGGAAGTTTCTCTGTTTTTTGCTTGTTTGTTTTTTTCTTTTGTTTGTTGTTTTTGAAAGCTTTTGTTTCTATTAAAAAAAATATTCAATTTGCTCCCAAAGCAGGAAGTAACTGAGAAGTGTTTCCTCGAAGTGGCTTATTTTGCTCCTAGCGGTATATTTAGTCCGAGTTGACGTTGCATTTGTTTTCTCGCTGCCGAAATTTGCTGCTACTCCCCCATTACATGTTCAAAGTGACAATGTATGCATACAAAGCAGATATGTTGTTAATTTCAATGCTAGGATTGGGGTTATTTTACTGTTATTTATGTATTAATGTAAGTACTTCTCTGTTCTATTCCTCATGTGCAATATGCTTTTCATAGTATCTGGAGATCTGCAGCTGAACCTGGACCTTGTGTGAAAAATAATCTACACGTTATTCATTTAAATGTCAACAGTCTTACAGCTGACGACAAAATTGACGAATACGTATCTGTGTGTATTTATAATGACGTTGATGTTATTTGATTAAACGAAACCAAGCTTGAAAATACTGTTAGTGGTTAGTTAGGTTCAGCAAAACGCCCATGGACCTGCACCAAGCTCCCTACCTGTCTTTACGAACATTTCTATTGCTTGATCTTACTTGGCATCCGGTTTATTATTGTATTTGCATTCTGCATACAAACATTTTGATGGAAATTAAAAAAGGATACCTCAACAAACTATTTCTTATCGCCAATATACCCGCACGTGGCAATATGTAATATCGCCATGTTTAAACGCAATACTTGTTCCATCCACCAGCAATGTGGAATGCGTTCAACACGTTTAATACAAACAGAACCGCCAGTTATATCTGTCAGCCGTGTTAGACTAGTGTCTAGAAGATCGGACGACAGGCAGGCAAGGAATGTTGCCGCAGTTTGAATCCCCTTCTTGCCTTCAAAAATATATCTTTTTTATTAAAGTATAAGGAACATTGCAAAATTCCAGTCCATCATTTCTGGTCAAAAGTAGTACCTGAAAGAGCTGTTCGTCAGAATATTCTGTCTAAAAACAGTGAGTCATCAGTTTGTCTTGGAGTTCCTGAGTGGAAGTAAGGTATGGTCTCAAACAATAGAAAAGTTCAATAACTGTTCGTAATACCCCCTCGCTACACGCTTTCTAGAGGCTAGTGAAACATCTAAAATTCCTGTCCAGGCTTGACCTTGCTGCGACACGGACCCCAAAAGGTAAACATCCTATTATACCGTCTAAGAGTGGAGTTCAGCGCCTTAGACGCACATTTGTATTCACGTCGCCTGCGTGACAGTCCCGCATGTGTTTGCAGTTTTCATTCTGAAGCGGCATCGCATTATTAACTGCAGTGTCTTCCGTTATTTGCCTCCAATTTAAAGTAGACCCAAGCTGCGCATTTTGTCTACTCTGCCGTGTAGTAACACGGAACTTTGTCAACTTGACCACAGATAGACAGATCCTCATGGCCAGGGTAACAGCTATTCTTTTAAATGATGTTTTTCACATTGACATAGACGGTTTATGCAACACGGATAAAATTTATGTACTACTCAACGGAATTCCGACGGCTTCCAATTCTTGCAATTGTTGAATTATGGGGGCAACATCAGAATACGTTATAAATTCCAGGAGATTTGTCAGAATCCGAGACAATGAAGCAACAGACGTAACATATATTAATTAACACTTTCAGAACAACCAAAAACATTGTAATATTAAACATAACTTTGCAATCTCCAAGCCTACTCATGGAAATCAACTGTTTAAGAACACTAAAAGGTATCCTATGTTTTTCCATCATTCCACTGCTTTTATGTTACTGTATTTTAGTCGTTTTACCTTTTTTTGTAAATATGTATTGCCTGTTGTACAAGATATTGAGTGTTATGTGTATTTACTCGAGGAGAGAAATCAATTTCAGCCTATGGCTACTTTTGCAATCCTCTTTAAAGAAACAAAGTTTTTTATTATTGACTAAGAGGTGTCAGTATAGCGGGGAGCGGCGGCTTATGGTCGTGCTGAATACAAGGTTTTGCCGTAACCATGTGGCTGGCACTGACAGACCATCTGGTGGCTCGCTCATATTATACTGTCACAATAGATATCGTGAATTTTCTCTGTATCACCGTTCATGGACTCGGATTCAATCGATTGATCACGCCGACTCAAAATAATGGACACACACGCTAAAACTAAGCCCATTAACAATGCTAGAGAACAGGCACGCTGGGGACCAACTATGTCAGAATACCAGCATGCTGGGAAATACCGGCATGATGGGTACCAACAATGTTAGAATACCGACATGCTGGGGAATACCGGCATGCTGGGTACCGCCTCATGTCGACACTTAGGAGATATTGAATACTCCACCCGTAGTGGTAAACTACCATTAGTCTTTCCCTTTCACTTATTTTCTCTGAGTTCTTATGAAAGGTACGTAACCTCACAGCAAGAAAAAATCTGTTTCATTTCGCCTTGAGAGAAAAGTAATTGGTCCAACAGTAAAAATCAATGATATGTTGCAAGAAAAGGCAAAGGAACTGCTTCGCACACTTAAACCAACACACTTTTCACATTTTCTGCCCAGGACGGAAGGACTTGTCGTCCAGTTTTGATTTTTTCTAACCAGCAGGTCAAATACCCAAGTAGTTGTATTTGTAACCATTTTATAAGGGACCAGCACCACCTGTCTGGGTGTCTGGTGCACTGTACAGCCCCCGTGGTACACGTAGCACTTATACTCTTAACTTATTTTGAGTCGTCTCATTTTGGACTTCACAAAGGAATGAAGAAAAGCGAAGCTGTAAAACCAGAGCATTTTTCGTGAAGCCTTCATGTACCAGCTAAATTCTGCAATATCTTACCGAAAACTGTCAATCATTGATACTTTTTAAGAGAAAGAAGTTTCGCATTACGAGCCACCAACTTTCAGTTTGATAGCGAATCCATCAACATAATGCAAAATTCCATGTCAAGTGGGTCAAGTAAAGAATTTGGTCAGCATAATGCAGGTGCGTATCCAGACCTTCCTGTCATTATGTATAAGCCGTAAAACAGTGTAAATGCTGATCTGTTTCACGTTAGAGCCCCCATTTACAAGAATTAGAAAAAAATGGTTGGCTGTGATAATCTAAACAAACATGTCCCATAGTGATTGGATTTTCAATTTGTCCTACAAAAATGTGTCCTTTTTGGTGTATAATATACCAGCTGAAATCCAGAATGATCAGTTGGCTCAATAATTAGGTTATGTTAAAAATGTAACTATCCAAGTTGGGTCGAATCCCGTCTTGGATTTTTCCCCCTCCTTCTTCACTTTGTTTTTTTTTTTTTTTTTTTTTTCAATTCTTTTTTGTACTTTTTAACATTTATTGCCTTATACATTATCCGTGTTTGCCACTTATATCTTATAACGTGTCCTTCTGCTTCTCTTTCTTTTTTTCCCTTTGGATTTTTAAGTTAAATAAGCTATAAACGAAAAATTGTCTTTCTTTCTTTCAATTCAGCTGTCTCTGCATGTGCATACCCGTAGTCCTTTTATACGTTTCCTTTCAAAACGCACGGAAAAAAACCCTTTACCTACGTCGGAAGTGACTGTCATTTGCATAGTAAAGCTTGACAGCTTATCGTAAACACAAACAAAGATTTTCCGCTCAAAACAATGTGTTTGTTCTTTTACCAACATGCCAAATCATTGAAAATTAGGAACGGAAACACGTGAAAAAATTCGAGTTTATTTTACCCATTTCAGTTTATGGTGCTGAGATGGTCCCATTCGTTTTTCTGATGCGATTCCTCACCTGGCCTGCATGACGCAACTATCTGAATATTTCAATGGCTTTGATACTAAAATGGAGTTTGATTGTTCGAAATAGGGCGACTCTTTTTCTCATAAAAGTAGCGTATAGCGATAGTTTAGGTAAAACGTTGCCCAGATTAGCTGGGACATGAACCCATCACGCTGAATGCAGTTCAAAATTCTCTATCCATAGTGACACCTTTAATGCGGCCGGAGGCATGCCAAGCGGGACATGTCCCATGAGACCATTATCTTGTACTATGGCGAGTGAATGCAAAATTCTACCTCTTCAAAGTCATTGCCTGTTAGAATATATATATATATATATATATATATATATATGTATGTATGTATGTATGTATGTATGTATGTATGTATGTATGTATGTGTGTGTGTGTGTGT
This sequence comes from Hermodice carunculata, assembly GCA_964020975.1. Classification (NCBI taxonomy): domain Eukaryota; kingdom Metazoa; phylum Annelida; class Polychaeta; order Eunicida; family Amphinomidae; genus Hermodice; species Hermodice carunculata. The sequence goes on from OZ026617.1 coordinate 81,686,315, forward strand.
GTGTGTGTGTGTGTGTGTGTGTGTGTGTGTGTGTGTGTGTGTGCGTATAAAGGCTGCGAAACATGCTAGATAGTTTCCTGCCGCTGACTAGTTTATAAATTCATTTGGCTGTTAAAGCCTTGGACTTTCCAAATTGTGACTCGTACGTGATAAAAGTTTGCCAACTTGGACAGTGACAGGAACGGTTTAACTTATAGGCTTAGACTTAGTGACTGGAACGGCTTTGGAGCGTAGAGAGATTGGATTGCAGTATTTTTCCATGTTGAGAACTATATGAAAGATGTGGCATTGTTGCTCCTATTTGTATGATAATTCCAAATCCAACACGCGAAAAAAAAAAAACAACCTCTTCTAAAATTCCCCAAAACGGCGGTATTATGAACAAATTGAAACACTTCTTCCCGTCAGATCTCTTGCAACTTGTTTATAATTCTTTGAAAATACCACGAATTAACAACTGTATTTTTCTTTAGGGACACAAACAAATCTGACCGACTATCTAAAATTGAAAAGGTTATACGGATAAGTATCCACAGTAAATACAATACTCACACCACACATGTTTTCAGTGTGAAAATTTATCGGAAATCGAAGACGTATGATACATTATAAATTCTAGCTACCAAATTTGATTAAAAGTTACAAAATGACAGGCATCCATGGTAATTTTACCCATTGTTAATAACACCAATACCCCAAAAATATGATAAGACACTATAAGAAAATCGGTATTGTAACACGAGCAACAAAAAGTCTCGCTGAAAATGTAATTCTCACCAACCAATCCGAGTTTGAAATTTCAACACTGAACCTGTAAAAGAAAGGTTCCATAAGCAAAGTTATTTAAGTTTTTGGTGTTTTGTTAAGCAAACTTTTTTCGAAAACATGAAGCGTTTTGTAAAATTGTAAATTAGTACATTTCATTTTGTAACTCAAATAAAATGTCAAGAACTTTTCTCTGCGAAATAATTATTTTAGTTGCAATCATGTTTATCTGTTACAGCACTCATAATCACTGTTGGGTGAAGTTATTAATGAGAAAGGTGGCCCACATGTTGGCAAAATGGCAAAGATCTTCATGTCTGTCTCCTGACCTATTTTATGTTAACTTATATGTTTCCATGTGATAAAGTATGTCATCTTGCTTTATACTATTGTTATTTTGAGTCATGATGAATGGGAATATTTCGAATCCTGAATCCTGTACTATAATTCATGGGCCCAAGTGGTGTTTTCAGCTTAAATAAATCACAAAGCATCACTTCACTTGTCTTTCTAACGTCTGTTATCACCGACCTTCTGGCTCATCGACACACTCCAATCAACCAAAGCCCTGGCTCCTTGATATACTCCAATCGATCGGAGCCCTGGCCCCTTGGCAGATCCCAATCAATCGGAGCCCTGGCTCCTTGGCAGACTCCGATCAACCGGAGCCCTGGCTCCTTGACAGACTCCAATCAATCGGAGCCCTACCTCCTTGACAGGTTCCGATCAATCGGAGCCCTGCCGCCATTGCAGACCTTAATCAATCGAAGGCCTGGCTTCTTCACAGACTCCAATCAATCGGAGCCCTAGCTCCTTTACAGGTTACGATCAATCGGGGCCCTGGCTTCTTGGCAGGCTCAAATGAATTGGAGCCAAAAGAGCTTTTTTTTTAGGCAGATGGGCCAAAGAAAACTAGAAAAGGAATTCTGTTTCTGGTACACACAAGGGGGCAATGTGAACATCTCGTTCCTAAGAAGACCCTGACATGTAAACTAAACAGGTCTCAACCGAGTCGTTTGGTGGTACACAGGGTTATTTGTATGTGATTTCAAAGCCGTTGGCCTAATGGTCTTAAAGAATATGTTTTGTGTTTACTCAAACGTTAAAACACAAAGCCAAAAAGAGTACTTTTAAAAACTTTGTAAAACTTGGTAAAATATGACAGTATTACTACCTGGTGAACAACCTGAATTTGTGCATAAAATATCGCTTTCGAGTGGCGGCCCATATGCCTGTATCTTATTTGTTGAAAAGTCTTAGGGGAATTCCAAGTAGGAGGCGCCATCTTAAGGCCTTTGTGCATCTTATCAGATTCTTGGGTCGGTAGTGCATGCTCCAGACCAAAACTTTTTCTTGAAAGTTAATCAGGTAATCCTGGGGTAGGAAAATATTATCCTGCTCCTCTCTGAAAGGAAGATTGCTTCTTCAAAGCAAGTCACAGCAAAAAGAGCAGAAAGTCCACTTCACAATGTTTCATAAATGTTGTGATCAATGAATATTGCACAGAACAGTTTTTACGAGTAAAACCACTGCGATCAGGTTCACGAACTGGTATCGAACAACTACTCTCCGTAAATTAGAATTGTCTAGTGAAAACATAAAGAGGATTGGGTTTGACCGGCCTCTGAACAAAGCAGCTACTCCGTGTTGTTACCACAGAGATTCCAAGATGTTCAAGCCGAAAAGAAAGATGGAACTTTCACATTTGATCTGATCTGTCTGACTGTTGACCATGTAGTGGGCTGTGACAAGTGTGAACTTAAACCTTTACAGCTGAGCAATAACCCTAACCAAAATGTCACTAACCCTCGTCAGTTAAATCAGACGGCCAGACGTTTCACAGAAAAGCCGTTGAGTTAACATAGCACGCAAACCTGAGTTTAGAGCATGAGATTGTCAAAGATGAGATGCTGGGCTATGTAAGGTAACAGAAAATGTGAATGCCAGATAAAACATGGCACTTCAGTCCTTTTGATGTTACTCAGGTCAAAGTTTTTTTTTTGGTCGTAGTGATCAAAATATTCACGTAAAGAGCAAACAAGTGCTTTTAATTGGTCCCAATCACTTTTCCTTTTAAACCTGGACTCGCTATGATGTTAATGAACAAGTGTAGACGTAAATGTTTCTTTCTGTCTCGTTTGCTTTTTGGCTGGCACAATATCGGCCTCAGCTGGTTCTGTAATTCTCCTTAGAGATACTCTCTGAAAGGTTATGTTCCAACTGTCTACACACACACTAGATGCAACAACACCGTCATGTTTGCAGTTCACAAGCACGAATGCAAACCTCATGAGGTCAAAGATGAGGTGCCCTAGAATAAAAAGGAAAAAACTAATGACACAGGTTTTGCTCTATCAAGGAAAGTAATTTTGTTTTATCTTTGAGTTTTTGTAACCATATATCAGATTGTGGAGCGATTACAGTATACTTTTCTTTTCACCCAATTTACATCAAAAAAGGTCTCCAATCGGCACAACATGCATTCTTTCGCTCGACCAACTCCTATAAGGGCACATTTTCTTGCAACTTGTCAATTGGTGCAGGTATCTTGCCAATAGCGAATTAGGGATTTTACGATAAATAAAAGACAACGAGAGTAAGGTAACGTGGCGCAGTTATTTGTTAGCTAAGAAAATACCATACTTTGGCATGGCCAATATCAATACAGATGTTTTGATTTTTTTTTTTTTTTTTTTTTTTTTTTTTTGATTCCCAATTAGCCAAACTCTTCAAACGTTTACTGACCTACCAAATCCTGAATTAATTTCAATTCGCATTGAGACAGGATTTATCATTAACCTGGTTGCCTATGTTTTTTTACTGCTGGAAAATTGCACGAGTTAAACATACTTGCAGTTCAGTCATGTGGAAGATCTGTACCCAGTAAAACACACGTGACCAATATTATAATTGGCATGTGAGTTTAATCGATAGTATGAAAATAAGTAAATATTTTGAAGGAGAAAACTTGGTGTCTGCCAAATGAATATGAATGAGATATATGTAATTAAAAGCTTATTATACAAAAAAAGTTGAGTATATTATATAACAAAAAGATTGAGCGCAACTTGGAGTTCTCTTGCGAGTATCAAATAGAATATGAAGAGAAGTTTAAAATATTACTCTGTTATGCAGCCGAACATAGATCATGCTGAGAGAGTGGGGCAGTGATTGCCATTGACATAGAGATATGGTGCCGCTGTTGCCGATCATGGTTTTATTAGTTTTTGTTTTATTTATGAAGCAAAGGAGGTAAAACATTTAATGGTTGTAAATATTTTCACATGCAACACATTTTATCATATGCACAAAGAAACATGTGTAATTTCCCAGTTAAAATTATTTCATATGGATCTTTCATCAAATTGTTTCCTATTGTGGCTCATTTGTGCCTCCCTTAATGTTATATTTTATCTCGAAATTACGAGATAATTATCTCGATAATTACAAGTTATTATCTCGTAATCACGAGATACTATGTCGTAACTACGAGATAATTTTTTCACGTTATTTAACACCCATACGTGTATTTACACTCACTATTGGGCCCCAGGATAAACCTTGGATCGCTACAGAAGTCAAAAAGCTTATGCGCCAGCGCAACAGAGGCTGGAAACGTTTCAAAAATCTATCTAATTCACCTCGACCTTACTTCCTTGAAGTTTGTATTAAAGTTGACAGGTTTTACCAATTTTACAAAAAAGCAACGCAACAGAGTTGTCAATGCAATTAGACTTTCGATCAACTCTTACTTCTCAAAATTACGTGACCAATTGGATGAGATTAATCTAAATCCTAAACAATGATGGAGCTTGTCTAAATCAATACTTGGCTCTAAAATATATGAAGATATACCTCCCATTATTGAGAGAGGTAAAATTGTTTCTAGTATAACTGAAAAGTGTGAAGTTTTTAATACTTACTTTGCCAGTCAGTGCACTACTTCTGTCGATGTTGACGCTCCACCCCTGCCTGACCTCACATATCGCACTGAGGCACGCATGGCTGATTTTATGATTAGCGAAGAAAGTGTGGGGAAAGTAATATCCTCATCGAGACTAAGCTCTGCATCAGGCCCTCATAACATACGTAACATTCTGCTTAAAAAAACACTGTTTAATCCACCAGCAACCCATTCGCTAAAATTTTCAACTTTTCTCTGAACGTTTCACAATTTCCGGACTCATGAAAGCGCTCATACATTTGTCCCGTTTTTTAATCAATCGAAGAAACAAATTAAAAGTAATTATCGACCTATTTCATTGCTGTCTAACGTTTCAAAGGTTTTTGAAAGACTTGTCTTTAATTATCTGTATGAATACCCTATGGCTAACAATCTCCTGACTGACAAAAACTCTGGATTTAAAGCCAACGACTCAACTATCAACTAACTGGTTAGTATTCTTCACAATATCTACAGCGGCCTCGGAAACTCCAAGGAGCCCAGAATGGTCTTCTTGGACATATCTAAAGCTTTTGACAAAGTATGGCACGCAGGCCTCCTCTTCAAACTGCGCCAACTAGGGTTGTAGGAAGCTCTCCTTAGATGGATAGACAGTTATCTCTCAAACAAATATTAGAGTGTTATCATTCATGGGCAAACCTCATCTTGGCTGCCTGTCCACGCTGGTGTACCCCAAGGGTCTATATTAAGCCCATTGTTATTTCTAGTTTATATAAATGATATTGCACGATCCTGGTTGGCCAACGCTATCAAGCCGACGCAAATATTTTAAACTGATTCTCTTTTATAAATTTTTACTTTATCTAACCCCAACCTACTTGTCAAACTTGGTACCACTCGGTCCTGTGCGTACTGGTCGAACACTTCGAATTAATCCCACTAGGCCTACTGACGGTGTACGCCCCATGAATTGTCGCACTTAACGATTTGGCAAATCCTTTGTTCCTGACGCTATCAACCTATGGAATAACCTCCCCTCACATATTCGAAACTCGTTATCCCTCGAAATTTTCAAGTCCAAACTTAAAGCCACTCTGCTCGCTGTTGATGTTACCCCCACTTACTATTGTTACGGTCAGCGTTTTGCCAATATTTGGCACACTCAGTAGCGATTAGGTTTTTCTAGACTCAATTCTGATCGGTACAAACTTATCATTATCCAGCAACCCATGTGTAACTGCTCCCACCCAACCGAAGACTTCAAACATTACTGCCTCTACTGTCCTCAGTGTGCACAAGAAAGAAAGAAACTGTTATGTTCCACTGTCCCACTAATAGCTCCTGGGGTCCATCCAAACTTAATTCTACATGTGGCCAGTGACAGATTGGCTAATATCTTCCTTTATGGGAGTAAGGAACTTTCTGATGATTGTGATATCTTAATCTTAAGGCCATGCAAGACTATATCGCTGGCACTAGACGTTTCCTCACGTATCTGAGTTTTTTCATGCCTAGGCTAAATGCCATTGATTTGATGATATATATTATGTATAATTTGACCACATGTCACAGTAGTAAATATGCTCAATTGTTCAATTTATTATACTTCTAGTGTCTAATCTGCATATGTAGATGGATGCATGTTCCAGTTATCTGATTTGGCTCGTTATGTTAGTTCTGTATTTGCTGCAGGGGGTGGACAGTGACAAGGCGGTGAACGAACACCCGAGCTGCTGGGTGCAATGGTGGCTCCACTGTGGCAGTGTGCGTCTGCCTCCATTGTGCTTCGGCCGCGTCCAGCAGTCTTCGGTTAAAAGTCGGGCAACTACTTCTCCTTCAGCCCGCCACCTACGGTCTGGGTAATCTGGGACACAAGTGTGAATTTACTTAAAATGAACATATATTCATAACATTTATGTTTAGATATATATTTATATATACTCATACATTTAATGTATACACATGCAATTGTAAGTTGCTTTTCGAAGCTCCTAGTCTGTGTATTGTGACCTGCATAGCTAGTCTGTATCTTGTATTGTTCTGTGTGTCTTGTATATACATTATGTGTCTCCGTGTCTGGAGAACCCCTCGATTAGTCGATTTGTGTACTATTGGGCTATCCAGCGTGAAATAAATACGTAGAAACTAAACTGAATATTGAAGCTTATACGAGCGTTTTGTTATTATCAACACTATCTCCCTTTTTGCAAGTGGAAACCACAGAACAGGATGAACGCACGTCTGTATAGCACCACATTTCACACCATAATGACAGTGCTTCAGCCAAAAACGAAATTTACATATGACAATTACCAAGATAATAATGTTCAATGCTATTTGTCTTGTGTTGTCTCCATGATATTGCACTGTTACTAACATTTCGAAATGAAAGAATGACGGATAGCTCGTGAGGGTAATAATCCGGTAGTAAACAGTGCAGGCTAAACTTGATTCTCTTATATATTACAACATAACTGAATAAAGGTTAAATATCATTATAAAATGACCTACAATACTTTTATTTTTCTACACCGTGTAGTATTTTGGTAATATAACAATTCTATTAATTCTAGAACAGTGACAGAAAATTAACAATGATGACTCAGAATTGGCTGACTTTACCTTCGATTTTGTTTCATTAGGTCATATAAAACATGTTTATAATTTGTCTAATTTGGATATACGTGGATTATAATTCATTGTAACTACCCTTGTTGTCAACACCTACTGCTTCAATATGTTTAGAAGTGTTGTTGCATTAATTTTAGACAATGGGAAAGACATATTTTGGAAAAAAAATGAAACCATTTCGTTTGCTCTTGAGTGATTACGTCTCAAAATAAGACCTGTAAAAATATTTTGCAAATATGCCTACAGTTAGAGAAATGCACTGCTGATATTTCGTACATAAAATACTTAAAAACTTCCAAACTCAAGTTGTCATTATCCCGACCAGTTGTCGTCCTCCAAACCAGGTGTCAGAGCAGGTGACATCCTCCAGACCAGGTGTCATCTCCAAACAGTGGCGTTCCTGCACTTAGCCTCTTCCTGTCAGAATAAGAATGAGTCATAATCTTCCTCTGGCAAGTCAAGTAAAAACTCTAAGGCAGACCCAAAGTTTACGTAACAGCGGTTTTGGGGGATTCGAGCGGGAGAACGTTAAGCATCTGTCACGTCTCCCTTCACGGGATGACACTTCTTGAAAAACAGGATTGACGACTGGCCCTTACAGCCTACGATAACCCGGTCATTCTCTTTCATGTTGTAGCGCCATATCTGTTGCCCCATTAGCGAGATGGAATTTCTCACGGAGATTGTCTCTGACATTCACTCAATTGCTGGACAGCACAACCCCTAATATTTTCAGATAAAACATGATTCTAAAAGCCGTAAACATCCACGTACATGTAGAATAGCAATATCAATTCAAATTCCTCCAGGCTCCGGTCTTACCTAACATTGCCTCCAGGACGATGGGGCTCATTGGCAGGAATTTATTTTATCTTAAAAAAATATTTCACGGAAATCACTTTGGCTGGTTTAGTCCTTGTCATCACTGTAGTACTTGATCTCCATCGCCAAAATAAACATTGGCAAATTAGAACTGTGAATCAAGTTGACAGTCACTTAAGCAGCATCGCGCTACAGGCTTTTGTGTTCTGTATCATCTCTCATAGCTGGCGCAGCAGGACCTAAATATTTTTCAAATTAAAATAAGGATATTTCTCCGATATTAATATACTAATGGCCCAATTCTGGTTAAAAAGGCTACATTAATCAAGTCTATTAATGCTAAAAGACGTCTCAATATTTTGGGGGTTTTTTTGTCTCTTCTTTGAGGTGAGGGGTGGAGGTGGAGGTGGGGAGAAGGGAAACCAAGGGATTTTGTTTTGGAGGGGGGTGTTTGGGGGGGAGGTTGTTGTTTTGACGGTTTAAGGTAGTTTGTTGGGGGGGGGGGGGGCAATGGTAGTCGTTTTGTGTGAGGGATACTTGTTTGTTTTGGGAGAGGGGTAGTTGTTTGAGGGCGATGATACTTGTATTGGGGGGGGGGGGCAAGGGATGGCTGTCTTGAAGATTGATTCATACAGAAGATGCAGGGCTGGAAAATGAAATTATTTTATTTTAGAATATGAACTGTGTTACTGGGTGTAACAAACAACCTATGACACTAAAAGGACTGAAACTTAGCCGAAAATGCAATATACCTAACTCAAGCATACCATATTGTCATATCCTATCGAAGTATCAAAATTTTCACATTTGCTGATTGCAACACTGGCACTGCAAGCTATACTGCAACTCATATTGGCTCTTATAACCTTTACAGTTCAGTCATCACCATCTGTTATATACTGTGCACATAAGTCATTCATTACCTTGTAATATATACAGTTCAGTCAGCACCATCTATAATATAATATGCACATGAGTCATTAATTGCTCTGTAATCTTTACAGTTCAATCAGCACCATCAGTACTACACTTTGCACATAAGTCATTGGTTGCGTACCTAATGTAGAGGTGAATATTCAATCTTAGTACGTGCAATATTGTTATCCAAATGACCCAGCTCTGTGAAGTTCCCCAAACACTTGCATGTTTCATATACGTTACGATAACGTTTACCATAACCACGCTAACTTGAAAGGGAAGCTAAACATTTCCGCTTTCAAGGGCTAACATAACTGCAGAAATAGGCGTGTCTGATTATTGACAGGGGGATCTTGGGCAAAACTTCAAAATTTAGCTAGATGTAATGGGATGTGAGCCAATATATGCCTAAAATTATATTAAATGAGCCAGTGAATGAATAACAGAAAAGAAAAGGCAAACAGATTTGTCGGACTTCAAGATAATAAAGAGCAACACCTTTTTAGTTGAATTAAAGAACTTCAAAATGAACCTGTGAATGAATAAAAGAAAAGAAAAGGCAAACAGATTTGTGGGTCTTCAAGAGAATACAGGGCAACACTTTTTTTCAGATGAATTAAGGAACAACAAAAACGATTAACAATGATAAAACAATTTTGTTGTGTAAAATAACTGAGAGAGTTGATGATGACGTGATTTCTCTATTGAACATCACTTGTCCCTTTATATTAGTGGCAATTTCTTCATTTTACAAGGATGATCTGAAACAGGGATGTGCATGTCGCACTCCACCTCTGTCTGATAACACGGTTGCAATGGGACTCGCTGATCAGCCGGTACTTATCTTGGTGGTGGGTAGTGAATACTGGTACACATATATTGTATGGCTTCCAGGTGCCATTCAGAGCGTCCATACACCTGCTTTTTATCACACAAGAGTGTAAGGTGATCCCGTTTAGGTAGCTGATGCTATTAATCCAATAATCGTGTTGCATGCTCTTGCATCATCAGTAAATTACATCTGATCACAGCTTTACCTCGGCAGCAACATAAGCGCATTCTACCTTTTTTCGACCAAACCAGTCTATATTGAAACCTTACAGTTGCTCTGCTGTGTTTGTCTGCACAGGAAATAATGAAAAAAAAAACCGTCTGTCGACTATAGTCAGCCGGACTCTTCAGATGCACAGATGTCTTGGCATCTGAAAAACGCGACTGGCTTTCATAGACACAAGATTTTTCACTATTTTCTGGAGTTGTCCGTGGCTCACAAAGATCAAACAGCTTGTATTGAACAGAGGGCTACACGAAACTATGTTATTGCTTTATCCTTTATTTATATTACTATAAGACGTTTTTGGTTGGAGAGGCCTACCTCTATGATATAATTTAATAATAACAGGGTTAAAAAATAGACAATGACAACTTTTTTGTGTTGTTGCTACTGTTTTTAATCGTTTTATTTGATTACATTTATACGTTTTTGTGGCTTTTTCGGTTTTTGATTCAGACCCACAGGAAGAAGGATGTGGGGCGTTGCATTTGGTTGTATAATGAAGATAACAATTTCTCTGGCATTTCGAATCAATGTAGAGTACATGTGTACTAAAGGAGTTTATACAAGACTGTCAACGTTATTTTTATTAGATTGGAGCGCCCCCTGCTAAATCTTTCAGGGTAAACAGTCTTATTTTGTTGTTATAATGGTAATGTTTGTGATACATAGGCTACCTATTTTGAAAATCTTTGTAATCCAGACAAAAAGGGGTAATGATAGAGAAAATATTTTACAGAAAATAATGTGAAGCATATTTTGAGAAGCTCTAAATAGAAAGGAAGAGAAATTGATATGAGCAACCCCTTATTCCTTTCTCCTCTTACTTATGAAGTACAAAACGTTTGTGAACAACCTAAAGATAGAAACTCTATTGGAGATAAATGGGGAACATATAAGGTATCATGGTAGGGAGATAATTAAAGTTATGGTCATAATTTCTAAAACTATAACACAAAAGTTGAAGTACTCTACATCTGTGCCAGTCTTAAATGGGGGTAACCGGGATCCACTACCAAGAGATGACTAAAGAGGTATTTCAGTGACCACAGTACGGATGAAGGTTTTAGGAAACTGCGGGTTTTAATAGCCTAAAAACCCGTTGAAGCAAATCAATATTGCTCATCCATTACAGTGTGCGTTAGAGATTGGGTCTCGTGTCTGAATGCTTTGTAAATGATACAAGTAATATCGGGACACCTAAAAGAAAAAGAGGACAAGCTTATCGTTGCATCCTTAGACACAAGGAAGGCTTTTCAATCAGTGTGGATACATGGAATGTCATACATAAAGTTTGTGCTTGACGGGAAAAAACAAATTGCGTTGCTAATGAAAGAAAGCTATCAAGGTAGGATGAGATGTGTAAAATAGGAGCAATATACTTCCAGGTGGTTTCCTATCGACCAGGGTACAAGGCAAGGGATGTACTTCCAGGTTGTTTTCATGGCTCAGGGTACAAGGCAAGGAAATACTTACAGGTGGTTTCCTATAGATCAGGGTACAAGGCAAGGAATGTACTTACAGGGGGGTTCCTATTAACCAGAATACGAGGCAGGGTTGGTGAGCTGTGTGTGTAGCTCTGGTTTTCAATGTTTCAAAACAAAATGAGAATAGGATTGGGACAAATGAGACAATATAAGCGTGGGCTAATGCTCGTTGATGAGGAAGATAAATATGCACAAGTAAGAACAGATTTGCCTACTGATGGTCAGACTGAAAGCAGTATGAGGGATCATTTAAGTAAGGAAAGGCAGGCCCTTTATGCTACACCGGGGTTAGGTATTAAAAAAGATGGTATTTATCCCCTCGCTCATAAATATACAAATCCATGTGTTTACCAGCTACTCTGTATGGGAGTGAAGTCTGTTTATTCCTAACCACATCGTAACCACCTAATACGTGTTTTCAGTGTTGCTTATTGACGGGCAGCAAGATTGGGACACTGGTACCCAAGAAAAAAAGGGTGTGTCGACCAATTTAGGATGACGTACAATTGAAGATGAAACTATTATTCGAAAACTGGCACAGTGCGGTAGTGTATTAAGGGGCTTGAACCCTTTAAAATATTAAAATTAGAAAATGCTGGTTTTTGTTGAATACTTTATGGTGTATTCTACAAGTTTCATTTGAACCTATAAAAACTATATGTATTATGTAAGAAGAATTTTTTTATAAATGCAAGGCCAACAATAGTACTTTTGTTACTGTTCAGTCATTAAATCTTCATTTAGTTTTTGAATCATTATTAATTGTTTCATATTTTGAGTATAAACAAAAAAATAGCTCAAACACATTTCCAGATAAACATTTGGTTTTGATCAAAATAGACAGAGCATATTGTTGGCTACAAAACCGTATCTCAAATTCACATTTTAAAGCTTTTAAAATATTGTTCAATATTTTAAAAATTTCAATAACATTCCGATGATCTCTAAAAAATGACCTTAGCCCATTTTTAAAAATCTGAGAAATTGTATTTTAGACACACGTGCTGGCTTTAAATTCATATTTCATGGTAAGCTGTATGTAAATGTTTTAACACGCTATCTTTTAATTTATATGAACTTTGCAAATTTTAATTAAAATTAAATTGAAATAATTGAAATGCCTAAATCCGAAATTTTATAGCAACTTTAAATTCAGACATGTTTTCTTTAAGAAAATATATGCTTTTGATAGGTCTTGCATGAAAAACGAATGAAATAATTAAATATTCTACATGAAAGTCACAAAGTGAGCTGGCCCCTTGAAGTTGCCTGTTGAAGACAAATATTGGTGACGCACTTATGCAAGTGTAGATACTAGGCCCTCTGTTAGCCACATTGTATTACAAGGGCTATAATTAAGCATTTGATTATGTATCTGGGGTCTATGTTTGATTTTCTCGATGGAGCCATATTTCCAAGAACATACATGGAAACAAGAAATAAAACAGGTTTTTTCGAGTTGCATAAATAAAATGGCAGTGACACATTGTGCTAAATACAAACCTAAATGTTTTTGCGATGCAGTCCATACTTTAAAACCAAATCTATGGCAGAAACTAGCCCATGAGGAACCAATTATATTGGCACCTACCACAACAATAGTGAAACCTAATATGGGAAAACTTTAGGGGGGGGGGGTGAGTGGCATTGATCTTAATGAGAGGAGATGCGATTTATGTCATCGAGGAGAAGTTGAAGATCTTAACTCTTACACCCTATATTGTGATGAAAATCTTAATTTTAAACATCTCACTCTATGTTGTGACTAGTGTCATAATCTTAAACATTTCACTCTTTGTTGTGATATGTATCGTAACAAGAGGCAGGTAATGGTAAATGCTATAATTATGAATACGGCAAAACAGAACAACTCTATACGGACCTACACATGTTAGCTACTCACATATTCAGCTTTAAGTAATGAGAGCTGTATGTCTTCATATATTATATACGTATAGAGTCAGATTGACAGAAGACTAGGAAGAGAGGATTCACAGGTATCAGCGTCTATAAACCACACACACAAAGGGATAACCGTACATGTAGTATACCAAATTCACGGGGTTCAGGCTTGTCCTTTAAAAAACCTGCGTGTGAGGAGGTTGATATCAGATGGGGGTAATAATAGATAGCACATCCTTTTGTGTGTGTATGTATGTCATGATTGTATGCTATATGTTTTACTTGTTCTATAAAATACGTCACACTGACATATAAATGTTTAGCTTATAGTTAAAATGTGTGTGTGTGTGTTTTCTATTTTGAGTTAGTATATTCCTTATTTGTAATATCATACACGTGGCACATTGTATTGACTATTGCCTCAGTTGTTTATGTGAAGGACTGCACACGTGATGTCTGTGTACCTCTTTTATGTGAGATAAATAATAATATGCGTCTCTCCAGAAAATGAAGGAAATAAAGAATATATATATACACACACATACATACATACATATATACATACATACATACATACACACATACATGCATTCAGACATACATACATGCATACATACATACATGTATACATATATACATACATACATATATACATACATACACACACATACATACATACATACATACATACATACATACATACATACACCCCCAAATTCAATTCCCCCCTATCAGGCAATGCTCTATTTATATGAGGCTTTTTGTTATTGTGGAAAAAATTGTTTATGTATAAGCAGGTTAACTTTACCTGGTCAAAATATTTGATACAACCCACCATTCCGCCATGTGCCAATTGGCACTTTTGTATGTATGTATGTATGTATGTATGTATGTATGTATGTATGTATGTATGTATGTATGTATGTATGCATGTATGTGTGTGTATGTATGGAACTATTGTAACTGTTAAATACTTTAAAGTATTAATTATTTTGTATTTGAAAGTAGTTGCATTTTTTGCAACCCGGTATGTCGACGTTAACCAGTATCAAAGTAGAGAGAGAGAGAGAGAGAGAGAGAGAGAGAGAGAGAGAGAGAGAGAGAGAGAGAGAGAGAGAGAGAGAGAGAGAGAGAGAGAGAGAGAGAGAGAGAGAGAGAGAGAGAGAGAGAGAGAGAGAGAGAGAGAGAGAGAGAGAGAGAGAGAGAGAGAGAGAGAGAGGCTGCTACATGATTTTTATACCGTGATTCTGATTATCTTTCGCTTGTGATACGTGGGATTACGGCGAAGAGATACTACGAGAAGTGGTTTGTTCTTGCATCAGAAGGAATAAGAAACTACGATGCACGTAGCGCCCAGTGGTTTCTGGTTCAACCAATTGTCATTGCCTGTTTGCAGACTACCCCTGTCACAAGGTGTTGTTTTCATCAATGAACAAATAATATATATTCTTCATGACACATGAACCCACAGCTGCAATTGTCTTTTATTGACACCCAAAGATTTACACACCCACTGGCGATCATCTATTCTATTCAATGTATAACCTGGCCAAATATTTTCATTGGAAAGGCTCTGGGTACAGCAGGATCAATCAACATGGCGGACAATAAGATAGTTCACTTCTCACGCCAGAAAAAGGATCAATCAGTATGGCGGACAATAAGACCGTTCACTCCTCACTCCAGATAAAGGTGAATCAGCATGGTGGACAATGAGACAGTTCACTTCTAACGCCACAGCAGGCTCAATCAGCATTGCAGACAACGAGACAGTTCACTTCTCTCTCAAGAGCAGGGTCAATCATCATGGCGGACAATGAGATAGTTCACTTCTCATTATTTCAAGATCAAAAGGGTTTACGCAACTATACGTCCCAAATTCACATAGCACAACCAATGTTAGATACAGCAGCTATCGACTGCAGCAGTGTGACCTTCAAGTCCCTACTGTGTACAATGACAGAACTGGGCAACAGTTGGTCGTCACTTACACACCTAGCGTCCAACGTACTTGTTTCACGTGTTGTAACGTAGATTCAAACAAAGGTGGCCAGACACCGGTGCCCTGGCCACCATGATGTCTTCTCAGACACTTCAGCCAAGCAAGGGAACCACAGTCCAGAAACCCCTGTGGTGACCCCATTAAAGACTTGTAGTCCGCTATGACCTAGGCCACCAATAAGGAAAGGTTACCGTCACAATGGGCCATGAATGTCAGCCGATAAAATGATGTATACTGTGTTCATTGGTACAATGGCAGTTATGATTTGAGCAGTGTATTACATTTGTGTGAATAGAAAAGGAACTTTTACGAAATCTCTCTTTGATTGCGTTTTGACCTGCGTTGCCGAGAATATTACATAATATAGATAATGTCACCCAATCAACGCATATTACACACCAAGGCAAACATTTTGCCACTCAGATTGTCAATAGCACATGTATATTAATTGTTGATAGTTTGACTGTCCTATTAAATGAAGAATAAGTAAGCTCCGACAGAGAATTCTTGTTTCGGAATAGCTGTACATTACCCCCAAAATTTTCATCAACTTTGGGGTCCTTTTGTCAGTCGAGCCGTAGTTGACATTTAGATGTGTGCACGTTCACGTCGACCTTATATAAAAACACCATTGTAATGATATACATGTAACCACATAATAGAAATGTCAGATTTATTTAAAGTAGTTTTATATTGATCCAGCGTGGTTCATTGTCGTACTATTATTATATTTGTACAACATATCATTCCTGTGGTTTACTTTCAAGCGTAAATACGTGAAACGTGAGCGCTGAACACTTTATCACATTCAATGTGCTGATTTGACGTATGGTCTGTGGTTACAGTCAAACATTAAAATTTACCAAAGTATTTTTTAATTTTTCCATGGTATGTCGGTACTGTCAAAGATTAAAGGTTACCGGAATTATTGTGGATTTGGTCTGTAGTCTCTCGGTACTGTCAACATTTGAGTTTAACATATTGCATTTTTATGAGACAAGTGCTGCATTGTTTTGCATGCGCCATCCTTAACATACAACAGTAATGCGCGTCCATGGTTGATAGATCAACTCCTTTAATGCAGCATCCTTACAATACTGAATCGGAGGTCGGTTTGCAAAGCAACTTTTTTTATAATTGCTTCAATTCAAAACACATGACAGAGTTACGATTTACGACTGATCAACAACACACAGATCTGCAATGTCGTTTATATCAGATTTGTCTCTGTTTTGTGAAAGGCGGTATATTGATCAGCCAGCACATTATAAAACCCATAGCAAAGCAAATGCTTTGTGGATCTACATATAGTCATCTGCAAGTTCTGGGTTGCACAGCATAATTTGACCTTGCGCACAATTAATCGTTTGGCACAGGTTGAACACGTGTTTACTTATTTTTTCATTCATCTTTTAATGATCAATTGTTTTATATTTGCCTGTTTTTGAAAACATCAGCCATGAATGTATTTACTACGTTTTTTATGTGAAGAAGAACACGTATTGGTGGGGAGCATATGACGCCTGATCAACGTCATTTTTAGGTATTTTGCCAAGTCGAGTCCTCAACGAGACTTGTTTTAACCCCACCACACCTTCTGATCTTTAATTTAGGCTTCTTCCCATAATTATGCAGGTATATCAGTATCTGTTCATTACATCTCAAATGTTTAAATTTGCAACATACACAGTTTAAGCAGTACAATATACATTACCTGGGTAAAGATAGTTTGAACTTTTGACTGGTTTCATAAGGTAGAATAAAAAAACAATACATTTCGTGATGCATTATTCTATCAGTAACAAGTGATTGAAAGTCGTCAGCTCGCTCCAAAAATGGAAAAAGATATAAAATAAAACATATAAAAGTCAAAACCTTGGAAATCACAAGGAACCTCAAGATACAATAAAGGTTCATGAATTAAAATGACAGCACTGACACTGAGTATGATGTGTGCGTAGATAATCGCTGCCGAGATATCAGATAAGCTACAACCAATTTACATATATAGGTGAAGCCTCCATCATGGTCTACATGTCGTTACATCAATTTGCCCCATACTAGATACCCTTGTTTGCATAAATCGTCTATCCTGTGCAGAGAGGCAGTTGGGAAGCTGCGGCGAAGATAGGAAAAGCTGAACAAATTGGTAGAGATAGCAAGGTACTAATGGCTCACCACTTTGGTGCCATACCAGGCTTAGACAACGTCCATGGCTACCATGTCTGTACCAAAACCTTCTTTTGGTCGGAGTGATGTCATACATTCCATAGTCTTCCATATATAGGCATATTCACAGAGGTGACAGCACTATCGCAAAGGGAAAGCTTGCCTAACGACCATAACATTCTATACTAAGATCTATTTTCTGATAACTTTATCAACACAAAGGTTATGAACTTGAACTATGTTAGAGAAACATCTTTTCCTTTCATTGCTGGAAGCTTTTTGCCATGCTGTGCATCGTTATTGAGATTCAATCATATCCTTGCAAAATGAATATAGAGCTAAAAACTCCTATTATCACTCAAAATCCCCCTTTGACTTTGCAGCCTCTGAAATTAGAGAGCTTCAGACCAAAAGAATGCTCTGGTAGATTACAATACCATACTTTTGCACTTGACACTCCAACTATGCCGTTTGCAGAGATCGGTAGGATTCCTGAAGGTTTGAACTAGATGAGCTCGGTCCTGTGAGGTCAACAATATACTTCGGCAACGTTGTAGTATCGCACTCCCCATCCCCTTGCAGGTCATTACTAAAGGGTTCCGATTGTAATTGACTTACAAGTTTTGAACTTACGTGTACTGGCCATCTGAAGTCTAAAATATATAATGCGACTTTCAACAGGCGTAGGTTAGGGCTATAGGCGTAGGCAAACCACCAGACCTTTTCACAATATATAGTGGACCAGCCAAGTTCGGAAAAGAGCTCGGAAATGAATTTGACGGCAATTTTGGTTAAAAGCTGGCATCTATGCCATATCAATTTGCCATAGGGTAAGTAATCACATGTGGGTGGATGCCATTATAATTTTTTATTTTAAAGGTCATTTAAGGTCAAATTGTCAAATATGACAAAAATACCAAATTATTTTGCCTTTTGACGCTTTAACATCTTTGAAACACCACGTGTAAGGAAATACATATCCAGGATGCTTAAGATTATATTAAATATATGATAATTGGTCAAATATTTAAGGTCAATTAAGGTCACTTGGGAGAAAAAAGGGTCATTTTTACCTACATTTGAGCTTTTGGAAGCAGCACTTTTCAGCACATAGTGATAGTAAACTCAGGATGATAAGGAGTATGTTTTACACATGATAAATCATGTAATCCTTAATTGACAAAAGAAAACTTAACTCTTTAACTATCAAGTTTTCATACTGAGAGAAATGTTTTCTTCAGTGTACTTTGCATGTAAAGAATGCCGAGGAAAGCTGTAGAGCAAAACAAGATAATAACCGAAACTTTCCTAAGTCTAGGCTTGGTAGAATTGATTCAAAGTGCCAAAAATGTTCCTTTTCACGTAATATCTTCCTAATAAATTTTACACACACGAAAGATAAGATTGTATTATAGCAAAGCATGAATACATTTGATCGTATGTTGTGTTAAAAAAGTGAAAAATCCATTTGAACTGCGGTGACCAGGAACCGCATTCTGCTTCTTACATTCCTGCATAGCATCACGTAGTCGACTATGTGAATGGTCGAAAGAAATGCAATAATAAAGAATATTCTACAACAGTTATTAAGATAATGCAATGATCACATATAACAAAATATCGACGTAGCACATAATATGGACTCAACAGCATGAGGATTTCGTAAGACTCCTGTTGCAAGGATTTAATGTCACCCGTTTCATCGCGGGCGATAATGGAGGATCGAGTAGGATAAAACAACATTGGTCATCGCGTTTTAAGATTAAGAAGTTGATTGTATTTTATTTGCCGTGTGTGTTGTCATTGTGTCAAAAAATAAAGACAAGTAGACAACCTCATCAGAATATGTTATTGTAGATGAATTCCCAAGTTATACAGTGTTACTGTATGTGGGTGTGGGTGTGGGGGGATCGTTAGCGTTAAAAGTTGAATTAAAATTAAAATGAAACTCCACAACAATGTGTATTGCGTTGATTCCTTGATTGCATTACTTTCTATAAACAGTATTTATTAGTGATAACATTATCATGATTATGAGTTACACTTGGTTATTTCATTCGCCAAACACTCAGTTTGTACCATGCGTTAACACATCATAGTACTCAGGTTGACCCGCTATTGAATACCCGGATAAAAGCTGTCCGCAGCGCCACATGGCGGTCAATGAGAGAATGCAGAGTTATTGCTCTACCATATTAGGACACATGATTTCATATCTGCTTCTGGAAACACTGATGGTATATCAATTCTCGTTGTCAGTTTGTTAAGTAAGTCTGCTTTTGGTGCAGAGTTCATTTCACCTCCAGCTTCTGCCAAGGAAAGTGGTATGGGTGAAAGTTCATGCTGAGAAATTTGTAGCATCTCCACTGGACGACCAGCATTACTGGCAATGAGCAGTCTTTAAAGTGGCTTTTTTTCAACTTTGACCTTCTTTTGCACATTGTCTTTCGTGGAAACCTTTGCCTTGTACATATTTGCAAATGTCTTTGAATTGTACTTTTTAAGAGTGTCATGGAATTTGATGTTCTGCTCAACTACGTGCTGAGTTACATTTTATAGAAGATTCTCTTTTCCACGATCCTCAGCTGTCTGGAGATCATTTACTACATCAACTGGAGCACTGTCTTTTGTAGCTTGTGGCACTAGAGGTACCATGCTCTGACTAGAGGACAACACGTCTGTTAACTCACTGTCAGCAACATTTATCTGTGAGGCAGCCATCGCTCTAAACACATCAAATCTGGTCAGCTGTGTTGTAAGCTTCTGAACATCATCGATATGTTTTATTTTGGACCAAAGACTGTCATGTTGAGGGAAAATGGCATGATTCTCCTCATCCTCTGCATCAAAAATGCTTCTTGTATCCTGTAAGATGCGTTTTCTTTCTGACCAGATGATGCAAAACCTATTTCTGGCCAGATCATTTCTTGTTATGCTAATGATTCCATTTTGCTTTTTGCAAACTCGATTTATTCATTCAGTTGCTTTATCAGCAGATACTT
The DNA here is from genome assembly GCA_964020975.1 of Hermodice carunculata. Lineage (NCBI taxonomy): Eukaryota > Metazoa > Annelida > Polychaeta > Eunicida > Amphinomidae > Hermodice > Hermodice carunculata. Next base: position 81,706,971 of record OZ026617.1, read on the forward strand.
GATTAAAACTTTTGCTGCTTCTTTTTATCACGAAGTTACCACAATGAACTCTTCTTAAACTTCAGGGGCTGTTCTGTCCAGTTATTTCATATCAGCGAAATAGATAGGCCCCCACCTGGCATAGTTTCTATGATCATAATAGTAAGCCATGGCATCATTGAAGCAAAGGCTTCCACGTGTAGATTCCAGCAACCTTCCCTCTGTGCCCTGATGAAGTCAAGCACTATTTCGACCATCCTCATATTAGTTGTCCATAGTGTGAAATTTGGGTTGGTAATATGGTCTTTGTCAAAGTCTGCGATAAGCCCCTGAATTCTTTTTATTTGTCAAAAGCATCAGACAAACTATTGAAATTGTCAGTTTCACACAAACATAACAGATGTGCATAGATTCTGAAGCATAGAAGATTAACAAACAATATGATATAAAAGGAAATAGGCATCAACACCTTCAAATAAGATTATCAACCTATGTCTGCAAGAAGGTACATGTACATAACAATACCCAAATATCCAGGGGGTATTTCCATACCCAACATGACCAAATAGTACAAATGTATACATCTTACACGTTACCTCCACTGACATGTATTATTAACACTGCAAGTTCTCAAGCATTGATCCATCGGTGCTGAAGGAAGACAGTATTGTACGTATTGTGGTAAGTATGTATTTGTTCAGCAAAGTTTGTTATAAAACACTATTCTGTGGTATTTTCTCAATAGTGTGCACACAAGTGCACACAAAAAAAAAACAAACAAACAAACAAACACACACATGCAATCTTCAGTAGGAAAAGAAGGAACCATACTGATATAAGGCAGGGATATTAATAACACACACAGAGCACATACAAAACCCTGAATAAGTGGTTAAACCCACTGGAGTTATGCTGCCACCTGGTCTCCCAACACTAAAACTAGCATAAAATGAAGCTATCTACATTTCTGACTTATCTAAATTGGTCAATTTAAAGTCTGGTATATGTATAAATGATAAAAATGATATTCTATCCCCTAAAAATACAGAAGAAAAAGCTATTTTATGCTGTTATAACCTTTTGACCTTCAAATGACCTTCAAGGTTAAAAGTCAGGCTGGCGTCCACCCACTTCTTGTTTCTTATCCCTTTAGGAATAGAACAAGCATAAATGCCTGCTTTTAACAAAGACTATTGTCATAGGTCTGAAGTCATTCATTGGCAAGCTTACTAATACTCATAACCCATATTTGTATGACATGACAAGACCCATGCAGGACTTGTCATACAAGTTCACCACAGACGGTGGCCTGTAGACCTGTCTTACCACAGTTGTGTGGTTATGGCTTGCGGAAGTATTTTAATTGCCTGCCGCCGATCCAATTGTAGCTGCAAAGTGAAATGTAAAAATCAAATATGGAATGCAGATATGAGGTATAGGACCACCATGGAAATAAGTTGTTAAAACTTTCAGGTGCCATCCTAGGTTCTTTTTAACACTAATTGTATTTATTACAGTCCAATGTAACTAAATGAACCTGACTAAAATCAATCAGTCATTGGATTTAAATAATGTAGCTAGGTATCAAATCCGTAGCGAGTAGCTACAAAAACGTGTTTGTGGTCTGTTGCCCTTCCGAGGCCTTTCTGAAAATACGTGTGTGTGTGTGTGACTGTGTGTCTGCGTGTCTGTGTCTGTGTTTTTCCCTGTGTGTTGGTATTTTGCTTTTTTGTTGGGCGGGTATTTTTTAACAATCTAGGAGGGAAAAGAACATCTAATATGCTGTAAACACTGGATATTTGTCAAGGCAACACACAAGAATGGTCTCTGGCTCTTATTTTTTGACAATATACAGTTAGTCTAACCATAGCTCTGCATGTGTGGTTACAGGGGCTGGTCTGCTTGGTGACACATTTAACTTGACATTATTTTCTTGTGGACACTTGCAAGTAACGATGGGAAACCAAATACCGAAATGCCAAAGATACTTAAGAGGAGATTACCCAAGGGACAGATATTCCGTGTGCTGGCATGTTTTTCATGAGCAAACAGCATCTGGACTGGTTTAATAAAATGTATGGAAAGTATGCTGTGATCTTTCTTAAAAGACCAGTAGTAACTGAATGAACTAATATTGTCAAGCTAGAGTTAAATGTTAGCGAGTATCATTGCCAAATAAAGCAAGTTGCCTAGTTGGGGTCAAATATTGACGAGTATCATAGTCTAACAGAGAGATGCCGCACATGGACGTTTGCATGATCTTATGTGTAGCATGTCAGACTTAACAGTCTAAGGGTTACAAGGTTTGCATGAGCTCAGCAGCAGTATACTGGATTACAACCCCTTGGCAAAATGGATAAAAACTGGTAGGGATGGACATCTTTACTGGCATGTGGAAATAAAACATTGATGACTTGTTTTTGACAGAATTCACAGATTAGCCAAGATAAGTTGAAACCCTGGTACTGTAATAACAGCACAGTCAAGTAAGAAGACAGTTACAGACTTTTCCAGGGACTTTTAGTGGAAGATGGGGGTCCACATGGGAGCTGATGTTTTCATGGCCCATTGAGAGGATGTGTATTCGTGAATGACGACCTCACCAAATTCGTGCAAATTTAGCACCTATAAGCAGTTAGGGAAAAAGGACATATCAAAAACATGCTTATGTCAACGTTGCTATCTGTAATAATAATAAGGAAGTTTTAACACGGTTGGACGCAGACTTGAGCAGTAACAAGACTTCGTTGCCTGTAGCCAATCTTGGCACAAAAACGCCGTATGTACCCATCAGTATGCATGGTACAGCAGTGTGCAAAGTCAGAGACCCTTTCTGTCAGCGAGCATCATCTCATGTTGATCAACAGTCTCCGAACAGTAATTAGTCCAATTTTGAAAACCACTGTATTTTAGTTCTGTCACTTCTGTAGAAAATCACATGCGTATAAATAACTCGGATATATTGATTGGGACCGGGAGACGTGTCAAGATCCAGGTATTGGTTCCACTTTACATACATGGGGTCTGGACTTCAGTGACCAAATGACCACATTTATCATCAGTAGCCACTTTAACACACGTCCCTTTTGTGCTTTTTAAATGACTTTTAAATGAAGACCTCTTTTAACTCTTCCATTGCCCATTTGGACCAAAGTTGATGCGCACTGATTCATCATGAAGGTACCTGATTCAGCAGCATGGTTCATGTCTTTCAAAGGTGGCGAGTCTTGGGACCAGTTTTCTTTTTATGGTGGGGGATGAGTGGCACGGGTATTTATGTTTTTACTTGTTATTCACTGGGGTATCAGATTACACGACCTGATTCTATTGTTTTTTCAGGGTTCTCCTTACTATATATTGTTCAGAAGAATGGTGGCACATTCGCACCTCAGATGTTACACATTCATTGCCATTTCTGTGTTCTGTTATTTGCAATGTGCCTGTGTCTTTTTGCATTAGGATACTGATTGTTGAATGACAGACCAGGCAATAGAGTCTACCAACTGATGCCCTTTATTGTTGAGTGCATGAAGCACAAATTCAGTAAAAGGAGTCACCTTGCATCAAATGTCCAAAGATTGCACAATCATGATATCATGTGTTGATATTGACACCTGCTACCCTACACGCCCCCCCCCCTCTCTGCAAAAAAAAAAAAACAAAACAAAAAACACTTATATTTGGACCTGTGCTATCTAATTTACGTGAGGCATTCTAGCCACCATAAATACCTAGATGTTTATCCCACCATAAGTACCCTTATGGGTTATTCCCAAAATGTCAGAAGATTAACTGTCACTAAAGCAGTTAAGATTTGCTTCTCTGTCCCTCAGGCCGTTCAAAACTGTTTCTGCTTACTTACCGTTTATTATGTATACTCAGTGTCTGCTCCCTTATTGTTTATAATTAAGTATGTGTGTGAACACAGACTTTTTGTTTTTCCTCAATTTCTGTATTCTTAACAGAGGTCCTGATAATGAAACCTACAAAGTATATAAAGCTGCAAAACAAGATGTCAGGAGAGAGTTGAAGAAAGCCAAACATGTAAATAACAGAAAGTTGTATAATGAGATAGACAAAATGAGTGAAATTGACCAGAAACCGTTTTGGAAAACAGTTCGAGATAACAGAAAGACTGGGCCACCTCCCTCTTGCTTTCGGAGAGTTGATAATAATATCATACAGGATAAGCAGGAAGTATGTGATGCGTGGGCTTCTCATTTTGAACAAATTGCTAACCCTGATGTGACAGAAAACGTGTTTCATGATGAAAATAAAAGGTTTGTTGAAAGAAATTTAGTGGACATTTTGAAGATTGCGTCCGAAAAGGGTGAGGAATGTGAGGTTAGAAACCCAATTTTATACTATCAAATTACTTTTGAAGAAGTGGAAAGTGTTTGTAAAAGGTTGAAACCTCGCAAGGCTGGTGGTTTTGATAGAATAACGGGGGAACACTTAAAGTATGCTGGCCCAGAGGCAATCAGAGCTTTCGTGATTTTTTTAGAGCTATGGTAAGACTTGGCTATGTTCCATAAAACTTCAAGTATGCAATATTTGTACCGATTTTTAAAGGGGGAGAATAAGGATCCCCAGTCCAGAGATGATTATAGGAGTATCTCATTGACGACTATATTATCCAAAATATGGGATACGATTAAGTTTGTTGGATTGAAACTTGGGTTAAAACAGATTATTATCCTCATCCTGTACAGTGGTGCTCTAAGAGAAGGTGTGTCATGTCTCAATGCTTCTCTTTAATCCAGGAAACTGCTGGATATTTCAAAGAAAAGGGTGAAAAGCTAAGTGTTGCTTCTCTCGATATTAGAAAAGCTTTTGACACAGTGTGGATAGAGGAGATGTTATACAAGTTACATTGCCTTGGGTTAAAGGAAAAGAACTGGTAATGATGTGAAAACTTTGTCAATACCGTATGGGATCTGTAAGGCTAGGCAGGACCATGTCTAGGTGGTTCCCTATTCGGCAAGGCATTACTGGGAAGTGTGCTCTCTGTGTTCCAATATACGGTTTTGCTACATGATTTACTAGTGGACATAAAAAACAGTGTGTATGGCATGTCAATTCATGGTATTAATGTATCCTCCCCAACAGTCGCAGACGACATGTCACTCTTGGCAGCGACAGAAGTAGCTCTAAATGGTATTTTACATTATGTACATGATTATAGTTATAAGAGGCCTTTTGCACACAATCATAAGAAATCTGGGGTCCTAGTTTTTAATGAATCCAAACGAGAAAGAACGCAAAACAGAAAGCAACGGAAATTCTCGATGGCGGACAAGAGCATAATGGAGATCGATACATATACACGTGCAGGCGTACAAATACTATGAGTTGATGGTATGGGAGAAGACAGTGTCAATGACAGTATAAGCAGGGAAACGCAAGCACTCTATGCTGCCATAGGTCTAGGTATCCGTGAGGGAGGTATTAACCCTCTCACGGCTGCCAATATATACAAATCGGTTTGTCTGTCCGTTATTGTATATGGCAGTGCGATGTGGCTTCTTAAGAACCAGGACCTAAATTCCCTGAATGTTTTGTACAGGCAAGCTGCTAGAAGGGTTCAAAACTTGCCTGAAAAAAACCGCTAATGCGGATGTGTTGAGTACCATACGGTGTTTGACCATGGAAGGAGAATTTGCTGTAACGAAACTTGTTTATTGCGGTAACTTGCTCAAAATACCAGCGAGATCAGTAGAAAGAGAACTGTTGATGAAATATTTTTACCATTACCGGTGTGACATTTTGAAACTCTCAAGGTGCATTTCTGGAACTTTGATAAAGTACTTAATTATGTATGGACTTTTTGATTTTGTAATAGAAATTCTTGATAGCGGACGTAGGTTTCCTAATAAGTATGCGTGGAAGCGTGAACTGAAGGCTAAAGTTAGACTAACTGAAAATGGTATAGATCCATCAACGAAGATGCCAAACTGGATGTATTTCGCATGGTAGTTGTAGATATAGAACCATACCATTGGTCGATCCTTGCCCGTAATGAACCTATGTTATTAAGGTGTGTTTCTACAATGATAAAACTGATATTCGGGGAGCTTTGTTTAAAAATAAATGTAGGTAGAATCGATTCCTTGGGTCGTCATCTCCGAGTATATGCTCAATGTAACTTAAAGCAGGTTGAGGGCCTTCGGCATTTCACCTTGATTTGTAATAAATAGGACCCTGTCAGGGAAAGGACGTTCATGGAGGTCTGCGACGTGTTGCCGAATTTCAGTAGTATGAACAAAGATGAACAGTTATGCATAATATTTGGTGGGGGTATAGATAAAACAAGATGTGAGAAATACAGAATTATGAGAAGCTGTTGTCAATATGTGACCTACATGTACCATATAAAGCTCAGAGCTGGGAAGTGATCAAACATAAAAGATATGGTATGTTACGTAACTGACCTGAACAGTCATATATTTAGTGTGGATGTAATGGTTTACATAAATATATACGTGTTTTTTTGTTAACTTTTCTCATTTATTACATTTTATTATATATTTTTCATACTGTAACCTATACACCTCAAATGATTATATATGTGATTATGTATATGTAATATAATATGTGCTGTATTCTCTTCAGCAAATGGAGGAAATAAAAGATATACATACATACATACATACATACATACATACATACATACATACATACATTATCATCATCATCATCATCATCATCATCATCATCATCATCATCATCATCATCATCATCATTATTATTGTGTTATTCCTACTGCAGTTTGTGTACTAGCAGTAATAGACTTCACACCTGGATCGCATTTACATTGACTACCGGTGTAACACCAGTAGCTCGCAGCCTCATGGCCCCGTGCTGGCTGTGCAATCTGGGTCAGTGGCATAAGACAAACTGCTACAGAACAAATAATCAACTGGACCTTGCAATCAGCAAAATGGAAAACTTTGCAAGATTCTGTGAGTTGTGGGACTTTGCATGTGATGTTAAACCCGGGCTAGAGATGTCCAGATTCCGCGATCTAGGACTGGCGGACGGAATCACGGGATCGGCGAAATAAAACAGAAACATACATTTCTGTAAAATAAAACCCTCCGACCCTGTTTTCAAAAGTTACCATGCCCAAATCCATTTATTTACAAATAAAGTATATTCAGAAAGCAAAAAAACAAGCCAATTAAACCTCAATGTATGCGGAACATATCGATGTTAAGCCAGAATACGTCTATGAATATACAATAAACAACATAAGACGACGTACCAAGCATTTTGAGATTGAATAGGATCGTGTGAAAACCTATGTACAATTGATTATGTTCAGCCCACCTGGTAATTTTCATCCATGCACATTTACTGTGTTGAAAACGCGTGGCCGCGATTCACTTTGATATCCAAATTAATATAAAGTTATTTGGTGCGAGTGTCTCACAATGCATTGCGCCATATTCAAACTGCTGCTCACCAACACGTGCATGATTTACCAGGGTGTCATATCGCATTGGGGTTTGTAACTAGCGATGATAACTGCTTCTGTCTCAACCGAGCGGGTAGATTAAGGTTAAGATAGTAAGTATTGTTTTCAGAATACTTAAAGACCGTTTGCGCAAGTAACTAGGAGCACGGACACCTGGAACTTAGCGAAATATTACGAGAATGATAACTGAACAACCTGGCAATCCAGCTATGGTGTTTCCCCTGCCCAAGTTAACCTTCCAGACAAGTTGAAATATAATGCTGTGTATGAGTTGACTTCATTGCAAAATAAAGGCACACGCTGGCTAGCTATTTTATTAACTTACCACTTGCCTACATTTGATTTGAACCACGGCTCTCTTTTTCGGGGGGGGGGGGTCAAACAGGTGGTCGTTTGTTGCCCGGTCAATTAAATCTTATTCATATTTGTCAGAAAATGTGAAGGATAATTGACATTGCCATCATGATCATTACGTTCACTGATTATCACTGCTGAAGTTCCTGGTCCTGCAGTGTTTAGCACTAATGCAGTACTGTGAACTATCGCATGCTGTTTGAGAGAAAGGTTGCGTTTATAACGCCAGTAACAGTTCTGCGCCTGTAACCACGGTCTGGAGGAGAGTCCGTGCTTTTGGCTTGCCAAAGAGGCTCATTTTAAATGCACACAAATCATCATTTTAAATTATGATATTTGTGAAAAATTATCGGGCATTATTTCTATTATATTTGAACCCAAACTTTATGGGAACTTAGACCCCACCAAAAGGGCCTTTAAATAATTACTGAACAGACGATATTTAAACGTTTACTAGTTTTCAAACATGCTGAAAACCAAATCATTTTTTTTTTCTAGTTTATACTCTGTTTCTTTTCTGCTCCCAATGATAACTCTTGTTTCATTGTTTTCCTTGCGCTTCTGAATTTCTATTTCGCAACAAATAAAAGTGTGAACCTAACACTATGGCATTGTGATATTGTGATCTGTTTCTGGTCAACATTTCCCTGATGAGTCTTGTAAATAATGACTCCAGCTGTTCATTGACGTCACGTTCAGCCCTGATCGAAGTATTCACTTTAATTTTTCTCAAACTTCCGGTTGTTTAGTGCCAGACAGAGCTGAAGGTTATACACATCTCTCTGGAGCAGTGAAATAAGTGCTGAAGTGAAAAAGTACCAGCCGCCGCCATCGCCGCTGGCATAGAGGGTATCAGCCTGGTAAGCTTATCTTCCCCAAGGAAGTGCCACTCAATCAACCATTTACACACGTGTGTGCGGGGACCTGCATTTTTGCAGCCTCCGTCACCGCCGCTGGCATAATCAGTCACAGATAACCACAACATGACCCACTTAGCCACAGTTACGTGGTCACTGCATGTGAAGAGCGAGAGAAGAGATCATGTGAATCTGTTGAACCCCGTACCCATCACTCCGCCACGGCGGCTCCTTTTTGCCTGGTTCGTACGGTGGGTAAAAGCACAAGAGAGTACCTCTCCTGTTTTGTAGTCTAAGATGACCACCCAGTGAATGAATATCACTCAGTTCCTATCGTGTCTGTATGCCCAGGAAGCTTTACTGATTGTGTTGCCTGGTTTGTATCATTACCTGCTATGACAGCCTTAGAGAATGACACAGTGTGGGACCTCTAAGATGGAGGTATGTTTATCAGCCCCGCCATGTCACGTGACATTAACTCCATGGCAAAAGGCACACCTTTGACGGCAGTTGGGCTTCCTTACGACACTCGCCAAATATCACATCCTTGCATGCACGCAGCATCCGTAAAAACATAACCCACCACCATAAGCCTGACTTCTAGGCATCATGGGATTCCCTAGACGTAGGGAGATGCATATATCCACGCAGGTCAACTGGGTGCACGATTCACGTGGCCAAAGCAGTGTTAACACCTGGTTTGGCCGGGGACCTTGGTTTGGTGAGGCATATTATTGAAACACATAGGTTAAGAGGTTTGCCATTTATTTCTCATCTGGATGCAGGGGCTTCAGTGAGTCTAACATTTTAACCTCAAGTCTACAAAACAAGACCAAATGAACTTTTGCCGCTGTTGGCGTTTTACATGACAAGTATAGCCACTCATAAGCTTTTGTTTCTTTCTGTCATCTTGAAAGATCGAAGGAACTCACCTGTCTGTCACAAAATGTCAAGAAGCCTGAGGTGTTTGGCGTTCCACATCCAGGATCATTCACAGGTGCACATATAGGAATCAAATATTTGTGGCATCTGTTTCAGGAGCCTAATATAGCTTGTCAAACATTTCTTTTGATAAACCAATTGCCCCAGGCCCTATAACGTATCATCATGTCTACGCAAAGGATTATGGGAGAGGAGCGAGTGTACTAAACTCCGAGATGCGTAACGCAAAGTATAAACATATCAAGTAAGTTATTGGGATGGTTGAAGTTAGATAGTTTTAGGTGAAAACTGTGTGCCGGGAGCAAAATTACAGTTTGACAAATTATTAGTATCCAATATTGTGATTAAAATATGCTAGAAAATATTATAAACGTAAGAGTTCACTGCAGTGGCATGGAAATACGGGAGCTTTGCTGAAAGAGATATATATTGTTTCAGTGTAATTAAGTTCAAACAGCTTGCCGTGATCGTATGCCAACAACCTTCCGATTTTATTTCATTGTTATCGTATTATTTTATTCATTCTTTCATAAGATGCAACCAAAATTCTTTTCTGGACAACGTGATAATCTTTGGACATATTTTAACAGCTGAGTTGTGATACGATCGTGTTGATGGAACCATATTACAACTGCGGCCGGGAAATGGCCGCCATATCGGATTTTTACGATCGCACAGTGTTTACATTTTATAAGCACTGACAAGTACTAAAATAAATATTTTTTTTGCAAAATATGTATTAACATGAAGACTGTTTTGATAAAACTAAGGACAAGCGGGCCTCTTGCTACGCCAAATTGCGGGTCTCAATTTGTAATCTAGCCAGGGCTCTTCGTGCTCGTTTTGGCTATATTTGTGGGGTGTTCATCTAGTTGGCATGGGTAGATTTAGAGGCCTTGGTTTTGTACATTTTGGTGTTTTTCCTCGAAAATTATGTACGCAGTTCTTATTATACAGTTCTATCACACATTCCCATTCTTTTACTCACGGAAATATGCTTGGTGTTTTGTTAGTGTAAGTTTTTGAGGCCCCTTCGAAGTGCAGCGAACACACAGACTTCCATTTAAAATCAAGCCGTATTCTTCTGTTTCTAATCAGTTTTTCCCATTTTTTCCTTTCATTTTTGTCGGTCGCCCAGGTGTACAAACGTACTCTTGGTGTCCTTTATTGTCGAGCTGCTGCACTGAGGCACACAGCAATTGACGATAGGCATTTTGATTGTAAACTAATAACCAATTTGAGAGTTGTTCACATAAGGGCTGAGTATTAGCTGTGTACATGTATTTGTTTGCTACACTCGCCGAGCCAGACGAGTCCCCCCGATGCACCCATAAGCCTTTGCGATAAACACGCTCATACGTCATCTGGGGATAGGTCAATTACTGACATCCACCTGCTGCCTGACCACAATAGCTAGCCTAATTGGAAGAGTTCCTTTTTCACGTGGGTTTGGAGAAAGAACCATGGACTCTGACATAGTCCAGCATACCCCCCTGCACGACTGATACCAACACCCCCGGGCAATGCCTGGCCAATAGTAAGTAAGCAATTCTTTTATTGAGACAAGAGGTCAGAGGGAACCTATTTGTCATAAGTGGTGATCAGAGCAAGGATGGGAAAGTTCAGAGCTAGACCAGGGTAGAGGCAAAGCGGAAAACAGGCAGGCACAGTTAAGGCCTAGCACATAGTGTTAGTCATGACCAGTTTTCTGCAAACGGCCACTGATCAAATCTGGTTGATCAAGGCAAGCCCAGCACATCGAAATACAGCATGCTGCACTTGCAGCCAACTGGGTGCAGACTGGCTATCCCTGCACGTCAGGTTCTAAGGACTGCGTCAAATTGTCCTCTTTGTTATTCTTGCAAGTAGCCTGGCAACAACCAAATGAAATGCAAGGTTCTTGTTTTATTGTTCTCAGCAGCGGCCGGAAACGGTTACCGTGGGTCAATCAGTGGGTCGCCGCATATTTTATGTTAACAAGCACCTCCGGCTGTGCCCATGTGACAAATTAAACTGGCGTCAAAAGAGGTAATGTGTAAAAGGGGAATGACCACCCATTTTCAACATGTTTCAACAAATGTCCAAGTTACCCAAGGCCTAACAAAAATATATGTGTGGTTCCGGTAACCTGACAGACCCTATTGAAAAGGCCCAACCCTAAAATGAATGGAACAAAACAAAAAGTGCTTTTAACCCGCCCTTCTCTAATAAATAATGATCGACCCAGGCCAGTGCTACAATCTCAGTCAGAGACCCAAGTGGCCCAAAAATATCGGTAGATTTCTTCAGTGGCCCAAATTTGACCTACGCGGCCGAAAGGGCCGAAGGCATTACCGCCCCCCCCCCCAAAAAAAATATTTTGAATTTGAACATGCCAAATGGTTTATCTGTGGAGTTTCGAGTATCTTGAATTCACATGGTTGACGAAATCACAACAGTTTAGTCATCATTGTACTGATTTGGCTACTTTCCCTCAGATTGTACAAAAATCTGATGAAAATTAGCAAAAATTAGTAAAAGAATGAATTAAAAAAAAAATATCGCCATGTTATCTACTTTCCATGGTGGACCACAACATGAAAATAGCAGAAATGCAAGTATGATTATAAAATCGGGAAAAATTATTCAGTTGCTTTGCGCAGGGTTGTGGCAGAAATGCTTTAATCATGAATTAAGATTGATCTAAATTTTCAATAAATTAATATATAAATAAACATAAGCACCAAAGGCGTCATTTTTATAACTCCAGGGACCTGATATATACAAATTTGCAGGTCCCTGATAACACGAAGATACTTAACTATAAATATATAAAGCGGTCCCCCTCCAGTACCCCCATCTCATACATAAAGAATGATTTCCCCTTATTCTTGAAAATGTTCTAACATTTATTTGATATACCCTGGCAGGTTCTGCATGGGAATAGGTATAATCGTGATACAGCAGTACCTACAATTACCGACTTAGCCACATTCTGTAGCATTTTTCAAGAAATGTGATGCAAAGATTTGCTACAATGCTCCAGTTGGAAAACCTTGGACCAGCTGCAACACGCCACCGACTGACAAAATTACCCCACAAACAACCACCCGTAAAAACAAAACGGTCTTTCAAATCAACTGTAACCAAGTTGTAAGACAAATCTAACAGAAAAGCTGGCCAACGTGAGCCGTAATTTTGCATTAAAATCAACTCAAACACAGCATTTTATTTTAATTTGTCTGGACTGTCAACATGGGCCAGCGAAAAAGCATAGCGCCACGATGGGTGCGGTATCGTTATCTAGTATTGCTAGGTTTCAGGTGTCCGTTCTCCGAGTTTCCAGAGCAAATAGTTGTCAACGTATTTTTAAAATATGACTTACAATATGCCCACTTGCTTGTGTCTGAAGCAGCTATCATAACTAGGCATAAATCCAAATGCAACACGAAGGCATATGCATAATGCACGCACATTGAGCGCCCACTCAAACATAGCGCAATGCATTGTAGGAACGGAAAATCACAGCGAATCGTGGCCATGTGTTTTCAGAACGGTTCCAGGTGTCCGTTCTCCGAGTTACGACGGCAAACAGTCGTTAAAGTACTTTTTAAACATGACTTACTGTCTTAACTTTCATCTGCCGGGTCGGGTTGTGTCTGAAGCAATTATCATCGTTAGTTAGAAATCCAAATACGATACGGCAGGCTCAAGCGCCATTTTGAACAGTGCACAATTAATGCATTAATTGTGGGATTGTCTCACAAAAGTACACTTGATTTTGGATATCAAAGTGAATTGCGGCCACAGCATATACATATCATTATTGATGCTCTGAAATAATTGCAACATATACCTTTTTGGTTTCATATCTTTTAACCCTGTTCCCGTTCCCACTCGGCAAGATCGTCCGAATGCTCATTCACAAAACATTGGCATTGGGTGCGGAACTCCCTATTTTCACAATGGCAGCCATGTCGACTGGATATTTGAAGAGGTAGCGTCCAGAATATATGTGTGATTAGTGTTAAGAGAAGGTAAAGTTGTCAAATGAATGTAATGTACAATATATAGTGGGACCTTCCCAGAGTGAGCATTACCTGAAAATGTAAATACAACGACAAACAGTGACTAGGTGTAGGCCCCAGAAATAGTACCTTGTATCAAACGTAGAAGTCGCCCTGCGGCAATAAAATAAGGGTCAGCAATTGGCTGAGTGCTAGGCGCCCCACTGCGTCAAAGACAAAGCTCAGTGGAGAAGTTTGCCCCGATATTGGATACAGGTCCCAAAGTACTGACGAGTATTTATATAAGTTCTAATAATCAGCATAACTTCATCCATAAAACATACACAGTAGGCAACAATTTGGGTCCCATGCCATCCAATACCGTGTTACATTCACCAAATGACACAAGGTCTGACCAGGGATGTGCTATAGATGGACTGCCAACGGGAGCGCTAATCCCTTTAGTGGTCAACTGGGCGCGACGACTACAACGCGTGTTCAGTAGCACCGCTCAAGTTAATCCCCCTGCTCAGTCCGATTGTTGTTCCATCTATGTTTCCGCGTTCGGTTGTATCGGGTTACTTACATCGGGTGTGCTATTGTACCAAGTTCAAAAACGGAGAGTTTTATGCGTGCGCAACCAGTCTCATCGTTTGAATCAGAACCGTGCGAGTCCATCGATGTGTTTTTCGATGAAATCGGCCGATAAAAGGGCTAGTTTTTGCATTTTTTCTGTGCAAAATGATGCAAAGTTAGACAACTTGCGTGCGTAATAACTCCTTACGCCGTAATCAGCAAAAAAAAATTTAGTTTTAAATGGATAGTGTATGCCGGTAGAATTATGATGGTGGTTTCATTTATTGTAGCTGAAACGCTAAATTTTGACTTTAAAATGTGGAACACAGTGAAAAATTTTGCACATTTCAGTCGGTGACGCGATTATTCTCGCCTTTCATCGCGTGACATGGCCCACGAGACTGCAAGCGGCCAGCGCAGACCGTGGAGTTGTGTTTGTTCAGCACTGAAGGTGCTCGCTCAAACACCCGATCACTTGAGCAGCGGCAACATAGATGGTACAAAGGGGGCCCCGCCGTTGGTAGTCCATCCATAGCACGTCCCTGGTCTGACCTATGTAACATATTCTTGTTTCCTGGTAAATAGGCTTTGTACAGACAGGTACGTGCTACTGCTATTATTTTCATAGATAGGTGGGGTCCTTCAGTAGCTACGTTTGTAGCCTGGTTCCATGGCCACCCTACGGCTCACTATACGGCGCTTCAAACGCTCCCTGGAGAAAGGCACGTACTGAGCGGCGAGGCAGGGGACCAGCCTACTGCCTCTGCTTGGAAATTACAAAAATTTAGAAAGATTCCTGACTGAAAGAACGGAAAACACACTGCCATGCACGTTTGCAGATTATAAAACCAAAAGGTATCAAAAGCAATGTTGCTGGGTTAGCACCATTATATGTGGGAATTTTGACCTGTGATGTCCAAATTTGAGTCAATACTTGAAGACTGGTTGTTGTCTAAAGATATAAATTGTGTACTTCAAAAGTACCGAGCTTTTTCATTTGCCTATGATATATCTACTAAGATTCTAGAGAACTTCCCCAATGCATTTCTCATAGCTATGTTACATGTATATGTCTAAATACAAGTAGATGGGTGCCTTGGTAAGCATGCTGTCAAACTTTTTAAAATAGTAGACCAATGTAGGATACTCTACAAACATTCATAATGGTCCTTTAACATTCTAGTTTCACCTTCACAAAAACTTCCTTTTACAGGAACACTTGTTTGTGCATACCTTAATATAAAGTTCAGCCATATGTAGCTATGGGTGACACATATTACAACTAATCAACAGTAGTGTGGCAAAAGCTGCTGTTGTTTTTCCTGCGAGGCGCTCACAATATGTCAACATATGAACTGCTTGTGTACTAACATCAATTAAGATCTGTCTCGTCGTTCACAATTTTCCTAAGGTCACGCCAAATGTTTCAAAATCTAATGAAGGCTATATGGATGGACACAAATTTTTGAAGGTATTGGCAGCAATGTTTGCGTGCTCCGCATTGCACATATACTGAAAGCTCAAGAAACCTATTGCATGGTATGGGGGACACTAAGAGATCAGATCCCGGTTTTGAAAATACATTGGCATCCTTTTTATACCAAGCAGTGTGTCTCATTATGCTATATTGGCTGTAATCGGCTTGCATTTTGACACGCTTCCAGTGTTTTTCCCCTGAGGAAGAAGTTGCTTTTTCGGGTATGGTTTCTTTAGGGTTTTTTTGGGGGTAGTCTTTTTTTCTTTTCTCTCTCTCTCTCTCTCTCTCTCTCTCTCTCTCTCTCTCTCTCTCTCTCTCTCTCTCTCTCTCTCTCTCTCTCTCGTTTTGTTTTTCTGGTGGTTTATAGCCATCTGGTTTCCATTTTACGCCAGGAAAACAAAAGAATTAATGGACATTATTAGGGAAATGATCTTTTGTAATTTGTGTTGACATCTCCCATGCGTAATCTTGCAATTAAAACGGAAAACTAATATAGCAGATCACATATGAAATTACCTTCCGCTGGCAACAATTTTTTACTGGACTTTTGTCGGTGGAAGGCATTGTATTTCTGTCAGTGTACGGACTTTCAGCTAAAATATCTTTTATGCGGCATTTATTGTTCTGGTGAGAGGGCTGTTATGCCTGTAGACTTTTTCAAGTATTCAAAGAACATACGACAAACTACTGACAATGTTTGCAGGCAGAGATAAGATGAGTTGTTCGTAGTTCATTATAATATATCACACGTGATATAAAGACGCAGGTCTTATTGCATATCTCTCAATGAGCAATCGATACTTTTTCATCTGAACTAAAATGTCATCACATGTGCAAATCCGACGCGATCCCATTATGAGAGCCACCACAGCTTAACCACCGATGAACAAGCCACAGAAATAGTCCGTTGCGTACAACCACCTACACTGGAGCAAATAGTGGGTCTGATGAACTCGTCACAAAATGGCTCATTGTGACACGCTTAGAATGCCTTGCTATTTTAGGGTCCTACCTGCGTCACACTTTACGAAGGGACTTAATCGTTGGAAATGCGTCAAACATCAATGCTGTGCAAGAATAAACAGACACACCATCTCATACCCTCGTGCGCCACCAGCGGTTTGCAACTGTTGCTAAATCCCGCGCTTCAAAGATGTGCATCCGCAGACGAACCGAAACGGAAGCCGCTTTATTTGTAAGTAACTGTTTTTCTTTAACTGCCTCCACCTTTCGTCTTTCAAAAAGGAAGCAAACAGAAACATTGAAATAAATACCGTATCATATGCATTTATTGGGGGATATACAGGTAGAGATTCCAGGCGCATAAAGTACTTATTGGTGATTGGTGATTTTACTTAAAATAGAAGACTCAGAGAAAGATTCACACATATCAGGGGTCATACTCTGGACCTGCAATGTTCAGTTCGTTAATGTTATGCAAATGTAACTTTTGCACGTAGATCTTTACAGGTATCAGTTAATACCTGAAACATTGCTTTAATGCGCCAATGTATACAGGAAAGAAAGTTGACTTATATTTTCGGTTCCCGGATTTTCTACCGATAGATTGAAAGCGGCATCACATATATCATTTACATTTAGACTTCGTCTTGAAAGATGAGTTTGCATTATAGGTCAATACCTTCCTCACACGTGGTCCGCACTAACGATATAAGGCGCACAAAACAAACAGGGAACAAACCACTTGTGGTCATGTGTTCTTTGCACAACGTTCAAGCATTTGCTGCTTGCGCCGAAGACTTTCAGTAAGTAATGGCATGCTAATGCAAGGTGCGTAAGTTATTGGACACCTTTATAACATAAAACATGGTTTAACAGATTGAATGGAAGAAAAATGCAAAGAGATATGGTTGGAGTGATCTAGTTATTGTACTTAGCCAAATATACTGTATTTAAATATGTTAAAGAAATGTTAGCCACATTGTACTCAGCATCCATTGCAACTTATATGTTTAACCTAGACCCGTGTTGCCATTAAGTTTTCATTACTGACACTGAGCGGTGCAAACAATGAATAGACAAAATTATCAACAAAATTCTTTACAGAGTATCTGGTTGCCCGAGTTTGCTATCTCTCCATTTACTCTATGTAGTGGAATCCAAATAAGTTTTGGGTCCAATATATTTTCATGTAGAATTAGATGTTTTGCCTTAAAAAGAATTACTTCCGTATGCATGCACTAGCATTTCAATTAAAACAACGAAAAGGGTTAGCTTCAACGGACACAACGATGTAATGGTTAAGACAGGTCGTTCCACCTACACACCTGTACAGAGCTGTCCCTGATTTTAATTTTTTGCAAAAAATTAAATTATTTCATATCCCTAAAACCTGTCACCGCAAAGAGTAGCGAAAGTAAGTGATTTAGCTAAATCATTTGCTAATAAACTGCCAGTAGTAATAAAAAGGCGTGGTTAAATATCAGGTATACAATAATTTCAGAGTGGACGACCGCGAATTTCTCGCTGTAGGAAATCTGTCTTCTAAGAAGTGCCAGCCGAGTCAAATATAGCTTTCTGAGCATGAGATATTCCGTTTGGTCCCCTCTGAAACATTGAATCAGTGAATGGTGAGCTTCTAGCAAGTTTAAGATGATTCCGTCGAAGACAGGTCTTGTGTGTTTTATTCGCAGAAGGTGCAGGCAAAATGGCACCACTCGAATTTCAAACGGAGAAACTGGAATTATAAAACGTCGGACTTCCAACCCGTTATGTGATAATGGCGTTCTATCGACGGCCAGGGACAAAAGCAGAGTTGCTTTGTTAAGACAAGATTATGTGATACCCATCAAAGGAAAAGGCTACCGAAGAAGACGTAATCCTTGTTTTTATATCGCCAATTTACAATTTATTACTGTGTTGCATAAAACTCATACACTGCATTTTATTTACATTGATGCACAACACTAGTATACTGTATTTTAAATACTGTGTGCGCAACACTCACACCCTGTATTCCAGTTTTAACCAATGAGACAAACCTTACAGGATCTCCATCACAAATACTTACACTTGCGGGTAGCAGACTTGTAATATTAACCCAGGGCTTGCCAGGATCTCGAATACCCATTTGGTAAGTGACATTCTTATACTGCAGGTAAGGTGACAATAAAGCCAGTTGTCAGTGAGTAATTACTAACATGAGAAGACCTAGTCTGTATGTGGTGCACATATGAACAGCCCGAAATGTTCTATTTTAGACAACATATGAAACTTGTCCAGGTACCTGTTCGGCAATGATCACGTGCTACCAACTTTGAGGCCTCGCCAGAAATTTCAACGGGTGGCACATGGCTTTTCAGTACATGTGTGATTCTATCAAAAGGACTTTTTGTCCATTTATTGCCAAAAGTGCGCCATAAATACCAGTTTAAAAATTTCGGTACCATGCCTGTTCTGGCAGACGCAAAATAGTCACACGCATTGTGTTGCATCATGAATTGTCATATATGGCATATATCATTACTAACACCCTTGGCAGGCCCAGAGGCTCAAGCAGCACCTTGAATTGCCTTTTCCTCTACTTCCTGAATCCTGGGGCAGATTTACATGTTCTACTTTCTGTTTATATTTTACCCTTACTCTTGTCTCTAGTCTTGCTCAGAATTGAAATAGGAAATTTGGCCATTCATCAGGATCGGCCATTCTGGACGACTGCGAAGCAGTCGTCCAGAATGGCCGATCCTGATGAAGATGATGTTCCAGCGGGAGCAGTCACCAATTAGGGCAGTCATTTAAACAGATCAACTTAGTTCGAAACCTTGCCCCTATGTACTGGCAATAGAACGTTGAACTTTAAGCCATTATAGTGAATGTGATAGCAGGCATCCATGTGGATCACGATAAGATACATGCTCCAAGCAATTCAAGTAACCGCCTGGTTGACTTTCTGTCACGTTTTAAAATACTTTTTTCCCCATTCAATATTTGTATACACGATTTATTACTGGATCAAAGGGGTTCCCTACATGGTATAAATATTAGTGATAGTATTCACAATTGTTTTGCTTAAGCAGATGACCGTAAGGTGTTTGTCGCATCGATCCCACAGTTCCAGGCTTTGATCGATACATGTATGGCATATATGCTGATAAGTGGCGGTGTTCCAAATCATGATAAGACAATATGTGTGACTGCTGGTAAGGTTAACTTTGCAAATGTTCCAAAATGGTATTTGTGGAGCCATAGACTAGGTACAGTTGATGAGCTCGATATACTTAGGGTAAGTTCTAAGGTCACATGGACTTTTTCTTCACATGCAGCCAATCGAATATATAAAGCACGGTGCGCCATATGTGGACTGAGTGATGCAGGTGTTAGGTATCCCTTGTATGGCCTCGGAGGCCAAAGCTCATATTTGGAATTGAGTAGGAATTCCTTCTCTCCCATATGAGTGTGACTCATGTTTATCTTTTAAAAAAGGAACTTCCAGAATTCAGAGTCCATCCAAGGGACGATTATCAAAGGCTTAATGGGTTTTATTAAAAGACCTCACCATTTAGCATTACCTTTAGCTTTGTGTATAAATACCAAGCATCTCTCGTGTCACAGAGCGCGACACAGTTTACCTAATATGTAATAGACTTTTCAGTGTTGAGTCTCTGGTGAGAGATCTGTAGATTTACTTCTGACCTCAAATTATAGTTTCTGGGCATATTGTAAAAGGTTGTCTGATAGATCGTGTCATGAATTATGGTGTTTCGCCATTATACCAACTGCCTGATTCTGACTATTGTACAAAATCAACGGAGTCGGCGCTCCTGTTCATGATGATGGTGTAGCAGATTCATTGAATTTTTTTCTGTCTCACCCAAACAAATATTAGAGTATTGAGCATCGTAGGCTGTAAGTGTATTGTATTCTATATGTATCTTGGAAACTTTTATTTTTCCAGAAATTATATTCTTAATAAACCTGTTATTATTACTGTCATTATCAATATTATTATTTATGATCCGTTTATACTACACTGGAGCGAAGACTGTCAGTTTCACGTGCACTGGAGCGTCGACTGTCAATTACATGTATAATACTGCGTCGACCATCAGTTACGTATACACTGGAGAGTCGACTGTCAGTTACATGAACACTGGGGTGTCGACTGTCAGTTACATGTATACTACAGCGTCGACCGTCAGTTACATATACAACGGAGCACCAACTGTCAGTTACACGTTGATGCTTAATCCTTACACCCGGAGACGGTTAATCGTTATTTTCACTGGAAACACTGCATTCAGGGGAGGGTATATTCTGATGGACACTTTTAAAAATACAAGAAAGTAGTGACAAAGCAATCGCAATGTATCTTTTCGTGACTGAATACAGTATAATCTCCCTATTAAGACCACCTAATGGACTGAGAAAATGCGGTCTTTATAGCAAAGTGATCTCAATGGGGAATAAAATCTAATTAAGGGTAAACAAAAAGGTCTCTAAATTGGTGGTCTTTATATAGGAATTGTCTCTTTATGGAGGTGGTCTTAATTGGAGATTCTACTGTACTTACACGTCAGACTAAATCCACGTGTGTTGTATCTCAAAAATTGTGCCCATGTATTTCCACTTTCAGAAGAAGCAAAAAGGGGAAAAAGTTCTTTCGAAAACCATGAAATGTTGAACCATGCTCTTGATTTTAATCTGAATGTTCTAACATGAATATTTAATATAAATGTTATAAATGAACCTTTTCCTGGCAGCAATACACCAGCTAAAATGTGATTTTACCAACAATGAAGAAAATACTATTCATATCTGGTCATATTTGTCTTTCCTTTACAAGTGTGGTATATGACGAAAAGACAGTTCTTGCTAGCGTCCATAAGCTGTGTGTGATAATACCTATGATATATAATGACTAGGATTAAATGTTACAAAAGATCGCGGGAACAGCGTCCCTGGTAGTTTTTAAGTCTTTCATTACCAATTCGAACAAAATGTCTATGTGCCCTGAATTCAGATAACGATACTGGAGTCTTACTCCCTACAAACCGACCTTTCTTTCCAAAACCAGCATCTCTACAGTTCCAGAGATATATCTATATCTTCAACTTCGTAAAAACGAAGCATACAAAAAGGTATTCTGGAACTAGTCCAAGGTCAACCTCGGTAAAGCTTACTATTCACTATCGACTGCACTCTGAGATGCAATTTTTATGAAGACGTTAATGATATTGATAGAAACTTCACCACGTTTCTAAATGATGTAGCAGCCGATTGTATCCCTCATAAAGAAATAATCATAAGACCCGGCAATAAGCCATTTATGACAAATGTTCTCAAACATCACATGAGAACAAGAGACCGGATCTACAGAATTCCCAAAAAATCGGACGAGGAGGCACATTGGAATTATTACTTAAGGAATGATGTTGTGGCCATGGCTAGAAAAGCCAAAGGGGGTTATTTTAATAAGGTGTATGGTATCCTGACAAAAAAAAACCCTCGTGATGTCTGATAATCATGTGTTATGTCAAAAAAATCTTGAGAACTTGTCATTTCAAATTGATTTATATCTGCCTAAATTCGCCCAGAATTCACCAATTTAAACGTATATTAAAAAAAATTCCAGGGTGGAGCATGGCCCCGAACCCCTGGCAGTGCTGAGCGACTTTGGCGCTCAGTGCTGGAACTCATTGACCCTTCCCCTTCCCCCGCCACTCAATGAAAACCTAGATCCGCCCCGAAGCGGGGGAGGAAGGCCGGAGCTGCTGGGCGCAATGGTGTCCACACAGTGGCAGTATGCGCTTGCCACAATGGTGCTTCGGCCGCGCTTGGCAGTATGCATACTGCATCATTGACCCGCTTGCCTGCTGAGCTGGCTGAGCTTGCTCTTTTCGATGGTGCGGTTAGGTAGTCCGGTTTGTACTTTTCCTTCAGTCGCCACCAGTGGTGTGTATGTTTTGGAGTTATTATATGTATCGACGTAATATGTAAAAACTCTGTTCTAATTTATAAGTGGCTATATACCCAAGCAATCCTTCTTTGACAGCTTGTTCAAGGTTCTTGTTATACTGGTGTTACATTTTATGTGCAGGTATAACTGCAGTAATATTGTATCCGTCGCTGTTTTCATTATAATCATGCATGTGGTTTTTTTTTTTTGTTTTTTTTTTTTCATTTTACCTTTTTCTTAATATTTCCACCTGCGCTCTGTAAGGATCATGTTTTGAGTAATTTGTATTTACACGATGACAAGAATTTGCATTATCCTTTGGCTTGTGTTTAATCCTCTTGAAAAGAACTAAAGTACGGTAACAGTTCCAAAGATCAAATGAATTTTACAAACAGTTCCAGAGATCATATGAATTGTAAAAACATTTCCAGAGATCATATGAATGTTACAAACAGTTCCAAAGATCATATGAATGGTGAGAACAGTTCCAGAGATCATATGAATGTTACAAACAGTTCCAGAGATCATATGAATGTTACAAACAGTTCCAAAGATCATATGAATGGTGAGAACAGTTCCAGAGATCATATGAATGTTACAAACAGTTCCACAGATCATATGAATGTTACGAACAGTTCCAAAGATCATACGAATGGTAAGAACAGTTCCAGAGATCATTTGAATGTTACGAACAGTTCCACAGATCACATGAATGTCACAGGTCAACAGCTTTCTTTGGTGCTCTTCGGGTTCATTGTGCGCCGAGAGAAGATAATGACACAGTCAAAACTTGGCGCTGAAAGAGTTAATGAAGCAGCTTCACCTTTTGTTCATTCAAAATGTTGATGATGACGCGACATCGATGAAACGAATAAGGTAGATCAGTAGCTCTTGAGCACTTTGCCCGCGAAAGTGTTAATATCTAATGAGCGGTTTTCAGGGTAAAAAAATGTAAGATGTTTCTGTCAGTATTTCATGGTTGCATGTCGTAATGGGGACCTCTTTATGAATCAGTTAACATGTATTACTTCGCGTGGATGTTTCTGTCAAGATATGATCACATGCAGGTCGTAATGAAGACCTCTTTATGAACTAATAAACTTGTATCACTTGGCGCTATCCACCTTCGTCCATATTATTGAAAGAAACTGTTGCAACCGTAAGACGACGAAACACCTATAGGACCTTGCTTGGGAGTGCGAGTTGGTGACTTTGACCTATTTTTCAAGTTCCAGTGGCCATTTCATTTAAAATCGACACGGATGTGATAACTCCGCAAGGATTTGGCTTAGGAGGTTGAAATTTTGCATAATTATATACCATAATACAACCTAGGTTGGGGCTGTAGATAGGTTACCTTTAATTACATTTAAGGTTCATGACCACTTTTTAAAAATCACCACCGATGCATCTGAAAAAGGATTTGACTTAGGAGGTTGAAATTTTGTGTGATCATGTTTCTATATAAGACTTTTATAACACCTTGCTTGTGATTTCAGATGTTTGATCTTGACCTATTTTTCAAGGTCATAAGAAGTTACTTCAAGTTACGGAAGCAAATAAGACAAGAAAGACTAAAGGTAGCAGCTTCAAATTTGTGTGATTATGCATCTGAATAAGAGCTACGTTGAAATTGTACATGGATGACCTTGACCTATTTTTCAAGGTTACAGGACGCGGTAATCCAGAAGAAGTTGGCTTAAGAGGTTGAAATTTTGTATTATTATGTACAAGTATAAATACTAGGTAAAGCCGTGGACATATTGTTTTTGCGTCCCTTTCTTCCGCTTCTTGCTGTTGTTGTTGTTGTTACTGCTGTAGTTTTTGTTGTTGTTGTTGTTGTTGTTCTTCTTCTTCTTCTTCTTCTTCTTCTTCTTCTTCTTCTTCTTCTTCTTCTTCTTCTTCTTCCTCTTCTTCTTCAACTTCTTATTCTTCTTCTTTTTCTTCTTCTTCTTCTTCTTCTTCTTCTTATTATTATTATTATTGTTGTTGTTGTTATTATTATTATTGTTGTTGTTGTTATTATTATTATTGTTGTTGTTGTTATTATTATTATTATTATTATTATTATTATTATTATTATTATTATTATTATTATTATTATTATTATTATTATTATTATTATTATTATTATTATTATTATTATTACTATTATTATTATTATTATTATTATTATTATTATTTCTTCTTTTTCTTCAACACATTGTTGTCAACGCCATAACTCAAGAAAGCTTTTTTACCTGGTAAGTTGAAATTTTTGTGCATAGAGGACCTTGCTTGGATTGTAAATTGGTGACCCTGACCTAATTTTTAAAGTCACATGGGCATTTCATATAAAATAGACGCGAACGCAATAACTCCGGCAGGATTCCCATTGCCTTCAACACTGCAAGGGGCAGGGGCAGACATCAAATTTTCTGTTGGAAAATCAGCCTGTTCTGCTTTGAATATGCTCCGGGGTAGCATTTTGTGTGGTTTCGGCTTTAAGTGTCCAAACAACAACAACAACAACAGCAACAACAACAACAATACTGTGTTTTTCGTGGTGCGAAAAAAGCAACTTGCCTGCCTATTCTGAAATCTAGGAAACTGAGTGGGTAGCTGTTTGCGTCATCACTCCAGGTCAATGATCTGATGACAATATGATAATCCTGAGTCTTCGAGACACCATACACATTGACTGCCCGCCACCAACCTCCAGTATTGGCAATTATACACACCTGGCACTGTAATTGGACAAATTAGAACTTGAACCAAAAGCAGCCCAGAGTAAGGCTGTTCCTCTCTCGCCGCCTGACGCCGAAACATGCACAACATTAATCATGGTTGAACACAGCATTAAGTGTACTTGCAATTAGAAGAAGTACCAACCCACGTCTGGTCGACTTTGTCATCACTTTTTCGGTGGGTATTTAAGCAAGCGTATTAAGAGCGACGGTATATTTACACGCCCGATAGCCGATGTATCCGTCGATCATTTCAACGATTTACCTTGTGTAATTATGCTGGAATTTTGTGTACGACTTCCCGTTCTTCCTCTTCCATGTGATTTTTTTTTCGTCCTTTTGCGTGTTTCTCGGTCAATTGTGCGCTTCCAACATGAACAGGACCGACAAGAGAGATATTTCAGAACTGTAAATCTTCTGTGCATGTGTTTCCCCGTTTTTACTGGCATTGTGCCCTGAGCTTTTAAAAAAGTATAGACACATTTATTTAACATGGATTGTGAAAGAAATCAAGCATTGACTTATCGAGTCACTCTCCATGGCACAGATGTTAGTGTATACTTCCTGACTTCTCTGTGGTGGAGGAAACCAAAGAACTCGGGAACAAAAAACCACCGTGCACGGATAAAGTGGTAGAAACTTTTTCCACATGCTGCCAAGGACGAAAATCGAACGCGGACCGCAGAGATGAAAAGCTAGCGTCTTACCACTCAGCCAACCGTGCAGCTTTGACGCGAGCGTCGTGTTCCGTTTCTCCAGTATCGTCTTCATGGTCTTTCTCCAGTTCTACTCCAGTTATTTTTCTGTTGTGTTGTTTCATTTTTTCCCCAAGTTGTCTTAATGACCGACGGGATATCCTCCAGTCCATATTTTTCCGTTTCTCCGACAGCCTTGCATAATCGACGTTTATATATATATATATATATATATATATATATATATATATATATATATATATATATATATATATATGTGTGTGTGTGTGTGTGTGTGTGTGTGTGTGTGTGTGTGTGTGTGTGTGTGTGTATGTATGCATATATGTGTAAAATAAGACAAACCAAGTGTACAATACTGCAAGCCAGGGCAGCCGAGTTCATGGCTGGGTCACTACTCTTGCGCTTCGCGCACTCGGAGTGATCCAGTCATGAACGAAGCTGTCCTAGCTTGCAGTATTCTTCACGCGGTTGGTTTTATTTTTATCCAGTAATTTGAGCTGTACTGTAAAATGATTAAAATAGATAATGTATAAATTTTACAGTTTTTCATTTCTGAAACCAATTGAAATTCACAAGAACATTACTTTTATGCGTGGAATAACAGGTTTTATCAAAGTGAGTGATCAAGTCACCACATGCGCGAAACATTGGTCAACGTTCATTTCAAAAGTAAACAACGGGGCAGAATGCTATCGGGAAACAGTCCATCGTAGAGGCTACTGGAACGTTAACTTAAGTGATAATGATAGCCTTCCAGCCTAGGAGAAACATCCATGCTGACATTAACTTGTCCAGACGTGGCTGTTGCTGTTCTAGGTCTAAAGTTACCTAATGCGTGTGCTTGACCGAGAGATCTCCCAAATAAGGAAAAACGTAGTACCTAAGCTTTACTATGATGGTGTGGATTTCTACTAGGGTCATTTGGATCAGGTTACCATCGAGTCCATATTTTCCTGTTCTTTCATGACTGATACAGCTATAAATGGATACATATATAAATGGATTTATATATATATATATATATGTATTTGTATATATATATATATATATATATATATATATATATATATATATATATATATACCAAGAAGATTGTCTTCATAATGCATTTTAGTCCTCTAGCATACAGTGTGTTCATTTTAATGTTACTTTTAGAAACATAAAAACAACAGGTTATGGATACTGGTATTAAGGATACACAGACCCTTCACGTCTTGGGAGGATACAGGCTGTCGGGGCATTCATATTGGCAAGGATACTGAATTGGTCATAGTTTAACCTCTGAGTATCCTTAATGTAGTGATAAAATTGCCTTCATACTGCAGTTTTACTTCTGTATCGTACAGTGTTTTCAGAGGGATGTTACCACTCTAAAATGGGGAAGCGTACTGAAACTGTTCAATTAGAATTCTAGAGAAATGTAACTCGGCAACATTCAGCATTTCCCATGAAAAGATACAGCCTCGGAATTGAAGTGGCATTGAAAGTCAGTATATCCCACATTTTTTTTTCATTGGACAATGAGGATGTTCTTTTCTAGTTACCCCGGTAATAAAACACGCTAGCCTTCAAAGACCAGCAATGGCTAGTTGAAGGTAGAGGCAGCTGGACATTCTGGCTGGCTGACAAAATTCGTTTACTTTTGTTTTCATTTTTTTTTTTTTTTTTTTTTTTTTTTTTTTGTGTTTTTGGGGGGGTTGTGTGGGGGGTTTTTTTTGGATGGGGGTGTTTTTTATGTTTTTTTTTATTTTTTTTAATTCTTTGAAGAACAGCATGATGGATACTGGTATTTAGGATACATAAATCATCATATGCCCAATTCAGTATCCTTGTCTGCATGGATACTAAATTGGGCATCGAATTTTAGTTGATTTCATTTTTGTTCATACTAAAAATACATGAATCAATATACATAAAAGAATATCAACCAAGGATGGCACCAAAAGCCCGAAGACATATTTCCATGGCAGTCCTTTAGTCAAAACAATATAAATTCTGTAACCTATAGAAATATGTAACTTAGCAAAAGGGAAATTATAAAATACAATATCAGGACTGTAAATAAAATCTATATTCACTACTGAATAGAAATAATCCTTTTTGTAAAAATTATGAGAGAGAAATACTATGACTGTTACTAAATGACCAGATGATATTACCAGTGGCCAAATTGGGGTAGACAAATTGTCATATCACCAAGTCTGTAACTCTAATAATAAATGAAGTCCTGATTTACCCTCCTTTGAACATCACCAGGGAGATGTTTTTGCGAGTATTTGAAAGTATCAAAGTTCCTTTTATTCAATTATTATAAGATAACCTCCGATTACCCAGTGGTGGTCTGATCTCCAGATGTTTCAGCCTGGGCTGATTGATACGCGACGTTTGAGGGCTGGTGCATGCTTTTTGAAGGCTGATACATGATTTTGGTAGCCATTATTTGCAGCCGTGTATAGGATCGAAGCTGGGACCTCTTGCACCGAAGCGTACGTCTAACTAATTCGGCCATTGTTCATCCTTCCCTGACGTTTTAAACCTAGTTCACTGACTGCCATCTGTGGTCAGATTCCAACCCCAACCGTTAAAGCTGGATCCCACATCCATTTATGCTTGTCACATCACAGATGATTTCAGTCTAAAAAAAATCACATCACAGATGATATAATAACCAGACTACTCTAGTACACACGTACCGGGAGTACGTGACACCACAGCAACAACCCTGTAAGCTGCAAATAACATGGCCAGACAGATGGGCGATTCGTCCCAAGCATCAGGCCACAGGCCACAGTTATAAATCCTTCTATTTTTCATATTAGTATTTTTCAGTCTAAAAAAATTCAGCATTTCGGTATTTTAAAATTCCGTGACCCGCATTTAACAGATAAAAATGTCAGAAAAACACGGATAGATTTTTGTCATATAATTCCCAGCTCGTTAATTTGGGATAATTGAAATACGAAACAACACCTGGATGTCAGCTTTATACATGTTTATGAACTGTGCGCTTGCCAGGGTCACATCATTGTCCTTCCCCACCATAAATTTTCCACCTGGCGTGGAAGACAGCGCATCTATATGACCTCCAATGAAGCAACTCTGTGATGCAGCAAACCTGACTTAGCTAACTTTATTTAAACAGAAGCTACAGCATGCTGAGAACACAGTATTTTCACAATTACGGACTCCTTTTGTCGGGATGCACAACCAGCCAATCACAACTGTGGTCTGTAACCGACCAAAACTTGATTTTTGCTATAATGTTCAGTACTACTGCAATTTCAACGGGAGATATATTCTAAAGCAATGAAATTGGAAACTTAGTGAAAAGTTGCCTGACAGAATGTTCAAAATTGTATTCAGTGCAAATTATTTTATTGCGTCCCAGATGGCCATGCTCTTGACGGAAACACTCATTTCGAGATGGCGCCGTCTACCGAGTAGTGTCGTTTCATCGGTATACACAGGAAACGTTTCTCTGTAAAATACAACCCTAATCTTCTTTTCTACACGCCCTCGCTTGACCATAGGAGCTTGCTGACGCTGGCTACATTGAGAAGGAAAATACTTCTAGCTACAATGTTGGCCGGAGACGGCGAGGTGACAAATGTGACAGACCATGTACGCATGCGCAGTAAGGGATGACGAAGAAAATCAACTTCGTTGGATAGATACTGAGTACTCTTATGTTTGGATAATTTACCGTTCTGTTATATCCTGTATTCACACGTGTTTATGGTAAGAGTTCGCTGACACTCGCTTTAACGTCGATTAGACAAATTGGGAAGAAAACTAGATGTTGTTCACTTGCTTGTCCGGTCTTAATTTGCTGTCTCTTGGTTGTCGCTTTCTTCCTCAATCCGGTCTATGTCTACACTTATATTTTATTTAATTGCCAGCAAGTTCAGTGCACAAATTGTCCAAAGACAAGTGGCACTGCAAAAAGTAATTGGTAAAATAAATTTGGACACTCGTAGAAAAGAGCATTCGTTACAGCACTATTTTTTGCCGAATTATTCGTGGTGTTTTTATTTTCAATCATCAGAAATTTTATGTTCATTGTTGAATATTTAATTTCCCTTTTTAACCTTATTTTACTTATTTCATATCATTGTGTCTTTATTTTGTTTTATTTTCTTCTGTTTGTTTTTCGTTAATTTTTTTGTAAGTTTTTGCACGTAAACACTTCCTTTTCTTTTCCAGCATGCATGTTATTTCTGCTACAATCGGGTCCTGACCGGCCGTGCCTGCTGCGCCTCATTTGATAGAATGTTGATACAGCAATGGCGTCAAAAATAGGCAGAGCTCAGCCCAATTGCAAACAAAGAATTTCTTTACCACAATTGGGGTGATCTGGGTTGGTTCAATGTCTGGACATACAGCCTTTCGTTCCCATGGTGCATATTTGTAACACCTAGCAACCCATGCCATATGAGGTCAGGTGTAAAAACGTGGGTCAGCAAAGCCCATTACATTACAGTGAACCTAAAAGTCTTGAACGTTTTACCCTGCATACAAGGAAGAATTTTGTATATATCATTTAATCATAGCTGAAGTACACATATAGTCATCCTGCAATAACACCCTGGTGTGATAAAATGAAAGTTTAAAGCTTATTTGACTACATATAGAGAGGTTAAACTTATACCTGCCATACAATATTAAAGGTAGGGATCATGGAAAGTGACCACAAGATATGGGCAGTCAACCATGAACAGGATGGGCAGCACCATCTTTAGAATAATTCAAAAGAAACCCAGATCTATACTATTCCTTAAATAACATGATGTGCTTTGTTATGTACCAACTTGGCCTAATCTATTAACTGTAGCAGTGCAAAGTTGTACCCAAAGTCAAGTGATTCAGTCGGCGTGCTCTGACGAAAGCTGTTGACCAAGCATTTTTCTTTCTGAAACTATAGGCATATAAGCACATGAATGGAAGTGGATTTTTTCTTTGCGATCAATATTAATCTGGAATAATTACAATAATTTAGAAAAACACGAATTATGTCTTCGGCACTGAAACAGTTTCACGGCTCCAAAAATAATTTCAGGGCGTATTGGTGTGAACTATCGCGATATCGAGTCTAATCCATGTAAAGTAATATTCTTACCAGGCACGCAAAGATAGGTCAATCATACCATAACACTCATTGAGCTAAGATGCAATACAGTTGAAGCATAATCTCAACAAAAGTACTTTGAATCCTGATTGAATGTTGAAACTATGCACGACGATAAGTGGCCAGGAAAGGCTGAGGCAAGCGTATCGTGGTTACATTGCATACGCAGAACACATTTTTTCACAAAAGAAAATACAGAGTTTGGCATAACGGCTGACAGGCTGATGATACCGTTTGCAGGTTTAAGCTAATTATAATAAGCCGAATGGTTGCAACTGTCATTAGGCCGTGTACAAGTAAGACACAGAAAGGACAGATGTAGAGAAGAAAGAAGCAAGTAGCATTAGAGCGATAGCCAGCATGAGTCCATACAAAGGTCCTGGTAAATTAGAGTACAAGCAAATAAATCATATTTATATCAAGGGTCAATGACTCGAGAAAATTAAAAAGGACAGCTGGAATTGAATCTTTGAATGCTTTAGATTGCCTGTAGATGGAACTTTAAATCAACGGAAATGCATCCCTGTTTAACCGCGTTAAATTGAACCCTGGGACACGACTAGTATAAGCTGAGGCTCCCAAGAATACGTACTGCAGGAAACTCTCAACTACGGTGCACATGGTTTACAGTTTGTCTAATATTTTCAAGGCAATAAACTACATTGCCATAATATATCTGGCATCATCAGAGCAATAACCTACATGCTTTTAGTTTATTGAGGATAATTAAATCACACGCAGTAGCTTAGCCTTACAAACTCATGGGAACGACTCTATTCGCTGACCTTTGTGGTAAACAATCAGCGGAGCGTGGATTTTATCTTCTCACAAGTTTTTTGCAAACCCATGAGCAATCTGAAATTTATTAAATAGTTAAATTAACAATACTTGTCAAAGTGAGCAGCAGTTCTTACTATGTATTCCGTTGTAAAACAACTGAGGCAGGTTCCCTATCGTTTACACAAGCTGTGTCTCATCTGCATAATTACAACCAAAATGAAACTTTTGATTCTTAACTTCCCATAAATTATCGTAACGCACGAGCAGCGCACTTCAATTGAAATGTTGGCAGTCAAAAGGTAATTTCACTGGCTCACAGTTCTTAAAGAAGGAAGTACAAGTCTGTTAAAATTGGCGGCCTAACCTGTGAATATTTCCAAAGACTTTGTTAAGTAGTCGTAACAATAAAATACAATACAATTTCATTGAATAAAACTACCCCTGTACAACTGGGGCATCAGCGGGCCAGGATTTACCTGCAGTGCGTCAAACATAAAACAAATACAATTGTAAATAAAATAAAATAAAATAAAATAAAATAAAATAAAATAAAATAAAATAAAAACTAGCATGTGTTTACAAAATATTGTTTCAAGCAATATGCATAGTATACATCAAAATTACAGTTTTATGTAAAACATATATTCTATGTCCCTTTCACCAAGGACTCCCGGAAAGACAAAGCTTCTGTATGCAATCAACTTATTTTCCTCCCAACCACCAAAGAATACGAAGGCAAATCAACATCACTTTCTTCTAGTTCTTTGAAATTATAGAACAGAATCCATGTTACAAGCCTGTAATCCAGTTTATCGTAGTGACAAAAATGGTGCCCCCCATACTACAAGTAACCGCATCTTTATATATGACGCTCTGCACCCATATGGTTTATAGTGACCAGTCACCTGTAGAACGCGGCCGGACGAACCACTATTCGGCAAGGTCATGGAGCCAGCCGCTGGAACAACCAACAGCGAACCTCTCGGATCGCGGACGCCGCATGTCTAGAGTACAATGCGGTGACTAGATGGTGAACTTCTGCATCACAATAAACAGCAGGATAAAATTAAGAAGTAGCACTAACACCTGAAGCTACTTGGAGGTAGAGCTCAATAAATGAATTATACTCGAGCCTTTTAGGCTGGAAATTAAAAACCTGAACGAAAATTCTAAGCTAAGACAACATAAAGATCGCCCCCTCAATGTAGCAGGTTGGAAAAGACGACTCACTGAGGAGCCATTCAAAATTCGAATAAAGTTATTGGAAGTATGACATCAAGTCAACTCCAGTCATAGGTGATTTGCCAGGAAACTCTAATAATGAATGAGCAGGTGTTCATATTTACTAGGGGCGGCCAGTCAGGTGTCACCACCGGCGGGCAACGTGGGCAGAGCCCCAACTAGTCCAGGTCCACAATGCCTCTCGTCACTTCAAATTTCCTGACCCTTGGTTTCTATCTTGACGATGACACTCCCGTAGTTTGCGTTTGCGTGGTTGATGTTCTTCTTCTGTTCTAGATGACATAAAAAATACGATCCCGCCATTTCGTCAGGTCTTCAGACACAAAAATGTCAGAGCCTTTGAGGTGGTGTTTGGCGTTTATCACCTTCGCACGAGCACGAAATCTCACAAAACTTGTAAGCACTTGTGTTGGAGACCTACCTATGGCCTGGCTGACGTGACCCTTCCGGGAGTTAGCTTTTTTTTCAGTGTGTTTACAGACCGGCACCGGACGCGTTCAGAATATGGCATAGAAACCTGAAGCCTAGGGTCGCATGCAGAGTACAACTTTTAGACGGTTCAAACATAACGCCTGACTTTAATCTTCACTTTTAAAATCATATCTATCTTTAAAATGTTTCCTAGGAACTTAGACTAACATTCATTAAAAATTATATATAGTATATAGAATTTAAGAGCAGGGCCAGAAACTTTGACCACCGACACTGGCAACTATCGAGTACTTGTGTTGAAGGCTCCATACAGAAATCAAGGAATATGCAGATAAAATACCTACGGCCTGGCTGCCGCCACCCTTCCAGGAGTTAGCATCTTTTTCAGAAATTGTGTGTTCTTGAGTAATAGATAGTTCAGCACAGTGTGTTTACTGATCGGAACCCGACGTGCTCAGATTATGGCATCGAAACATGAAGCCTAGGGCAGTGTACAGAGCACAACTACTAGACGGTTCAAACATAACCATGATAACGCCTGACTTTAATTTTAAATTCTGAAATTATATTTATCTTTAGAATGTTGGTTAGGAACGAAGATTAACACTTATAAATAAATTATATGTAGTATATACAATTTTAGAGCAGGACCAGAGACTTTGACCACTGCCACTGGCAACTATCGAGTGCTGTGAGTCCATGAACACTTGGTCAAATTGTGTCTTCAAATGCCTATCTTTGCATTGTTATTGTGACGATTTTAAGGCTTGGAAGGTAATTCTTAATACCGGAAGTTTGGTTTGCTAAATATGTAATATGATATCATATATATATATATATATATATATATATATATATATATATGTTTGATATAATATCAAATATAATATGATAAACCTATACAAGTGCGGAACACTGGCCAGTATTTGATGACAGTTGCTGGTTGTTCAGGTAAAAAAAAGAATAAAAATTAATCTTACACGTGTGTAGCGGGAAATCCTTCTTCGCACTTACAGAAGTCACAATTGAGTCATGATGTGCTTGTAACATTAATAAACACCTGGAAATTCACATTTCCTAAATGTGTTGAAATGTGCTGTTTACGAAGCCTTAAATAGGACATGCAGCACCGAATCGTACCAAATTAGTTTTCTGCTCTCCGACTGCCGCCATGTTTTTTTCACCTGTTATAGACATTCCATCTCAAGCGACCACTAACATAAATAATGGCTGAGGATTGGCTGATTTTCAGGTTGACTTCATTTCATTGTGATGCAGCTTGGTGACCGAATTTCTCGACCATCTTATAATATAGGCTTACAGAGTATTCATATGTCACTTGGAACGGTGCAGTGTAAGTCACATTAATTTGACTGACGCGTTTGCAGATTGATTGAAGCTTTTCGACAATATACAGCAAAGGTATGTTTAAAGCACTTTTCGACATAAAACAATTTTTATTTAAATTTGCATAACATGTGAGAATGTATTCTGAAGGCCTTGAATATCACATTACACCTATTTTTTTTTTTTTTTTTTTTTTTTTTTTTTTGCCTTTCCTTTGAATAATGATCAAAACGTCAGTAATTACAAAGAAGCTTAAAATCGTAAGATCCAAGCAATCATAAAAACTCCTCGACTTCTATAGATCTATCCAACGTCCACTTATGGATAATAAACCCATTTATTTTCGCTGAAATAAAAACCTGTAGATGCCACGAAAGCATGGTTAACCACAAAGGTTTTAATTGACAAATTTAAGTGCGTTACTGATCTTTTCTTTGTCATTATGCTGCAGTGTATCGGAGGGGATGGGTCTGGACTCTTTAATTTTTCTCAAAAGCAGAATCGAAGCTATGATTTATAAAAGATAACTTAAATAAACAACCTGAATGGCGGTTTCATAGGAAACATGTTTTCCCTCTTGACACCAAAAGATGAAAAGTCGTTCTACATTACTATCCATCAAAATCCTTTCACAAACGCTAAACTGCGCTCGGATTTAAATTGTCGTCTGCCCTTATGCTTTTATTTAAATTTCGTGTTCATAGAAGTTTTATGGCTTGACAATTGTAGATAAAACCTATCATGATGGTACGCCGTGGACTATAGCTTTTCCTTGTCCCCGGTTGGGCGCAAGGAAAGCCTAATGACTCAGTCTTTTTGGGACAAAGAAATGGCTTATAATCGCGTCATGCTGGTAAAAAAATGGTTAACCATGGGCATATACATTAAAAATTTAAATGTCCTTGTCCAAAGTATATAAATTTTATGCTATGAATGGACACATATGTAACGTACTGATGTTCTAGATGGAGCTTAGACTTTATCGCCAAACGCCGGCAAAATAACACCTTTGTGTGTCCCAGACTTAGTGGATCACTCGGGGTTTATGCTTCATTATACAGAATATTGCAAAATGGCTTTTCCGTAACCACAAATCATATGGGTACATGGAATCCAATTCACAAAAATACATTTCAAATTAGTGATGGAGGGATACACAGCTGAGGAGCTATAAAAGTAATTAAATGTGTTTGAATATTAAAGACTACCTTGTATTCCATGTGGTCATATCTTGTTATATTGATCTGTAACGTGAAATCGCCTACCAAGCTCCACGTCATTAATTTTTAGGGTCCATTAGCTGTACCGTCCATGTCCATTTGTGTCACTGCCTGCCAGAAAAATACAAATATAGAAAATATTGAAGAATTTCTTTTTGTCTGATTTATTTATTTATTTATTTATTTATTTATTTATTTATTTATTTATTTATTTATTTATTTATTTATTCATTCATTTATTTATTTATTTATTTATTTATTTATTTATATGTCTATTTACTTAAACACACATATATATATGTATATATATATATATATATATATATATATATATATATATATATATATATATATATATATATATATATATATATATGGACTTGATTGTAAATATAACATCTATAAAATAAGGGGTGAGGTTTGTCTCATATATTGAAACGAATGTGTATAATACAAAGTCGACACTTTGAATGTTACTTACTCTAGGCGATCTCAGATTACTTTTGTACTCGCGAATGCTTGAGGTCCCATGTAAGCTACACAAGAGGAAAACAGGCACTTTACATGCATGCTGGCCAGGCGCATTGAGATATTCATTAATGGATATATTCGGGGAAAATATGCTGACCAAATATATCCTGTTGCAAAGCAAAAGGAATCGGACATGTGACGTGGGTTTGTGTTGCTTACGTAGCTTATCCATAACGTCCCCAATAGTTTCTTTGTACTATAACACTAACAGATGTAACATTGACATAATTTGACCCACCGATAAAAAAAGAATAAGAAGTGTCACCATAACTCTCAAGACACTCAGAGAGCCGGTATTAAAGTAATTGTTTTTGTGGCTGCCATGGATGCATCAGCTTGAAGGACATATGTAGATACAAATATTACCGAATACGTCGAAACGTGATTCTACGTATACATGAAAGTAATTTCGCAAGTTCAATTTTATCAAGTTGAGGGTCTCTTAATACATATTCGATGGATTTTCTATTAAGTTATACTAGATAGACAGACAGACAGACAGACAGACGGACGGACGGACAGACAGACAGACAGACAGACAGATAGATGGATAGATAGATAGATAGATAGATAGATGGATGGATGGACGGACGGACAGACAGACAGACAGACAGACAGACAGACAGACAGACAGACAGACAGACAGACAGACAGACAGACAGATAGATAGATAGATAGATAGATAGATAGATAGATAGATAGATAGATAGATAGATAGATAGACACTCAGCAAAATATCCGACGAATGGGAATTTACTTGCTGGGTATATATTTATGCTTTACGTTATTTATTAATTAGATAATCTGTGAAGACTACATTTAATGATCATTGTGTTATGCCATCTGACATTATATCAACGAGTAAGAATTCAGTTGTTTTTTTTCATTGTTTAATTATAGGTAATTACAGCAAAGAATGGCATGCTTTGTAATCAGTGAAAACCTTCCGAAATGTCATACTTTGCACCAATTTTTTGTTCTTTTGCATATATTCTCTTTAGAATCGATCTCATTTGGTTCATTTGAAACATATCTAATACTTTTTCTTTCATGTCGCATGCAACTTGACTGGAAATGAAGGAATATTCTCGACATTAAACTTTATGTCAGCAATCGACATACGACAGTGGACGGTCAGTGAACTCAAGTATGATTCCAGAGATAGCCGCTGCAATAGCTAAACGTGGACAATTATACCTTGTATCCCGGCCACAAGGAAATATACACCGACTACAGTCAAGCAATCAGAATAAAATATTGTATCCACATGGTGAACAATTACAAGGAACAAAGTAAATCGTGTAAGAGGTAGGCGTACCTCATTCTCAGACATGCTCTTTCGTAAACCTAAGATAGATGCCAAATTATACATGTCACTCTTTGCTATCAAAGCAGTTTTAGTATCGGAAACCAAGTGTTTCTTGATGTTTTCATGTGTTTGCAGACTCTATACTATAGCTTATGACCTATGTTTCGTCATGTTTGAGTTATTTCCTCCTGAACAGACTGTTTTGTACTGTGGCTTCGGTAGGACATAGTCAATGATATTTTTCAGATTGAACAAATAGTTTTAGGTGTAAAAATTACTTGTCAGCTTGAACAAATGTTTTTAAGGCTCAAAGATATTTTAAAAAAAAACAAAAAAAACCCAACATTTTTTTAACCTAAAAATTATTTGTTCAACCTGGAAAGCATTTTTACACCTAAAAATATTTTTTCAAGCTTAAAATATTATGGACTATGTCCTACCAGAGCCACCGTAGTTTTGGGTTAGGCAGGTTGTTTTTGTTGGTGGTGGTGGTGGAGATGGCATGGTGATGGTAGTGATGATGGTACTGATGATGGAAGTGGTGTGGTGCAGTGTGATATGGTGGTGATGGTGGGGTGGTGTGGTGTATTCGGTGTGGTTGTGTCTGGTGGTGATGATGGTAGTAATGGTGGTGGCCGAAATGATGGTAGTAGTGGTGATGGTATTGGTGATGATGATGGTTTTTTATTTGTTTTTTATGCTCCCACGGGGGCATAAAGATTTGCCCTTATCAGTCTGTCCGTCCGTTCGTCCGTTCGACATTAAAATTGTCACATTTGTGTCGCGCATATCTCCAAAAACCGCCATTTAAGATACAACCAAGAAACTTTGTGGAAACATCTATTAATATATGAAGGCGTGCACCTGGGGTTTTGTTTGTCTCTTGGGTTGATTATATAGTCTTAATTAATCATTCATTAACTTAGGGAAACTGTTGGTTCGACGTAAGACTTGTCACATTTGTGTCACATGTATCTCAAAAGGCATCCGTGTCGTTTGGGCACTTTCCTATTGTTATTGGTTTTGTTATTGGTTTTGTTATTATTATTATTATT
This sequence comes from Hermodice carunculata, assembly GCA_964020975.1. Lineage (NCBI taxonomy): Eukaryota > Metazoa > Annelida > Polychaeta > Eunicida > Amphinomidae > Hermodice > Hermodice carunculata. The sequence continues at coordinate 81,746,018 of OZ026617.1, forward strand.
ATTATTATTATTATTATTATTATTATTATTATTATTATTATTATTATTATTATTATTATTATTATTATTATTATTATTATTATTATTATTATTATTATTGTTATTATTATTATTATTATTATTATTATTATTATTATTATTATTATTATTATTATTATTATTATTATTATTTTGCGAAGGGGTTTTTGATTTTCTTATCATCGAGTCTGTTTAGCAGGCAATGGGCATTTTCCTCCCAGGGCCTGGTTTCCTGGTCACCTTCTGATGACTAATTGCATGTCTCATTGATCCAGGGTTCTCATACTTCGCCGTATCCCTGTCACTTGTATCACGGTGTCGGGCTAACGTTGATGCCAATCCTGGACTCCTAGGCTTTCTCTCTAATTGTGTCATTAGAGGGAAGCCATGTGTAGTCTCAAGGAAGTGACACACCAATATATTGTTTAGTTGTCTGCTGCCCTAGTTTCTGTCTGATACCTGTTACCTGGACACGATTGATAATGACCGGTGCCCTGACGTGAAGGGTGGCGTACCGAACTGGGACTCTCTGGAACATGCCACGCGGCCCTAGCCCACATCTTGATTGGAGCGCAATTGTCTTTGACACATCGTAATCCTAATGTAAGAGACGGCTATGCGAACAGGGGCAGAAACATGCAATGATAATTGTCCTCAGTTGACCGGCCCCTCGGGTCATCATAAATAGCTATAATTAGCATAACCTTTCAATATAAATCTGCGCTAGAAACAGGAACATTTCAAAAACAACAGACACTTAATGCTGACTTCACCTGTAGCAGGTGTGACCATACAGACACTCTCTGTCGACATCACCTACAGCAGGTGTGACCATACAGACACTCTCTGTCGACATCACCTACAGCAGGTGTGACCATACAGACACTTTGGGCCGACATCACCGGCAGTAAGCGTGACCATGACGGGTAATTTGCGGCATTGGTTTCAGGTAAGTCTCAGTACCATATCAAGGCATGTTGCCACTTGATCTAATCCCGTATACGAGCATTCCATTTTCGCCTGGCACCGTTGATTTAGTTCAATTTATATCAGTTAACCGTGCCTGTTTCTTTACTAATTGAGATTTTCTTTCATGCATAAATAAAACCTTCCACTTCATTTTTGCTTGATCAGCTGTTAAGGCCAAATAGAACATCATTTGAAAATTTGATTCACCATTGTTTTCTTCTTCAGTTAGAAGAATACCTTTGATTGCACTTTAGTGCACATTTGAGAAGCTTATCATAATGTATAAAGTGGAATATTTTATTCAAAATTCATGATATATAGTGACAATACGTTTTGCACATGTTGTGTAAGTGTATTTCAACCAGGTGACATCATGGAAGTCCAATAGTTAGAATTGAGTCAGGGCGGCTAGCAGTAATTTACTTTAGTTTGGCCGTATTTAACTGAAACTTACCAGTCTGTGTAAGGTCTTTAACAAGCATTTCTAGTGTGAAGAAGGTGTTTTTAAATTAGATTACACCAGTTAGATTACTGTACCCCTAATCTTGTTGGCAAAAAAGAGCTTCGGATTGTTTTTATAAATTTTGCAGGCATGCTGTTAATTCAAATTCCTTCCTAATATCTCAACATATACAATAAAAACTGAAATAAGTAAAACACAACCCTGAAATGATTCCTACCATGTGCCAGTGATGTTCGTATCTCTCAAAGTTAATAATAACTAATAACGTATACATTCGTAACTCTGACAGGGTGGGTGTGACCGGGATATCCTTACCATAAGACTGTGCAATTCAAGAATTTTTTTTTTTTTTTGTAACTGTGAAGAAGCGAGTTAACTCCGACAGCAAGCTGATGTCAGGTACATATGAACAGCGAGTGGATGGTACAAATGCATAAAGAACTTTAGATCATACAAAGAGTGATTGTCCCACTGCACTCACTGCAGACATGAATTTGTTAGGGGTGGCTTGTACCAAGTGACATTGACTTCTATTTTTTTTTCAAGTTAAGTGCAGGGTAAGATTTACCGATTCTTGCACCCTTCTTAGGCTAAACTAATCTTCTAAACGCACAGAGTAGAGGATTTTTGCCGCTTACGACGCCAGCCTTATTGACCTGCCTGGGGGCTGGTCCGTGAACAACCAATCAAGTGCAAGCTCCTATTAAGAGTCGCATCACCTTTGGGCCGATTCCAGATCCGATGGAAAAAAAATGTGTCAACCTGACATCAAGATGGCAAAAAATGCATTCATAGCTATCATCCGGAGAAGATATTGTTAACTCAAACTCTTTGCATCCAATTCATTAGTATTATAACGCATTCCAATTATCTCCATCGTGTAAAAACACAAATAAACTCATGACATTATTCAGTGACATGTGAGCTACTCTTCAACAATCTATGACAAACTACATTGGGCACATGTTACAACCAGGATTTATTAATTTCCCTGTTATCTCCTGGTATAATATGTGTGTATGTTCAATTGTCTGGAGCATCCGTATTTTGCTGTCATCAATTACCCTATGTTGAATGTGTCAGAAAATGTGTGTACGAAAACAAATATATTATTCAACAGTGGCTCCGTGTGAAACCGCTAGAAGCTGGAAAGGCTTGCAAGCTCGTGTCTGTGCAACTCCACAACAGATCAAGTGGTAAACTCTAGTGCCGAGCACAGCGTGTTGAGAGTTGTGCGCCAGATAAAGAAACATTTATTTATTTAATTTATTTATTTATTTGTTTATTTATTTTTCTATCTATCTATCTATCTATCTATCTATCTATCTATCTATCTATCTATCTATTCAAACAAACTGTAGACAACCCTCATTAACAGTTGGGCGCCTCTGCCAGAGGAAAGTAAAAGCACCTCCACGACGGGTTAAATGTGAGATCTATATACAGTGACAAATCAATAAATGCCGATAAAATGCATGTTTTCCGTGAAATTAAAAGTTTGGAACTGCACTAAAACGCACAGGGTATGAAAATCCTCTCAATATTTTAAGGTTCTCCAGTTCTCCACGTGAGACACTAACATGGTTTTGAGAAATTTGCGTATTTTCGTAGAAGCAATTACGAGTACACTGAAACCTATTCAGATACTCTCGCTCTATATGTTATATAGCCGCACCGGATGCCAAATGTTCCAGCAGAGATTCAGCAGTACCGCTGACTGCAAACGAAGACATCGTTACCCGTGAAATAATACTGCACATAATAGTAAATCGTTTATCCGTACTTCGGGTTATAGGTACTCTTCCGGTTATAGGTACTCTTCCGGTTATAGGTACTCTTCCGGTTATAGGCACTCTTCCGGTTAAAGGTAATCTGCCGAACAGAAGTCCTACTATCTCACGTTTGGGTCGACTGTAGTGCTATGAAGGATGTGTAAAAATATCATATATGCCAGACCGCTATGGGCCGTATAAGAAAGTCATTAGAAAGTGCTATAATAGGCCTTCTGTTCGGCAGATTACCTACAACCAGATAAGTGCCTATAACCGGAATTTTACTTATAACCGGAAGAATACCTATAACCGGAAGTACCAATAAACGATTTACTATTATTGGCTAAGCCACTTTCCGGGTAACGGTGGCGTGGTCTGCTGTCTGCAAGATTGCTTAATCTCTGCTGGAACATTTGGCATCTGTACGTGTGGCACAACTTATTAAAGTAGGTCCTACCAAGCATGAGATAAACAGATCATAGCATGGTTTGTTGTCGATACGAAGAATATCAACGCGCACTGGGTACCATATAGCAAAACTCGTTCGTTTAACTCACTCGTTCTGCATATATGGCACCCAATGCTCGTTGATATTCTTCCTACCGACAACAAACCATGCTGTGATCTATGCTGATAGCATTTTCTAATGACTTTGGTATATGGCCTATAGTGGTCTGGCCTATATGATATTTATACACATGCTTTATAGCACTACAATCGACCAAAACGTGAGAAAAATATATGGGCTAAGCTGTTTCTCTGGTAACGATGGCGTCGTCTGCTCTCAGCGAGACTGCTCAATCTGTGCTAGAACATTTAGCATCTGACGCGGCACATCTTATTGAAGCACGCTTTGACGAATATGAGATAAACAGATCATAGCATGGTTTGTTGTCGATACGACGAATTTCATCTCCCACTGGGAACCATATAGAGAGCTTGTTCGCTTTGCTCTCCAGTTTTGCATTAAATGGCACCCAGTGCTCGTCGATATTCTTCGTATCGACAACAGACCATGATATAATTTATATAAATATATATATTTTGTCGATACGACGAATTTCATCTCCCACTGGGAACCATATCGGGAGCTCGTTCGCTTTGCTCTCCAGTTTTGCATTAAATGGCACCCAGTGCTCGTCGATATTCTTCGTATCGACAACAGACCATGCTATAATTTATATAAATAAATATATATATATATATATATATATATATATATATATATATATATATATATATACATGTATACATATATGATTTATACACGAAGTGCGCAGAATAGAGTGCATTGTTAAGACACGATAACTACATAATATACAAATAAGCCAAATGAATTGCATAAAATGAGGTAACCATAGGTGAATGTACGAAATATGCAAATTTATTGTTAACGTATGGCTGGCTGGCTTGATGGATGGAAAGAAAGAGAGACAGACAGACAGACAGACAGACATATAGATAGATAGATAGATAGATAGATAGATAGATAGATAGATAGATAGATAGATAGATAGATAGATAGATAGATAGATAGATAGATAGATAGATAGATAGATAGATAGATACATAGATAGATAGATAGATAGATAGATAGATAAAATTTTCTCTGGATTTCAAAATTAGAAATATTCTTTCTTCTTTATATTTTGGCACAGGAATAAAATATTTACAATATTTTATATACATACAAATAGGTTGCAACAATATAAGTATAAAGTCAGTAAAATCAATCTTTAAAATGCATCTAGTTACGCATAGATATCATCAAGATAAAATCTTGTGTCTCCAGTAGTTCATTAGTATCAATGGAGGGATGTTGCCACTCGGACTGATTCGTAGACTCTATTCCATAACAGTGGTCAGAAGTAGAAGAAGTTATTACGATACATGGCAATTTGGGGTTTGTGGATCTATAAGAGGGATTTATTGGTTGTTCAAGTAATGCGTGTATAAACATCAACGTTAAAAAGCCATTTATCGCGCATATATGACGGAGCTCTACCCTTTAAGGCTTTGTAAACTAAAATACATTTGTGAAATTTAACACTTTCCTCGTGCTTATTTACTGTCTTCAGATTGGAAAAATTCCCAAATGAGGGATGCGGTCTGACTTTAAGCTTCTGAGAAATGCACACTATTGGAGACATGAAATTGGTTGATGCACTGGGCATTAGTGTAATTATAAAAATATATTTGTTCAAATCATACAATCTTAAAATGAAATTAATTGAGTTACATGCAGAGGAATGACCGCACGCTAGAGGCATATATAGTGGACTGATGCAATGTATATGAATAAATTTAATAAATCTTTTATAACTTTGACCTTCTACGGTAAACTCCTGAATATATGAGACAAAATCCAAGTGGCTGGTTGGTATTCTCCAGATTAAACATATTGAATTTCCCCGTGTAGTGTAAAACAAATTTATATCTTTGGGCAAAAAGAATCCTACAACTGGCATCCGTATAATGGCATACAATAAGTTAAGAACAGTTGGTATCATGTTTCGTAAGATACTTTACCAACTTGCGCCATAATAATGTTAATTTCAGACGAAAAGTATTAAATATAATTTTTTGTGTTTTGCGTGTAAGCCAGGAACATTTCCTAGATGATCACATTGAGTTACTTACATATTGCAATGCTATGAAGGTACAGACAGGTACAATGTGCACTACATATAAGGCACAAGTGTTTAGATTTTCGTCAATTGAATATGACATTAATCTGAACAAAACTTCGTCCAAAAATATTCCAAACAAGAAAGGCCATAAAACACCGCTTTGTTTTACACAGTTTTAAATCTGAGATATTACCGCCATGTATGTATGTATGTATGTATGTATGTATGTATGTATGTATGTATGTATGTATGTATGTATGTATGTATGTATCATCGTCAAAAGTAGTCTGACTATTAAACAACATAAACCTCTTTTTAACCTCAAAAATAGTTTGACACGTCCAACCCTAACAAAGACTTTGATCACATCCAAAAAAAGAAAACATTTATGCATTGTACCTGTCGGAGTTGTAATGATAACTACATTCAACACAATTGAGCACTGGGTTCGTTTGAATCCAACTGCAAGCCCCGATGTGTTGAACACTTCAAAATTTTCAAAGGAAATGATCCAGTATAGCACTTAAAAGTACATGTTACGAGCAAGGCCACTGTAGCTCTCAGAGTCACACGACGCGTGTCTCTTATTGTATGGAATATAATACAGAGAAATACTTTAGACAACCAGCAAGAGCAAACCGATGTTAAAACATGGCATTGAACAGCAAAAAGGGGTAAATGTTCAGTATATTTGTACCGTGAACTGTGTGATCTGAGTGCTATTCAATATTAACATCACATTTTCCGGGTTTCGAGTGCGGTAGGGGTGAACCAGGCACTTTCAATAGATATGGGATTATTATGTGAGGGACATTCGTCCTCTTCACCTTTAGATCTGCTCAGTGAATTGATTTGGTCTCTCAGATTGTTCATTTCAATTACGTCAAATGAGACAGACGTTTTGCGATAATCGGCAAATACCGTAACCATGTCAACAGGTTTTGTTTCATCGCCAAATAACAGGAGTAGTAGAATTACTAGTGGTAGTGGCAGTATTCGTAGTAATACTATTGACGTCATTTATTGCCTCTTTTCGGGTATTTACTTTTCACTAGAGTTAAAAATAGCCACAGCTTCAATTTCCAGACATCGTGGTGCGCGTAGGAAGGACATAAATCGAACATTTTCATATTACAATTTATGTAAAATTTATCTCGTTACTGCCACACATTGCTTGTTGCAACTCGTTTTTTTACTGTAATTGAAGCCGGCTATCTGCTGGTCATGCTTCGCGATGTTGAATCTGTACCAGTTACATGTGGCGCCTTTCGTGTGATTACTCCCAATGAAGAACTATGTGTACCAGCCGACGCTTTGTCGACACAGCGGACAGCACAATTACAGTCAAAAACTAAGTCGTCAAATAACAACGTCAATGTTTGTAGTCTCTGTGCTACTACTTCTGGAAAATGGATGGCCATTGACATGATGGCCCCTTGTCCAAGTGAGTTCATCCAGTTTCGGTGCAAGGTGAAGCATATGTTTTGCGCTAATAAACACCATAACATGCGAGGAGAAGCTCATACTCAGTACCTCTGTTTTTTTCGTTCAGTTGCAACTTATTACGTTGTGTGGTTAGCATTCATAAAAGACGCATGTATACCCATTTAAGAAGACACACCTATGAATCTAGCAGGACACTTTCACTTTGTTTCATCCACGGCGTGTGCACTTAATACAGGCGGGATCTGTTCATGCAAGGCTATTGGACACAAGTGAATGTTATCTTTGTACCTGGTACAGGTTGGCTGAAGGTAGAGAATGAGACACTTATCAAGTTTTGTTTGATAAAAAAGGGACACTTTAACGTTATCCCATCTTTACCACTAGGACAGTTTAGTAAAGCTAAATAGAGTCACGGTGCTTATTTTGCTGCTTTGGTTTGCTTACTGGAAAAAAATTGTCGGTTAGCGTTAAAATCTGATGAATACGTGTCAGACTATTCCGGAAAAAAGTGTAATCGTTTACGGAATCGTATATCCTACTTATCTGTGGTGATTCGAGGGACCATCTCACAAGTATGAATAAACAGAATGGACTGTATAATATCGAACAGATACAATTACAACAAAAATGTAATTTCACTGGCTGTTCACATACAAAACTACAATCGCTGCCATGTCAGTGTCACCACTATGTGTGGCCTCAAGAATTCTTTCAACTAAATAAGTCTACTCTTCTTTTGGCAAGTCCTGCACAGATCATTACGACAACTGCCACCTGCCATATGGGGTGGCGATACATAGTACTGACCCCTCAGAATAATTTGAGCAACCATAACTCTTTCAGTGCCAATCACGTCTACAGTCGATCTACTTAAGTGAGACAAGTCTGAACAATTTTTAAGATCCCAGATTCGTATTCCTCGAAAAAAAACAAAAACAAAAAAAACAAAAAAACTTTCATTCAAATACCAGTATTATGCCTGTACTTTCAGAGAGAAAAGGTGTTGACTCAATCCAAAATTTGGCACTGAAAGGGTTACTACATGTTCCACATATATCCGATAGCTACTAAGCTAGCAGTTAAATTGGTGACAGATTTGTCTCCGGTGAATTGGGCGTCTGCGGATTTGTGCTCTTGTAAAGGGAATCATGAGAGGGTGCCCTTTCGGGTGGATTTTATCTGCTAACAAGACACACTCATATGGGAACTCTAATTCCAGTTCTGGTCTATGTTGTTTTGTTTATTGGTGAGCTCAATGTGCATCGTATGCCATATAATGTGTTTTTTAAGGCCAAATGGCAACTCAAAAGAAGGAGTCATAGAATTATGTAACATAACACTGAGATGTAAAGGCACATTGATGCGAATTTTACGACCACAAAAACGTTATCTATGTGGTCTTCCGAAAGATTTTTTTTTTTTCTTTCATTAAAATTATTACAAAATAATGAAGTCCTTTAATGTTGAGTGCCGGTCATTTCAATGAAAAGATAAAGAAAAACAGCTGCTTAACTCCTTCAGTACTAAATCATTGTCAACAATTGTGCAATGCGCGCCATGAGTACCGAGGAAAGCTGTTGCCTTAGACCATTCCTATCTGCTGAAGCTACTTACCTCAAACTGTGCATGAAAGCACTTGAATGATAATGAAAGGTCTTGTCATTCCTAACGAGGTATAAGAATCTTGAGTCAACATAATGATTCAGATAATTTCGACTATAATCGCAATTTGCACTGAAGGAGCTAATTCAACCGCACGCAATTAAATAACCGATCTGATTTTCTTAAGTAATGATTTAATATTACAGCTCAACCCATGGCAGTAGTGCGCATCCCATTCGCCAAACAGAAAGTTGGCTTCTCATAAAAGATAAACAAATAGTTTGTTAACATTGCATTGATATGAAAAACCCTCAGTTTCAGAAATTAATCAATTTCAGTTTTAATAAAAATCCTATGGTGCTATCATTTTTATATCCTTTGACAACGGTTGAACAGCCCTTGGATCTGAGGGGAGGAATACTGAGTCTCAGTATTCTTTGTCTCAGCTTGGACAGATCCTTGTTGGTCGCTGATTTTCAGGGAGCTTGTTGAGAGCATCAAGCTGGCCGAGGTTGCTCCGACACTTCCTGACGTAACAAGACAACAGCCACTGAGCCAGGACAATATACGTACCAGCCTGCTACCTCCTCATCCTCATCTCGTGGTCTCGACATACGTGTGTCTGATCGACAAACCATCGCTCACAGCCAAACTACTGCCTCTTCCTCCCGCACCAGATGATCAGGAAGAAGCTGTAAGCCTGACCGACCGACACCAGATGTCAATGGCCAAAGAAAAAAGAGAGAATCCCGTGCAGATGACCAGGACGGACCACAGAACACATAAAAAATATGAAAAAAACAATGCCCGAATTGTTGCAGGTCGTGGGGTGTTAGAGAGTGGGAAACTGACCCAGTCAGCATCAACTAGACTTACGTGGATGTAATGGACCTACGATAACACGTTTTGTTCCTACATGTAACTTAATGGCAAATACAATAACATATTTGATGTAATTGCAATTGTGTTGATATTACATATTCCATGCTGTTAACTAATATTTATGACATGGCCCCTTAAATTACCCCAGTAAAGTACCATATATGACTCGTATATGTTTGCACTATTTTCCGGAATAGTCTACTTGATTACTGCGTATTTGATGACCACGTATTTGCCCTTTTTTTGGTCAAGACTAGTTTGGTTAGTGTGCTCTGCTTTGCCTCTTAGGATTTTTTTTGGTACGGATCAAAGGAGTCTGAGCGTTTGCCTTCCCATGTCTGCTCAGCAGACATCCTGGCTATGTCTTCTTCTTACAGATGGAGTCTATGGATTACGTGTTTTTCAACAATCAATTACGATCGATACGACTCCCATACTAATCTAGACTATTTCCGTCATGTGAATCATAGTATTTGCTTAAAGGAAGCCGCAAACCAATCAAGAAAAAATTCACACAAAATGTCCCAATGTATTGTGAATTTAAGTACACGGTGTGTGTGTCAATATACGCTTGACCTTTTTGCGTCAGCAACATAGTGTTGACAGTCTGCTATGATGGAGGGCAGATACCTCTCAAAAGATAGAGTTTCATATTTTGGTGATGTAAATGTCAGCTGATCATTAAGTGACGAACATCGAGTCCATGGGGCTTGATCATGCCGTTTTCAACGCTACTCGCGGAGCACGTTCAAAATCCATATTGTATTGCTTGCCAAACAATTGAAATGTCACAGGGTACGATTGCGAAGGGAAAAACACCCCAATGACCTCCCGATAAACACCTGGATTCCCAGGTAGTTGCCCGAGATCACTGGGTATGAACATTGACGTCCTCACACCCACGCATCTGATGTACATTTGAATACAAAAATAAATGATATTAACCTGTCCATTCTAGCAAAGCTGATAACCTCAAAATATTTTTTGAGGGGGGGGGACAAATGCGTTGCACAAAAGCAAGAAATGTTTGCTTAAAAGAATTGCCTTCAAACAACATGTTTTAACACATGTTGATATCGGACAGCAAACACAATTAGACGCTATGGAAGGTTTTTGAAAATCTAAGTTTTCATACTTAGGGTTTAAATTGAACAAAGTTACAATTGTAAAGGCAGACTATCGTTATTCCATTCCAGTTGCCTGCCCATCGCCATTCCACTCCAGTTCCCAGACTATGGCTTTTCCATTCCGGGTGCCAGCTGAGCTTGCACTTGAAGTACCCGGAAGTTCTTTACTGGATGAATGGATGACTACCGGTGACCACGTAACTAGTAAAACTTGCAATCTAAATTGCAACCTGGAACTAGATGCTATGATGACACATGAAATCTAGAGATTGTGTTGAAAAGTGGAACCTTATGTTGTTCACAGGGAACATGACTAGTCGAAGTACAAATGCCTATTAGAGATATATGAATCATATAACTTGGATGAAAACTGTTGGCTAAATCACATAAACGTCATGTTGTACAAACTATACTGCCAGGAGTTTTGAGAAAATTTTGGAGGCAGAAGCCCTAAATTAGTTGTGTTAAACCTTAAAGCGCTAATCACTGCTACAGTCATTTTCTCATTACCGTTAAACTTATAATGGTTAAAAGATTAAAATTCCTCATGAAGATTCATTTCATTCACATTCTAGCAAGCCTAGTCTAAAGCAAAATGTAGTCTTAGTCAACAGGTTTCCTCGGGGCACTTTGTGCGCATTGCGCGCAATGCCCTGAGGAAAGCTGTTGACCTAGTCTTAAATCAGCACTTTAAGTGTTTTTATTGAGTAAAAACTACAAAATGTGTAGTCTTCTGACTGGATACAAGAAATTAATGGTGGCAATAAAAGTGGGCAGCATAAGTTACGCACCGACTCCACCTTCGAACACACCTTTGAAAGAAGAAGTACTTGAAACTTGGGATACATGTTAACAAGAGGGATATATTTTGTAAATTAAAAATTAATGCGCATAGCATATAAATTGAAGCAGGCCAATACACAAACTTCAAACCCCAGTTGAACTAAAACATGCCAGCTATATCAGACCAACATGTTATTACAGAATGTACTTTGTATAATGAACTTCGAGAGAGTTCGTATTCAAATTTGGGTTCCAAGTTTGACCAGTTCAACTTATGATGACTCTTGGTGATGGGAGAGGAAACACTATTAAGACTGTCCTATTCGTCATTAACACGGTTTTTGAAAAAAAAAAAAAAAAAAAAGATGTGATCACATGGGTCACCAATGATAGGCAAGATGTGCTGGGTCAAGGGGCACCTGTCTGATACCTGTAAATATTCCTTAATGTTACATAATGTGTAAAGTATTTGATGCACATGACCAGATTTGTGATGTAAGTAACAGTTTTGAAGCGTGAGTACACCACACTGTGTTTGGTGGTACATGTGAATGTAGTTTCTTCATTTGGCAATCTTTCGTTATAATCTTCCCAGGACCTTACTTGATTTTGACTGAAAATCACTTTAAATGTGCAAAGTATCAGTGACAATTCAATGTGATGACGAAGAAGTTACATCTGCCATAGTACCAGTTTGTTCAACTTGTTAAATGGTTGTGCTCTGCAATGCATGACTAGTATGCATGCATAATTGTGTATCAGTAATCAGCACTTACACAAGGCAATGATTGAATAAGGTTTTCCTCAAATCAAAGGAGAGAATGGGTGACACTATGTGTGTCGTGACACATTGCCTCAAATCAAAAGAGATAGTCGGTGACACTATATATGCCGTGACATCTTGCCTCATATCAAAGGCGAGAGTTGGTGATACTATCAGTGTCGTGACATCTTGCCTCATGTCAAAGGAGACCGTGTATGACACTATGTGTGTCGTGACGTCTGGTCTTGATAGTACCAGGTGGTAATCTCCATTGTGGTTTGACCTGCGACGGAAGTGACACATTGAACTGATACTCGAAGCTTTTGACAGGAAAATGTGTTTCAATTCAAAATTAACTTGACGTGCGCAGTTTCTTTGCAGGTAGAACAACATATTAATAAAAAAAAAAAATAAATATGAATATGAAGCTCCCATACTGTAGGTACCGACTTTTTCACATTATTCGTGAAATGCTAAACTAAACGGTCCGCAAATAAGAAAGGGTCCAGTATTACATACACAAGTTGACCAACTATAAAACTCTTGGCCACGAGAAGATCAGTGGTTAAATTTTAAAATATATAGTTGAAATATTGAAGCCACCACTGCTGGTCACTTGCAATTTCATTTTGAGGTCGGTTGATCTTCCAAGTGAATGGTCAGAGTGAATAATGAACAGTTTGAATAAAAACAGTTCCAAACTCAGCCAGACAATTATCGCCAAATAACACTTTTACTTACTCTTGGCAAACTTGTAGGTGTTATAAAAAGCATATTTAAGACGGCCACAATAGAAATGAGAAGGTCTCCTAAATGAGTAATTTCAAAGTGAATATCATGTGCCCATTGTTAGTACGGCAACCCCATTAACAACAGCAAAACACTACATAAGTAGACACTCTATGGGCAGGTGACATGGGGAAGTTAGCTATGGCATGACACTGTGGGGGTATGCAACATCGGGTATATTAGCTATTTCATGACATTGTGAGGTATGTAATATGGGTTACCTTAGCTATCCCATTATTCTTGGACCAGTTACATACTTATTACCCTAGTTACCAGCAGGAAGATGAGTATTCCTACCACACTTGAAGCACAGAATGAACAGAACCTACTACAAGGTGGGTTAAATGGCTACAAGCTGTTTCCTTAAAACCAAAGTGACAATTCTTAGACAAGGATTGTGGAATGATCTGAGCTGACCTTCTTCTCTATCATGTATTTGTGTGGAAAACTTTGTCCCCTCTGCCGAGACAGCGGTTGAACTGCAATGGTGTGAGCTTTGGACAGGAAACAAATGCCTTCGAAAATGTGTTTCTGAATGCATGAAATATACGCTGAGAGTCTTTGTTATAGCGCCAACACTAGAAATATATACAGACACCGACCGTTTCCTTCGAGACGTACGTCTACATACAGAGTAAGCTGGTACTAGTAATATGATCTTAAACCCTAATTTAACTAAGGTTTTTCAGAATCTTTCATCTCATATCATCGATTCAAAACAATTTGAGACAAAATATATAGTTAGAAACAATTTGTGTTATTGACCGCCCCTCGGTTCGCTATTGTACCGCCACCTTCAAAGATATATGCTGATTCCATCACAACAAAGCTGAAGCAGAGGCATCAAAGGCATATTTATGTCGCATAAACAGGACTAACCCTTGTAATATGAAACTTGAACCATGCCTAAGTGGCTGTCACCGACCAAGTCAAAGAGAGACACAACGGGAATATTTGCATTGCTTTTACTGTGCGCGTGGTCCAGGAGCTTGCAAGGCAAAATTCACCCTTACATGTACAAATTAGTAATCCCGATGGAATATTTCACTCAAGCCCGTTTACACAAGCCAAGATCTTGCTTCCAAATTCTTCCTTTCCTGTTTTTGCATAGAAAAATTCCTGTATGCATGTTTTGCCCAAAGGTTTATCCAACAAAACTGCGTGCAAGAATTGGCAAAGCTGGCGTACAAGAACTAGTGCCCTACATTTCCCTCCATGGCCTTAGCGAAGTAATTATTTTACGTTCGGAAATGCCTATCCCTCCCTGCCCACTCACATTCACTAGCAGGCACGCATGGTGCCTTTTTAAATTTTTGATTTTACATATTAGGACACTGCATTTCGGCAAACGTTCCCCTATGCATAACGAATATCCTATCAAAATTTTCTGCAGAAAAAAGTTTACAATTTCCATCCGTTTCATTAGTAAATATCAAACCATGTAATATGTAGAATAGACCGGATGACACTAAATTGTTATGGCCGTTGATCTGCAGATAGGTACGGACAATTGACCTCAGTTGGTCAGCACACAGGTGGTAACTCCACTTTTAATAATGTACTGAAGATAATTCATTATTATCCGTGAAAACATCTTGATGAGTTGTATAATACCCAGAGTCAATGTGCTTGACTGCATAAGAGTTTGGCCTGGCAATGTATTTGTAATGACCACACAGACGTCAGCTACCTTCCAGGAGATAATATTTTCATTGTGAGGTGCTGTCCTGACAGGTAGAAATTAAGTGCTGTTGGTAATGAATGAATTATTACAAGGAAGGCGGCTTAGATCATTTCTCGCATGAAGGCCTAGGGACGATGAGAGGACAGTGGATGGACGAATCATCAAAAGTGCTGCATCAAAAATTATCTATTATAGCACAGACTCTAACCAAAATTTATCAATATAAAGATGTTCAGTCAGTTCAAAATAGAGATAACATTTAAAAATCAATTATAAAATTTTTGCATTGAATAACTATCCGTGGACCAATCATGTTTATAAATAAATTATTGAGTCATATGAAAATTAAGACCGGACTAATTTTTTTTAATACAGTACCCTTCTTCAACTTCAAGCACAAGGAGTACAGCTGCCCTAATATTACAGGTGACTTGCTCATTAAAAATGTACATCACGCAGATCCATTCATTTTCACTGCCACACTTGGATTTAATGAACAGTGCACTGCCAATTATACCAAGAATAAGTTTTCAATACTTTCAATAACTTTATAATAACTCACTTGAAAAAAACCCGGCCGGTGGATTCATTAGATCTACAAGAGAGTACCATATATCACATATTTCATGTGTCGCAAAAATTGTCTAAAACTTGAAGTAAACAGAAAATGGACTCCTCATATCTACACAAGTGTACTCAAAAATAGTCACGTTTTATTTATCACAAGAACATACTCCATTTAGAACTTAAAATAAACAGACGCATCATAGTCTACACAACAGCACCTTGTGTTCAGAAAAAGTCACACATTGCACTTATCACAAAAGTCTGGTAAGAAATGGTTATCGGGTGGCTGTGATCTGCAGCATTATGGTAGGAAATAAGTTAGAACTTCTCAATAACAGGGTTCTCAGAATCATTTTTAGGCGGATAGACAGACTTCAATCCTTGATTTGAACTCCCTTGGCAAACCCCAAAGTTTGGAACATCGGCTAAATAATCATCGAAATATTTTCATGTATTAGCCTACCCATAACGTCCTGCCAGACTTGCAGTCATCAAGAATTCACATGTTCCAACCCCATTCACTGTATCTCTCTCGTTACCCCGAGGTGCCTTACACATTCTCCCAACAAATAATTATCGGTCTCACTAACAGGGGAGCTGTTGCATAGAACTCCCTGTCCTCGACCTCCCGTCAGCAACCTAACTTATCCTTCTTTAAATCTGCCATGAAAAAATCATTTCCTGATTGAATCATTATCACTCATGCCAACAAATTTTACTTTTACTTCACTATATTTTATTATTTATATCGCTTTACTCTATGTCAACCTACATTTAAGTATTACTTGTGCCTCACATGCTTGTCGTTATCTTGTGAGACACTCACATATATATGTATATATATATATATATATATATATATATATATATATATATATATATATATATATATATATATATATGCATATGCATATATGGTTATGAGTATTTTTCGTATGTTATTTGTGTACATATTTTTGACTTACCTTTCATGTCCGTGTAACTACTGTGCAACAGAATTTATACATTTTGAGTCCACTATGTATTCTACACCTCTTTGCACCTTTTAGTTCAACTTTTTTTTTTTTTTTTTTTTTTTTTTGGTAATAAGGCTTTTGTCTACTATTATATACTCACACAATATTTGTCATCTTTCTTGTTATCATTTTGAATTGTATTTCATGTTATTATATTTGTGTATCTCATGTCATCATTCTGTATTATCATTTTTCAGCATGGGCCGGAGATCAGTGTTTTCACACTGAGCCCGTAACCCTTGTAAAAGAAAAATGTTTCACTCAACTCATTTCGTGCGTATCAAATTTACTTCAACGTCAAGGTAATTGACTGTTGATAAATGCACAAAAATGCACCCTGATTCCAAATTAAAATTCAATTAATCAGTTTTATTACAAATCTTTCAGGGTGCAGGGCATTTTCAGAAGCAAATTTCTAAATGACTAGTAAAGGGTACGTAGTGTTCAAAAACCTATCTTAGTTATCACAAATAGACTAGATCTAAAATTGGTACGTGAAAGATCGTTCAGAAGCTTTTTCCAGAGTAAATAGATGTTTCGCATGGGTATTGTTGGAAGACGATCTGTCTTACAGCTTATTACTCATTTACTATAAATAATGCCCGATAGTCATGCAGAATATAACTCGCACATCTCTAACTAGAATATGTTGCTTCAATCGCATTGTTTACTACATGAGCATATTTAGCATACATTATTAAATGTATCATTCTGCTCAGTACTGTCATGTGCAAGATGACCTGCCAGGCGGAACTGTTGTTTAACTTTGGTGTTGCTTGCTCTTCATGGAAAAACAAAACTAAAAAGCGTAACAATATTAACCTGTATTAGAGACTACTGGAAAAGGGATTAGTGAAATGTCTATTATATACAAAGTATCACACACTGGGCTTCAATGCATCCTGTAATTTTTCTTTACCCGTGAAATAAAACTGCAGTCCAAGAGAAATTTTAACGGCCCAAATGGTAGCAAGTGGCAGTACATGGTTGGATGAGCCTGGCGTTAACCAGGATGACAACTGGGTAACCATCTGACAAAGTCTCTGTTCTAGACAACCCGGTGGCCTGGTGCGACCCAAGCCGAATCAACCATTTACTGAGTCTTTTTGAATGTCGTTTGCTTCGTCTTGTGCTGGACTAGCCAGTGGCCTGATGCGATCGGACCCCAATCAACTGGCTGTACTGTCGACTTAAATGTCCATCGCTTCGTCTTGTGTTGGATTAGCCAGTCCCGTACAGCAACCCGAGCCAAATCAACTGTCTGCCCTGTCATTTTAAACGTCTCTTTGTATCCTCTTATGCTTTCGCCTACTGCTTTCTATTGACCTTTGATATTTTTGCACATTGATTTGATTAAATCAAAGATAAGTATTAGAAGAAGCCCTTCAGATTAATAGGCCTGCGCCCAGTCAACAGGTTTACCAAGACGGCTGTTATTGAAGGCAGGAGTACAAAGTGTCTCTGTTGACTCAGACGGGTGACAGGATAGGGTTATTCCGACGCAAATACTTTTGAGACATGCTAAAGATGCAACACTAATCGACGATAGCAAGGGTGTACAAATTAGCGTCTCATTCCATTTGGTCGACATGTCAGTCGGTATATATGTTGCCTCACGGCGCTACATGCCTCAGTCCATTTTTCGCATTTTGGAACTCTGCATCAGGAAATATCTTATCATAAGATCTCCCGCTAATTTGGCAGTATCGCCTAGATGTTCGGATCACTGTTTTGATGCACGTATAAAGCAGGCAGATGTTTAAAAAAGGCATAGATAATGTTCTTATTCATAAACGCCCGAACATTTTAAGCCTAAATATATGATAAAATATTTAAAGGAAAAAATCAACTTCCTCCTGAAGCTGAGAGACAAGGGAGGTTCTTTGGAAATATGAACTTGATAATCACGGCCCTTGCGTTAAATTGACTAATGGAAATTTGAAATTGTATTGGTAAATGACAATTAAGGGCTACCTCTGTTATCAGTATTATAACTGTACTGGTTTGTGAGCTTTTGCAAGTTGCAAGTAAACATCAGATTTTTCTAGTAACTATCATCACTTCCCTTTGCCCCTGAACAAGAATATATCTATGACTTTTCTATATACAGTTGTCAATCAGCCATGCTCTGTGATTTTAACTTTTCCGGCAATCATTATTTTCCATTGCTTAAGTGCAACTGATGGATTAAAAATGTTACACACACCTACTTGCTCACAATACAAGTTCTTAATCATGCTGTCTCTCACTCATCTGCCATCTGGCTTGTTTTTATTTTCAGGTTCGTCTATGTCCTTCTATGGTCTAAGGGGGTCTTAAACTAAGCTTCGCCTATTGGCCATTATATATATATATATATATATATATATATATATATATATATATATATATATATATATATATATATATAACTCATCACATTGTTTAATTGAATCGTATTACAGGAAGACATGTCATTTGACATCATGTTATGTGATGGCACTGGGGCGGAAGTTGATAGGATTTACTCAATTATTACAAATTTTATTCACTAGTTTGTAACAGAAACTAAGAGTTTACAACTAAATAGAACTTGATTTCTTGGAGACTTTCATAGTGAGGAGTAGGTGTCAGCATGGAGTTTTGTTTTACATTTCAGGTACACGATGTCCATTGTAACAGTACTTGCTAGAGATCCGCCAGGTGCATACAGGTGTCTGGCTGTTACTGTTTATTGTGTAATTACTTGGATTGAATATATAAGCCCAGTTTTTTTCTACCTGAGTTATACAAGTGGTTGGACTAATGTGTCCTATACAGGTAGAAAGGGTACACACTAGTTCAGGGGTAATATACGTTATTCTTATCTGAACTTGCACTATACTATTTCGTAACTTTGTTTGGTTTGATAAGTATTCTGCATACATATTGAAGCTCTGCGTTTATAAACAAAACTTCCACTTATTTGCCTAATTCATCATTTGCCATGTTCATATTTATTAATTATTGTGTGGGGTGACCTTGCTGAATATTTAGCTAAGACAAAGAGCCCCTACTCACAGAGACATGTGTGGGTACAGGCTCCAAAACATGTTCTGAGTATTTTTTTTTTTTTTTAATTTGGCTAATACAGCCTATGTCAAATTTCTACAGGGGAACGTGTGCAATATGGACAATAGTACTTCCATATGTATGTAGGTTAGACAGTGAGAGGTTAGCTCATGGAGAGCAAAGAGTTCAGTCTGCATAATAGGGTATTGGCTACTAAGAAGTGGTTCTTGACAATTGACACAAATACAAATATGATTTTTATCTGCTAGGGCCTTTCAGCCCGTTTGGAGCTGAGACTGACCTATGACATGACACATAGCTGGACTCAGTATTATCCTTACCAGACTAACGATTCAGTATCATTCTGACAGAAAGTTTGTGGGGCTTTTCGACTCTGATATTGCGCTTTACTATTCGGTTCTGAAAAGCAACGCTCATATTATTATTCACCCTGATGAGTTTTCGGATCGAAATCATTCTGTTGGCAAAAGTTCTTGAGAATGACGAGGTAAACTTTTTGAACTGATGTTCATTGTCGACCAACCGACTTTTAAAACAAGCTATGCATCTGTGGCCACGTGACTTCTTGCTTCCAATGTTTGACTGAATGTGTTTTACAAAGATCATTCTAATTGTATCATATTTGAATGATTTCCCCATGAGGCAGAAGCTGTGGCAGGGGTAAAATTTTACTATTTTTGCACGATGCCCAAGGGGCAACCGGGATATTTCCTCAAGTGGCCCCAAAACGTCTGAAGTTGCCCATTTTCTCTGATGTACCCTCTTGCATCGGAAAAATAAAAAAATGATTTTTGAAATGATGAGAGATTGTATACATCCTGTCAAATTTTTTAAAAAAAAGTTTTAAAGTGAAATAGTACATCAGCTACTGTCTGATAAATGTAGAATATGCTTTTAAATCATTACATGTAGACCCAACAACTAAACAAATTTCAAAATTTCTGTTTTCTATGCACAAAGAGAAACTTGAAATTGAAGACTTCATTTGCATAAAGGCCTATCAAATGTCTTAAATCTATATGTATAACTCACAAGATCATACTGTATTACTTTATCTTTAAATGTAAAATCTTTTTATTGTGTGTATTTTTTTTTTTTTTTTTTTTTTTTTGCTTGTTTTTTTTTCGGCTAAATACAAAGATCATAGTTGATTGTGAACTTTACTATTAGTTGATACTACAGTTACGCTCGGCTAAAAGTTAACAGCCATCGCTTTTTTGGCGTTTTGCTGGTGTTTGGCTTGTGTTTGGAAACGTTTGAAAACGTTTGGAATGTGTTTGGAAAGTGTTTGGAATGTGTTTGGAAAGCGTTTGAGAAAAATCTCAAACACTTTCACAAAGCTATCCAACACTTCTCCAAACGCGTTCAAACGTTTCCAAATGCGTTAAACAATTACCCGAACGATTTCAAACATTTTCACAAACGCATTCAAACACTATGCATTTTAAACACTTCCATTTAAATAATGAAGAATCTCCAAACGTATTTTCAACAGGTCCAGCAACATATGATGTACATACCTGTAAAGGTGCACTTATCCAGCATTCTAGGTTGTATATATTTATATAAAACACGATCCAAATACGTTTACCCAAGTGTCTAATTCAACTAAAATTAATTAAAGACTTAATTCTTCATTCAAGATGTCATGAATACTTCATCTTTCAAAAACTGTTTCGGAGTAAATCCATAGGCAATATCATGATTAGATCATGATTCATGATCTGATCATGATATTGCCTATAAATTTACTCCGAAATAGTTCCTAATTTTCAATTAAAATATATATAATTACTCCAAGGACCAATAGAGTATCTCAACTTTATTGTAAAATATACATAGTAGAGCTTTTTGGCTTATCCATAAATGAAGGCATGCACATGTTGTTGGGATTTTTAGGTGCTGATAAGCTTTTTAGACACTTGTTAAAAATATTCCTGTCATTAGAATTAGATTACCCAAGTGTACATGTACATGTATCACATACGTTTGGCGCAAAGTGTAAAGTGTTTGAAAGACTTTGGAAAAGTGTTTGAAAACGTTCGACTTTCACCAAACGCGTTTCGAAAAGTGTTTGAAAGCGTTTGGCAAAGTGTTTGCAAAGCGTTTGGAAAGTGTTTGTAAAGTGTTTGCTACGCGTTTGCCAAACGTTTGACTTTCACTGAAAGTGTTTGGGAAACGTTTGGGAAACGTTGGTGCGTTTGGCGTTTGTTAACTTGAACGCGAGCGTAAGTGTATGTATTCTACGTGTACCTAGGTAATTCTTATGTGTTGTTGTTGTTTGTTCTATTTCATTGACTTGAACATAAGGATACAAATACACCCTTTTATCATATATCAACAGGTACCCTGCCCTCTTGGGCTTATAAGTCACTGTTTATCCTCTTACTGAGATGACTATTGAAACACATGTGCACTATGTATCATGTTCAAACGCCTCATACCTCTCAACAACAATAATAAGAATAGTGATCATCAAATCTTATTTGAGAGAAGGGATATGCATGGCGACTTCTCCGTATTAAGATCGCCCCCCCCCCCCCCCGCCGAAAAAAAATCAGGACAAAGAGGGGATGACCGTCCAGATCAGAGGAAGACACCATGCTGTGTTTATAATATTTAAACAAAGTAAATATATACATTTAAATACTTTCAGTCGTGGAGGAGAGTTTGTTACTCCTCTTCACCTAAGTTTAGAACAAAACTTAGACACGGGCTTGACGTCCACATTCTTCAATAGATAGAAATCAAAGTAAAAGCCCAAATATTTTTTTTCCACAATTTGTAGCACATTATCATGCACAAAGAACTGATGAGTGGTGCAGTCCTTTCGCTTTTTCCTAAAATGAATAATGTTTGTTTTACCTAAGTAAACTTTCATTCTCCACTGACAGCACCATTCATATAAACAGTTTAACATGGTTTGAAGATCGTTTTCCGTTTCAGCTATTAATGTCAAATCATCCGCATACAATAGTAAAAATAGTTCAGGATTATAATACTTAACACCACAATGTGAACTGTTAATTTTAGAAGCCATATCATCAATAAATAAATGAAATAATGTAGGGGATAGATAATCACCTTGTCTTACCCGCAGAACCGTTTCAAACCATGCGGTTAAATTTTCATTTAGCCTGATAGATGTAGCTGTATCTATATAGGTAATTTTACAGGTCTATGAAACTTTTCGTCAATATTATAAAGCAAGTCTCTGTCGATCCAGTCGCATACTTATGCTCAGCACGACCTTCCGGCTCCATTGTATTCCTCTGCATCAAAAAGCTCCAAATCCTCTGAATATTTTTTGAAACGTTTGTTCAAATGGCCGTATAATCTTTAGAAACTGTGGAGAGAAGACTTATACCTCAGAGTCTGTAGTTAAAAGTGACAAAAGGGTCTTTATCCACTTTCTTGTGTGTTGTAGATATGCCAGATTTAATTCATACTTTTGGAACGAGTCCACTGCTAAAACATTTACGCAAAAGAGCAACTATTACTGCATTTACATTCGGATTTTGTAATACCTCACTCGTAATCATATTGATTCCGACACCTTTTTGTTTTCTTTTGCTTAGTAACTACCTACGACACTTGATATACAGATATGTCACCATTTAGAGTTTCGTTCTCCGATATATTATCAATTTGTTCGGCTTCCAAACGCAACTGCTCATTCAATATTTCTTGACAAAAAGCCTTATCATAACCAACTGGTAAATGGGTCGGTCTATTATACAACCTCTCAAAATCTTTTACCCATGAATTGTTAGCAACATCCATATTTGCTACTAAGTTCCCGTCCTCAGTATAGACTTGCAAAACCATTTCTAACTGCAACCTTGGGCCCAACTGCTTAATCTGATGCCAGAAATCTTTTGGGGTTTTCCGTATTTAATTCCTCGATACTAATCAGCAATCTTCTATTATAGGACCTTTTTTCTGTCTGAACGTGTTGTCAAAACGCCATAGAGAATCATGAAAAAAGTCTATCTCAATCTTGATTTTCCCCACGTTCCCCATTAAAAGAAAGGAACGACCTCTCGTTTATGTTTATTTCTCTTTACAGTTCAGTTAATGCATTGTCCCAGTATGGCTTTAGATTTCGGTGACGCTTACTGGTCCTTTTTCCACCCTCAGTGTACCTTATATGCTTATCAATTTCAGTAAATACCGTTGCTCACAAATGAACATATACTGTATCTATGTCCCCATGATGATTTCAACGCTTTAATTCCATTGATTATTTCCATAACAGCTTCCCTCCAAAAATATCATTTTTCATAAAGGACCCATTTACGTAATCAAAGCACGATAACTCCATTTTGTATTTGCTGCTCTATTCCTCTGAACACTGCAACTTGATATGTCTTCTTCAGGCTTATCTATAACACTCGCACCCATAAATTTTAGCCGTAGTACTGAATGGTCCAGTCTTTTGCTTGATTCTTATTCAAGTAGTGTTAAATCAAAATCAAACATCAAATCTATTACACCGCGTACCCTGATGTCCAAACAGTTTGTGAGAGTATCATGCGGCACTAAACTATAGTCAACTACTGATCTACCGCGATCAGAAAATCACGTAATTATTCCAGTCCCGATTCATCCTACCATTTACTGCACACAGCTTCTTATCCTTCAGAAATTCAGCAAAAATGTCACCATAATGATTTGGTCACACACCTTGTTGGCATATGATCAATATTTATATTCACAACAGTAACTTTCCCTTGTCTACAATGAAAGTCACCACAAATGTAGACAGCATCTTCGTAACAGTCCATATATATATATATATATATATATATTGTGTGTGCATATTAATATGTGAGCCACAAGGATGTACCAATTAGCCTGCTGTAAAGTGACGTCATATTCACAGATACTGCGGATACCATCCGTTCCCGACAGATCTGTTCAAAACGTCGTATCGAATTCGTAACCTGTAAAAGCACAGTTTTTTTATCTATCCATTATAGTTGCATTATACCAAAAATGACTAATACAAAGTTCATATTCACAGTCCATATTATTGCAATCCAATGGTCACGACCAGACGTTGAGAATAATAATCTCGGTAACAACAACCGCACAATTCCATGGATATTCATGGCTCAAATTCAGTTAATATGCTTGCTGGTGCTAATGACTCTGGTACTCTTTACGTCAATATCCCTAAGTGGGCCTACACGTACATTATTGTATGCCTTTGGCAAGATTAGCGTGTCATGCCACTTACGTTCCTTTCAAAGCCCTCATGTTGCCGCATGTGCCACATCATATAAATAAACTTTTCATCCATACGCCAGAGTATGGTAGTCAGTCATTTGGGTTTTTTTTTATAAATTCAAATACTAAACTCTATTCTTTTCGGGGTTTTTTTTATCGTTTTATCACATTTTTACTGAATCAAATCACAGCTGTTATTACTGGATACGCGGGAAACCAGCTGCGAGAGTGACCTCATTATTTGTCAAAGCACTTGGCTGCAAGCACTGGGACATACGCAATGATATGTTCAGAAACTCGGCCAGTGTGATGGCTGGCATTCTCCTATTGGTTTGTTATATCCGTCTGTCAACACAGAGGCTCTTGTCTTCAAAATTCTTTCTTCAAATTTCAAAATACATTTTGTTCAAATGTTTTCTTGGAGAACATTTCAGCAAAGAACAATGCAAAAGAGTACATCTCCGTAATGCTACTGTTCAAACTAATCTTCCGATTTTGATTCAATAATATTTTATTACTGTTATCTACCTACATGCTTTAAGGCAACTATTGTGCATGCATAATACATTAGTTGGCACTGTCACGATCTGTCTCCTGGGCAACTTACTATCGATAGTACAATTAGCTGGCTGCTTTTTAATGTCTTGCGCGACGTAGTAAACGAGAAAAACATGTTGGTGGCATTTTTTTAAAACAAGGGACAAGAAATTATTTGAATTTTATATTCATTATTGATTTCCCTGTGGGAACCTCGTATTACCGATGCTGTGAAGGCTAACGGTGCATATGAGCACTTCAGTCCATGTGAACAATGCATTTTAATTGTATTCCAGATGGGCCACAGCCTGTTAAGATGTACCTACCAGGAAATATGACCATGCTTATCAGGATAATTGACATGAGTAAATCTTAGGGAATACAGCAGTACTCCTATCTTTTCATGAGTTGGCCTTTGAAGTACTTCCAGAAGGACTGGTAGAATTATTGAAGATATGTAACTAACATGAAAAACTAGACCCGTGTAATGAGTTTCTCGATAACATTCACAAAATCTCTTAGTCTTCGGAAGTAACTGACTGGTCCCGATACAATGCTGCTAGCTTCATGCTAATATATATATATATATATATATATATATATATATATATATATATATATATATATATATATATATATATATATATATATATATATATATATATATATATATATATATATGTGTGTGTGTGTGATATTTACTTGTCATATTCCAGTGTAGAAGCAATCATGCCACACTATCTGGAGCTACCTGAGCTTGTCTTTAATCCGGAGAAACCACTGGACCTCTTTGTAGAAGCCTTCACTGTGCAGATCTTTGTCACAAATGATTCATGTGCTGCTTTGGTTTAACACATATGCGCGAAACAGTCTTTCCTATCCACAAGGACTGTTTTGACAATTATGTGTATTTGATGATGATGATGATGATGATGATGATGATGATGATGATGATGATGATGATGATGATGATGATGATGATGATGATGATGATGATGATGATGATGATGATGATGATGATGATGATGATGATGATGATTACTGGATTGGAGTGTACGACGATTCGTGTGTGGACCATAGCGATTTGCTTCAGCCTGCTATGGGAGACTCTGATCTTGTTACTTACTGTAACCAGTCAGATAAGACCTGTTCTTCACAGGCGTCTCTGATGACATGATCGGACAGCTGTTGTTCAAGGAAATTTCACATTCTACACGTTTTGTATATCCTTCGTTTGATGCACTATACTCATGCCAATAGCGGGTAGTTTTGAAGAGAGCCAGGATTTAAAGTTTGAAAAAGTCTTAGTGTTCAAATGAGGCAAAGTATAGTTATCTTTCGGGGCATACATACTGATTTGCTTATATGCATAACATGAAATAAAAATGGAAGTTGTAGAATACAAATTAACTAATTTGGCTTACCTTTGAGCTTAAAATGTCGAATATCTTCAGAAATATTCTCGATAGAGGTGTAAACAAAAATTCCTTTTCATTGGTATATTATATAGTCGCATCCAATGGAATGAGTATTAAGGTTGTAAATTTTTAAGTTGTGCTAATTAAGCACATGTAGAAAATATTTAATACTTGAGCATTTCATTACTATTATAGATGAACGGGACAATCAAAATTCAATTCAAAGGAATTTTTTTCCAGTTTAGTATTATAACTATTGAACGAAAGTATAAACAGTTTAAATTAATTTTCGAGGAACACTATTGAACAAATCTTATGTTTATAATTTTCCTATTACATCCATATCAGATTGCGATATCCGACCCCAAGCGCTGAATTGGATAGTATGTGGAGGATCATCTAATGTAAATAGAATATAATAGGGAAAGAAACGAGTTGCTTGATATCCGATATACAACTCAATCATATTCGAAGAGTAGGCAATATAGGAATAATTTCAAATGAAAGGTGACTTGTTGTGAGAGCTGGTTCGTGACAATGAAATAATTTGTAATGCGAGACATGCGTGTTTATTTTTTGCTATAATCTCATATCTTGTCAACAACCAATAATGCAAACCAGGCGCCATGATACGTTCGAACTGATAGAAAACAAAGAGCATAATTAATGTTTGTTGGGTAATAAGTACTTATTCCAAACATATTTCACTTATATCCAGCTCGTTCTGTATTTTGGGAACATTATAATGACATGCTAAACAGCTGTATGCACAAAGGGTTAAGTTGAGCAACAGTGACACATCTCTACATGTTAAATACGTGGATCAGCCAGTATCTAAGGGTATTGCAAAGTTAATCTTTTTGCGATGCGTTCATCAATTATTTTTTTGATGAAAAACGTTTAAAGCATTGAAAAGCTAAAAGTATGTTACCAGTAATTTAGCATAATGAATGTGTAATTGCCTACCACTGAATGACAACTTGATGTACGCATCGGAAACGATTTACGCGTATGTAACATTCTTTTACACAGATGTGAAATAGGTTTACACACGTGAAATAAAAATATTATTCATGTGTGAAAAACTATTTCAAATATATTTGTAAATATTTTTCACATATATATCTTTTTTACACATGCGAGGTAATTACTTATTTCACATATCAGAAAAAGATGTACACATATGTGAAATTCTTTTTCACATATGTGAAATAAACAATTTATTGTACATATGTGTAAAACTGTTTCATATGTGTGTAAAACAATTTCACATATATGTGTAAATATTTATCCTATATGTAAAATGATTTATTTTACATATATGTAAGAGATGTACACATATGTGAAATTCTTTTATACATATGTACAAAAGTTTTGTACATGTTAAATGAAATCATAATTACATATATGTGTAAAACTATTTAATATATGTGTGAATCTTTTTCACACATATAGAATTAACAATTTCACAAATGTGAAAAATCACATTAGTAGAAAAAAATGGTCACACATGTGAAATACTTTTATATAAATTATATGTGTAATCAAACATTCATTTCACATATATATTAAACTATTTAGCATATGTAAAATTGTGATGATTCTAATAGCGAAACATTGGCGCCAAAGGACACTCCCATCTTTTCAACGTGCCCAATGTGGCCTATTATAAAATAGTTCTTTCATCGCTTTAGACGACTGCCATGATAATCAATTACAGTTAACCCCGTTATATTAAACACATTGCTATAACTGAAAGGCCCTTTATTTGTCGCAAAACATTACATTGGCCACTTTGCTGAAAGTTAAACAAAACGCAGGGGATATTAAAAAGGGGATAGCGCGATAATATTTGAATAAGGCACCTGTTTTATGTCCGTGTACGAGGAGAGCCCTCCGGCAAGGACCGCCCTACGTCACGGATGCTTCTCGCAATTGCAGACGAAACTCCATCTACTTGGATGTGATTGGCCTTGGTCCCTGTCTTATTGTCATGCTTGGGATGCCTAACTGACGCAAAAAAATTAAATAAATGTGAAATAGCTTTACGCATGTGTACAATTGTACTTTTATTTAACATATGTATCAAAGTATTTCACATATGTGCAAAAGAATCTCACATATGTGTTAATCTTTTTTTCACATATGTGTAAAAAATTTAAGATGTAACACATGGTGAAACATGAAAAGTTACAGCTGATTCTAACGCTGCCTGACCTGCGCCTTATTTTTGCTTTGCCGAGATAAAGCTTTCAATGTGTTTCTTTTTACTTTACAGACCCATCTTAATGAAATCCTGAAAATGGACCAGACGGGCGAAATTTTCCAGTTTCGTCAGCGTCTGAATTCAGCTAACATCAGTGGAACCTCCCAGTTCAACTTCAGCAACTCGGTGGCCATGGAAATAATTAAGGCCTACCAAGAGTCTCTAACCACTATACACCGTCCACAGACCATTGCCTTGGTCTCTTTCTATATCCCGGTGTTCCTTGCAGCTTTAGGAGGAAACGGACTGGTTGTCTTTGTTGTTTTTAGAAATCCACATATGCGCAAGGTGAAGAACCTCTTTCTGGTAAACCTGGCTTTCGCTGACTTGCTGGTGACCTTGATGTGTATGCCAATGGCCGTGGCCACAACAGTGTACAGACTATGGATATATGGCGGAGCTATGTGTAAAATGGTGGCCTTCATGCAAGGTAAGTAGTATTGCTTCTCCTCTTTCTGGCGCAAGCTGCGTGTCACTTTTCTTTATGAACTTATTCGTCTGTTGAACTGTACGTGACCTAGTCAAAACCATTGCGGATTTAAATTATCCCGATATAACTTGTGCGCGCTGCCAAAGTACAACGGAATAGAAAGTTAATTTTTGACGATACCTTAGTCGTTTTTTGACACAAAGGTGTTATTATAACCGGATAAATACATGTACAAAATTCAACCTATGTGAGACAAGCAAGCCGCCCAAGTAAAGTCGCAGAATATAGTTATGTACATGCAACGATGCTGCTTAAAGGTTAATGTTATTTGTGACCACAGCCTACTGTAATTTTCCAATAATATTATGGTACCCTTTTTTTATTACAAGAGCATTGTACCTTATTCCTATTGATAATAACTTACTGGCAGCAGAATTCTGGTAAAGAAATGTGATTGTATTAAAAAAAAATGTCTACATTCATACAGTCACGCGATGATTTGAATCCCAGCTGCCTATGGTATTTGCTTATTTCTGAAGTTTACAGCACCTAGTTCTTACTGTACAGATGTAACCAAGCGTTAGTAAAACGAAAGCATCAGTGCAGAGCAAATGCGTGGTATGTCTTTTTGATAGAACATTTGAGTCGTGTCGTCAAAGATATGAAAACAATTTTGAACACACGGGTCCGATTTGTATCCTTTGTGTATGCATGGATATACGTGTTTCGCGCGTGCATGCATGTGTGTGCTCAGCTGCATTCGGTCTAATACATGTAAATGATGAATACTGAAAACTTTCTTCACTGTTTTCTTTTTTGTCAGTCTTTCCTTTGTTTTAATTTCAAAACATGATTGCGTTATATTTCTTCACAGTAATTGTGGTAGCGATACGTTCTTCCATTTACGTGACCTTGATGACGTAATGTCAGTTTCAAAATGTATCTTTACAGGTGTGGCAGTTGTCTGCAGTATCTTCACCCTGACTGCCCTCAGCATCGACAGGTACTTCGCCATAAAGTCGCCCACCCACTGCCATCGAATCACGGGCAAATGTCAGGCCACCAAGTTACTGGCGGTCATTTGGCTCTTGTCGGCTCTTATTACAGGACCCATACTCTATGTCAAAAGCTTAGACTCCGTAAGTTTCCCAAACTTTCCGAAAATGGAATTTTGTGTTGAAATGTGGCCCAAACATGGGAATATATACAGACAATCCTATGGTATTTTTCTGCTCTTTGTGGTCTACGTAGTTCCTGTGCTGATTGTCACCGTTTGCTACATCATGATAGGGAACACACTTTGTTCAGACGAATTCCATCGAAGGACATCTGATCATAGCGCCACCGTCATGTTGGGTCGTAAACGGGTAGCACGTATGCTCATTGGGCTAATCCTTGTCTTCATCTTCTGTTGGTTGCCTTACAACATTACGTCACTGAGTGCCGATTTGAATACAGACCCTTACGACCTTCTTTTTCTTCCTTTCACGCTGTTACTGGGACACGCCCACAGCGCGCTCAATCCAGTCCTTTATTGGTTCTTGAACAAAAGCTTCCGCCATTGCATGCGAAAAGCGTTGAGATGCGGGCATGTCCTGAAGTCCAACAAAGATTCACCCTCACCACAGTACGTATAGGAAAATGTTCTATGTCTGTGCGTATGTATTTGATGCTGTATGTGTTTATATCAGGGATACATTTTTATCATTATTTGACAGCAAATGGGGCCCTATTCCTGCAGTTTAGTCAGTCATCTTTATGCACTTTTTGGAAATGAATCAGTGTTTTCCAATCGTGTTTAAGGCATCATCCTAATTTGCCGCAGTTGCATTTCACAGTGCCATATGATATAAATGTTTTATACATACGTACACAAGCCAACCTATGGAATCATATTATATATTTACCAATGGAATACTATATATTGATATCGACCAAAAAGTTTGACGTCGAACTTTGCCGATTCAGCAACCAATCCATGTGCTTTGTGCATTCTCCACTTGAGGTGAACGCCACGTATGTTGCGTTCCTTTGAAATACAATTTTTATAATAATGTTAGACAGTCTTATATATAAGACATATATATTGCCAGATAGGGACTACATAGTTGACTGCTGGCACCAATTTTGCTATTGTATATATTAAGCCAGATATGAATAAACTTATATCCACCATCGCATAATATTATTTTATATTATTCAACAGAGTTGGTTTAACTTGTTCTAGTATAACGATAGATTATAGATTTTTCCCTTTGTTGGTTTAAAATATTTTCATGACCACTGCATCGGCGACACAGAAATCAATGTAAAACAGTTGTGAAAAGGGACGAGCCCATCATTTATCGCTTTTGTCACGAAAATAACAACATGCAAAATTGAGCTACCAAGACACAGAGGCAATGTATGATCAGCGGGGGACAAATTTTAGAACAAAAACGAAAAAACATGATCAAAAATGACCAACGCCAGACAGAGGGGCATCGCTTAAAGAACAATTAACAACAGCACATTACTTTGCTCTCATGAAATAACTAGAATGTTGATGATATTAGAGAATATAGGCAATAGCAGTTGATGGAAATCTTACTGGGAGAATAATCCTAAACAACAGCAAAACAATATGGTTTTAGTATAGAGATACAAGCTGTCTGATCCATACAATCATATTGCACAGAAAAAGCGTTGATTAAGAGTTGATTGTATGCAAATGGATCTCGCAGTCATAATGGACTATCCAAGAAAAAGTGTCATATTTTTTATCAGATACACCCCGGTGGCATCTTGGAGGTAGTTCGGGTCCAAGCGTAAATAGAGTGTAGTTGATGGGGGAAATGAGTCATTGACTAGAGCAGTGCAGTCAGATCCTAGACATATGTTGTGAGCTGTTGTTACCGCAGTAGGAATACCAACAATTGTGGATCAAACAGTAAATCAGCTGTTAGACATGTGTAGTGAGCTGTTGATACAGTAGTAAGAATACCAACAATTATGGATCACTCGTTAAGTCAGATCTTCGACATGTGTTGTAAGCTGTTGTTACAGCAGTAAGAATACCGACAATTGTGGATCACATGGTAAGTCTGATCCTAGACATGTGCTGTGAGCTGTTGTTACAGAATGAAGAATACTAACAAGCATGGATCATTCGGTAAGTCAGAACGTAGATGTCTTGTGAGCTGTTGTTACAGCAGTAAGAATACAACAATTGTGAATTACACGGTAAGTCTGATCCTAGACGCATTGTGAGCTGTTGTTACAGCAGTAAGAATAACAACAATTGTGGATCACTCGGAAAGTCAGATACTAGACATGTGTTGTCAGCTGTTGTAAAACCAGTAAGAATACCAACAATTGTGCATCACACGCTATTTCAAAAATGCCTCTATTGGAAGCAGAACAATTCAGCCAATAAATTCTGACAAGGAGACGCCAAGGGGTAGGTGCACGCGTGAGTTCTTTCATCAGAGGGAACACGAAACCAGAGCGTCATTTGTCAATAATTCTGACACAAGAACTTACATGTATGACTACGAGAGTTGCTCCTTTCTAAACAATGCGTTGAGTACATGAGTTTAGGAGAGTAATATTTGTTGCTACTTGGTACTTCATGATGTTCACTCATCCCAGAAACTGCATTGAACTTAAAGGTCTTAGTTTCCATGCCGTCTATCAGCAATAACTACCTCTTGCATGCTGCCGAAGTTCCAACAACACAAGGGGAAAGGCCGTTTAATTCCAACGGACTGAATGATGTAATGGTTAAGACAGGTCTCTCGAATATCTACACCAGCTACCGCAAAAGGTCCCCCAAACAAAGAAACAAAGCAGCGGTTTCATTGAAATCATCGAATAATGAGAATGTGGTACTGTATAGATATATGGCGCCTCCTTTATTCGTCTAGTTTGTCTACACAGGCCTAGGTTGATCAAGCTGCAAGCTTAATTGGCCGTTGACTCAAATATTCATCAGTAGGTATCATAACAGAGCCCAAATGGCTTTCCCAGCTATGTGTACTCACTTTTACTAGTCATTTTTCACTTCATACAGGCATATATATCTCAAAATGATATCACATTTTGCAATGAGAAAGAGGTGAAAGCAACTCCTGGTCTATAATTTATACGAAGGAATGCAACACAAGATTTAGACATACTTGCTTCTCCCACATCAACTAACAATTTTGCTGATGGCTATACATAAAATCTAAGAATGGCGTGTAGAAAGCAGAAAAATTATTTCACGTAGTTTATGCATCTGGAGACTCTATCTGAATAGAATCTCAAATGAGCCACACATTCCGAAGAAGAATGGTGCCAGTAATAGCTACAGTTGTAATCGAAAAACGCTTTCGAAATTGCCCACAACAAGAAAAGTGCTACATCGTTTAAATTAACTGGAACATTTTTCACATCAATGGGTAAAATAATAGGAGCTCTGCAGTCGCTTGTTCCTCGTGTCTATCTAGGTGGCGTTGCAAAGGATAAAAAAACAGATACAACATGCCAGGATGATAAATTTAATCAGATTCCTAGCGGGATTCCCTGCTTTGTCTCAGATCTTGTTTTAAAAAAAGATCACAGGAAATAGTGAGGACCACCTGATAAAATCAGGCAGCATTGACCTCCGCTATCGCATTGCGCTATCTGGTCACACAGGTTGTTTTGATGCATCGAATCAATAGTACATATTTTATGTCAAATGCCTCTTGCTGTCCGACTAAGCTCGTGTAAACCTAGCTTGTGTCATCACCCTTAACCGTGGATAGAATTTATACAACAAGCAGACGGTAAACTACAGAAAATTGCAACTTAAACAGGCTCAAGTTCTCTACACAGACAGAAGTCAGGTTTTAATGTCTGTGTCCTAAGCTCATATTCCTTTAAAACTACAAGGTATTTTCATGTTGCTTTGACACTAAAACCTAAAAGCTGCGCTTGTGAATGGCGATTTCAGAGTTTTTTACATTGACGTAAATAGGGTCGATAACAGCCTGATAAATAATTTTTTTAGTTCTTTGGCTTTGTCACTTTAGCTGCTATTCCCACTGCAGGGGCTGCCGTCATGACGTAATCAGGTGAAGGTAGTGTCGATAGGTTCCCAAATGTGGCTTGACACTCGTGCGACTGCTTTTGAATTATTTTTTCAGACCTATTTTGCACCAAAGTAAATATATTTTAGAACTGAATAACTGTAGGAAATGTATATGTCCCTATTGTATGACTTTGGACGCACCGGAGGCCTACCCCAAGCCTTCAGTGCCCCGATGTAAAGGGTAGCTTTGGATGTAAATCATTGTTATCATTAGAAGTTGGAGCAGTAAGAGTATTTTTTGTAATAGGAGTAGCAGTAGTTGTCCAACAATTACACTTATTATTATTATTATTATTATTATTATCATCATCATCATCATCATCATCATCATCATTATTATTATTATTATTGTTATTGTTAATAATAATAATAACAATAATAATAATGATGATAATAATAATAATAATAATAATAATAATAATAATAATAATAATAATAATAATAATAATAATAATAATAATAATAATAATAATAATAATAATAATAATAATAATAATAATAATAATCCTGATGAACGTCTGTGCTAAATAATAAGTGTAGGTTAAGAACTTTACCAGATCAGTAAAAGTATGTTTCTCAATGCACGTAGTTATCCTCTTCTTTGCTGTAGAGAACTGCTACAAGTACCACAGTTTGAAAAGGACGCTTGTATTACACTTTGGCAACAAGTTGAAGTTTTAACGATTTGACAAAGGTGTTTGACAAAATTTCTTCGAAACAATTTCCATTTGAAGCATTGCTTATGGAGAAAAATATGTGTCTTTACGTGCATAGAGGCATACGGCACTTACAAAGAGATAACAACAACGCAACAAATAGTTTTGATGTGCTAACACTGAGATCAAAACGGCGTAGCTCAACTTTAAACTTGTTGTTCACATTGAAGGTAAAAGGTGCCCTTACAGGGTTTTTTTATGTCTGAATTTTGATTGTGGTCAGCGAGCTACTTTTCATTTATCCTTTGGCAAACGTTGAACACCAAAAACTAATGAAAAAAAAAACATAATGGATATGGACAATAGTGCTTCTATGTATATAAGTTAGACAGGGACAGGTTAGCTAATGGAGAGTAAAGAGTTCGGACTGCGGAATAGGGTAATGACAACTAGGAAGTGGTTTGGACAAAAAGACACAAATACAATAACTAGTTTTCAAGAGTTTCGCCTTACGTTCATACTCCAATCACATTTGTTTTTAAAATTTGACAAAGACCGTTATTCAAAAACATAAACCTTCCTATCTTGACACTAAAATTCCAGTTGTTAATGCATGAGGTCTCGATCAACTCCATTCATCACGGTCTAAAAATACAGTGCATGTAGGTCCCATGTATATCATGAAGTGGTGTATGGACTAGACAGGCTAAATACGCCACTTTTACCCACAGGAAAGTAAGCAAACGCCATTCGACTCATTGCGAGGATTACCGTAGAGAAGCATTGATAACCACCACTTTATTTTAAATATGTCAGAGGTGGAGTTCGTACCATTGTACGCATAATCTGAACAGAAATGGGGCCCCAGATGCTAATGACAGTGGCTCATTGTAGAGCAGGCCAGTAGACCGCGTTTGCCATTTTACCAGGACTTCATTTTCCAATACTTTAAGACAGATTCTTATACATTGTGTATGCCAGTGCCGACGATTTCAGACTTAAGAATGAACCACAGAGAAATGTCATTGCCACCTCTGGTTTAACGATGTATCATTCTGTGACACAACTCTTGTCTGCGTATCCCATAAGTGATAATTGTTTTCTTTTGCCATACAATGCTGCGATATGTGACGATAATTATAAATAAAACATCATTCAAATAGAGATATCAGTGACTCTGAAAACCAGAAAACTGGCAATGAATAGAGAAAGCATAGGTTATGTTAGAACTGGTGCCATAGATTGTATTACAGATGGTGGCAAGGGTTTTATTAAAACTGGTAGCATGGCCAATATCACAACTGGTGGCATGAGCAGCATTACAACTGGTGGCAGTGTAACATTATGATTGGGCCGTCGGTTATATTCATGCATGACAATAGAAAAGAACCAGTGGCACTGTACTCAGAACGACCGGCAACACTCTCCAGTCATCTCCCAACAATTACACGTGTACATGGCGGTTGACTGGTTATGATTCAATACAGTTTAAGCAAAAGCAGGGTCGTTTTATTAGAGAGACCTGGAGTTTTGTGATGTTTGGCTGTCACAACTTGCCTCATCACATAGTTAAAATACACGTGGGACTCAGGGCAGGATCTCAAGGTAATTTCAGGATATACTGAACATATCAAGGGAATACAAGAATAAGTGAACATTAGAATTTAGCAGGGAGAAGAGTCAAGTTATGATGCTAGGAAAGAAACCTAATAAAAGTAGAAAATGTCACCTCGCAAAATACCAAATTCCACAGGGCAGAGAACAGGGACAGGGAAAGCTGAGTGGTTTAGACATGGGGGAGGGGGGGTGAATATAAAAGCAAGAGATAAAGGCATGTTGAGATGCTAGGTTGTAAAGATAAAGCAGAAAGTGAATCACACAAACGAAATAATAAAATCCTCAGTGATCAACTGTTTTCATAGCGCATCCACAGTTCCTCTGCTCTGGGATGAAGTAGCAATACCAGGAATGTTGTATCATCAATATTTTATCTCGGAAAGGGAAGGGAATACACAGGGTGTGGAGAAAGCACAGCATGAGATGGGAAGGTGGATTTCAGGAGCATGGCTTTGTTCATTGATAAAGAGCACTTACAGAATTGTGCAAATTCAGCATCAAAAATAGAATAGTGAAGCCCTAACTGAGTTACGGGGGGATTTACAAGGGAGGGAGAGTGGGTAGTGTGAATAAAGGTAAATATTTAAGGAGTTAAAGAATAAAAGAAAAAAGGCAAAGGCATAAATAAGGAAGCAGAAATGTATACACATAAGGACATGGCAACGTAGATGAATGGTAGACATACATATAAAAACACTGGCAGAAGGATGTAGAGAGGACTGAGAGAAGGAGTCAAGGAAATTATCCTTAAGGTATATTCGGTGTTATCAAAGCCACAGAAAAGTATGTGTTTGGGTACTACGATGGGTTTAAAGTGGGTTTTTAAAGTAGGACTAGGGTTATCAGTTAAGAGAAGGGGAAACAAAAGTGGACCGTTGGAAGCAGTAGAAAGTGTACATTATGTACACAGGAGGAAGATGAAACTGTAGATCACTGGCATCTGGGGTATGACGAGTGCAGATACATCAGGGAATACCTTAACTGTAAATGTTTAGAAATTCGACAAATGGAGGCTTAATTTTAATGTCCAATAAGGGGCCTGTTAGACAAAGAACAAGACAGGGGTTCGACAGGTACAAGACTACCTGGTAGTATGTTGGTCTTGACGAAATAACATACTCAAAGGGAACAGAGCTGCCTACAGTGTCATGAGTGGGGGTGGAAATGGAAGGCTAGTAGGCCTTATCAGGACCAACCT
This sequence comes from Hermodice carunculata, assembly GCA_964020975.1. Classification (NCBI taxonomy): domain Eukaryota; kingdom Metazoa; phylum Annelida; class Polychaeta; order Eunicida; family Amphinomidae; genus Hermodice; species Hermodice carunculata. The sequence continues at coordinate 81,784,029 of OZ026617.1, forward strand.
GTGGCTGTAAAAGCAGGACAAGGGGTATGCCGGAGCCTTAGAGGTGGGGATAGGACAAATGGGGAAAGGTGTATTGCATTAGATCAGTGTCTGGGGATATGACTGGGCTGGGGACACCCCCACCCCCCACCCCCAGCTGTGAGAGGGCAGGCGGTGGACCTTTTGCAAGGCTCTTGCCCCGGAAAACATAACAGCAGAAGCTGACTGACCATGGTTCCCCAGCATCATCTTTGTTTCTCATCCCTTTTAATAAATGCCACCTGTCAGGTATAGGACTGTGGCAGATAGGTGGAGACATGCAAAAGTATTATTACATGGCTTTGTCATATTTGGCTGTTGCATTTTATCCGAGCACAAAACAAGAATTTAAGGTGACAGATCTGTAGCCAGTGCATAGTGAGACTGGCAACTTTGGATCAATATTATCCATTTATTATGTCACAAGTACAATAAACCTATATATTTTCAGATTACTACACATTCATAGATTTGTATATCCAAACTTTATTTTGCGGGATTGGAAGTTTTTTTAGATTTTATAGCATTCTTAATGACTTTGAAGGATTTTCACATTTTTCGTCCAGAAGTCCTACTAAATAATTCGTTTCAAATATATATATATATATATATATATATATATATATATATATATATATATATATATATATATATATATATATATGTCCAGGATCGAATCCAATGTTTTGAAATAGTATAAAGAAAAAGTTATAAACTTATTAAGTTGGTTCTAACACGTTCATTTTCTTTGTAGAGATTTCTCCAAAAGTGACAGAAAGGGTTGACAGAAAAAATTGCTTGGCGCCGCTACTGGATCTGATATTTTTTGTTTTATGTCTGTTGATTTTAATGGGATAGGGTGATTCCTTTCTTTGCCAGGTGAGATAAAAATTGCATAGGTTGAGCAAAACACAGTTCCGAGAAAATCGAGTTGAAAGAAAATGTTGCTTATAAATTCTTATGCATTTGTGGCTGTGATATGACACATACTCACTACTTCTGCTCAGTGTTTTTATCGTGAACATAAACTTTTAGCTTTACCTCTGTGATGTTATTCTAAAAAGTACATTCTGTGGCGTAAACCTCAAATTTTTTTTAACTTTGCAACATCAAACGTAACCATTCTTGGCTTGATTGGGTGTGGATTCACATGTGGCTTTCCATATTTGAGGCCCGGTAAGTGGATTGTGCTAATTTGTTTTTACATCAATAGAGAATTTCAAAGTAGTCAGAACAATGGTCGTGAAGAGTATGAGCTGGCCTATTCTTCTCTCAATGACTTATGGTTTCCTGTTCCCTTGAATGACCCTTGTCAGTCGCTTACATGGTTACCATGGTTTATGGACTAATGACTTGCAAACAACAACATGCTTCATTATCATGCCCATGCAAACACACCCCGTGTGATCAGCACTGCTGAAACTTTTCAGTGTAATCAAAAGTTTTGGGCTCACTTTTTTCATATAAATGTTACGTTAACACATCTGAGATTTTGGGAGCATGTAGTTTAAGTGTCAAACTATCCAAATATATTACAGCGTGATTAAAGGTTGTCCCAAGGTGCTGGCTACAGGCTTTCCACCTTAAAAAACCTGGCATATGCTATCAGATCTATGCTTGAAGCTTTTGGTCTGTATTATGTAATTTACATTTATAATTACTTTGACCCTTGTATGAACAAGAATAAAGCAAAACTAAAGGTTTACTTCACGTCAGTGTCGCTCCATGTCTAATGTTAGAAAGCCACCTATGCTGAGGCCTTTGGATGATAACTAAACTAACCTAAAACTACAAATTGCTTGCTTCATGACTTCAAATAATAATTCCATAACGATTCTGAAAACGGTAAGCTGCATACTTAAGGACTGTTAATGACCGTGATTTCTGTTGCAGAAAACATGCATTCAAATATTTGATGGCTTGAAGTTTTCTTCTAAAATCCTTATTCAAGTGGGGTCAAACCGCGATAAAATAGGCTAACACCAAGAAATAGTTAAACATATCCTACCACCAACCCCTGGCTCCACCTTTCTTATTTGTCAGGTATGTGTTAGCCTGTAACAGCAGGTGTTAATTATCACAGACTGTCACAACCTACTCCAAAATATTCTTGTCCAGTTTGAAGGGCAGAAGGAAAAAGACGCATAGATATCTGTGAGACAAAACTGGAATTGTGTGGAACAAGCTTACTTTGGTTCACTTCTATACAATTAATGCATGAGTATACATTTACTGGTGTGTGTGTGTGTGTGTGTGTGTGTGTGTGTGTGTGTGTGTGTCTTTAAAACGAGACGACCCATTTGTCTCACATCCTGAACAGAACCAAATTCGTTTTCCCACATGAACATCTCACCATCACAAGTTTCACCAAACCATATAGAACAATATGTAAATCCATAGTTAAAGATGCAATCGTCAATATTGCAGGCCGCGCCACACTTTACAGCACTTTATGCAGTAAACAAGACTGCTCCAAACATGCCCTTATATACACTAAGCGTCGTGTTTGAGATCCTATATATTCAATATTTTCCAAAATTATAAAGTTGGCACTTATTTTATTTTCAGTGCCAGAAGCAAACTTGACGTTATGTCTTCTCTTAGAAAATATATATTTCTTAGGGTAATAGATGGTAATCAGGGACAAAAATTAAACATAGACACATGAGAGTGATAAAGTGTACCACGCCCTTAAATGTGTAACCATATCTTTATTTCGTAATAATGGGGGACACTATTGAAAAAAATATCAAACATTCCATGTTTATATAATGTAATTATGTATACATGCATGTATATACATAAATACATATATATGTATATATATATACATTTATATATATACATATATATTTATATATTTATAAATATATATATATATATATATATATATATATATATATATATATATATATATATATATATATATATATATATATATATATATATATATATATATGAAATTCACTTCATAGTTGACCTACAAGAGTTGAGCATGCAAAGATATTTCTTCAGGTTTTGGCCCACACAGTTTGCGTTAGCTACAAAAAAAGTTCTTCTGGCCAAATAATTTTCTCACACTTTTTGATGAATTACTGAATTTTTATCCTCTCTCTCTCTCTGTCTGTCTCTCTTTCTCTCTCTCTCTCTCTCTCTCTCTCTCTCTCTCTCTCTCTCTCTTTCTCTCTCTCTCCATCTATTTATCTATCTCCATCTCTCTGTATGTCTCTCTCTTTCTCTCGAATGTAATAGCATCTGAAAGCAGACATCGACAATGTCATTATTAGCATTATCCACTTTAATAAAGTTTATTTTGTTTGAATATGCAAAGCTATGCACGTCTGTTTTATTTATTGTTTAGAAAGGTTTTGTTGTTGCTTGATTTGCAAGTGTTGTAAATCTTCTACCTTAATGGTCCCGACCAGCCAAGGACACATGTTTTCATTGCCCTGATTATATTAAATTTTTAAATGGGAGCCTTGTGTTCATTTGGTTATGTTACCGATTCAAACAAGCCAAATTCGTGTGATACTGCAGAGATCTGATCCTTCGACACTAAAGGACATGACGGAACGATGAAAGTTTGTCTCACTTAAGCTGATATTTGCTAAACGGCCCAATGTGCAGCGCAAGCCACAAGTTTGTAGGGGATGTGCAGTACACAACGGTCAAACATTGGTAATTTTGAATGGCTTTGCGTGGCGTTTGCTTGACAGGACATGTGGCTCAGGTCTGTACATCATTCCCTGCTGTCACCTGTTGATGACTATTAACTAATTGTTCCACGAAATTTGTCAGTTGGCTATATCTCTTGCCTTTCTTGCTTAGTCTATAGCACGATGTAAGTGTCATCCGCTGTTTATAAAAAATGACAAATTCCGCCTGAACTCATTGAGTACTAACAACAACAAAGTACGTGGTCACTTAAGTTATCCTAGAAGTTCTGTATTCAGATTCATCATAAAAAAATTAATTAAAAATACCAGCATGTCTACATCTCCACGTGAACAAAGAATGGTCAGGGTCAGCAGCTCACCTCCATGTATTGCGCTCCGAGTGCACCCAGGAAAGCTGTTGACAAAGTCCCTAACCACTAAGTGGTCCAGGTCAGCAGCTTACCTAGACGTATTTCGACCAAAGGGTGCCGAGGAAAACTGTTGACTCACTCCTTAAGCACTGAATGTTGAACCAAAGGGGTCAGAATACATATTGCTAAAGTTGCACATATTCCTGTTTCCGAAAGGTTAACAAACAGTAGCTAATAATATCTGTTCAAAGGATATCTTTCAGATGTGGAAAGCGAACCAAAGAACAAGAAGGATTTGGTGTCTTCGACTTCGGCCATCTGAGTCCATTACAATTATTAGCAGAGCGTGCACAAACATGGACAGCCACAAAAAGGTGCTTGAATTATTGACTCTCCTTTTTTCACTACCTCACCCATAACCACTTGAGTACCTTATAATTCAAAGCAGCCATGCAAAGCCAGGACGGCCACCAAGAGGTGCCTCAATTATTAAATATCTTTTGCTCGTGTGACGCACGTTCGGAGGATACTATTAATTACTCGGTGAAGGAGATCAGGGTTCAGGAGATACACTGTTGGATGACATCTGTATCTCCTGAGGATGAAGGCCTCACGAGATACACATGTCATCTGCTAGTGTATATTTCTGTAAATTGGGCTCCTTTACGGAGTAACGATTTTATCTATGATTATTATGGAACTGACAAAATTATTTCCTCCCTTGATAACGAGGGACACCTGCGGCTTGCAGCTGCCATGCATCGTCACTGTCGTTTGCAAAACTCTAGAGCCGGGCATCACCGTTCCAGAGTGAGGCTATCCGAAGATACGGAATCAAGCTGGGGATACGGACTGATACACCCGGCGCGTGCAGCATGTTTTAACCAATGACGTTACTTGTTAGTTACCAAAACGAGATAATATATGGGATGCTTCACCTCAGCTACAACATACCTAGCTGATACAATTTGACTTATGGGGTCCAGTTTACCTAAGTATTTTTCTTATATAGACGAACCTGTCAACACTAATTTGATTGTTAAATACTAAATCCTAAAATTTGACCAAACAGATTCAGTGTCCTGCTTATCTGCAAAATTGAATGGCAATATCAAGAAGCAAGCTCAAAATACCTTTGATAATTGGTACCTACTATGAAAATATTCATGGCACGCACAAAGAATACACAGCTACAAGTAAAACGTCATTTGTAAAAAAAAAAGAAGAAGAAGATGAAGAAGACGAAGAAGAAGAAGAAGAAGAAGAAGAAGAAGAAGAAGAAGAAGAAGAAGAAGAAGAAGAAGAAGAAGAAGAAGAAGAAGAAGAAGAAGAAGAAGAAGATGGATGACACAACCTTCTCTATGAGAAGAACCGCTATTGAGATACATTTCTGGTAAGACACTGATGACTGAAAGGTATTTGAATAACTAGTAATTTTTTGCTCCCATATATGCATCACAATATTTGCCTACCGACGAAGTAGGTAGCATGTGCAGATCACAGTTAGAATGCACTGTTTCTTCCAAGCAACGTAACTCAGCTGAGGTCACAGTCTATAGTCAAATAAGGACCTTAGTAAAGCATCAGTAGACATAGACATATCTTTATTTAAAGTCGGGTATGGTATATGAACATTAGCCAGAGGCTACTAATGCCGACTAGTTACAATGACTAAGGGTAGAAAATATGACTATACACACCTCATAAAACACAAATGTATAATAGTTTTGAATAGATTTACCTGTAAATATATAATGTAAAATGTATAATGTATCCTTACCGTAATATGGGCAATATCAATGTGAGTCTGTCTTTTGTATCATTATAATAATAAAAATAATAATAATAATAATAATAATAATAATAATAATAATAATAATAATAATAATAATAATAATAATAATAATAATAATAACATTATAACTATAACGAATAAAAGTTATAATGATGATAATATAACTATCACAAATAAAAATAACAATAATGATAATGCTAATAATAACTTATTGAACCATATACGCAGAAGAAAGATAATAGGTCAAGCGAGATAAAAAGCAGTAATAAAGTAACTATGAACTGTATCATAGAAATGCAATTCCAAATCTTGACAAGTCCATCAATATAATCATCACCACATATAAGAGCAAGACTTGATAGGCCATCAAGAAAAGCATTTTTCATTGAATTTTTACAGAGGATACGATGTCATGTTGACAACATAGAAATACTCACTATATGAAAAATAGAAGTGGACAACAGTTTTGAACTATATCAGAGAAGCTACACCGAAATTCTGAGCAAAAACGAACTATCCATGATCAAAACCCTTCTATCATCAAACAAACCAGGTCGAGATCCAAAAGTTCAAGGTTGGCATACCAACAACTTAATGATATTTTTATATATCAGTCAATGAGTATGAAGTGCAGTAGGAAGGAATACATCTCAATTCTGACTTCAGACAGGTTCCAATCATACTAGCAATTTAAATCGATTTTATGCTAGCAACTCTCCACTTTATTAATTATATTTGTGTCTTTTGTGCAGAGCCAATTACTAGTTGTCATTACCCTATTCCCCAGTCCGAACTCTTTGGTCTCCATAAACTAACCTGTCCCTGTCTTACCTATATACATGTGGAAGTACTATCGTCCATATTGCACATGTTCCTCTGTAAAAGTTTGACTGTATTAGCCCAAATAAATTGATGGGTCTTTAGCAGGAAACTACTCAGAACATGTTTAAGAGCCTATACCCGTACATGTCTCTCTGAGTAGCGGCTCTTAGTCTAAGCTAAATATTCAGCAAAGACAACCCACATAATTAATGAATAAATATAAACGCGGTAAATGTTGAATTTGCTGAATACGTGAAGTTTTGCTTATAAATGCAGAGCTTCATTATGAAAGAAGAATACCTGTCAAACTAACCACAATTACTAAATGTGTATAGTAGAGGTTCATATAAGAACAATTTGACTCACTTTATATATCGCCACACACACACATTGTTTAAAATGGTTGTTACCATTTTTTAGGTTCACATATTTATCACATTTTATATAACATCTCAAATCCACTGGGTATCTATCTAAAAAATTTTTACTATTACCCAGAAACTTTATCTTCGAATATTCCTATCCTACAATTTTTAAACAGCGATAAATGACCAAAGTACAAGTTGTCGAAATCTGTTCATACTCTAGCAAAGGCAATTAAACTTGAGACAGACACCATAAGCTGGCCCGACTGGAATATTACTATCCATATGAGGGTAATTCAATATGTAGAATTCAAGATCATCAAGTTTGTCATATAATTTAAACTTCAACTCACCATTATCACCACACATTATTAAGTCTAGAAATGAACATTCCATGTCATTTTCTGTATTTTTTTTTTATTCCACATCAGAAGGGTTTATTTGTGAAATATGTTCTCAAAAGCGTTTATAATTGATGCTAGATGGTCAATATTGCTAAATGTCAAATTTAAAACGTTTTTCATGAAATTTCAATTTTAACAGCTTAAGAAGAAATTTATTCTCACAGTAAAATAGATACAAAATGGCCAAAAGAGCTGCACAAATGGTGATACCCATTGGAATACTAATCGTCTGTCTAAAGATAGAATCTGCAAAACTGATGCTATATAGTATCAATCAAAAAGTTCAACAACTCATCAAACTGCTCATGTTCAAATGCAGATGGCCATCTTCAATATTATAATCAAAAAATGCACCTTTATAAGAAATGATCAATCTGTGAATTTCCTCTTTTTTTCTGATATGTTTTGGAGGTAAAGGAGTGGTGATAAGGTGGGGGTCATCTCCATCACCATGCTAATAAACAGGTAACACGGTTTGGGGGTCTTCAAGTCCTCTCGCAGGACTGTGACCACAGTCCACAAATCATCGGACAGTTGAAGGACAGGCGAGTGATTTAATCAAATGAACCATCAAATGAAGGCAGTAAAATTAATACATCACGATCTAGCCTATCATTCACAGCTGAACATTCCATAATATCTGATGCCATAAAAAGATGTTACCCTTCTGTCAACAAATTATCTGTCCATATTACTGAAGTGTGGGGTGAATGAGGCTGAGCCAGGTATTCAGATAGTTGTTAAGGCAGTGTGGTTGTAATAGCCAACAATGCAGCAGGTCTTTTTAACAATATAGTAAAATAACAGGAACGACTACAAAGTTGTGACAAAACTAGAAAAAAATAAGCCTAGTTTTTGAAAGGACCTAGATATATATTGTTCAGATAAAAATGAACCTTCGCGTTTTCATGAACACGTGAAGTTCACAAATATTTAACCCGTGGCACCCATACATATTTATTCCATCATAAACCAGTGATGATATTTGTATCAGGGAGAAAATTGTTTTTGACATCTCACGTATCAATGCTCAGTGTGAACTTCAGCCTTAGGTAATTATGGTGTGACCAGTGTCCTAGAATTATGTGTTGGTACAATGCTACGAGTACTAATACAGCCGATAGTGTTATAACTTATACAGCTGACAGTGTTATAACTCACTTCTTGTGCAGCGTCGGCAGTGACGATATAACACAATAAGACCACATCACTTATCAATGGGAGATTAAACATGAATCAAGATATACACTTGCATAAAATATGTACCACTCCAAAGCATGTATTCTTCAGAAATAGTTTATGCGACATGGGGGTCAGTTAAGATGCTGTTTTGCTGTGTATGCAGGTCCTTCCAATTACACTTGAACGACCTTGATTATGTTCCCGTTGCATTTATGGCCTCGATTTGCCTCCATAAGTTGCATAGCCTTGATTTGCCCTCGCTACATACGGGCAATTGATTTGCACCCCTTACATCCGTGGTCTGAATTTGCCCTCATTACATGCATGACCTTAATTTCCCATGGTTACATGCACGCCTCCGGGAATGTTATTGCTTGTAAATATTTTATTTTCTCGTTTTAATTAAAACCTGCTGAAAATGTAAATTGTATTTCATATATTATTTTTCTTCCGTAATTCAATTATTGGAAAGTATATTTATGCACCGTCATTCTTGGTCGTGATTGTATAAAAGACCCTTTTATGACCAAGCAGGCAGCACTTGACTGTGGTCATTTCCATAAGTATACTCATTTGCATAATAACATTTTCCTAAAAACGTCTGTTGAAAACATAGCAAATTTATGTAAACAAACACTGTCAAATGCTGTCATCTGATGCCTTAAATTCCACTTTTAGCGACCGGCTAATTAACAATGGGCATGACACCATTGAAGGTCCACTGTAATTAGGGTGTGTGACAACACTTGAGCTGTTTGATACTAACTGCATATGAGGCATTTTATGTTACCGTTCCCAGAAGTCCCAGTGCAGAGGGTCATTTGCTTTGAAAGGGCAGCAAAAGCACACTGATGAATTAACTATATTATACGATATGTGACAGGTGAAGATAAATCAGGAATAAAAGTGAACCACTTATATTACTTTTTGGGCGAATCTTGAAGTGTTGTACTATGTTACAGTGGCAATACATTTACAAGAAAACTTGCTGTTTCAAATAACAGCTATCTCTTCACCTCAGTCCAATGTTAGTCTAACTGTGCATGGCTTCCAATTCAGCCAAATATTTGGGTCTGCATAAGGTTCATTTTTTGTACAAACTCAAGCGCATAACGTATTTCGTACCAGCGCTTGAGATCCTATATCTTGCTACCATGCAGGCTACAGTAACAATCCAGGGCCTGGGAGGTAGAGTTATATTGCGGTTCGAATCCAGTGAGCCACACTATACTAAATTGACCCTACACTAAGACTTGAGGACCTCGGAATGGAGTTACAGTAGCCAATAGAGCAGGATGTAACTAAGACGTCAGGATCCAACCTGGCGGCATGAGGGCGATTCAAAAATTCCCCCCTCATTACATATTGAATAGGCCATAACCTATTGCATTGACATAAATAGGTCGATTCTGATCTTGCACCCGGTCTATAAAACCTACTGGTAAACTGGAATACGAAGATTTAGCAATATATAGAATGAGGTCAAACAATAAAGTATTCCCTATGAGAAGGTACCCTTAGGATGATCCAGCAATTTCTGCAAACAGTTCAAAATTACGTGTTCTCTGTTTGAGCTTTCAGTGGATTGTAAGTCCATAAACTGTAAGTTAGTTTATAACAAATGAGCCAATTAGTAAGGATTTCCACATAGTCATGTTTTGTGTAATACATAAGTGACGCATGAACATTTCCATGCTACTTTTGCTTTTGAACGAGTGACAAATCCCATCCTTTAAAATCATGATCACACCCTATTTTTCAATATAACCTGCCAAATTCACATTTATAGCTTGACCAGACTGCCCACTTGGTAGTAGTAGGAGTAGCAGGCCTAACAAATAAAGTAATTTTAATTACATCTGAGCTAAGACACCCCCCCCCCCCTTATTTCACAAGGAATATAACCAGGCCTGCCAAATATCTTACCAATCAATCAGCCTACCCCCAATCAACTACTCTCAGCCATCTGATTTGGATTTGACTCGAAATGGCCGCCATTCAGGGTATTTGATCAAGGCCACAGTTCGCACTGCTAGGACTAAATTGACCTGTATCACGAAATTCGAAGCAAATGCAGAGCATATTTTAGGTCTAAAATTCAAGACGAGACTGGCCTCGGAAACGGATGATGATAATGAATTTTACAATGCAGGCAAGCGTCATCAATATGAGCAAGAAATGTAGTTGCTCATGTGTGTTAATTAAATTGTATACAACGGTGACGTTGCTTTTGTGCGGGAACTAAGAACTGTTTCTTGCCTAGCCGTGTCATCAACCCTTCATTTGATTTATTACCATATGCGCAGGCCAGACATTGTTCTCCATCCATTTAGCAGATTGAAGTATATTATCACGCATGCGCGCCAGGCAAATGACATTTTATTTTACCCCATAATCACACTTAGAACATTGTGGTGCAACTGGCCAAACAACGATTTACATTAGATGATGCAAACATGCATAATCAACAGCATCAAGACAAAATAGCACACCTATTTATACAGTGGTACCTGCTGTATGCAACCACTGCCGTAACCAGCTGCATTGCTTTTTTGTGGTCACTATGCTCAGACATAGGAGTCAATTTCCTTGTAAAATTTACCTGTGGGGACAGGTCACCTGCAGTGTGTGGCCATTTTTTCTTGGCAGAAGGGGTGGCCACATACAGCAGGTACCACTGTATTTGCATAAACAGGGATGCACACAACTGTTGGGGGGCATGAAAAAGCTTATGTGTGAGGATATGCTCATTTTGAACAAGAGGGGTCACACCATAACTCGAGATTTTATTCTCGGTAGCAGAACTACGATAACTTCTGTAGCGTTTTACAAATCTCACCAAATCTATTTTCACATTACAACAAGAAAATTGTGATACAAATTTTTGCTGGATATCTTTGCTCAGGAATAAAAACTCCGTTCACAGACAACATTGGTAGAACATGTGTATGAATACCCGATAAGCTACCAATGGCTCTCTTTCTCTTTCACTTGACGCACATAAGCGAATCGTTTGGTACATCATCTGATCGCCAGAGTAATATTATGCACACATATAGAAACTGTTCCTGATACGACGAGTCATAATGACAGTCAGGCCAACATTTGTAGATACTGGAAACTATATTGTTTCTCCACATGATGCGTTTTGTAATCACATATTCACTCTGCTGTTTGGTAGATTAGCCTGCCATTGTATTTAGCCCTCCATGCTGTGTACTGGAGTAATAAACTACGTGGTTTTCCCCCCTTCCCCCCCCCCCATGGTAGAGCTTAGCCCAAGACCAGCCAGAAATGTACTAATTGTGCATCTGTTACCATGAGACCTGCAACTGACAAACATAATCGATGATCAATGTGACCATTTTTGTTTTCATGCCATAGTTCTCTGTAGTAATCAATCCATTCGTTTCAACAAAATGGGCTATAAAGGTTCTGTCATATATTATGGAATTTTCATTAATCCTTGTCTTTAATTTATCCTTGAATTTTAGCTCCCCTGGACATGATATCGGAAATTTACTGCAACTACAAATGAGGCAGACAGATACCAACCACAGGAAACAGATAACAGAGTCACCTCCAAACGACCAGAACAAACTTCAAAGAAAAGTGCTGGCGTGCCCACCTATTCCCTCAAATAGTCCGAGCGACTCCCCGTCTGTGGACCTTGATATCTATGAAGGTCAATTTTTACATCCAGAAACTACTGGGCCACAAACCAAATCATCCAACGTGCGTACTCCAACCTCCGACCCAACAGTGCATATCGTTGACGTCACTGAGGAAATGACGCGCAAAGCTGTGTTGATGATTCAGTTTCCACAAGTACAAAGAACAGTTCCGCCAGAGTCTTCAGCCTCCCGACATGTTGGAACTACGGTGTAGACAACCATGTCAGCTAAGTAGTAGTTTATGGAAAGACTGACAGTGACAAAAGGTGATATACTGCATGCATAATTTCACCCCGTTGATGTTTTCCGTTCAGAAGAGCACATGGAGCTGGAACTAGCCCTGGAAAGCACTGTTAACTATGGCAAGCCGACCGAACTGAACTTATAAAACTGTTTTAACGTTTCAGTATGTGTGCCATATGGTCAAATTGTTAGTTTTCTGTGATATGTTTGCCTTGTTACCAATCAGCCCCGGAACATTATGTTTTACCCGCTGCAATGTATGACAAAACTTCCCTTTTTCATTGTCAGAACATTACAAGGATGACATATCAAAAGTCAACACGTTTTGTTTCCCGCCAAGCTGTCTTTGTGATAGCAACAACATGACCACCAACATATATACTAATAAAACCTTTTGGCGCCAGCCTTAGGCATCCAGCGCCGGCCGCCGGCATTAGGCGGCGACCAGCGGCACTGCCGCTCTCTGCCACAGTCTGCCGCCGAAGATAAGTGGAGAGCTTTTGGGATCAGCGGCACTCGATGGGAATCAACGGCAAACATCACCAGCCCCTTTTTTATTACATTTCTGCCGATCTGTGCCGCTACGCAAAATAAAAAAAAAAATGGGTGGAACTTAAAACCGGGCAAGTTACTGAAGAGTACTACATCAAATATTTCTATGTATATACCAGCTCTGCATCTTAGCCCAAAATCGGCCGATGCATGATATTTGCGTCCATGTGCGTGTGTAAGTTGAATTAATGTGTATGTAAATAGGACTAAAAAGATAGACCAACTGTGCTAAAATTGCAATTGATTTCCCCGTTTATACATGTATGTGTCTATATATACATTACCCAAAGAATAAATGAAACCATTTCTGCTACTTGCTAATATACCATGCATCAGCAAACGCTGGGCTAAGATGCCTCATACATGTATTTGTTTTTGTTTTAATTTTGACAGAGCTGGTATATATATGGAAACATCTGATGTGGTATTCTTAAGTTACTTGCCTGGTTTTAGTTTTTCACCATTTTTATTTTATTTTACATGCAATAGTAGGCAGCATTTACAAACATGCGGCAGAGAGCAGAAGATGGCGGCAGAGAGCGGCAGAAATGTTATCAAGAGGAGCCTACCGCCGTGTGCGCTGGTCCCAAAAGACCCCTTCCTATCCTCAGCGGCAGACTGCGGTGGTGGCGCTGCTCGCCGCCAAATGCCGCTGGATGCCGCAGCCTGCCGCTAAAATTGTACCATCTGCAGCCGAAAGTTTTATTAGTGATATATATATATATATATATATATATATATATATATATATATATATATATATATATATATTTATATATATATATGTATATATATATATGTATATATATATATATATATATATATATATATATATGTATGTATATATTGATACAAAATTCTAACATTTATTTTTTTTTCTATGTCAAACAAGATTCATTTGAGGATCAAATGCTTGATGTACACAGTGGGATTTGCATTTGTTGCACCGGCCGGGAATGCAACTGGGGCATCACTCCCGGTTGACAATACAAAAACCATTGACGAAGGCTTTCCTGCCATTATGACGAGCGAGGCAACTCAATGACCTGGCACAGATGTATGAGACATATAGGTCATGAACCGCGACTTGATTCACTGGATGCCCCGTAAAACTTAATCTGAGTTCAACCATCCGGCCCCCGATATTTTGAGGTATCAAAGTCTTGAGCAGACAACCCTCAGAATATAAATGACATTAACAAACAAGGTGCTTCACGAAGGGAGGATCCTAAATCAATTGGCTCCTCGTGTGATATGCCACAATAGGAGTTTGAACATTTAAGGTTAATATACCGGTGATTGCGAATAACTGCAAGCCAACTTTATTCTTGTCGACCTAACGTTGAGATGAGAATGTCCTTCCGATTGTCGATCGGACGTGACATCTTTGTACCTGCAAGGCAAGCCTTGAGACTGCTGATCTCTGTCCGACAAAGAGGTGTTTGTATGTACATGTGTATTGTAACGTTTGCTGCTTTTCACAGGTGTTCTCATTTGATGTGACCAGATTTGCAGTTACCATGAGGTAATGCGTTTGCATTACCTTATCTCTGTTAGTTAAATTAGTTCAATTTTCTGACGTGCCAGTTTGAGGTCCTTTGTTGCATTACAGGTGCCCTTTTTTAAAGTAATTGTATTAAAGTGTCAGTTCAGTTTTGCCCTGTAATGTGTGGTTGACCTTTGTGATGTTGGCATAACAAAGTGTGGGCGTAAGATCTTCAGTTATAGCTACACCTTGATTTTATGAAATTGGGAAGAAGGATGACATGAATATGGGGCGATGTTGGTCAGCTTCGTCCACAATATCCAGAAGAATCGTACCGACCATTACGCAAAATGTCCAATAGGATGCTAATTAAGCCATTTGCGTTCTGATATAACATGCAACAACCGCAATTTTTACCGAGGATATATATGGTAGGTGATTGATGCCATAAATACGATATTTCTAACACATGTCATTAGACGTACACGTCTGCTTAATTTTATAAACGTGTGCGACAAAAACAGCTCGTATATACCTTTTTAAACACACCTCAGCTATGGATACATGAAATGTCATTATATAGCTCGTGTTTGATTATTAAGAAACGCCACGGTGCTACCAAACGTTAGCAAATGCTAGACACGGACAGGTTACAAAAACCTGACCATTTTGCTCGAATAGTCCAACTGACCATTTTGGCAAGTATAAGTTGTCATTTAGGAAATTGCCAAAACATTTTTTTTTAAAAAGTCACAGGCATAATACAGTTTAAAAGCGCCCTTTGTCCTACCTATCGCATCTAGTCTCAGAACGAAGGGATTTTCGAAGCTTTTAAGCATCGCTATGCATCTCTGTATTATATCTTGGGAAAGCCTTGATGAAAGTCCATGATGCACTGTGCCAGTTATGTTGGATATTGGAGCGATAAAGGCAGGAATTTTTGTACCTCGGCCAGGCATGGAAGTCACCGTGTTGATCTCTGGATATCAGCAAGGTTACGGCCTGGTGGAAGAAAATAAAAACACTTTTCACTCGGAACCTAGGCGCATGCTTACACATCTTGAGATTGATGGTTTAATTCATGAATGTGTCTCGGATCTTTAAAAGAATTCCGTGCATATTCTCGCGTTCATGGCACAACTCATTTACGTGAACTCTAATGGTGGGGAATACTTGCCACAATGCGGTAATCCTAACGCATGTCAAACACATTTGTCTGTTGGGCGTGTGCTCAAAGTCATTGACCTGTTTAGTTATGGCATGCACAGCCGGGGTGCCCGAGATTCGGCCACCGAAGCAAGCTGACCAAATCTCGTGTATCAAGGCCGTGTATGAATGACGATTTTAACCTATATTAAAGTATAGTTAGGCATTAATGCCTCTCTGTATAATGCCAAATCTTCCTCGTCGGCAAAGCGGTGCTTCTTTGCCATTGCAAACATTCGTTGTCTGCTTCAAAATGAAAACGAGATTACATTGGTGCAGAATTTTAAGCTCCGCCTACCGTTGTATACGAATATTAGACAGCACGCCAGCACCAAGGCCGCTTACTGTCTACTACGAAATTTGGAAAACGACCCTTATCCAATCAGTGCACTCTATTTGCCTTTCATATATGATAAGAATTATTATCCCTATCATTTTCCCTCTCATAGTAAACTTTGCAAGTACAATGTATACTGTCATTTTGTGGCATGCAGGGTTATGGCCGAGAGGTACACTACTTGCTGCGGTAGCCAAATCTTGTGTACCACGGCCGTGCATGCAATGGTGATTTCATCTCATGTTAAAATAAAGTGACGCATCAATGCTTGTTTTTTAAACGCCAGATCTACCTCGTCGGCAAATTGGCAGTTGTTTGCCATTGATAACATTCGTTGTCACTTCAAATTAAAAACTAGGCTACTGTATCACAATTTTTTAAACTCCGCCTATCGTGGTATAGGAATTTCGTACACCACGGCACAGCGCCTAGGCATGCCTAAGTTCTGAGTTGTTCGAAATTTGGAAAACCATCTTTATCCAATCAGTGGACCATTGGCCTTAAATATGAGATATTTTGTAGACACGCGTCCAACAAACTCATCTCTTGCATATTGTTTTTACTGACACACGTTAGAAAGATCACATTTATGACACTGAATTCTCACCATATGTGTAGGCCTAGTTCGCTCTTCCCGCCTCTCAGACGAAGGCCTGATCACATGTCTGTGAAAAAGAGGTTTTCGCAAGTGGATCATTTCGCGGAACTACCAAGTCATTAGTATCGCTATTCCTGCAGTATGATCAAAACAATTTTGTCTGAAAAAGAAGCAACAGAAAAGCTTGGATTCAATTGTAATCATTTTCATTCAGTTTTTATTGAAAATTGCAAACTTTCCATTGGATATGAAACAACATGGCGGAAGACAAGACAGAGTCCTAATGTTCTCAAGTGAAAGAGCAAAATCAGCATTTCGGAATCGTATTTTAAACTTTTGGTCCATAGATTACAGCATTTTTACCGCCGTCTAAAGTGGCAGAGATAAATTGATATAAAACGCTATCAGTGTGAAAAAATAGCAAGGAAAATGGATTTCGTTCTGTTAAAAGTGCTTAATATTTGTAAAGACAAATAAATACAGGTGGCCCTTTTTATATTTCCTTTATTTACCAACATAAAACGCCCACCAGCGTCATGAGAATATACCTCTTTGCTCTTTGTCAACGTTTTACAAACGTGATCAGCAAAGAATTCGTTTTGCACTTTTTTTTTCGTGCAAAAAATTATGGTGTTGTCATGAATCAAGATCGAGAAGTATTTTCACATTGATATAACCGTATGTATATTTAGAATTGACATAAACTTTTCACTTTTTTGAGTTCTTGTCGGAATCATGTGACATGTGGTTTTTCTGTGCTATCTTATGTTAATATATTTTATTGTAACAATCAATTTAGATATTTTTCCATACTATTAATATATGTGTTTCTACTGAATATAGACGCGTTTGCGGTGGATCATGGTTTAGTTGTTTTGTAATTTGCTGTTACTTAGATTAATCATCAAAGGGGTATGAAATCTGAGAATTATACTTTAATTTGTGACACCTGATTTTTCATCTATCTAAGATCGCTTGGGAGGGCGGAAACTACGTCTCTGGCATTTAGGCACATGGAAATGCATTGTTTTGTTCACTGACAAATTCTGCTTTTTATGTGTGCCTCGTGGCTGCAGACACATAAGCTTATGATCTGGCCACAATCGCGTTATTTGTCACTATTTGATGTAAAAACGTGATACGAGCTTCTGTGCATGCTTTCACACGAAAACGGTTTCAAGACAACCCATTTTTGTACTCTTTCCGGTATCACAGCCCGAGACATGACAGTAAGCATAGTACTATTGTTTGACATAGGATACACGCTTTATGTTTAATAAGCTAAATTCATATGGAGAGTTCTGCTTTTTTTCAGATATGTACACCTGGACAGTGTTGCAACTGCCTGGGTGATATGTTGACTGTCGGCCAGTGTTTGTTAGGTCAGCTATAGCTCATTACCAATATATTTGTCGTATTTTATCATGGCACCGCAAAACCATGTAAAGTAAAACAAAAAACAAAAACACACACAAAAAGGCCCCTGTTGCAAGTATTTTCAAGGCAGTCGATGTTTTGTACAATTTTGTATTTATCGCCACCCAGTATGCGCTACTGTGCCATAACCTAATTTGTAAACTCAGCTTTTGTATAACTTTGTATTCCACTCAATATTTTATTGTATTGTAGCATGATTCAGAATATGACTGATGAAGTGCATCTGCATCACAGTAGAGAAAATACTAGTTCAAGTTGTATGTGCTCAGTATATGATGCATTTATGTATCAGATATCTTGAGATATTAGTTGCTAGGTGGAAATATTTGGTACAGTTCCCAGCTCACTATCATAGTTTTCGCTGGGAGTTGTGGTTTTTATCGATACATTGCCTCTAAGTGTCTGTATCTCGTTAAGTTACATTGAAAAATTAGAGTGCATAATTATGATACAAATTACATCTCAAGCAATGGATTTGAAGACCTCTGTTCAAAGTAGTTGGAGGCCCGGGATCCAAGAGGCCTGGGAACAACGGAGCCTCGGAATTATGGAACCTGCCAAGTATGGGGCCTGGGAACGATGGAGGCAGCAAACTACAGGGACATGGATAGATGAAGCCTTGGGACATCAATATTTCCACTTTCATATTAGCATAACATTTTAGAAAGAGATTTTATATATTTATATATTTCGAAAAATATCTTGTGTAAAGAAAACAGACTTGTCTGAACGTTCTATATACAATAAGACATAATAAGTACTTATGGTGCTGAAAAGTGTATTTTGTGGAAAAACATAATAAAACAATATTGTGTACTTACGTCTGACAAGTCTCCCTATGTATCTGACCACATAGTGTGTTCATACCTATCTACCAGCCTACTTGTCTTCCTACTCATCTATCTATCTATCTATCTATCTATCTATCTATCTATCTATCTATCTATCTATCTATCTATCTATCTATATATCTATCTATCTATCTATCTATCTATCTACCTACCTACCTACTTACCTACACATCCATTCATCCATCCATCTATCTATCTATCTATCTATCTATCCCATGTGTTATTCAAATCCTTCATTTTTTGTGTATTGCAAAACTGATTAAAGAAAAGGGCATGTTAAAAGATTCCGTTTGAGTTGTTTTTCAGACCGCTTGCACATGTTTGAGCTAACAAAAAATCGGTTTTCGGCTGTTCCTTAAAAAAGCCTACCCAGCCTTGCATTTGACGTGATCGAGATAGGGCAAAGACAACAACAAAAAAGTCAGGCCCCTACCTTTGGTGGCCGATGTGAGGGCTTCAATGCCGACATTGATCTTTGGCAAAATACCCATCCATAGAGTTAGAAAATATGTGGCGTCATTTAGTGCATGCTAACTTTTATTATGAATCGCATTTTATAACCTTACATTGAAGTAAAATGCAGGAAAAAAACCAATTTCGTACTCATAAATAGCATCAGAGAAACTTTTATTATGTTCAAAATATAAAGAAGTTAACTATGTACACGCAAAAGGTCTAAAAGCTAGCTATTGAGCAAGCAATTCAACAAAAAAATATACTTGTGGTATTCGTGTCTCACATAAGCATATATTCAAAATGTAAATGAAAAATTGTTGCCCACATGACCAACTTAAAAAAGAAAAAACAACAGTTTAAGGAATATTTTATTTATTTACTTATTTATCTATCTTTCTATCTATCTATCTATCTATCTATCTATCTATCTATCTATCTACCTATCTATCTATCTATCTATCTATTTATTTATTTATTTATCTGTGCTTATTTGTATTCATTTTTAGTATGTGCTAAAACAGGGTAAACATTCTGAAATAATGTGATTTAGAATGTTTCATGAAAAAGGACCGCTTAAGGTGACAAATTTCATATCACAACAATAAAAAATAAATCATACTATTTGTTTCCTGAGGTAAATACTAAACGGGGTTGGAAATTCCTGGGACTAAGAGCAAATTTTGTTCGAAGTCCTTCTTTTGACTTTGCATTAAACATAAAACGTCAACACACTGTACTGGACAGGCCACAAACCTAAATTACAAATGAATAGAAGCTTAAATTTATTAATTTGAATAATGCATTCAAATATTTAAGTCCATGTCAAAACTAAATCAATACAACCAAACTGAAATTTATTATTGCTATCATGAAGTACTATTTTTGTCCAATCACCAGTGGCAAATCTGTAATAACAGGAACCGTAAATATACACTCTCAATGGTAATTATCTAAGACTGCTATATGGAGATGGTTTCGCACTGCTACACAGTGATCTAACACTACTACAGGGTAATGATATCGTACCACTACATGGTGAAGTTCTCGTACTATTACATGGTAATGTCGTACTACTAAATGGTGATGGTCTGATACTGCTACTTGGTGATGTTCTCATATTACTACATGGTGATGGTCTGATATTACAACATGGTGATGGCTTCATATTACTTCATGGTGATGATCACATACCACTACATAGAGAATGTCTCATACTTCTGCATGGTGATAGTCTCATACTGATACATGGTAATGGTATCATATTACTACATGGAGATGGTCTCATACTACTACATGGTGATGGTCTCGTACTACTACATGGTGACGGTCTAATATTACCGAATGGTGATGGTCTCATACTACTAAATGGTGATGGTCTCATACTACTACAAGGTGATGGTCTCATACTACTACATGGTGATGGTCTCATACTACTACATGGTGATGGTCTCATACCACTACATGGTAATGGTCTCATACCACTACATGGTGATGGTCTCATACTACTAAATGGTGATGATATAATACTACTGAATGGTGATGGTCTTATAGTACTACATGGTGATAGTCTCATACTGCTACATGGAGAGTGTCTCATAATACCATATGGTGATGATATCAGACTGCTACATGATGATGGTATACTACTCAGTGCATGCTGATTATCTCATACTACTACATGCTGATGGCCTCTCAATGCTACATGGTGATGGTCTCATACTACTACATGGTGATCTCATACTAATATACGCTGCGATTATTGATGATGTGATTTCCATAAAGAGTAGAAGTCTCCGTTGATTGGTGACACAAACAGGCACCACCTGCTATAAGTATATTAAAAATAAAAAAGTTGTTCTTATCAACAAATTCCGCAATTTGAATTTGGATCAGCAATAATCTTAACTAGGCATGACGATAGCTAAACTAAATGTGAATTCAGTAAACATTTTACAGCAATGGTTGCTATCAGCTGTTAATATACAAACACATACCTTCACGTTTTCAGCAACAATCATGATCTGGATTTCAGAAAAAAGGAAATGCTTACGATTATAATATACAGGAAAGTCTGTCAAAATTCTCGTATCCATATCATGATACATTCGCTAAGAGATTATAACAACAGATCGGGGGCTGCATATTCACGAAGAAACTCAGCAACAAAAAAAAAGTTGTGTAAAATAAAATACGAATAAAATACAATGTAAATTAACATTCATTTGAAAAATCCACATTAACTGTGAATATTTTCGCACTGTTTTCGAATAGTGTGGTCGTAATTTCAAAGGACTTTTTCGTAAGTATGAATGCAATGTTAACTCTATACAGACAAACTTGGAATCAACAACATGCAACATGGGCCAGGCAGATGTGCTAATAGCTGGTGTAACATAGACAAGCTACCTTTCGGCTGGACTAGGAGCACCTGTTGTCACCTGTGGACTTATAAAGGCTGACCCTAGACCCTGAGGTCTGTGACAAGTCATTCAATTATTTAAATGCATATCAGGCTACTTTTAGCCAAATCACATAAGTATACTTAGAGCGTTGCTGAGGCTACTGCACGTGCAGGCAGGAACAGTCCAGCTTGGACATGCTTTCCCCTCATCCCGTTCCCAACCCCATCCCCACCCGTATCCTACCCCCACTTCCCACCCAACTTGCGGTATTGCAATAGAAAGCCGGTAACATTTTTTGTAAGCATGTTAAAGCGCTAGCAGTCTAGCTTTAACTACTCGCACATCATGGTTTAGCCTACACTATGTGAAAAATCAGAGAATTTTATATATATATATATATATATACATACATATATATATATATATATATATATATATATATATATATATATATATATATATATATATATATATATATATATATATATATATATATATATATATATAAAGTCAGCTTTATCTTAACAGAAAATGTACTCATACCAAGCTGGTAAACATCTCACAGCGAGACATGCATAATTACATAGATCCTAATAACAAGCAATTACTTACAATTTCCAGTGTCCATGTCCGATAGTTTCCACCCTAAAAGCCCCAGCACCAAAACCAAAGATTAAACATATCCCAATGTATTAATTATCATGGTGGCCAAAACCTGGAAAGCGTAAGGCTAATCAATAACAAAGCAAAGCCAGATCCAGGCCTTTAACCTTTTGAAATAGAAATTCATTAATGGATTCGTGAGTGTGGAATAGGAACTTAATCCTCTTTGAGTATATATACGAAACTGAAACTCTCACATTAATAGACTATCAAACGCTTACCGTCCCACAAAAAACCCTAATCCAATCGCATAGCTCTACTAAGTATCCTGACCTGGACAGTATTGACCCATTCTATTTCCATACCAGCTTAGCAATATTTTCAGTCTCTTCGGTGCGCCAAGAGAAAATAAGCCTAAATTACACGTACATTATAGCGTAGCCAAAACAATATAAAGAATAAAGGGGAGTCATATATATATATATATATATATATATATATATATATATATATATATATATATATATATATATATATATATATATATATATATATATATATATATATATATATATATATAAAAGGTAATAGCATGCTTTGTTGACGGTATGAAGTATATATCAACGAGCACTGGATACCATATAGCAGAACTCGTTCGCTTCCCTCACTCGTTCTGCTATATGGTATCCAGTGCGAGTTGATTACTTCATATCGTCTACAAAGCATGCTATAAAATTTCTATCTAATGTTTGAGTCGATTTGTACATTTCAATACACAAAGCAAAAATAAGAACGACATTTGCAGAACCTTTTGCTCCTCATGAACACAATTACCGATGAAACCGGAAGAGTGCCGATACCACCGGCAGAGTACCGATACATCAGATCGCGGCACTGTAGCTTTTAGGCTTAGGATACGATATTTATACAAGCCTGTTAAAGTACTAAAATCGACCCAAACATGATTATATAAATAGATATATTGATATATTTATATATATATATGTATATATATATATATATAAAAAATATATATATATATATATATATATGTGTGTGTGTGTGTGTGTGTGTGTGTGTGTGTGTGTCAGCTTACGCATGTACATATATAAAATATATAGGAGGCTCACAGTTAAGACACTATAAACGCCAGACGATGAATCTATATTTGGGACCTCTACAAACTTTTTCAAATGCCGTAGTGGACAAGGCACCTTCCCCGTTTTACTAATTCTTATGTTATTTCCACTTCTGTATTCATCAGTTTTACTCTTGCATTACTCTTGCAAATCTAAATGTATATGTATAAAAAAATCTTGAGTCACTACAACTCAGCGCTGACACTCTATTGTAACGCAAAACAAAACAAAAAAGGCCATTAAAACCAAAGGTATATCCCTTACGTGAGAAGAATCGTTACAATTTGTACAATGTCAAAGCATCAACTGGCAAAACACGCTTGTGTATAGTAGGTTTTCTAAACGCACGTTTTGCTATTTCAACAATATTCTCTATGAAAGCGTCTCCAGGTGATTAATTTGTTTACTGCAAACTAAATCCTGAACCCATTTCAAACTGCAACAAAAATCGCTAATTGAAGCCGGCGATTGTTTTCCTCCATCAAATGCACAAAAACAGATAAAATCCATAACATTGGCAGGGAAATCTTCATACTGAATTCGCAGCAATCCGTGGCCATTTCTTTAGACTCGTTGTATAAGTGCTTAGAGTCCTTGCAGCTTTAGAACGTAAAATAATTTTAGAGATCGTATCCACCAGTGGCTGAATCCCTGGCGCCAATGTTCCCTTGCATTCCTCATTGATTGGTCTGAACTCAAACAGATTAATTTCTGCAAGGATAACACTTGATATCAGCAACTTTGAAAAACCACATGCCCATAAATGGACAGAAAAGAAAAATAAAAGGATATGCTTACATGTATGTATATGCAATTTTGTACTCTTTTGAGACATTCTAAAATACTCCTTTTCTGCCAATAACGAATTATGTTTTATCATTAGTTCTTTATAATAATACACAGTGACTAACAAATATAATTACGTATTGTAAGCCCAAAAGCACATATGGATCATACCATGCACCAACTTAAAAAGCCTTTCAAAACGCAACATAATCTGATATACAGGTTCGATAATATTAATTTTGTCTACATAGGTAGGTTTAAAATATTTTCGTAATATGTTATCCATGCATGTTGAGAAATAAACTTCAATCACACCACTACGCCTGCTTAGTAGGCCACAAGTTACAGTGTAATTAAACGTAAAGCCTCCTCAATATGCCACAAGTTATATTGTAATTGTACGTAACGCATCCTCAGTAGACCACAAGTTACAGTGTAACTGAGTGTAGCGCTTCCTCGGCGGGTCACTAATTACAGTGTAACTGAACGTAGCACCTCCTCAGTAGACCACAACTTAGTGTGTAACTGAACGTACCACCTCCACAGTAGGCCACAATTTACAGTGTAACAAAACGTGATGCCTCCTCAGTGAGCCACAACTTGTAATATAATTGATCGTAACGCCTCCGCAGTGGACCACAAATTACAATGTAACTGAACGTAACGCCTCCACAATTCATTATTTTGGTCGAAAATAGTTAAACAGTTTTTGCAAGACCATAAAGCTGTATCATAAGAATTTCCTCCTATGAACCATGGCGAATCTTTAGTTACCAGTGATGCAGACAAAGCTTAACTGTTCAATAGCTATTTTGCAGAACAGTGCTCCTTAAACACAAATGAGGCGGAACCTCCTACAGTTCAGTATCCAATTAGATCTATCCTAACTAGTATAGACATTGATGAAGGTCTGGTCAAAGATTGTACATCTCTACTTAAAGTGCCTAAGGCGAGTGGCAACATCAGCCCTAAATTATTAAAGCCTCGCTCTGACTCAATTAGCAACCCATTGTGTATATTATCTAAGAGGTCTTTAGACAGTGCCATTTTTAAACAATATTGGAAAAGCGCAAATGTTAATCCATGACACAAAAAAGAAGTAAGCAATTTACAAAAAAAAAAAAAATACCGTCCAATATCTCTCCTTAGTTGTGTTAGCAAGATATTTGAAAGGTGAGTTTTCAAATTTATTTTCAATCATTGTATTGAAATTAAAATCCTTACACGGTTTCAGTCTGCTTACTAAAATGGAGATTCTCCTGTTTCACATTTATTAGAGATTTATGATATTGTGCTGGAAGCTATGGATGAAATGAAAGCCGTCACATTTGCTTTCTGGATGCTACACGGACTTTCGATCGCATGTGGCATAAAGGTCTTCTCCACAATCTTAAATCCATCGGCATCGGACAAACCTTCCTGGCCTGGTGCAAAAGCTGTTTAGAACAAAGACGTCAGCGTGTTGTAATAAATTGACAGTTCTCATCTCGGCGTATTGTAAGAGCTGGTGTACGTCAAGGGTCAATATTACGACCTTTGATGCTTTTAATTTATATTAATGACATTCCAAGTATAGTAGAATTGAATATTCGGCTGTTTACAGACGACACGTCTCTTTTTGTCATTGCCGACCAAGGCGAGGACTATATAGCGAGCCTTACTTTACCTGGAAATCTTTCAGCAGTATCCATTTGGGCTGATCAATGATTTATCAGCCTAAATGAAAGTTAAACTTTTTGAATGACCTGCTCAAGGTCTCAAAATTATGAAAATTATCCTTTTCTTTTTAATTGCCGCGTGATGGACACAAACTCTCATGAGCACCTTGGCGTAATGTTTTCTTTTGACTGCACCTGGACAAATCACCTTGACACCGTATATGTAAAAGCTTTGAAACGTGTATACTGCCTTCGTGCCATGAAGTACCCCTTCGATAGAAAATCACTGCAAAAATGTGCATGGTGTTTACCAGGCCCCTCCTTGGGTACGGCGACATTCTTTGGGACAACTGTTCCCTTGCGTGCTCCAATAAGCTTGAACAGGTGCAGTTAGCGGCTGCACGTGTCGTGACCGGTGGCACCCGAACCACAAGTAACAGATTACTTTACAAAGAAGCACAATGGGAACCGTTGAAAGACAGAAGAGGGAAACAAAAAGTTATACACTTTTACATATTGTAAATAGTTTTGCCCCACATAACCTACAGGATAGGATTCCAGAATCTATAGCCACCGGTCACAGCCCAAGACACAGTAACGAAATACCCCTAATATTTTGTAGGTCCGAACAGCACAACAAATCCCTTTTCCCCGCTACCATACGCAACTGGCGTAACCTGGATCAAGAGATTTAACATTCTGAAACAATTCAAGCATTCAAAAATAAACTGAATGGTAACATAATACATGTCCCCCCGTACTTTTATGGTATAAATAGATTCGCCCAAGTCCACCATACGAGGATGCGCTTGCACTGCAGCCCTCTTAATGATTTGCTGTTCCAAGACGGTTACATCGACAGCCAAAGATGTTCTTGTGGAGCCGCAGTGGGAAGCATTTTCCATTTTTGACAGAATGTTCTCTTTATAACGAACCCCGCACGGAAATACTAGGACATTTTCAGCCAGAAATTACTACTAAAAGGGACATTTTGCTATATTGTGATGCAAAGAAGTCCATTGATTGGAACACTAAGTTATTTGACAGTGTAGAAAGGTATATTTTAAAAACAAAGAGATTTAGTAGAGATTAAGTGATTGTCCTCGCCATTTTCATTTCTTTCTTTCTTTCTTTTTCTACATTTATACTTTCTGCTTATGTTTCGGTTTCATCAAGTGACGCTGTGTGGTTTCAGAGAAAGATTTATAAAAGCTTTTCACCTTGTTTCCTAATCCATGTTTCTTTGAAATAAAACATGTTTAAACCAACGCCTCTGCAGTGGGCCACAAGTTACAGTGTAACTGAAATGAACGTTACGTCTCTTCATTGGGCCATGCCCGTTTAACTTCCACCAACCCAAAATGATGGGCCTATTTCAAACAAATGCTGACAAGTCAATACCCATCACATAATCCTAACATGAAAACTAGACATGCAAAAATGTCACACAACCAACCGTGCAGGTTGAGTGCAATTAAAACGCAAAGCCGATAAATGAAAGGGCAGCTTCTGTGAGAAAATAATGTGACAGTATATGCCGTTTAATATAATGCCTGTTTCATCTGGAAATGGTCGCCAGTCCCATATAAAATTGACAAATGCGATCCCTCTGGACATATGAACAACAAGACATACACAGAGCTCCACATGCGTATAACAAGTGCCCCTTTTACCCTATGGCTCTGAAAATGCGACAATGCACTGGGTATCATCAGGGATGTAGAAAGAGATGGATATACCACGTGCTCAGGGTGTCAGCAGTAATCCTGTTATGCTCAACTGAGCTTGACGACTACAAAGGGACATGAAACACAATACGCGGCCTAATCCGCAGAGTCCTTCCTTGTGATGTTGCAGGAGACATGGTTGTAACCGGTACGCTGGTTCCCTTGTCCAGTGCCAAATTATTACCATGATTTTTCAAAAGCTTTTGGATGCCCACGCAACTGGTTTCCTGCATTGTATCGGAGCAAGACGAACACAACGGTGCGATTATTATCAAAATCGGACTGTTGGAAGGAAAGTTAAGACAACTTTCATCCCAACATTTTATATTTTTATTCATTTTTGAATAAATTCATTGATTAATTATCACTATTTCGCGGTCTTGGCTACCAGTAGAACTGCAATGTTCACATGGGTCGAACGAAAGTGTTGCAAATTAAATCAATATTTTCACTGGCCAAGAACGCACTTCAACGTTATTTTCAATCAATTTGATGCGTGAAGTTGGCTCTTTGTCCGACTTTGACGGGCCTAACATGGTCGCATTACGTGAACATTTGCGTGACGGCTTGTAAATATTGCCCGTAAGTGGATTCTTCATTAAGGAGTGATCGCTACACGGAAAGCTTGCAACGATGACCATAACCAGCGAAAAAAAATTCATTTAACCTTCTGACTACTGCTAATCAGTGATGGTCTCCATATTAGGAATATATTGAAACTCTAATTATGAGCCCTTTTATGACTGTTTATGAAATAGGCATCTATAGACAATCTGTATTTAAAGATTTTCAATGAGTACCGAAAAAAGTGAAAGAGAGCTCAAAGCTATTGTTTGAGTATATGATACATGTGGGTCAAAATACAAAAGTTGCGCCCCCCCCCCCCAAAAAAAATGTCTACCATATTAAGATTTACTGCTATTTTTGCCCCATGTTCAATTGGGCCTCTTCACTTTTTTTTTTTTTTTTTTTCATTTATATGGGCCATTTATCAATATTGTCTTCCCTAAAAGTTGACATAATTTGTTTTTGTGTGAATTATGCAACCAATAAAAAACGTTTTGCTGGCCTACTGACCCTTAATTTTTAGGCGGTCTACACCTATCATACATTTTAGCATTGTCAAGCATTACATACATGTCTCAAAATTATGCAATGTTTGTTTAAAAAAAAAAACATGCAACAATTCAAAAAGAAAAAAAAATGCAGTTTAACCTTTCATTTTGTGTATTCGTGGGCCCTGGAAGTAAGTTTGTTGAGAACTGCTAGGTGGTTTTGTACTGTCTTACAGGCTTCAAGCATGGTCTCTTTGATCCACAATGAAATATTTCTGCAGACTATATGTTCTCATTTGGACTCATCAAGGGGGAGGAACAAAAGTGTCCTCTCTCCACAAAACCCCCCTGTGCACTGTAGATACCAGTGTAGGGCTGTCAAAAAGGGCACAAAGCTCTTTCCTCTAGGGTAAGAGATATATCCACAGCACAAAGGGTGAATCCGTTAAAGGAGTGGTCAGTTAACCATTGGATTTGGTCATGCACTAAGTTATGGATCTGACCTCTTCTAGCCCCAGACGCGAGTATTAATGAGAAAAAAGTTGTCCACATCCAGAGCTTGAAGTCCACCTTAGTAGGGTCCTCAAGGTGGTCAAATAGTATGAGACCATTACATGGCAACATCCTTGTCCAAAATCCAGTCCAAGTCAAAAACCGTCCAAACATTGACAAGCTATCAACATGAACTTAACCAGATACATAGCAAGAATGGAATATTAATCAAGCAATACATTGTCAACCAACATCCAAATGCAACGAGACGTCACAGTGACAACATAATTCAATAAATGTCATAAAAAATAGACGTGGACAACAGTTTTCAATGATGCCAGAGAAACTTCAACGAAATTCTGAGCAAAGAAGAACCATGCATATTTAATTTGTCAGCCATCAAACAAGCAAGATCAGAATTCAGAAAGTCGAAGGTGGATATACCAAATCCAACATTGTATATATTATCAGCAACCATAATTAAAGTGTCTCCCTGTAGTGCCACCTCTTAAGCATGGTCAAAACCAGCAGGAGGTCCCACTTAGAGAGAACCTGCCTAGCTGCTGGTCTGTCTGTGTAGAAGGAGGCAATGGGTGCTGCCAGGTAAGGGTCTTCCCCAATCTGACTGTCCAGGACAAGGGTGAGGGTGGATGAGATAGCAGTATGGAACCCTTCAACTGTCGTCCAGGTCTTCCCAAGGACCTCCCACTGAAGCAGGAAGTCTATGGTGTGGGTATCCTGAGGTGACCATGGATTGATGTCTCTCTCTTCACACCAGTGTGCAAAGACATCCCAGTGAACTAAATAGTCATTTATTCTCGAAGACCTCCTTTTGCAATCCTACCTGTGACCAATTCCAAGAAACCATAGGCATGGACAGGCTGTGCGATAACCATCAAACTTGAACATTTAGCACCTGAGTGTTCTTGTGGAATCTGTATGTCCACGGTTGCATGAGCAATTTTTTTTCCATGGAGTGGTGGCTTGCCCCTTAGCTCCAGCAGGTTTGTTGACTAGTCTCTTCGAGTCCACCAGGGTAGAACAGGTTGAGGTTGCAGTCATGAGACCTTATCTTCTCCAGGACCCTGGGGAGGATTTGCAGGGGAGGAGAAGCATAAGCCCTTAGGTTGTTCCAGGCCATTACCAGAGCATCCACTGCTAGGGCCTGAGAATGCCTCTACTAGCTGACCTTTTCAAAAGGGTTGATGGGCTAGGACATTTTGGAGTTCTGGGACATGTCAGGCATGTGTGTGGACGCCATTAACACAGCACCGTAATAGTAGGCGGCCCATCAGTCGGGCAGTTGGACTTCTGGACTGTGTGCCACTCAGTTTGTTGAGGTAAACAATCACAGCCTTACAGTCACACATGATGAGCGTGTGTTTGTGCTCCACTAGATGGTGGAAGTGGAGGAGACATATCGCCTTCAATTCCAACCAGTTTATGTGGAGAGCCTTGTCCTGTGTCAACCAAGGGAGAGTCCATGGTGGAGAGGGAACCTATTACGGCATGCCATTGTCTTGCCAATAGTAAATCTTGAGTCATGAATAGAGCTATAATCATCTGAAGATGGTTCAAATTGTCTTTTGAGAGATAACAGATGAAAGACATCAGGTTGAATTGAATCCCCCGGAAGACAAAGATCTGTTCTGATTCTAGGCTATATTTCGGTAAGTTTACAATCAAGCCTAAATGGGGGCATCAATCCAGTATGGGCTAAGTGTGGTGAATGAGATCCAAGTGCCTCAGCAAGCAGATCAGCCAGGTACATACGAATGTAGATGGCACATTTGTGGCAATAGGCCACCACAACCTGTGCTATCCTAGTGAAAACCAGGTAAGACGTCACTTGTCTGAATGGAAGGGCCTTGAACTGGTTAGAATTTCCCTTGAAGGCAAATTGCAGAAACTTGCAAAAACTCTCTGCAAAAAGAGCATGGAAAAATGCTTCCTTGAAATCGAGGGATGTTTTCAATTCCCAAGGATGGAGGGTCCAGGACAACATCACTGATGTCTGCATGTAGACAGAGGGGACTTTTGTGTAATGGTTATGGGTTGACATGTCTATGACGGGGCCCCATCCTCTTTCCTGCTTGGGAATGAGAAAGAGGAGATTGTAGTAGCTGGGAGATTGTGATCATGATGTACAACTGACTCTATGGCATTCTTGGCCAATAGCATCTAGGCTACCACTAACAATGCAGAATGTTTGTCCTTTTTGGTGGGAGGTGTGAACCTCTGTGGGTTCTGGAGCAAGGTAGGCCTGTAGTGACCCAAAGGCAGGAGGTACCCATGTCTTAGATTTCTTATGAAGCATGTATTGTCTGTGATAGACTCATACCAAGACAGATAAGCAGAAATGTATCTGATTGCTTCCATGGAAAGCTGAGGTTCTATTACACTAAGATATATTTTAATGAATATGAATGATCAAAATACTTTTGCTTTTTTTTTATTGTTATAGTTTTTTTTAAAACCAGGCAGATATCAAGCAGATATTCTTGACATGCTTGAGCATTCTGAGAAAAAATCAATATGGCTGCAAAGATGGCAGCTGGTGCACCAAATAATCATAACTTCTTAACCAGTTGGCCTAGAATTGCAAACAAGCTAAATTTTCACGGGAAATTAATTTCCATAACCTCTGCCGGCATAGTGCAGGGAATATACTGTTTTGGGCTTGTTTCTCCATCTCAGTGTATGTCTCTGAGTGAGTGTGTCTGTCTCCATCCATCTACCCTACATCACGTAGACAAGATATCTCATGAATCTTTGTTCATATGTACTTTAACGTTGTATTACTATCATTATTTGGGGTCATTTCCTGACCTGATTAGATTTTGGTGATCTGGACCCAATTTCTGAGGTCAAAGTGTAAAATGTCTTGCTTGTCGACTAAATATCACCTGAGACATCACCACATTACACCCTTCGATGACAAAGGAAAGTCACACCACATACACCGGTTGACATGGGGGCAATGCATTTATTGGTCTTCTAATTCTACTACCTAGCAAACTAAAAAAACCAAACTCTTTATATGCGACAACAGGACAGGTAGGGCCTAACTCATCAAACAGGAAAGCATACAGTCTGAAGGACTGAAAACTTATGTGGGACATATACTACTGTAGCACTCTGCAAATGGTGTCCGTGCAAATGCAAGACATGTACTGGGACTCCAGAATGTCTTGGCCAGTCAACTTTCGCAAAAGGATCAACCAGAAAGGGAGGGAGACAAAAGTGAAGATTGGAAGATAACATGGGAGAATGGACTGGCTTAAAAGTCAACGAATGTTTAAAGAAAGCAGAGAAACCAGAGGGGTGGAGAGAACTGGTTGCCAATTCCACAGTGGCACCCCTACAGTTGACTTGACTATGGGACAGTCGACACCAGGCAAGAATCATTATAAATGACCACTTGTAAAAAGATATAGATGACCCTGATATATATATATATATATATATATATATATATATATATATATATATATATAGAGAGAGAGAGAGAGAGAGAGAGAGAGAGAGAGAGAGAGAGTAACAACAAAGTACATGTATCAGTGTTCTGAGCTTTTTAAACGTCGCCCCTAGAAGTGCCAACATGTGAATCATGAAATAAACATTGAAATTGCAAATGAAATATAAAGCAATAGAATGTCAGAACTCAAAGAATCATTCATGGTGCAATTTAGGTAGAATTACATTCTTTCTGTGACATCATGATTGAATTCAATCCTTTTGTAGCTAGCCACTTAGGAGAAAGACACCCTATCCTTTTATTTTGTCCACAAGTTACGCGATACTTTGACGAAAAGTTACAGGTTATTTTGATCAAAAGTAATGAGTTACTTTTGACCAAATAACATGTTATTTTGATTGAAGGTAACACGTTACTTTGACCAAAGCAACACGTTACCTTGACCAAAAGTAACGCGTTACTTTTACGCAAAGTCACGCGTTACTTTGACCAGAAGTAACTTGTTACTTTTACCCAACGTTACGTGTTAGCTTGACAGAAAGTAACGTGTTACTTTGAATAAAGTAACCAGTAACTTTGGGTAAAAGTAACACATTACTTTGGACAAAGAAACACGTTACTTTCTGCCAAAGTAACTCGTAAGTTAATGTCAAATGGAAACACGTCACTTTGACCAAAGTAACCTGTTACTACATAACAAAAACTTAAGTTAATTTTTGCCCATTTGGCATAGGTTTATGTCAAATAGTAATACGTTATTTTGACAGAAAGTTACACGTTACTTTCACCAAAAGAAACGCGTTAATTTTGCCTTAAGATACGCCTTACGTTGAGAGAAAGTAACGTGTTACTTTTTCCCAAAGTTATGCGCTAGTTTGACAGAGAGTAACGTGTTACTTATGGTCAAGGTAATGCATAACTTGGAGAAGTAACACATTACTTTGGACAAAGTAACACGGTACTCCCTGTCAAAGTAACGCATAAGATTATATCAAATAGTAACACGTTACCGTGGTCAAAGTTGCATGTTACTTTAGGTATTTTTCCCTGTTGGCGTAGGTTTCTTTCAAATGGTGACATGTTATCTTGACAGAAAGTGATACGTTACTGTGACACTAAGTAACGTGTTACTTTGAAACAAAGTAACGTGTTACTTTGAAACAAAGTAACGTGTTACTCTGAGCAAAGGTAACGCGTTAATTTGACCAAAAGGAACACGTTACTTTTACCCAAAGTTACGCGTTACTTTCACCAAAAGTAACGTGCCACTTTTGCCTAACGTTATGGGTAACTTTGACAGAAAGTAACGTGTTACTTTTGTTCAAAGTAACGTTTACCTTTGAGTACAACTAACTCGTTACACTGGTCAAATTAACACGTGACTTTGGGCTAAAGTCACACTTTGGACAAAGTAAAACGTTACTTTCTGTCAAAGTAACGTGTAACTTTGAACAAAATTAACACGTTACTTTGGACAAAGTAACACGTTTCTTTCTGTCAAATTATACGTAAGTTTATGGCAAATAGTAACGTTACTTTGGTCAAAGTAACGTGGTACTTTATGTTTTGCCCTGTCCGCGTGTTTCTATGTCAAATAATAACACGTTATTTTGGTCAAAGTAACGTGTTTCTTCAAGTAATTTTTGCCCTGTTGGCCGCCCATGAAAGGTACATTCTTATCTTTCATTTACTGTTCATTCACCATAATCTGTTGAACCAATTTTGAATAGGCCTAGCACTGGAACAACATTTAGCAAGTTTCTTGACATTTGAAATTTGAGATAGGCCTATTAGCTGTAAAGGAAATTTGTGTTGTTACGAGTGACACTCAGGTCATTCAAGTAGAATAACAATTGTCTCTCTCATACTCTTAGCCCAGAAGCACTGTCATCGGCCAAACAGGTCTGGAAGATATCATCTCTAAGTACACAAAGCCCCAATTACCTTTCGTGGCATTACGTTCTCAGGCTTCGATGGGAGGTAGAACAAATGCATAATACGGCATTCATGCATGCATGACTATAGTATAATTTCATGTTTAGTAATGTTTTTCCCAGTCTAATTTTAAAAAACCCACTAAATATAGGCTTTACAAAGTATTGTTTCCATGCAAAGCGGTTTTCACACAATCAATGAGATATCATTATGCTTCAGAACAGATAAGGATTAGGGAGGTTTAGCTAGGCTGTGTGAACTTGAACGTGAAGGTGTGGAAGGGATGTATTTTTTTCTTCGTAATCCCCTATGATAAATTTACATCAAACTTTGATGTTCATCATGTGAACAAGAAATTTGGGATACGTAAACATATCATAGGGAATTAATTGGCTAAAGTTAGACCCCTCTACACGTTCACGTTCAGGTACACCTAACGTTAGCCTTGCTTTACGACGCTATTATGCAGAAGCTCTATGGATACAAAGCTCCAGTTTCTAAAATCCATAGGTAATGATGTACCCTCCGAAACAATTTGATGGCATGAACAATTTCCCAGGTGGACCCTCCTTACATCTCGATTACCCGTACAGACACACCCATCCCACTGCCGCAAAAAGAACTGTACTATATCCCAGGTTGAAGGCAATTAAATCAATTCTGCAAAAGGTAAGGCGAGTTACTTAGTCCAGGATTGCCAACATTGAAAGA
This sequence comes from Hermodice carunculata, assembly GCA_964020975.1. NCBI lineage: Eukaryota > Metazoa > Annelida > Polychaeta > Eunicida > Amphinomidae > Hermodice > Hermodice carunculata. The sequence goes on from OZ026617.1 coordinate 81,819,468, forward strand.
TAAAAATAATACCAGAGATTTTTTATTGCACAGAACTATCAATTTAGCCCAGTTGAGGGCCTTGGATTATGGATATACGGGAGGCGGGTAATTCTCCCTGCTCTCCGCCAATGTTGGGGCACTTGCTTCCCGGTACCCCTCTTAGAGCCACAGTACTGTTGAGTAGGACTCTGTCAGGTAGTGATTTTTAATACCCGGGTACCCGCCCGACGGGGTATTGAAATACCCGGATACCCCGGAATATTACCATCCACATTGGATTGCATAATTTATTCTCTTAGCGCCACACATTAGATGCAGTATATTTACCAGTAAACTAAATCCACGCATACATCAATCAAAAGCAACCACGTCACACCACATTCAAAAGAACAAGACCACACCGAGCACTTCAATCACACAGAAATGCATTTTATTAAATGGATCTGGGAGATGTATGCAGATACATATACGTCCCTGAATGTATCGACCTTGAGTGCACGAGTGTCACTATATAGTCCAGTTTACTTTTTATTTGGGTTTCTCCTGTTATAATGGAAGAATATGAGGACTTCAATCATTTCAGGTGACAAAGAAGCCCGCTGCTTGGTTATAATATTTTCGACAATTGAAAACAATCTTTCACATTGCGTGCTGGTGGCGAGTGCCCCAAGATATATTCTTGGGATATTTGACAAGCATTTGTGTGCAATCATATTCTAAAACCGAAACCGGAAAGCTAACATCCACTTAAGTGCTTATACAAGGTTCCTACTTTACACCCCTGCCCTTAAATGCATATACAGGACTCCTACTTTAACCCCCCCTCCCCCAGTGTATGTAAGGGACTCCTACATTATGCACACCCTAAATATATTTACGGGACCGTCCTCCCCCCCCCCCCCCCGCGTGCATATGCAGCACTCCTACTTAACACAGCCACTAAGTATTCAGGACTCTTACTTTACATCCTCTTACGTGCACATACGTCCCCTACTTTTGACACCTTCTAAGTGCATATACAGGGCTCCTACTTCACACCCTCTGAAGTGCGTACATAGGAATCCTTTTTTACACGCACCCAAAGCGCACAAACAAGACACCAACTGTACACCACCCTAAGTGCACATACGGGACTTCCATTTTACACTTTCTTTAAATGCAAATCCAGGATTCCCACTTTACCTACGCCTTCAGTGCATGTAAAAAAGTCCTACTATACATCTTTCTAAGCGTATATACAGATCTCTTACTTTAAACACCCTTTACGCACATCCATAGAACTGCCAACTTTATACCCCTCTAAGAGATACATAGGACCTCCATTTTACATTCCCGCTAAGTACATGTACACAACTCCACTTTACACTTCCTTTTAATACTCCAATTTATATCCCCTCTAAATGTATATACAAGACTCCCACTTTCATCCCCTATAAGTACATGCACAAAATTCCCATTTCACACCCCTCCAAGTAAGTACATGCAGAGTACATGCGGAGCGGAAAACTCATTAAACGTCATCTGTTAGAGATAAATTTATCATTTTTAATGGATAGCTATGGAAATGACCACAATGAACTAATATTAAATAGGAAATGTAAGGAAACTGACGTATAAAGCATTTTTATGCACTGTGGAAGTTGGCCATTCTAGCCTAACATTTTGCGCCTGTGTGACCTAACTTGCAATGAAAGTTCTGACGTCATCTTTGTCCCACCGCGTAGGGGGTTCTGAGCTGTATATATTATTTTTTTATATTTAAAATGAAAAATGAAGCCAATTAGGTTATAATTAAAGTAGGGATGATAAAAAAGTAGCCTTAGCTTTTCACTGTCTATACAGTTGCCATGGATATTCCAAAATCAAATTGAACAAATCTTTTCCCAAAAGTTGAAAATTAAATGATTAGTTTCATACAATTAATACCGTTGACACAGTTAAAAAATGCGGGGTCAAGGCTACTATTTGTTTTCAAGTTTGTTTAGTCCCTATTTCTTTCTTTCCTTCTTTTTATTTATTTATTTATTTATTTATTTATTTATTTATTTATTTATTTATTTATTTATTTATTTATTTATTTATCTATTTATTAATTTATTTATTCATTCATTTATTTATCTATCTATCTATCTTTATCTTTCTTTCTATCTTTATCTTTTTATCATATTTATTTATTCATTCATTTTTCATTTCTTTGATTATCGTTTGAAACTTTTCAATTGCAAAGAGAAATTGCCTATGTAGGTGCATAGTTCAATTCTTCTAAGCACTCAACTGGAATTGCAGGGTTGTTATACCTTGAGCATTAGTTGGCTCCATAAATTATTGTCATGGAAACCTTTAATTATAAGTGGAAATTCCTACCTCCAACATCAATATTTTCTATGTGCACTAATTTCCAATTTTATGACACCCAATACCGAAATAAAGCGACGAATTATAACATGGGTCACATATCTGCAAGATTAACCCTTGGTTAAGGAACTCATGTTTTTACAAAGATAGGTAAATAGTGTCTGTTGTTCATTTTGCGTGCACCTTAGTGATCTCTCATATTAACAAATGACACTGATGTTTTGATGGAAAACATTGCTTTGGAGATTTGATGAATCCTATTTCTGGATTATGCCGTGGTGTTTGTCATTAACCTGTAACGACAAGCCATCATAACTCTTTCAACGCCAAGTTTTGACTGAATCAACAGATGTCTTCTGCACCCAAAGCGCAAAGAGGGAAACTTTTGACTGGGGCCATTCTTATGGCTGTTGAACTGGACCATTCTATCTAATGTTTGTTGACCTAGACCACTCTCATGGCTAATACACAGGACCATTCTTATGACTGTTTACCCGGACCATTCATTTGGCGGTTGAGCCGGACCATTCCTTTGGCAGGTGACCCAGACCAGTCTCATAGCTATTGACCTGGACCACTCTCATGGTAATTCAGAGCTCCTTTTGGAAACAAAAGAGTTAAGTACTGAATGCCCAAAAAAGTAGTGTTTTCCTATCGTTTTCCTATCGTATGAAGCCTGGGTTGCAGCGACCTAAATTGCTTCTGTGCTTGCCTCACTCATGTTCTATATACAATTTAGCGAAAACTGCATTCTGTCATATTATATATCATAAGGCACCTTTTCTGTCATATTATTTATCGTAATGTATATTCATTTTCTGCATCACAGTATTCGATGCGGATGAGGGTCAATTTACACAGATGGAAGGAACAACAGGAATATATGTGACACAGGAAAGCCATCGGAGACTGCTCCTGAGGCGCCGAGCCAAAAACAATTATTGTAAACATGCGTGTTCGTAATTCAAAATCAGAAACGTGTTACTCAGGAATCAGCATAGCTTATTGTTGCGAGGTGAGACAGAAAAGCGTTGCTACAAATAGTTATACTGTGAATTTAAAGTGCTCTTTTTGAATTTTATAAACCCTTTCATTCTGATTTCATTGAATACTGCAAAGAGAAATAATGGAAAAAATTCAAATTCTCCACTTTCTTTCAATAACAGTTCGCTACATTCTTCACATAGCAAACCCCATCTTTCCAGATCTTAATACATGCCAAAGCAGCCAGTGTGGGCCATAAATGTGAATAGTGCGCCTTCAAACTCCCAAATATTGAATGAATCACTTTCACCAGAAGTGGACCGTTTGAACATTTGATACCCATTAGTAGATACAGAGGGGGCGTTGGGGAGGGGATGCCGCCCATCACCACATACCACAGATATGCCAGACTGAAACAAAAGGGTGTAACATAGTGTGAGTCTGCAGTCAGCTTTTATGTATTTTCCTTTAATGTTTTCCAGTCTCTATACATGTACAACAACATTGTGTGAGCAGTATATGCATGGCTTCTGCCCTACCATGATTTGTATTTGTGTCTTTTTGTCCAAAACCACTTCCTAGTAGTCATTACCCTATTCGGCAGTCCGAACTCTTGTGACACCCATGCTGAAGTATTCACTACGCGAGTACTGGCCAGTACTTTGACCATTCCAGCTCAGTCCAATCCACCCCTGGTAGCAAGGACTATGCTTACAAACACAACTGATCACTCGCTAAACCAGTCCGCACGATGACAAACATAAACACAGACCTGCTTTGTGTTCATGTTCAGGTCATACTGACTAACACACCGGACACAATGCACACCAATCAAAGTAGAGAGCATTCTCATCTTAGCTGAAAGTGACGTATAAAGAGTAGATCAATATTTATCTTTATTGATTAAAACTGTTTTCTTGATAGGTTTAAAGGAAAAGGACATAATCTTGTAGTGTATCCAGTGTTAAATATTACACAGATTTTACAATAATTCAATACGAGAATTGATACTGAGATGTTGATACATATTGAAAGCACTATAATTAATTGTTACGTGTCAGCGTACCAAATATAAGACAACTGCTTGTGCCGGGATGCAAGTCACCAGTAGGAAGTTGTGAGGCAGAAAGATCTGTTTATGTCGTGTACAGAATCACAACTTCTCCCATAGTTACCCATGTGGAAACACAATCGTTCCCAACATAAGTGTGGAACGATTTTCCGACCTAAATGAAATAAAAGAGAGAACCCTATTGGTTGATGTTTTCTTTGTGAGCCGATCAGTTTACGTTAAATAAAAAAGAGTAACTGAAGGTTCTTTCTTGAGTGACGTACCTTGCAACGCAATGTAGAAACTGAACAAAATGGAATCGAAACGGCTACAGCAAGCACGCTGAAACAAGTAGGTTTTTGACAAAAACATAGGATTTAACGCTCTATGAGAGACACCAAATTCCTCATGGCCATGTCATGGGGAATGGATTTAGACAGCACTCGTTTCAAACCGTTCATTGCTCGTCAAAGGCTCGCAATGAACGGTTTTAAAACTCGTGCTGTCTAAATCCAGTCCCCATGACACGGCCATGTGGAATTCTATATATCTCAAATATCTACAATGGGCCAAGAAAGGCTTACTGCATAGGCACTCATGTCAACGCATCATGCGTTACAATTGGATCCTAAAGAGGTTGCTCGAGAATTCATTAAATAGAAACCAGGAACATTATTTTGTAACTCAATCCTTTTTGCCTGACGTGCATGGAGTCAAATAACAAAGCCTGGTTAACTAAGCTCAATAGTGGACTCCATTTAATTTACCGCTCATACAGTAAAGAGTGACTATTGAATGGATAAAAAAACGTCTACCAGATCCCGGAAGTATTTAAACTTGAAATAGATACCATTTACATGTCTGAAGGTGGATTAGATTAAAATGGATGTTTTAATTGATACTGCACCGCAATAACATTTGGTAGCTTAATTTCTAGACCCAGATGACATATGAACTGGCAATCTTAGCTCTAGTGTAAAACTTTGCCTTTGAAGCAGACTCCTTTTCGTTGCTTTAGAAGGTTAAGGTGGCAATTTTTGTGGGCACTAAACATGTAAAATCATCATGTACACATTACCCAAAGATTCTTTACCGACACTTGATTTTTGAAGTATTAGTATCAAAGCTCAAAAAATGACGGAACTTGTGTGATCTTTTTGTGAGAAAGTCCCTTTTCTGATAGGTTCTTTTGTCTTCAAAAACGACAGATTGGTCCAATTTACTGCACTTTTTTTTCAAAATTTGACGGAGGAGCATGCCTCCGGCTTCCCAGGACTGCGCGCGTACAACGCTTATCTACGTGAATTTTTCAACTACACCCCCCTTCACTCAAAATCTTGGATCCGTCCCTGATACTCTTCCAAAGACCTTCCCGACCAATTTACTCGAGAAGATTTGATCGACATGCGTCTAATTTTGAATGGCACTCTAACCATTTTTACATTAGATGCTTCGAATGCATGGCCGAAAGCTGTTATTACATCACTAAGAAATATTACCTGCCCTTATGGAACGTTATTATTTTCTTCACAGGGAGTCATGTGTCGGGCATATCAAATTTTATGAAGGGGAATATGTTCAATCCAAATACGCTGCAGGAACATATTTGAGTGTAGCCATGCCAATGAAGCCAGGGGGGCTGTTGCAGGAACCTATGAGATTGCATTGGCTGCTGTGTATTGTATGGACTTTAAGGAGGCCTTCAACTTGTTGAGATTGCATAATCAAACTGCTCCCCTACACTAAGTTCAGAAGACATAATTCCTTTCCATTTGTAAATATAAAAAATACAGGTAAACTCATACATGTAACCAATATGCTTTCAGTACAATGGCATCCATTACGTGTGCGGAACCTTTTGAAGGATTCCAGACCATTGTGCCTATATATTATGTAGGATTAGAAATCTGAACTATACATACATGTATTACCAATTTCCCACTCTTACGTTTGATCATCGTCAAAAAGTCATTGTGAAAAGTCGTTCTCCATTTTTAGTAAACCACGTGAAATATTGAGCCTAATAATTGCTTAAAAGCAATATATATATGTATATATATATATATATATATATATATATATATATATATATATATATATATATATATATATATATATATATTTATTTATTTGTATACATAAATAAATACATACATACATAACATTAGGAAATACAATACGATAGCCCCTACAAGTTCCATTACAGTCACCATTATGGTTAATTCTTCAGCAACACCTGCGTCGCCAAATCCTTCTTGAATCAGTCGTGGTACTGACCGATAAGTATTTGGCGTTTGGTTTGGCTCTAGCTCTAGTCATACCAAGACGTTGCAGGTTTTTTACGAAAAGGCATTGACCAGTCTAAGGAACACAATTATATGAATGATAAGAATTCATGGATAATATGTATCTTGAATACTAGAGCAAAACGGGGAGGTGTTTGCCGAAGTTTAAATCATAGCAGTTGTATTGATTATCGATAAGGTTTTTTTTTAAGCGTCTGCCGGTGAGGGAACGGAGCTGCGGAAAGATACGGTGTACGGATTGGTCTTGGCGTTTTGTGTACATTCCACGAAATAATGGACAACAGTTCAATAAACGGAAAGTAGTCAAGACTGATGCCACAAGCTGGGCACCTGTTTTCATGGGCTCATACAGGCAAACATACATACATAGACACACACAGACACACAGCCATATATATATATATATATATATATATATATATATATATATATATATATATATATATATATATATATATATATATATATATATATATATATACATATTTAGGTTTCCAATAAAAACATTTCTGGGAGAAACGCAATAAATGCTCTAATATTTTTAATCCAGATAATATATCGTTGGCCTAAGAGGGTTTCATGCAGGACATTATTTCTTTAAAACGCCCATACAAACATTGTATCTAGAATCGCCTCAGAGACTTCAATGGCTGTGTCATTCAAAATTTTGAAGCATAGAATTCATCTTGACTTGAAAATTCATTGATGGACCTGATGTTTTGCCAAGCTGATGTACACTATGATCAAACCAAAGGCCTTCTCCTCCACATATCAAATTCATGCAGATCTGTACTTAGTACTGAATGGTGCAAGCAGAGAAAGTAATATGTACAAAACAATTCATCACTACTGTAGAATGGTCTGGACAAGACTGGCTGCTGGCCTCAATACGAAGTGCAAAGGGATTTTTTTATCATTTTCTTGTTGATTTTTTTTCTGACTAAGCTTCCGTTCCATTTGTAAACCCTGCATACAATTCAGGTCATAAATTAAGTGTTATTGACATGTTTAGTAACTCATGATGTCTGTGAATGAAAACGTCATGAATAATATTGTACACGCCACTATGATTTTTAACAGCAGTAACCCCGTACTCAGATTTTTTATTGGAAAGAAAAACTCAATTAACAAATTGGTAGTCTCGTTGCGACTTTGTATTGCATTAGTGTTAATTTTAATATGTATGGGCTGTACCCACATTATCTGGGCTCAGCCAAATGTTAGCTATCAGACCACTTATTTATTATTTATTCGAATTTAATGTAAATCTTTACTTAAAGTTATGCATATTAACCTATCATTCGGGGAGGCGAAATGGGCAAATAAACGTAATCGGCCCAATGGCTCAAGCTTGATCATACTATGACATGCAAAAGGTACTTAATTCCCTGTTACACGACTGGATGTTGCACAAAGTGATCAGTTGACCAGTTCCCACTGCTTAGTATTTAATAACCTGTCACAAGACTGGATCTTGCACAGTGTAGCCAGATGACCAGTGAGCACTGCTCGCTACCTGATGACATGTTACACAACTGATTTTCGTAGACCAGTTGGTCAGTGACCGCTGCTCAGTAAATAATCCCCTGGTACAAGTCTGATTTTCGCAGAATGTAACCAGTTGGTCAGTCCCCACTGCTCAGTTACAGTTTATTTTAAATATAGATGGTACGATAGCTGAGCCATGTGTCTACAAACTTCTGAAACAAAACTGCATACTGCTTCATCGTGCATATTGGAGGGGCAAAATGTCTCTAGATAACAAATGCACTCGGTGCATCCCATATTCAAGATCCTATGGGTATATTAGAGAGTAACATGGGCGGCAAATCCATGGAAAGGACCACTGAGGAACAGAATAATATATCATACATAAGCCTGGATAATATAGTCTTAAAACCATTACATTTAAAACCAAGCGCTCCAGAAGGAAAAAGCGTTGGATGAATTTAGACAGTGAATGCCAGAGCTTAAAAGCACAAGTGACACCGTTAAAATATATTTCAATAAATAACCTAAACATTGTGACATTAGAAGTCAATATGCTCTGACAAAGAAATGTGAAGTCGTGCTCTCGTTCAATGTCGTCAGTACAAGTAAAATGATTAAAAAGATAGATACATGTAGACAGGAAGGAAGTAAAAGACCCTGACAACAGGAATACAAATTTTCAGAATTTATATACTAAACCTTCGTTCAGTTCCACTTCAGCGTCACTCACTGCGTCATGATATATTAAAGTTCCTAACAAACCTTCGTAAAATAGCAGGGAACGTCATATTCTCAATCATGATTTTTGCTTGTTGGATGTGGAAAATAAGTTGTTCAGATACATAAAAAGTACACGAAATATTCCTGATATCTATAGAGGGATATCTCTCCAAAATGCTATGGGTAAGAGCTTTTTTTTTTAGTAACTACATCGCCGTATGTATGAATTCTTGTCAAAGTCAACTTTTCCATCCAGGCCAAAGTGACTTTATAGAAGGGCGACAAACAGCATTTTTTCAGAAGAAAAACTTAATTGATAATATATTTTTCAACGGTAAGATATGGTAAGATAACGGTTACAGCAAAAGAACGTAATGGATGCCTATAGTCTGCTCTTGATTTTCACATTAGAGGCATTTTTAGATGCTATATGGCCATAAAACGTTTTATGATTTATCCAATGTTTATCTTATCTATTTTTTTTATTGTTCAATGATGGAGCTGTCACTATCTCTATGGGAAGAATATTCCAGTCATGTACTATTCTTCGAGAGAAAAACTGTTTTCTTAAGTTGTTATTTGTAAGTGTTTGAATAATTTTAAACTGTTGTCCATGGGTCTCAACTTAATCAGTTAAGGGAGCATAAGATTCCAGTCTGTATCATATATATTGGGGAAGTTTTTGTGAATCTGAATCATATCTGCCCGGAATTTTTCTAAAATATAATATTGGCAGGTTTGGGTAAAACCTCAGTTTATTAAGAAGTCTTTATTCCACCCACTTACTTCTTCAATGATGCCATACTATCAATGTTTTTTAAGAAGTGGCATAAAATGCTTTCTGGAAGTCACAGTACAGAGTATCATCATTTTTTCTTCAAGGCCTTCTAATAACTGGGTCATTAGAGCTGAGAAAAATCAATGCCACCTCATATGCTTCATGACTACATCCCTAACAAAAGATGCCAAAATCTTGCAACCATCTGATGTGAGACTAACTGCCAGGTAGTTATCAGCCGTGTATTAACTACTCTTTTTATGTAGTGGTATAATATTTAGATTTTTGCAGTCTGTAGGTACAGTACTTGCTTTGATTAATTTATCAAAGATTAAGCCCAAAGGTTTAGCTAGAACATGTCTTAATTAAGAAGTACCTTTGGTGAATTTTATGAGGTACCATTGACTTATTAGCATGCAAATTTTCAAAAGTTTTTTTGACACCATATCTGATTTTACCTCAATCTTTTAATCCTTTATTATTTAGATTGCCTGTTTGCTGGACAGGATCTGGTATTTGTGAGCAGTCTTAACATGCAAACACCTGTTTGAAATAGGTATTTAGTAATTCTGATATTTCCACATCTGATTTTGTTTTTTCCTTGGGATTCTCAGATTTTTCTAAAATCGAGTATACTGATTTGTGTTTTTGTGTTTGACGTTACATATCTGCAAAAAGCTTTTGGATTTGTCCTGACTTCAGTTGCCAATATTCTTCCATTTGCTTGTTTTTCTTGCTTTTCAGGTGACCCATTTGGCTTGATTTCTTGCTTGAGCAAAGGTCTTATGTGTAATACTTTTGACTCTGATTCTAAAAATCTTTGCCATGCCTTGTATTGTTTCTCAACTTTTTTAAGAGCAGTACCATTCACCCATACTGGCTTATATGCATTCATTTCATGTTTGGACTGGAATATTTTTCACAACAATCATGTATTTAATTTTTTAAACAAATCCAACATCCTTTGACACTTTTAAACTCAAATATGCCTTTCCAATTGATATCTGCGTCTGTCCCCATGTTTTCGTATTTTCCTTCATAATAGTAAAACTTGATCATTTCTTTTTTATTGAATTCAGGGCTGCCCATCATATTATATTTCAGATCACAAAGATCACTCTACCCAAAAGAAGGAGGCATTGCTATGTGCCACACCTGTTCCTCTTTAATTATAAATTTGAGGTCAAAAAATGTTTGTTGTCTGGGCCTCTATATAGCGGGTAGGTTCGGTCATATTCTGAAATGAAAAGGATTCTTTGACTCTTGCTAAAAACCTGTTTGCCTCATGCTTAGCCTTATGATTACAGATACTATTCTTCCAGTCTACTTCTGAGTAACTGCAGTCGCCAAAGATTAACATGTGTGTAGGTTTTTCTTCACTCTGGGCTTTAATTAATTTAAACAAGCTTTTGTTATTAACAGAAGAACTGTTTGGACTGCGGTATACGCATCCTATTAACTTTCTAACTTTATCCAGTTTAACTTCTGCCCACACTGAATCACTGAAGGTGTATTTATCAAAATGATATTCACAAGCATTCAACTTCTGCTTAATATACACACTTATTCCGCTACCATCTGTGTCCAGGTTCTCAAATAAAGTATGTCGTATGTGGTTGTTCTTTATTAACGGCGTGATGTAGTTCATTTATTTTTGTTACATAACGAGTCTGCATTTGTATAATAAAAAGATAACGCACACTGAGTTGTGTTGTATTATTTACATATTTAGTTATTTTGATTATTTATCATTTCTATCCTCGTGACTTACTTTTAAATTCTGCTTTTCAGCTTTACGATCTTCAGCGGCCACCTAGGGCCCGTACGAGAATTACGTAACGACACCCCCCCCCATCTAACTCTTGGTCATCTTTTTGATTAGCCTGTCCTATCGTCAATTTATTTTTCGCTCTCTTCTAGAGTTAATTCATTGATTATACACATGTTTTTTTACTTAACTTCAGTTGATCTCAATTTAGTGAACCCTTACATTATTTTTTCGTATCTTTCTTTGTTTCCCATTGACAGCTTCAAAGGTCTTGGCATCCCCCTCAACATTCTTTCCTTATCTAACTGCATTCTTTGTCTCCATCTGTGACAACCAAAGAGCATGAGTGCACAGCTTCTGAAAGAAAACTTCATCTTCTTTGCTTCTGATACGAGAATCTTCACTTTTACTCTCCTCTACACTGAGTATGATTAAGTTTTCTTCGCTTTATTCAGTGGAAATGTTATAAATTTTCTGTTATTATATTGTTTGTTTTGAAATATTTTTCACATTAGTATTCAACGTTTGTGCACTGCATTCATTGAATTTCTGTCCTTGCTCCATTTTGCACCCTTGTTTCTTTATTTTTTTTCAGGGACCCCTTTCATAGAGTCAATAAACTTTTCTCATAACGTTCCTTCCAGCACCTTAATCTTTTTCTCAATTTTACCAAAATTCTAGCCAGAATAGTACTGAGTTGTCTGATTTGTTGCCAACAGTCAGGGCAGTACCACTAACAGTCAGGTATTTGTAGCGTTTGATATTGTGCTACTGACACTTCAATACATTTTGTACAAATATGTCTTATAGATTATCCATTTTGCTCCACAATTTTGCCAGTATCTCCATTATATATGTACCCTCTTTCACACACGTGACAAATCCAACTTCCATCGCTATTGTCATTCAGATTTGCAGTTACATTTACAATGCAGTTGTTACTAGGTTTTCAACTACTTGCTTTGGCTCTTTGTCCAACTTTTTTTGTTAGGTTCACTTCTCTTTGGTTCATTTTATTTCTTTTTTTTGGGGGGGGGGTGATTTTACATACTTGTTTAACCAATCGGCCTTCCCCAGTCAATGTTGTTTACCAATCAGTTAATGCGCAAGCAAGCAAGCAATAATCACCGCCGTTATGTTTGCTTTGCAATGCCTTATGGATAAATCCTCTGTCACACTGCTTGTTTACTTTCCACGCTTCCGACACGCTTGTTGAATGATAATTCCTATTAAAAATTGCACTTATCTGATAGGGACCATATTTTCAAAAGGCCCTATTTCACCCACGCTAATTCCATAAATCCTTTTATGTAGCGAACCTTTGCTTGAATAATATATTCAATGTTTATTTAGGTTACCTTTACACTGCGGAAGCCCATTTCCTGCCCCAGAAGCCTGTTTGCCAGGCCCGGGTTCCAGCGAGGTTTCAACAATGCGAGTTCCTAAATCGTTATCATTTATCACACTTTATCGACAATGTTTTCTGAATAAACTTGAATTATTGATAAAATTTCCATAAAGCCCGGTAATTTAAATACTTTGGTGTTAATAAAACTATAAATATTTCCCGGGATGCATAAAAAGACAATGGTGCCGCCCATGCGCGCACGCGCAGTAGGAAGTGGCGAAGAAAACCAAATCCATAGACTGGATACTGAGTAGTCGTCTGTAGGAATAACAATGGGAAGATCACATGATTAAACCTTCAGTTATGTCATGTATTCACATGTACACCTGTGTTAATGGTAAATGCTCGCTGACGCTCGCTATGAAGCAGGTACTAGAACATGTACGGGGATAAAACTCGCGGTTAAATTAAATGATGGCCGTACCCTTCAGTTCTTCAGTTCTGTTGCGCTAAAACAAGGTTACCCATTCACGCCTGTACTGATTTTAATGTATTCATTAACGATTTAGAAGATTACCTGAGTTTTTCTGATATACCCATTGCTAAGTCTATCAGTGATATAAATATTACATATTTCATGTTTGCTAACGATGTCGTCATTTTGGCTGACACACTAAATCAATTACAGCTACGTCTCGTTAGATTGGCAGTGTCCTGCAATTGCTGGAGTCTATCCATCAATATTGAAAGAACAAAAATAACCACTTTTGGCCGAATCAGTCGCAGTCATTTGACCTGTAATTATATATTTCAATATGATGGTAAAACATTTCAAATTGTCAGGTCATATTGTTACCTCGGCCTTATTTTCACCTGTATCAGTACTTTTATTTAAGCATCGCAGTCTCCTGCAGAGAGAGCAAGAAGAGTATGTTATGTTGAATCACAAATGTACGGGTGAGAAAGATTTGATTTGCTGCGTAGTATTATGTTTTATTTATTTGCTATATACAACCTATTCTGTTATACCGAAACAAAATATGGTTAATTGTAACCTATCGTCATCGTGCTCGAGTTCTTAAGGATGCACATACGCAAACTCCTATACAGATTGATGCAGTAGACTTAATTCAAACCGAGTATTGTAAATTTATTTTGGCGGTTGCTCATCCTAAGTCAAACAATGTTAATTTGGCCGAGTTAGGAAGATATATGTTCTAAATTTCGATGCGGCCTGTTAGAAGCTTTGTCGTTCAAATGACGAGAAAAGAAACTTTGACCATACTGATCGCATAAAAGTTTCTTATTTAAAAAAATTCAAATAATTCAACCACCTTCGATGCAATGGCTTATCCGCGTGTATCCAAAACACAAGATTTCAGAGAGGGCCTTGTATTATTTACATGCATTGTTCTGCATACGTACTGATCGAATAAAAAAATCTGAGTTTGATGAGAACGGTTGTTCGCATGGCAATTACCTGACTTAACAGGGCAATGTTAATGTTTGAAGATCGCTAATATAAACTTCATTTCTATATAAAACTAACTCCCGTGGGCATTTTTCATTTAAGTTTCATAGTTTGAGTAGCATTTAAGTAATAATTAAACTAATTTGTTTTGCAACCTGGTTCAGTGTTTTAACACATTATATTTTACGAATTCCTCGCCAATACTAGCCTTTTTCTCAGGACAGTGAAATCAACAAAAATATGTAATTTATATACATAACAACAGCACAGTGTCCATTGAATTCTCAGCCGTGGAGCTTTGCAAAGGGTGCGATTGAAGAGAACACAGGCACATGTCCCGAATTGTACAAAACAGACATGAAAACACAGATTCTCCAAAACTGTGTGCATATATCGGGCATTTCATAGAACAGGCTAAAAACAGTTCATCCTGCCTTTGTTAAAATTGCTCAATAGGACCACTTCAAAACCATGCGAGACTGAAGTTAAATTAGGGCATGGAGGGAAAGGGTTGAGGTGTTGACTCAAAAGTAGAAAAGAAAATATGGATTTTGCCACGATGACAAAGCAAAGGTAAGATATACATATATTTTTTACTTCAAGACAATGAAATTCGGGATTGTGTCTAGGGTAACTGGTTGCCGTGGTATAAGCTCATGTAATAAAATATGTGTCTTTCATTTGGTGTTGCTGAATATAGTCCCATGCCACAATGTTCTATTGATTGTATTCCAGATTGTCTGACATGTATACAATCCCAGAGGCTCGTGTTACAAATAACAGTATCTTTAAGTACCAACTGTTCTGTAAGGCCTCTACTGTGCAGTCATCACGATCAGCAATAGACTGGTAGGTACGTGTCTTTCTCTGGTAAGTATGACATTGCCAAGCCTGCATGTCAAACACTTTGCGCCATCTATTTCCTACATTGACCACTTACTGCATATTAGATTTGCCAGGAGCACAATGATCAGAAGTTTTGCACATTGCTTCCATCAGTCAAGTTTCTTTTTTTAAATATACCTGGTGCGTATGCATACATACATATCTATGTATAGTTACTTTTTTAGTTTTATTTGCATATCAACAATGATGCCTTTCACATGAACAGGAGCACAACGACATGAATGTAAGATATGAAAGAAATCTGAGCCACGCACAAACGGCGTGATAATGAAAAACATGATGTTCTTTCAAAAATCAAATCCATGCCCGTCCACAAAATCTGTATAAATATTTGCATCCACATTTTTCCTGTGTGATTTGGCGAGACAATGTCTGTGCTAGCGATCCTGAGTTTTCATTGCAAGTCCATCCAAGTCTTTTAACCGTAAGCCCTGCAGGCACCACCTTGAGAATAAAACGTTCTCAAAACTCTTTGCGTATATAACAAAGGCAGTGATAAATCAATGTTTGTTGTCAGGCATGCATTTTCGAAGACACTTGTTTCGTCAAAAAAATAAACAGCCATGAAGCAGCATGTGAGGCAAAATTTGTGTACCTATCTTATGGTCATACAAGGTGTGATTTTGTCTCGTGCGCATGCGCAAGCCAGCTGCGCACTTTGTCCTGTAGGTCCCAGGGTACTGTTAGCCAGAGCCAGACTGCCTTTATGAAGCTTACACTTACATATTTTACCATGGCTATGGTCTCTGTTCTTATGCTCATCTTGCAACAGGCAATTTCCATAACACTCCCCGGGCTTTGAAACTGTTTACACCTGATGGTTTATATGGTTACACCTTCCATTCAGACATTCTTTATTCTCCCTCCTTAAGAAGTTTTGTGCCTGAATCATACCCGCAAATTTTTTTTAAAAATCTTACAAGTAAAAAAAATCTACTTTTTGTAGTTCATACGGATCTGCAACACTAACTGCAGAGATATCTCGAAGATATTGATTTCACGCTGCAGGTGTGTTATTTAAAGCTTTCGACATCAAAAGATCACTATACATGTAAAACATTTTTGTCTCTTGTGCACATGCCCTACAAGGCAAGTTTGTAATTCGTAAAGACCACGACAAATTTCAGCTCAGACGACATGTCAATCAACTGAACTTATCATATGGTTCTCTGTTCATCGTCGTCAATCCATCAATAATTGATACACTTGACTTCTCAACAACTGTTGGTCGGATCCTCTTCAGACTTGATGGAGATGTACCTTGAGCCGGTCAGGATCACGTGGGGTCAAATATTTTTGCTTTGTATCGGTTTTGATGAGCATTTGTTTATTTTTTCAGGGGAAATATTGAAAAATTTCCTCCCTAAACATGCTTGGCCAAGAGGCGGTGCCCTACTTCCCCCATTTATACTAATTTCTTAAAGCTGGGTTTCCATGTGCGCGTGTTGCATACTGCGTAGTGCGTAATAATTGACTTAAAATTAACTAGCCCCATTTCTATGTATGCGTAGTGCGTAGTGCGTACTGCGTGTTGCCTATGCGTTGCAATCGCTCTGTGTAGCGATTTTGTACGCATCACGCAGGGTAGACGCGTATAACATACACAAAATGGCGCAAAAACCTACCAAAGTAAACATACTCACGTACAGTATACGCCTGGTTTGCGGATACATGGAAAATGGTATCCACAGTACGCAATACGCACCCCCCAACTACGCAATACATTGCACGCAATGCGCAACACGCGCACATGGAAACCTAGCTTATATTGTTTCTTTGTTCTGAATGAGAATGGCAAAAATGTACAAACATCCATACTTCACATGACTATGTACTACTAGGTATATTAAGTAGAATGAGGAAAATCATCATGAATATATATTGAATATATATATATATATATATATATATATATATATATATATATATATATATATATATATATATATATATATATGTGTGTGTGTGTGTGTGTGTGTGTGTGTGTGTGTGTGTACAAGGCTACATCACCTGACTGACAAACTACTATGTACATTAACTGGAATGAGGAAAACCATCATAAAGCTATATGTTTATATATATATATATAGTAGTAGTAGTAGTAGTAGTAGTAGTAGTAGTTTTATTGACATACGATACAGAGGTCAATTCTGTCCTATATGTCATACAAAAATAATATCAGTAATACAAGAGTGGAGTGATTTAAGCCCTAAGTTCAAAGTAATAATAAAATCAGGCTATATTATACTCAGCCTGTACGTATACACAGTTGCCAGAAAGATTACACTATAAGCTGATACTATATCAGGCTATTTTATACTCAGTCTGTGCATGTGCACAGTTGACTGGCTACATGTACATTGCTCAGCTACAAAGTACATTACTCGACTATAAAGATGGACGGACGTAATTTAAGCCCTAAGTTCAAAGTAATAATAAATCAGGCTATATTATACTCAGCCTGCACATGTATACAATTGTCACAAAAATTTACACTACAAACTGATACTATATCAGGCTATACTATACTCAACCTATATATGTACGCAATTGACAGGTTAAATGCAGATTGCACAACTACAAAAATGGACTGACGTAATTTGAGCCCTTGGTTCAAGGTAATAACAGATCAGGCTATAGTATATTCAGCCTGTACTATATATGTACAGAACGGTAGTTGATACACTTGACTTCTCAACAACCTTACATATATATGTGTGTGTGTGTGTGTGTGTGTGTGTGTGTGTGTGTGTACAAGGCTACATCACCTGACTGACAAACTATGTACATTAACTGGAATGAGGAAAACCATCATAAATATATATATATATATATATATATATATATATATATATATATATATATATATATATATATATAATATAGTAGTAGTAGTAGTAGTAGTAGTAGTAGTAGTAATTTTATTGACATACGATACAGAGGTCAATTCTGACCTATATGTCATACAAAAATGTCAGTAGTATATATATGTATATATACATATATATATATATATACATGTATATATATTTATATATATATATATATATATATATATATATATGTGTGTGTCTGTGTTCGTGTCATCATGTACATTATTAGTTATTCACTGTTTTAGTGTGAAATACTTCGCCTCGGGTAATACAGCTGTCTTTGGGGAGATACTTCCTGTATTTCACACCAAAACAATGAATGACGATTGTATCCCATTTTTGATGATGTAATTACATGCCCAAAAAATATACATGTTGTCAGAACTGATATTAGATTTGATGTGAGGTCTCATTATGCAATCTCAAATTTTTGAACCACTTTCATGACTCATATTCACTCAACATGGACAGGAATAATAATAGACCAAGCCCCCCTCCCCCCCAAAAATAATAAATAAAAAAACCCTTCCAGGGGTTTCCTGCTCGCTGTTCGACCCACTGCTGCTGCAGTTTACTTTATAGTCCGCCATCATGTTGTCGTCTGCAGCGCGTCAAGGCTTATATCGCATGACAGAGACTTCTGGTGGCTGATCGATGCACTTACCAGATACTTACGAGAATACCGCTGTATTCCCCGGCCAGTAACGAGAATACCGCTGAATTCCCCCGGTCAGTTTCAGGAATCGCGCTTTATTTCACCTTTGCAGTAATTAATGCACAAATAAGGGTAATACAAAGAGTGTACCATAGCTATTTGCCAATCAGAAGCCAAGGATTCTATCAAAAATGGGATAAACATTTATTAGTCATGTTCAGTTGAAAAAGGTGCGAGCACATTTTGAATGTTAACTTCCGTAATTTCAACCTTTCTTTCACTTATTGCGGACATTTAATCATGATATGTGTCTCCCTATCTTATACTAGACTCTCGGTATCACCTATCTGTTAATCACAATATTTACATAACCTGCATGCCTGGATCATCTTTGATTCAATTTACTACTTTTATACTAGACTCTTGAATCACAATATTTGCATACTTTGTCTGCTCTTGGGATCACAGGTCTGGCGCAGCTTTTGCTTTTAGTTGCATATCTGTGTACACACATCCTCAACCTTGCCAGAACTCTCCCGTGTTTTGTTGATGTACATTATCTAAATAGTCCTCAAAAATAAAGCTTTTTTTATTTCTCTATTAATCCATAATTTTCCTTCTTCTTGTACATTCGCTCCAAATTGACTGCTGCAAAATGAAGTATATTCTTTCAGCTTGTTTTTTGTTTTGAATATCATCTTCCCTACAAAAATCTTCGTTGCCATATTTTAGTTACAAGTACAAATGAAAGTCATTTAGACCCTTTCGTATCTTGTTAAATTCTATGCAGACTTCTTTAACATTATGAAATAGTTTAATTTTCTGTTTTCTCCAAATGTTTGTAATATATCATCATAAATGTAAATATTTGCATTACATATTCCGCAAACGTCGTGTGTTTGTCATGCGTCACGAGATTCTTTGGGAAACAGGTTAACTGTGCTTCTCTGATATCTTTCTCCAAAATCTCAAGAGCATTACCTGTTTCTTGGTGGCTAACATGATAGCAGTCGACTAATGCAAGTCCCCAAGACCAACTTACTGTCATCCTTATCCAGTCACAACTTGTCATGCTGACCCATTTTTGATGCACTTAAAATGAGAAATGTCAAAAACATTATATTTGCATTACGTCAATGTATTCTGTGGTCCAATAAAAAAAACTAACTGCTGTTCTACACCATTAAACATTTATCAGAGTGAATTGGCCGGTATCATCAGACTTGTCTGTGGTTTGAGACAACCAAGCATAGTGTTAAATTAGCTCTCCATGCTTTAGATAGCTTCCTCTTTATTTGTACGGGTTTTTTTTCTTTTTCTAATATTTGAAGCAGTCTCCAGCATAATGTTTGGCCCCATTATGCCAAATTCTCCAGCTGAGAAACCGTTTTTCTTTGTAATTTTTTTACCCTGTTTTATTTAGTAGTTAGACCGTCACGTGTCAATATCGTAGTAGAAAATCAGTTCAAGTCTGAAACCGTCCGAATCTTGAAACATCTATGAACATGGATATCACCAGACACAGCAGCAAGACTTGAATAGCCATCAAGCAATACGTTATTCATTGAATATCTAAAGAAGATGAGATGTCAGATGGACAACATAGACATAATGACTGCGTGAAAATTAACAATAATTTCAACAATATTAAAGAAACTGCACCGAAAATCCGAGTAAATAAAAACTATCCATGTTCAAAAACCTTCAGTCATGAAACAAGCCAGATTAAAATCCTGACATTCAAGGTACACATAACAACAACTTTATGATAATTTATATATCAGTCAACGAAGACGAAAAGAATCATATCTCGCCTTATATCATTTATATAACATCTCAAATCCATATTGGAATTCTATTTAATGAATTTTCATTCTTACCCAGAAAATTCAGAAAACGATTGTTTTAATTTCATTTTCGAATATCCCTGTTTCGCAAGTTTTTGAAAAAGCCTTAATTGACCACAGACAAAGTTGTCAAAATCATTGCATACTCCAGCAAAGGCAATTAACCTTGACCCATGGACACCATATGCTGGCCCGAGTGGAATATTACTATCCATATTGGGGAAATTTACTATGTTAATTTCAAAATCGTCACGTCTGTCATATGAATTTAACTTCAATTCACTATTATTGTTAAACATCATTATGTCTGAAAATGAACATCCCACCCCTTTTTTCTGTAGTTTCTTTCAATTTTACATCATCAGGGTATATTTGTGTATATATTCTCGAAAGTGTTTATCATTGATGCGTTATAGGTCATAGATATATGTGTCAACTTAAAACATTTATCATGGCGTTTTCGACAGCTTTAGAAAAACGTGTACTCACAATAAGATAAATATACATTTGCTAAAAGAGGTGCACAATTGGTACCCATTGGAATACAAGTTGTCTGTCTAAAGATGGAATCTCCAAAACTGACATAAATGTTGTCAATCAAAAAGGTCAATATCTCAACAAACTGATCGTGTTCAAATGCAGACTGGCCATCCTTCATATTAATTCGGCTTTTGTAACTTCTCTTTTTTCAAAGATTTCCCCATGTTGGAACTCTTTGGATGTGACTATTACATGATGCTATGGTATATAGAGTCTTTATTTTAAGTGCCTGCAGTCTTTGTTGTATCATCTTTCGCCTTTTTGTCTATTTTTCTTGTGACAAATCTGCAGCTTTTATAAGTATTTGTGTAAAATGTTGAAATTACTGCTGAAAAACAGTTTCCTTATTTCCATATTTCATTATTAACCCCCTCCTCCCCCATTATTTTCTTTGTTTGTTTGTTTGTTTCAAACTTTTATTTCAGACGGGATCACTGGTTTCCAAAGTGCATCAATCAGCAAATCTGTAGGATTCTGGTTCGATCTGTTTTCCACTGGAAATTGGTTTGAATTGATTACCTTTGTACGTGTGTTCTGACCTACTTTTATATCCAAACATATTTGGAGTGATTTGAATGAACGGATGTATTTTGAACCCACTCATCATGTGAAAACATATCTGGGTCTATGTTGGCATAATCCACAATATCGCACCCTTTTACTTGTGCCACG
Source organism: Hermodice carunculata (assembly GCA_964020975.1). Lineage (NCBI taxonomy): Eukaryota > Metazoa > Annelida > Polychaeta > Eunicida > Amphinomidae > Hermodice > Hermodice carunculata. The sequence continues at coordinate 81,841,215 of OZ026617.1, forward strand.
TTATCGCCCCTCGTATATAGCATTCAAAGGAGTTACTTTTTCTCTGAGATGCAGATAACGTTTTATCTGCGTTTTACCTCCTTATGATATATGGCAGTGGTCTTAGGTAAACTAAGCATATTTTTGTCAAATTTGTCATTCAAACTTTCTTCATTTAGATCACCTTTTCTGGCATTAAGTTCACCAGCCATCATGACTTTACGTTTTCCTGAACATTTTATCATTTCTTGTTCAATTGTGCCCTCTTCCAATCTTCATGAATACGTAAAGTTGCTAGTGCTCCTTGCATGTTGCACGAGGAACAAAATATTATGGTCTATACCAATAAGCACCTTTCTAAGTGTAACCCATATTATGTCTAGTGATTTACTCCTGTGGAAGGTCACGCGTTTTCTAAAAGAGCGTCTGTTCAATCAGTGTGGTCTGAAGTGATACTCACTCCGTAACGACCTAGTGGGACATTAAAAAAAAAAAAAAAAAAAAACATACAGCACGACGAAATCAGGAATGCGCCAGGGACAGACAGAACTGACTCGAAGATGACTCTGTTGAGGACAACATTTGGTTTGCAGGTTTAAGAGGAGCGGACAATTCGTTACCAATCTCTAGTTTGGATGATCAGCTGTATATGTTGCTTTGGGCAAGTGGAGAAATAGACACAGCCCCATCATTCTGAGAGGGTCAATATAACTCGTACAGAGACATGACCTTTTAAGCTGGATACTCGGATGCAGCGGTGTGGGTTTATTGTTCATTGGTTTATTTTTTAAAACAATGTACAAATACAATATTCTCATTATCCCTATATAAATCCCTTTCGTGGAAGAATAGAAAACAATTAAACAGGACACCAACAGACACATAATCGCTGCACAGTGAGGCAGGGCCCACCGACTTGCCGCAATACCAGAGTGAGAAGACATCACAGTTGGACAGAGACAGAAAGGGCGAGCTCAATACGTTCAAAGTAATTAATAATTTTGTTTACTGCGTACATAATTCAGATAAAGTTTTGAGTAAGAAAAACAAATAATTCCTCAGCCAATACCTGTTTCTGTGAATATTTTAGAGAGCACAATAAAATCTTGAACTGCAGAGAAAATTTGGGTGTTCTCTGTCAGGATGCAGTTAGGAGAACCACACAGTACAGTTTGCTATGCAAAAGGAGCATACAATGAAATGATATTGTGTAGTTGGTATCGGATAACAGTATACCTTGGACAAGAAAAAAAGAAATGCCAAGCATCGTCATTACTTGCAGCACATTGACAACTGGCATGTGTTCTGACACCAATCTTGAACAGATGGGTATTCAGCTGACTGCTTCTCATGCGAAGGCGAGTATGCAATACAGAACTATATCTCCCACCAAAATTGTAATACTCTGGACACTTATTCGACCATCCAAAGTGATCACGTAATCTGAATTTAAATATGGGTAAAAATGGCAAATTTCGAATTTCCAAAGGTAATTCATTCCAGAGGCGTACAGGTGACGGAAAGAAAAAATTGTTAAATAAATCAGTGCGGGCTCTGAGATGAGGCAGATCATATCTTTGTCGAGTATCATAATGTGTAGGAAATTGATTCACATTAGCTAAAAAAAAAAGATAGATTGCAAATAGTCAGGTACTAATTCTTGAACTATTTTACACATTAGTGATAATTTGGCTTCTTTCTTACGAGAGGCCATGGTTTGCCACCCAGGCTTTACATACAGTTTAGCATTCGATGTGCCATGCATCGCGCCAGTAACTATTCTTGCAGCATTCAACTGAATTTTTTTCAAGTTTATCAGCATCAGTTGATGCGCAGCCATCCCAGACAGGACTTCCATATTTTATAATAAGTCTTATAAAAGAAAAATAGATAGTTTGTAAAGTTTGGCAGTCCAGGCGAAGCTGGAGGCTTTTCATTATGCTTACAAGCTTTCCAGTTTTAGCAGCTAGGTTGTTAATGTGGTCAGACCATCTCAGGTCAGAACATACAGTAATACCAAGATGTTTGTGGGTATTGACATTTTGCAGTGTATGGCTTTGAAAAGTAACAGATGGGTGGTCCAGAGAAACAACCTTACGTGTAATTAGCATACTATCTATTATATGGGCATTAAAGATAATTAACCAGTCGTTTGCCCGTTCGTCAATATACGCAAGATTCGAATTTATAATTTCACTAGCAGTTGTGGGATCGTCCACTGTTAAATAAAGAGATGTGTCGTCGGCAAATAACTTGTTATTACATCTGAAAAGGTAACGATATCATTAAAATAGTTTAAAAACAGAAGAGGTCCGAGTACAGAACCTTGTGGAATGCAAGCATTCACTGTTCCCCAGCTAGAAGATTTTCCTTCAATCACAACACGTTGCTGACGATTTGAAAGATAACTAGAAAACCATTTCAACAGATACCCACAAATTCCATTTTTCCAAAGCTTAGAAAGTAAGCCAGTGTGCCAAACTTTATCAAAGGCCTTGCTGATGTCCAAAAAACAAGGCGTACCTCTTTTTGCTGATCAACAGCAAGACATAACTCGTGATCTATAACAAGTAACTGATTAACAGCAGAGTCGCCCGGTGTAAAACTAGATTGTTTAGCTTTTATTAATAGATTGTCCCCAAAGAAATTGAAAACATGCTTGAAAATGACTTTTTCGAATACCTTACCAACGCAGCGTAACAAGGGAACCGGTCGATAATTATCACAAAGAATTTCAGCGCCTTTCTGATGTAAAGGTGTAACATTAGCTTGTTTCTATTTAGCAGGAAACGTACTATTATTCCAAGATAAATTAAAACGTTTAGCTAATGATTTATAAATGGAAGGCGCACTTTCCTTTAAAAGTTTGGCACCAATGCCATCGGGTTCGGTGGCTTTAGAAACATCTAAGGTATGTAGAATATCCAGAACTTCGTTATCTGAAATTGAAATTGAGCGAATTGTATTATTGGGATGTAAAATGTGCCCAGGAAGAGAGGCAGATGTGGGGTCAAGTGTGCACTGTTGTTCATTGAGTCATTACCTAAGAAGGTGCTGCCTGGCAGTCACCTCACCGACATTTTTTAGCTCTGCTGATCAAAGGATACAGAGCTTATGTGACCGCTCATGTCTGTCTGCCCGTCCGTAAACTTTTGGTCGTTACCGCAATACCTTCCACAGTTTTCAAGTTAGCCCAACTTAACTTTCAGGACTTACAGGGAGTATGAAAATCTAGGCTTCTTTAGATATTGTGGGGGTCAAAGTTTAAGTTGCTGATGATACCTGTGGCGCACCTACAATTTGACGAAAATTATGAGGCAAAATGTGTTTTTAGATGTAAAATTTCATATTTGGAAAAGTAATTCGTTTCGACTTACCAAATTTATAGGATATATAGAACATGGCAAAAAGTAGAATGCTGTGTAATATCAATGACCTTGATTTATTTTTTGTGGGGTCATAATGCCTGCAAAGTTGAAACTGTGATTTTGTAATGGGAGGGTGTAGATTGGAGAGCGATAACAAAGAGATTGAGCCTCCAAAACAAAATTTTATTTGATTTCATAATACATAAATGTGTACTTGGTGACCTACTTTTGGATTACTGTGACCCAGTAATTTTGGAGTTTTGGCGCTTGTTCAAGTTTATTATTCGTCAATAACTCGAAAAGTTATAACCGGATTTGAGCAAAACGACCACAGATGGAAACGGTGCTTGTTTTTGAACATAATAACTTTTAATCCGAGTTAAAGGTCAAAGTCAAATGGCTAGTTTGAATATGGGGGTTATCTCATGAATGCTCTGCACTCTGCATTTTTTATTTGACGGAAATTACGAGTCAAAATGTGTTTTAAGATATAATAGTCCATATCTTGAAAATTAATTAGATTAGACTTGATAAATTCATAGGATATATAGACAATGTCCAAAGTTAGAATGTTATATAATATCAGTGACCTTGACCTATTTTTGTGAGGTCACCATGCCTGTAAAGTTGAAAGTGGTGATTTTGTAATGGCAATGTGCAGCGTGGATATCAATAGCAACGTCAGCACAACACCGGGCCTATGGGCCTCTTGTAGTACATAATCTGGGCGACCTTTATCTTGTCCCAAGGTCACTGAGGATATAAAGTTAAGGACTCACTCCTCAATGTCTTGGCATATGCAACAATAGCAATCACAGGAATTTCAAAAATAAGCAATAATAATGTGTGGAGCAAAGTGTTATCTAGTGGACAGTTTGTACACTAAATTGACATGAGCTATATATATTCAGAAGCCACTTGAAAACTCGCAACCCTGGAGTGAACAGAAGCAATATAGCCAGGGTGCCAGCTCATGGGTCACTTGTTTCATGATTGAGGACAGTGAAAGATTGATGAAATCCATGATAATTGCCAAAAAATTAAACAGATTGTTTTTGGCCTGGGCCTTTCTCCCGATCCGTTTACTTCTCACCCCTTCCGTGCGGTCTTCGCTGGTGCTGTAGCACTTAAACCATTTCAGGACCTGGAGATGAAGCGATTGAGAAACTGGTCATCGAATTGTTACATGCGCTATGCCAAAGACGTGGAAAAACTGTATTACACTTGTCTTTGCGCAGAGTTTGGCAAGACGTAATGGTCCCATTCACCACATATTATTATACGTATATACATCAATAATTTATTACTAGGACGCTATTAACGCTAGTTTAAAACACTTTCTCACTTCGTTCATATTGGCTTACTACGATACAAGTGGGCAATAACATAATATTTACGCTAGTACATTAATGTGCCATTATGCATCACTGCGACAATTCTGCTATGTGTACCTGTATTAAAATAGGAAAAAGACTTTTGCATAATCATCTTTTTAACATTTATATATATATATATATATATATACAAGTGCATCTCTGTGATTGCATGTATGTGTATAGATATTTCTCTAAAGGGCAAATTCAAGGTCCCTGCCATATATATATATATATATATATATATATATATATACAAGTGCATTTCTGTGAGTGTAGGTATGTGTGTAGAGATTTTAAAGGGCAAATTCAAGGTCCCCCTTTGCCATATATGTGTATATACATGTATATATATATATATATATATATATATATATATATATATATATATATATATATATATATATATATATATATATATATATATATATATGTATATATATGAAATCATTTCTGAGAGTGTATGTATGTGTGTAGATTTTTTCTTTTAATAAAGGGCACATTCAAGGTCCGACTTATATATGTCTATATATATATGTATGTATATATGTATATATATATATATATATATATATATATATATATATATATATATATATATATATGTGTGTGTGTGTATCCAGGTGCATTTCTGTCAGTGTAAGTATGTGTATAGATTTTTTCTTTAAACCGCAAATTCAAGGACCCCCTTTGCCATATATATCTATATAATTGTATATATATATATATATATATATATATATATATATATATATATATATATATATATATATATATATATATGTATAGATAGATGGAGAGATAGATAGATAGATACATACATACATTCATACATATAATATATATATACATATATATATATATATATATACAAGTACATCTCTGTGATTGCATGTATGTGTATAGATTTTTCTTTAAAGAGCAAATTCAAGGTCCCTGCCATATATATATATATATATACAAGTCCATTTCTGTGAGTGTATGTATGTGTATAGATTTTTTTCTTTTTAAAGGGCAAATTCAAGGTTCCGTTTTGCCATATATTTATATATATATATATATATATATATATATATATATATATATATGTATACAAGTGCATTTCTGTCAGTGCATGTATATGTCTAGATTTTTTCTTTAAAGCACAAATTCAAGGTCCACCTTTGCCATATATATCTATATATTCTTATATATATATATATATATATATATATATATATATATATATATATATATATATATATATACATATATATATAAATATTTCTGCAAGTGCATTTCCGTGAGAGTGTATGCATGTGTGTAGATTTTTTCTTTTAATAAAGGGCACATTCAAGGTCCGACTTTGCCACATATATATATAAATATATATTTGTATATATATATTTATATATATATATATAAATATATATATGTATTCAAGTGCATTTCTGTCAGTGTGAGTATGTGTTTAGTTTTTTTTCTTTAAAGGGCAAATTCAAGGTCCCACTTTGCCAAATATATATATATATATATATATATATATAAGTGCATTTCTGTGAGTGTATGTATGTGTATAATTTTTTTCTGTGAAGCGCAAATTTAAGGTCTCGCTTTGCCATATATATATATATATATATAAGTACATTTCTGTGAGTGTATGTATATGTATAGATTTTGTCTTTAAAGGGCTAATTCAAGGTCCCGCTTTGCCAAAACATAATTGACCCTTACTTTGACTTCATTAAGGTTTTTGATCTCTTGAATCAATGAGGCCCAACTGTCTTAAAGGTTAATTTCCAAATAAATGTCGAGTTTGATACTAGAGGCCATAGTGCAGTCATTGCTTATGTTCTGAATTTATACTGAGTGAACAGTTCAAGATGTTCTGTTTTATATTGAATGAATAGTTCAATATGAGTAAACAGATCAATATCCCGTTTTATACTGTCAAATCCTCACAGAGGTTCACTTTGTATTGTTACCGTATGAACCGAGAATAGTCACAAAGTTTACAAAAAAAGAGAACTTGTCATTCATGTACAAGAATGTAACTTAGGTACTTTCAGTGACCCAAGTTAAACAATATTATTTGTTTCGAATTCTCTACAATGGAGAATTAATGTCAGCTTCACATCAATATCACACAATGCCACATTATGTCCAATTTAAAAAGCATGCGTTTTCGTGATAGATAACCTGCCATTTGTCACTTACCAATATGTTACCTTTTGATAAATAAAGATATTTAGAATAAAAATACCTAACATGCCCTTTCTGTTGGTGCGGCACCCGTTTCTTTGAAGTAAAGCCAATATTAAATTAAGGAATAATTGGACATATTATGGTTTATGCAAAAATATGCTGTCTTTAAATTCTGATAACTAGGCAAATCCATAGTATTACCAGTGCACCGCCTTATCATGCAGTGACTATGATATTACATTGTATTAGTCAGTTGTTTAAATGGATCCTATTCAAAATTCCAGTCTTAGGAGAAACACAAAATTTTGGCTGAGTGTACTTTAATAAAAAAAAAAGAGCAAGATTTCTGCACACATATTGATCTGTGACACTCTTTTTCTCTTTTCCGGTATAAACGGAGTGTTGGTAACTGACTGGAACGACTGAGTAAACTTCTAGACTATGTGTGTGTTCATATTTACACTTCTGGTTTGCATTATGATGAGGTGTAGAATATCAATTACATTTCAAGGACCAGTAAGTTCACCAAATGTGGCCTTCCTTTACATACCTCTGAGAGACAAGCAACATCATTTAATAATTTTGGAATAAAAATAATAGGGATCGTGACAGCCCTGTACTCAACTGACTTTGGCTGTACAGAAGGAAGCAATCTTGTGCCCTTTGGAATAGTACCAAAAGCGCCTTTCCTTCAGTCCATCATCACTGTTTGCAATATCAGTCTTCACTCATACAGTCCACACATCATATTTTGAAAGAAAAGTGACAGGATTAACTGTTACCAGGCATAGGACAATATGTCACTTTGACCTTTCAAATTTGAAAACACCAAAAGAAACTACACATGTACTTTCCTCTGACAATTCATAGTAATCATGATTCAGGATCCATCATTATGTCGTTATATATACACCATTATGTAGTTTAAACTTTAAGAATCACTCAAGGGCAAAATTAACAACGCGATGGGTACTTCCTGGGCCTAAGATCCACCATTACCAAGATCGTTATTGTAACATGCTATTTACATGCAGCCTTACCATTTTTTTTTCAAATTTTCATAATTCTTCAAAATGAGCAAATGACGCCAGGAATACGTAGTGCACAAATTTGTTGAGATCTAGTGCAGGTAAATCCCCACTTCGTTTGAAGAGAATCGAATATATAGTTTGGAAGAAGTAGTGGATAAAAGAGAAAACGCCAAAACACTCATATAATTTCAAAAAACAAAAGATCGCAGCACTTAATGGCAAATAACCTCAGGTCCAGAGGTTACCAGACGTTTGCATACGCAGTTTCAAAGCATTTGGCCAACAGGCTTTGCAGAGGAAGACTTTTCAAAGATCTTGACCCCACAAAATAAACAAAAATTCCACTAGAGCCTGACCACTTGAACAAACTGTGCAGAAACCCGCCTAAGCAACACCCCTACCAAGTTTAAGGTGAATCTGACATAAGGTTTTAAGAAGTAAAAATGTGGATTGAATAACTATCCCCATTGACTTACATTGGAATCAATTGCAATATATGCATAAACCGTTGTGTACCCGAATTAAAGAAATCTTAAAAAATCAAAGACCCAGCACATGAACAACAGTTTTGGAGAAGAAATCAGAAAAGCAAAACACAGAAAACACATTTAAAAATAGAAACAATCACAGCTCCACCTCGTGAGCAAATTAAGCTCTAGTGCTCCTCAAAATGGCCCCAATACATTTTTGAAGCAGTTAGCCGATTTTTTTGCAGATATTGTTCAACCTGCACCAGTCTGAAGTGGATATTGCTGGCGGTTTTGGACAAGTCGAAAATGTGAATTATTGACGGACAGACGACGGGCGACTGGATGACGTACGACTGACCATCCTATAAACTCAGTTGATTTTTCAATCATTTGAGCTAAAACAAAAAAACAACAACGGAGGTCACGGCGTAAGTGGAAAAAAGCGCCACAAAAGAGCAGTATTTCGTGATTCACATGATTAAAAGCTTCACTGGTTTAGCATTCAAGATATTTCTCTTTTCCATACCCGGATCCATATGGACCTGACATAAATCCTGCGGTATGTTACTTGAATAGACTTCTACCGGGAATTAACGAGGCAGCTACAAAGTACGGGTAATTCCTGCGAGAATCTTGCCAGGTGTTATTGCTGTAGCAGGTAGTTCCTAGATAACCTTGTCCACATGAAAGGCTGTGCTTTAATTTCCCAAGGGTTTTGATTAACTGTTCAAAATGCAATAGTGCTGATCTTTTGCTGTCCCTGAAGATTTTTTCAATGCATTTAAAAATATGACCAAGAGGAATATCAAATACACAACATAAGAGAGCAGCATATTCAAATTCTAATGATAGATAAGATGTGTCTTCTTTTAGCAGCTTCTAAACGTTAATTGAACATATTCCGTTATGACTACTTCATGTACCTCATCTCGTACTTATAATCTGTCTTCGGCAGCCTTTTCATCCCACTCTGTGCAACGGCATCACTTTCCTAGGCAAACCTGTTGCCAGCGGCCGATCTATTGTTTGCTTTACACGTCTACGCCTGAAGGAGTCTGCTGGAGTTTCTTTGGTGGTCCTTCATGTTCTACATCCTGTTTATTCTGCATGAAGGGACTTTTTGGGGCCACGAGGTCCGCACAGGAACTTGAAGCTGATGACAGTTTTGTTTCGTTTTTTCGTTGTCTTTTGCCTTGACACAGCCTGTGTATATATTATTGCTCCTGCGTCAACTAGATGTGCTTTGACGGCACATGACCACCATTTTGCCATTTGCAGTCATAGAATATCATATACATTTTTGCTCATTATGTGAGCATTGCTCCGTAAGCAGACACAGAATATCATAAAAGTTTATTGTTCATGAGGTGAGCGTTGCCCTGTGAGTAGTCATAATAATAGCATAATAGCATATGAGTATATTGTTGATATATGAGCATTGCCTTGTAAGCAGTCATAGAATATCACAAAAGATTGTGATGTGAACATTGCCCCGTAAGCAGTCGTATAATGTCGTATGAGTTTATTGTTCATAATATGAACATCGCAATCTAAGTTTCTTGTTTTATGCAATTGCTCTTCACCAAACTGTTTAGTACGGACATTGTCTTGAACACGATCATGTCACTGTGAATAAATACATGTCTGTGACCACTATAAAAAGAATCTGAATCTAATTCTTAATTCAATCTCATTATCAAAATTCATTTCTTTAATTTTAAATGAAGTCTTTTTGTTTCCTTAACGGTATTTTACAAAAACCGAACTGTCTTGTGTTCATTTTAACTGCTGCTGTAGGAAATGTTGGCAAAGTAAATAGAATGTATTTCACCATTTGTTTCATCTAGCACTTAATGGTAAAACTATGGCCACAAATGAGCGTAACTGGAACCATCGAGCCTATATTTTGGGGTTTTGAGACCAGTCGTTCCTCAATACCATACCTCATATAGTTATTATCGCCGCCGGAAGTTTCGACCGAATTTTATCGTTTTGCCCACAACACAGGCAGTGGGACCCTAGACAGACAGACAGACAGACAGACAGACAGACAGACAGACAGACAGATAGATAGATAGATAGATAGATAGATAGATAGATAGATAGATAGATAGATAGATACATACATACATACATACATACATACATACATAAAAGGCAATCTAATTTGTATACCGTTATTTGAGGCTTTCCGGCCAAGATAGATATGTATATCTATCTAAATGTTTCCCAATTATAAAGATTAGCTTTATCAGGATGTTTCAACAAAACTGTTCAACAGACCCTAGAAGAAGAGAAGAAGAAGGAGAAAAGAAGAAGGAGAGGAGGAGGAGGAAGAAGCAGAAGAAGAAGAAGAAGAAGAAGAAGGAGAAGAAGAAGAAGAAGAAGAAGAAGAAGAAGAAGAAGAAGAAGAAGAAGAAGAAGAAGAAGAAGAAGAAGAAGAAGAAGAAGAAGAAGAAGAAGAAGAAGAAATTACCAATACAACCCATATTTCATGACCTTGAAAAGACCCACCATTGAAATCACTGAGAGCCGCATAACTACGTTTTATCACTCTTAGGCTGGCGCGTTCTTAGTCTCACATAGTGATGGATAAAACCGTATTCTATTTGGAACAGGACAGTAGTTTAGGCCTATTTCTTCCTGAAGGGGTGGGCTTTTATCACGCAAAATTGTGAACCAGAAATCGAATGTTTTGGCTACTTAATAGGTATGTAGCATCTTGCATAATCCCAGTAAAAGCTGCATTTGCCTTTTTTGTCTAATTATGGTAGATACATTTAGGATACAAAGATCATCCCATGGCTAAATCAGTATTCTACCCTGAACAGTTCCCCCTCCAGCTGTATCCTATATACAGGCTCTCAGCCGAACTGTCCCGGGTAGGAGACTGATTTAGCCATGAGATAACCTCTAATTATTCCTTTAATGAGGATCGGGAAAATAGCCGAAGGCTAATGCAAATCCCTCTCCTGGAGTAAATACAAGTACATCGATATAGGTGTATATTTCATACAATACAGCTGAAATAAGGACAAAAACAAACAAAGTACAAAAGAGAAGTAACGGGTAAAAAATGCACTGATACCATGCGCAAAGGCAATTTGTTAGACATGTTTTACATTCTGTGAATATAGTTGCATTATGTACTTGAAGGAAATCTTTTGGAACTTTCAATGAATTGCATAGTTGCCTGAACATGTAAACGGTTACACTCACAAGATACGATGTGAGTTCCAAAATAATAGTAGTTAATGCAGTTTTTTCCCAATTCTGTAATCGATTAAAGTCATCCTCTAGGTTATCGTTCATGATAATGTCTGAATCCTTGACAAAAGAATTTCTCTAGGAATGACCATAGACATCCACATTTTGCTACCTGTCTTTTGGCATTTAAACAATGTCATTTGAAATGCAAACACTTTGAAAAAATAAACAAACGAACAAGCTTGATAGCTTTTAATTGGAATTTTCGTATAAAAAGTGAACACCACACAGTATCAATATCCTGGATGGAATACAATGCTGCTGTGCAAGCCGGTATCGGTACGGCTCATTCTGGAGTACAAACTAAACCTCTAAAGACAGGCACGTTCCTTATAACGTGCCTCTCTTTCGTAGAAGCTGAATATACAGTAGCTGATTGTCTCTGACCTAGTCTTCATTATATGTGGATTCAAACATCTCATAAATATGATAACAAAGCTTACATTTATGCTTTTATACAACCGGAACCAACAGCGACATACCTTCCATGTAGTTCAACAAAACAAAACAAAAACTAAACAATAGCACAATCTAATCTCTCTACTATCCGTAGCCAATTATTTAACAGATACCATCTCGTTCGATTCAATTTTTTTTAAATTCTAAGCTTCAACAGCCAATTGCATATATAAACGGGTCATAGGACAAAAACCATCAAGCGTGTTTTGCAACCTTTAATTCCCGACGTGCTCCATGTGATGGCAGCTGCTTGCCTTTACTTTGTACTTGGTAAAAACAACCCACTTAAATGAAAAGAGTGTATGAACATGAAATGATAGCAAATACATAAGTACATACTATACAACAAATTCTTGCCTTTTACAGCAACACTGAGAGAATTTCTATGAACCAATGTGTCCGCAAATATAAGTAAAATTGCGAAATTCAAATTTAAAGTTAACATTCAGAAAGGAATTCCATATTTATATGTCTTGTTAGACAGGGAAATCAGTAGACCATATAAAACGACAGAAACGTCATTTTCTCAACATCACTTTTAGTGGTGAAAAAATATGCGACCTTTGTATGTACCCCAAAAAGGAATGAAAGACAAAATGATATACATGTAATCATGCTAAAACAGTTAAAATGATATACATGTAATCATCCTCAAACAGTTAACTTAAAGCACTGTCCAGCAAGTGAAGGTTCCTTTTTTGAATCTGTTATCTCATATTAACAGTAATTGTAAACACTGATTAATTAAAAAAGTCCCTTCCATAGTGACAAGGAAGGAAACTGCTTTCTCTTTAAGATAAAATCAAAGTTCTAGCAAGCACACTCTGGGCTAATTAATCGCCTCATCAGATAAATTAGCATAAACCAACACTTAGGGATACATCTAAGATTACGCCCAACCCGGATTTTCCCTCAAATCCCGAGTTGGAGCCCAGTCAGTGTTTCAAGCATAAAGAATTATTCATGCGAAGTCTTTTATTACTGTGTAAAAGTGCATTCATTCGAAAAAAAAATACAATTTTACAAGTTTTCATTGAGCATACTGCCTTAATCATAGGAGACCTGCTTTCACATAAATGTGACAATTTCAGCTGTGTACAAACAGGGATTCGGTGGTGAAAGGTAGCTCTCATGCTTTGCAGTCATCAATAGATGGGATGTGATCGTGTTTTATCTGTTGCAAAGTTAGCCCTAGTTTCCATCTCAAGTACCATAGCGTCCTTCACATGCATATATTGCAGATCAATATGGCGATCTCGGGCATCACCGCTCTTTGCTGCGTAGGCTGTACCCGCGGGTGAAAGTGCTCAGCTGAAAACTGCGGCGATCTGTGGGAGGCCTGCGATTTCACGCCAAAAGCGCCAACACTGCAGTTTTCTGTTACTTGTGACCACTACTGCTACTACTACTGCTACTACTACTACTATTGCTCCTACTAAAACTGCTACTACTACTACTACTACTACTACTGCTACTACTACTACTACTACTACTACTACTACTACTACTACCACTATTACTACCTACAACCTTGTAATGACATGTTAAGACGTACGTGCATTAAAGCAATTGGTTTTGGTCAGATCAAAAAAGAATAGAAAGTTAACAGATGACTAAAAGAAAAAATGTGCACTTGTGTAACCTTTCCATGGAACGAAGCATCTTTCAAGTTGGATTCACTTCGACTGCAATAGTTATAAGCAAAATACGTAAAACATTGAAAACGGTCTGACCTTGAAATTGCTGGTTAATTTAATCAAAAGAGTCGGATGCAAAAGTATAGCTGCTCGCCATTTGAAATGCAGGTTTTTTGTTTAATTTTATTTCCTTGCACTTCATTTCTTTTTTCCCTTTGGTTTTCTTAGAAAATCCCACAAGGAAAAGATTGAAAGAGTTAAATTGAAAGGCTCTGTATATTATGAATAGCTACTTGACCTTTTTACCAGACCTCAGAGAGGGGTCAAATATGAAGAGGCAAAGTGCATTGACTGAATACAACTCCCCTGATTAACACTAAGCGAATAAAACTCGAATAATCTTTTAGAATGGCCTCTATAAGATTGTCCTTTGATGTCTTTGAAAGGTTAAGCGAAAACCAAAAGTAAATTCAAACAGTTCATTTTTTTCAGATAAATCATCACTAAAGGTTAAAAAAAGTTAGCATAAGCATTTCAATAAAGTTTTTTTCTAAGAGTCGCTGTTTAGCAAGAACTATGAAGAATAAAATAGCAAATTATTGTGCTATGGACGTCGAATAAACCAAACTGAAATGAATTATATGACATACAGTCATTTAGGTGTATTCCTACATGGTCAAGGAATCACATTATCTGCATTAGTACAATATTTGCAGTCAGAGCTAGGGTGTCCCGGAGATTTTCCGTGGGTGCTGCACTGCACAAATTCTGCCAAGCAACATATTGTGCGCGCCTACGTCCCGAATGCCGCTTTCGCATGACAATTATTCTACTTTGTGTGCTGTAGTTTGACACTAGTCGGGATACTGAATTTCACGATAATTGTAAATATTATTGTTAGTGATCTTCGCCCATGTTTTGACGTCACGGCAAGATTTAAGATTCAAAAGGTTGAAGTTGCAGACGGATCATTGTTTGACTGAGTCCTGAGTAAGACATTCAAAATCTCCTTAAAGAATCTATTGCTAAAGATTGGCCTGTTTATTACTCTCTAATTCGTCTCGCGTTATTACCACTGCTGGCTGGAAGTCGAAGATGTTTTGTACAGGTTCAAGTCACTAAATCTACGCCTAAGATCTATAAATCTGTGTTTTCATATCCAACTATTTTTTTTTTCTTGCTTTTTTATTCTCACTGGCTAAGGTACAACAACAGGTCTTAGGTATGGTGAGCGCAGATGAAGCCCCAAAGCATTTAAGTACTAAAAAACAAAAAATTCCCGGTACAAATCACAAATTGTAAATCTGTGTCTAGCAACCTGTTAATGTATAAAATATCTTTGGTCAGTTATTGACCTCTGAAATCAATACAAACCAGATAAGGGTTCATAGCTCCCTCTTTACGGAACTATCAACGCATGATAAGATACGGTAAGGTAGGATAAGGAAAAAGATTATTTCCCACTGAAAGTCCACACAGAACACCACAGATAAAATACATGCTGGTAAAGAAATATCAATAGAATGGTGGCATATATATTTTCAAAGGGTATGTAAAAACATGCTTGTTTGAGTATGGGTCTGCAATCGTGTAATATGCCATCGTTCAATGTCGTTTAACGAAATATCATAAAAATCCTAACGTTTTCTTGAGTGGACCCCTGCTAAACACTGTGATTTTAGTCCACAGTACCATTAAAGAGGCAAATATAGATTAATTATCGCCCTGATTGTTATGTTCTGTTGTGTGTGTGTGTGTGTGTGTGTGTGTGTGTGTGTGTGTGTGTGTGTGTGTGTGTGTGTGTGTGTCTGTGTCTGTATCTGTGTGCGTGGGTCAGTGTGCATGAGTTAATACATTGTATTTCTAATATGACATGGGGGTTAAATATTTTACTGCATGATTTTGATATGCCAGACACATCACTCCGTCAACGACTTTTTGATGCCCTATGCCGAGGGAATGATAACCGTTTACAGGGATTCCGCCATACAGTGATGGAATTAGGACAATCTTTAGTATTTAACTATGAATCACGTCTTTTAAGCATGAAATCCTGAATAGTCATATTGCCATTCAAATTTATCGCAAGAGACCTGTACATTATATTTATGGCAAGCAATTGATGAAAACAAGTGTTTCAGGTGGTATAAAATATTTAAGCAGTCCACATTTGGCGAAAGCTACTTATTCATTATTCTGGAATTTGCTGAAACAAGATTAGAATTTATGGGTTGCGCTGGCTATTTTGGCCTAGGTGAGGATCTGGAAAGATGGGAATTCGTCAAACAAGTCTTTTTTTATGCTCCCTTAGGATGCAAAATAAACAGGTACGAAATGTTTGCTATAAACCTATCATCCTGGCGCCTTGGTAAGAGATATCACGTGTCATGTATATGGCACGGTAAGTACATGGATAAGAGCTTGCTTCATTATAAAGGGATTAATCAAATACCAGATATATCAAAATGAGAAGCGGTGCTCATAGACGAATGTGCTTAAGCTACTCTTCATTGCTCACACCTGGTCTGCTGAATTTGGTGCTGCCTATTATTCCAAGATTCAAAACTTCACCTGTGACAGAGATAAAGATTGGAGCCGTGATCTCAGCTTTGGAACACATTCTTTCCCGGGATAAAATGCAATGGGCAAATGTCATTACATTTGTATCAACTGGAGATGAAAGGGAACTTGATTCATGCTGCAGAATGGGCAGGGTGTATTTTTTGGCGTACCTAAGACATTTTAGCGTTTTTAATTGGTATACGAGTTCGTGCCAAAGGGCAAACTCATACGCTTCACAAAGTGGCCCATTTTTTGGCAACTGTGAATTTCAACTTGTTCAAATCATTTTTATGGTGCTGACACATTTTGTTTTCCAAGCATATTGGTACTGCACTGTACAGCAACGACTGTAAATTGGTTTGTACAGCTACGACTGTAAACTGTTTTCTACAGAGACGACTGCAAATTGGTTTCGTAAGCCATTTATCGTGCTTCATCTGTACTGTAATTTGGTTGATTTTGATCAGTCGATATATTACTGTCACAGTTGCCTCTATTGACGTAGCTTCAGCTTCAGTTCATGCATGAACCTTCAAGAAGCCCGAGTAGGATTATTTAAAATGACACCCCAGCATGTCTCACGTCACATATTCTAGTACGTGTTTCGTTGCCATTTTCTATTTTTATTGTTTTGGTCTTAATCCAGCTTTTTAAAATCCACTCAAAAGGTGTGAGGATAACGGTTATGTTTCTGAGATATTTTTCTCATAAATTCACCATTTCAGAATCTTGAATATCAATGGCGGTTATTGTGTTTCAGAAAGCAAGCTAAAGTTAGTATACACAGTGCCCTGAAACTTGCATGTTTCACAGAAGACCCCCGAAACATTTTCATTGAACTATCATAAATATGTGCTTGGGCTCATTGGTGCACAAGAAGAGAAACGTAGGAAATATGAAACACATCACCTATGTCAGTTCCTAAATGCTAGGCCTGTTTATTGATTCTGCTTGAACCACGCAGGTACAGTAATAACAGTTTATTTTGATGAACAGTAGTTTCCTGATAACATCAATGAAACATATAAATTATATATCCAGTATTTTGTTAGCAACAGCTGGACATGAAAAATACTAAAGTAAAATATGTGTTGCCTAACAACAAAAGAAAACGGATCTAACTGTTCATGTTTCCATGAATGGCTGGGTTGAACATAGCTTTTGCGTATGACCATACTAGTCTGGGTTGCACATGCAGTATGAGCATAGTGATTTACCCTGAAACAAATTTGCGACGGCATCGAGTGATTTACCCTGAAACAAATTTGAGACGGCATCGAGATTTGCACAGAATATTGAGATATTACAGTGCATACTGCATAAAAGCACCACAAAATGAAAGCATGCGTATTTTGCTCATGCTTTGTTAACCCTATGCAATTTATTAGCAATATCAGTTCAGGATTACCATGTTTCTGGGAGTCATCTCAACAGCGACAATCAGAGATCTATTTCACCTTGATTTCCATAACATCACGCAGCAATACACAGTGAATAAAAGTCGTATTTTTGGCCAAATATATTTCTTATTAGATACCTTGTGCAATTTTGGAAAATACGCAATTTCCGGCACGTATATGAATACACTTCAGTATTCCCAAATGCAGAAAGGTAAACAGCACAATTATAAATTGATCCAAACAAAATGCCATAGAATGCCAAATTACCTGTTGATGCCCGCATATTTCCCTAAGTGGCCAACCATCCAGGTTTAATATAGATTTTTGCTTAAATCAATATCACAATGGCTCCAATGGAATATTTCAAGTCCAACTTAAATGATTGTTAGAATTGCATAAAAAGCGATACGTATACTTAAGCTCATATGTATATTTTGGGAGAAGTTCATTTGGTATGTTTGCTGATTCATATGGATTCCAAGTTCAAGGAGCTATCATCAACGTAAATGTGCCAAAAGTTTCTAAAACCTGGCCTGGTGCATGTCCTGCTTACCTTCAGTGAAGTACTTGTTCAACCAAAATTTCGAAGATCGATCTCTAAAAGGAAGATGGAAATACTTTTAAAAACTATTTCCAGCAGATGTATTTTCAGTTGTGAGGGACAAGAAGGTTAACATTTCAAATAATTCCAATAAGTTTGCCAGCGACAGGATATAATAACACTAGCTACTTCCTTAGCATGCTTGTACTGGATGTGGTCACACATGCGTCAGCTTTAGCATCTTTATACAGGATGTGGTAACATATGCTACTGTCTTGCAATCTTTATATAGCATGTGGAAACACATGCAACAGGCTAAGCATCTTTATACATAGTGTGGTAAGACATGCTACAGCCTACGCATCTGCATACAGGATATAGTAACACATGCTACAACCTTGCCATATCTTTATTCATGATGTGTTTACACACGCTACAGCATTACCATCTGTACACATCCTACAACCTAAGCAGCTTCATACAGGATGAATTAATACATGTAACAGTCTTGCCATCTTCTTACAAATAAAAAGAGACCAATTAGGCAATTCATTGCTTTCAACCAGTCTAGCAAACGGTTTATATCCAGTGGATTAGTAGGAGGGCTGATTATGGACCTATGTAGTTTAACCTTTAATGCACCATAGGATGTAGCCCCCCGTGGGGCAAGAGGGTAGAGCTTCAGTGAGGAACAGTTGTGCGTTGTGATGTGGGGCATTCAGGAACTTTTAAGAAAGGGGGAACACAGGGTGTGACACCAGACATGATCATTGCAGCTGGGACCAGGGTTATAATTTGTGAGTTTTAATAGTACAGCAACAATTTCAGTTGAGATGTGTTGTCACTATTACTTGTTAGCCTATAGGGCAAAAACATGGGCTGACACACGGTGTACTCCATGTGACATGTTGTTCAACTCTTAATTTTGTCAAATAACATGGCTTGAGGTCAATTTAGGACAGCATAAGTACCTAATGTCTGTGGAATTGGAAAATTTGCTAGTTAAGACTACCAATTTGTCATTCCAATGCTCTGTTTTATAGACTCATAGGGTTTCTTTTCTGGTAATCATATGGGGCAGTGCCGACCCTTTTAAGCAGCTTATAGTACTTTATCAGGTAAGCAGTGGATTTTGCTAAAGTGATAATGATTTGATATAAAATGGGGTCTAGATATGGGAATACGAATCCAATATAGATGAAGTATACTATTCCGGTGCACGTGTATATTCAGTAAAATGTTAAAGGTGCCTGCTCTTACTTAGGGTACATTAAACAGAGAGGTACACAAATTGCCACTGTGTTTCTGGTTTTGGATACAAGCTCATCGATGTTTACATTTTGACTTATGTCAATATGTTTTTTTTTTTTTTTTTTTTTTGTTTTTTTTTTTTTTGTTTTTTGTTTTGTTTTCTTTTTTTTGTTTTTTGTTTTTTTTTGTTTTTGTCTTTTTTTTTGTTTTTTGTTTTTTATTTTTTCTTTGTTTTGTTGTTTTTTTTGTTTTTTTTTTTTGTTTTTGTTTTTGGCATGTAACAATAAATACTCTAAAGTTAATTTGTAAAATTTGAGGGGCATTTTGTTCAAGGGGACCGATTTACACTATGAGAAAGGAGCACAAAATTTTCACATGAAAAGCTTGAAATCAATTGTCATGTAAAGACAACAGTATAACTTAGATATTCACTTTTGTTTTGTTTTCCATTTAAAGGAATGCTTTTTATATTGAATTTTAAAGCATCTGCAATTAACATTGATAATTGTTTCCACTTTGGAGCTCGAAATGTGGCATTTTTGGAGTATTGCCATACAAAGAATGGTTACCTAAGTTATACTCTTGTCTTTACATAGCCATTATTTTCACAAGGATTCATCCATCCAGTTTCAAGTGAAACTGTCTCAAAATTACCAAGTCTTGTAAACATTGTTACTGAGATATTCCCTACCAAAGATAACCAAGGAAATTTGCCGACTTTAATTACTCACAAAAGGCCATCAGCTCAGGCCATTAAGAAGGATAACTAAATGCTAATCTTATAAACTCTGTCATAACTTTGACCTATACACTTTAAAAAAAATGGTGGTTCTTATCAGTCACCTTTGAAATAATCCACTTACCTGTAAAAACACATCCAGAGAGGTTTTGATTGTGAATGGCTATGCAAATATCACCATAGGTGACCATATTTAACAGCCAAGAAAGTGATTGACTCTATAAAGCAGTGACACTTTTTCTTAAAGTTTTGCATACAAGTAAACATATTACAGTGAAACTTTTCGGCATGGATAAAGATTAGAATCTCAAAAGCAGCAAAAGCTCAATTTCACTGATTTGAAGGTCTCAGGTAAGTGCCAGCACCCTAACTACATGCGACGAAAGGCTTTTGAAGGCAATTGGATGCACTTCTATGTTAACCTCAGGGTGAACTCCTCATGGTTGTAACATAGGTACACATTAGTATGGTATGTGTAATTCCATTACTAGATTCGTTTACATATGGTGTTAGTTTAATTCTGAGTGTAAAATGGATGTCCACAAGGCAATGAATGAGGAATCTTAAATATATAAGTGCATATGATATATGTGCACTGCAGAAATAACTTGCCTTTTACCAAAATACCAAGACTATTTGCTAGTTCTTCCAAGATGTTACGGGGTAATAAATGTGAAGCAATCCTTGCAAACATGTTGATTTCGTGTAGCAATTTGGTCTCAAATAGATTCTTAACAGGCATAAACCTACACATCAGGGTGCAGAACAAAGCGGCAGACCCTTAGTAGGGTAAGATACATGCCCTTGTTATAATGTGTAACAGTGAGTTGATGCTAACATGCATAAGTAATTATTTAAAAATATGCAAAGTTTGTGTGTTCTGGAGTAAAGTAATGTCATGTGGATTTAGCTGACAAATTGTATATTATATTTACTTTAAAGTTGTTTATTATTTCAGCTATCGTTACCATAGTTAGATTATTCTACATAATGTTATCAAAATAATAAACCTACCAGCAGTTGGAATCAAACTATTGTTTTAGTAAGTGAAAGATTCTCTGTATTTGAAGGGTTAAATTTAGTGCCAGAAATGAAATGAAGTCTAGAGTCTGCAAAACCTAGTTTTGGCAGTCCTCATTTATCTTGGTGACAGTCGGCACGATTAGAATGCAGAATCTATGGACACTGATTTTACCCTCAATAAGGCTGGCAAAAACTGTTGACTATATTATCATTTGCAAAGAAGTACAACTGATCTGTATTAAAGTTAAATTGGTCTACAACCCATACAAAAGGTGGAATCATTGCTTAAAAGACATTGTCAGTTAATACTGCAGTTCATTCTCTTTGTGCCTTTCAATTTGATTCAAGGCTTATACAGACTTTAAGTGTCTATCAAAGAAGTGTGGTACAATTTCATTTTACACATACATTTATATTTTTTTTTTTTTTTTGATGATTCATATTTCTTCATATGCATGTATGGAATATTATCTGTGGTGGTTTTGTTCCAGCATTTCGTGATCTACTATTTACATAATACTCACCCAGGGTGTAAATTGCTACTGTGAAAAGGAAGCTGAGGTCAATGGTTATGCTGACAGGTTTTGTTTGTTTATAATATGAGAAGTGACAAACCTTCATACTGAACATAGCTTCGCATATTATCATACTGTGTCACTATATATATGTATAAACATATACATTTCTCTCTATTTTGGGTTGCTTTGTTTTCTCCAAAAGTGGGTCAGTTTCAAGTTTGTGAATATGAACTCACAAACTGATAAGAGACTCGAGCGCTTTCAAGGGAAATGTTATATTAGGAAGGTGTCTCTGTGTAGGCAGCAGTATTCCTCCACCCCAATTTTGCCCTCTAGATTTCCAACAATGTATTGTCTGGTGAGTTGGGGCATGTAAATTTTATTTTGCTTATCTGGTAGTCAAACCCTTGAATGCTACAGAGGTTTGTATCGTCAGGTCACACTCCATCTTCTTTATCTTTTATTTTTTTTCTTTTGCCATCTTTACTTGCACCTCTGTAAGCAAAAATTATGAATTCAGATGCGCTGAATGCACATCTAGCTATACTAGTAATGCAGTTACAGCAACAGCAACAGCAAGTTATGGCTACAAGGCTTCATGTCACTAAAGATACATTAAACGATTTTCAGGGTGATGTCAAAGATGCACAAAACAGGAACCAATATGCAGCAAACTCAGGCACACAAGGCTGAGGCTAAGCTGCAGCAGATATTAAGCCAGTGAGTCACAAGTCCCTCAGGACAGCAAATGCCTGGCAAGTTTGTTCCTCATGGTATTGTGTCAAGAGAGCATTGCATGCCAAGACTTTGTGATCCGAAAGTGAAGAATGATAATCATGATCTGGGAAGAGAGGGTCCTTGATCTCATAGATGCCATTTCTTCCAGATTCATGACACCAAAAGAGTCAGTGGACTACACAATGGATCATCTTGGCAAAAAAGTGAAAGTGGATTCTGAACAACTGCTATGAAGCATTTTATGAAATACAGAAAAGTGCTTCGAAGTCCTAACTGGATTACTCAATTGCCTTACTAACAGCATAACCATGGATAGGGACAGATTCTCGTTTAGGAGACAAAGATCAATTACTGAAGGACTGCTTAGCATTACAGGTCAAGTAAGAGCCTCTAAGTGTGTATTCTGGTATTTCAACATGTAAATCAAAGATTTAATATAATGGGATCTCAGAAACTGGGCTCTCAAGTGGCTAGGAATGACAAAACATGAGACTGTCACCACTTTCCAGGGGAGCACCTGCACCACAGATAAACTTAATGAGCTTATCAAAGGACAGGCTGATAATCGCTGTAGGAGGGGTCATGGTCAAGACAGTGGACTGGGCGATAGTGCTAACCATAGAAGGTTTTCAACCAGAAAGGTGATCAAGTGTGTTTTCACTGCCAGTCTCCATCCCGTTTTATCAAAGACTGCCCTCAAGCTCAAGGTGGATCTGAATCTGCGTCATCTCAGATTCAGAATAAGACCCTTAATGACTCTCACTATTAAGAGCCAGATGCTGAGAGGGTGCAACCAGGGCTCAATACAATATACTAGGGATCTTAGTCCTAGGATCATTGGTTTCTCTCTGAAAGCTGTAGTATATCTTGGTGTTGTTCTTTTTTTGGTGCCTATTAGATACCGAATCTGAGATCTCTTTGGAAACTGAATCATGTCATAAAGAACACTTATCCCCAAAAGGTATGGATGTGCATGATGCATTCTGGCTATGGGTTACTTCAGCAAACGGGTTGGAATTACCCTACCTGGGATACCTGGAGGAGCTATTACAGTAACTGGTCTTGGTGTCCAGTTGCCCAATATGGGCATCTTGGTTGTGTGTGACTCACGTAACCCCTGTTCATGTGAGCACAATTATTGAGTTCCTGGTTGTTTGGGTTGCAATCTCCTCTGGCACCTGTATGAATATGCATGTATGAGCCCAGACTTAATAGCTGCAGAGAATGAAGAATGGATTCCTGTGTTAGAGAGTATCTCCTCTCAGCAACTCATTCTTACTGAACAAAAAGTGGCAGACTGTAATGGAGTTCTATTACCTCAGCTTTGGGCTGCCAAGTAGGTGGTAGAATACCAGGTCTCATGCCTACTCAGTCAGCTTCCACCCTCCCTCTGTACAAGTTGTGCTCTACAGGGTGTAAATCTTGTAGCTGCCCATCAATGTACAGCAAACTATAGCAACTTGCCCCATTGAATACAAGTTGTGGATACCTTAACTCCTTTTAAAGATGGCCACTTAGGTATCTGCATAGGGAACACTGCAGTTGAGGATGTTTGGATAAAACCAAAGTCCTCTGTTGGGGACATATGGCAGGCTGATGTAGTCAGTGCTCGGTTGGGCCAGCAATGTAGAGTGGATGTTGTTAGTAGTGAAGTGAAGGTTGCAATGCCTAAAGTCAATGTAAATGAAATTGATCTGGTTATTGAGAGAGGAGACCATTGAAACACTAGGGGTGCCATCTGTTTTTGTTTGCTTCACAAGGGTTTATGCTGTGTGCTCTAGCGGAAAGAGCCATTCCTAACACTGCTTTGTGTGTAGGCTCTGGTGGACTCTATGAGTTCAAACGTATACCCTACAGACTGTGCAATGCACTAGCATTTCCAATGCTTAACAGACCAGCGTCTGGGCAATCTGACACATATACTCCTGTATATTAATGATGTCATGGCTCCTAGAAAGGATTTGGACAACATGCTTGAGATACTGCACTTGGTATCCACTTGCTTTGGTAACCATGGCTTTTAAGTAAAATCGGGTAACTGTCATTTGTTTAAAAAGTCTATCAGGTAGCTAGGGCATGTTTTATCAGCAGCTGGCATTGCCACAGATCCAGATAAGGTAAAGGCCATTGAAAATTGGCCTACTATTATACAAGATTCATAGAGGGATATGGTAGAATTGCCAAGCCCCTAAATGCTCTGTTGTGACCATCAGGTAAAAGGAATAATTGAAACATTCAGAAATGAAATCCTTATGCAATGCTGGTTTGGTTTTTTTTTTTTTTTTTTTTTTTTTTTTTTGGTTTTTTTTTTTTTTTTTTTGGTTTTTTTTTTGGGGGGGGGGTTTTTTTTTTTGTTTTTGTTTTTTTTTGCATTTGCCACTGAATGGACTTCCAGTTGTCAAAGAGCTTTTGAAAGCTAAAGAATACGCTCACCAGCACTCCAATACTAGGGTAGCCACATTTTACCAAGGATTTTTGTGGTAGAAACTAATGCATTGTAGCATGATCTTGGTGCTCTTTTGATGCAAATGGTAGATGGTGTAAAAACATTATCTGCTATATCAGCAGGGGACTGAAACCAAAGGAGCAGGATTATCTCAATCATAGCTCCACCACAATAGAGTTTTTGGCCTTGAAGTTGGCAATATGTGGCAAATTCAGAGAGTATCTCTCAGGAAAAAGGTTTATTATTTATACAGATAATAAACCTTTCAGCTATTTCCTTACAAAGTCCAAAGTTGGGGCTTTTGAGATTGGGTGGCTTGCTGATCTAGCTCAATTTGACTTTGATTTTATCTACCACTCAAGTTGTACTAAACTCAGTGCAGATGCTCTTTCTCAAAAAAGGCATGAAAAAACTGAGAAAGGCAGTTATGTGATACTGCAAGCTACATAAAATCTTTTAGGAACCCACACACAAGGGCCAGTTGCAACAATAACAACAGGAAGATACAGGCCCTTCAATAGTCTTGGAATTAGTTTGTAAAGGACATATGCCAACTGCAAAACAGCCCTTGCAAAGCCCTAAGCCTGCTTGCAAGTTGCTAACAGATTGTGATTGCCTAGAAATGAAAGATAACCTGCTGTTCCGAAATGTCTGCTTTAGTGGCAAACAGGTCCATCAGATCTTGATGCCCAGCAGTCTAAAGGATCTGCAGGCTTTTCATGATTCAGCAGCTCATCAGGGATTTGAAGGTACCCGTGCTCTCATTCAAAGGCAATGTTATTGGTCTGTGATATTCACAAATGGTGTCAAAATTGCAGCAGATGTCGCAAGCTAAAGAAAAAGCAACCAAACGTTCACTCACCTATGAGACATATGCTAGCTTTCAAGAAGTTGCATGCTACTCCTTACAATCTGAAAGGAAATTGGCAGTGTGAGCAGTACAATTGCACAATGATTGACCTGTTGAAGACTTTGCTACCAGATGCCAAGAAACAATGGCACAAATATCTTACAGAATTGTGTTTTGCCTATAATGCAACTCCACACAGTTTGACAGGCTTCTCTACTTTCTTATTGCTGTTTGGGTATGAACCCCCTTACCAGCTGAATCCTTTCTGGGAATGGATGTGGCAGGAGAGGCAGCTATACCTACCTTGAATAACTGGCTGCAATCCCACCAAAGGAGATTTAATCTAGCTTTGGAAGAGGCTGTACAGTATATTAAAGAGAAAGCTGCAGCCGGATAGAAAGTTGATGATGACAAAGCATCAGATATTGACATACTAATTTGGTGTAGAGTATTCCTGCACAACCTTTTCCCTGGTTGACCAAAAATACAATATGTATGGGGATCTGCACCATACAAAGCTACCACAAGACCAGATCCACATGGAAATGTGTATATAATGCAGCCAGCTGATGGGCTAGGAATGGCCAAAGCTGCAAATTGAACAGAAATGCTGGATGGCCAAGAATTGGTACCAGGTATTGAATTAACATTACCCCATAAAACTACAGCTAAAGTTGATCCCAGCATGCAGACCCCTCCCAACTCACTCAATTCAGATTGTTAATCTTCAGATCAGGAATCTAAAGATGAGATGCATATTATAGTTAGGTCATGATATGATGTACCAATCTCCTCATCTAGTGACAAAGGAACTGAGAGTATTCAGTCACCTTTGTAATTTCCATGGTCAGGGGTAGGTATAGAGACAGCGAGTGAGGATTACACCAACAATGTAGTAAATCAAGAAATAGATAAAGAAGTATCATTGAAACCCATAAAAGAGGTAAGTTAGGAATCATCAGAAACAGGTCTTGAAATGATGGGTGATGTACAATTAAATGCCAATTCCAATAGTAAGATCAGATAGATTTACAGTAGGGAAACACAAATAATCCATATCATCTCCTGTCCAACAGCTGTAGGTCTCTAAAAAAGCTAATGATCTTGCCTTGCAGGATTTTGACCATGCTTTGTCTTCTCTAGGGACAACTCTGAGTCAGTCGCTAGGACAAATTCTTGACCATGTTTGGATTAATACCCAGCCTTCCAAGTAACATGTTCATATATAGAGACTTGAATATACAGTTTGATGTTATCTCTTCCTGATTTAATAATCTGCCAGGAGGTCAGATTTTAAAGGGGATTAGTATAGCAGGACTGATTATGTACCTATGTAGTTTAACCAATAATGAGGGGGCAAAAAGGTCAACCTTCATTGAGAAACAGTTGTGCTGTGGGGCATTCAGAAACTTTAATGAAGGGAAACACAGGGTGTGACACCAGAAAGAATCATGGCACCTGGGACCATGGTTATAATATGTGAGTTATAAATCCAGCTGTACCCACGCAGTTTTGGTGCATCCAGGTTCCCCATAGTCAGTAAGTTTGCTGTCTGTTGTTCTTCTCTGGATTTAGAAAACATTCATTGGTTGTTTAATTCAGATGTGCTATTGCTCTTGCTGGTTTATTCTGGGGAGTAGACATGGAGTGAGACATGTTGTACTCCATGTGAAATGTGGTATCACCCTTAACTTTGCCAAATAACATGGTTTGAGGTCAATATAAGTCAGCATGAGCACTAAATTGTCCATGGAATTGGTAACGTTGTTGGTTAAGACTACAAATGTGTCATTCTAATACTCTGTTTTGTAGGCTTATTACGTTTCCATTCTGGTCATAATATAGAGTAGTGCTGACCCTATAAAGCAACTTATAGTACATTACCAGGTAAGCATTGGATGTTACCAAAGTGATACAATGATTGGATATTAAATTGGGTTTAGATATGGAAATACAAATCCCTTATAAATGAAGTTTGATATTTTTGTAGTCGCATACTCAATGAAAAGTTTACTTTCATGTGAGACAAGGTTTTGTAAGGCAATTTGATGCACTTCTATGTTAACCCTTAGGATAACTCCTCATAGTTTATACCAAAGGTACACATTAGTGTGGTATGCGTAATTGCATTACTAGATTAGTATACATAACATATAGTTTGATTTTTAGGCAAGAATTGAACCCCCAAGGCAATGATTGAGGAACCTTCAACATATTAGTACATAGGTTGTATGTGAACTGCAGTGATAACTTGCCTATTACCAAAATACTAAGACTATATGCTAGTTCTTCCAAGATGTTATGGAGTAATTACGGTGAAGCAATCCTAACAAACATGTTGCTTTTGTGCAGCAATCCAGCCACAGTAAGATCCCTAACAGGCATATGCCTACACTACCTACACAGTCAGGTGAAGAACAAAGAAGCAAGTAGACCCATAGTGGGGTAAGATAAATGCCTTTATTATAATGCGTAACAGTGAGTTGTTGCTAACATGGTTAAGTGGTTATTTAAGACTATATCAAGTTGGTGTGTTCTGAGGTCTGGCAAACTATGTGGATTTAGCTGACAATTTACATAATATATTTTCTTCAAAGCTGTTCATTATTTCAGCTATGGTGACTATACTTGCAGTGTTTTATGAAATGTTATTTAAAGAATAAACCTACAACAGTTAGAATCAAACTAGTTTGTTAGTAAGTGAGGGGTTCTATGCAGTTTGCAGGGTTAAATTTGGAACAGGAAACAGAATAGTCTAGAGTATGCAAGTAATAGTTTCAGCAGTCCTTATTTGTCTTGATTAGAGTTTCATAATTAATTAATATAATCAGTTGCAGGTTTTTAAAGGCATCATACATCGGCTGACACACTGAAGCCCTTAAAATGTTGCTCTGTGCTGATTAAAAATTGAAACCAATAGATTTGATCTCCTTCACGATCACACAAGCCATATCGATGGACAATTACCATGAATTAGATTGGACTGATTAATGCCAGCCCGTATAGAGGACAGAAGGGAATGAAATGGTGAGAGTCCTCAAACTTTAGTTCTGGTAAACATTGTAAGGGCCTCAGCCTAGAGAGGGGCGTGCTTTTGTTCAGAATCACGTGATGTGTCAATCAAGTCTTATGGCAAGTATAAGCTTGTTTTCATGGAGGTGTAATGCCCTACACATGTCCTTCTTTGAATACAATTTGTCAGCACTGATCCTCTTTGAGCTATCAGTTGGTTTATGTTTCAAACAATGCTATTCACATGCATGCTCATGGTGTCAATCGAAAAAGCCAAACACTTTTAGTTTTCTTTTTTCTTCTTTTTTTTTGGGGGGGGGGTGTACATGCTCTTTGGCTGAACATTACCTGGCATCAATGTGGGCAAGCACAGGTGTATCCAGTGAAACCTGACTAACGTCCAGACAATAAAACCAGGAAATGAGTTGAAATATAAACACCGAACAATCTCAATATCAAAATTGTCTAGCTTTAAACAATAATGGTTTACCATGATGAGTCTTAAATTTAGAAATATTGATTTTGTGCTGTCCTGGAGTAGTCAAGGTCTTTACATGGGCTGTCAATTCATGCCTCAGGCATCCTTGTATTGCATGTCAAGGTATACTGCACATTTCATCCATTGGCTGTCAAGTCTCACTGCTGCTGCCCTTGCATTGTCGCTCAAGAAGTACTGCAGGTATTTATGCATTGCCAGACAGGTCACGGGGCAGCTGCCGTTACATTGGCGGTCAAGGTATACTGCTCCTGTGATTGCATTGCCTGTCAACATATTCTGCCCATGTCAGTGCTTTGCCAATCAAGTCATGCCACAGCTGCCCTTGCATTGCCTGTCAGGTCATGCTATAGGTACCATGCATTACTTGCCAAGGTATAATGCATGTGTCCTTGCATTGCCTGTCAAGTTATGCTGCAGCTGCCCTTGTATGGCTTGTCAAGATATACTGCATGCGTCCTTGCATTGCCCATCAAGTCATGCTACAGTTGTCCTGACATTGACTGTCAAGTCATGCTGCATGTGTCCTTACATTGCCTGTAAAATCATGCTACAGGTGTCCTCGCATTTCCTGGCAAGTTAAAATTAGTCTGATTACAAGTTGGGCTCTATCGTTACTCGTCAAAAAGTCACAATCCACTGCGTGCACATGAGCTTTTGGCTTCCACGAGCCACACCATATATAAGCTACCGCATATCTTGCATGCACTTTGACAGCAAAGTTATCCAGCGAAAATGATGAGGGTGTCTCATCACCCCAATCTTTTCCCGAAAGTTTTTTTTCAGATTCAAGTACTGTTCCATCATACAGGATTGCCCTGGTGGCACCTTAGCCACAAGACGGCAGCAAACACGACAGGTATCCTGCAACAATGTTTTATTTACACTTCTGACTAATATACATGCTGATGGGCTCCACGTCGTACAGATATATTTATTTTGTTTATTGTCTTAAGATTACTCAGAGTGACACACACACACACACACACACACATATATATATATATATATATATTATTATTATTATTATGATTATTATTATTACAAATGAACCAGACAGGGGCTGCAACCCAAATGGGCTTATATGCCCTGTTAATACTCAAATACAAGCTGTAGTATAATATGAGACTGGACAGTAATTGAACAAATAAAAGACAATATGCAATATAGCGTAATGGACATTAATCACACATATTAATCGCCTAGAAAATGTCACACAAAATAATTCAGAAATTAACTGAGACACTATACTGTACACAGAATACTGTTATATAATTCTGTCTGTTTATTTAGTAAATACTGTTTGAGAGGTGCTTTAATTTCATGAAAATTGCTGGAACAGCGTATTTCAGGGGAAACATTTTCCATAGCTTACTTCCTTGAAAACGCAGAGAAAGGTTGACCCAAATTGGTTTGATACAATCATAAATAATATTGGTTTGACTGTCTTATATTATAGCTATAAAAAGAAGTCAGTGTGAACCATCCCTGAAAAAATCAGGGAACACATCCATATTATCTTGTACATAAAATACATATCAAATAATTATGTATATTTACAAATTGCAATAATTCTAATCTATCAAATAATGGTGCACGTGGAATAGAGAATGTCATGGTTCTTACGATTTTCTTTCGCAAAATTTCTTAATTTATGCAACTTGGTTGATTGATTTGGGCCCACAGAACCTCGGAGTAAACCAGGTACGGATAATTGTAATTCAAAGTTCATTTGTTGATTTTGAACCAAGTATCTACCTTTTTCATTCTAGAATTGAAAATTTCATAGAGTATTAAAATTTTGCTGCGAGAACATTATCTTTATGTCATTAGCAAAAGAATACGAATTGTATTTTCTGATACCTGTGGTAGGTCATTGGTTTAAACATATTTTTATTTCCATAAGGATACAATTGGGATACAGGGCAAGGCCCGATATAAATCCCTTTTGTAGGTCATTGATATGAGCTAAGAAGAGTACCGGTCCCAGAATTGCTCTCTGAGATACATCCCACTTTGGTTAGCACATTTCAGATACCCTATCTCCAAACTGTACCAATTGTTGCCTTTTTAACTAATTAAGCGCTGTGCTACGAATCCCATTGTAATAACTTCATTTTCTGTTAGTGGGTGCGAGACGAATGAGTCGAGGCTTCCTCTCAAATATTTATTGAACGTGTCACCTCGTAGTAGAATCTTATTGGGCAAAGATGGCCCTACTTTCACGAGAAACGGACAAAATTTGTACGATACTGCTTCAGGTTCTCTCATAATTATACTATCTCCAATAAATTTATCATTGATACTCTTTTTTTGTTTCTGCTTATGAGCTGATTGATATTTTTTTCAAGTTATTTCTGTTTTCAACAAATGAACTACAAAAATAAATAATTTTTTTCTGGACAATGGTAATAGATTATTACATATTTTTGCTTTTCTGCTTATGTTTTAATTCTAATTTCATAAACTTTATTTTTTCTATTCATTTATGTGCGTAGGGTAATCTGCAATTAATTGTTTATTTATTATGCAAAATACAGTACAGGAAACTTTTGGGAGACATGTTTCATATGCATTAGCTGCTTTGTTATAAAGAGTGTGCATGCATTTTGAACTTTATCTTGTCAGCAAACCTCATCCCAGTTAACTCATGACAAGACTTGTTTAATTGTTCTATACAATGCTGTTTTATTAGTCTTTTTGTTGCCTTTAGTTTGCTTCTGTTGTGTTGATCTGCTGAAGACATATTGAACATTGGGGAATGGTCAGAGACATCACTATAAAGTATACCACTTTTAAAGTTAATACCATTTTCATATGCTTTAGTACATATGTTGTCAATTAATGCTATTGTATGTTCTGATGCTCTGGTTGGTATAGAAATGGCAGGTAAGAGGGAACCAGATTGCATCATTTATGGAAATACATGATGTTGATGCGTGGTTCCTGTATTTCAACAAATTAATGTCGTAATGACCCATTGAATAACAAATTTTATTTTCAGCTTCAGTATTTTTAAGGAATCTTTTCATCGACTCAAGAAATTCATGGGTATAAGTGTTTGGTGGACTTACATTTTACCCATGTTTCTTCAGAATTAGTCATATTCTTCTGTATTTCAATAAACATAGCCCCTTTTGATAAACGTAATGTTGTCTGTTAGCAAGGTGGAGCATTGCCTGCCCGGTCAGCTTGTACCTGTTAAAATCCGCTGGGCTGTACAACTTAGTGTTGCATGTATACGGTGACAACCAAGTTTCACACATGCCGATTACTTCAAAATCAGATTCGCAGATTATATAAATAAACCTCATAATGCTCTATAATTTCTAGCATACCCCGGATATTCAAGTGCGACAATCTAAAGGATGTTGAAAACTCAGGCTTTTCATCAATCATTTCGTTGATAGAATCTTTAATACGATATGGACTGTCTAATCAAGGACATTTTTCGTCAAATATCCGGAAAAATGATAATCGGGATCACACTCAAAGCGAGGATAGTTAGTTTCTTTGTGATTTGTTTAAAAAATGATTAAAACTCTACTATAAAGTTTTTGCAAAATTTACACCTTATGAGAAGCAAAGTGCAGAGAGATACATGTACATAGGCTAATGATTCTCGCCATTAACGTGATTATATGGAAATATGTCCATACACAATTGACACATATTCATTGATCCTTATTCACACTGTTATATTCTGCACTGACTAATGGTAAGGAGTCCATATGGTAGGCAAAATGGCAAAAAATACAAGTGTTATGCCTTACGTATCTTTGTACATTTTCTTATAAGTTGGACATGGGTCCCGCA
The DNA here is from genome assembly GCA_964020975.1 of Hermodice carunculata. Classification (NCBI taxonomy): domain Eukaryota; kingdom Metazoa; phylum Annelida; class Polychaeta; order Eunicida; family Amphinomidae; genus Hermodice; species Hermodice carunculata. The sequence goes on from OZ026617.1 coordinate 81,874,375, forward strand.
GGGAGCATAATCGGGATTGTCATGTCAGGTAGCTTAATTCATCTCAAGCAATGCACGGAGGTCTCTATGCAGGGGTCGGTGATGTGTTTGTCAAAGCTGAAGTAAGCAATATTGCCTTTCTGTCTGTTTTTTCTTGGCTTTAGTCTCAGTTGATTTCTTTTTGTAAAATTCGTTAAGACAAGTCATTTATGTATATATCAGCCACTTCAGAAGTTTGGCATTTGATAGGATTTTTTCCCCAATCTTTGTTCCGTAGTAAGCGGATTATTGTGGCACGTGGTTTGTCTGTGCGCCCTGCAGCTACTTTTCCTGCTCGATATGTTCTTTCTTTTTTTCAATTTTTTTTTGGTGTTCAGTCGCAATTTAGTAGAGATTAAGATTTATGTCCGATATCTATTCCGTGGTATGCGGTTTGTCTGTGCGCCCTGAAGTGACATGTCATGAGATATTAGATAGCAAAGAATGTAAACTGCTCCGTCCTCCTGTCGAGTATCGTAGGAAGAGGGAGTTTAGCGGCAATCAAAAAAAGCCTACTTCCCCAGGAAATAACCAACATCAATTATCCTGCCAACAATAGTGTCACGTTTATATATCCATGCGCCATGAGGTCAGCACATACGTGGGCATGAAAACCTTGTAAAGGGGGAGTTCACTTTAAAAAATATTCTGGAAAAAGAGAATATTTTGGACAGCACATTATTCTTCAGACGGAGGGACATACCATACCTTTTATTATTGCCTAGGTAGCGTTTGACCAGATCCCCTGAGATGGCTCAAGATCTTTCATACAGTTATTCTACACCGAGAAAGAGTCAAGACCAAATATAAGCACTGGAGAACGTACAGTTTTCAGATATTCAATATTTTAGTGTATGCTTGGGTGAGCCAAGTCAACATTGTCTAACCTATAATAGCTTTGTCGATACACTGTTTGATTCAGGGTTCAACATGAGCTAAACATGATTTTCTCCATGTGAATTGTACATCAAAAACATTTACACAGTCTGATAGTTCAACCCTTCTGTGGACAGGTACAGCTCGTGTTAATTACCCCGGGCTTGCATCAAGTGCAAAAAAGCGAGTGTGGAAAACCGTTGGTACATGTAACCCCCCCCCCCCCTCTTTTGCATGGCATCAGCTGTATTGATTTAAGTTCTAGTCTTGCCAAAAAATGGAATTTGCTTAAAGTTCCATTATTTAGTTTCCTGTCGGTTTAAAGAAACGATCACATTCGTCCTCTTTATTTTAGCTGTAGATATCACAGGAGTTAGGTACATTATTCTTCATGACACTTTGTATCATCGGCAAACGTATTTTCAGTGTATCTAGTCCGGCCGGGTCTTTCTCCGACTTTCTTTTTCTAATACTGTCGTACAAGGAAGCACATTAGGCAAGGAAAAAATTAACTGGCTAATGTGGGTTCTCAGTAGAGGGCTCTGTGGGCAGGCGGGCTAAGTATATATATTCCCATTAATTTCCATTGTGGTTTGCACCTTTGTAACTTCAAAGCCACTCTGCCCAGACACACCAAATTTGTGGTGGCAAATTGTTGTATATTGGTAAATACTACTGGACCAGTAAATTTGATAAATTTTGCTGCAAAACAATTCAATGTATTGAACTTTACTTTAACATAGGATCTTATTGGAATACACACCTCTAGACCACATGAATTTTGTGTATTGGGCTGTGTACTGAGCCAAATAGCCCTAAAATTGCTTATCGTGACATCTCCTATTGAGGTCAACCTCATCGATCGTATTGCTGGTAATTCAGCATCTAGTTCTGTTGTTCCTGTCTAACACTTGGTGATGTTAATAAAAACATGTATATTACTGCAACTCCATATAAACATGGAACTGTTGATTCTCTAAGATAGGTGTTAAACCACAAGAATTATAATAGGCCACAGAGTACCGTCCATAAACTTACCTGTTTCGTAACCAAGTCATTTTAAACAAATTATGACGTTTTCTTAGATTCATGTTAAGTCTCAGTTCTGGTCATTATTTTTTGTCTCATGATTTTTGTTTCTGTATGTTTCATTCTGATTTTGTTTGTCAGTGCTGCGTAAAATTTGGAAAAAGAAATTATAATCCAGGATAGAGAAGAACCATTGGGTACAAAAAAATCATTATATAGTTTTCTTTGTAGACTGATATTACCAACTGGTATGATATAGTGTAACCGTCTCTGCACTCGTTCGCTAATGCTCACTCGTGCATTAACAGGACATCGTACTTGTTGGCAAAATTATTGAACAAAAAAAAAAACCATATGATAATCTATAATAATAATAATAATAATAATAATAATAATAATCATGATAATAATAATAATAATCATAATTATCATTATTATTATTATTATTATTATTATTATTATTATTATTATTATTATTATTATTATTATCATTATTATTATTATCATTATTATATTATTATTATTATTATTTTTATTATTATTATTATTATTATTATTATTGTTGTTGTTGTTGTTATTGTTGTTATCATTATTATTATTATTATTGTTATTATTATTATTATCATTATTATTATTATTATTATTATTATTATTATTATTATTATTATTATTATTATTATTATTATTATTATTTCAGTCGTAAAGACATCAGACACAGAGACCAAATTAATAATAATGAAGTATAAAGTGACCAGCGGATTTAAGAGCGGGGCTGCCTCTCCGTAACATAAATGTTCAGCTGTTGTGCCATCAATATTTGGGAATAAATTGTTTTTAGGTTTACTAATTAGATCGGAAATTAAAGAGCCATCGTTAGGAAGTGGTGCCGTTTTTAAGATCACAATACTTGCTCTCTACGGTGTCCACAACATACTTTTGCTGACAAGTTAAACCAGTTCGTTAATGTCCGTTCTTGTTTAAAGAAGTGTCAATTCTCCTATTCAGTGCCTCCACGAAAGGGTGAAGTTTTATCCTGTACTTGCCACGCCTCTATCCATCTTGTTCCATTGGCATGAAGTATTTTTATATCATGATGCCTTTGTTTGCAGTTAATCCGTGAGAAATACACAGTGAGCCCTTCTTCAGTTGCACCCATGACTTGTTAAAGCTGTTATTAGCCCGGCACATGTGGCAATGACTCATCACGCTGTTATAAAGAGGCTTCTCCGGCCTGGCCCCGGGGCCTGGCTTGCTTTTGTCCAGTTATCTTGGGTAGTAAGAAAACATTTTGGAATAAACTTACCACTAAGTTTGTCCAGTCAGCTGGCACCACTCAAAAACTCTTTCACGGCGGTTCCATTAAGAAGCGTGGTGCACATTCAAAGCTGAGCCCAAAAGGGTATATTTCATCACGCAATATGCAAACAACAAATCGACACGCAAAATATGATCGCTTCAGGAGAAATAAACCCAACGTCGACAGGGAACTGTGTGGTCGTATAGAGATATGCCTATCTATATCTGATGTTAGCGATGAAAAGTACCCATACAAAATGAAATGTGAACATGAAACTGGTACATACACGTTAATGCATAGGACCCACATTACGAAAGGATGGATACGCGTATACAATGCATGGAAAGCCAAGCTATTAGAAATAATGTAAGTACAAAAAGTCCCTTTAGTGGGAACAATGTTAATTTAAAAGGCAACACTGACAAACGTGTTAGCATGATCAGAAGCGTTCTTCTGTGAATATGTGTGTACCAGCAGCGCCCCGTGCTGACAAAGGTTGAACACGCGCTGTGTTCTGCACGGTGGATCCCGACACTTTGGTCACATGATTCGGTATGAGTTAAAAACCAATCTAATCATATTACCTCAATATGCTGGCACATGGTTCAGTGTGAGTAAAAGGTCAATCGAATTTACTCGCAAAATATCAACACTCTGGTCACATGGTTCAGTGTGAGTAAAAAGCCAGTCTACCCTTAAATTCTCGACACTCTCGTGAAATGGTCCATTGTGCGTAAAAGGCCAGTCCACTCTTAAAACCTCAACACTCTGGTCACTTGGTTCAGTGGGAGTAAAAAGGTCACTCTACTCATAAGACCTCAACACTGTGGTCGCACTATTCACTGTGAGTAAAAAGCCACTGTACTCATAAGACCTCAACACTCTGGTCACTTAATCCAGTGTGAGTAAAAAGGCCACTGTATTCTGGGCTGTCCACCGTGATGGATTTCACATACCACTCATGTACGTATATGTTCAGGGAACAAAAATGTCGAATTTCCACTGTATGTATTGATAAATAAGAAATACGTGTGTGCATATATGTATATATATATATGAGTTATTCTGTTATATGCAACATACGGTGGTTGGAGATTTAAGTTGCAGCAAAAGCACTTTTAGAACATAAGAGAGTTAAATGCCAAGTGTCAGCATGCCAGTGGATGGTTGAGTGAATGGCGCTCTCACTTTGTTCTGATTGGTTAAGAAGGGCCTACCCAATAGGTTCAGCAAGTAAAACGTAATCATAGTAAGGAGAGATTAAGATTGCAGGGCAGTCTATCTCTAATAAATATGACAGGGTGCTGTAGATCAGGGTAAGACACCCAAATTTGTTTGGCCCATGCATAGAGTGACCTAGGTGCATGTAAAATTTGCGGTAGTTTTCCTGATGTGAACTGGCATTTACCATGCGAGTATTGGTTTATTGACAGCTCTTGTATGCTCTCATATATTTTGTATTTTGTGGATCTGTGTCAGGTTCACCATTGAATAATGCAAAGTAAGCTTCAAAGTAAGCCATTATTGGTCACAAGGAGACCAGAGAGAAGTGTATTTTTCTGAGCTCTTGTAAGTTCTCCAATGTGCTTTGTTGCGTAGTATATGTCAAGTGATTTTCTTGAATTTTCACAGCAAATTCTCCAAATCAAAATGTTTTTTTTTTTGGGCTGATTGATAGGAGCATGAGTAGGAAAATTGTAAATCAAACCACAGTTGGGGTATTACAATTACAACTGAGTTGTCCCACAGTATACAAATTACAGGATAATGTCCCAGGGTCCTCTTTCACTGATACTTCTCTTTGATTCTTAGTTGCAGCCCTGAGGTCGACTGGTCAAGCCAGGGTACTGGACCCATATTTCAATTGCAACCACAACCAGAAGGGTGTAATCCCAACCAAGTTAACCTTGACAGTTGATAAGACCCGTCTCCTGCATAGCTGTGATATCATTGTGTAGTTTAAGTGAAACATACATTAAACAAGAGTTTCCGTCCTTGTTTTTTGATTCATGGCGATATACTATAACTTTTCCTTTTTTCTGTCATTGGGGGCCTGGTTACCACAAGATATACTAAATAAAGCTATCTCGTAACAGCACACACAGTTTGTGCCCTGAATGCGTGGCTTACATATTATTCTTAACCAGACTGGTAAACAAAATACTGTACTCTTGGTATCATCATCAGCAGCAGCTCTCATTATGCCATACGATATGAAAGTAACATTTGTTTGTCTTTTGTTTGTGGCACTGTGCTTCATCAAAGTATGCTTTGTGCCTGTAAGGCTAAGTAGGTATTGGGTCTGAAGCGTGCTACTGTAGTTCTTCAGAGTGTGCCTTCTGCTTGTGAGGTAACACATAAAACGGGCTTTGATATACCAGTTTCTCACGACTGGCTGGCAAGAAAAGCTGCCTGAACGAGAGACAACTGAAACTAGAGGCAAGACCCTGGATTGGACCTGGATTTCCAGCGACACTTGCTCCATTCTGAGCTAACTCCTTTCTCTTGCTTCAGATGCAAAATGAAAATGTCTCATGAAAACATATTTTCGGGAGTCTCATTTGTTTAAAAAAAGGACCTTAGAATATGCCTCATCTGATATCTGTCTAGAAATATGTATGTACGTACATACGTATATATGTATGTACATACGTTTATATGTACGTATGTGCGTGCATATGTACGAGTCAATATTGTCTATCAACCTGTTTGCATGCAAATCTGCCTATACATACATACACACACATACATACATACATACATACATACATACATACATACATAGTAGAATTTTGTTATAAAGCTCTCTCCCTACAAGCTCTTCTCATTTTATTTTGACGTGATATTTTACATTAACATCGACCTTCTTAAGACCGACATTTTTCAGTAGCTTGAGAAGTGTTAATGAATATTCATATATATATGAATATATATATATATAAATACATGTACATATGTATATATATATATATATATATATATATATATATATATATATATATATATATATATATATATATATCAACACATGACTGTACCCAGCCTCACAAACACACAAAAAACTACAACATACATCTTACCTTGAGAGTCAATAAAAGTACTGCAGTCCACATTATCTCAAGGAATGTTTGTCCAGAAAGGTGTCCCAGCATTATACACATAGTACGTGCTAGACTGCGTTCAGTTAAAGGAGGGAATAAGGTAGGCAGCGGATGGTGCGGAAGCATGGTTCATCAAGGGGCCGTTGGTACGGGGGAGGTGTGGGTGGTTAGCTGCTTCCAATTCGCAATAAACATCTCATTGACTAAAATGGCGCATCTTCCTAGAAATCAATCAGTTACTTGGCTTGCTACTTTGTAGCCAAATGTGTGTAAAGTACTATGGTGCAATTTAACTGACAGCAGCACGAAAGAGTAATTTGAATGAAACCGGTTTTCTACAAGTATAGTTTTGTAAATCTGGAAGTTATGTTTCAACCTGTTCATCAATCTGTTTTCATAGGTTTATCTGGAGTATTTGAAACATACAAATTGTCATGGTTTGCTTGTGTGTGTGTCTTCAGCACACATCGGAAGACGGGTACAATGTTGAGTATGCTCAGTAGCATACTTTGGTAGCCGAGTGTTCCAGGGTTTTCGTTTGCCCAACATAAGAGCATTTTCAGGTGGTCATCCGAAGTATATGTACACGCACATGGTTTTGCATATTGGCCTTCGTTTGGTTCCTGAGGGGTATCCGAGCAGCATTGCAATATCATACCGTCATTTGTATTGAATTCCACATTATTTATAATACACTAAATTACTCTCGTCAGATATGCATTCAACTAGCATAGTTTTGTTGACAAAAGGGGGCACCTCAATTTATAGCTAGAATAAGATAAGCTTTGTAATTTACATAAGGGTCTAGGTTTCAAAGCCAGTTTTGAATGTGCAAGCAAAGCTATGGAAGACACCATATATATCAGTCCCATGGGCACGGAATCACAAGCCAAAACGGCAAATTTTTAATACTTGAACTGAATATGACACATTTTGATTCAAAATAAGATTAAATTATACAAGCTCTATTTCATATCTACCCCTAAAACGAAGTTACAGATCTTTACGCTACCCTTGTTTGTCATTTATGAGTTCTGCTCTAAAAAGTCATACTTATTACATGTAGGCCTATATTCTTAATGTATTAGTATGCATATTGACAAGAAAATATATTTTTGAAAAAGGAATCTTGGATTTGAACGTATAATTATGTTTATGCTATCAGCTGGCTTTTGCCGCCAAACCGAAGTTTATTTGACTTTGGCAAACATTAATGATTGGCAATTTTCCCTTTGTGATAATAGGATGGTGTAAAAAAGTCAGAGGCTACAATTGCAGGGAAAAGCTAATATTTCGTGGGCTTCTAAGTAGAATGGAGAAAACAAAACTTTCGTATTTTAGGCAGTACAAGATCGGAAATGTGTTAAAGTTGTAGACAGATTTTCCCTACAGCCGAAGTAGTTTCATGTGTGTGAAATAGTATCACGCCACTGTAATGCGTGCCAGACAAAACAGAAGCTGTATAGTACATGCCTTTGACAGTTTGCCAGACAAGTCACATGGTGTCATGAAATGCCTAAAGCGGGCAACCATTGTTCATATTTTGCTCTATTAATTACGGAACAAATCGACCTGACATTAACGTGACTTCAATGTTTTCTCCCACATTTCTATTTATGCTATCGATGGATGCATAACAAGGGTGGGCGAAGTGAGTTAACCACCACGATAATATGACAGGAAAAAAATTGCATGATCAAGACCCGTTATCAGGGATGGATCCCCGTTTGTTTGTTTGTTTGTTTGTTTGTTTTTTTGTCATCTAGTTCCCTGGAATTATATTTCAAGAGATTGCAATCAATATATCCCGCCGTGACCCGCGCCAGAGGAAACTCAGGGTGTCGGAAAAGACATGGGAGAACGGGTAATATTGCGTTTTTAAAAATGTCATGACATTGTGTGAAAACGAAATGTATTGTGTGTGAAAGAAAAAATGGTCCAAATGAATGAAATAATATTGATTGTGAAAGAAAAAATATTATTTCGTTCTCACGCAATATTTCCCTTACCCATGCAATATCATTTTGGTGCTACACACAGGGAAACAAACAATATTTTTCCTCGCATGACCCTTCGAGGGCTCAGTATTAAAACGTGATTGCAAGAGTCGCAAGGTATCATCACGTGCTAGTCATGGAAGTATATTTTCACAAAATCATTTGAACTGTTTTACACTTATTGTAGCTCGTAATGGCTCCCGCCGATTGCATTGGAGCTTGAATAAACCAGCTTTTTAAGAGCTCAGTATTAAGCTATCCATACCCAGTCGAGGGTGTTATCAAGTTGATATGTACACTCAAATTAAGCACACATGTGCATTTCCACTTATTTGGTCCCGTGAAGTGATAAGTCTGAATGAAATAAAGGTCATGCGTTGTGTTTCGAAATTTGCGTCACAATAACAAGCAAACATTCGATAATTTTTCGATAAAAATCTCGAAAAAGAAAATTTAACAGCTTATTTTTTACAAACCTACAATGTTTCTTAGTGACAGAGACATGTATTTCTGAGGTACAATTTATGAACTACGCGCACACACACACACACACAAACACACTTACATCTATATATATATATATATATATATATATATATATATATATATATATATATATATATATATATATATATATATATATACATATATATGTGTGTCTGTCTGTCTGTGTTACCCCATGAACATTTCCAGACACTAAATAGGTCTATGGCTACTTTTTAACTACTTCTGTCCATACCTATTGCTATTTCCCTAACGATAAATTATATTGAAAACCACAAATTTCCAAAGCCACAAATTTCCCAGAGAACACACTGAATTAAAAATTGTCAGCAACAAAGAATACACAAATACATGGGCCTGTGTCTCTATCAGGTGTACGATAAATGGGTGGAAGTGCTATATGTGCAAGCAGTTGAAGTATGCTCTGCCAAAAAAGAAAATACTTATTTACAAAATCTGTGAATTGGTGGAATACAGAGAAAAAATTGTGATGAGGTTTGAAATTCATTTAGGCACGTTTGACTTGTTAAATTACTTCACATTGCGCGTTTCTGCATGTGGATTTTTAAATACTGGTTTGCTAGATGCTGTAATTCATTTATTCTACCGATACTACGACAACTACTACCACTAATAATTATAATGATGATACTACTACTAATAATAATGATAATGGTAATAATAATGATAATAACACATTCCTGGACTAAGTTTTCTTAATTCAGGAGAGTGATAAACTGTGGAAATAATGATCCAACTGTAGAGCTGTACGATGTCAGTTTCAATCATTTACAAAATCATATATTCCAAAATGATCAAGTACACCACAAATAGCAGAAAAGAGTAACTCTCCTGTATCTCTAATCCCAGATGAACTAATCCATACTGTAGCATGTGTACTTGCCAGTCAAGAATAGCCACACCGCCATATATATATACATATACTGTAACTTCACCCTATACATTTATTCTACAGTAGATCTTTATACAGAATGTGACTCAGAATCAAAACTCGCCAACTAAACTTGCAAAAACTCCCACCACAGGGCCATGCGCTGCCCTTTTTATATCCATTTGGCAGCTCAGCCCTGTATTGGGCAGAAGGGAATGCCCTCAGTCATGCATTCCATAGGGGGATGGGGGGGGGGGGGGCAGGCTAATATGACCAGTGGGCGAGAGGCATGTGGCATGTGCTGTGTGCACATGTTTCAATAAGAGGCGTCATGATGTGCTCTGTACTGGATTAAGGGTTAAACACCATGTCCTCCTTTATGGGATGGAGGGGGTTAAAGTGATCATTTGGCATGTGCTGTGTGCTGTGTGCTGTGTGCACATAGTCAAATTGTGGTCAGCCAAGGGTGTTTCAGATGCCACATGGCAACAGATACCAGACTGGATGTCCCCTAAACTTGTCACCACAACACAGCTACATATGATTAGACACCACTATTGATTACAGAGCACCAGGATCTAGATGCCTGGGAGATCCCAGAAGAGATTTGTTGTCTGATTCTTAAAATAAAAACACAGGGTAGGGACAGTTCACTATTTCCCACCTGCTTAACATGTGCACATTTTACATGTAATCTTTAAAGCCAGTTTTAGATTAAACACCAGCTCTGTTGAGATGTAAAAACGTCATAAGGTTTGAAGGTTTAAGTAAGTAGCACTAAATTCTGAGCAGGCTCAGGGTGAGTCACTGTTCTTCAGCCATATACATAATGACTTATATAGCACAATAGATGTAGCACAGTTCCAGTCATAACAGATATAACCAGTTATGACATGTAACAACAGGGATGGATGTAGCACAGTATTGCTGCATTATGCTAAATATAGCACATCTGGCACAGTCATGACAGATGTAACACAACAGCTCTGCAGTAAGATATGCTATGAAACATCAAATGTCACCCAACAGGACCAGGTGTAGCACATTTATAACATGCTGGTCAAGAAAAAGTTAATGGGTTAACATGGCACACAAATTTGTTTATTTCCCAGAAAATGGATGTTTGATGACTGGCATGCAGGAGTTGGTTTGCATTGATGCTGACACAGATCCAATCTGATAGTGAGGTCCCCGGTGTGGCTATATGGCCTTGATGTTGTAATTATTCAGCATAGCTCATAGTTTATCTTCCAGAGTTGCCAACGTTTAAATGTCCAGATGTAAATTTCATTCCGTTGTTCCTTCATGGCTAGTAATTTACACAAGTTTACACAATTCTATATCTGCCTTGTTACAGACTAGGTTATGATATAGAATAACCAAATATAAACAAATATTATCGAATATACTTGGTCATTTACAATTCCAGGCTATGAGGATTATCCACCTCGCACAAATCCAGATATCAGATCCACATCAAGAAAGCACAAAAATACATACACGAGTGTCTATTCCATACTTCAGGAGTACACATAAGTAAGGTCAATGAATTCACTGTACACATTTTTTCTTAGTGGGGTGCCAGCCCATAGGTCTTGAGGAGGTCCTGGGCAATGGCACAGAAGGCCATCCTGGTCCCCTCAGGCACCTACCTGCCTTGCTTGACAGTTTGCCTCCTCATGGGACTCCAGCTTCCTCATAACCCCTTTGATCCCATTTTCTAGTTCCTGGTTGATTTCATAGGTGTAAGTGGACAAGGCCTTGATTCCTCTGTCCTTCTTATAAAATATGATCCCTGTACATGAGCTGTATTAACAATTTCCTGGCATAGTGCAACTACCTTTCTTCCCAGTGCCTTTTACTGATCCTCCACTGTTAAGGGAGAAGTTAGTTCCATATGGGACTGACTATCAGACTTCTGTGGCAGACGTATGGTTTTCCATTGCATATGCCTCTGTCCGCATTGTGAATTAATCAGTCACAACAAGTATGTAGCAGTTTGCTGAATCACTAAAACAAAATGGGCCAGCTATATCTATCCCAATAGGATCCATGGAAGCTTCAATAGAATCACTTGCTTGGGGAGCTCTTGTTATTTTTCGAAGTCTGTTTCTTCCCCACATAATGGGCATTGGTTCATCCATTTCTTAAGAGCTTCTTTCAGTTTATTCCAGTAGAAGCACTTTACAATTTATATGCTGTCTTCTTTATACCTAAATGTCCAAACATCACTGCATTATGGCCAGCTAGCAATACAGTTTCTTGCATCCCACCGGGAACAATAATATGCAGGTAAGACTCCACTTCATTGTTAGCCTCCCAATGCCTATATGATACTCCATTCACCAGCTTGAGTTGGTCTAACGACAGCCATGGTAGCAGGGCTCTCTCTCTCTCTCTCTCTCTCTCTCTCTCTCTCTCTCTCTCTCTCTCTCTCTCTCTCTCTCTCCCTCTCCTGCCACCTCATTCCATGGTGGACAGTTGAAGTGCTGAAATAGTTTATCACACACACCCCTTTATCTGGGTCAGTCACTTGCTTCTCAACAGCTTCTTACCTTGAGAGTAACCACCAGTCCACCCAGCAGACCACTGTCTGCCCCTTTTATAGAAATCTACTTCAGGTTTGACTAGAAAGACGTGATATTGCTAGCATGTATAAATATTCTGCTGTTTGCTAGATCACAATCAATGCTTTTGTGTTTGAGTGTTGATTCCCCATCCAGCTAACATTGTGGGTCAGCTGAGCGATGGTCTTCCAAGAATCACCTTGTCTTTGAATTTTATTAATTTCATGTAAAATCCAGGTTGTCACCTTGTGACAGACAAGGTAGACTTTTGTCACAGTGAATCTTAACATAGGCATGATTAGACACACAAAGCTAGACCACACTTGTATCAGTAATCCCATGAACAGGAACCAATGTAAAACACAGTATCTTGGGCACAGTATACTGCTTTGCATGCAAAGCATCACAGTCAAAACAATAAGTCCCCTGTCTTTAGTGTAGGCCATAACTTCTTTTCAAGTCAGCCAGGATTTCAATGCTTTAAATGCTTTGCAACACTCTTGTGTCCACTCAAATGCTCTGCTGGCCTCCAGCAGATGAGTGAGTGGGCTTGCAATGAATGCAAAGTTTTGCACAAATTGTTGGTAGTAGGCACAGAGTCCCAGGAAAGACCTTATATTATGAACTGATCTTGGGATGGGCCAACTTTTGACCACTTCACATTTGCTGGGGTTGGGTTTCAGTCCATCTTGGGTTACCTTGTGTCCAAAGAATATTATATCATCCCGGAACAGTTCACACTTTGGTGGTTTCATTTTGAAACTGGCCTTGCCCAATATGCTTAAAACTTCATCCAGGCTTGCCAGATGGTTCTCAAAGTTGTAACTATACAAAAACAGGTCTTCCAGGTACATTAGCAAGGTCTTCCATTGAAGGCCTTGCATCACCAGTTCCATGCACCCTTCAAATCTACTGGGGGCATTATAAAATCCAAATGGCAAAGTGGTGTATTGGTATAGTCCACTCCTGGTAACAACGGCTGTTTTGCTGATGAATGACCTTGACCTCAATTTGCCAGTAACCTGAGGCCATATCTCTCACAGCTTAGCTCCACTCAGACAGTCCAAACAATCATCAATGCATGGGAATGGCTATGCATCCTTCTTATCAACTTCATTAATTTTTTGGTAATCCACCCAGGTAAGGTTCCATCTTTCTTAAATACATAATCCAAAGAAAATGCGCATGCAGATATTGAAGGTTTAATCAACCCTGCCTCTAACTGTCTTTTCTTCTTCACCTGCAAACGCAAGACAGGGCATCTAGAATGCTGTTTTATGGGTTTAGTATCGCCAGTGCCAATTGCATGAGTCACTATGGAGGACCGAGCAAGGTCTTCTGGGCATTTAGTAAAAAAACTTGCTTATGTATCTCTACCAAAGGATGCAAGCTCAACCTTTTGCTCTGCATCTAACATGGGGCAGCTTTCTGAATACAGCTTTTGAAGAGGGTCATGCTAGAGTATCTGTGTGATTTTCTGGTCTTACCCACCCTGTATAGTGGTGCCTGCAGCACTTGCTTCACAATAGATAGAAAGTCAGTTTTGGTGATTGTTCTCATCATTTTCAGCTTGGGCTATCAGTTTAACATCCTGAACCTCATGCAGGCAGGCAATTTTGGTATCTTTGTGCAACACAATGTCCTCACAACTAGTATTTATGACTCTGATAGGTATTCCCATGTCAGTTCTATGAGTATCAACCACTGTACTCCCACAACTGTATGATTTGTACTTGGGGAAGTAGTTCCAATGGTGATCCAACCAGCTTCACATTCGGGTCTGTAGTAAGACCAGGCACTGTAGGTAAGTGTGGGATGGTTTATTATTTTATTATTCAATTTTGTTGGGCCTAATCATGATTGTTAGGTGTAGTTTCATCATATTTATGTCATGTGGGCTACCTTTTTAAGTAGGCCTATTAACAAAGGAACATCATATTCGCTTTATTCCGTAATACATCAGCTCGGGATGTTTGTATTGGAAATGCAAGCATGGCATCGCCAGTTAGCAGAATGACTTGTCTGGGAATTAATGGCACCGAAACAAGTCTTGCACTGGTTTCCCGCTGATGACCCGATATTTTTTTTAAAACTTTCTTCTAAATTTCAAATTTTATGAATATCATTTGTTCCTTTCATAAATTAATTTGCTATTATGATTTAGAACAATACAGTTTTTCAGTGAATGGTATGGAATAGGACTTTGCTCTCAGAATATCAGACTTGATAGTGTTCAAACGGTACATGGGCTTACAGAATTAGGTTTGTTTAGTTTCTCTTTGTATTAAATGAGCAACACCTTCCATAACACATTCACTGTAAGCTGGAACCTAAGTGTCTCAGATGCAAATTACCCCCAAGACATGTGCAGGTAATCCTTGCACTATAGTTGGAACTAAAAGTCCATCAAGTTGTAATCTCCCCTTGCACTCAGCATTAAGTTGTGAGCAGATAAAAAGTCCATACCAAGGAGTCCATCATCACCTATGGGTGCCACTTAAACATCAAGGTTGAACTCATGGCTATTTTCTTGTCTAAGACTTTGGAGAGTCTATCAACAGTCACTTGCCAACAGTATGCTGCTCCTATTTTCATATTGGTCCTAGGTTTCAACAAATGTTGTTGCATTGTGTCTCTAATCCTTTAAAAAGAGTGGTTGATAAATTAGTAACCTCCACACCAATATCAGCCAGCAACTTTGTATTGGTCCCATTTATTTTACTATTGGCAATAGTACTGAGGCAGCTTACTTTACATCCCTTTCAGGAACTGGAACCTGGCCAGTATGGCTGGTCCCTTCTAGGTGTACTCCTGAACTGCCTCCATGTTAATTCAGCTGTACATTCTCTTGTGGCCTTTCTTGTGGCAGCAAAAACTATTCTGCATCCTTTTCGTCTACCTGGTGGCACTTTTTGTTTCCATTAGGAGCTATTGGTGATTTTGTTCCTTTCAGTAAAACTTAAATTTGATCAACTTTGCTGTCAACTGAAGCCTCGATCTTGAAATTGGGGTTATCTGGATTTTTAGCACCTTTGGTCATTTGTGCCACATGAGCATGGGATGGCCAAGGCCATTCTTCAGGCTGGTGCAAGTTTCATAAGCAGTATGGGCTACATCCATAGTTGTTGAGTTTGACATGTCCACTGCTACAACAGATTGTTCTTGAGGTAGTGCTTTCAAAAAGTGATGAAGGATAATGATGTTCATGTCTATTCAACTGCTGAAGGGGAACTCTATGACTAACTTTTGTGTGTTGGCAATGAACTCTGATATTTTCACTTTAGGCTGCAACTTGTGGTCCCCCAACTGGGCCAAGTAAGGAGTGGTAGCTTGCAGTTCTTTAAACACACCCTCAAGAGCTGTGACAAGGAGTTCATATGAGTTCACAATATCAGTTTACAGGTGGCAAAACTCATATTCTGTTGCATCTTCACACAAACTATTCGAGGGGTGGAACAGTTTCTCCTGCTCATTCTACCCACAGGAGAAAGCCAAGGTCTTGAACAGACAAATTAAACCTTTCCCAGGGGTGTTTTCCATCTTGGATCATTTGCCTGAAAATCGATATCTCTTGCAAACTTCTTGCATTGCTCAACTGGATCCGACTGGTTGCACTTGATGTAGCAGGTATATAACTGGTCACATGTGGTGGTCTGAAAGGGTGACATCCAGGGAGTGGTTTTGCCTTGGGGCATGCTGTTGAATCCAAGAGCTAATAACATTTAACAGCTCAGCATGGCATGACACTTGCTGTGGAGCTTGTACTCCTGCTGGAAACACAGCTGGCAACAGAGTAGGAGGATAATGCATCACAGGCCTATGCTAAGCTTCTACTGTCCTTTTGTTAGCTTCTACAACAGCCTTCACAGCACCTAAAGCCTGCTGCTCTGCCTGCTCAACAGTATACAAGGCCTTCTTTGCATCATGCTCAAGCATTTCATTTTTCCTTTTCTGCTTGAGTGACTTGTCTTTCTGCTGAAAGCACTCTCACCTCACCATACCTACATCATGTCCATATTTAAGTATTGTCCACTGATATGGCTTCAGTGTGTTGCTGAAACCATAAACAAACTGGAAAGCCTACACCTCAGAGCATTGTGTTTTGTAGACAGAGATTTCACCAGCACATATAAGGATTTACTGCAAAAAGCAAATACATATGCTCTGCAGTCAAGGTGGCAAAGACTGACAGCCATACAAACCTTCAAAATCCTCAATGGTGAAATGCCAACCTACTTATCCAAATTTGTAACCCGTAAAGACTCAAAATACAATTTCAGGTGCACTGAAAAATATGGTAAAAACAGTTTCAGATATACATGTGCCACAATTTGGAATGAACTCCCACTGCATATTAGATTAGCCTCAACCTCCCACTTCAATAGTTTTAAAACACTTTTAATGACATGGAATGCCACGCAATGTAAATATGCTATCTGCAAAATGTAACATTTAATTTTATTCACCAATATGGCTTCACTGTGTGAGCATAATATTTTAATATATGTATAAATGATCAATAATTTGTGTATGTTATCATATATATATTTATATATATATGTCCTAACAGTCAGCTGTAAAAGCTCTGCGAGATTATGTTTTATGTTGTATCTTGTACCGACTTTAAATAGAGTTTACTGTACTCTACTCTACCTCACTGTTGCTCAGCTTGCTCAGCTCTTTGTGTAGCACTATTGGCAGCATCCAGAGTAGCATCTGATTCCTTTCACATTTGAGCTAGCCCCTCATGAAGCTCAACTGGATCATCATGCTGCTCCATTGGTGCTATAGCTTTCTCATGTTTACTATACTTTTTAGGTACCATTTATTTCTGATTTGATACTAATTTGAATATACACAGGTTGAAGCAAGCACCACAGGTCTAACACTGTGCTTTCACACTATTGGTAACAAGCAGCATGCTCCAGCACAATAATCACCACACTTGAACAGGGAAGTATTGAAGTGAGCACCACATGTCCAATGGGGTGTGTTCACAAAATTGGTAACAAACAGCACACTTTAGGACAATAATCACCACACGTGAATAGGAAAGCAATGAAGTAAGCTTCATTGTACTCCGATTACCCTGGGGTGTCCTTTATACAGGATCAGTAGCTCCAATGTGCTTTGTAGGAGTCCAACCAAGTATTTGTAAGCCATGTATTCTTTGTCCTTTTCTGTAGGTTGCTCTTGATCTGAACAGTTGTGTGGAAATGCTGGCAGTGGCAGAATAGCAAAACAGTTCTGCCACTCATATGCACTTGCTGCCATGCAGCATATTCTTTCACAGCATGGAAATGGCTCCTGATAACCAATTATATTTTCTGAAGTAAAGTTCAACTACACCTTTTACTTTTTGTCAAGCTTCCAAGCATATAAACATCCACTTAAAGCAGTAAATATCCACTAATACAGGCATGTAAAGGTAAGAATACCCCACTCCTGACACCAATTGACACATTCCCTTAGTGTGCCAGTTTTTTTAACAAAGCACAAACATAGAGATAACTTTAACTACACTTTATATGTTTATTATATTGTAGATTTATATACAGGAGCAGATTCAAATTCTACACACACCAACTATTCTCACAACACTCTCTCTCTCTCTCTCTCTCTCTCTCTGTCTCTGTCTCTCTCTCTCTCTCTCTCTCTCTCTCTCTCTCTCTCTCTCTCTCTCTCTCTCTCTACAGGGCCATGCACTGTCCCTTTAAGAGCCATTTGGCAGCTCTACCTTGCACAGGGCAGAGAGGAATCCCCTCTTTCCATCCAGCAGCTTCAATACAAGCATGTGCCATGTGGCGTGTTCCATGTGCTGTGTGTGTAAGCTTCAATAACTAAATGTGTCATGATGTGCCCGGTACTTGGTTAAGGGTTAACAGTTGTCTCCTCCTGTACTAGACTGGGGGGGGGGTTCAAGTGACTGTGTGGTATGTGCTGTGTGCACAACATCCAATTCTGGTCGGGCAAGGGTGTTGTGGATGCCATATGGCCACAGATACCAGACTCAATATCCCTCAGTGCTGTCACCATAGGGTCTGAAAAAATTTAATTTGATTGTTTTTCTGTTGTTGTCATTCCAAATCTTAAGATAAAATAATTGTTTGTTTTTGACATGTGAGAGAATATGCAAATTTTGCAACAACAAAAAATAATAATAATTGCTATGTATATGATCAGGTCATGCCTGACACTGTAAAAGTTCAAGCTGGATTACCAGTATAACACCGTGTTACAGTTCAAGGTGGTTTGCAAGTACAAAAAATATATATCACACTGTGTTCTATATTAGTTAATTATGCCTAGACGCAATAAATGCTTCAACCCTTACAATAAGCAGGTCTTACACATCACACATTAAAATGTTTGTACGCCCAAACTACATACATTGTGTACCCCACCTTTACGTAAGTAGGCCGAACAGAGATATCAAAGAATAACAAGTTATCAACATTTTTACTCCATTCTTTTGAATATGTTTACACCTACTGCACATATGTGCAGTTAAACATTATATGCATTTATTAATTGGGCTTTGTTTTGATATGATTGACATGGGGTGAATCAAAAACGGTGGCATGGCCTATGAATCACGTTTTTATTCCCACTATAGCAACTAAAAAAAGCGACAGTCAAAGCTTGTGTTTACCTTTTTGCTACAATTTTTTTAAAATTGAATGACCAATGTTAGTCAAAATAAGATCAGTTGCAAGTGTGAAATCTTCCAATCACGCAGGGGTGCACTTTGATGGCAGTACCAACATCTATTAAAGGAGCATTAGACAAAGAGGTTAAAAATAGTAGAAAACTGAATTTATTCAGAATAGGAACAGAGCCCTGTCTCAATTATCCCCATGCAAAGATAGTTGCGATCACCCCCAAGGCTTTTTCAAAAAATCCAAGATGATGTCCAGAGTAATGACCAATGACTGAAATAATTGAAAATCATCCTTTTCATCTTGATGAGGTACCATCATACCCTTCAAATACAAAAGTAGCATGTGACTCATAGTGGGTCCACATATTATCTACATACTGGTTACATATCTCACCATATGTTGCATCAACAGGCCACCAAAAACTATTAGCTGGCCTCAGTCAACAACAATTAGAGCATCCTCAAGAAATTGACTAACCACATTTACCTTTGATTTCAGGTTGGTTGCTAAAATACTCTTTTTGGTCGTCTGCATTACACCTTTATCAAATAAAGATGATGGCTGTTAGGCAAATACATGAGAAAGTTATGCCTTCATCTCAGAACTTTCCTTTATCACACATGTTAGTCTCATTAACAATAATGTAATATTCACATTCACCTCAACACCACGCTCTATAATCTAGCTTTTGTCACTACTGATACTGGTAACTGTGTCAGTGTGTTTCAACTTTAAGTCACTGTATGTTTTGCCAGACAAAGCTCCAGCTGCTATGATACCATAGAAGAGCACAGTCAGCATTGAACGTTTTGTCAGCAGTGACACAATTTGACTAAATCGTCATAGGCAAATCGGGAGTGTAATTCAAACCACTGGTATACTGCTTTAAAATGTTTGGCATCCCTGGCTGTGTTACTGGGAACCAAGTCTACATGCTGTTCAGATGTGTGAATATGAACTGCCATGAAAGTTTGGCGAGCATGATGTGGATACAACGAAGCAATGTCTGCACCCACTTAGACACAGTGTTGTCAGATGTGCCTCTACGATAAGACAGACCTCCTGAGTTTTATAACATCCTCATCATATTATGTTCAATAGTTTGTTGCTAAAAGTTTTCACCCACATATTGGCACATCTAGGAATTGTAGATTTTATCCATTCTGAGTCAAATGCTGGTAATCTTCAGATGACAGATTATCGGCTAAGTATTTCATTTGGGCAAAGAAGAGTTGGGCACATTTTTCATTTACAATGTGACCAGCTGCATGGAATAATAGGATCATCTCACTGATTGCACGGAGATGTAAGTTCCGGCTCTATGGGTGCAATCAGTTCCGTCCCACATGTCAACTAATGGTTGCTTTTTAATCGACTACAAGCGTTTAAACTATGGGTTTTGCATATGAATTTATGCTTATAGATATGTTCTACTAGTTTTTCCAGGTGTCTACCTACTTTTTTTCTTATGCTCCTGTATTCCTTGATCAGTGGAGTCAAATGCAGCCGGGACACAAACTGCATGAAACTGAAACTGGTCCTTATTTTGACACCCCAGTTTTATTCAATATTTTCAAAATGCACCAAAAATCCTTTAGATATATGCAGCATACATGTTATGCAGTATTGTGGTGATCTGGATTATTATAATGTCTGAAATATATCATTTACAAGCAGGTCAATAGATGAAGTTCATTTGGTTCAAACATAAAATGAGTGAATCACGACACGCGACCAGAGAGGAGGCATGGTCAATATTACGTGCACTTCCATATTTTAGCTGCTTTCATGTAATGTTTTGTAGCGAAATTGGAATGCATAGTCTTTTCTATGTCTGCAATTTAAAGACTACACTAAGTACATTCGTGCCCTTTGCATTCTACATCTCCCTAATATCATCCATTATCTTCCCCCTGTGCAAGGGGCTAGGTGAAGTACGTTATGCTTGCTGACAAGAATGTGACACAGCACTGCAATGGTTTTGGGCCGAAAGCAAATCTTCTGACACTTAAAAATTTTCAATACCAAATGCCATATTTAATTCAAAAATATTACAAAGAATGAGGTGATACAAATTTCATCCTCTCAGATGTATCAGTCCAAATGCCAAGGTAATTATTACTGAGTATCCATTTTGTTTCATACTTAGTTTAGGATAGCATAATGCAGTAATTTTGGATTGAAACTTTAACGGTACCAACTTACCCCACACCTAAGTGCTCAGTTAAGCTATCCATTTGATCATAAACTCGAAGCCTAGCAGTTCCTGGTCATGTATCTAGGAAACAAAGTTCGCGTCCTTTGCTCTAAAGGACAACGGCATACGGGGAGAGTCTTTTACAAACATGGAATTCCAACCCAATAAGGAACTAAAGACAATAGAACTGGCCGTACCATCACTCAAGCACTGGTATGCAATTTGGCACTGATTAGAGTTTATGTTCGCAGCGGCTAATACCTGCATGTTTAATTGTGGCTACAAAGTAAAGAGGACAAAACGTACCTTTAACCAGTAGCTTTATGTCCAGTACTCATGGTTGCTGATAATATATATATACAGAAAGTAATTAATTTAACCTTCCCGATATTTCAGAGGCTTAGAGGTTTGTAATAACAAAAGCAACAACCTTGACAGGTAGTGCTACTCGAGATTTCTTTGTTAAATAAAAATAACACGGAGAATCGTTGTATAGCTATATCAACGCTCTTCTGAAAATTACCTACCATCAGAAATTTGCTATTAATAACACACGATAAATAAACTTTTTTTTTTAAATTCATTAAATATAAACACAAAAACCACACGATTCACTCCAGATATACTTAATACAATTAAACATAGGGATATCCTCTACAACAAAGTACATTTTGTGAGGAAAAATGAGAGCTATGATGTTCTTTTGTAGGGTTTAAAGAGTGTTGTACTAAAATTCTCTCTAAGAAAAGAAGGGCCTAATCTGCATATTTTCAGCCAATTTAACATATACAACAATTATATTAAAAATATGAGACAGTTTTAAATGTGTATTAAAAAAACAACACTTACAAAAAGTCCCCCAAGTATTTTACTCTTGGTACCTTGTAAATAACAGTCACGCAGAACATGGCATTAAAATCTAATGACGTCTTTGTCAATATTGGTCTAACACTGGCAAAGGAAATAGGCATTCAAGGCCAGAGTGCATGAAAACCAAAAAAAAAAAAAAGTGATATGCAATTATTTAAGTTAAAGAAGTGCAGGAGTTGATGATGTAGCTGTATATCTGCTAAATCTACGCTCGGAAGCCTTTAAAAAAACCAACTGCTCCTTCAAACTATAAATCCAGTCGTTAAAATAGTATCTTCCCAAAGTAAAAATTGCTTAACATATACATGTACCGATTCACCGATATACATATATATATATATGTGTATATATATATATATATATATATATATATATATATATATATATATATATATATATATATATATATATATATATATGATAATGTTTATGCCATATAAAGCTTATCAACTGTCAACTGCAGAGATGCCCATGTATCAGAAAGATGCATCATAGAGAAGTAGAACACAAGTCGTATTATAATGGTATGTGACTTATTTTTCCGATATGTGGCCTACTTACTAGAAAATACATTTTCCCACCACTTGGGAAAGTTATTAACCAACTTGCGTAAGTTCGAACCCTATAGATATCCTGCGCAAAACGCATCATGACCCGCTTTACATTATATATGAAAATGAAGGGTCAAGGTCACATGCCTGTTCGAAAAAGAAATGATTCACGTCCTTTGTTATATTCCACCATTTTTGTCTAAAGTTACAACAAAGCGACATATCTGCTTAGTACACATTACCATTAATTATGATGACTTTAGCTTGTTGGAAAACAATGAGCGCGGGTATGGGGCAGACGTTGTAATCTCCGAACGCATGCGACCGGAGACAACTTCAGTTTCGTCTCATTCTCGTTCAGGAATCTTTGAGACAAAATTTGTTTTCACAGTTGGCGATGAGAATGTATACTTCAGGGGACAAAACCTTGATTTCACAGCTCACTATTGATTGAAATGTCAAATTAAAGCTTACAATGTATTAAACAGCTGCTGACTTTTGTTTCATAAGCCAAACGTTTCACGGTTAACGATTTTGGTTTAGGTTTCACAGCTCACGAAAACCTATAAAATTCGCAATCACAATTCAAATAAGCTTTTCCATGGTTGAATAGAATATTATTAGCAGTGCGGAACAACGGGTCCAAATGCAAAAGTTGTCTCCGCAGATTCCTTGTGGTCGCGGTTATACGTAAAAAGTCTAAACCGTTCAATTGAAATGAAGTTTATTTTCATTGGGTACGTACCAAGTCCTTCAAACAAACAGGTGTCATGAAGGCTCCCAAAGCAAAATACGCTCATCCAGCTGGAAGCCAATACAAATTGTCGATTAAAACTGTGGTGGCGCTGCTAACTAACAAACAACTAACTACAAACAAAATCAGTGGATGAAAAAGTATTCACGAAAGTAAGGTGTATATTGTGTTATATTGCTCCAATCACACTACTCAATCGATAGAATACAATAAAAGTGGATTTCTGGATCACAATTGTCAACAATTTTGTTGTGATCGAGAAATTCATCAGGCACGTTTTGTTGACATTAAGCGATGATATCGAAGATAGGAAATTTTTAACGCAATGGCGTACAAGCTTATGGTGTCTACTAACTGATGCTCAAGCTTCCGACAACAGAGACAAGTATAATTAATCGTATACGCAATGTGTGTCATGCATCCTACAAGCCATTGGGGACAAATTTGCTTGACTGAATTGACCTCTCTGTAACTGCCCATTTCAACGAAAGTGTGCCTTCGTAAAAATCTCTTTTGCCGGCCAAATGAATTCATCTATGATCATAAAGTTGATTCGGATTGCTTTTGGTGATCACCTACAAGCATGCGAATGTGATGCATGAAAGCCGATGTGCTCAGATTTTATTGACTGGCTGTCGGATTGCATATATATCCTTAAATATTAGCCGATGTATGTAGTCATAGGCAATGTAACAGGATGCTCAGCCCAGCTTTTTACGGGAAACGTAATAAATGAAACTTAAAAGATTGAGACAAACGTAAAAGGTGGGCCCAGCCATTTTCAGAAAATTCTCGAGATCTCTTCATGCTTGTATAACCTAATATGGCAACACAAAAAGCAGTATTTCAAGATGCAAATGACATCTCTGCCTTTGAAGAGTTGAGGGATGCCACGACGGATATCTAAACATTGGTGGGACCAATCGGTACACGTTTCTTCTGGTAAATGGTTTCTATGAAAAGCATGTTATGAAATTAGTTGTATTGTATTGTATCATGTTATATTGTGCATTTAATTGCACGTTTTATGTCTTTTGTACTTTATACGTCAAATAATATTAACTATTCCCAGGAGAATTCAAGCACTGGCAATTATAGCACGCACTGGTACATTTTATTTTTAAGGATCTCCGTTTGTTTAGAATCAAGTTATTTCTGTCATGACGCGATTCATTTTCATGGTAACAAGACAACAGTTTCGTCTAAATAGATTTATTTTCGTGAGGATGTAAGCGTCATTAGTCATGCAAGAATCGGCACGGTGGAACACTGTGCATGACAATTGAACAGTCACGAATGACGAAAAAAAGATCGCCAATAACACCAGGGGTTCCGTTTGATCTATGTATCAGTGAAAGTTTTATTTAAAAATATTTTTTCCCTTTGCGTGATGATTGTTGTTCTTGTGGACCGTCTGTCTCTTTGTTATTTTGGGCCTTCAAGCTTATTGTGTTGGGACGAGTAGACGAACTTATGATATTCCTCTTTTAAGTTCATGTTTGGATCCATTTTGAAAATCTGAGGTGTATTTGTCGGGGTTATATTTGGCAATCGCTCGTGCCTCTTAATTTAATTGGATTGTCTAAAAAAAATGTACACCTGCTGGCGGTGATGGCTTCCAACGATATTTGTCAGCATTATCATTTGTACTGTCGTCAGAAGATCCCAGTTCCTTTATTAGTCTTTGTGCAAATAACAAAGAAATAAAAATGAGACAGCAAATCTGATCTGTTGGTCTTTGTCATTGTGGCGGACAGGCAAATGTCACAAATGCCCCGTGCAATACACATATGAACAGAATACCATAGATATCCCCGGCTGATACACGTGTGAGCAGAATACCTCAGATATCCCCGGCCGATACATATATGAACATAATACTACAGATATCCCCGGGCGATACACATATGAACAAAGGATCTAAAATAAGATCTATATCTCAAGGTCGACTTTGAGACTGATGGCGTGAAAAATGCAAACTTACATGTAAGAGGAACTAGAAAAGCTCCATGCAACGCTCACATGCAAGAACAAAGATAGACAAACATGTTTTGAGAACAGCCAAGGATAAAGAACGTTTTGAGAACACACAAAAATGAGGATTTTTTAGAACACCGAGGAATAAGGAATGTTCTGAGAACACCAAAGAATGAGGAATGAGGAATGTTTTGAGAACACACAAGAATGAGAAATGTTTTAAGACACAAGAATAAAAAATGTGCTATTGTTAAGCCTCTCACACATGAAAGGCTTAAATCCACCAATAAATTTGCAAGGCATATCGTGACAAACTCTACACCCTACACTACGGAAGATGTCAGAATAAAATCTAGCTGCATTCAGTGACAAATATGTCATAGTTGTCTTACATCTTGGGACGAACGATATGAAAACTTGTGAATCACCGGACACGCTATCCAGACAAACGGGGGATATAACAGAGTTAGTACAAACGAGGGATATAACAGAGTTAATACAAGAAGCGAGCACAACCAATAGCGTTGTCCTCTTACCTGTTCTGCCCTGGCTAGACGATACCAACATGAATCTAAACATTTAAGTGACAAACGCGTTGATAGAACCCAAGCCCAGCAACAAAGCCGAAATTTAAACATTGAAAACTACAACAGCTTCATAAGGCAACACAACCAACGATGTGACCTTGACCGCGATAGAGGGAAGTACAGCAGATCCTGCACTTAACCCTCAATCAGACTACAAATTCCATTCATACACCACTGACTTGGTCAAATATGGATACGCGAATAGAAGATAAACATGGCAAATGATCATAAGAGCTGTAGACCATTCGGGCTACGCATCATTAATAGTCGCATCTTACGAAATAGTGTTGGCAAACAGCAAAAGCAAGATTCAAAGCTTAGATGGTATTGGCGTATTGGCGTTTTTAATCCGCCTAAATGACTCGCATCTAATCTTAAAATTTGCCACATGCATGATGGAATTTAAAGAAAGAAATAAAGGATAGTTTGACTTTATTGTACCCTATTGTCCTGTCTATTTTTCTCATTTTGTCCAACAACACCTCCCCCCCCCCCCGTCATCAATATTTGATTTTTTTTTCCTTAGTAAAGCCTTTGTATGCAGAATTTTATGCCCGTGTGCTGTGTGGTGTTGCACACTTATGCCTCGCAATACATGTGAAAGGCAAAATAGCATTGTGTCTGCAACGGTTCAACCAGTAAAATTCAAAGTTGAAAGCTTATCACAAGAACGCATACTGCATCAGTAACTTTGTAATCGATAAGCGTTTGGTCCAAATATATTATAAAAGGAATTCCATATCATTATGTCCAAATATTTATGACTTGTATGCAGATATGTATATATATATATATATATATATATATATATATATATATATATATATATATGTGTGTGTGTGTGTGTGTGTGTGTGTGTGTGTGTGTGTGTGTGTGTGTGATCAGCATTTTAAACGCATGGAGTATAGCCGTTTCCAATATGTATCCCAAAATTCTTTCATCCACATGCAGCCTAAATCTAACAATATAAGAAAAAAAGTTGTGGGGGAGGAATACATCTTTGCGTTCCTTATCCCAAATATCAAACTATGTGCCTTTCAGGGGACCAAGGTGACTTTACTTTCGACTATATCTTAAACTCTGTACGTTTTTCTCTATACTTTTCCTTAGGATCCTTTTTGCACACCATCAAACAGAGCCGTTTCTTATCAAGAGTATCAAACATTGTTGATACATCTAAAAAAGAAGAAATACTGTTTTCATTTTGTTCACATTTCTTAGATTATATTGGCATATCTTCTATTTTCTTTAGCTTTTTCTCTGGGCCATTTAACTCCCCAAATATACTTTCACACTCTTGATATTTCATAAATGATCCCTCCCATACCGATAAACATTTTGTAAACATATAAGGTAAAAGTGATACCTTATTGGACAGGATTTCTCTTGCTTCTTGCTTTTTGCTCCTTTACGAATAGGCTTTATATAGCCCGAAAATTTTATTGATTGGGGTACGTTTCATTATCTATACAGAAATAAACAAGTCAGATAAAGTGACGATGAATAAATCATTCATTTGTTTTAGGAATTCATTTGGTACTCAATCTATTGCACAATATTGTCCTCAGTTTTACTTTTAGAAAAGCAGAACTGATATTTTCGTTAGTACCTTCCAAATCAGTGTAACCTGCACTTTCACAACATAAGATTATTTACTATTACGGGTTTTCTTTTGGCAAATTTCAGACAGGTCTGCTTTGTTAAGAGTAGTATCAGCTCATCAACCGCTCTGAGACGGTAATCATTATTCTAATTCAGGCGATTAGGTATCCGCTAATAGGCTCTTTTTAATCTAAGATCCTTCATATCATTTTCTACAATTGTATACATAGTATTGCATACCCTTTTTAGCTCTTTTTTTATCGCATTTTACTTTTCTTAGTCGTGTAACCATTTCATATTTTTGGCGAAAACTTGGGATCATACTCGTCGCTCCTCTAAGCATAGTATCCGCAGGAACGGTTTACCCGTTTTCTACTTCTTGGCAGTTTAAAAATATCATTATCGAGCTTGTATGTAAGCTTAACAGTACACTTTTTGCATTAAATTGCTCTCCAACCGCCATTATAGTATCACACAGGCTGGACAAGGCCTCGTTGACGGTATTAAACTCAACATAGTTCTTTGTTTAACTCCTTTTTAGAATCATTATAGTGATTCGATTTTCTTATCTTTCAACTATTGTTGTAGAGACTTGTTGGTGGCAAATATGTGCATGATGTCGGCCTTATATGAAAAAGAGGGTTGTGATAGCCCATTGTGCCATATATAATCCTAGTTCGTCTTTTGGTACATCATTCATGTTGTAATTTTTATTATGTTACCAAATCATCGACACCAAAGCACAGTCGATTAATAAATTCAAGGGAACACGTAGCCAAGTGTAACATTCTGTGTTTGACTTTTGCGTTTTGATATTTTTAACAACCGGGACCTTAAAATATCATTAGAGCTGGGCCTCTGCCTGAAAAGTTTCTTTTAAGCCAAAGACACAAAAAGTATTGTTTTCAAAAGATTGGCTATTCATTACGTAACTGTTTTCACATGGTACCCTACAAACGTGGCTAAATATTGTATATCCAAATCACGTATAAAAATTAATAAGGTAATGCGTGATGTATAAAAATGAGTAAGGTATTGAGTGATATGTCACAATGAGTAAGGTAATGATTGATATATAAAAACAAAAAGGGCACTGAGTGATGTATACAAATGAGTGAGGTATTGATTGATGTATAAATATAAGAAAGGTATTAAGTGATGTATCAAAATGAGTAAAGTTTCGTGTGATGTATAAAAATAAGTGATGTATAGAGTATTGTATAAAAATGAGAAAGGTATTAAAAGATGGATAAAATGAGTGAGGTATGAAGTGACGTATAAACATGAATAATGTAAGTATTAGTCAATATACAAGAATAAGTAAGGTATTGATTGATGTATAAAATGAGTGAGATGTTGAATGATGTATAAAAATGAGAAAAATGTTAAATGATAAATAAAATGAATATGGTATGCAGTGATGTATAAACATGAGTAAGGTGGGTATTAATTAATGTATAAGAATGAATAAGATATTGATTGATGTAAAAAATAGTTAGGTATTGACGAATAAACATGAGTACGGTATTGTGTGATATATAAAAATGAGTAAGGTATTTATTACTGTATAAAATGAGTGAGGTATTGAGGTATGTATGTAACAGAGTTAGGTACAGATTGATGTATCAAAAAAAGGAAAGCATTGATTGAGGTATAAAAATGAGTAAGGCGGGGAGGGATATATCAAAATGAATAAGGTATTGGTTGATGTGCAGAAATGAATAAGGTATTGGTTGATGTATAGAAATAAGTAAGGTATTGATTCATATTTAAATGAGTAAGACACTGTGAGATATATAAAAAGGGAGGGGTATTTATCGATGTATAAACATAAATAACGCATTGAGCGATGTATACAAACGAAACACGGATTGAGTGATGTATAAAAATGAGTACGGTATTGATTGATGCATACAAATGACTAAGGAGTTGATTGATGTATAAAAATGAGAGAGCATGGAGCGATGTATCAACATGAGTAAGGTATTTATTGATGTATAAACCGGAGTATGGTATTGATCGGTGTTAAAATGAGTAAGGCATTGAGTGATGTATGAACATGAGTCATGTATTGATTGGTATAAGCAGACTAAGGTATTGATTGGTGTTCGTAACGAGTAAGGCATTGAGTGATGTATAAACATGAGTCAGGTAATGATTTATGTATAAACAGGAGTAAGGTATTGACTGGTGCTAAAATGAGTTAAATAATGAATGATATATAAAATGGGAAAGATATTGATTGGTGTTAAAAGAAATAAGTACGACAATAACTGATGTTGAATTAAGTAAGAAGGGTATTGACTTTTTTATGCAAATAAGTAGAGTTCTGACTGATTTTGTGAAGATGTCCGCAAGATATTGACCGATGCTTTCAAGCAGTAAGAATTCGGAAGCTTGTGTTTGTATGCGTATTGAACCAGGTATTTCTGGTTGTTTTTTTTTTTTTTTTTTTTTTGAGATAGGCACTGCATTCTTACAGACCAACCCCAAAAGGATTGTAATTAAACGAATGAGCCAAATGTGTGCTAAGGAGCCTCAGATTCAAACATTTACATGGCAACACATTATTCAACATCTGAATTGCCACTTTCGATTACATCAACAGTTTCAGCACTTTTTGTCGGCAGTGGTATGTGTGTCAGCGACGCTCTTTTGTAGACTTTACTAATACCTACAAGGCTAGTTAGCCCTTTCCAGGTAAGCGTGTTAACTTATCAAAAGCAACATCATATAAATAACGACAAACAGGTTCACGTGCAAGTTTGTGAGAGTTAGCTAGACGCAACGATTGCTGGTTTTGTTCTATTTACATAAATGGCTGTTGTGATCAAGGTAGGCTGACAGTCTCTGTAAAAATGCAAACCACAAAATCTCTGAATTTTTTCCATTGCCTCAAATATTTAGTGCCTTTTTCCTATAAAGAGGAAGACACTTTGACGAGCGTGATGATGACAACATGAATTCATAATGAATCGATTTTTATGGTATCATCAAGGAACACAGAGCGGATCATGCTGCAACAATCAATTGCTCGGATGAACAGCTATATTCATCTGACTCGTGACAGCAGTCCTACAGATGGTCAATGTGGAACTGAGAAAGTTACACGTGTTCTTCACCACTTCAAGGTTTCAACAGACACATCGAGCTTAATTTTCTTCGGAGGCAATAAAAACGGTGTCATAATAGAAACCAAAACAATGAAACAATCTGATGTGCCACATTGTTCTTACGACACTTGCTTAGTATATGCCATCCTAGTCAATCTTGTTTTTCTCCACAATGCTCGTAGTATACATAATAGACAGACGACATGTCACTCTTTATTGAAACATCATGTTCGTCTCCGTGATTATCAACATCGAGGTGCTTAATTCTACTGGTACATCTTAAAGTTATGACGATGCTTCTTGTGCAGGTGTTTTGTTTGTTTATGTAGTGCACTGCAATTTGAAATATTTATGCAGACCCTGTTACTTGTAATCCCGAGAGCGACCTAGCTTAACCGGAAAGTAGCATCTATGAACAGTTACTTTAAAATTCAAGAAAGAATCTAACATTTGGAACAAACTAAAATCACTAACCCTTTTCTGGACAAAAAAGGGACAAAGTGTCAACTATCTCAAAAATTGTTAAAGCGCCCGGTATATCCTCTGGAAAATGATGGAGAAAAAAAGAATAAAAGTGATGAAAACATCTAAGACATACAGTAAAGTGAGAGGCTTTATGGACTCCTGTACGATTTGTGATGAGGAATATCACACTACAGCCTTCCTTTCAGAGATCCAGTGCAAACCGCATGCAGATCGTGTATTTTGCATGGACACACAGGTAGCATAAACTACAAAGTAATTATAGAAGTAAAGAATTATATTTTTTATTTTTCTATTAACAAATAACCAAATGTGACAGCTGAATAAAGGGCATCAGTTCTTTCCCAATACTGTTTTTAATGGTGCAAATATCAACTTACACTATCATTCCTTTTAGGTAACATTCCATAATTATCAATAATGGACTAATTTGCCCTACATTTAAGCCTTAAGCTTCCAAAGATAATTGGCCACAGGAATAGGAGGTATTCATATTTAGCTACATTAAGTGCTCTCGTTGCCTCTGTTGCTAGGCAACGCAACAATGCGTCCGCCATGATGAGGGCACTTGTACTGTTCTGTCACTTAACCATTCAAATGTAACACCTTTTCAACCAAAGAAACAACATTTTCTAAATATGCTTTGCATTTGGTATGTCTTAAAACTAATTGAATCACTTGTCGTAAGCCTTTTTCATTCTGGGGTTGTTATTTTTATCATACAAGTTCATTTTGACCCGCTTCATATATTAATCTGCTTCCCTTTTTGTCACGTTCTTGCTACAACCTTGATTGCAGCACAGGTCCCCAGTTAATATTGTTACCTGCTATTGGCTACGTTTAGTCATTGCTGAATCGAAATACACCGTACCTATTGGCAACATTAACTCATAGTTCAATGAAAATATATCATACATGGATGCTATATTCAGGCATGGTTGGATGAATTACAGCATAAGTATAGGCTACATTTACGCACAGTATCAACATAAGCCTAATGAGCCCACTTTTGGCAGGGTGCTAAAGTGCATGTTTTGCAAGGGCTAATATTTCTTTCACTGATTCAAATGCAAGTAAGGATTCAACAAGGTCTACATAAAATGTCTATTAAAAATTGCAGGCCTGATTAGAGTCGCGCTGACAAATATTTTCTCTATTTTGATATTTAGAAGTGCCACACATAGATTCCCGTGTGTGCCGAAAATGCAAAGGCGCTTGCAGCAGTGCCTACTGAGTAAACCTTGCCGCATGTCTGATGCGTAGCATTAATTTAAGCTCTTGGATGACTTGATACCTTTCACCGCCGTGATGCAGTTAGGGTTAGGTGAATGATGCCTTTGACTGCCGCTATGCAGCTAGCTGAAGGTATCTGATGCCCATGACTGCCGCTAAGCAGCTAGCTGAAGGTAACAATTGCCCTTTACCATTGCTGTGCAGCTAGATCTGGGTATATCTTGCTTACATTGATAGGGAAAGTCGGTCTAAATAGTATCAAGGGAAGCTAAATGTGGTGTTTAGAGACCAGCTTGCGTTTATTTAGTACAATGAACTAAATTATGGTGTTTCTAGGTGGGTGAATGAACAATTCGTCTTGATACTGTCCAGGGAAGGTGAATGTGGCCTTCAGGGGCCAGTCTGTTTTTTTTTCTAATTTGGTTCAAGGCGTTACATTTTGATGTTTATGGTTCATTTTGACGGGTAAAAGACATGTTTATCTTGATATTGTTCAGAAAGGTAAATATGGCGCTAACTTGATTTTGTTCTGGGCCCATCATTGGAAATTCCAACTGCAGATTGTTGCTTGCCCGCAACATTAACACTTGGTGTTGCATTGATATACCTCATCAGCACTTGTCTTGCTATATGGAGATTGTGGAGGCCACAAGCTGGTAGTGGGTGGTACTTTTACCCCTATATTGTACCTGGCATATGTGAAATGTAATTTAATGAAAGATAAACAAAAACGAGTCTGTAAATTGGTGGCCTTGATATAGAAATGGTCTCTTTATAGCGGTGATATTAATTGGAGATTCTACTGTATGCTTAAACAAAATCCTTCTCTGTAAACCTCGCAGTATTTTAAGCACTTCAGATGCCACCATATCTATGTATAGTAAAAACGCGTTGTGTTGATGTGTTATATATATATATATATATATATATATATATATATATATATATATATATATATATATATATATATATATATATATATATATACATATATATATATATAATTTTACAACATCAGTTGTGCTCATCTGTTTCATAAATGTCATGGGGGAGCCAACTCGCGTGGGTGCCCACGCCTATTCCGCTCTTCCCACTTAGCAGCATTTACGTTCTGTAGTTTACAGATGTTCACGCTTTCTAACCATTGAATCTTAACGGATCTATCTGCTGATTGAAATGCAATTACCTTAAAGATACATCTTCCCTAAACTACCTGATCCGCTTGAATCCCAAGATGTACACTTGGGAGCGATATTCTGAGAACCATTTGATGTTGTCCTTTGATAAACTGCGTGATGATGAGTCTAAAAAGCCAAAGGCAACTTGCACACAGAGAGCTCCTGCCTAATTTCCAAAGCTACGGTGTTACGAGAGATAATCTAGTGTTTCGGTGACAACTCTATATTTTTCAGCTGGGAGTCTGCCACGATGTTGCAATTGATAAGGGTTCTATTGAGCCCTCACATGGGTAACCTTGACTTAATTTCCAAGGTCACATGGCTAGTTTAGTTAATTTTAATATTTATTTGTCAGTAACTCGTGCACGTCTGGTCGAATATCCCTGGCTAGGGCAAGGACTATTAATATCGTGTACAATGACGGTTCTCTATTCGGGCTATACATGTACATGAAAGTGGGACTGCAAATAGTTGATTTTGACTGGTTCTTAGGCACAGGCCCATATCGTTTTCACACTTAAAAGCTCAATTATCTTTCGAGCCAGGACTTTGATACTGCAAACAGTGATGGTATTACACATTATGCTGGTCATCTATGAGGTCCAAGTTGAAATATCACATGGTTAATCTCGACCTAACAGCCAAGATCACGGGGCAATTTTGATCCACGCGCCTGCATGTTTTTTTTTTTTTTTTTTATTGGCGGGGAGCTGCATGTCTGATGATACGGTCTGCCGGTCGACTGGCTCTGGGGCTAGCATGACAATCATTGACTATATCACCCATGTGAAAAAAAGTCATTTAAAGTCATTTGTCCAGAAAGACTGTCCGGTTTTGAACGTGAAAGGAAAGATCATATCTATCCGCTTATAAGTATACACTTCCACGACATATTAAGCACATGTGACTGTCTCTCAAATGCGCATACTCAACACAGACTTTAATCGCGAAATTGACAAAATTTCGATGTGTTAACTACAGGATAAGATGCACATGTAAACGTCCATGTACATGATCTTACAACGGTGGATCCACAGCTGGGCTTGGTCGGTGCATGGCCACACTTTTTTAAGACACGTAACAAAACAAACAGGAAAACCCACAAGCTCTGAATGGTGGGCTATCTTTCAAAGGTGCAGTTAAGATAAAATGAGCTGCAATTAACCTTAAATTCCTGGGTCCGCCAGTGCTTTATAGCTTTGTCTGTGTGCCAACACAGACATTCTGTTTTTACTAGAATTCTTTCTTTCTTTCTGTCTTCTTTCTTCACCAGAAATTTGTCCGACCATTTCATTTGGACACTGTCATACCTAGAAATTCCAAACTTGGTATGATCATACCTCCATATGTAGAGTCTCGTCTTTTCATCAAGAGCAGCACACATTTTGAAAATTACGCAAATAAGGGCCATTTGTACATTAAAGCTTGAATATCTTCAAATGTATTGTAGGTGGTGGTGTCATTACAACTTCAAGTCATAGGTTTATGCTTTAGGCGCAATGTACCCAACCAAAAGTTTGATTTAGGGGCACTTGAAAAGGTAAAATGCTAAATGTCTTCACAACTATGACAGGTAGAGCTACTATCCCAACTGCAATTTAAAGGTTTTGTGCTGTATGCGCATCTAATGAGCCACAAACTAAAGTAAAAATTTTATCTATGCTAATTACGGGCACATGAAAAGTTGAAATGATGAATATATTCAAAGCTATTACAGGTAGAGGTGCCATTTCCAATTTAATTCATAACTTTGTCCTGAAGGTGCATCCAATAACCCACGAACAAAAGATGTAGCGTTTACATTTATGCGAGCTTTGGAGGCACACCAACAGATTTATTCTGAAGCAAATATTCTTTTCTAGTGTACATATTTACATTAGTGTTACATTTCATACAGTTGGTAGTGAGAGTATTTCTATGTATGATTGCAGGGTTCAAGAGAGCAATGAAGGATTACAATCACCTGAGATGGACATTACGGTATATAAACTGTCATGGACGGTGTTTCTGGTTGGAACGAAATGATTCTGATGTGAAAAGCACGAGCCTCCATGCGGCGTGTAGTTTCCGCCACTAGAATCATTGAGTTCCAACAAGAAACACACGCAAATGATGGTTTGTATTTATCACATTATTTTACGTTGGATATTTACCTCAAACTCAACAAGATTAACAGATTGAAATAGGTTGAAACGGAGGGAAACACCGGAATTTCAGTGATCGGTGTGAAGCGTTACGCGCTGATGAATATTATTCAGCGCACAACAATTTGATGCTGTTACATTCAAACACAGTTGATCTTCTGGCCACATAATAAAACATATCAATGTGCACCACAGCATTAGCATTTTCAACTTGTTTCAGAAGTTGGAGAAGATCTCCATCAGGTAAACGTCGTCAGTTTGGAAATATTCCATGTTCAAAATGCACCAAAATCCCACAAAATACACACCGATTGACAACAACGGTCCTGACCCGGGAATATTTTTTGGTTTAAAGTTAGCACGTGTGCAAACGACAGTTACGCTTTATCTACAGTAATAACCCAGGTCAAGAAGGATATAGTGCGGTTTTCACTCGAATATCTGGAAGTCCTGTCTAACGGTAAAGGTGATCAGATAGTCCGTAACACATGCCATTATCACCATCCCAAATACCCAATCATGGGATAAATGTAATGACACATTTTTATTGATTGAAATGTGTGGACACCTTGTTCATAGTTCCTTGAACAACGTAATACAGCATCGGAACAAAAGCATGCATTTTAGTTTGCAACAAAAATCGACTTTAAGAAAATGTTGTCAAGAAATTCAGTCTCAAGGTCCCGAATTCAAAGAGATTAAATGTAAGGACGATATTGGCATGCTTGTACAAAGATTTGGTAAAATATTACGGAAAACAGCAGAAGAAAACGTGGTTATGACAGCGTATAAGTACTTCCAAAAGCCATATTGGAACCGGTGCGTGAATATTTGTAAGGAACATAAAATAAAGACAAGGTGGCTTGTAAAGTTGCCGGCTCATCAAAATTCCAAACACTGTTATATCCCGTGATTACACAGACATGAAGAGAGATGTAAGGTAGGAGCTCAAAAAGGTGAAACATTTGAATTACAGTAACTTTGAAAATTAGATTGGTGAAATGACATATGACATTGAGCATGCAAGTTTAGTCCTAAACGGTGTTCAGCAGATAATTCTGCACGCTGTGATGTTCAGGAAAATGGAGTAAACACCACCCCCACCCCACCCCAACACACACACACACACACACACACACACACACACTACCCCATAACATATGAGGAAATAGGAAATGTGTGTAAAAACCTTAAACCCCAGGAAGCTAGAAGATATTATGGGTTAACAGTGAAACACCTAAAGTATCGTGGAGTGCACGGAATCAAAATTCTTGTGAAGATTTTTTAGAGCAATTGTAAATATAGAACATATTACAAAGAATTTTAAGTTCTCTGTATGTACTGATCTTTAGAAGCGGAAATAAGGACCCTCTTTCTCCAACTACCACCATATCCAAAGTCTAGGAGACGATAATAAACAATAGATTAAAAACACAACTAAAGTGTATAAGCTATCCTCACCCCTAACAGTGTGCCATTACAGAAGGAGTGCCTTGTTTCAATGCTTCTTACTTCATTCTAGAATCTGCCGGTTTCGTAAAAGAAAGTGGGACAAGCGTTTCATAGCTTTCCTCGACACGAGGAAAGCGTTTGACTTTGTTTGAATGGATGGCATGCTATACCAGTTATAACATCTGAGCCTGAATGGGAACAGCTGTACACTTACAGAGAAAGCCATCAAGATAAGGAAGGATGTGTGCGTTTTGGGCACCATACCTCAAGATATTTTTCTATTAAACAAGGTATTAAACAAGTCTGCGTATTGTCCTTGTTCCATTACACAGTTCTACTGCATGAGCTACTTCTACATTTTTAAAAATAGCAATTATGATGTTTCCATCCTTATCATCAATGTTTCCTTGCCCACAGTAGCAGACGACATGACTATAATGTCACTTAATAGTAAAGTGCAGAATGGAAGACTGTTGTGTGTATGTGAGTACATTATAAAATGCCATTTTGAACATAATGTGTAAAATTAGCTGTGTTTCTATTTTTTAATGAAAGCAAGCATGACAGAAAAAGAAACGAGAAATAGGAGGATTGAAAAAATTGGTCCCAGTAACATCAAAGACCAAGGTTTGGGTATCCATGAGGTACCTGTGCGCGCAAGAGAAAACTATTGGTGACACATTTATACAAATTTAGATATGAGGTCCTTAAGTTGACACATAATGTATCTGGAAGCACAGTTCGGTACCTTATCAAGTATACATTTTGAACGTGTGTATGCAACACTCAACAACGGGTCAATATTTGCAAGTAAAAGTATATGGAAATAAGAAATTAGAAACAAAATATACCAAGATGAGAGAAGAAAATTGGAAACTGCAGTGCAGTTAAACACGAAACATTTTCATGCATGTAACACACAAATAGTACCATTTGGGTGGGTATTGACTGTTAACGAGCCAGCTTTACTGGGATGTGCCATACGTATGGTTGGACTTATTTTGGGAATGCATAGATTAAAAATAAATTCTCGTAGAATGGAGCAGATATCCCGAGAGCAAAGATTGCGTGACATGTGAGGACAAAGAAAAATAGAAGACTAAAGACACTTTGCGTTATTTTGTGACAAGTATTATTACACTAGAGCAGGTATGTTTGCAGAAGTAGTGAACATTTTTCCAGACTTTGATCGTCTTGATGGTGATCAACAGCTTTATGTAATATTTGGGGTACTCGCGGAGATCTGAAAAGAGTGAGGCAATTTTGGACAATCAAAATTACAGATACTTATATTTAATATGTGTATAAAAAATTTAAAAAAAACGGATACAGTAAATTCAGGACAGCTAAAACAGTTTAAAATGTGCTGATGGTTTTCTCTACAGTATTATCCCAACAACCTTTTTAATTTTGAATGGATATCATCACTTTCATTTTGCATTGAGCTATATATATATATATATATATATATATATATATATATATATATATATATATATATATATATATATATATATATATATATATATATATATATATTAGCAAAATATATTGTGTACTGTTAATTGATTGGCTAAATGTAATACTCATGTATCTGTCAGGAGAATGGAGGAGATAGACAACACACATGCATACATACATATATACATAGAGAGAGAGACAGACAATACAAACATATAAATCTACATCGATGTTTTTTAGAAAATGAAATACGAACGTCACACAAAGTATGTATAACATAAACACGTATGGCAAACAAGACCAGGGAGATCATCGGTAAGTATGACGCATATATGTTATCTTACCTTCAATAAATTTCTGCGGATTACGTAGAGTTGGTTTGAGTAATCGTCATAAAACAAAGTGTTTTGGCATAGCTAGTGTGTCTGGTCTCGGAAGTTCACTGGCATTGTGTGATTACGATAATGCAATAGCGGTTCATCTTGAAAAGTGTTTTGCCGACGTCCCCATGATTTACCTCTTATGCATTCCGGTATAATGAAGAACGAAATGAACCAGAGACTGGTAAGTCAGTTTTGTTCTGTGAAAGTGTAACATGGTTTTGTTCAGAGCACTCGACAATTGATAAAGCACACACACACGCATGCACATACACACATAAGCCTACGCACATAGTTACCTGCATACACATACATGCATGCATACATACATACGTACATACTTATATATATTTAAATATACATACATGCATACTTACATGCATAGATACAAATATACGTACACATACATACATACATACATACATACATACATACATACATACATACATACATAGGGCAGGTGGCACTTCACCAGTTGACCTGCTTTATCTTTTCCTAAAGGTGGTTGGTCAAAGATCACTTATCCACCAGAGAACGTGCACGATTGTGGCAACCGTTACTGTTACACCACGCAGAAGTAGAACTCAAAATTACAAGAACTCTGTCAAATTAATACAACGGGGTTGATTTTACCGCCCAACAGTTCTCCATGCTGATTGGTGCTCACTCCGTACTTTTTTTCAAAGTCATATATGTGTCTAGGATTATTGTAATTGCTCTCGATTTATCATGTATAGTTTTGTTAATTATTTTAGTTGCTTCTCTGATTATATTAATTCCTAATTGTGTATATTGTATTTCATTGACGTTACTTTGTTAATATTACATCTTGATGTGTGCTGGGCCTCTTGGCAGAACAGGAAATGAGTCCTGAAAGGGTCACAAAGGGTATAGAAATTCAAGAAATAAATGGATATGCCATCTGCTCCGCCCCGCCCCCTGCTTTGACAGAACACAGGCAATGGCACAACATTGTGTCTTGGGAAGCTAAATCGTAGCAACAGAAAATACAAAACATTTGCCGTCAAGTTACTACAAGGCAGTGGAGAATGGATTTAGTGAAGACGGTAGACCAACAGTAGCAGAATTGTGACAGGATAAATTGAAGCTTCAAGTGCTTAAGGCGGACATAGATGTGGTACAGAGATTGGAGACACGGAATTCAAACGGTTTTTATCCAGGCCTATGATAGTGATGATCAAATGCAGGGATACAAAGCTCAAAGTAATGAAGAAAAGGCGTGCCCTGAAGGGTACACATATTGTGATATCCGAGGATCTAATCCGAAGTATGTACTAAGTGTACAGCCGAGTTAAAAAAAAGATCAACGCATCAAAGATTTTTGTGCCTGGGATGGGAAAATATTTGTCAAGACTAGGGAAGATAGAGTACCACGCGACCGATATGGACAGACGCTAGATGAGCTGCTACGTCATTCCCAAGGAACCTACACGGGGACGGAGGACAGAGAAACCAGCCAGTGAGGACATGTTGCCATCAGATGATGAGTGAATTGGACTTGATACTGGCTGCATCATGATGACTGTGACTTATACCATAGGATTTATGGATCTGACTGTGCTTTCCTTTTTAGTCTGGATTCCACATTTAGGCCTATTATCGGATGTGTAAGTTGAAACACTGCCGAGAATTGAACCTGGGATGCCAGGTATGGGAAGTAGTTAACCAACGATGGACTGACTTTAAATGGAAGGTAACTTATGCAAATTGCTTATATCAAGTTTTAAGCATCTGGATACATACAGTGTCTCAGTGAAATTTGCTGAGGTATAGATGTTGCTATTAAGCATTATGTACAATAGAGTGTGCTTATAGGTTACTTTTTCATGTTTTTTTGGGGAGGGAGGGGAGGTTCTGGTTTGGGTTTTGGTTTGGGTTTTGATTTGTTTCTTGTTTTTTGTTTGTTTGTTTTTTTTTACAATAGAGTGTGCTTATAGGTTACTTTTTCATGTTTTTTTTGGGGGGGAGGGGAGGTTCTGGTTTTGGTTTGGGTTTGGGTTTGGGTTTTTTTTTGTTTTTTGTTGTTGTTTTTTTTTGTTTTTTTTTGTTTTGTTTTTTTTTTTTGTTTTTTTTTTTGTTTTTTGTTTTTTGTTTTTTGTTTTTGGTTTTTTGTTTTTTTTCACAATTCTCAAGTACAGAACACAAAAAAAGCCTGGACACTTAACGACACTCACTGGTTTTATAACCTTGTACTTATCATGCTGGTCATTAGAAATAGAGTATGGGAGGTTTTTTCTTTTTCTTTCTTTCTTTCTTTCTTTCTTTCTTTCTTTCTTTCTTTCTTTCTTTCTTTCTTTCCTTCTTTTTTCTTTCTTTCTTTCTTTGCAACCAAATCTCTCCGGAGTTTTTCTTGGACAATAATATTCCGAAAATCACCAAACTTGCCATGGTGACTGACCTACCAGTCAAATTGTGCATATTGTTTGGAATAGCCATGATGGTTAAAATTATGCAAATTAGGGACAATTAAAATTTTGAAACCTCCATATCTTCCAAACTATTGCAGATAGACACAAAATTTTAATGCGCATGTATAAGCTTTGGGACACCTGCCAATATAATAGACAGTAAATGAAAGGATTATAATTTTAAATTTTGCTAATCACAGGCATTGAAAAATTTAAAAGTTGAATTTCTTCAAAACTTTTATAGATAAGGTTGCCATCCCAACTTAAATTTATAGGTTTGTGGCAAAGCCGCATCCAATGAACCATGCACCAAAGTTGCAGGATTTTGATTTATGCAAATTAAATTAATATGTAAAATTTAAATCTTTAATTGCTTCAAAACGATTATACACAGAGGTGCGATCCCAATTTCAATTTATCTGTTTGTGACATGGCCGCATCTAATGAACCATGATGCCAAATTGTTAAATTGTAGTTCATGCAAATAAGGTTTACATACAGAATTTAAATCTGGGCTAACCTTAAAACTATTATAGATAGAGGTGCCATTCCAACTTCAATTTACAGTTTTGTGACAAAGCCGTATCCAATATATCATGAACTGAAGATGAAGAATTTTAATTTATGCAAATTAGGTGAATATGCAAAATTTAGAACTTGAATAGCTTGAAAACTGTAATTGATAGAGGTGCCATTCCACTTTCAATTTAAAAGTTTGTGATATAGCCGCATCCTGTGCACCAAAATTGTAAAATTATAATTTGTACAAATTAGGTAAATACACAAAATTTAAATCTTAAATAATCACAAGCTATTATAAATAGAGATGCTATTCCACCTCCGATTCATAGGTTTGTGCCATAGCCGCATCTAATGAATTACGAACCATAGTTGTAGAGTTATGATTTATGCAAATTAGGTGAATACACACACTTTAAATCTTGAATGGCTTTAAAACTATTATGGATAATGGTGTCATTTCAACTTCAAGCTATAGGTTTGTGATACAAGTGTATCCAATTTACCATGAACCAAAGTTGTAGGATATTAATTGATGCAAATAAAATGAATATACAAAATTTAGATCTTGCATAAATAACTTCAAAACTATTACACATAGAGGTACTATTCCACATTTAATTTTGTCGGTTTGTGACATGACTGCAGCCAATGAAACATGAACCGAAGTTGTAGGCTTTTGATTTATGAAAATGATGCAAATACACCACATTAAAATGTTGAAAAGCTTTAAAACTCCCATAGATAGCGGTGTTATTGTCCTCTAATTTAAAATTTTGTAAAAGAACCACATCCAATGAACCAAAACTTTAAAATTTTGATTCTGGCAAACTAGGCGAAGACACAAAATTTAAATCTTGAATTGCTTTAAAGCTATTATACATAGAGGTGCCATTCCAACTTCTCTTTTTAGATTTGTGACAT
Source organism: Hermodice carunculata (assembly GCA_964020975.1). Lineage (NCBI taxonomy): Eukaryota > Metazoa > Annelida > Polychaeta > Eunicida > Amphinomidae > Hermodice > Hermodice carunculata. Next base: position 81,917,172 of record OZ026617.1, read on the forward strand.
GGTTGCATCTAATGAACCAAAGTTGTAAATTTAATTTATGCAAATAAGGCAAATACATAAAACCTAAATCTTGCATAACTTCAAAGCTATTATACGTATTGGTACCATTCCAACTTCAATTTGCTGGTTGGTGACATACCCACACCCAATGAACCGTGAATCAAAGTTGTAGGCTTTACAGTTGTAGCTCAAAATACATAGGGTCGAGGTATCTTATTCTGCTCTCCTTTCTAAAATATTGCCGTTACCCCCCCCCCCCCTATACATTTTCTTTTAGATATTAACCTACATTTTTATTATGTGAAGTAAAAATTGTCATTTTTTCGTTATTTGAGGTGATAGACCATATATTTCAAAGGGGTCCACTTGAGAAGTTTTTTGTGCCTACAAACCATAATATCTAATATAAAATCTTCAAATTTGGTAGAATAAAACTGTTATGTAATGCCTAGGAACAGTTTTCTTATCGATTCTTTGAAAGCAAAAGGAACTATTCTTAAAAATTATAAAGAGGTACTGTTTCAATTTTCCGCTTTGTGTAATTCAACATTGAAATAAAATTACAAAATATATAAATATCTACAAATGCCACATACCGTTCCTAGGCAAGAATGTATCTTTTAAGAGCTTTTTATTTCATCAAAATCGGATAAACCATTTACGAGCAATCTGCTCAAAACGTCCGAAAAGTCTGACGAAAATTAGAATTGTAACAAAATGCAATACGGGTCTAATTGACTCGCTGGTAGCGGGTAAACTGGTCATTGTGGAAATTTACTCACTCTTTCTGATTGATACGTGTCTTGTGAGAAGTACTCTTAAAACTATACTTTTGATATGTTGTCATGAAAATATATGTTTTTAATCAATGTTTAAAAAGGAATCTTTGAAATTTTTATAGGAGAAGATCACAAAGCTGTGGTTTCCTGATAGCTGGTTTTAGTCGCTAAAATAACAGATTAGGAATGCCAATTGTTCTCTCCCTGGCCCACCGGTCCATTGCTCTCCCCCTAGCCCACTGGCCTATTGTTCTCCCCAACCTATGAGCAGCTTGATCACTTTCCATTGCCTAGCAGACCCAAGTCTGACTGACAGCTCATTTACATTTTGTTGTAAATACAAAACCATGTGGGTGTTTGCCCAAAACCATGATTTCTTTAGCTCGAAAATTCCCATAAAAATTGACTCTTTTTCAAACTCAACATTCGGCCGTATTGTAGATTGATACCTTATCTTCCCTAATCTGCAAAAAAACAATTCTTGATTTTCTAAAATTTATACTGCAAAATAGCTTTACAGAAGGCCCGTTAAAGGCACCCAGACAGATTTGCTGTGAAGCAAATCTTCTTTTCTGGTTACGTGATGCATTTACTTGTTAATACTTCGATAGCTAGGTGTTTCATTTGCTTATTTGAGAACTAATATCCCTTTTACTGTTGGTAAAGGAAGTTTTAGTGTGCACCAGTAAAGGCTCTCTCTGAGTAGTTTTGTGTTGTGTGGGGGTCATGCTGCACCTGCTCATGTGCTGATTGTAGCCTGACTCGCTGGGCAGCACAGAGTCCACTAGCTTAGAATACAATGTGGGGCTGCTGGCATCCGGAGTATATGCTCTTTTCACAAGTCAAGGCAGTGAAGGAATAACCCATGTGCGAGTATGCAAGAACATTGGTTTAATTGGCCTGTGAATACCTGAATACACAAGTCACGTCCCAATGGTCTTGCCTGATGTCCTGCAAGGGTGTGGATATTTCACAAAGAAATACACTAGGAAGATGTATATTTTCTCCAAAAAATTGCCCACTGATATCAGGGATACATTTTGTATGAAAAATGTTGAAAAGAAAGTTTTTCAGTCACCCATAGCGCTTTACATACTTTAATTCTGAAATGCACAGTCAATGGTGGAATATACATTCTATTCAAATTTATCCAAATTTGCCAGATTTTCTATTGTTCTACGTATTTACTCATACATTTCACACACATACACTATTGAAGTTTTATTTTATTATGTTTCAAATAAGTTAATCAATCTACACATATGAGTTGGGAACCTAGAAGAACTAGGTTATTACTTAGTTACTGTAGTGACTTGTGTCTTTGCTTGGATATATCAGAATTTCCTATGTATTCTTGGACATCTAAGATGCAGTGTCAACTTATTGAAGCAAAAAGAATAATTGTGGCTGAGATTTTCTTTTTATTTAGCTTGGTATATAAGTGGTAACATGCTATGGGTAATCTTGGTACCATAGATGTGTTGTCATCCATAATAGTTGCAGTTTGTAAGATCTGGGCTACAGATACACCCAGATATTATACCCGTGTATGCATGATCATGTACCGAAATGTTGTTCTCAATGTTCAAAACCTAATACCTTCACAAATGGCTTGGGATAAAGAATTCTGCAGTACTGCTACATATTACGGCTCATTATTAATGGACATAATTTATGTTGAAAAGAAAGAAAGGATAAATTGACTATATCTTTAATCTCATTCGGATTCTATCTAGTCAACACCTTTATGATAGTAAGCATGCTGCACTGGGACCTTCAGGGCACAGTGCACTTTATGAAGATCTTGAGGGTTTAAGTTGACACGTACGACAGAAAAACAATTCATTTTTCATTTGATCCTGATGTACTTATACACTTATATAAGCTATATATAAGCCATGCAACTGAATTGGTGCTGTAATTCCTAAATGTATGTGGCAACCTGTGCATTATAGGCGCCACTAGTGCTCTTTCACCTTTTCTTCCAATTAACTTACGTTTTTAGGCTCAGAGGCGCCTCTCCATCTGAAGAATAGATTTTTACAGCTACCATAATTGATATAAGTTAAATTAAGAAAATGTTTTTGAGTCAAGGCCATCAACTATAACTCCAATGTAAAGAGAGTTCTATTAAATAACAATAGTCTTTCTTCGCTGTCGGATTTTTTTTTTCATTTTTCGTCCTTTCTTTTAGCTTGCTTTAGGCTGTCAGCTTCATTGATTCAGCAAATGACCTGAAGGGAGAGCACTAGTTTATGTGTAACCCCGCCCCCCCGAAATGAGAACATAAATTTGTCTCTGCTAGCATGGACTAACATGCTGTCAAGTGCTTTGACCATCTTGTAAGATTTTTTTTGTTTTTTTTTTTTTTGTTTCTGTTTTGGGGGTGGGTGGGTTGGGGGTTTGAGGAGGGGGTTGAGTTCATTCTAGTGCTGTTTGTGGTAAAGCCCAGAGAATGTCTTATCTTCAGTTTAAACATGCGTGTTTTTTTCGTTCATTGTGGCATGACTACCACTTCATTTTTAGGTTTTAATACGTTTTCATTTATATGTAACTATGTGGGGTTGGGGTCCAGTCCCATTGATTACATACATATCTTCCGGGGGGGTGCGCAAGTAGCACACGTCTTTTTTTTGTATCATGTAAAACTTCGACTTTGGGTTTAGTACAGAAAAGGTGTGAATATGCAGATGTAATCTGTAAAGAAAATGGATTAAAAAACTTTGAATAATTTCCTTTAATGTTCCAATTAATGGAGATACTCTAAAGGGAAGGGAAATATTCAGATGATCCCAGATGAAAAAATATTCCATTTGCATGTTATAAGAAGTACATTGTTCTGAGTCAGGTGAGAAGCAATGGTATGCAGGTGGGTATTCCATGTATATTTTTGCAAGTGCCAGGCAGATGCACGAGGTGTTTGCATCCTGTTTAAAACTAATTTTCATTATGAAATTCATGAAATTGTACAGAACGATAAGGGAAGATACATAATTTTAGATGGAACAATTCATTAACAAAAAGTCACGTTAGGCAATATATATGGATTTAATAAGGTCAGGCCTGCATTTTAAGAAAAATTTAATAGAACAAGTTGAAACATTCCCAAATGATCATCGAATTATTGGTGGCAATTTTAATTTTGTTTCAGACATATCTACAGATAATGTTTTAGGAATCTCCGTCACACACAGAGAATTATTATTAAATATCAAAGCATTATCAGTGATTGGATGGACGATATAGATGTTTTAGACACTTGTATGCAACAAAAAGAAGCCAAATATGTAAATATGATAAATAACCGTTTTGAAAATGTAAGGGGGGATAACAAAAATTAATAGTCCGATCAGAAATCATGAAATGTGCTGTTTAATAGATGCAAAATGGAAAAAAAATAACATTTGCAGCTGTGAAATTCAAATAAAACAGTGTGAAAATGAAAATTTTGGCCCACTTGATAATGAAATGAAATTAAAAGATAGTCGACGCGAGTTACAAAAAGAATTAGAATGCAACACAAACGGAACAATGATAAGCAGCAAGGTACGCTGAAATGCAGATGAAAAAACCTTCCAATTTGTTTTCAGCTTGAAAAGTGAATTTTAATGACAATGTTATAAATAATTTGCACATTGACAGTAAAATCATAATTGATCCAGATAAAATTTTACAGGCAGAAAAAGACTTCATGAGCAGCTATATACTAGTGAGAAAGAGACTACAGGCGTGGAGACAATGGACATTGCAACGTTTTGTCAATAATATACAAGTATCGAAACTGACAAGATATGTTAAAATGTGAGGAAGAATTGAGGAATATGAACTGTTGAATCAATTGAAAAACACATCTAACAATAACTCGCAAGGCTTGGATGGATATCCAGCAGAATTTTACAAAAAAAGTTGGGACCAAATGTAAGTTAAATGCATTGAATGCAGCCTATAATTAGGGACTCTCATCTGTCACACAGAATCATGGAATTGTTTCACTTTTATCCCCCCAAAAAGATAAGGACACTTTAGAATTGTACAATTGGAGAGCTATTTCCCTTCTAAATCAAGACTACAAATTTGCAGCAAAATGTGTAGCATTTCGTTTGATACGTGAGGATCAAACTGGCTTCCTGAATATATATATATCGAGGAAAACATTAATAAGACAGCCCGGTGGATTTTATGGATGAAAATGACAGACCAACTCTTCTTAGTCTTGTAGATTTTGAAAAAGTATTTGATCGTCTGCAATGAAAATTTATCCAGGTTGTCTTAATTTTTTATTTTGACCCTTCATTGCAGCATGGATAAAAGTATTATATACAGCCATTCAAAGCTGCATAATCAATAATGGCTGGGCTCTGAATCTTTTAAATTTCAAGGGGCATTCGTCAAGGATGTCTCTTCTCTCCCTCCGTGTCTTTTTATTTTGTGTATTGAAATTTTAGCTATTGCTGTCGGAGTCAATAAATCTATTACAGGAATTAACATAGATGGCAGAGAATATAAAATTCCTCAATCTGCTGGCGATACATCCTTTATTCTCTTGGGTATTGAATCTAATTAGAATAAAACATTTGATCTACTGATGCAGTTTAGAGTAATGTCAGGCCAGAAGGTAAGCTTAGACAAAACCGTTGTAATGCAGATTGGAAGTATGGAAGACTCACATACAATATATGCTGAAAATTTGCAACTACATTGGACCAATAAACCTGCAGTTCTTTTAGGGGTAGAAATAACTCCAGACAGAGATAAATTAGCAAACTTAAACTGTCGCCCCCAAATTAAAGAAAATATAATAGCGTTTAACTCTTGGGACAAGCTTATCTATTATTGGAAAGCTTTTAATAAAATCCCTTCCCTAGCATTGTCACAATTGTTGTATTTAGTATCTTATAATCCAGACCCTGACTATTCAATGAAAAGAGTTGAGGTTATTATTTTTAAATACCTTTGGACCAAAAATCCAGATAAAACAAACAGGAACTATCTTTTTACTCTCACTGATAAAGGCTTATTAGGAATCCCTACCCAGTTTCATGCAAAAAAATGTGCTTGCATTAAGAGACTGGTATCAGAATCAGATGTAGCATGGAAACACCTCATTTTACGCCAGCTACCATTTAAAGAAAAATATCTGTGGGAATGCAATTTGCGTAGAACTGATGTAAAAAGTGTATTTAACAAAGGGAAGTGTAAATTTTTGCTAGAGGTTATTTATTGCTGGAGTGCATATAATCATAAGAACCCCAAAACAAAAAACAAGGTTGTAACTGAAGGACCCTGCTTTAATTCTTTTTGTAGAGCAGGCGGGACGCGGATCTCTAAAAAAATTGTATTACAAAGGTACTAAGTATATTTTTCATTTATTATCTACTCATGGGACTTTTCTGTCAGTTGGACGTTTAACCCAAAAATTTCAAATATGTATAAACTATTTCATTTTATGGGTCTTTAATCCGCTATTCTACAAAGGTGGAAAGAACTTATAGCTAAACAAAAAACCATCATTAAGACCCCCCCCCCCAGAAAATGAAAAGGAAATAGATAAAATTATATAAATTCCAAGACCTGCCCGTGCTAGCCATGAAATGGCAGCTGTGCAGGTCTCTCTAATTCCCATTACTGAGACGCTAGTTTGGTTTTCGGGCCGAAGGCTAATTTATTTTACAGTTTACCAAAATACCAACTGAGAAAATTACACAGTGGAGCTTTAATCGAAATCGTGCGGACTGAAATGGAAATACTTGGCACATAGATGGGCGAAAACCTGCCCAAATTGACAAGAACAATCCCCTGAATGGCGCAGAAGGGGTGGTGGGACGCAAATTTTTTTACCGTTAACACAAAAAGGAGCAAACAAAATAGACGTCTGAGCTGTACGGCTGCTGAGAGAGAGAGAGAGAGAGAGAGAGAGAGAGAGAGAGAGAGAGAGAGAGAGAGAGAGAGAGAATTCAAAACTGGGACCTAAAGGGTGTAGCCAATCCGCACAGCTGATGCATGCGCTGTATAACCAGACCTTTAACCTTTTACAGCAAATTACATTAATGCACCGATGATTCTGGGAATAACGTATGCATATTCAAATGCACAAAATACTCTATTTAAAGATAGCTCTCATTTAAATGTCATCAATTTTGGGTAAAAAACTTCTTACATTCAGGTGAATGAAGTGGAAGCCCTTCTTGAATTTGAAGCATTCATATATATCCTCTGATGCATGTTCGTTTTGGTCTTGCCTAGGAAGATAGTCGTTCTCACGAGGCAGCTCATCATTTTCTTGCTTGGGTCCATCAGGATGAAGTGGTTCCTCAGGTATTATTGTCTAGGTTACTGAAAGGTCTTCATCTGGGATATTTTCAGCAGCATCACTCAGTGGTTCACTGCTGCTTCCGTAGCTACACTTAAAGAACGAGTCACTGAAATTTGGCATATAGCATGCACAACAGGACAATGATTGAGTGCTGATGGATAGTCTTTCGTATTCCTCATTAGGAACCGACATGATTTGGCATGGAAACAAAGATTACAAATGTCACATTAGATTCCTTTTTTAGTCCTTTTTACCGGCTATTCGCATTAACCACAATCGTGCCATGTTGGAGCTACATCTGGGTGCTGTATGGACCCGTGCTGTATGACCTACCAAGTCTATGTAACTTGAAAAATCAGCAAGATTGTTGTAGTTGTCGGTTTGTAGCAGTAGACAGTATAATTGCGCAAAAATCTACAAAACCCTCAGAAGAGCCATTTTGACAAGTACACAGGAACCGGATGACAGTTAGTTTTTGCTCAGTTCCGACAAACCCAGTTCATTGGGGTTTTAATTTATTTGCCTTTTTATTTATTTATTTTTGTCCACTTTGAAAGAGTCTAAGGCATCGGATCGAAAAAAAATCTGCTTATGTGTTGATAATTATCCCTAATATTTAGTGTACGTGTCTTGTCTTCGTCACATTTGAAAGAAGTTTATTCACTTGATATTTGCTGCACACCTTGAAGGCATGTAACCAAGAAAAGGAGACCTAGACCAGCCTAGATGGCTGGCATGTCATATTACACACGCATTGGTTTACGTGTGGAGTATTGCACCTATGGGAGATTACAAGCTTACACCAATTTCAGAGTTGGTTAATCTAGACGTTGCTAGTGCATTCAATGTGGCAAAAGAAACTCTTAAAAGCGGTTACAAAAAACAGTTTGCCCGTTCAGTATTGACGCCTTTGTTTAACGCTAGAGGATGAACCACCCCATTTTAGGCTGTCAAATATAACGAATATGGACCCTGATATCAAAATGATACTTTGCTCAGAAATGCCTGTGTATTTTATGGTGCAGTTTGACAGAATGAGTACCTTCCAGCCAGTCGGAAATGAGAACAAAAATTCTGACAAAATATGCCGAGGGATGGCAGCGCATGTATTCTTAAAGTTTTCATATTCCTACCAGTCTTTTGTACCTTCCGGCATTGGCAGATAGTTATGTCCAAAGACTTTGATTGAGTCCTCAGCAGCAAAGCTTAGGTGGCAGATAGTTAGCTGCAAAGACTTTGATTGAGTCCTCAGCAGCAAAGCTTAGGTTGACACTGCCGCTAAGTTGTCCGTAGGAGAGTGGACTTTGCCGCAATTTTGGTGCAAACGTGTAATAATATTTCAGAACTTAGCAACAGTTGAACATTCAAACCTTCCACTTTACGGTGGCTGAACAAGAAGGACTTTGAATTAACAAACAAAAACAAAACACTTTGACAATTTCAGAGACCTTAAATATACCTAGGTGCAAGATACATTCTTTTGAGTTTAATTAATTAATCAATTAATTAACCAGTTCATCAAAACCTGTCAAATGCAGTCATGGCAGACAAGCATGGAGCAGACAATGCAGGATCTCGGGAATTTTGATCTGTTTATTTGGTGACAGGTAAAATGATACACAATTGAACTCGTTACTGTGTTTTTGAAAAAAGAAGCATGACCACAAACTAACAAGAAAGATGCAAGCTGTATAATCGTAAAAGGAATCTCGAGGGGGTATATGGTGCCTAATTTTGGCAATCAGACGCAGATCAGGAAAAAACTCGCACAAATTTTAGCCTTTTATCAAATGAACTTCCGCATGGGCTCCGTATTTCTTACTCGTTGATCTTACTTCATATTTCCTTTGTCCTAACATACTAATAAAAAACGCCAAACACATGAACATATTCTACATTCTTTAAGTTCTCACTCAACATAAGATTTTGTGAAAAATACATAATGCAAGATCGATGACGCCATAGATGTACATTATCTTTTCAGCCACTTCTCTGCCCTCTGTTTAATATCAGCCAATCGGATACTATGGTACAAACCTAAAGATATGTAAGCCGGTAACATGAGGGAAGTGGCAGTAACAGCTTACTCTGTGTGGCCCAGTCTCTTTTCAACATAACTTTCTTTCCCTTAGTCATGGGGGTCTTGGTAAGCCGCAGTCACTTTCATTCATACAGTAAAATTTTGTTGTTTACTCTACGTGAAAATAGCTGAATACTCTAATTCTATAACATTACCATATTTTTTCTTGCGACTTGACATTTTATATACTTCAGGTTTTTTTTATTTTTGCTTATTCCCTGTTGTAGGAGAAAAACAAGAACACGTGACAAACTGGACACACGTGTGGTGCAAGATGGGACAATTCAATGAGAATCAATTAATAAACCTGAATAAATACCCATCTCACACACGCTTACAATAAAAAGAAAAGATGACTAGACGATAGACAAGACAGTGCAGCTCAGCAGAAAAAACGTCATAACTAATACTTTCAAAAAACGAGATGGAACTTTAACCTATTCCCTTTGAACTAAAGCGTTTAGTTTCTAAAATGTACTCTTCAACCGCCGACAAAATGAGTATTTTCAATGTATGAACAAGTTGCAGAACCAAAAAGTGTTGTATGCAGTATAAAGGTTGCAAATTGACAGATAATACTTCGTAATTTATGAGGAGAAACGATATGATTTGGAGAAACAAAGAAGAAATGACAAGGGTGTCCTCATTTTTAACACCGCATGAACAATTAGGGGAATTTTTAACACCAACTGTAAAAAGCTGAGAATTTATGATTAGCACCTAAACGCAAACGAGTATGTAAGACAGCAAGAAATTTATCACCACAATAGTACAAGTCAGGATATTTAGTAGGCCTAATAACAGATTGAGTAATGTAATATCGAAATATATATACTTGGAAGAATAATTATGGGAACACCCTTTCTAAGTGACACACAGGGCGTTTAGAAATATTTTAAAGGGTAAAAATAAAAAGTCTGTTTTTGTACACATATATGCATACCTAAATGAAGGCATGCTTAAGAGCAAATGTCTACAAACTAAAAGCTGTAGAAAAGCCATTTAATGTGCTCAGGTTGACAGCTCCAGTGTGTAATGAGCGCCACCTTTGGCAACGATTGTTTTGTCAACTGACTTCCTTAAGGTAGCGTCGGTAAACCTAATTTGGACTGCAAACATCACTCCTGCCAAATTTTTTTTTTTTTAGAATTCGGAAGATTAGGCTGTCATCTGTAATGTGACCAAAAATCGAGTTTAAAAAACGTCTACTTTTATGCGAAATTTGAGCTCAAAAATGTTCTAAGTTTCAACCCTTCACCCACGCGGATCGATGTTTGTTATGGTATGCAAATAGCCTTGTCAATCAGACTTAGCACCGTGACGTAATCAGGTCAAACCCGCTGAATTTGAGTGAACAGGAGAAGACCAACATGTCGGTATCAACATCACAGCAAGTACTACAAACGCACAACAATTCACGGGCAATACAACATGGGGAAAGCTGAAAAAGATAAGCGAAGCACCCATAAGGCCGTTAATTATGATGGAGAGGATGTTGTTACTAGCAAAGCAAGGGTCACAGAAGAAATGAGTGTTGCTGGGTGAGTGACTTTGGCTTCTGATCGTAACTTCGTAAGCGGCAAGTTAGTCTTGCGATTACGTTGAGGCAAGGTTTGAATTGACTAATACCTATTTATCGGCAAAATGGCTATACATTGTAACTTTTCTGTGTGAAATTTTATCATAAATAATTTGACCCAAAAAAAAAAAAAAAAAAAAAAACCTTGCAGGCACCAGACTTTCGTTCAGATCTGAACTTTTTCGATGGCGCAATACAAATAACCATGGAAACCCCTATTATCACTCGGCACCTCCGTGCACTCGGAAACCCTTTGCCGACGGACCGGGCAACTGAATGTAAAGTATTTGGTGTTTTAATGCTACAAAGTCATACATTTCATGCAGGCTTGTTGAACTGCATGAGTAAGTGTCACGTAAACTGCGGCCGTTGGAACCTATACCTACGAGTACGAATCAAGACGGAGATCTGAGGTAGTAATGGCAATGCTGACCGGTAATGGGAATGTGGTTTCAGGTGTATTTCGATACATGTATGTGTTTTTTGCAAACTTTTGTGGTGATCCATTATCAAGAGTCCTCAGTAAACAATTTGTGTGCTTTTTGCAGGTACAATGCAGAGGTGTTTTTCAACCAGCTGGTCATGTCGATCACCGCCATGAAAATGAAGAACAAGACCCACAAACAAATACGGTGGTTGCACAACTGTTCATGGGCCTACATAAGCTGAAGGTACGAGTTTCCTTTTTCAGACAACTACTCAGTAATAACAAACAAGTATCAATATCGTCCAGTGCCAGTGAGAGGAAAAGACAAAGACAGAGACATGTGTTTCAGCTTCAATACACAACCAAAAATTTATTATTATTATTATTATCATCATCATCATCATCATCATCATCATTATTATTATATTGTAATTTGCCTAATGGGTTTCAAATTTGAAATAACAGGTTCATTACAAATTATCATTGTTTTATTTTGACAACGTCCTTATAATATTTCAGTATCTTTACATATATTATAAGATTTTAATATCTTCACATATATCCAATTTAAAAGGCCTGGTATTCATGTCAACCTCCCTGATCGTGGGATTGAAGAAATTATGCAACAAATCAACGCAGGCACTTTCAAGATTTTTAAATTTTATGCATGCACATGAAAAAAAATCAATTATATAATTCTGTATTCATTATTTATTTAATGACAATGTCCTCATAATATTTCATTATCTTTATATATATCCAGGTATTCATGTCAAATTTTCTTATCATGGGATTGAAAAAAAGTATGCAACAATCAGTCCTGGCACAATTTTATGCTTTTTAATTTTTACACAATGCATACGAAATAAATTAATAATATAATTCATTATGCATTTTCAGGATCAGGAAATAGGACCTGCAGAGTGCTAATTCACCTTTCCGCCATGTGTCCTTGCGCTGATAAGAACCATGCTACCCAACCAAGTCAAAGGTGAAATCTGGCCAGGAACATACGAGGTTTCCATAGAAGAGTTTTGTCGTGCCATTATGACTGTTTAGAAAATGGACATGTGAAATATGGACTACTGGTGTAGACAAAGCTTGATGAGGCTTTTGGTTGATGTTTATTGCTTGTGGATTGGTAGAAAATTTCGAACACTTTTTTCGGCTGAAGGAGATGTACAGGTGAAAGCGGATAAATGAGTGTTGTATATATTGTCAATAAACTTGTTTTTTGTACAAAATTAAAAATGTTGTTGTTATATCCTTGCATTTATCAGATTCTATATCAAAATTGTCATAACACTTTACCACAAATTTTACATGAAGAAAACCTACTAACAGTTTGGTGAAAAGGGGAAAATAGCATATCTGGGCAGTTTTGTTGTGGTGCCAAAACTTATGCCTACATTGAAATTTTATCATTGACCCTGATATACAGTTCACTGAAAAAATGTAATTATGAAATGGTCGTAACCAATGATTGGTAAGGAAACTACTTGTACAATATACCATATTGTTCCTAACTGGCCTTTTCGGGGGGGGGGGGGGGGGCATTTTATCCTACAGATGTCGATGAGGAAAACACCAGGCCACCAAGCTGTTTTTACATTAAAAACATGACAACAAAAACGACTATTTGTTGAAATCCCATTCTTTTTTATACAAATATATACAGGTAGTGGAAATCTTATTCTAACAAAGTCCAAAAAACTAGGACTGACTTTTAAGTAATGTCCAATGTTGCCACTTTGATGGCATTCAAATTTATTGCTCAACAGTCGACTCATTACTTTTTGCGCTTGATATGAGACTGTTTTCTTTTTTCACTTGGACCCCTGCATGTGTAACTTTACATGAAATATAGTCCATTTGTTTCACATGGGTTGTACACATCTACTCCTCCTGAGTTGGACATTCTTTCGGGTGTCCCTATCGCCCACACCACATGATGTAATGCTTTATTGGCGTTTTGTGCAGCTCCCAGTGAACAAGACCCCACAAGCTCTTTGTCTGTCACTTGTGTCAGTGTGGTGAACAGCGGTCGCATTGATTCCACTACCGCTGGAGCTCGTGGCTGTGCTGGTGGCCTGAAAATAAAATTTAGCTATTTTGAAATGAAGATTACCATATTACCTCTATTTTGCTCCCTCCACAATAATCACTGGTACAAGTGGCTGTAATATTTATCATATATATGCTTATTCTCTTGTTGAAAAAAAACAAAAACAAAAACAAGGACACTTTGGTACCTATTTGTGACAGCATTATGAAGGCATAACAAAAGCCATGAACACAATGGAAGCTATGAAATGCCAAGGTTAACATCTGACAGTGTTTGTATATGAACCATACCAGCAAAACAAAGGCAGAACGCACCTGCATTGTGTTTGCATCCTTTGATACTCCCATACCATTAATCCCCCATTATGCCCCATACAGTAACCGCTGATGAAGGTTCTCTCTTTCAGAATTTCAATGTTTGTACAACAGTAAAAGAATCCAGCACTATCTTCAGGACAATTATATATGATGGCCCATGTTATATACAACTATCTGAAACCTTTTGCCCAAATTGAGTAACTGGTAATTAGAATCTTGTAAAAAAAAAAAAAAAAAAAAATCTTACCGGTAGCTGTTTGTCCCTAAAGTTTGGTCGACTTGGAATTTGCACCAGCTTGTAGGGCCTGTTGGACACTGGTCTTGTGAGGGTGGGTCGTCACAGTGGCCCAGCATAGCCCATGTATCCTTTGAAATCCGGTACTGATCCCCAGCGTTGTCAATAAACTCGCAATCCGACGGATCTGGTCGCCCCTCGGTATGCCACTCGCCTTCTCCGGCAACGTCTACCGTGTCTGCCTGGTCACTGACAACTGTCCCGGTCGAAACGTCCGCAAATTTGCGTCCCGTTGCAATTGATGTACTCCTTGCGGTATAACTAGCTTCACTATCAATCTCCCTCCGGTTCTCAACCCGTTATCTAGCAATTCTGTCCAGCGAAGAGGTTTCCCATTTTTTTTTCTCCTTCCTTGACCGTCACATGGTTTTCGCGTTGAAATTTGGTCAGGTCGTACAAAGTTGTACAAAACTTTCCGAAACACTGTGCAAAGTGAAGCACTGCCATCGTGTTAATAAAGCCATTCGCTTGTTTGATCTGTTGTATGAGTCGGAAGCGATGCCAAATTTGCTGGTCCCCAATGTTTGATCCAACATATGAGCAGTGAGCGATGTCATATTTGTAAACTTGTCAAACAAACTGTAAATCCGCGTGTTGTTGTTTGTCATCGCCGCCATTTTGAACACGGGGGCCAAAGTTGGTTGCCCGGGGTGATAATGCGATTATGGCTATCCCCCTTCGCCCCACCTCTCTCATTGTCTTTGTAGCGGGACACATGAGAAACCATCACAAGGAAACCACAGAATAGTTCAAGTTTTAGTGGAATGACTTCAAAGATTGTGATTAATTGACGGCTTTTAATGTTCATTTTTTTATGACAATGCATAGAACGTATAGTAGCACATGGTTTCTTTTCACACAAGAAGAGTCGTAACGATGGAGTGAATACAGCTCAAGTAACAGCCGAAAATGCCACCAAACACGGCCAGATTTCCTTTTGGGGCCATTTTTTGCGGTTTCGTTTTGGCGACGACTTTCCTAATTTTGATTTTAATTTTCTCGAAAACGGGTTGACCGATCTTCACGAAATAAAAAGGCACGAAAAGATAACAATATAACTTAGGTGCGGCATCCTGCGTTTGGATATATTTTGATTTTTTTGTGCGGTTTTCGGAATTCTAAACTCAGAGAAGTGGTTAATTTGAGAAGATACCCTTTCTACAGCTGATAAAATGATAACTATTCCTTTTAGAGAAAAAACAAAAATGCCGAACCTGGGCACCTATATAAAGTTTCATTTCACAAAATTTCAAGGTTGTACGGAAATTTTTATTCATTTGCGCCTCGAAAAATCTTGAAAACAGACCCTCATGCTATAGCCCGGCTCTTGTCTCACGGGTGCGCTTTTTCCGAATTTTTATAGCACATATGAAATTTAGAGATCGTGGCGAAAATAAATATATATAGTTTCATTGGTGTAAAAATATTATCCTTGACAGAAGAGCGGGTTAAAGACCGCAGCGGTATACACGCGGAGGTTTACCGACGCTACCTTAAAGCGTTGCACAGTTTCTGTATAAATTTGTACCTGTGGTATGTCTGTACAGTTTCTGTATAAATTTGTACCTGTGGTATGTCTGCCAACTCCACCATAAGCAAATACTCAAGTTGTTCAAGATTGTTTGGTGTCTTCCACTGAACAGCCACACCCCTACAAAGGATGTCCCAAGCATGCTTTATGGAACTTGCTTCAGGGCTGACAAGTGGCTGGGCCAGTTTTGCATATGTTAGGTCTTTGTCATAATTTTCAGGATTGTTTGCAAAACGCACCTAGCACTAAACCAGAGTTTGTAAACATTGGAAAAGTAAAGTCCAGCTAAGCAGGCAACTTGAGAGGCAGCCACACTCTAATTCTGCTGGCATGAAAATGAAAATGAAAATTGTAGATCACAATTTGGCAAAATCATCCAGTCACCCTCTACTGCATTATCTAATATCATATCTTTATCATGCGTATTTACTCAACCATAACTTCGTGGATAGAAGCGCCCTGGTTATCCTTATTGGGCTTGATGATATTATTCCATTACACTAATATATTGTCTGAAAATTAACCAAAATGGTAATATCGTTCCCATAATTATGCTTCTCAGTATGTATGAAGAGTTCCTTGTGTCAGGAGGTAGTTTATCGTAGAAGAAAGAAGGGCTGAGTAAACATTGAAGTCCCAGTCCGAGTGACAAGTGTGTCAGAATATTGACGAGTGTCATATTGTGGAGCATTGGTCAGAACAACACCGTCACATTGGAACTTGGTGCAGTGGCCAAGGTTTGACATAGTCTTTTCACCGAGCCTCCAGCGCACCCTTACACAATATACAAGTACAGCCACTGCGCTAACATATTCCGGTGCAGGTGTAATAGATGAAAAGCAAATATTTTTTTCGTATTTCGAACCAAAGTTTGGTTTTACGCAACCATTGTTACAGAATGGTGCAGTACACCCATGCTAATATTTCTATAATATGGAAACTTAAAACCCCCAAAATAAACACAAATGACTTATCAGCAGTAGTCCATGTTGTGCGGATACAATAGCAGTAATAACATATACTTGTAACAACTTTTGATGAATACACAGAACTTGCAAACACATTTATACAAACTGTGTAGCTCTGTGTAAAAACATCAAAACTATCATTGGAGAGTCACTGGTTTGTCTGGTGCCGAACAGCAAACCATTTCCCCCCTTTAGCGATGAAATTAGATGCAAACTTAAGGTCCTCTTATATATCATTATAACTTTACACCTGCTAAACAGTGAATTCTAAAATGGTTATAATGGACTGAATATAATTTAAAATAAAAAAGGAAATAAAAGGTTAAAAAGTATTCCTAACTTCAGTGCTTTATGTTGTACCGGTGGATCCAGGGGGTTTGGCCAGCCCCCCCCCCCCCCCCCGAGATGTACAATAAATAAATAAATAAATGAATGAATAAATAAATAAATAAATAAATAAATAAATAAATAAATAAATAAATAAATAAATAAATAAATAAATAAATAAATAAATAAATAGATAATTAAATAAATAAATAAATAAATAATAGAAAAATGGAAAAATAAAATTAAATAACACATTGGAAGATAAAATCAAACAGCCTGACCTGTTAACGCCGCTTTCAAATTAAATTTACAGTCTGGATATCTGAACTTCTATGATCTTTAAGCTGTTCATACTTTCGTATTATATATTCGTCAGGTCTCAATATACATTCTCTGTGATTTTTTGGTATTAAAGTGCTATATATTACATCAAAGGCTTGGTCTGCGGAATGCTGTAACTCATGCTACTGTTGTTGCCACTATGGTTATGACTTGTCCATTTTATTTTGAAACTACCGACAGATTTGTCAGATCAGGTTAATTCAGGAACGTATTTTTATTATACAGGAGGCCAGTCATTTCGCCTCTTAACGTATCCTGATACGTATCCGTGTAGTTTCGTTTGGTACAACTTCAGAGCTGTCTTTTTCTTAATATTTACTTTTTTAGTTTATGAAAGTCTATTTTTGGAATTGTCTTGTCGTGATCTATCAGTTGGAGCACATGTTAAAGAATTATTATGCAAATAGTTAAATATAGTGGAACATATACAAGTGCTTTGGAGTGGCTCTTTTCTTTTGTGTGTGTATTTAAGAATAGCACCCTACGGAAAAACAGGAAAAAAAGGTGCATGTCTTCAAAATACTAGGAAACTTAACAATGTGTCTGAATTAGTTCTTATCTTCATCACGTGTAAAATTGTGAGAATGCGAAGTTAAAATTTGCTAGTTTGCATATCCAAAACTTTAATTTTCAAAATTAAAGACTTATATCCCAATACGGGCCTAATAGGGACAATTTGGAGAACATTGTGTTTGGAATAAAAGATCATAATTCTTAGAACTTCAGAGTGGATTTTACTGAGAAAATGATAAACCTAAAATAGATGTAGTCCTATATCTGGTTCTTTTATGTCGGCATATTTATTCATTTAGCACAATGTCTCGTTGATCTGTATGTGCAACAATTGATAGAGCAAGACTATGCAACTTCAACATTGTATACTTTCATCAAGCTACACCAAAATTTAAAAAGCAGCCAAAACGTAGATGTACACATTTGTATCGCGATACCTTAAGTTACTTAGGCAGTCGAATTTTGACTTTCAGAAGTCTAGCTGGGCGTACATACAGCACTAGTAAAACTATTAGATCTTTGTAGTTCCTTTCTGGTTTGGTTGTATCGGCTCTTTGGTTTGGCTTTCAATACATAATTTAATGCTAGAGGTATTACAAGGAATCACACGGATACAATAAACTTGTTTTCATTCTTACGTGTGATCTTTGTATCCACTGGTATTTCAAGTTTAAGAAACAGAACTCGCCAAAATGTAGACTTACACTGAACAGATTTGAATGTTGTGAGTGCAAACAAAATATGTAACGAAACAACAACTTGAACGAGAAAACTGCAGCCATGTTGTTGCAGTCACATTAAATGTGCTCACCGGAATGATTGGTTGCAGATTAGGACCAGTAGAAATTTTGAAGCGCTGGCTCTGCCATCCTGTTAAAAGTTTGGGACTTGTCTAACCCTGTATGTCATGCCCTGAAAGGAAATATGAAAGCTAACGGGAAAGCAAAGTTTAGTGGATTTTGTGTGTGTCAGATATCAATTTGTCCGTGTGAAAATAGAGTCTCAAATGCCAGGGAAACGAGTCTGAGAGTGCCGATTTTTCGAAACTTTCCGAGGCAGGCCCCCGAAACCCACCGCTGTGAGCTTCGTGCCTTCGGCACTCGTAATTGAAATCCCCCTTTAGGAAAGTCTGGATCCGCCCCTGATGTTGCTACTAAGCAGAGACTTGATGCATATTTTTTTCTGATTTCTGCATCGTGTGTTGCAATTTTTATGCTGTTTAAACAGCAAACCAACATGCAAGCAATTTTATACATTTTAATGTTCATGTTTGCCAGCAGGTGGCAAGCCTTCTTCACGTTCTTGTAATGTATGAAACATGTGCCGTTTATGTTTTTGTTTGAATCATTGTGCTTGGGTTTTGCGTAGAGCTATCAATCGTATCATATGATTACAATACTCTTGTCTGAATTGAGGCCTATACCCGCTGACATACTGAGGACCCCTTTCAAAGATCGCTGCTTGTCTTTAATTGCTGCCCAATTACATGCAATCGCACCAACTTGTTACAACTAAATGGCATTGCTAAAACTGACAGACAGCGGCGCATAGCAATTTCATTTGTGTAAATACACAACGATTTTTGTGCCCTGGGAAATCCATTTAAGAGCAAGCTATATTCTTGATGTTTTTATTGAATACATTCAACGAAAACTAAAATGTTACATTGTTATAATCTAACATCAATTGCCATACAACTGACAGTTGCCATGGTGATAGACAGCAAATTATAAAACCTACTTGCCTATAAATAAAGATATAACATAACATGGGAAGTAAACAATTCAATTCAATAAACACCCGAGATCAAACTGTCAACGTCAATGCAATTTAACAAACTGGAATGACATTGTGCTTGCAAAAGAAAACTTTAAAGTTCTCCACAGTCAGGATAACATCGGGTAAACCGTTCCAAATGACAGCGCCATGCACCCATGATGTTAGGAACTGATTGCTTTGCGGTCCGAACTGAAACATTGTTGCGTTTGCTTCGCAAAGGTGACTTGATCTGAAAGATATTTCGGTGCTGATCCTTTGAAGATACAGACGTCTACGTTCACTATTGCGACATGTGATTGCCAGCCTACAGGGTTGTAGTTAGGTTCTAAACGCCTGATGTCTACATTAGTGCATCATTAAAACACCCGCCACTTACTGCGACTGCCAAATTTCAGCAACGCCTTTTGACTCCAAGCTGAATGACGTGCACATCAAGCAACAGCGCAGTGGGTTTATGATACAGTTCCTGTTGTGATACATTTAGACGTTAACTTCAAGATGCAGACGTCTCTGTTCACTTAATATGTACTTGCCAATCCATAATTTAACCTCGGTGTCCACATAAGTACACAAAATAATCGCAAGTTACCTTGGCTGCCAAATGGTACAAATGCTGTCCTTTGTGCTTGCCAGCCGGCATTATAGAAAACGTGACAATGGGTCCGTGGTGCTAGCATGTGATTCAGCCCCTGGGCCAGGGCCACGTTTTCATTTTGCCCTTCCGACCTAACAACCCTCGTGCATATAGTCTCATAATATGATTGATACAAAGTTACAGGTCCTTGACTCTTTTGGTAGGATTAAAATATTTATTACTCGATAATACAGTCAATTTCAGACCGGCAGCCATCACAAGTTTTTGAAACTCTGTCGCCACTGGCATAATGAAGCTTAGAATGGTACATTAAAGCAGCAGAGACTTCAGGAATATAACTGCTGATCTGCTTCATGTGTCTGCAATGTGGGAGCTGAAATGGCATCTCAATCTAATGTATATTAATAGGCTTCTAAGATTTTTAAATTGATTGGCTCTTTAAAATCCATCTAATTTGCATAATTTAAAATGATATTCAAGTGCATATCCAATATTTTTCATATCTATTTTGCAAATGCTGTCTGATATGCATTAAACGAGAAATCCTCAATAACGTCGATGTATGCTTTTTTATCATATGTAAAGCTTGAAACGCTTATTATTAGCAACTCAAAATACTATAACTTTTATTCTGCATAAGCCAAGTTGACATCTCAGTTGGGCATGCCCACTGAAGCTTAGCCTCTGTTTGAGAGAAGCCATCAGAGACAGAAAGTAACTTTGCCCCACTCATCTTGTTAAGTTACCCTGTTTACGAGAATCAAATTTTTCTCTTTTTTTTATCACCTATAAGGGCCAATTTTAATGATAGAATTAAACAGTATATATTGTAGGACACTTTAAAGGTAAAGCACCGCAAAGACCTCACCCTAGAAAACAAAGGATTGGAGGTATGCTGGGTTGAAATTATAGCTTCAAACGGGTCATTAATTTTGGTATGTTCCTTATACCGACCCCCATCTGCTACTGATGACTACTGCGATTGTATTTTAGATAATATATCCATAGCTCGATCTCAAAATAAAGAAATAATCATATCAGGTGATTTGAATATTGATTATAAGCTTGATGAAAATTCGTGTAAAAATCCAGTGTATCACATTGAAGATCTGTTTGGATTTAAACAGCTCATTCATCAGCCTACGAGAGTAACATTGAAAACAAGCAGTACCATAGACTTAATGTTAACAAGTATTCCAGAAAAACATATTAAATCAGGTGTCATAAAAACAACAATAAGTGACCACTATATGGTATATGCAATTGTTGACTTTAAGGCTGAGTGCAAAAGTCATCGAGAAGTTACTTTCGTAGAATATAAGTATTTTGACATAAACAAATTTGCTTATGACTTACATAATTCTGAGACTCTGAAACGGGTAAAATTGTCCGGGGATGTAAACAATGCCTGGGTACAGAGGGAAAATGAAGTTTTTGCAATGTTCATGCTCCGATAAAGACTATGAGACTAAAGAATAGGAGGAACCCATGGGTAAATAAAGAAATAATAAAATCAATGTAGGCAAAAGATAATATGCATGAAAAAGCTGTACTTAGTTAAAATAACGCATTATGGGCGAAATACAGAAATTTACGTGATACCATAACTGATAGAATAAAAAAAGGAAAAAAATGTATTTCGAAAACCTCCTACAGCAACAGAATACAAATGCACATCTCTTATGGAAAGAAATAAGAAAGGTATATCCTGATAAAAAGAGTATAAATGGTGTACCGATTGATATTTCTCCTGATGAAGTTAATGAGTATTTTACAGAGATTGGTCATTCTGTGTCTGCCAAGATACCCCACTTTGACAATCACAATGAGTATTTATGGAAAGGATTATCTAGTATGTACAAGTTTCACATGTCTTATTTGAGTTGTTCTGAAGTAGCTCACAGACTACAAATGTTAAAAAATAGAAGTAGTTTTGATTTGTTAGGCTGCGATACGAAACTTTTGTCATTGGGAGCACAGGCAATAAGCCTTTCACTAACACATGTATTCAACCTGTCTATTCTACAAGCTACAGTTCCAACAGATTGGAAAATGTCACGTGTATCTCCGGTATACAAGGGTCAGGGGTCAAAGTTAACAAAGAGTAATTATAGAGCGATCTCAGTCGGTATTCATGTAGCAAGGTACTTGAAAAAGCTATACAGGAGCAGTTGCTTGATTACTTAGTACTCCATGACTTCATCAGTACGGAGCAATCTGCATATTTGAAAAGACACTCAGCACAAACCTGTCTACACAAAGCGGTTGATGACTGGTTAAGCAACATTAATGATGATTTAATTACGGCAATTTGTTTTTTAGATATTCAAAAATGCTTTGACACCATTAATTATGACATTTTAAAGTTCAAATTGGGCAAATTTGGCATTGTCGACAATGAGTTTCAGTAGTTCTCTTCTTACTTATCTAAAGGGCAGCAGCTTGTAGTACGTCATGGCAAATCATCTGGAGCACGTTGTAAAAATAGGAATCTCTCAAGGTGCTATCCTCGGCCCTTCCCTCTTTCTCTTATATGTAAATGACATTGTTCAGTACGTTAAGAATGGATCTTGTAATTTGTTTGCCGATGACACTATAATTTACTCGACCGGCTCATTAAAGGTATATTCTTTCAACGTAATGATCTGTTTCAGTGTTTATGATATTCTTTAAAATACACTGATATATAAATATCCCTATCAATTTGTGCATACTTTATATAACATTGGTAGACTAAACTACCAAGTAAATACATGATTGCCGAGTATTCCATTTATGGGCTAAAAATACCATGTTAGTGTATGATAGGCAGGTATTTCCTTGATAAGCAAAACAAAATATAGATGTATGGGAGCCATGCATTGCATTGATAAACTAAAACAACCATTTTGATGCATGACAGCTATGTGTTACATGGATAGACTAAAACAACTATTTTGATGTATGATATCTAATTATGACATTGGCAGATTAAAACTGCTAGAAAATGTAATCAGAAGTTTCACGCTGTCTCAGACCACACAAAACTACCAAATATGTTGTTGACATCTTCAAAAAATAGTTGCAGAAAACCGGAAAATTAATGAACATACAGGATATGGACTTAGGAGAGGCCTGAATTAGAAATTTTACAAATATTAAGCTGAATACACAGCCAAATACACACAAAATTCCGGCGAGCTGTAGCTGTGTCACCCATTAGATTATATATCAATGTAACCTTCAATACATATTGATAACTTTTGAAGCTAATGAAAATAAATAAATAATAAAAATCCGAATCATATAAGCTATTCATCCAGATTTACCGTGAAAAACCTGAGGGGGTTTTCTGCAAGCAAAAATTTTTGAGTTAGTTAGTTGCAAATTACCAAGAAACACACAACTATTGCCCTGCTGACTGAAGGGCCCTCTTCAGGATGGGTACAGCTGGGAACCATTTTGCCTATTCGTGCTCTGCTCTTTTGGGATTTGATGCCGGAACTACAGCCGGCGACCTTTGTTAATAGCACTGCACTGAAATATCTCAGGATTGGAATCGTTACTCTGTGTTATGTCGAAGATGCACAATTACAAAAGATGGGATAACAATTTATGCACGACTTGGACGACTGGAGAATGCCATGAAATAGGGTTCCTTGCAATTGGAGCATGATACATCCCTGAGCCCTGCGGTTTCGTTATATGTCAAGGCCTGCTACCCCCAGATCCTGTTTCTGAGGTGTGCCACATGTGGACAGCTAATATCTGGAAATTATTAAATCTGTTATCAAAACAAGCATAAGTAGCGTGCTGCCATTGGCCAAGGTGTCTTCCCTGGCCTGTCACTAATTGCTGACGTTGCCAGCTGAGTAAGATCATTCGTTTTATGAGCTACAGTGCCGCTACGTAACAGAAACATGAACTCGTACACGAATGTGAACATGTGTCGTATACACGTGTGTAAATAGGATAAGACAGTGCACGCATTCATATTTACAATGGAATGTCAAGATGACCCAGTTAATAAGGATAAAACATCCTCAGTCGGTATAGGACTATCGTTGAATTGCTTTATATACTTCACAGCGTGTTGTGCAGCAGAAAAGCAGCAGGCTTCTCTTCAAAACAAAAAATTTTTGCTCAAAAAATCCGGAGCAGTTTAACAAAGAGAAAAATACCATGAAAAAGTAATGTTGTTACATGCATGCAGCTACATATGGTGTATATTCCTCTGGATTTCTATTAATAAAGCATATTTTTACATGAAATACATACCGATATCTTTACATGGCTTGCAAACCAATTTCTCCCTGGCACACCTTCGTACTGTGTGGTGGAGGAAACCGATCGAATAACTCGCAGAAAACTAGTGTATGCATCCATAGTGATAGGAACACACTTCCCGGGTTGCAATGGTGTAATAAGGTTGAAAAAAAAATTAAACTGTGATACATGGGGCAAATGTTGATGTTCTGAGTTCTGAGCAAAGCTTCCAGACTGACAACTTTATTGCAAAAGTGTCGTTTCTGGGTGGGTACATACAATTGATTAGACTGTGGAGGCCCCGTTTGCAGAAATTTTGGCCTTTGGAAGTGCAGTCTTCAACAGATAGAGTGGGGACCGACCACGGGCGATGACGCCCGTCCTCGTTTCTGCCTTAGTCTTATACAGACGGCACTTCTAAAGCAAAAAATTTACAGCAAACGAGGTCTCCCCAGCCTAACGATTGATGTGCTTGTCTGGGTAACATGGAAGAGTGCTCCCTGACAGCATGTTACTTTGACAAATATGGCCAAATACAAATGCAACTAGTTAAGAAGATTTGCTTCACCGTGAATACATCTGGGTGCCTTCAAAATGAGAACGGTTTGAAATGTTACACTTTGCTATTGTTCAGCATAATCTAAATTTTGTGTATTAGCTTAATTTGCATAAATTAAAATGCTACAACTTTGGTTCTTGGTTCATTGGATGTCACAAAAGTATAAACTGAAATTTGAATGACACCACTCCCTATAATAGTATTTAAGGGATTCAAGATTTTAATTTTGTGAATTTGCATAGATTTAAACCCTAAAACTTTGGTTTATGGTTCATTAGATACGGCTATGTCATGGATTGGCACCTCAATGTGTAATAGGTTTGAAGCTATTCAAGATTCAAATTTTGCATGTTCACCTTATTTGCATTAATTAAAATCGTTTGCTTTATAGTTTATTGGATGTGGCTTTGTCACAAACGTATAAATTGAAGTTGGGATGCCATCTCTATAACAGTTTGCGAGACAATCAATGTTTAAATTTTTCAATGCCCTAATTAGCATAATTTAAAATTCTACAACTTTCATTTTTTTGTCCCTTTTATTGGCAGGTGTCACAAACGTATACATGCACATTGAAATTTTGTGTATATCTGCAATAGTTTGGAAGATATGGAACTTTAGAAATTCTAATTGCCCCTAATTTGCATATTTTTTTATATTATGACTATTCCAAACGATATGCACAAATTCACTAGTAGGTCAGTCACCATGGCAAGTCTGGTGATTTTCGAGATAATAGTGTATGCAAAAACTCTGGACAAATTTGGTCATAAAGAAAGAAAGAGGGAAGGAAGGAAAGAAAGAAAGAAAGAAAGAAAGAAAGAAAGAAAGAAAGAAAGACAGAAAGTCTGGATTCGCACCCATACATAAAGAGGGGGAGGGGAGGGAGACGGAAAGGGAGAGACAGCCAGACAGACAGACAGACAGACAGACATAGATGCACAGAGAGAGAGGCCTCTGATCATTTCTTTCAAATTGTATAGCAGAATTATGTATCACATGCAGGCCCCTGTTCAAGGTGATGCTGTCGTTTACTGTTTACAAAAATTTCTGACATTTATCCAACCAGGAGTGGGAACTTCAATTTTGTCTCATTCTTTGTCCCATTTTTATCTGTGGTTCGGTTGTTTAACGGTATGTGAACAATTGCTATAGATAGGGGCAAACACTGCTATGATCAAAAAATGATAAGAAACCGTGATCACTCATACTTTCCTTCCAGTCGTGTACTTTAAAATGCAAAATACCAGGCAATGGGATGCAGAGTGAACCATAGCAAAGTGTCCTACATTGCTGCCATTATATTGGTGATATGTTGATTAACATGGTGTCCTACACGCCTACCAATATATTGGTGGCGTTTGATAACCATAGTGTACTACACTGCTACCATTATATTGGTGGCATGTTGATTACCATAGAGTACTACACTGCTACCATTTTTGGTGGCATATTGATTACCACAGTGTACTACACTGCTCCCATTTTATTGGCGGTATTTTGATCACCGAAGTGTTTTACACTGCTGCCATGATATTGGTGGCATGTTGAATACCATAGCGAACTAACATTGCTACCACTATATTGGTCCTTGTTGATTACGATAGTGTCCTACAACCAACATTATATTTGAGTCATGTAGATACTATAGTTTACAACAATGCTACCGATATATTTGTAGTATGTCGATTATCACAGTATAGTACACAGCTACCATTATATTTGTGGCATATTGATTACCATAGTGTTCTACACTGCAGCCATTATATTAATGGCATGTTGATTACCATAGTTTTTACACTGCAGCCATTATATTGGTGGCACGTTGATTTTCCAAACCTGTGTCCTGGCGAGTATCCATTCAAACTTTTCTGTCCAGGACTTTGGCACAAATCTGATTATGAATCCCCATGACCATTGATTATTTTATCTTCCTTAGTATTTTCCCAAAAGCTTATACAATATGTAATTGGCCAGCAGTGGCAAATATCCATTATTATCACAATCATTCACAATATAATCTGGTTCCTGTCCAGTCCAAAAGTTTGGATCTCTGGGCAACACTATTTGGCCTCATTGGCAAAAATGAATTGCATTGCATTCGAGTCTGTCGTAAAACTGTGAGTTTCTTTCAAAGTGCCAGAGAAATGTGATAGACTGATATATGCAATTGACAAGCAAATGTCAGCTTCCCATTATGCGGATTTGGCACTTCAAGCATTACTATATCATGGTCTAGGTTTGATGATGCAAAAGGTAATATACCTTCGGAATTATGTCGTGCTATTTAAGGCGAACATATCACCAGATCATCCCCTAGCCTTGTTTGCTTGTGCTCTATTTATTATGCCCCCCTTCAAAGAAGGTGGGGCATATAGCGTTGCACATGTTGGTCAGTCGGTCGGTCGGTCGGTCGGTCTGTCGGTCGGTCGGTCGGTCAGTCAGTAGACTGTGGTTTCCGCACAATAACTCAAGAAGTTTTTAAGCTAGGACTTTGATACTGTACAGGTGTATCATTCTAGTCAAAAGCTAGGCAAAGTTTGAAGATGGATGACCTTGACCTAATTTCCAAGGTCACAGTGGTACCTGACTTAACTTTGGTTTCCGCACAATTACTGAAGAGGTTTTAAAGCTATGACTTTTATATTGCACAGGATTATAGTCCATATTTGGGGCTAGGCGAAGTTTGAAGATGGATGACCTTGACCTCATTTTAAAGGTCACAGAGCCACTTTACTGAAAACAGTTTCATAATTTCTGCATGATAACTGATACCTTGGAGCTAGGACCTTTATATTGCACAACTTTATGATTCTCTGTAAGGGATAGGTTGAGTTTGAAGATGGGTGACCTTGACTTAGTTTTCAGGGTCACAGAGAGATTGTAGTTAGACTGTGGTTTCTGCACAATAACTCAAGAAGTTTTTGAGCTAGGACTTTGATACTGTACAGGTGTATCATTCTAGTCAAAAGCTAGGCAAAGTTTGAAGATGAATGACTCTGACCTAATTGTCAAGGTCACAGTGGTACCTAAGTTAACTTTGATTTCCGCACAATAACTGAAGAGGTTTTTAAGCTATGACTTTTATATTGCACTGGATAATTGTCTGTATCCGGGGCTAGGTCAGGTTTGAAGATGAGTGACCTTGACCTAATTTCAAAGGTCACAGAGCCACTTGGTTGTATACTGTTTCTGCATGAAAACTTGCGTTTTTAGAGGTAGCACTTTTATATTGCACAGCTTTATGGTTGCCTATAAGGGCTAGTTTGAGTTTGTAGATGGGTGACCTTTACCCAGTTTTGAGGGTCACACACACGGACAGTAGACTTTCTGTGGTTTTTGCACAATAACTGAAGAAGTTTTTGAGCAAGGACTTGACTACTGCACCGCTATATTGTCCTTGTTAAGGGCTAAAAGAAATGTAAAGTTTGGTGACCTTGATCTAAATTCCAAAGTCACATATTCACCTGATTTAACTTTGGTTTCTGCATGATAACTGAAGAGGTTTTTAAGCTAGGACTTTTCTATTGTACAACATTATAGTCCATATTCGGGGCTAATCGAAGATTAAAGTTTAAAGATATGTGACATTGATGTATGATCAACCTTCACTAATTTTGTAAGGTCACGAGTGCCCCATCTACCACTATCAATAGGGTAGCGAGGGCAAGGGTAATGAGGGCGGGGGCATCTATGTTTTACAAAGATATCTTGTTTGACTAATTGTTTGATAATCATTCATGCTTTATGAAGTTTTCTTCATGCCATCATGATTTTCAAGAATATCAATAATGTTAATGGCTCTAGACGGTAGTGGACTTTGGATAGAATTCAATTTGTTACCAAAATGGCAACTCAGCATTTCAAAGTGGTAATTATCTCTATCTCTATCTCTATCTGACATGGTCCTTGCTATTATATAGGTCTGTATATCGTGTATGCTTTAAGGAATTGACAGCGCCTGTGACAAGCAAAGTGAAGTCTGTGTCGAACGACAGTGCGCACCTGCAGTGCCAAGGCGAGCTTGTTATTACTTTGTTTACTTGTTGGCGGTGCTCATTATGAAAGAAAGTATGAGAATACATGCATTATAGACCTTTTGCCTGAGATATATATACCCAATTAGGGTTCCTCGGAAGCATATACCGAGTGATATACCCCCAACGCTTCTCATTGTTCTGGAACTTTCCAATCGACATAATCAATTGTGCTGGTGTAAACTACATTAGCTCAACAACAAACTACATATACATAACGGGACATTGCAGGCAAATTATTTATGATTGGCCGACAGGAGTCCTCAATCAATGACTGCTCCCTTACATAACCATTTATGACATATTATTGCTCACAACAGGTTCTCATGAGAAACAATCGCTAGTGTGTCCTAAACTCATTTTTGGAGGACTGTTTCCTTGCATAACCATTTATGACAATCGCTAGTGTGTCTCCTAAGCTGATATTCTGGAGGGCAATGACACCACAAAACATATCAACGAATCCTAGATCCCCCAGTCCTTTAACGGACTGGAGCTGGGCAATGTTCTGACTTCCGATAATTTGTGACAGTACAGTTTACTTCTGAGCATAAAGGGGCAACCATTAGATATTCTTGGGGGGGGGGGGGGGCTGGTTTTTTTGCTTCGGTGTTCTTTTTTATTTCTTACACAGTACCACCTCAATTATTTTTTTCCACCTTCCATGGTAAGATTTTTTTCCCATGGAAATCTGGCAACTCATTATTGCTGTTACAAGAATACTGATCATATCCCATTACGTGCGTGGCCACAATGTGTACAAACATTAAGATATATCAATATTTAAAGTCAGTGCTGAGAACAAGAATAAATTGCTACTTTTGTGGATTATGATCTTCCAACAATGAAAGAGTTCAAGACACTTTTTAAATTTTACTGGCAGTGCCCATATGAACCATATTAATAGACATTTGAGTATATTGAAATACTCACACTTTTTAAATTGACATTTTAATATGAAGTTAAATGCAATATTCAAAGAGCTTCCAATCCTATTAAAATATCTGGGCAAGTATGCTTTCCAACAGATCTTGTTATCATCACTGATATACTTAAAATTTCATGCATAGAATAAGCTTTAATTGTATATTAACTGATGCAGTGTACAATAAAGCTTTATAATACTCCAAAGTCAGTATAGTACAGATATATACATGCACACTCATCAAAATGCATATACCTATCAATAATACATATAATCGGAGATATCTTCATTCAATCATCAATGATGTTCTATAACACCTGTCCATGTCTTGTCCATGTCTTGATAAACCACCTGGCATTAGTCTAGAACAGGTCTAAAAATAGTCGGCATCCATGATCCATTATAATTTTAATGTGGAATCTGCATCCAGAGTATAATTGCCATTCACGGTGTGGAATCCGATGTCCTCTCCAAAAACAAAAAAACACACACACACACACACACACACACGCACACACACACACACACATACATATACACACAAGGCAAAAATAAACAAAAATTAGAAAAGAAGATTTGATTGAAAGCAAATCTGTCTGTGTGCCTTCGAAAGTTGTAAATATTAAGTGCTACAACCTTTGTCCTTTGGTACTTCACATTACAATAAGCTTATGGCTGCATGCAAATTTCAAAGTCCAAATGACCTTGACCTTTGACCTTTGACCTTTACAGGTCACATGTAAATTGCACAACAATACTCACAATTTAAGCCCAACATGAACCAAATCGGATGAAAATTGACCGAGTTATGGCAAGATGAAACTTTCAAAGGGCAAAATGACCTTGACCTTTGCCCTTTTGAGGTTACATGTTCTTATAAAAATATGCAGTGCAGCAATTCCTACAATTTGAGTCCAACATAATTAGAATTGGATGGAAATTGGCCAAGTTATGACTGGATAAAACTTTAAGGGCCCAAATGACCTTGACCTTTGACCTTTAGAGGCCACATGTACATTTCAAAAATATGCAGTATTACAATAGCTACAATTTGAGCCCAACATGAT
Organism: Hermodice carunculata; assembly: GCA_964020975.1. Taxonomy (NCBI): domain Eukaryota; kingdom Metazoa; phylum Annelida; class Polychaeta; order Eunicida; family Amphinomidae; genus Hermodice; species Hermodice carunculata. The sequence goes on from OZ026617.1 coordinate 81,947,915, forward strand.
CAAAATTGGATAAAAATTGACCAAGTTATGGCTAGAAAAAAACCACCATCGGAAGTGGCCTTTGACCTTGAAATGACCTCTGACCTTGAGATGACCTCTACCTGAAGTGAACCCTGACCTCAAAAATGATATTTTGGCCAAGAATTGACGTTTAGCTTTGACATAGCCTTTGACTTTGATATGACCTTGACATTTGAGATGACCTTTACCTTGCTATGATCGAACTCCTATACACTTGGAACCACTTCTACTATAGTATATAAGATATTGAAGATTTAAAACTTTAATTAGCCCTCATTTGCATAATTTTGACCTCTCAGAAAAAGGCGAGACTTCATCTATAGAAATATAATTGTGGAGTTTCTATGTGCAATAAAAAGCAATGTCGGACAAATTTGCCTGTAATCAAAGAAAGAAAGAAAGAAAGAAAGAAAGAAAGAAAGACAGTGAGAAAGAAAGAAAGAAAGAATTTGCCTGTAAAGAAAGAAAGAAAGAAAGAAAGAAAGAAAGAAAGAAAAAAAGAAAGAAAGAAAGAATTCCTAGAAAAACAATATGTCTGTGACATAACAAGAAAAAAAAAGGAAAAGAAAAAAGACCAGAGGAATCTGGCGCCCACGTACTGTGGTTCATATCGATGACACGGGCATGTCTTCTGCTGTTAGTGGGTCTTTGTGCCCAGATATGTCGGCACCCATGGTGGCCCAGGTAACACCTTCAGTTCCCCTACCTGCAGTGTCAGCTTTTTCAGTGGGAGACTTCTGCTGCCACCCTCACTGCAGCAGACCAAGCAGACTGTCAGTGGAGCAGGTTGCTGCTTTTGCTTTGAGTCTGCTCTATCTCGGCACTGAGAATCAAGAGTTCCCAGAACACTCTCAGGCCTCCTCCTGACAGCATGTATCTGAGTTGGCAACAGCTGTGGTCCCTGAAATGAGTCTCCCGAAGACCCAGCAGGATCCTTCTGGCCAGCAGACATCTTTATTGGCAGCTGCCAAGACCACTGCACCATCTTCAGGAAGCCCCCCTTTCCAGCCGCACCTGGGCTGTGCAGACGGAGGCAGCGTTTGAGGCTGCAATGACTTGCATGGAAGTCCTTGCCACCCCAATGCATGATGTGGTGACAGATCCCCTGCTGTTACAAGGACATGGACAATCGTTGTTGAATGAGGCTTTGGGTCTTACCGCTTCCCTCTAGAGTAATGAGCCTATGGTACCAAAGTGGAGGATGAGCTTCTGTTTTCAGACACATCAGTTAGCAGATCACGGCCGAGGTCGAGGGCTCTGCCATCATGCAGTAATGGCTGAGAACATTGGGGACCAAAGGGGTCTGCAAAACAGCCTTCTGCACCTGTGAATATGACACATGCTCCACTGATGGGCTTTGACCATGTCAGAGCTCTTATTCAGAGTCTGGTTGGTGACCAGGTAGTGGTCCCACCATAGGAGGAGTGGAGTGGAACTGTTGCTGTGTCCTGCGGGGGCTTGTCTCTGGAGGACACATGGCAACATACCCCCAGACCTTTTTTCCCTTTTCGGCTGAGTTTCATGACAAGGTCACATCCAAGACACCTGGCATATGTTTTCCCATAGAGCCTTGAGGCAAAGGTGACTCCTTTCTAAGCTAGATGTCCAAGTGAAATCGTATTCTGTGCCTGAGCAGATCTTTCCGTCAGGTTCACTGCAGGTGGACTTCGACTGGGAAGAGTTTGACGTTCGGCAGCCGAAGTCTGTTATGGCATCTGCTGAGGCTTTTAGGCAACTGGAAGGAGATGCCAGGGGATCTGCCCTTATGGTGTCCCACTCTGACATCTAGTTGGCTGCTCTGAGTTCTCTCCTGGATGACCTTAAGGGCCCTGTGCACATTTAGGGACACCATGCAATATTTGTTAGACCAGGCGACACATCTCGCAACTTCCTTGTTGACCACCAGGTGCAGACTGCTTGCACACTGGAGGTGAACCTTCATTTGTTGCAAAGGGACACCTACTGCCAGGGTCAGAAGTTGCCTGACCCACTGTTTTGCACTTCCTGAATGGGGGCAACTGTTCACAGAAACTCTATTTGAAGGAGAGATGGCAGAGGTCATTCACTGGGTACAGAACCTCTGCTCCATCGATCAGACCTACGCCAAGGTGGTGACCAACTGTTTGGTCGCTGTCCACCTTGGGCAACACAGCCACGAAGCATGGCAAGTCCCAGAACATGTCTAATTGCACCATGGCTCATGCTCCCTTTGGGACACAATGCCCTGGAAAGAGCAGACAGTGATCTGGGAAAGGCAAGCCTTCTGGTAAAGGCAAGAAGTCCAGGAAGCCACAGCACTCCTGACTCGTGTACACCGGATGGCACCATCTCAGGATTGCCCACTACCATGCAGTTAGACTCTGTGCAGTGCCCGATCAGTGGCTGCATTACCATATATCAAATGCAATGGGAGTATATTGCAGATGATCCTTTTGTCCACAGCATCCTGAGACATGGCTACATACTACCTTTTGGCAAAGACAGGCCTCCATTAGGCCGAGAACCCTCATGGTTCCTCAAGTAGGATGGAGGATGGAACATCATTATAGGTCTCCATCCTCCTTGATGAACATCTTGGACATTGGGAGCGATCCCTATCCGTCTGTGCTCATCATGTCCTTCTACACCGAGAGACTGGCCTTGAGACAGGTCCTACCTTGGTGGGACTTGCCCGTGGTTTAGTCATGTTGAAGCCCTTTGATTGCCTTAAGAACCCAAAGTGGGCACACCTCAAGTACTGGACGTGGAAAATTTGTTTTCTGTTAACACTTGCTTCAGGGCTCGGAGAAGCAAGATCCACGCTCCAGCTCATGACCAACTCCAAAAGTTGCCTGATCACTCCCAGGTGACCCTGAGGCCTCACTTGGGCTTCCTTTAAAGAACCAAATGGCTCGAGATCTAACTATGGTCTTTAAGGGTTTTACCCTCTGTTCTATGAATACTGCCCTTCACCTCGAGGAAAGAGCCCTGTGTCCCATGAGACCCCTTTGGTGGTACCTTTCACACATGGACGCACTCAGGGGACAGAGGTCAGCCCTTTTCCTACCCCTTAGGTAATCCACGTGAGGAGCAGTTAGCAGAAACACGATTTCTTTGTGGATTAAGCAGACGATCCTTAAGGCCTATGACATTGAGAGGTAACATTACGTAACTATTATGAGATATTTTTTAGAAATATCAGTATTATCACGTATACTTACCTCTCGACCACCAGAGAAGCCCATCCAACCACCCCACCTCCTCTTTCAGCTGACGTCAACTAACCACTCTCCAAAAGAGGAAGGATGATATGAAGAGCATGCACACTGGGAGTAACACCAGTTCAAAAGGAACCTAGAGATGGCGCGGCAAGTTTTCTGAATCAAGTGAGTGAAACTCAACTCGAGATTATGGGCCTTCGACCCGGATAGAGAGGTCTAGGCAAATGGTGGTCGAGAGGTAAGTATTCTTACTAATACTGATGATACTATAAATATCTTGTTTTATTACCCCCACGAAGTTTCACGACCGCAACCATTAAAGACTAGGAGAGTGAAGGGGTGAACGTGGTCATATCTACAAGGTTAAGATAAGTTTGTATGTAAAATCTTCTGGAAACAGAAGCTTGAGGATAGTCCCCGCCTAAAATCCCATCTAAAAATAGCATTTTCCTATTTTTTTTTTCACAAACACAACCCAGGACCAGACTCGACTAAAGGTTAGCAGGCTATAATGAAATGCTGATTTGTCTTATAGTACCATAGTACCGGTCTCTGTTTAATTTGTCTTATTTTACTATTGTATCTGTGTGGTTTGTCTTATCACACTGTTGTCTCTCGGTGATTTCTCTTATCGTACTATTAATCTGTGCTTGAAAATTGAAGGAGATTCGACAAATATAATACTGTAATTTTATCAGTAATATACACTAATAGGAGGCAGGTCATGTTCTTCCTCTTGCTCCATCATGATGAAGGCATGCCAATTAAGCATGATACACAGGCATCTAGAAATAACACAGTTTTTACAACGCTAAGGGGCCGTCCGTAATTGTCAACATTTTCATCGATGTCCAAAATGACCATAAATTTTTACCCCTCCCCTTCTTTTAGGCCATCCTCAACATTTTTTTTACCGGACTTAATGCAAATACCGACGCTCAACCTCATACAATATGACCACAATGCTCAGACAAGGATTGCATACAGTTTTCCTTGTCTAAGCTTGATAAAGTGAATTTTTTTCTTGTATAAATGTTAGCAAATAAAGGGCACAAACAAAGTGAAGTTTACTTTGATATTCATTTATTATTTTCGAACAAAAGTACCGGTATTCAACAGACCCTCCTGCTTTAGAGAATTGATTGATTGTAGTAACAACTATACTCTATATATACTGCAAACTATGTTTTTGTAGATTATGTTTGACCGGGGATATTGATGCTGAAGGTCTTGAAATGTACTTTGCATAACATGTCTTGATGTATGCTGGCGTACAAAGGTAAATGCATTTCATACATGATCATACAATAATTCAGCATTTTTTTTATCATGCATCTGGGATTTGGGGCGATGATATTTAGCTGCGTTAATTCCGACTCACTGAGCTCCATGATTGCATCTGCACATATCAGTTCCAGCTGACTGACTGGGGATCACATGAACGGGTTGATGGGAAGAAAGGATTAAAATGCAAAGTGACACCTGGTGGCAGGTTGAAATGTTACAGGGGAACTGAAAATGTAGGCTGCAGAAAATCTACATTTTTTAGGGTTGAAAGTTATGGTCATCTGCCTCTGACCCCCCCCCCCCCCCCCCCCGGGGGGGGGGCCATTTTGGTCATAGATGAAAATTTTAACAATTATGGACGGCCCTTAATGTAAGCTTCCAAATATATTTATGCTACCCGTATTATTGATAAAAGCATGAAAAACAGTACTGTTGTAGCACCTGCGATCACTCCCTTCTCGTGTTGTTACTTTTGCAAGAGAAACGCACTTAATACATATATCTGCCCTCCTTCCCGTCAATTTTGATATAGGGACAGGGGTGCAAAGCAGGGCAGCAGTTAATATGAATGTCTTCCATTTGTTACTTATGTTATTGCCATGTGTCAATAAGGTTTTGTCTTTTTGCAGTAAAGCGCACACAATAATAGTAAATCATCGGCAGCAGGGTTAAACAAAAAATGTAATCACACCAATTAACTTGACAGTATGTGGTAACATTCCTGTCAATCTAAGCATAATGTCACGGAAGAATGCATGACAGTTTACATGCAGGTATTTTACCGTAATCATTGACTGTCGTGACTGTCGTCTTTCATTTCATTTTACTTCATTATGTCTGTGTGCCAACACAGACATATTGTTTTTCTAGGACTTCTTTATTTCTTTTTTTCTTTCTTTCTTTACAGGCAAATTTGTCCAACATTTTATTTCAAAAGTATTACATGTAGGAACTCCAAACTTGGCACAATTATACTTCTATAGATAAAGTCTGGCCTTTTTATAATGAGAGGTCATGCTTTTCAAAATTATTCAAATGAGGGCTAATTAAATTTTAAATCTTCAATATCTTATATACTATAGTAGATGTGGTTCCGAGTGTATAGAAGTTCCATCATAGCAAGGTAAAGGTCATCTGAATTGTCAAGGTCATGTCAAGGTTAAAGGTCATGTCAAGGTCAAAGGTCAATTTTAAGCCAAAGTGTCATTTTTGAGGTCAAGGTCCACTTCAGGTAGAGGTCATCTCAAGGTCAAAGGCCACTTCTGCTGGTGGCTTTCTTCTAGCCACAACTAGGTCAATTTTTATCCAATTTTGATCATGTTGGGCTCAAATTGTAGCTATTGTAACCCTGCACATTTTTGAAGCTTACATGTGGCCTCTAAAGGTCAAAGGTCAAGGTCATTTGGACCTTTGAAAGTTTCATCCAGGCATGATTGGCCAATTTCCATCCTATTCTAATCATGTTGGATTCAACTTGTAGGTATTGCAACACTGCACATTTTTATAAGAACAAGTAACCTCAAAAGGGTAAACGTCAAGGTCATTTGGCCCTTTGAAACTTTCATTTTGCCATAACTTGGTCAATTTTCATCCGATTTGGTTCATGTTGGGCTGAAATTGTGGGTATTGTAACACTGCGCAATTTACATGTGACCTGTAAAGGTCAAAGGTCAAGGTCATTTGGACTTTGAAATTTGCATGCAGCCATGAGCTTAATATAATGTGAGGTACCAAAGGACAAAAGTTGCAGCATTAAATATATACAACTTTTGAAGGCACACAGACAGATTTGCTTTGAAGCAAATCTTCTTTTCTAGTTTTGTCTGTATGCCAAAATGGACATGGTGTTTTTTTCCTTCCTTCCTCCTTTCCTTCCCCCCTTCCTTACTTCCTTCCTTTCTTTCTCTCGTTCTTTCTTTCTTTCGTCTTTTTGCCATTTTTTTTTTTTGATACGGAAAAGTTTTCCGTGGGGTTTTATTGGGAAACCGCGATAGCTAGAAGCTCCGAATGTGCTGTTGTGATACCTCTTTTCATGGCATTTTGTGCGTTTATGCGGAGGAGTCTTTGTGCATTAAATTATGCAAATTAGGGGCACTAGAAATGTTGAATTGCTCTGAAGGGATCATATGTTTTCCTGACTAGTATGATGTTTCAGGTAATTGTACGTAGACATTTTCTCTGGTCATATATCTATCTATGCACGACATTGCGTCTTTCCATGTGGAGGAGTTCCGTAGGTTTAAAATGATGGACATTGGGGGCAGCTGAAAAGTCAAATATTGAATATCTTCAAAACCATTACAGAGATACCGTTTCAACTTCTATTCCTGCTTACCGACCATTGCACATCTACTGAATTTAAACAAAAGGCATAGCAATATAATTCATGCTAATCAGGGACATTTGAAATATTAAATGTTGAATGTGTTTAAGACTACAAGTACATGTACAGATGTCATTTCAGCTTGTACACGTAGGTTATCAACCATTGCGCATCTAATGACCATCGAACTAAAAGCTGTAGCATTTTCAACCTAAGCAAATTATGGACAGTTATATTATATAAAAATCTTGGATACCCTAAAGCGCTATGAAAATAATACACATTTAAATGTGACTTTTACACATGGGCCATGGACCACTGATTTGATTTTACACAATAATTTTGATGGGTTATTTGAGATCATAATAGGGATTTTCAGTTTTTGCTATGTTTTATGTCGGATTTGGCCCAAGATGTTTGACAGCAAATATTTCACATGATGCACACTCGGTCAGCTGCCGCACGGTCACATGACCGGCTCACAGGCACAACTAGAAAAACATGTTTTACCTTGGAACACTTGGAATGTGTTACAATGATAATGCACATGTAAAGCTGAGACACAAAGCTGTAATTCTGAGTACATTTTAGCATTATGAAGTGACTAGCCTCTGTGATGCATGCAGTGGCTGTGTTTGCTTCTGGGGTCAGGTCACTGACAACCTGCCAGTCACAGCATTTGTTCTGTCAGGTGGGTCAAATGGGATTACTCAACTGATTGATGCAACTGAGGGAAGTTAGATTTGAATTGCTGAACCCAAAAAGGTGACGTTATAAATTATTCCGACATCACTAAAACCCATTTCCTGCATTTTAACATCAAAATGAAAGACACGAGACAGGGGAAATAGCACTTTTAGTGTCACGCTTATAATTTACTGAATTGAGTGTCCCGTTTGAGTGAAATATGTACAGATACATGGCCTATACTCTGTGTGCTGGTGGGTTGGGGGAGCAAGTCCAGCTGGTTCAGATTTTGCTTCATTCAAATATATTTCATATATAAATATATCATATCCTTGACATGATTCTGTTTGCAGAGATCCTTTATCTTATATATTGATGGTTATGAAGGATTTGTATTGCCAGATTGCCTGGACCCGAGTCAAATTGACGTTATGACGAGTAAAGCATTGGAAATCAATAGAAAGATTTTAGTGCAGAAGCGTATCAATTACAATGATTAAATTACATTGGAATAAAACTTATTGTATCGTTTGAAAGACCACCCTTTCATATAAAAGAGACATAATTTGTGGTGCACAGTCTCTCATCGGAGGGGTCTCTCAAAACGGGTGTAAGCATATATCTTTAAAACTATAAAAGAGAGACTAATTTCAAATTTGTCATATTCTTTTGAAAACTCTAAGTTTGTGATAAATCTTACTGCACACCTTTTTAATGAGAGAAAGCAATTGTTTGAGTTCATATCTACAATCAATGTCTCTAACCGTCGACAAATTCAACTTCCCCTTGCTGGTTTGCAGTGCAACCAGGTTAACAATAATGCATCAACTGCTCAAAGTGAAAACGAGGCGGGGAATGTAGAGCAGGATACAAGACTGGTCACATGACCCCGTTCATACATCTGATTGGCCTATCGTCACCGCCATATTGTAATACAGTGTATCATTAAACGGAATGCATAGTCAATAGCTCCAGTTCTGCAGAGAAAACAGTTTCATAACAATTTCTGTAATAGCAATTAAGTCTGGTTCACATACGTTACAAGGGACTGCTCACGGGAGGCTCACAGGCACTAGCCAACCTGTTCTGGCTTCTCACAATGAACCAAGTCAGCACATCATGCAGTTACCTCCTTAAGCATGCTTAGTGAGCTCCGCCCCCTCCACTTTCCCTCTAGTGAGGACTATCCTCCATTTAAGGCCACAGGTTGTCAGATACAACTTTCAACTTTGTCCCACCTAAGATAAAATGCATAATGGTCAAACTTAACACCATGAAGAGAAGTCTTCTGTGTGCACCATGAGCAAGAGGAAACAATGTGGTTCTACTTGTTTGGTTTTAAACATATTCTTATTAAAGCGATTGTGGAACTGGGTTACCACCATGTAACCCTCTTGTGCATCGAGATGACGAGGGATGGCGGGTTTACAGTAGACACGAAACATGAAAAGATAAGTGAAACAGATTTCTAAGATGATCTAAGATGTACACGTTGAACAACACAGTAGGCCTATAGAGGTCCTTTAAGAGTATTAAATTAAGCAAGTTCTGAATCAGGTGGTATGTGACGCTGGTGCGGTAGCGTAATGCAGGTTCAAACCGTTTGCATTGTTCTATGTAGCTATGGACAGTCTTGGAAATTTTGACATTCTTGCTGAATGTGAAGTCATCAGAACTATATAAAACAGTTTTTAATGTAATAAAATGGCAGTTTCATGCAAGTCTATGCCGATATTGTCACAAGTAGGACAAAGAAAAAAGTGAAATATATACTCAATATATACTGCTTCACCAGAAGTACAATTACTGGAGTTCTTGATACCAGTTCTGTGTAGGTAGTCACTCAATTGAAGGCTGCCTATGCCCGGTCTGGCATGAACAGATGCTGTTTTGCTGTTACAGATTAAAAGAGTTCATTCTTCTTTGCTTTTTTGCAGTATTTACCATGTAGGTAGATAAATGTCAAAATGTGTTCTGCTTGTCTCATTTTGAAAGGAATCTGGTTCCATAAGCATATACAGTGGAAGCGAAAAAATATTTGTTGTGGGTTGTAATTCTGGTCTGAAAGTGCAGAATATCATGTTCATGACGAAGGTTGCAGGAGCTTCTGCTTTGTGTTTAATGCTTCAACAATTTGTTTTAGCAACCATAGTGTTAGAGCATAAAGCTACCAATTTATGATGGGGGATTATCCCTCAGTTTACTTAAGCTTACAAGACCGTATTACTAGACTACACACTACTTATGGGTTCATATAAGAGGCCCCCACTTTGTCTGCCCATTTCATCCCAATGCCCATTTTACCCCATGACGAACAGAATTTTACTATAGCGTCACCACTTAGATTGAAACAACCCCTCTTATTCAATTCGTAGCTTTATCATCAACGCTTTAACACTTTTGTCAGAATTTCGTTTCATAGGCTAACAGTGAATCGTTTTTGGAACAAGTCTTCCCTGATGGCCATCCCCGGCCCTGTAACTCCCCACAAAAAGTGGTAGCACATGATAGTTCCATAAATTAAAATGCACCCCCTTTTCAAGGATTTTTCCCTGAATTTTACCCCCCTATTTTGATGAAAACAAGGAGATTTTTGCCCTGGAAAAGTACCTCTATTTTTGGAAACAAGGAGATTTTGACCCTCAAAAAGTACCCCTATTTTTCAGTTTCAAGAATACAAATGTAGTGGTCCATGCCTTAAAATCTGCATTATGCAGTATATTAGTGTTGTTATATTCACTTCTGGATTAAAATTAATTAATTAAGTTGTGCCACACTGCAATTTGTAAACATCGCAAGACATAGCTTGAGAGCCTTCACCTGGGGGAAGTCGTGGAGACTCAGTTCTTTTATTTTTATACCCCCTATTTCATAAAAACGCGAAGGTTGTACAAAACATACCCTGATTTAAGATTTCGCGGATCCTGGCCCATGCAAAACACCCCTAATTTCCGATTTCGCGGACCGCGTCGAGGCTCAAAATATACCCCTTCTTGCGCGATGGCCATCCTATTTTTTACGCCACTCTGTCCCACAACGCCACACCCGTTACAAAGACTTTTTATCAACACATACACCATCGAGTCCTTATTCATGTGGGCCCGCACACAGATTCCATATATATATATATATATATATATATATATATATATATATATATATATATATATATATATATATATATATATATATATATATATATATATATATATATATACATATGTATATATATATATATATGTGTGTGTGTGTGTGTGTGTGTGTGTGTGTGTGTGTGTGTGTGTATGCATGTATGTATGTAAATACATACAAGAGGCACTGAACTCATCTGCTGAAGTGTGGACACACAGCTGTACGTGTCAAAGTCAAAGGACCGACAAACATTGTTTTTGAAATGAACTTCAAATATTTATATTAATACACCAATGACAAATATTAAAAAAAAAAAGTGAAGAAAAGGGATAAACGAAACAAACAAATATAAAAACAAAAGACAAGACGAGGAATATCTGAACATTGAACATTTCCTAGCACGGCACAGGCAGCACATTCGCTGTCGCAGACGCAGGCAGTCATTTACCCATCCCTTGGACACATCTATTATATTATTAAGAAATGTTAGCATTAATAACACATTTTGTTTATTGACGTCACACCGATTAGATCCTATCACATGACCGTGGGACTGTTGCCTTGGTCGGCAGAGATCTGACATCAAACATGAAATAAATGTTGGTAACCTAGACAACGAAAGCGTTTCACTGAGCTTTCCCAAACGCTGGGCCATGATAACTTCTTCTGGGCTTTAATGTATTGTCACCTGGTTGATGGGCTCAATACCGACATCGGTGTTGTGACTTGTCAATTTGATGTCAACACGGGACCTCGCGTTATTTTCCAGGTTAAGTTGGAATGTAACTGGAAGCTTACACTTTGACCGATCATAACGGGTGCGATTTTATTTCCTAAGCGTAAAGCCAATGGTCCAATAACCTGAAGGGCTACTTGAGTGTTTTTACTATCAGGTGACAATGCCAGTTTACGTATGGGCTTTCTGATTCCGCGATAACAACAAACTGGCTGCCAACGGATCGGAGATTGTGCGGCTATGGATTTTCTGGTCCGGCTGTCAGTGTCACCCCGTGCCGAGTGAAGTCGCATGTGGACAACAGTGTGTTTGACACTGCGTCAAGTTGGTCGAGGCAGGAAAACTTGTGACAAACTAGGCCAGTCGAGCTGGTGGTGATGTTAAAATTGGGTCGGCATTGCCATTCGAACAATATCACGATTTTCATTTGTAAAACTACAACGGCGCTGTGTTTACCTGTTGCTTTGTTGGGGTTTTTGCGAAGTTGAACATGGCGAACGTGTCAGACCAACCGGTCTCCGTTCGCCCCGAGAACTGAAGGTATTTGGGTTTTACTAGTCTATGGGTTGCACCCCTAGCATTCACGTTTCGCAGACTGGAGTTGTTTATTGCCGGGGTTCCGACGATTCCAATTCACCGAGACCATCAGGAAGTATAAATTTAGGCGCTGCTGTCACAGCTACAACCGACCTCGCGGGAGGCTCGTCAAAATCCACGGCGAAAGCTGGTGCGAGCAGACAAGTTGAGCGGAGGGGCACGATCAGTATCACGGAAGCCGAGACCCAAACTAGTCGCTCAGCCATGAAGGTAAGTGGATCTCCAGGTGACAGGCTCACATATAGATACTGAGATAATGCAGATAACCACGTTACATTTGATGTAACCCACAGCGATCATAAAATGAAGCAGAGATCAAAGACGGGAGTGTACGGCTGATTGAAGGGGCACAGGCGTGCAAGGACGACAAGCAGGCAAGAGCATGCTGGTGACATCCCTCAAAAACTCACAAGAAATGTGCATTTTATTTACAATATATAAGTCCCTGTGGAAGAAGTGTGCATTTTATTTACAATATATAAGTCCCTGTGGAAGAAGTGTGCATTTTATTTACAGTATATACTAGTAAGTGCCTGTGGCAGTGTGGGGACCCTCGTATCGCTGATGAACAGTACAGGCGCATAATGACCACTATTTGACGATACAGTATACCGGTATTTTAATGTTCACCAGCTTGACAAAGCTGTGGTATCTTAATCTGGTGACCACACCAACAGAGAAAATTACTTTTCTTATCAGATTAATTTGCATGAATTAAAAAGAGTGAGTTGAACTGGATTTACTTGGCCTTTGGAGCACTTGGGGTAAGCCTTGAAGAATGTTTGGAGCTTCTTTAGAATTCACTACCCTGTTTAGTTGGTCTGGAGACTGCAAACGCTTTTCTTTGGTAGAGGTTCCCCACTGTACCCCACCATACAAAATGGACATAATAACATACCTTCTGGTATAATATCACTAACTTTATCAAGAAACATTGAATTTGATAGCAGAGGTAGGGTTTAGTTCACTAATACATTCCTAGTGTACAGTATACTATACAAGTATTTATATTATGGTAAAGGGATGGTGGATTCTATAAACAACCTCCAAATGTGAACATGTTGGGTCATAATCAACCACATCTAGAGGCTAACAAACCTTTACCTCTGGAAATAAGATGAGACAACAGCTTTCTTTTGGAAAGCTGTTTACCTGGGGCATGCCATTTTGACAGGATCGATGCCTGTAGAATGTAGATTCGTTTCCTTCCAAATACTTTCTTTCAATGATAAAATGAAGTTATATCATGGCATTTTTTACCACTTTAAGTGGGGTGGGAGTGGGGGGAGGGCAGGGTTGGTTATGTAGACAAGGTCTCAATGTCTAAACAGGTCTGCCGCAGGTGTTGAGAGCCATAGGAGGCAGGGTTATATGCACAATTGGCCCCAAATGGGTGATTACCAGGGTAACTGTGGTGATGTTTTTGTACTGTCCAGAGTAATTAATAAGGAATTAGTTCATGTTTGGACGGTATAATTTCTAAGTTATATTACCTACATGTGGGCCACATATCAGGGGACAGGTCACCAGTGATGGGACTTTCAGTTGCCTGTGTGACAGACCTTTGCCATTTTGGACCTGTAGAGTGCCATAAAAAGATGGTTGAAAGTGGAGCCTTATTTTCAACTTTTTTTCATGCTAGCAGGGTGGATGGGTCCTTATTAGAGTATGGGCACTCATTAGGAGGTAAGGTCCAAGATTTACATACCATAATTTGCCTGTACAAAGTAAAACTACTGCCCACTGACAGTTAAAAGCTGCTCCTTCACAGCAGTCGCATGTACATGTACTGTGTGTATCTGTAGGGGTGGGTATGACTTTTTTGTGTGTGGAAATTAAATGCAGTTATACACTGCCCACAAAAAAGTTATTCCATGGAATAAAGCCTGCAGCCGGTTTGTGGGTCATGCCCATTGTCTTTGGGTCATTGATAGTCCCCAAACCTGACTGTGGGGTTCTGAGTGTTACAATACTGTGGAGGGAGGGAGAGAGAGAAATTCACTCCTATGTCTGAGCCTAGTGACCACAAGCTGCAGCTGCTCACAGCAGTGGTTGCATACAGCAGGTACCACTGTGTGTGTGTACAGTAAAACCTCCCTATACCGAACACCCTTGGGACCGGAAAAAAGTGTTTGGTATAGTGAGGTGTTTGGTGTAGGGAGGTTTGCTTACATTGGAAGTATATATTTGGGACTGAGAAATGGTATAGAGAGGTGTTCGGTATACGGAGGTGTTCGGTTAGAAAGGTTTTACTGTGTGTATATATATATATATATATATATACATACACACACACACAGAGTTGAATCTTCTTATGAAGACCACCTGAGGGACAGAAAAATGTTGTCTTAATAGGGCCCAGTGGTCTAAATGGGGATATGATTGAATTAAAGATAAACAAAAACGGGCCTTTAAATTAGTGGTCTTAATATAGAAATGGTCTCTTTATGGAGGTGGTCTTAATTTGGAGATTCACATATAGATTTGTGTATATATATATATATATGTGAGTATATATATATATATATATACACATACATACATGTGTGTGTGTGTGCAATAGGTGTTCAATGATTTCCAGGCTGAGCAACTGACCAAGCTTTAAAGCTCCATCAATACCAGAAAGAAAAAAAAACTTCACTTGAGTTACCATACATCACGGTGTGAAGTCTATGGTACAACCAACATCAACTGGTAATAGCCATGTATGTAATGTAGACTTGATACCACTGATTTAGCAGCCCTGTGTTCCGGGGTTCATGAGACATCACATGCTTCATTCCTTTCTTGAACATTTCATCTGACATAGGAAGCAGGTGCTGTGTAAAATCTGACATGTGTCGGAGACAGTTGCTGCAGAATAATATATCTGACATACATGTAGAAAACAGATGCTACAGAATCTAGTATATCTCATGTATGTGTCAGGAAACAGGTACTGCACAGTAGTGTATCAGACATGCAGGAAGCAGATGCTGCAGAGTAATACATCTGATGTACATGTAGGAAGCAGGTGTAGCATTGTGTATCTGACATACATGTAGGAAGCATGTGCTGCAGAATAGTGTATCTGACATACATATAGGGAGCAGGTGAGGTGGACTAGTGTATCTGACGTACATGTAGGAAGCAGATGGGGTGGAATAGTGCATCTGACATATAGGTAGGGAGCAGGTGTTACACAATACTGTATCTGACATACTGCTGGGCACTAGCTCTGTCCAGGAGGAAAAGTAAGATGTAGGGGCACTTGAGATGGAAGGGAGAGAAGGAAAACTTGGGTGGTGGGAGACAACGGGGAAAAGGAATGGGAGGAAGAGTAAGCAATGGCAAGGGAACTGGTGCATCCCTGTGTAATCTGTTCCATAGGTACATGTAAACCTGTTTGTTCTAGGCTTGCCGTGTAGTTGTTTAAAACTTGTTTTCTCAGATTCAAATGAATTCTGAACCTGCAAATGGCATAAATATCTATTGGATATTTAAGGACAGCATGAACCAGAATTAATCCATAATTTAAACTACCAATTTCAAAATTTTCTAGGGGAATACCCATCTTTGAGATTTGAGTTGCCCCGTCAGGCAAAATATTTGAGCTTTATTCATTAATGTCACAGATTTCACAATTTTGAAATAAATAAATGCGATTTAGGAGGTTGAAATTGAATTTTTTATATAAAAACATAATGGTGTAAAGTGTGTTATTTGGACAAGTCTACAGATAAATTGTAATGTACAAATATTTTAGATTTTGTGTATATTTTTATAAATAAAACACAAGCTTATGTTTAAAAATTATATAGCAATAAGTGGGAAAACAGCAACCAGACCAGTTGTTGAAAAGTCCTGGCAGGTCCTTGAATTTGATATTTGCCAACCTGTATGAACCGTGCAGCCACTCAAACCTACAGTGAACAGATTATACTTTATCAGGCAGGTATTTAGTGTTTAATGAATGAAGCCATTCTGTGTCACAAAGGGAAATGCGTTTATCAGTGATATTTGCATTAGCTGGTAAACTACATTTTCACAGAATTGGCAGGCACTGTGAAAACCAACTTCAGACCAGGTATATGGATGTTTGAAAGCTCTTTTTATGAAGCCTCTTCCTTCTAGGAGCAGAAATACCAGGGACTGGCTTGAAGTGCATTAAAGAAAACAAATGAATTTGGGTATCGTGACACAACAGTCAGCGAGAGTTAAACTATCACTTAGAGTGTATGTACATTTGATTACAATCAAACATGCTGCTGCTAATTAGTTTCTGCATGTTATTTTATGTTTTTAAACAATGTGTGATTGAGTGCTTTGGCTATATGCCAAATATTGGACATGGTTCTTTGGCTTTAGGTTTGTAATGTGGGATTTTAGACCATATAAGTTATGTGTTATACAGTTGTTCCCAAAATAGTTTGTTCAACTGGTGATGCAAAATTGAAGGTCTTGTATAGCCTGAGGAGCCGGGCTTGTCTTGTGGGATGTTGTTTTAAATTGCGAGGTTACAGTAATTCCATGTGTATTCAGATGAATATACAGGATTTTTCGAGTGCTGGAGTTGTATTTTACCATCAGCCTGTGTATAAAGTAACTTTGAATAGACTGGTTATTTTTGACAAGAGTGAAAGGTTTTCAAAATCATGTTATACACCTAGATTTACCATGAAAAATGGTGTTTTTACCTGGAGTGGGTTTTAAGATACTAAGTTGCAAATAACAAAGGAAAGAAATGGGAATGCACAACTCTAGCCCTCCTGACAAAAGTGCCCTCTACAAGAGGATACAGGAACCACACCATGTTGATTCACCCTATTACACCAATATTCCCGCCTGACCATTTTGAAAGTTACTTCTCAAATAACCCTCATTTGTGAACCAGTATATTTTATACATAACATGTACCACACTATGGAAATGTCCGAGCTGGGTAAACACATGAGTATAAATACAGAGTATCAAGTGAAGTGTCTCTGTGGCAGAAATTAGGAGGAGGTGCCTCGAAAGGAGCAGGGGCATTCAGGGAGGGTAAAGTGCTGTCTGCAGGCACCATCAGTACGAACCCACACCCCACTCCTAGCCCTCAGCAGCGTCAACATTCCTTACCATATCGCCAAAGACAGGTGGATCTTTTTTTATGTCACTGTGAGCTCCAAGTGGTTTGTATTGATGGGCACCTAATTATGTTCGCCAGGTAAAATGCTTTCACTTTTATATACCAGGTGGACTTAATGGTTCATTAGTCCCTGAGAATGCTCCACTTGCGGCAAAACCAGTCATAATTTTTTTTCTAGTACTGCTCTCAGGCCCTTAATTGCTTTTTCTGTGTGGCAGGGCCAGAATTTCGGTGAGAATCCAAGAATCCATTCTCGTAAAGATTCTCCTAAACTTGTCTTTCTTTAAATAGAAAACTAATTGACAAAAATCCAAATAAATTCTCGCAAAATTTTGCGAAATTCTGGCCCTGTGTGGTTAGTGTTTTTTAAGGACAGTGACTTTGTCTGTGTCGGCAGCGTATCTTTAAGTTCAGTGACTGTCTATGTAGTTAGTATACCTTTAAGGACAGTGACTTTGTGTGGCAAGTGTGTCTTTAAGGAGGGTGGCATTGTCTGTGCCCAGCTTTATGACTCAACAGCTTTCCAAGGCACAATGAACCCAAAGCATGCTGAGGAAAGGTGTTGACCTGGATCCTTGGTTTCTCTCATAATACAGGTCAACAGCTTTCCTCAGGGTGATAGTACTTGATCACTGCTCTCTCCCACAATACAGGCATGCTAGTACTTCACTGGAAGGTCTTATTGTCAAGAAATTCGAAATTGCAATCATTATAGTGCAGTAAATTGCTTTAATTTTACTGTATTTTTATTTTTGCTTATTTCACTGATAGCACAAAACGGTGAAAATAAAAATACAGTGAAATAGTATTTTAACATTGTTTGAATGGGAATTATGTCCAAAACAGTGATATTCAAACTACAGTGAAATGTCAAAAATATAAAAAAAAAAAAACCATGAAATTTTATACACACAAAAATAAAGCAATTTACAGTATTTCTGGTGGGCACAACATCATCATTGTTTGTTCAAAAGAGTTGGAGATTTCCTACTGGAATTGAGGACAGATCAGACACAAAAGTCTGTTTTTTAGTGCCTGGCAGTTTGTCAATAGTCCATCAGCTTTCCCTGCTTCCAGGGCAGCTGGACCATGACTTGCCAAGCAATACAGAAAAACCACCACCTGCAACTGGGGCCCATGCAGATGCCCTGACCATGGCTCAGGCCAGCACAGGTTGAAATGCATGAAGCTCTTAACCAGTGTCTGAGTACCAGGACTGGTACATTCCATTTACCATGATCGGGTGAAATGATCAGTGAGGCACTTGAGTTTTTCCGTCTAGAGATTTCTCTATTGCATTGTGAGCTTTTATTATAATGCACTATGGATGTCAACGAAAGCAGTTCACCGTATATCTTCCAAAAAAAAAAGTAAATTATGTAAAACTCATGTGGTCTTCTGGTACATGTATGTTGTCTGCTTAGTCAGACCTTAACTCATTCCACCCTGATAGAAGACTGAGTCAGCAGCTTTCCTTGGCACGCTCTGGGCGCATTGCGCCTAGAGCATGACAAAGAAAGCTGTTGACCATGGGCATATAATTTGGAATGATCTTCCATGCAAGTTTCATTCAAAATTTTGAAAAAATAATCCCTAAATTACTGAAATACAATTAGCAGACGACATTTCGATATTAGTGGGAAAAATTAGGGTGGAATGAGTTAAAGTGCCTCCAGTTGTTTTTAGGGTGAAGAAATGGCCACCTGCGATGAAAGCAAACTTTTAAGCTCCAGAGGTCACTGAAACAGGCAATGTTTGATGGTGAAAAAAAAAAAATAAATAAATAAAAAAAAAAAAAATAATAAAAAGGAGTCAGGGTCATATTAAGTCTTAAGGCAGCTGACATACTGATGAGAGATGACTAACCTGAGTGGGAGGACGTTGTTGGAAGCACATTGACAATGTAGGCATTGTGGGAACAGTGCTCATTACCATGCAGTGCTACATAGGACTATTTGTCCAGTCAGATGGGACCACTTTAATTATGTCTGCATGCAAACCCAGATATTTCCATCTAAGAATTCTTATTATGTCTGTGTGCTAAATTAGTTTTATGTCTGTGTTGTTTTCCAGACATATTGTCTTCCCATGAATTCTTTATTTATTAATTATATGTCTGGGTAATTTTGTTTTTTCCAAGAATTCTTTTTCTTTTTTCCTTCCTTCCTTCCTTGCATCCCTCCCTGCCTCCCTAAATTTTGTCCAGAGCTTTTCTTGGACACTGGTGTTCCCCAAACCAGCAAATTTGGCAAGGTGACTGACCTGTAAGTGAAATTGTGAACATTGTTTGGAATTGTCATGATGTTCAAAATTATGCAAATTAGGGCAATTGAAATTCTAATGTTTAAGACTATTGTTGACAGACGCAGAAAATTCTACCTTGCACGCGTAGGTTTGGGACACTCTCCTATCAAATGAAATATGAAAAGAGTTGAAGCATTCAAATTATGCTAATTAGGATCACTTGAGAAACTAGGTTTTTGAAAATCTTTAAAACTATTAAAGGTAGAGGTGCAATACAAGCTTTGACTCATGGGTTTGTGCAAAAGGTGCAATCAATGGACCACAAACAAAAGTTGTAGAAATTCAATTTATGATAATTTAGGACACTTCAGCAGGTTAAATTAGGAAGAGATGTCCTTCGTGTTTGTGGTGTAGTTGCATCCAGTGAATTAAGCTTTGAAAGCACACAGACAGATTTGCCTTTGAAGCAAATCTTCTTTTCTAGTTGTTGTTTTGTTTGTCTGTTTTTAAAATCACATTTTGCTCATGTGGCTTTGCTCTAAGGTGCCAGGCTACAGCAAAGTGGTGCACACATATGCCACCAATTCATCTCCTGACATTGTGATGGTGGAAGAAAGCTCACATTTGGTTTTGATGTAAAAGGGGCACAGAGGGCAAGCGGTCAAGCTATCAGGTCACCAGAAAGTCAGGGAGCATGCAGTAAACAGTTCCTAATAAATGAAAATTTGATTGCCACTTCGTGTTGATGTTAGGCATTTCTGCAGTACTAAATGTAGACGGTCAGTGGGAGTCTACAAAGGGCAATTTGAGTTGCCTGGTATAAAAACTCTCTGTCCATGTCAAATAGAAAACCTCTTATTTTACCCAAATTGGGCTGAATTAATGTTTTTGCTCTGAAATTGTGTTTGAGGTTAACAGCTCTTTCTGTACTCTCTACCACATGACCAGGCAGCACTCCATGTTGTAATATTGACTCATTCCAGATGAGAACTAATATTAATGCATACGCATATCTTAATTGAATTTTGAGTAATTAATGCAAAACAAGAATGATTTTAAAAATATATGTTTTGCAGTGTTGCAACAAAGATATATTATCTGTCATGTACATGTCAAAATAGGAGAGTTCTTATCCAAGTAAAAATGAATCAAATAACTGAAACTAAAATGGTGGAAAGGGATTTTATTGATCCAAGACTGATTGCGAATAATGGAGAGCTGCAATTAGTAGGGCTTGTCAGATACACTGTGTTGCATGGTGGTAGCACCTGCTTCATGTATCACATGACATTTTCCACCAATGAATGAAACAGGTTTTGTTTGGGCCTGTCTCCCAGGCATTCCTGCCTGCAACAGATAGAAGATGAGTCACCTGCACTGCCACCTACAGGCAGATTTGAGTCTAACAAAGGCTACACTTGAATCATTGGTGTTTTGAGTCTAAAATGTGTTTGCAATATTTGTAAACTGATTGAAGATACACAGAACTTTACAAAAATGAAGAGATTACGTTTTTTTGGGAACAACATCAAACCAAACAATTACAGTGGAGCCTCATTAAGATGACACCATCTGTTCCTTGAAATGGTGTCAGATATTAACCTGAATACATATGTCAGATAAATGAATCACATGACAGAGAAAATGTACTTTTTGTTCCTTAAAATGTGTGTCATTAAGTGAATATGCCGTTTATCTGAGTGTCATTGTAATGAGTTGTGATGTATTTCATTTGCTCCTTTGTGGCAGGAAAACAGACAGTTAAAACTTGATCAGAAATATCTTTGAATTATTTATTATACAGATAAACATACATCATTTTTATGTAGACGGATTGAATAGAACTATATATGAACATTTTGTCATTATGCTGTCAGTTGATTTAATTGCTATAATGTAAGTGGATAATCAAGATTCTTGGTGTTGAGGGTAGATACAGATGTATTGTATTTGGAACTGGAGGATAATGTAGGACAGGAGGACTGCATTTGCTGGAAAAATGTCTCCTGAGGAACCACACAAAATCAAATGGAGCATTGCGTTGTTAATATCCCACTCCAGCTGTGTGGCACAGCAAAATATGCTTCGTAGGCAGATATTTAAACCTCTGTATTGAATGGACTGTCTTATAAGTGCTTAGATTGTGTTTTGAGAGATGTTCTTTGCTATGTGCTGGTACAGTATGGAAAAAGAGACCATATGCATGTACATTCCTGGTGTAAATATGAATCATGAACTGACATTTTAATTTGATCAAAGTATGCTCCACCTGGCTGAAGACATGTTGGTCATATCTGTCTTATGTACATGTACTGTGTTATGTTAAAACAACTCAGGAGTGGGCATCCTGTGACACTGTGGCAGCAAAGTGCTGCAAGAGTGCAGAAAAGTGCTACAGGGAGACATATTTTTCCATTGTGAAGATGGCGAAACTCAGACTGCCAACAGGAAAAGCTTTATTGACATCCGTTGTGGATACAAGATATGGTCAGCATGACAATAGAAATATACAGGGAATACAAAATGCAGACATGTATTACAAAATTAAATACAGTTACACCCAGTCAAACATGTATATATACATAGTAAGGTACCGAGACTTAGTACCCTAGTCGTTGTTGCGGAATTTCAAAGATTTTATTTACATAAGTAAGTACCTCTGAGGTATCTCCAGATTGCCTTAATTAATTTCCTAAATTTCTCTGTCTCTGTTAACAAATGAAACCCATTGTAGCAGTTGTTTAAGTTTACAAGTAAATCTTCCCTTATGTTATTGTGCTACGGGACTAAACAAAAAGTACATTTTATACACGTTTCATTCTCTATGCCAAGTACTCAAATTGGAATCATAATACACAAGTGGGATGTGACCAGAGACCCTGTAGCTTGTTGCCAAGGAAGGGACAAAGTAACAGACGCCAGAATTTTGGTTGGTTTTCTGGCCTGGAGGCAAATCTTTTTTAACCAATTCCTCACAATACTCCCAGTCGATTTAATCCCAAAGTCATTACAAATGTGAATCTGTCAGAATTGAAAGCAAAAAGAAAGACTTGGCAAGTGAATGGGCATAAACCTGTGCAGATGCAAAGAATCCTTTAATTGGTGCCACAGGGGAGGGAGGTAAGGGGGAAAATCTTAGAACTGTTGAAATGAAAATGTGCAGAAAGAAAACGTCAGAACTGGTCGGCAGCTGAGAGAGAAAGAGGCAAAAAAAAAAATTTTGAATCTGGGAGGCAAAGGGTTGTAGCCAATCAGGATGATTTATGCTTGCACAATGAAATATGAATATATAATTATCACTGAAGCAACTGGCTGATTAAAGGACCTTGCACGAAAGATTCAGGGAAATAAATAGTCACGTAAGCTCAAATATCCAGGCGCAAAAAATATGCTATCTTGGAGTACTGTGAATTCATTTAATTTTGCTGTGTTCTTATTTTCACTTATTTCACTGATGCTTCAAAACCGTAAAAATAAGAACCCAGTGTTTCGCTTGCTTGCTCTGGGTGTCAATCCCAATTTTCTTGTTCATGCTGCTGGTGATATTCTCGTAAATATTTTCATAAACAGTAGTGAAGACTTGTCTAATGATGAAAATTTGAATCTGTTCAACATTACATAGTAGAATCTTGGCGTTTCAATTTTTAATTAAAGCGATGTACCTTTCAGCATTGATGAACTATACTTCATGGACCATGCAGTGCTTCACCTCTACCATAGCTACATAGGAAAATATCTTTGTGTAACCTTAGTCTTCACTAATAGTCCCGTGTGTCTTGTACAAAATTTTGTGTGTCTTTATGTACTGGAGAGCCTCCAGATTAGTCATATGTGCTATTAGGTAATCCAGTTTAAATAAACATGTTTATAATTTAAAGTTTCAGTGAAAGGTCTAAAATGCAAAAACCATGAAAATTCATGCCTGTGATGTATACACAATAGCTTCCTATTTCTACGTAATCTGACACAATTTCAGGGAACAGATAGTGTCATTATAATGAGGTTTCACTGTACAGTAGTACCTCTCTTGAGAGACCACCCTTTGGGGCCTCATAAAAGTGGTCTTTCAAGACAGGAGGTCTCTCAATTTAGAGGTACAATCACATAGGAAGAATAGGACTTGGGTTTTTACAAAATGGTCTTTCAAAAGAGGGTGGTCTTTCATTGGTGGGGTCTCTCAAAAGAGGTACCACTGTGTACATGTAAGGGAACAATGATTAAACCATGTGGCTGGCACTTGCAATATGTATGCATGGAAAAAGTGTTCAACACTGTGATCAGTAGATGACACCTGGTAGACCTGCAGGCACCATGCACAGCAAGGTGGTCTATCTTTGCTTTATGCACATTACACTTAAAGTGTGCTGAGGAAAGCTGACTCAGTCTCTGTCTTAACACTGAGAGGGTTAATTCATGTGCATTTACTTGTTTGATTTAAAATCAGATGTTCCACTTCAAGCCACTTAGGTTTGTTAGTAACTTGTCTCCTAAGTAGAACCTTTTTTCTCTCTCTTTTTTTTTGTACTTGATTTTACATTCACATTATCTAGGCTTGAGGATATGAACGGAACACCCTTTGAAAAAAAGTAAAAAAAAAAATGAAGAAAAAAAAAAATAATACATGTATATTGACAGATGACATGTACAACTGATGTATGCAGGAGAAGCTCGAGATCAGTAATGCTGTGTTCACACTACTTGGATTTTATATTTGGAATTAACTTTTTGAATTTTTTTCACATCAAAAAGACATCCAAAATGTGTGTCCAGACTGTTCACCTGACATACCGAAATAAGTGCAGATGGATCATTTACACCCTAAGGCTTAACTTTCAGATTCACCTACGAAATTGGCGGGCATGCATATGTTCGATATTTAACAAACATGCACATTTTGCATTCACACACACAACAGAACTTGCACAAGTAGACACTACTGGTAAACATCCGCAAACATTACCACTTCCATCAGTGGGTTTTGCTTTGGAAAGTGGTTTGCGCTTTCTTAACAGATTGCAGAAGAATTTTAACTAGTCTGAATACTACTTTCGCATGTCTTAAGAATAAAAGAGGTAAATTTTAGCAGTGTGAACAGGGCTTAAGTCAGTGGTTAAAAACCATTCAGGAAGTCGGTGGTTAAATTTAGCAAAATCATTTAGTTTAAAAGATGGTAATTAAAAACTGCTTTAGCAAGTCAGTGCTTAAAAAATCATTGTTCAAGCTGTGAACAGTAGCCTGGTAGGTAAGAGAGATGCAGCAGTGAGAACATGCTGCATGCATGTACATTATATAGCCAGACATTATCAGGACAAAGTGCATCCTGTGGCAGTGTAATACATGATAACAGAGCCCTAGAACTGTCTTGATTTAACTCTTAAATGTCATCACGACTGGTGTTGGTGGTGGCCAGGCCTGTGCTGGTGTGAAGAATGAAATCAAACAAGTGTTGTGGTGTGTATGGTCACAGTGTGGTTCCATCTTTCCATTCTAAAGAGGTGATAAATGACTGATAATTGATAAATTTATAGATATCAAGGTCAAACACAGGCTTGTAGAAAATACCAACATACACCTGCAGCACAAGAGAGTACTGAACAATTTAGCATTAGATGGCTCAGGGGTGTTCTATAATAGGAGACATGTTGCCACTGTTCCATTCATTTATTCTACAATAGGAGACATGTAGCCACTTTTCCATTCTTTCATTCTACAACAATAGACATGTTGCCACTCTTCCATTCTTTCATTCTACAACTGGAGATATGTTGCCAATGTTCCATACTTTCATTCTACAACACGACACATGTTGCCACCATTCCATTCTTTCATTCTACAATAAGAGACATGTTGCCACTGTTCCATTCTTTCATTCAGCAACAATAAACATGTTGCTACTGTTCCATTCTTTCATTCTACAATAGGAGACATGTAGCCACTGTTCCATTCTTTCATTTTACAATAGAATACATGATACATGTTGCCACTGTTCCTTTCTTTCATTCTACAATAGGATACTTGTTGCCACCGTTCCATTCTTTCACTCTACAAAAGGAGACATGTAGCCACTGTTCCATTCTTTTGTTCTACAATTGGAGACATGTTGCCACTGTGCCATTCTTTCACTGCACAATAGGATACAGGTTGCCACTGTACCATTCTTTCATTCTACAATAGGATACATGTTGCCTCTGTTCCATTCTTTCATTCTACAAAAGGAGACATGTAGCCACTGTTCCATTCTTTTGTTCTACAATTGGAGACATGTTGCCACTGTTCCATTCTTTCACTCCACAATAGGATACAGGTTGCCACTCTACCATTCTTTTATTCTACAATAGGATACATGTTGCCACTGTTCCATTCTTTCATTCTACAAAAGGAGACATGTAGCCACTGTTTCATTCCTTCATTCTACAAAAGAATACAGGTTGCCACTGTACCATTCTTTCATTTTACAATAGGATACAGGTTGCCACTGTACCATTCTTTCATTCTACAATAGGATACATGTTGCCACTGTTCCATTCTTTCATTCTACAAAAGGAGACATGTAGCCACTATTCCATTCTTTCATTCTACAAAAGGAGACATGTAGCCATTTTTCCATTCTTTCATTTTACAATAGGATACAGGTTGCCACTGTACCATTCTTTCATTCTACAATAGGATACATGTTGCCATTGTTCCATTCTTTCATCCTACAACAGGAGACATGTAGCGACTATTCCCTTCTTTCATTCTACAACAGGAGACAACCGCCATTCCCCTGTCATTCTACCAAAGTCCAAATAACTAACAAAAAACAGAAAACAATGTTGACAGGTGCATGGCATGTTTAACGGAAGTTATATTGATGGGGAGGTGACAAGAAGGTTGCTGGGGTGCCCACTAAGTGATTTACCTGGCTGTGGACAATGGTACCTCACCTTGTTACCAGGTAGACCCCTGACACCAGTAGATATCACTTTACATCCTTGATCTGTTACTTTTTCCAGAGTGATTGTGGCCACTACGGAAGCCTTGTCTTTGACTGTTTCCACTTAAACTGGCTGCTACCAGAAGGTGGTCAAACGTCACCCACTTCATTGTCATCAACATTAATGAAAACAGTTTTAATGAGAATTGTAGATAAGACCTATAAAAAAAGAAAAAACTAGGTCAAGAGCTTTCCTTGGTGTGGGTTGGTGGTTACACCAAGGAAAGCTGATGATTAAATCTGAAACTATCTCTTATTTCAAGGCGAAAAGCTTAACCCATGTGTGCCGATAAAGGAGCTGATCGGAAATGGGAATTTGTGTTAGTAAATGACTTCATTCATACTGCTTTTGAGCAGGAGAACCAAAGTTTCTATGAGTCAGGAATATGGGATCCAGCCAATAGGAGCCATTCATATTAACTGCGATCCTGTGCTGCCACCTGGGCCAATGCAGAAAGCTTGACAGGAAGTATAGCAGATTCGTCTATAAAACAGGGCCAAATGAGTTTGTATGACAACAGTAGCAAGTTGAGAAAGCAAAAAGCTTAAGAAGAATCATTTGAGTTTTTAAAACATACAAGATGCTTCACATATTCAGAATATTTCATTTGTTTGTTAGAAAAAAGTGCTCTTTTTGGATGGTTAAATAACATAAATGGTACAAGTGCCCTTATTGTGGTGGTGGCATAGTTCAGTTGCCCAGCAACTGAGGGGACCAGAGCAGGTCTGCAGTTAACACAATAAAATTTTGAATATGAATACATCCTATTAATTCTGCAGGCTTAATGCTGGAAATCTGTTTGATCTTCATGATAATATGCTTATGGGATTTATCAGGCTTATGCTGCGATAGGTTGATTAGAATTGTTGACTCAATATCCAAGAAAGATTTTAAAAGGTGTTTTCCACTACCAGCCCTGGTGTCTGACATATTACCCTGAATTCACCCAAGTTAGACCATTGTTTCACTGACAAAAAGCAAAATACAACATCAAAGCCTCTGTCTGCAGTCAGAATGAGGTTTATTGAACCTGGTCCAGCTCACAACTGACACATTGTAGCTGAATGTTAAGTAGGGGCAGAGATGAGGTGTTAATAGACATTATCAGTGAATAAGATGACAGCTTTACTTGATGTGCTGTGGTGCGGACTGCAGCCAAACAGGATAGGGATTATGTGCCTGCCATCTGAGAAAAAAGACAAAGAGAGGGTACCTAGATTATACATTGAGCACAAAAATGAAAATTGAAGGTCTCCATCCCACAACATGAAAAACTGAATTTGAATCATCACAGACCACCTGAATAGAGCCCAAGTAACACTTCATGTGAATGGAACACCCCAGTTACATGTACATATCACTCACTGCCTGCCATCACAGGTGAATTGAGCAAAGAAGGTGAGCGCATGCATATCACTCCATGTTTTGTTTAAATATATAGTGAAACCTCGTTATACCGAACACCCTTGGGACTCGACAATAGTGTTCGGTATTCAGAGGTGTTCAGGATTGGGAGGTTTGATTATGGTGAAAATATACAATTGGGACCAAGAAAAAGTGTTCAGCAATAATAAGGAGGTGTTTGGCATAGGGAGGTGTTTGGTCAGGGGTTGCCTGCCAAGCGACTGGTTACTGGGCATCCACATGTGTTACTTCCCCTCACACCATATCTGTTAATTTGACATAATCAGACTGGTGTTTGCAGTAATTATGCTCGTACATAATGCTGGTCACCACTTTTGTAAAAATTGTGCTGTCCTGTTTGTCATAAAATTAATTTGTGTGTGTCCATGTTTTGGAGAGCCCATGGACAGCTTAGCCATTTTGATGTACTGTTGGGTCATCCAGATGAAATATGTATACAGTGAAAGCCCCCTGACTTGCCTGCTAAACCACCCATCTTGCTCCGCTGAACAGATACAAATTAGCAGGTACAATATGTTAGACCAACATGAAAATCTCCGTATTTAGCGGTTCTAAAGGACAATATGTGATGCAAATAAATCCAGTCAGAACCATTGACCATTGAAATTATGGAAATTGAAGTCGTTGGACTGTCTTGTATCTACAATGAACTATTGAAAGGCTTGACATATTTGAATCTTCTAATAAAGTTGTCCGTCTCCTTGTCTTGAACTCTTATGTCTTATGTATACTGAATTGAACTGCATGTAAATGATTATAGGGTTGACCTTGCCATAACCATGAGGGACCATGTAGATGTACCAGTATGCATGTTTTTCCCACCATGATTAAAAACTATCAGAATGGGCCAATGTCTTACACATTATATAGACATATGGATCTTTTACCTGTACAAAACTATCAGAATGAAAGGTCTGGTTTCATCTGTTTTCTTAATTAATGCTGATATAGGCCATTATAATTGATTGCTGTCCTCTCCACATCGGGAGTAAATTAATTTTACCCCAAATGTGCACTTAAACTTGGAAATTCAGTCCATGATTAAAAGATCATTATGAAACAGGATTAACTATAAGCCTCCATTGGCAGTGATGATGACAGCTGCAATGATGATCTAGGAAAACACGTCAGAAAGAAACCACAAAATACAGGTATACAGTAATACCTCTTTTGAAAGACTGTTCTTTTCAGAGACCACCTGCCTTTTGTGACCATTTTCACTGTAAAAGCACCTTCTGATGATAATTTACCTCTTTTGAGAGATTACCTGTAGAACCTGACCAGTGAGCACCCTAAATGACCCCCCCCCCAAAAAAAAATCACTTATCCATCCAGAAATTTCCCACTTCAGATAAGTAAAACCTACCTATTTTGTACAAAACAGTAAAATAATTTGTCAAAACCAGTCTACAAATTCCGAAAAAAAACCCAAAAAACCACCACATAAATGAGTTAACACAAGCCTGTAAGATAGAGAATGGGGTCTATGACTGTATTATCAATCATATTTGAATCGAAATTATGGATGAAAATTCAAAGTAGTGGTCAGTTGCTGGGCCAGTGGTGCAGGAGCCAAACCTTGTTTGGAAGACCACCTGCTTTATGTGACCACTTCTTGAGTGGCTGTAGGGGTGGTCTGTCAAAGGAGGGACTACTCTACGGGCATTCACCAACAGGTTCTGTATTAAGACCGTCTGAAAATATCTGCAATTTTTTGTTTGTCGGTGCTTTTTTCTCTTGTGTGTGTGGGGGGGGGGGGTATAAAAGTACAAATGTACATATTTTACAGATAGAAAAAAAATTCTCTATATTCATGAGCCTAATAGAGCCAGCCAGGTTGCAGATCAGTGTCACAAGATGACAGGGTGTACAGTATTGTGTTTAGAACTCACAGATTGTCCAAAGTTACACATAGTTATAATGGCAGTCATGAGTGGGCACTTTATTAAATGGAGCATGGGTCTTTTGTTTCTAAACATACCTATTACTTGTTGCCTGCTCACATTAACACTGTCACTGCCGTTTCAATGAAAGTCGATGAGCACTGGATAGACATAATGATTCAAGATCATATTCCTTGTAAACTGCCTCATCGTTCAAGCACCATATGCATGCAGCCAACAGCCGCACAAACCATGGCCAGCGGTCCAGGTCAACAGCTTTCCTCAATGGCCTTCAGTGCAGTGTGGCCAGAGCATGCCAATGAAAGATGTTGACTCTGTCAGCGCTTTTGGTCCTGACGGAGTTAAAGGCTGTGGTGCAGGAGTAAAGCTCTTCATTGATTTTTCATGTAGCAACATGATTTAATTATCATAGCAGAGTGGCGCCATCAATTATAATTATATGAAGAGTCGGCGGGAGTGACAGGAGTGTCCCAGGCTGCACTTCAAACTGCTGGTACAGACTTTACCATTCAATATTTAATTCATTAAAACTTGAGAGTGTTTACCCGCAGCATCGTGGCATCTCAGCAAGATAACTACAATGTGCTTTGTCTTTTCTCTTGGTGCCAGTGCAATAAATAGGTTCACATTTGAAGAAATCAAAGTCAAAATCCTAAAAAAGGACCTGTCTCTGGTCTTAGTTGGACGGACTCCGACAGCTTTCCTTAATTGACACGAGACAGAGTCCAAGTGGCCAACCCATGCCAAGGAAAGCTCTGGGCAGGCTCTGGGACTTAGCATGCTGTCAGGGAAGGTCTCAACTGTCATTTGCCATGTTATATATCGAGCACAGATTGAAGTAGAAACACTGGAGCAGACAAGGTTTTATCACGGGCACTTTTAGGGTATTGGAACGTGAAAGAGTTGACTATCTCATGTAGCTGCTCAAGGACAACATTCCTTACTGTCAATTTTTTTTTTTCCTGCATAAAAGTACAAATGTCAAGTAAAAGTGACAAAATCGTCGGGGTTTTTACAGGGAAATTCAGTTGCTGCAGTAAATAACAGGTAATTTTCTAAGTAAACAGACCTTCCATAATCATAGATGAGAAACCTATTTGGTGTCCAGAAATTTCTCCCTCAGGTTTTTTGTAACTCATTTCCTATTGTTAGTATGTAACAAGGGCCTTTGTGAACCATCTGCATTGTATAGCACATTAGCAGAGGAACTAGCTTGTCATTGTCAGTGAGAGAAATCCTGCATTTGTGCATTTAAATTTCACACATCAATTAAATGTTACATTTATCCAGCAAATGTATCCATTAAATGGTACATGTATCCATCAGATACTACATATATCCATCAAACGATACATATAGCCATTAAATGATACATGCACCCATTGAATGGTACTTGTATCCATTAAATGATACACGTATCCATTAAATGATACATGTATCCATTAAATGGTACATGTATCCATCAAATGATGCATTTAGCCATTAAATGATACATGTATGCATTAAATTGGATACATATTCATTAATCATTCTTCAGCTACAGGCAAGAAAACCCACCCAAAGATACTTGCTTCTATGCTACTGGTGAGTTTATTCGCCCAATGTAGCACATGTGAAAGACTACCTTTCAGTGCATATTATTTACCAGGATATGGTAACATGGTGCGTTCTTCTATGGATGTACAACAAAATAAATGGTTTCCACTTTAACTATTGAGCAGTAGCATCAACATTATATAAATACTGTGGTATCTCTGAAAAAAAAAAAAAAAACAAACTCACACACAGATTTTAATCAGTACGGACCATCGCCGAGATTGATTGACAATTCATACTGGTGCACGAGTTTCCTGTTTTAACAACAGTAGCATGCAGTTGCCACTCTGTATTTCTTTCAGGGGTTAACAAGAAACATTCTGAATGTTTTCAAAGTATCTACCATTGATGTGTAACAAAATTTTGGTACTTATGTGACATGAAAATATAAAAGTACTGTTGCTTTGAATGATCGACTCCACCATGTTTGTTTGTTGAAAGTGGGCACTGTGTATGCTTGACCGCATGCCTAGACTTGGCGAACTTATTTGCGTGACCTGTGAGCCAATCAGTACCTGAGCAGGACAAGAATCTCCCTGCCTTCTATTCTTAGATATTTGTGTTGGAGACAGTAAACTTATGCAAGATGATGATATTTGAGGGCCATGAATAAAAGATTGAGCCAACAGGAAAGCAGCATGATGATATTGACGAGGTTCTGACATTTCCATTGAGCCAACAGGAAAGCAGCATAATGACACTGACGAGGTTATGACATTTCCATTCAGCCAACAGGAAAGCAGCATGATGACACTGACGAGGTTATGACATTTCCATTGAGACTAAACATGCCTGGAACTGGCAAGAAAAGTTTGAGGCCTCAAAATACGCAATTGTACTGCTGTTTTGCAGATTTTTATGAGCAAGTGTACCCAAAACAATTGATTAGATGTTTATATTAAAACTGTATGAATGAAATTGTCACATTTATGCAGAAAATTGTCTCTGTAGCAAAAACTCTGGAGTTTGATTGACTGGAAATGAGCATGCAATGTCTTTGTTCATGTGCAAAAAACATCCATGTGGATGCGCTGAAGATTGTGTTTATGTGGTGATCCCAAGATTAAATTCAGCATGATGGACAATTAACCAGAAAAAATAAATAGGAGAGAAAGGGTTAAATGATGCATTTATCCATGAAATAACACACGTATCCATTAAATGATACATTTATGCATTAAATGGTACATCTATCCATTGAATGATATATACATTTCCATAAAATGATACAGATGTCCATTAAATGAAACATGTATCCATTAAATGATACATTTATGGATTAAATGATATGCTGTTTTCTAGTTTTAACCCCTGGGACAGGGTGCATTGTGGTAGAAGAGAGGATCAGTGTCTGTACTGTATGTGGTGCATTGTGTTTGGAAAGTGGATAGGGTTGGCAGCATTCTGTGTATGAGTGCATTGTGCTTGGGAGAGTGGACAGGGTGAGCAGTGTCCTGTGTGTGGGTGCATTGTGCTGGGAGAGTGGACAGGGTGAGCAGTGTCCTGTGTGTGGGTGCATTGTGCTGGGAGAGTGGACAGGGTGAGCAGTGTCCTGTGTGTGGGTGCATTGTGCTTGGGAGAGTGGACAGGGTGAGCAGTGTCCTGTGTGTGGGTGCATTGTGCTGGGAGAGTGGACAGGTTGAGCAGTGTCCTGTATGAGGGTGCATTGTGCTGGTAGAGTGGATAGGGTGAGCAGTGTCGTGTGTGTGGGTGCATTGTGGTGGGAGAGTGGACAGGGAGAGCAGTGTCCTGTGTGTGGGTGCATTGTGGTGGGAGAGTGGACAGGTTGAGCAGTGTCCTGTGTGGGGGTGCATTGTGCTTGGGAGAGTGGACAGGGTGAGCAGTGTCCTGTGTGTGGGTGCATTGTGCTGGGAGAGTGGACAGGGTGAGCAGTGTCCTGTGTGTGGGTGCATTGTGCTGGGAGAGTGGACAGGGTGAGCAGTGTCCTGTGTGTGGGTGCATTGTGCTTGGGAGAGTGGACAGGGTGAGCAGTGTCCTGTGTGTGGGTGCATTGTGCTGGGAGAGTGGACAGGTTGAGCAGTGTCCTGTATGAGGGTGCATTGTGCTGGTAGAGTGGATAGGGTGAGCAGTGTCGTGTGTGTGGGTGCATTGTGGTGGGAGAGTGGACAGGGAGAGCACTGTCCTGTGTGTGGGTGCATTGTGGTGGGAGAGTGGACAGGTTGAGCAGTGTCCTGTGTGGGGGTGCATTGTGCTGGGAGAGTGGACAGGGTGAGCAGTGTCCTGTGTGAGGGTGCATTGTGCTGGGAGAGTGGACAGGTTGAGCAGTGTCCTGTATGAGGGTGCATTGTGCTGGTAGAGTGGATAGGGTGAGCAGTGTCCTGTGTGAGGGTGCATTGTAGTGGGAGAGTGGACAGGGAGAGCAGTGTCCTGTGTGTGGGTGCATTGTGCTGGGAGAGTGGACAGGTTGAGCAGTGTCGTGTGTGTGGGTGCATTGTGCTGGGAGAGTGGACAGGGTCAGCAGTGTCCTGTGTGAGGGTGCATTGTGCTGGGAGAGTGGACAGGTTGAGCAGTGTCCTGAATGAGGGTGCATTGTGCTGGGAGAGTGGATAGGGTGAGCAGTGTCCTGTGTGAGGGTGCATTGTGGGGGGAGAGTGGACAGGGAGAGCAGTGTCCTGTGTGAGGGTGCATTGTGCTGGGAGAGTGGACAGGGTGAGCAGTGTCCTGTGTGGGGGTGCATTGTGCTGGGAGAGTGGACAGGGTCAGCAGTGTCCTGTGTGTGAGTGCATTGTGCTGGGAGAGTGCACAGGGTCAACATTGTCCTGTGTGTGGGTGCATTGTGCTGTGAGATTAGACAGGCAAAACTGGTGACGGATGGCATGTTACTCTTGATGATAACTTGACATTTACATCAAATGCCTGGAAGTATTTTCATGGGAAAAGTTACATACTAATACATGTTGTTTAGGTCTCTCAGGTTTAAAACAATATTGTTTGAGTATATCTAAAAGGTGCCCCATATCAGATTGGAGAATCACACCAGATGCCATGAAAATACTGGATATCAGATTAACAGTGTGTGGGACTTACTTGTATCATGATACATAGACATTGATAAAAAGGTTTGCGTTTATCGAAGTAATTTGTTTCTAAATTTCAAGCTGTGTTCCACATGTGACAGTTTATGGTTCCAAATGAGTTTCACAGGTAAAACTATACATGTACATGTACCTGTTAAGTATGATGCCCTACCTGTATTGTATGAGTCTGCCACTTCTCTGTCCTATATTTTGGACTTTTCAACTGAAATACAATGGTCCCCTGTTGAGACACCACTCCAATGAAAGACACATTTTTCTGCTCCCTGTTCTTATCGTCCCCATGTTATTGTGTCTCCAATGAGTCTTATGTTCCAAATGTTATTGTGTCTCCACTGAGTCTTATCTTCCCAGTGTTATTGTGTCTCCATTGAGTCTTATCTTCCCAATGTTATTGTGTCTCCATTGAGTCTCATCTTCCCAGGGTTATTGTGTCTCCATTTGGTCTTACCTTCCCCTTGTTACTGTATCTCCATTGAGTCTTATCTTTCCCATGTTACTGTGTCTCCATTGTGTCGTATCTTCCCAGTGTTATTGTACATATATCGTCCCAGTGTTATTGTGTCTCTGTTGAGTCTTATCTTTCCAGTATTATTGTGTCTCCATTGAGTCTCACCTTCCCCATGTTAATGTCTCTTTATTGAGTCTTAACTATCTTCCCAGTGTTAGTGTGTCTCCATTGAAGAATGTTACCTTCCCTGTGTTACTGAAAAAAGACACAAATACAACTGTGTCTCCTTTGAGGCTTATCTTCCCAGTGTTATAGTGTCTTCACTGAGTCTCATCTTCCCAGTGTTATAGTGTCCCCATTGAGTCTATAATCTTTCCCATGTTATTGTATCTTCATTGAGAGATTACCTGCTCTATGTGACAACTTCAGGGGCTATACCCTCAGGACAGTGTCTCAAACAGGGACTACTACATGTATAACCTTTTTCCCAATAATTTCGTACGCAGAAATCCCCCCACCCACCCACCCGCGCCCCATGGAAACAAAAAAATCCCCTGGTTCTTGTCCAAGCATTGTGACAAGTATGATTAATTGTCCTACAAGTGGTTTAGAAGGAAACAGATGACTGTACATGCATAATGTATAGTAATTACATTATGGATCACAAACTGTCACGTCAACTATGTTTAATGATGCTGTCCATCAGATATATTTATTTAGAGAAAATATATGTATCCAATAAGATCTGATAGGCAATCGGCTTGTGCTGGGCAACAATCATAGAATATCTGCACATATTGGATTTCAAATGGGACAGAGAGAGCTAGGTGGCCACTGTGTTTTTGGTCTGGCCACATACCTGCCTTGCTAATGCACAGAATCAATGCAGCTGTTGTGAGAAAGCCTGCTGCTACAATTACTGTACACATTTGGTTTTTAACTACACAGCCAAGGTACACATTCCTTACTTTGTGTGTATTTGCTTTGCCTAATGTATCACATGCTCAAATGATAGCGGCGTATTAATTGTGGATAACTGGATGAACTGTTG
This sequence comes from Hermodice carunculata, assembly GCA_964020975.1. Lineage (NCBI taxonomy): Eukaryota > Metazoa > Annelida > Polychaeta > Eunicida > Amphinomidae > Hermodice > Hermodice carunculata. The sequence goes on from OZ026617.1 coordinate 81,983,709, forward strand.
TGTCGTAACCTTGGCAGCCATAATCAGACATCAGCCATACATGAGGAGTGGTGTGTCTTATTAACCCTTTACCCCTTAAACTGGCCAAAACCGGCTGGTGGTCAAATGTCGTCTGCTTCAGCGTTTTTAGCTGATTTCAACAGCAATGAAAAACAATTTGACTGAGAATTGAAGATGAGACCTGTGAAGACAACAGGACCCAGGTCAACAGCTTTCCTCAGCATGGGTTGGGCACTAAGTGCCCAACCCATGCCAAGGAACGCTGTTGACTCAGTCTTGATTCAATGGGGTAAGGGTTAAGGAGTCCATTATGCCTGGCAGGACTGTCACCCTGTGAAAACTAGTCATGTGTTTTATGCATTGAAAAGACAGGGAAATGGCAGAATATAGTTGTGTCACATTTTTCAGGATGTTGGCTGTATTTTGGTGTTGGTTCAGAGGTATATATATCACATTAAAGGAAGCCAGAAGAAACCAGGAACTGCAAGAATTTCAGTCCTGTGTTCCTGGAACTTGGAAGCACCTCATTAACCCAGTTCATACCAGTGAAGTGTAAAAGGACTTAAGTGCCAACATGCTCAGGGCAGAGATAATCTGCTGCAGTTACTTTGAATTTAAAGAGAGAATTACAGATTCAAATTTTGTATTAAAAAGAAAATATTTTCATGCCAGTATAAGTGCCAGCATGCAAAGTTGAACGTCAATGGAACTCCGCTGACAGGCCTAGCTGGCAGTCAGTAGAGCTCAGGAAATCTGTTTGCATCTCATGTCAGCCAATCAGAATAAACGATGTCTCAACAAGGATGTCATGGAATTGCATTAATTGTGTATACACATGGATGTTTCCTGGGTGGACCTTTGCCAACTTTACTAAGATGATGATGATGCAAGATTTTTTCTATTTTATATGAACTTTTAAAGCTTTATTTTTTGGTAAAAATCAACTCTACTTGTTCTCAGGAACCAGTCAATCAGTTGCTTTGATAGCATATAGAATTATCTGGTGTCAGGTTACTTTTTGGCCACCAGATGACACTGCGACCTTTTTCTGCTGTTGGCACCGCTGACTTGTCAGTCAGCTGAGCTTATAGGTTGGGTGTGCATCTGTCATCCATCCATCGTCAGTTTCCCAATACCTTTTGCCTGCCATCCAGTGCATGCATGTAATGCAATTTTGTCAAAGCAGTTGCATGGAATTCTTTGACTTTGCTCATAAATTTTCCCCAGTTGAGCATCCACCAGCTTTGCATAGGGGATAATGATGCATTAATTTTTGTGGGTTTTTTTTTTCTTTTTTTCTTTTTGTTTTTGTTTTTGTTGTTGTTTTGTTTGCTTGTTTTTTTTTTCTAATGAAATTTCTTTTTCTCAGGTACTGGTTGGCAAGTTGCTATGAGATTGCATACAGGGTCACCTGGGGGGTAGCTAGTTCTTATTTGGTGACTGAGTAGTGCTGCAATTTTTTTTGTTTTTAAATCAATTTTTTTGTGCATCAAGGCTATTTTTGGCTCTTGCACCAAAGTGGCTTGACAGAATCATTGGACATTTATCAGAATATTATCTGACAAAAGAAATTGAAAGATTGTGCAAGTGATGAAGGGATGCTAAGGCAGATGCAAGGCAGGTACATGTGAATGTCCTGGTGCTTCCTGTTGCAAGCTGCCAGTTCCAGTTAAGTGATCATTCAATCCTTGCTTTTTGCTTTACCCAGCAAGTCATAGCTTTGGTGCCACAAAGACAGCTGAAGCATGACATAGCATATCAGACAATTCACATATATCATGACATATCAGACAATTCACAAATATCATGACATATCAGGCAATTCATTAATACTGTGACATATCAGACAATTCACAAATATCATGACATATCAGGCAATTCATAAATACCGTGACATGTCAGGCAATTCACAGATATCATGACATATCAGGCAATTCATTAATACCGTGACATATCAGACAATTCACAAATATCATGACATATCAGGGAATTCATAAATACCGTGACATGTCAGGCAATTCACAAATATCATGATATATCAGGCAATACACAAATATCATCAGGTCAGGCAACACACAAATATCATGACATGTCATGCAATTCATAAATATGACATGTCAGGCAATTCACAAATATTATGACATCTCAGGCAATACTGAAATGATGTAAGACATTGGGCAATTCATAAATGACATGACATATCAGGCAATGCACAACTGACAAATTGACGGATGACAGATTAAGCCAGACCTTGACTAACTTGAAATGACAGGTTGCCACATGTTGTTATAACAAGTATGGGGCATCAGTGTAACCATTGAAATCCTGACTCAAATCAGATTGGGGTGGCGGGAGGTAAAAGTCATCTGTGTCAAAGGTCATGCTCAAGTTTCTCGTCAATTAACATTTTGAATGAAAAATGTAGACGAGGCCAATCAACATTGCATGCTCCAGGTCAACGGCTGACTATGGCCTGCATCATTTATGCAAAGGAAAGCTGTTGATAATTCTAGACAGGAAAGAGTTAAACTGAATGCAGCAATTTTATTTTATAGATTCCTTGTACAAACATTAACCTTGGCTACACAAGCCAGTGTGCTGCATTGAATTGCACATTATAGTCACTTACATTACATCGGAAATCACATTACTTTTGAGCATTACTGTTGGGCAAGAAAAACACGAGCTTCGGTAAGTCATTTTCTCCCCAGGCCCATGTGCTTTGTGTTGTGTTGATTGACCTATAGCAGAATAAAGGGAGCACAAACAGCCAGGCCAGTTGTCAGGAGCACTGGAAATGGTCAAGCAGAAGAGAAGAAAAACTGTGGCAATTGTATTGCCACTCAGGCATAGTCTGCTTGGCGCACATTGTCCGGGAGAATTATGATGTAAGATTAAAGAAAGTAACATGAAAGAAACAGCAGCCTACTTGAGCTCTGTGACCGTCCACCACACATAGTGCAGAGAGGGGCTTTTTCCGTAATTTAGGTAAAGTTAAATTTCAGATGAGTCCATAAATTGACATCAGGTCACTCTCATTTCATTTTGCTTGATACATCAGTGACACAAAAGCTTTGAAATCAAACACAACCAAAAAAGGCTTTACTCGTGTTTACACTTGCTGATAAAAACATACCCAATCACAGAAATGAAATATGTGTGCGAACAGAACACCTGCTGAAGGCTATGTGGGAGATCAAAGGTCTTCCTAAGCCACTCTTTGATGACTCTTAAGGCTATTGCGTTGTTAATTTACATGCATTTTAAAACAACTTGCAATATAAGGCCACTTGTTTCTGGCAGAAGCAGTGGTCTAAATTAGCAGGTTCCACTGTAGTGACAGACCACTCGATGGTTTATTGCTGTCAACTCATGGTATTTTTTTTCTTGATGTTGGGACATTCTGCATGTACATGTACAACAGAGACATGCTGCACACAACTCAGAATTCATGTTACTGTATTCCAGAACTCAGATCCTATGGTACAGCAGAACTTAGATCTCTAAGTCATTACACAAACTGTCTTAACAATATTTAGTTTAGTTTTGGTAATGGAATATCTTTAGCAATATTTAGATTTTTTTGATAATGAAATATCTTAAACAATATGTAGATTTTATTGGTAATGGAATATGTCAAAAATTTCAATGTAATATTTATTGTATACAATATTATATTACTTTATGTATGTATATATGTGTATGTATGTATGTATGTATGTATATATATATATATATATATATATATATATATATATATATATATATATATATATATATATACATATATCTTTTTCATTCAAAGTCCACAAATGACATGTCAGGCAAATGCACAGATGCTGGCTGAAGTGAGACCACAACTTGTTTAAGGACATGCTTTTTTTTTTGTTTTAATGACATGCTGCCAGACCATGATGGGTTTAATGACATGCTGCCATACCATGACGGGTTTAATGACATGCTGCCAGACCATGATGGGTTAAATGACATGCTGCCATGCCATGACGGGTTTAATGACATGCTGCCAGACCATGACGGGTTTAATGACATGTTGCCAGACCATGATGGGTTTAATGACATGTTGCCAGACCATGACAGGTTTAACTACATGCGGCCAGACCATGATGGGTTTAGTGACATGCTGCCAGACCATGACGGGTTTAATGACATGTTGCCAGACCATGATGGGTTTAGTGACATGCTGCCACAGGTTGTTAGTCACAACAAGCACAGGGTATTATGGCATGCCATTTGAAAATGTTACAAAATGTTCTGAGCCAGTCACACCTTTTCAGCTACTGACTGTGTGGCTAATAGATACCGGGTAGTGCAAACCTAGAGTGTCATCTTGGTATAGATGTTTGTTGGTTTCTGTATATGTGTTTATATGGGTTGTCTCAATTGTATATTTAAACACAAGAAGGAAATGCTACAAAGTGTATATATGTGGGTCACTGGCGCCAAAATATATTGTATAAGTGTGTGAGTGTGAAGAATCTTATTAGTTTATACATCTTTGAATTAATTGTCACAGGGAATACAGAGTTAGATGTGTTTTTGGAGGGGTGGGTGGGGGTGGGCAGTGGAGATGGGAGCAAGGGAGGAGCAAGAGGGGCAAGATTGCAGTGGCAAGTGGTGCAAGGTGATCCTGGTGATGTGAATACATGTATTGTGTATCATCAATACTGTATAATTGATACATATACCATATAAAAACACCTGCTACACAGGGTTAAAATATGTATGTATGGTTACAGTGTATAACATGGTTCTTTGGCCCTATCCAGTAGACATGGCCTGTGGCTGTCAATCACACAAACATGTCACACACTTGTGACAACTAGCTGGCATTATTATTTAATTCAGCTCTACCATCCAGAGGACTGGGAGTCAGTATGGGATTGACATCAAAACAGTTACCTCATCCATCCCCATGTTCATGTTATCCTGCGCTTCTAAAGGTCAAGGTAATGTCTAACATTATCATTCAGTCCCTGTTGAATCACAAAAAACAGAGGTGAAACAGGGACCAACTCACTGTTACTGGTAAACATGAACATTTATGTTTCCCCTGGGGTTGAACGAAACTGGTCTGGCATTTTGGCACATTGTGTATCTACTTTCATCAGCACTTTACGTATTATGTCTGTGTGCCAACACAGACATATTCTTTCTTTCTTTCTTTCTTTTTTTCTTTCTTTCTTTCTTTCTTTCTTTCTTTCTTTCTTTCTTTCTTTCTTTCTTTCTTTCTTTCTTTCTTTCTTTCTTTCCATAACTTGGTCAATTTTCATCTGATTTGGTTCATGTTGGCCTTAAATTGTAGGTACTGTTACACTGTACATTTTTGTAATTTAAATGTGACCTCTAAAGTTCAAAGGTCAAGGTTATTTGGACTTTGAAATTTTCATCCAGCCATAAACTTAATGGAATGTGAAGTACCAAGGGACAAAAGTTGTAGCATTTAATATTTACAACTTATGAAGGCACACTGACAGATTTGCTTTGAAGCAAATCTTTTTTCTAGTCTTTGAATTGCTTGAATTTCAATATGTTTCATCTCATCTTCCATAAGAATGGGTACATGTTGCTCAGTTCGCTTAGCCTAGAGAAAATAGGAAGATCATGCGTATACATGTATACATCACTAATTTTATGGCACTGTCGATTGATCAGGTATACAACACTTTACCATGCCATTTGCCAAACTTTGGTCTGAAAAATTGCCGTAAATGACCCAGAATAAATTTTAGTATAAAACACAAAAAGGGAGAGACAAGACTGGCTGGAGACATGTTCTCTGATGTTATTAACACTTTCCAGTCTGGGCCATTTCATTGGTGTAGCCTGTGTCTGGGGGGTTTGGCTAAATTCCAAATGTAGGACCAGATTTACTCAGTATCTATGATAAAACTAGTTATTATAACTATATATATTAGCATGTTCAGTGGCAATAGTGCTCTCAGAGTCCATAAGTGTCAAAATGAAAATAATAGATGTAACACTTGGTTGTCATGGTAACCAAAATACTGTTTCATATTCTGATATTTTGGGAAAAAAACTCATGTTTAACAATATGAAATGGTTCATCAAGGTCAATGTTGCATTCCTAAACCTTTTGTCAGTGCTAGAATCATTCCAAGTCAGATCACAAATACATTCATCATGTTTATGCCTTTGATTTTTGCAAAATGCATCGTTTGTATCAAATATGATTTGGGACAGTTGCCGTGGCAACCGTGTTGGTCAGCTTATTTGATAAGTTGGCCAATTACTGCAATCTATATGTACATAACCACATGAATTCAGCAAATTCCAATTAAAGCACATTCATGAGCTTATTTAGAAAGTTTGTGAGTGAGAAACTTTTGCCACAGGAAAGCTGCAAATAGACTACAGAATACGTGTCACCAAAATTGTCTCAAGGTCACCTAAGGTTACATGACATGGCTGCCATCTTGGATTTCTGCTCAAGGGTCTTGGAATGCAAGTCCACCTTTTTGAGGATTCCCACTACAATGATGATTTGCGTGAGTCTGTGTATATGTGGACTCTGACTGTAAAGTGTTAAAACAACTAAACCAGATCAGCATTTACTGGTCACTGTTGGCTTTAACCCAACAAATCAGCATTTTTAAGTCTAAAAAATGAACAAATTAGAATTTGGTGAAGAGCATGTAACACATAAAAATGTCACTCAAACACAGGGTGAATTGGTTTTGTACATTGCATGCAGTTCTACAATTTTTAATAATTGAAATGCCAAAGAAGACTGGAAGCCAGGTTCCTGCAGGCCTGTGACTCATACTGTGGCCAGGGTGTTACCATTGTACTGCCTCACCATATAGTTCTCATCAGAGCCTTGTCAGACATGCACCTCCATGACCACCAAAGAATTTCGAAGTAATTTTACATACTACTGCAGGGAGCCTGACTCCACGAACTTTATTCCAAAAGAAGCTACAGCTGGCCAGAGTTGCTGCATGGAAATGAAACTGCGTCTGTCAAGGGCTAGCTCTGCCCACCATTTGGATCAGCCATCAAAATGTTGTCTGCACTATCTCCCTATTTCCGATAGGCTAAGCAAACTGGGTAACATGTATATGGAAGATGAGATAAAGCATATATGAGAATTAAAGATGATAATTTCATAAAATTAAAGATATGATAAATTTCGTAAAATCTAACAGAGGAAATGATCAAACTCTTTCATTAATTCACAGCACTCATGCTCAGTTCAATAGCCATTCGAGACACCATAATAGCAATATAAAACCTTTAAACCTTCTGTTATTTCCAATAGCTATATAGGCCTCTTTTAAAATGCTCTAAAAGTTGAAATGTTCCCTAAAATGTAGTTGCAAATATTTTCCTAAGTTGAACGCCTTTCCTTTTATGTATTTTAAAATGCCTTTTGTGTGAAATGTGGTTTTTCTTCAAAATTTTCATTAATTTCAAAGAAAGCTCAGCTGAAATTTGCAATTGATGACAAAAAACGGAACTTGTGTTATTGACTAATATCCTTAAATATTACAAATCATGAAAAAAGAGGTATTGTTATGATCATCCATTTAGCTGTTTACACAATTTTTGATGATAATGTGCTTAAAAGTGTGATTTAGTGAAGCTCTGGTGAATTGTCAGAAACAGGAGCATATCAGAAAATAGACGAGTCCACCATATATGATAGTTTGTTCCTGGTTACAGAGTTAACATGTTTGAAATTGTCATTACATGTACTTGAGAATATTTTAGTTGAAACTTTTGCAACATTTGTAGCATCCACCTAATGCAGGTGGCCCCATGGTGTAGGTGGTGACAGGATACAGGTGGTGACACGATGCAGGTGTTCTGTACATCCATGGTCCACTGCAGCTCCACACCTGACACTGGAATCCACACGCATTGGATAGATGCCCAAAATATTGTAAAAGTTTCAATAAAAATGATCCCAATTCAGTTATAAAAATTTCTAACACCTGAAAATGTTGTCTGAAATTAGTATAGTAATGTAAAAAAAAAAAAAAAGAAGAAGAAAATGGAAAGTTGTGAAGTGCACTATACCCAGCGTGTAATGTGCTGGCTACATGTGGGAGTGGAGGATGCTCAGACAATGTACAGTCTGCCGGGCATCAGCACACAAACAGGGAAGGCAATCAGCGAGCTGGGCAGGGGTCAGTACAATGTGCTGCTACAGTAATAAGGCGCCTTCATCACATGCTGCAAAACATGTTTTTCACTCCGTCAACTCCTACATGATGTCAGGTGTACATCTGATAATATGAATGCATTTATATTCAAGTATACATGTTTTTATAGTTTACATATTGCTTTACTTTGACAATGATTTGTGTCATTGAAATACAAAAATGATAAGTGCAGCAACACAATGTCATTTTGCAGTAATCAAATCATCCTACACTCAGGGTATTCATCCTACACTCAGGGTATTCATCCTACACTCAGGGTATTCATCCTACACTCAGGGTATTCATCCTACACTCAGGGTATTCATCCTACACGCAGGATATTCGTCCTGTACTTGTGTTCTTCATTTCATATAACTCACACCTTGTCCATATCACTCTACGTTCTAGTTGTCCATATTGTTCTATAGCCAGATTTTCTGTATAATTCTGCTCTCAGGTTGTCCGTGTCATTCTACACTGGTATTGTCCATGTGATCACATTATGTATACTGAGATGATTCTTGTCACTCTACATTTTGATTGTCCATACATGTATGATTATATAGTGTACACTGAGATTATCCATGTCATTCCTAACTCTGATTGTGCATATGATTATATAGTGTACATGAAGTTTATCCATGTCATTCTACACTCTATTTGTCCATATGATTATATAGTGTACACTGAGATTATCCATGTCATTCTTCACTCTGATTGTGCATATGATTATATAGTGTACATGGAGTTTATCCATGTCATTCTACACTGGGGTTGTTTGTATGATTATAGAGTGTACACTGAGATTATCCATGTCATTCTTTACTCTAATTGTCCATATGATTATACATGTATAGTGTACATGGAGTTTATCCATGTCATTCTACACTGATATTATTCATATTACATTGTGTACACTGAGATGATTCTTGTCATTCTACATTCTATTTGTCCATATGATTATATAGTGTACATGGAGTTTATCCATGTCATTCTACACTGGGATTGTTCATATGATTATAGAGTGTACACTGAGATTATCCATGTCATTCTTCACTCTGATTGTCCATATGATTATATAGTGTACACTGAGATTGTCCATGTCATTCTACACTCAGATTGTCCATGCGATTATACAGTGTTTAGACATAATTTTTTTCATAGGCTAAGCAAATTGTGCGAGGAAGAAAGTTGTGTTAAAAGTTTGCTGTATACATATGATTTCAGTCAGTGTTTGGGTGTATAGACATACATTGTAGCGGCAGAGTAGGGCAGCTGTCATGGTGAACAAGGCATAAGTCGGAATATTGTGGACCAACTTTCTATATGCATATGCCCTGGAAGTCAAAGAGGTAGCACGGCATCAGATGACACCATCTGCCGGGCTCTCAAATGAATTCTCTTGACTCAGGATACCACGGTGCCCAGGTATTTATATTGTAGATAATTGACTTAACTGTCTGTAGTGAAATTGAAGTACAAGTGGATACTGTATACAATGAAGTAGACACAGAGTGTCAATAGAGTATGTTAAGCTGTGTGGCCCCAATTGATTCAGCAGCCAGTTGTCAGTTTAGAACATGTCTCCACACTGATCCTGGACCAAAGCCACATGTATCACATTGTTGAACTGGACCTATGTCATGAACTGGATAGTACAGCTTACAAATAATAGAATGATAAAGATTTAATGGGGCAATCAGACTTGTGGTTTGGTAAAATTTCCTTAACCCCTTTTCATCAGATAAAGGCTCAATTAACCCTTTAAGCACTGATTTAACCCTGAGTCAACAGCTTTCCTCAGGGCACTCAATGCACACAAAGTGCCCCGAGGAAAGCTGTTGACTAAGACTGCTTTTTGCTTAAGACTAGGCTTGCTGACCAGTATTTGAATGAAATATGTATCTTCATGAGGAATTTGAATCTTTTAACCATTATAATATGTTGAATGGTAATGAAGAAAATGACTATATCCATGATTAGTACTGTAAGGGTGGATGATGATGATGATGATGATGATGATGATGATGATGATGATGATGATGATGATGATGATGATGATGATGATGATGATGATGATGATGATGATGATGATGATGATGATGATGATGATGATGATGATGGTAAACTATTTCAGCATATTGTCATGTGATGAAATAAATTTGTCTAACCCTTTTTGGTCAGGTAAAGACACTTAATGGAGCTATCAGACTTGTAGTATGTGTGGTATTATACACTGAACCCTTTCTGATCAGATAAATCCCCACTTAGTTAAATGGGCAGATTATGGTGTGATGAAATTTAGTTAAAAGGCCTGCATGTGTACAAACCTCATATTCCCTCGGGGTTAAGGCCTCTTAGCCTAGCTGTTTGGACATTGATTGCACTCAAGCTAATCTTAAGTAGTTGTTAAATAAACTTGGGAGTTCGCACCTTTTCTGGCTACTGTTTGTGGGTGGACCATATACCACACAGGCCATGCAGACTATGGGCAGTAATTGGGTCAGTTACCTGCTGCATACATGTATATGTGCTTGCCTGCGACTGGGAACATAATGAAAGATTTCGTTTTTTTAGAGAAAGACATATCAGATATTTTGATATGGTACTTTAGTAAATATTTGAGGCAGTCATATGGCAGACACATCTGCACAGGTAATCTGCCTTTGTCTTCAGATCAAGACTGAGTGAACATATTGGCATGGGATTGGTGTCCCATCCATAGCAGGTTCCAAGGAAAGTTTTGTTGCCCTGGGGCATGTTGTTCTGATAGGACCCATCCACGTTGTCATTGAAAGGTTTTACATTTATCATGAAATAAAGTTAAAAGAAAGAATGGGGAAAAAGCAGAGAAAGAAATCAAGGCAAGTGACCTTTTACTTTTAGTGTGAGTTATTGCCAGTTTCAGGGCAATGGAAGGGTTAACCTGAGACAAATGTTTTATTGAGGGCAATTATGATTGGAATAATAGAATGGCAGACTTTGTGTCCAAGTTGGCAGTGTTAGTACATGCAGATCTGCAATGTTGTGTAGCCAGAACACCGATGAATGAGCCCTGGGTGTGCTGCAAGGACATCCAGGTGAAACTTCATGTGACTAGTAGTGAAGAAACATCTGTTTTTTTACTGATTGTTAGAAGAAATGCTTCATGAAGCTTACGCAGTACTGATCATGGTTTGCACTTCAATTCCGGTGATTTTGCACTTAAATTCCTGTTGTTAAGGATTGGTCCAGGCGTCTTCTTACCTGTGACAGTGAGGTGTTGTCCCTGTTTGTTAGGATCAACAGGACATAAAGCATCATGCGTGTGAACTCCAGAAGTATCAATTTTCCCAAACCTAAATTTTTTGTTCTGGTTGAGTGAAAAATTGACAACCTTTGACTATTTTACCGTGAAAGGCTGCTAATGAAAATTCAAGTAAATATTTGAGCGAATTTGTGTCAAAATGGATTAATAGATCATCTTCCATTTTAAGCCAAAAAGGCTTTTTACCCTCAAGAAATAAAGGGTGTGAGTATACTTTGTGTCTGTGTGCTACATAACCAGGGCCACTAAAGTGAGCTTGTTTAAAGTGTGAACATAAATCTTTCATATGTTACTCTGTTCCATGGCCAAAAACGATCAGCCTGACAGCTTTATGTTTACATAATTGTGACAGTTCAGGCTGGTATAAAAGATCCCTTAAACATTTGAACAGTAAATGGATGCCTGTTTGCATTGGTATCGTTAATTTGATGCGGCTTTTAATGGACCTCTGTGATGGGCATGTTGGATATTGCCTGATGGATGAGCACAAAGACTGAAGCACTTGGATGGATGCAGTCTCCGTACTGTGTAACATCCCTGTACACATCGCTGCTTGGTAAAGGTCATGTACTATTGATAAACACTGCAAACACCAAGTTGTCAAAAAATGGCCAAGTAGAATGTTTTGTGTACATATTGATGACCATGTACTTACATGCAACATGATGTGAAGGCGTATGTTTTGTGTACCTTTGTCTGCAGTTGTACTTGTAAGTGCTGGATCATGCCAGGGAGCTGTAAAACTTTTCAGATGAAAGGTAGCAAGTTCGAGAGAGACAGTATGATGCATTTATATTGGCCTGGAAGAAGACTCATCAGATGCTGCATAACAGTGGTCTCAAAGCGAGACCAAAGGTTACACTGAACATACTCATTAAAAATCAGAGAATCCAAGCTAGGCCACCCTTTCGTTATTTTGTTTCAAGTAACAAACTTTTCTGAAGCTTGTTAGGTAGTTAGGAGTTCGTTTTGTTTTGTTTTATAAGTTTCCACCCAGCCATTAGGACTCCTTGCACTTTTTCCCCCTGCGGTTTCCCTGACTTTTAACTGGAGAAATTATGCATCCAGTGGTACCTGTTGTTTAAGACCACCCCTATTGCCACAGAAGAGTGGTCACATGTGGCAGGTGGTCTTAAATGGAAGGCAAGTTAAGAAAGAAATGAGAACCCACGAGGATCTTATGTGTACAAAGGGGGTCTTCAACCCTAATGTGAGATCTCGCTGTAGAGGTGATCTTGAGAGCAGATGCCACTGGACTTCTGGTGTATCTGAGTCAGCTCATCAGCACACATAGTGCTCCAAGGATGGGTTTCAGGACAAGATCTTAAAGGTTTTTACCAGGTGGATAGAAGGATCACTGATTTTTCAGACCTACACTGACTTTGGTTATAGACTTTAATACTCCCCTGCCAGTGATTGTGTAGATTCTATGACTGACGTCGGATATCATGACTGAAGTGTGTAGCACTGAGGTTATGTTATTCAATGGAGGTCATAGAATCCACACCATCACTGGATGGGGAGTATTAAAGTGAATTCTATTTTGGCAAGGCTTAATTGAACTTGAATAATTTCCCCCAATGCAGCACTTTTCGCATAGTAGGCCTACACAGGTCTACCAGCCACCCAGCTATCTCCGAGTAAAGTGGCACTTCATTGCAATCACTACGCGTAGTGCCAAATTACAGCTCAGAATTTAAGTGTTTGTACGTTATTGCAAGCAAAGAGTTCCATTGATTCTACCAACTTTAGAGTATCACACAAACACTGTTGGACTATCCACACTGTGTTCAACTTTAGCATCACATTTGAAATCAATTAGAAATGTCAAAAAGTGGAAACAGTAGGTCAACTGTTTCAAATGGTAGTTTGCAATTCTGTCAACAGATGGCACTGCATGTATGTAAACAAAGTGTTGCCGCCTACCTCAAAAAATTTGGACACCCCAAACTGTTTGCTTGAAATTTCAAGCATCAAAACACAAAATTAAATTTTCTTTTGGACAGATAATTGTTATTCACCCTCAGAAAACAAAAAAAAAGGTCATTATAAATTGCTTGATGGAGCCTTGGTTAGTACTAAAACTGACACTGGTCAAAGATTAAAATGCAGCCATCTGATTGGCTGTTGCCCACTACCCATGTTAGAATGACATGTTATAGTGTTTAACAGTGTTTTTTATATATATCATGACGAAAACTGTGCAGCAAGTGTATCTTGACATAAACATGATTGATTTTAATCGTTTAGTAGTCAGGTACGTTGATAGATGCATGATAAGCAGGGTGCACATGGGTAAGATTCTATATGGTTCTTTTCATTGTGATACACAAAGAGACATGAGAAGTCAACCAAAGTTGAATTAGATTGATGTATCTTATGGAACAATCTAAAGTTTGGTCTATTTGATTAAATATAACTTCATAATGAAAGAATTCTGTGAGGTGTGTGATGGCTGTCTCAAAACAACTTTGTCCTGGACTGAATGCAATGTAATACTTGTTTATTTTCTGTCAACAAACTGACACTAAACAAATATTTGTATAGAGGTCATTGTGGTTGAGTGACAGAATGAATTATCCTTCACTGGATTTTTTTCCCTGTTTGAATTGTAAATGTCTTTTTTTTTGTGTTGTTACAAAGTATACCTGTTTTCTTTGAGTGTGAATGAAAAAATAATAATAACATGTCCAGATTGAATCTGTATTTTGAGACTTGACTGGAAACTCTGCAGTATGTGACTCCCAAACAAAAAAGAATTGTTCTTTGGGCATAAACATTTTTACATCACTTGTAGATCACAGATATAGAGAATCCAGTATGGGTGGCCCATTGAGGATAATGTTGGGATTATGAGTTGTTGGATTTTCATGTTTTCACAGGGCTGTGCTGAGCGAAAACATGAAAATCCAACAAGGAGTGATCCCAACATTATCCCTAATCGACCACCCATACTAGATTTTCTTTCTCTTATGTCTAAAAAGGGCAAATACACACCAAATTGAAGTTCTATCGGAGAAATAAGTTTGAAAATTATGCCATTTGGAAAGTGGGAGGATTCAGTATCTTATATGCACCATGGCCTCTCATTGGTTTGTCTACTACTTGAAAACAATAAGTGACAAATCAAATAAAAGATTACAATTAAAACCTAGTCCTTCACACCCGTTCAGGGTAAGCTTCAGACATAGGATATATATATATATATATATATATATATATATATATATATATATATATATATATATATATATATATATATATATATATTATATGTATTTATATCATCTCTTATTCAGACAGCTATAGGGGTCTGTAGGGTTCAAGGGCCTAAGTTTTTAATCCTGAGAAGAAGAAAAAGGATAAAAAATCGAACTCACATAAAGATGGAGGAGCCATTGATCATGCCTCAAATGTTACAACATTGTGTGTGCTCAACCTTCCAAGCACTTAGGACAATACAGTACCATGTGCTCATCAACAGGTCCATACGAGAGATGGGACATGTTGTCAAAACAATAGGTGCATTACATATTCATAGGTTACAGGTATGTCTTGCCGTAATGCATTAGTCACTACATGTATATATCCATATTTCTCTTGAAGCTTATGCATCATGTCTTGAATATCAACCTATACCTGTCTGTAGTTGGGAGACCAATTCAAGCAGACTATGGCAACACCATAAATAATGAGCTTGGTGACATAATCAATGATGATAGGTTGTCACGGTGGTTGCTTTGTATATGTATGTATTTCACTTCGTGTTGAAATTATTTCTTCCCATGAGTGTTACATTGGCAGCCTGGGCCAACTGTTGCATAAAGCCTAGCTATGACCTGGTGTGAACATCAGGCATAGTCCTATCAGTATCAGTATGTTTTCAGTGCTTTCAATTACTGTACGCTCCCCAAGATATTATATACTACCAATAGACTGGGCAACACACTGTGTGCTCAATTACTGTATGCTCCCCAAGATACATGCGCCAACAATGTGCTGGGTAACACACTGTGTGCTCAATTACTGTATGCTTTGCAAGATACATGCACCACCAATGTGCTGGGTAACACACTGTGTGCTCAATTACTGCATGCTCCCGAAGATACATGCACCAACAATGTGCTGGGCAACACAATGTGTGCTGAATTACTGTATGCTCCCCAAGAGACAGGCACCAACTGTGTGCTGAGCAACACATAGTGTGTTCAGTTTTTTCCCCAATAAGATCTGTGATATACTTAAGATTTCTTCCATGGATATTATGAAAACTGGAAATAGATCTGGCTTTTTATGGCAAATATAGTCAGAAACCCAAGACAAAGTATCTTCGTGTGTGGCTGAGTAAGTTTATATATGTTCACATAGTTGGTAGCAGATGCACTGGTCTTACTGCATGGTTATAATTTCTGCCTGAGTTCATATGAGTGGATGTATTTGGTGGGAAATTACCTTCGTCAGCATGTTTTGTCAAAAGAAAGAGGATATAAGAACTGGTCTGCTGCATCTAGGTGTAGTTTCAAATGTATACCTGCACAAAAGCATCAATATTGAGGAAATGTTGGTGAAGTATGCAAGGATTGACAGTGATGAAATGTGGTGTATGTGTTTGTGGTCATGCCTGAAGCAATAATGATCCATATTTAACCCTGTGCTGGTTGCAAGAAAAGTGAGATCAACAACTTTCCTTAACCCGGAGTGGGCATCATGCAGCCAGCCAGTAGTAGTATGCCTAGCCTATGAGGGGCAGGCCTGTTGACCCGGCCTGGGGTACACCAGGATATAACCCTGGTCTTCAATTCTCACCACAAATCATTTTATTAATGAAAAATGTCTGTAAAAACCTTGATGCATATGGAAATTTACATGCAGAAAGCTGTGCATGATCTGATTTGGAACTAAAGGGTTACAGTGTCACCTTAAAGATGTGATTCTCTGGCCATCCTAGTGGTCTCTCAACAGGGCCCCAATAACATAAACAATGCATCACCAGCAACCTGATCTATTTAGTCCCTGGTGCACCTGGTCTCCCGTGAGGGGTAATCAACTACAGTTACCTGTACTTTGTGTGTGGACAAACAGGAGATGCTTGCACTGACTGTGGGCGCTTCAAGGTGTCACTTTTCGGGAGTTGCCAGATGTGCTCAGTCATAGCATGTAAGCTATAGAGGGCTCACAACAGCTCAGTTAACCCACTGCTTCTCAAACCTGTCAAATGTGGACCACTTTAACATTGTTGGCTGATGTCGGCAGTGAAAAACAGTTTGACAGAAAACTGTACATGAAACCTATCAAAATAACATGCCTCAAGGCAACAGCTTTCCTTGACATGGGATGCACTTAACATGCCACCCATGTCAAGGAAAGCTGTTGACTCAGTTGTAAAGTTGGTCTTAATTCAAGGGGGAATGGGTTATGAATACCTCAGCTTTCAACAAGTCGACAATCACGATTATAATGGGGAAATTTGGCACATGTAGCATAGAACAGGAGTCCATAAGTGAATTCATTGTAAGACAATAAGAAACTGGTCTGGAATGATGGAGCTCAGCTTGATCCAAGCAGCCATTCAGCTGATCTGGGCAAACTTATGCCATCATTGAACTACTGTATTATTTATGTACATTAAGTGCATCGGTCCTAAGTGCCCACATAACAGCAGTGCTGTCAGGACTCAAGGTCTGCTGTGCAGGCAAGCCAAAGTGTTTATAGCATTGAACTGTGTGTGACCTGCGATATAGCATTAACCCCTCTAAATCGAGTGCCCGGATTTTACCGATCACCCTTGGTTCTCTTGATTGTCAAGTCGTCTCCTCCCGTGTGCAAAATATTTTCCCTTTTGTTAAAAGATGTGCATGCCAAACTGTTGCTCACCTGTTTTGTACTGCATATCAGCCTGTTGTTGACCTGTTTTCAGTACATATCAATCCATTATTTATCCATTTTCTACTGCTTATCAATCTATTGTTGAACTGTTTCCTGCTGCATATCAGTCTATTGTTGACCTGTTTTCCAATACATATCAATCTGTTGTTGAACTGTTTTCTCATGCATATCAATCTATTTACCTGTTTTCTGCTGCATATCAGTCTATTGTTGACCTTTTTCCTTATGCATATCATGCTGCTGTTTACTTGTTTTCTACTATGGAATGTCATTTAATATATGTTAGAGTGGGAAGTTTTTGGCAGGAGAGATGATGGTCATATTGATGGCACCACGGTGGAGTGTATGTCGATACAGTACCAAACCACTATTCGGAGACTACCTTCAAGGCAGTTATCAAAGTGAGCCATTCACAGTAAAGCCTCTCATAGATGTAAGACTGGCACAATTTAATAGACAGGTCAGCTGGCCAGTTGTCTTAGTTTTACATATAATGTTACAGGGTTCACCTGCTGAACAAACCATTACTGGGCTGCTCATGTAGTAATTTCGCATATAAGTCCTCCAGGCAGGTGCCATGGGGGCAGTGGTCCCTGTCTCACTGAGGCCTTCTTGACCAGAGGCCACTCCCACTACAAAAACCACTTCTCCAGTCAGCAATCATCATGGCTTTCTTTCTTTCTTTCTTTCTTTCTTTCTTTCTTTCTTTCTTTCTTTCTTTCTTTCTGTCTGTCTGTCTGTCTGTCTGTCTGTCTGTCTGTCTGTCTGTCTGTCTGTCTGTCTTTCTTTCTTTCTTTCTTTCTTTCTTTCTTTCTTTCTTTGCCTACCTAAATCTTATCCAGTTGTTTTCTTCTGAAGCGGTACTATAAACAACTCAAAATGTGGCATGGGTTGGGTCCTGGAGGTGAAATCTGCACCTCTTTAAATAGACAAGATGTTTATTATATGTATTCAAGATTGTTATGAAGGAGGGATGTACATGCTACACAACTTAATTAAAGCAAATTTTGCCTAAATTTCATGGGTAAACCACCCACATGGCCCACAGGAGCGCAACTTGGCTGACGGGAGCTCATTTTTCTTCATTTCTTTAGTGACTTGTAGGACTGCCATGACTTCATAAAAACCTCCAAGCAGCCTGTTAACTTTTGTTGTCAATCCTTAAATGATCACAGTGTAAATGTGTGATTCATATATTACATTTGTGAAGCAGAAAGATAAAAACTTTGAATAAACTTGTGAACAATTTTTTGGCTCTCTAGGGCCTGTATTTTTCCCGTTTAAAAAAACTAGAAATTCTGTTTCACCAGCCAGAAATTTCCAAATTCCATTTCAGTAGTTCTCTTTGCATGTAAAACACATTAAGGCAAAACAACAAATTCTGTTTTAGAGGTGACAAGAATTCATTATTCCGTTCTGTTTCCATTAAAAACGGAAAATACAGGCCCTAGCTCTCGTGTTTGATTGTTTACATCATCTAGTGGCCATTTTTAACAGAAGCAGATTTCCAAAGAATGAGCAGACAAAAGTCAAAATATTCATGTTTCAGCATGTAACAAAGGAGGGAAAATATAAATGTACAGAATGAACTTAATTTCTTAATTGATGTATGTGTCAATGCATGGTAAAATATACATGTGTGTTGTGCATAATACCCTCACTAGGTGCACAGTCCTGCCACCTGTGTGCCAGTATTACCGTCTGATACACATAGCCCTGACAAACACATATTGGCCCCTTGCAGACACCAGCCCAGGGCCAATGGCCCAGTCTGGTATTTTGATGACGTTATCATAGTGTCCTGAAATGAAAACACAATTCTCTGCCACTGAGGCACATGCATTTTGCTTTAATTTTCCTAGCACCATGCAGTACTTAGGGATAATGCCATCAGTTTAGTATTATTGGCATTACACGCTCAATCGCAAAGGTGAACAATCACAGACACTGCAAGGTTGTTATATGTGTAATCGTTTTTCCACCTTATTCCCTTCCTATCACTCATAATTCATTTGCCTGCATGGAACAGTACACATCAGTTACTGTGAATAGGCATGAATGGATTACCAAATATTAGTGGGGTACTAATTTATCACTTGGTGAAATCCAAAGAAGCCTCAGACACAGTAATTGAACACCTGCAGACAGAATCCAGTGGACAATTACGGGCTTTCCAGGAATAGAAGAATGGTCATATGCTGTTTATGAACAAGTGATTTGTCAGTGGATATTGATTACAGGGAAGTTCCTCCTTCATCTTTCATGTGTTTTGCCACTGTGTGAGCAAGGCTTGCTGTAGTTTAACTCTTTGACAGCTTATCATCTATAGGCAAACTTGTGCTCACCTGTGATCTCATGTTTCCAGATACATAAACACACCTTTCATAGAAACACAGTTTGTTGTCATTTAACTCTTTTACAGCTGATCACAGCAAACTTGTGCTCACTTGAATTATCATGTTTCTAGATAATTATTACTCACAAACAGACCTTTTGTTTAATGTGGTCCAGGAAAAAATGGATGAGGTCAACGGTTTGCCTCAGTACACTTGAACACATTGTGCCTTACCCCTTTCCCCCTTAAACCGGCCAAAACCAGCTGGTGGTCAAATGTCATCTGCTGCAGTGTTTCCAACCAATTTCTACAACAATGAAAAACAGTTTGACTGAGAATTAGACATAAGACCTAATAAGATCACATGCCCTAGGTCAATAGCTCTCCTTGGCATGCATTGGGCACTTAGTGCCCAACTCATGCGAAGGAAATCTGTTGACTCATGGTTAACCCAAGGGGGAAAGGGTTAAGCATGGCAAGGACAGCTGTTGACTTTGTACTCTTTCCACTTGGCAATGAAAGGCTGAGAGGTACATCTAGTGCTGTGGACATACCAACCCTTTCCTAGTGAGGGATGTTCATGTGACAAGTGACTGTTTTCAAAAGCTGTCTGTCACATTACTTGTCCAGTCTCCCCCATCCCTACCTGTCAAGTGTGTCCCATCTGGCATGACTCCCTACCTGTCAAACCTCCCCCATCTGACATGACTCTCTGCCTGTCAAGTGTCTCCCATCTGACATGACTCTTCCTGTCAACTCTCTCCCATCTGACATGACTCTGCCTGTCAAGTCTCTCCCATCAGACATGATTCTCCCTATGTCAAGTCTCTCCAATCAGGCATGAATCTCCACCTATCAAGTGTGCCCCATCTGACATGACTCTGCCGTTCGTCAAGTTTCTCTGATGTGGCATGACAGTCTCCACCAGTGAAGTAGCCCTCCTGACCCCCCACCCCCATCTGACATGATCGACTCTCCATCTCTTTGGTCTTCTCTTTGGACTTTCTCTAGAAATTTTAGCCTGTTTTGTTCTTTCATCAATGAAGATCTTTCACCTCTTGAATATTTCTTCAATGCAGATTTTCTGTATGGCAGCAAATATTTCACAGTTTCTTGTCAGAGGAGCACAGTATCTCTATTGATCGAACTTTTTACTTTTCAGTCATTATAATACTGACAGGATCACCAGCACTCCTTGACACTTGCTGGCCACTGCCAAACTCAGGCCAGGGAACAAGGGGCAATTCTCAACCATCTAGAAATCCCCGGCAATTTTCACAAGACACATTTTCCAGGAACAAGACTACAGTCAATGACAAGGGGGCATCTGGCAGGGTGAATGATTTTGAGATGGAGAGGGGCACCATTACAGCTTGGGGACCCTGCCAATATAGAGGGGTTTATGACAGCTGAGAGACTGTTAACGGGGGGTTTATTAACGTGACAGCTGAGAAACCATGTCAACAGGGGGTTTATTAACATGACAGCTGAGAAACCCTGTCAACAAAGGGTTTATTAACATGACAGCGGAGAGACCCTGTTAACAGGGGGTTTATTAACATGATGGCGGAGAGACCCTGTCAAGAGGGTCATGTTTACTGACATGACAGTTAAGAGACCCTGTCAAGAGGAGGTTTATTAACATGACAGCTGAGAGACCCTGTCAACAGGGGGTTTAGTAACATGACAACTTAGAGACCCTGTCAACAGGGGGTTTTCTAACATGACAGCTTAGAGACCGTGTCAACAGGGGGTTTATTAACATAATAGCTGAGAGACCCTCTCAACAGGGGGCTTGTCACTGTCATCAAAAGAAGATCAAAACTCAGAAGTGGGTAAGGTATATTTATATGCACTTGGTAGACATCATTTTCATTCAGACATTTGCTGAAGCCACTGTTTGCTGGTAACAGTTGCAGGTGTATGGTGTTCCATGGAAGCCAATTGATGACTATCAGGTTGCAGGACAAATGAGTTCCCAGCAGCTAAAGCTTGCTGTGTAATTATCTAAGGTGTTAATGACGTGAGGTTGCAACACTGTGTTATGTGATTGATACGCTGAGAGCCCTTATAACTCTAACCCTTGAGGTCCCTCCCCCGTTTAACTGTAACCCTCTACTTACTGGTCAGAGTGGGCCGAAGTGGACTGGTGTTATTGGCACAGGTTGCCCACCATGTCAAGGTCAAATGTTGACCTTAGGCTTTTCGCACAGCGCGTCTCATGTACATGTCTCTTGCAAAATAGATTCCACAAGCAAGGCTTTGAAGCAGACAGCATTTGAAATCTGGGCACTTCGGGTTGCTGTGGGGAAGAGAGGGTTGACATAGCAACCACATTGTACAGCAACCTCACCTGACTTCACTGAAGGTCTTTCTTCATGTACTGTTATTGATGGTGCTGATGCTTCAAACCTGTGAAAGTAGAAATATGGTAAAACACTGTTTTAAGATAGATTTTTACAGGAATAGGGTCAAGAGGTGTACGTTAAAAGTTTCATTGAAATATTTAACTGAAATGTTAAATGCAAACATTTGTATACTTGAGTATATGTTGAATTCTGCATGATGTGATCATGAGGAATGGGTTGAGACAGGGCGAGTTTGAGACAGTTCACTGTGAGCCTTTAATTGAGACAGCATAAGTTGAGACAGTTCACTAAGAGCCTTTGAGAGGGCACTAGTTTGAGACCGTTCACTGTGAGCCTTTAATTGAGACAGCACTAGTTTGAGACAGTTCCCTGTGAGCCCTTAATTGAGACAGCACTAGTTTGAGACAGTTCACTGTGAGCCTTTAATTGAGACAGCACTAGTTTGAGACTGTTCACTGTGAGCCTTTAAGCAAGACAGCACTAGTTTAAGACTGTTCACTGTGAGCCTTTAAGCGAGACAGCACTAGTTTGAGACTTCACTGTGAGCCTTTAAGCGAGACAGCACTAGTTTAAGACTGTTCACTGTGAGCCTTTAAGCCAGACAGCACTAGTTTAAGACTGTTCACTGTGAGCCTTTAAGCGAGACAGCACTAGTTTGAGACTTCACTGTGAGCCTTTAAGCGAGACATCACTAGTTTGAGACCGTTCACTGTGAGCCTTTAACTCTTTCAGTGCCAAGCATGGCTAAAGTCGATCCACTTAAGAATGAGTGTCTGGTTCGGTGCTATTTTGAGGGTGCTTGTAAAGGTTCCATCACAAAACAATCAATATGTATAAAAACTACCACAAACTATACATTTATGGAAAGCTGGCAAACTATACTGATCTGTTTTCTTCCACTGCCCTGTGTGTTTATACAGCAATTGCACCAGGTGTTGTCCTTTTTCTTCAAAGAACCTTGAAGAAACTTGGATTCAATTTTTTTTTCTGATGTAAAGGCAATAAATTTGACAAACTCTTGGTAACAATGTAAACTTAAAAAGCGTGTCTCAGATTTTCAATGACAAGTGTAGTTTGGTCAGGAGAATGAGTCAAAGTCTGTTCCCTGTGATGTATTGAGCGAGTGTCATTCATGCAACTCCAAACATGAATAGCTTTGTGACAAAACATAAATCACACAAAATGAGACACGCTTTTTCAGTTTACAGTGTTATGAACAGTTTGCCACAAAGTTAATGTCTTTACATCAAAAAACAAAAATGTTGAATCCAAGTTTCTTCAAGGTTCTTTGAAAAAATGGACGGCACTTGGCACAATTGCTGTATAACTATAAACATAGGACAACAAACACATAGGACAGTGGAGAAAACAAATCAGTAGTTTGTTAGCTTTCCGACAATGTATATCTTGTGGCAGTTTTTATACATGTCGATTGTTTTGTCATAGAATCACTATGAGCACCGTTAAAATAGTACCGAAACAGACACTCATTCTGAACTCATTCCATACCTGTCCCTGATTTTTCCATATATTTTACCTAGATTTAAGATGACAAGTGCATATCTAAATCTAATAAGAACAAATTTATAGGTTAATTTAGCTCTTATATCGCTGTTTGTGGAAAATTCACCACCATCATACAATGTAACCTATATTTTTCCTGGTGGATACCTGTAGGAGAAAAATCCACTCACAACATACTCACTTGTATATTGTTGCAGATGGTAGGTGGGGTCTGTCAGGAATGCATTGTACATATCTGTCTTTACATCATCATGGTTCTTATTTTAGATTTTGACAGGTGTTTTAATTAAGATTTGTTATTTTGGACACAAATTCTTATCAAATCAGTGTTATAATAATTTGTATTAAATTCTGTTGCAATACTTTTTTATGAGAGTTTGTTGTACGGCAGTTTTTGGGCCATTCAGGAAATAAAACTGAAAAGCATCCCAAGGCAACCAACATGTGTGTGCGTGTGCAGAATTATGCTGAAATTGAATACATTGTATGTCGGAAATGTACAAGAGATGGAAGTGACCATGTCAGAATACTGTAAATCAAAACAGACAAGGGAATTCCAAAAATTCTGCATGTTCAGAGTGATGATAAGCATTGCTTCATATTGCAGTATCTCTGCACAGGGGGCCAATCAATGATGCAAGACTGGTTAAATAATGGACACTGGGCCAAACTGGCAGGTGGCTGTGACCTGGCTGTTATTACAGACTGAATAGTTTGGCAGTGCGCTGAAGTCCACATAACCCACAAATACATCTGAACACATGTATATATATATCAGTAAAAAACCTGTACACACATTCTGTTTGACATGACATGTAATTTTGGTAAATACAAGTTCATAGATCAGTATGACAAACAACAATTACTGTCAAGTGCACAGAACTTAATAGATCCACTTTTGACTGATGAGGACAAAGTACACCAGTACAGTTTGTGACTTTCATGTAGAAATCTGTAGTTATTTCATTCGTTTTTCATGCAAGACTATCAAAAGCATATATTTTCTGAAAGGAAACTTTTGTCTCAATTTAAATTTACTGTTGAATTTTAGATTTAACTGTTTCAATTATTTCAATTTAACTCTAATTAAAATGTGCAAAATTTACATAAAGTAAAAATAGCATGTTAAAAGTTAACATACAAGTTAGCTTGTAACACCAAATTAAAGCTAGCACCTGTGTCTAAAATACTGTACCTCAGGTTTTTTTAAAAAGGGCTGAGGTAAGTTTTTGTAGATCATTGAATTTTTATTGAAATTGGAAAAAAAATGAATAAGATTTAAAAAGTTTTAAAATTTGAACAAGACCGTTTATGAAAAATTTAGAACCTTATTAAAATTTAATGACTGAACAGTTACAAAAGATCTGCTGCTGGTTTTACATCTATCAAGATGTCTTCTTTCATGAAATATATAGTTTTTATGGGTTCAAATGAAAATTGTAGAATATACAATATAATATTTAACAAAAACTAGCATTTTCTTATTTTATTGTTGTAAAGTGAGCTAACCCCTTAATTGAATTAGAATGTGAAATTTATAGGATAACAGATCTTGTCCAATGCTGATATATTATGTAATGTCAGTGACCTTGACGTATTTTTTCTAGATTACTAGGCCTGTATAGTTGAAAGAGGTGATTTTGTAATAGCACGGAGTAGCTTGGACATTAAAGGCAGAGATTTTTTTGATGATGGTCATCAGATTATATGTCAGCCAAGCATTAGGCCCATGGGCCTCTTGTTAGCATTGCAGGTTGCTGTTTCTGTGAGGATGTTTGGAAGGTTATATAATTTTGACCTGACACAGTTTTATTTTGAGGATTTAAAAAATGGTCTTAAAAGATGGTTGGTCTCACATGACAGGTGGATTAACATGGAAAGTAAAGGGCATGGAAATCAGTAAAACTGACTCTCATGACAGGAGTCTCGTGATCAGGGTCTCTCATGACAGGGAGCAGTTTCATGACAGGGGTCTCTTGTGACAGGGAGGAGTTTCATGACAGGTCTCTCCTGACAGGGAGGGCGTTTCATGATGGAACTCATGACATGGAGGGAGTTTCAAGATGGGTCTCTCATGACAGGGAGGGTCTAGCTTGATGACAAGTCTCTCATGACAAGGAGTTTCATGATGTTTCTCTCATGACAGGGAGGGAGTTTCATGACAGGTCTCCAGGGAAAGATCTAGGCCTTGAAAATTTGTAGCCAAATCAGGAAATAAAGCAGTAATGATTGCAGAATTCGACCTATTTACTATATAATTCATGTTAAAATAAATTAGCCATTTGAAAATGTCTTCAACCAAATGAACGAAATATTAGCATTTGGCTAATGGCACCAGCTGCCCCTGGGTCTGGGGACAGGGAGGGAGTTTCATAATGGGTCCGTCACGACAAAGACTACTGTACCAGCATGCTCATATTTCCGAACACAAACGGAAAGCCATTGACCGGAACAGAAGCTGGCACTGAAGGGGTTAATGAACTGAAAAATAGTAAAGAAAATAGACAATGTTTGATGAGTTTTGAGATGAGAAATGTTGAAAAAGTCAGTGATCTGTGCAGGTTTTGAAGAGGGAAAGACAACTTTTTTTCTGAAAAGACACTTGTAAAAAACATTGAATAGTGAATGAAATGAGCACGTACATGTAGTGAAATGCAAAAGAAGCAATGGCCACTGAGCATTGTGGTCTGTAAAGCTAGGTGCCCTATCATTGGAGTGGTCTCTTAAGACAGGTTCCACTGCCTTCCTTTATATGATCAGTATATCACACAGTGGTGTATTGTGGGTCTCAGTCAGTCTCTGGTCAGTCCAGGTCTCCTAAGTTGAACCTTTGTCAGTCCACAAACGTCATTTTCAAAATGTTACATGTATTGATCAACTTTTATATCCACGACTACCAAAAAGGAGGAAATATTTCATTGCCGTGAGAGTGGTGAAGTTTGTAAAGGAGACCTCAAAAGTCAGCCCCCCCCCCCCCAAGTCATGTAGGTATATTGAAAAAAAAAAAAAAAGAGAGAGAGAGAGAGAACATTGACCCCTCTTTTGGGCCAGACTGGGCCAAGTGTCACACCATTCTGTGCAGCTACATAATTTAGGAGTAACACAGGAGGATTATGGGTCACAACTGTTAATCCTTTCAGACTCTCTTGATTGTAAAAATAGGGCAATATTTTATGGCAAAATCTGCCAGTGACTATGCCAGCACCAGGTGTCTGAGGGGTCAATTAAATTTGACTTCACTTGTAGCTTAATGGGCTGAAGTTTTCACTGACTGTGTGGGATATGTTAACATTGTTACTGCAAGATTACCAGCTGATGACCTCCTTTTGCCCACAGTCACCAGGTTAACCACTTGCTACTTCAAACTTGTTTTCATAGCTTTCCCCATAACTTGATTTTTTGTTTTTTTTTGTTTCTCCATCTGTCCATCTTTCTCTTGTTCCATCCATACCCCGTTGTGAACATAATGCCATGAGACCTCCTGGCCACTGAGACCCCTGACCCCCCCCCTCCCCATTAAAAACACTCGAATTTAGCATAGATATTTGATAATCGTACAATGATCTGTTTTCTGCCCAAGTGGTCTCTCCGAGTCTTTGCAACCAAAACTTGCAGTATTTCATTTGGACGTGGGCATATGACACTGTCTACAACTGTAATGCACAGAAATTAAGCCATACATCACCACATGTACACCTGACGTAGGCTTTCCATAGACAGTGTTTATATATCTGAATCAGGTTCCCAAATAATTTTTCAAGTTCCATGTTTTTTTTCCAAAGCTTGATACAACATGCTATACTTGACATCAAAGGTATGAAGGCAACAGGGAAAGTAGGTCATAAGTCAGGCAACATTCCGTATTTGACACGAAGTTTATCAACATAATAGAAAAAACAGGTCACAAGGAGGCAATATTCTACATGGTAAGTGCCACAAGATAACAGGAAAAGTACGTCATCAGTTAGACAACATACTATATTTCATAGTAACTATATCGAGATAACAGGAGAAGTAGGTCACGAGCTAGATAGTAATACATAAAGATAACAGGAAAAGTAGGTCATGAGTAAGACAACATTCTATATTTGATCGTAAATACATCAAGATAACAGGAAAAGTAGGTCATGAGTTAGAAAATATTCTATATGTGATTGTAAATACATCAAGATATAACAGGAAAAGAAGGTCTTGAGTTAGACTGAGTTAGACAACATTCTATATTTGATAGTCAGTATATAAAGATACAGGGTCCTCCTCTTGTAAGCCACCCCCCCCCCCCCAGCGTGATGAGAGGCCACTCAGCTGTGCATCAGGTATGGTATTTGGTATTTTAATCGTATTTTTCTTCTGCAAGCAATGTCACCCCTCTCATAAGGCCATAGTACTGGTGCACTTGGCATGCATGGCCTAACAAGAGGGTGATCAGTGTGACTGGAGAGTGCATCATGAGTTTGACAATGTTCCATATTTGAGAGTAAGTACATCAAAATAATAGAAAAAGTAGGTTATGAATTTGTTACTTCCATTCTTGAGTTAAATTAAGTGTGGAGACCCAATCCAGGTCTGATTCATGGACTCTTAAAAGTGTAAGAGTGGGCAGCAAAGTAAGACAGAAAGTAGCCAGGTCACCATCTGAAAAAAAGGTCAATTAAGGGACAGAGTGTCCACAGAGAAGATACCCCAGACCTGAAGCTTTGTTGACAGAACTAAGTTTTATTCAAAATCAGATGAAAAGTGAGTTATGCAGGAGTGAAACTCTGTGATACACTGAGTAGCTTTATCACCCAATTGTAGAAAGAAACATGACACATCCCTAATCATGATAACTTTGCCCATTGGGACAGAGTAAATTGGAGCTTTCCTTGGTACACTCAATTAATGTACCAACAGAGGTCACACTGTGACCGGAGTGCACAAAGAGAGGTCACATTTTGCTTAGAATGTACGTACCAAGAGAGGTCACATTTACCCAGAGTGCACCAGGGGAGAGCACATTTTACCCAGAGTGAACCAAGGGAAGCTTTTGACTGATTGCCGATATGTATATCATCCTTGATGCCAACAGAAACGGAAGACATATCACTGGACCAGTTTTAGTCATTTTAAAATGGGAAAAAGTTGCATACCAATACATGTGAATTAAGACACTCACTGTTAATAACGCAATGTATGTGTAACTTTATCATGTTTATAGATTGTATCTTGCAGTTGGAATAGATTATTTTCAATATCCAGATGTCTCCTTTTACTTTTGATCATTAAATTTGTTTCTCATGTTCATTTCATGGGTCAGCAAGGATTAAATACAGAACGAGAAACCTTTTGAACCTGATGATTAACCCGTTGAGTGCCAGTCACGGCTTAAGCTGTGCTGATGAAGCTGGATTACTGTAATGATTCCAGATTCATATTTCTCATTAAAAGACCTTTCATTCAAGTACCAGCATGCCTATGTTCCCAGTGAAAAATTTGGTCCAGGTCAACAGCTTTCCTTGGGGCACTTTCCAACGCGCGGAAAGTGCCCCAAGGAAAGCTGTTGACTCAGTCTCTAAATTGGCTCTGTAAGAGTTAAAATATCTGCTGCGTAATACCAACATAATGTATAAAACCACAACATGGCCAGTCCCCAGAATTGTTGGTTTGTAATTAATCTTGTTAGAAATATGATTATAACAGGGCAATCTACCCCAGCTTTGATATCTATCCTACCTACAATCTGTAATAACACCAGGCAGGTGTCAGTAATATGATTTATGTGGTGTATGTATACTAACTCAATGGGTGCACTGGTTTAACCCTTCAAATTTTAACCCTCTCAAGACTGAACCCTTCAATACTTAACCCTTTGAAGCCAGGGTTATGGCAGAAGAGAAGCGTCACCTGACCACTTTCTTCATATTTCATTGCCTTCAATTCATGCCTGTTTTCACTGGGTTGTATTGTACTTGCCAGTTCAGAGATTCTGCTGTGACAATACTGAACCCACATTTAGCATAGAGCTATAGGCATGTGGCCTTTGTCAGCTTTTTATAAGCAAGTCAGGTGCATGGGTGTGTTTTTTGCACAACCAAATTCTCAAAGTCACACCCAGTTTTTATTGTATGAATGCCCTGGATTGTACCAAAGTTGTAATGCAACCTTTCATTCAAGTACCAGCATGCCTATGCTCCCAGTGAAAAATTTGGTCCAGGTCAACAGCTTTCCTTGGGGCACTTTCCGCACAATGCGCAGAAAGTGCGGGATGGAAAATGCACACTCTGTTTTAGTTTGCACATCCAGTTTGTCCATTTTGGCATAAACCATGTTCCCCAGTAGCCGTGTATATCAAATTCATTTCCTAATAGTATGCCCAAAACATAATATGGAAAGAGAGGCCCTTTTCAACACAGTCAGACAAGATTGCAATCATTTTGATCATATAAACAGTGCCGAAAAATTTCTGTTCATTATGTCCTCCCATAAGATTACACTGTATTAATCACTTGGAAGATATTTGCCAAAATGCATGACATAGTAATGTGCCCCGTTATTAAAAGTAATTTTTACTGAGCATCGCCAGGTATTTTACTATATTTTAGAGTTGGTGCATAGTGTATGTGTGTAAACTGTCCTGTTTTCTCTGTTTTGAAGCTATTGGGTTAGCCTCTGAATCAAACTGAATCACGTGAATGGTTGTAATCCTGACAGTGTCACCCTGGTACTATCAATATATTATGGTGTTGTATAACTTGTGTGTCAGCATCATAAATATGCAATACACAAACTGTCATGTTTGTTAATTTTAGCTCTTTTGTGCTTTTAGGATAAGAATTATTATCATCATCATAATTAACAGGGTTTCTGCCAGAGGGTAAAGAGGGTAAAATAGCATACCCTAAAAAATCTGAAGGGAACTTGTACCTACCCATAAGATTTTAGCAGAAAAGAATGATTTTAGCATATATTGCTCTGAAATACCCCATAAAGGCTTCATTATTAGAATTCTTACTTGACAATATGAAAATTTGAGTACCCTAAAATTTCACTCTGGCAGAAACCGTGATTAATGTTATTATTTTTCCCTCTCATAGTAAACTTTGCAAGTACAAAGCATACAGCTACATGTGTATTGCATTATAGAATTAATAACTCCCGTGATTTAAAAAAAAAAAAAATATGACAGTTATGTGTTAATGACATTGTTATAAATGTAGAGAGTACATGTAGCTTCAGGCTGTGCCATGGTGGCATTTTATTAGTGATCCCATTCACCGGAGGAGTACAGTCTGATTACTGTGCTTTATGAAACTTCATTATAAAGACATCATCATAATAATGGTGATGTCTACATCAGTGTATTCAGTTCTAAATATGTAGGCACTGTCGTGGTGGTGTCAAAACATGTAGGCTTGGCTGCCTAGTCCTACTGTAAAATGTGTCCGCTCACTGGTGTTGTACTGTTGCCTTAGAGGCTTACATGATGGGACCTCAGGGACTTACAAAAGTATCCTTAGCCACTGAACAGGTCTGTCTGGCTGTTTGCACTCTGCATGATTGTATTTGTTATGGTATATGGGTCAAAGTTGACCTGGTGGTGTCAATGAAATTATTACTTACTTGGATGGATGGATGGATGGATGGATGGATGCATGGGTGGATACAAATGTAAGTGAAATACAATGTATGTCAAAAATTCACAGTATTTTTCTAGAATTAAGTGCTACTTTAACTTATAGTACAGAAAATTTTTATTAAATCTGTATTAAAGCAAGAGACTCTGCCACAGATGAGGTTGTAGCGGGACAATATATGCTTCATGCTGGTTTGCTGGCGCTGAGACAGAGTAGTCTACTGTAAATACACCTCGGCTTGGCTTGAATTGGGGTGGGTCTTTTGCTATTTTAAACATGTACATGTACAGGGCTTCAAGAAACAAAGGATTAGCGTAATTATAAAGTTGCCCTTTTTTCAATATATCACAGAAGAAAAAGAGTAAGATGTCAAATGCAAATGTGTAGTTTTAATTTTCACTTGACAACAACAGGGGAGGGGAGGGGTGTATGATGGGGGTTCAGAGTAAATGTTACAAGTCATGAACACATCTCTTTTGTGTGTATGTGCAGGGACGTGGATTAAGAGTTTTATTGCTCCATGGTCAAGTCAGATTTAATCTGGGGCAAGTTAAAATTAATAGATACTTGCCTGGTCGGGCAACCAACTTTTTTTTTGCTGGGAACTCTATTGCTCAAATTTTCATGACACAGTTACAAGTTGCAGTTGTTTGCACTTAAAAAAACAGAGCTTTCACAGCACGTGCATGGGGCGCCGATAGGTGATAATAATCGCTAATTGATAAACATTCCAAGTTGAAACAATTACTTGGTCCGCAGTTGTATTCATCAGAACTTTATCTCTGTCAACACAAGCAGACATTTTCACTGTCGTACACTACATTACGTCACGATAGCAAAGGTACCGGCAGTAATTATTGGTTTGCTGAGCGGGGTCACACTACTCACCGTCAGTGTGATCTGCCCCAACGATGTCAAAGCAGGGTCAAAATACAATAAAATTTGCATGGCGAATTCATCTGCAAATTAACATCAAATGCCATTTATCGGTGGGTTCTAACTGTGTTGGAAAAAATAGGTGTCTTGACATGACTTCCAGTCACACGCAAGTGACAGCGTGGAGTGGATCTGCGGTGAAATGGCCCAGTCTGACGGACTGATTTGGGACACATCCGGCTATTCCTGCTATCCCCTACCTTTGCGTATTTGCCTGTGACTCCAAATAATTGTTGCGATTAACACTGGAATCTTTATTTTCGCATGCTGCAATATAAACAAAGCTTCCCTTTTGTGTGTTCCCTCCGTAAATTACTGCAGATGCACACATGTTCATTCGGGGAAGCCATGATGAAAACACTGTAACACGAGCCGTGATTGGCTCATTTTTGCATGTGACTCAATTGACCAATCGGGTGATGTGTTGTGCGTCAGACCACATGGCCAAAGCAGCTGTTTGTGTACAGTTGCTGCAAAGATGTCGATGGTGCGCATACTCCATTTCTGATTTGAAAAATTTAAATTTTTGTTTGAATTTGATTTAGGAACACCTTTTATTGCAAGGAACTTGCCAATACTGTATACGCAAATTAACTACGATGTACCGATAGCATTCATGGTAGGAAAGATATGCGTTTAAAATACAGAACTGCCACAAGGGGCGTGCGAATAGCGTTAAATCAAGCCTGAAATTTTTTTTTTTTTTCACTGTTGAAAAAAATATTCCAACCGCAACGTTTTGGGCACACCGGGCGCGTTATACGAAACAGAAATATTTTCAAGGCTGGCCTAATATAAATCTTGTCATTACAGTGCAGAGGAATACAATCTTATCAATAATCATTACAGTAGAGAAGGATATAATGTTTATTAACATTTGGCAATCCACTAGAGGATCAAAGTAGTGTAAAGAGTTCTGTAGTAGTTATTTAAGAAATAATTAATTTCCAGACCCTTTTTCATATTTTTTTCCTTTTAGATTCATTTGCCTTATGCTAATGAGTTTTGAGATAATTAACACTTAAGTTTTTCAGAGGATGCTGCTGTTGCTGCTTAGTGCCATAAACAAGTTTCCTCAGTTGTTGACCTGTGTATTATTAACACTGTACAGTTGTTCCCCAAGGCCCTTTGTTTTCATACATGAGACCAGGACGCTTCCATTGTATATAGTCCAGGGCTGATCAAACTTCACTTTTTTTTCCACATGTCCATGACACAATTGAGTTGGACTGAGCTACTGGATCATTTAGAACTGCTTTTAACCACGTGACACAGGTGCACTGGATGACCACCCTGTTAAAACGTGAACGAGTTGCCCGTGGTTTTCTTCTGGATTGGAATACATCTTAATCATGTATTCTACAAGACACAGAGCGTCTCCTGCTTTTGGACGAAATTTGGTTTTGTAGTGTAAGTCTTGCATTTTTTACCATTATTTATGTTTTCAGAGGCCAAGTTTAGTCTAAAAAGAAATGTTTGGGACATGATGGATATATATTTATATCTGGTTTGCGATATATTCCCCTTGGGAACTTTAACATGTAACATAAATTGATCATCACTAGTTGTGTTGGGAATTGGTTGTGATTTCATCATTGATGACAGGAAGGGCAAGACTGACAGATGATTGATTGTCATCTGTTAGTCAACAAGAAGCAGATGATGTGGATGTAGATGTACTTGTGTCTGAGCACCCTGTCATGACCTGTATCATGTAAACTGATTCCAAGGTTGCCGCCATTTGCACAGCGAAATTGTCATGCAAACAGCCCAACATTTACTTTCAGGTTTTAGGCAATTAAGCAAATTGGGCTTGCCGTGTTGAAAGTGTTTCAAATGACAAAAAAAGTTTTAAATGGCACTCTTCTTTTTTATTATGCATCTCCAGTAGGGGGGATGCATGTAGTGTTTAGTCCTGTCGTCCGGTGTCTCAATCGCCACTGCCTTGCATCTTATTTTCCTTATATTTCTGTCCCCTCTCGCCATATTGCCTCCTAATTTTGGTAAAGTTAATCTGTGGGTCTGGGGTGTTGGACCTTTTTGCTATATAGTGATATATATCCTTGAGGTCAAAGGTCAAAGTCAAATCCTTGATGCATTTTTCTGCTGACTCAGCAGTTTTCACATATTGGTGTATACCTTCTTAATGGTGCATTGTAGGCCCGAGTTTACTATTAAACGTTAATAGAAGAGTGCTTATGGGCTTTCACTTTGTATATATGGTTTATTTTAAACCTGAGTGACCTTGAAAGGTCAAAATGCATACATTTCTGTTGATTACTATGTACATGTAAGTCAATGGGGATTGGAATGCTAAGTCACATTTTTAACTTCTCCAAATCAGTTGGCCAGATTCACTTCAAACTTGGTCGGGATGTACATTGGGTAGGTATCTACCAACTTTATTCAAATGGTCATGCTCCAATGATTTTTGGATCTTTAATGGGGTTTTTAGAGGGTTAATTTTTGCATTCCTATTGATTACCGTGCAAGTTAATGGGATTTGCAATGATAGGTCACGTTTTGACTTCTTCAAAACCGTAACCCAGATTAATTCACTTGAAACTTTTGTTACAGATACTCCATAGATTTGGGGAATTTTTTTTGGTATGATTATGGATGACCTTCAGGTCATATGTGAAGATCATTATGCCTTGCAAAAAACAAACAAACAAACAAAAAATGATTTCCCTGCCACATCTTCAAAATGAGTATGATTGAAGTCCATCCAACTTAGTCATTATTTACCCAGGTGAGACTTCCCCTAAATTTGATCAGAGGTGATCTTGAAGTCAAAGGTCAAGGTCATAGAGCCCTTCAATGAAAATTAAGTTTTAAGTTACTCTGCTGTACAAAGCAGTCCTCAAAGATTAGTGGGGTTTTGATTTAAATGTACATGTAGTGCAGTATGTGTGACGGTAACACTTTGCAAAATACTGGTTATGAGTGACCTTGAGGTTAAAGGTGAAGGTCACAGGGCTGCTTGGGGGATGCATAATGTTTTTCACACAAAAAGCTCGCTTCTAGCTTGTTACTGTTATTGAAGTGTAGATTTCTGCAGAAGTTGTATTTTTCAATAAAACTAATTGTTGATTTTATAATTAATTGAGTGTTTGGTTCAATACTTGGAAACAACAGACTTTTGACAACACTGCATTATCAGCTACATCACTAACTGGCATGCAACTGTTTCCCATTAAAAATAAGCAGAAAATGTCTAGTTCTCAAGAGTGTATTCCAGAATACCAAAAATCCTCTTCACCTCTTCCTCACACAGGCTCACTTGAGCTTTTAATTTTACCCATTTCTATCAGTGCGATTTTCTTAAAAATAAGTTGTGTTAAAGTAAAATCATACAGCCTCCATTTTTGCACAAAGGAGGGTTGTTTTCCCATTGATATTTGTTTTGTTTTTTGTTCTGAGCTATAACAATTTACGTGTTTCATCTCATGCTGATTGCACAAACTGAAACAATTGGCATTGGAGCACCATGTGCGTATTTTGCACATGCGTTTTGACTACTTGATAAAGCCGCAGTTTGCAAAACTAGTGCATCAGAGAGAAAACATACTGCGTTTCTGTAGTAGGAGTGTAAACCTAGCCCACCTGCAATGGTCACATGACCAACAGAGCAGCCAATCAAAGCACCACTATGTACATGCAGACTTTTAATTGGTAGCTTTGTAGACCCACGGAAGGCATTTAGTGATGCCAGTATGCAATTTAAAGGAAAAATAAAATTATTAATAACATTTTCAGATTTGGGTTTATATTTAAGGTCAGTAGCAGGTAATTGTGTATAAACTTTTCTAAAAGGGTTAATGATGTTTGTTGTGTAAACGCTTTACCAAATGGGTTCATAGTATTCATTATGTATACACTTTACCAGCAGGATTTATAATGTTCACTTTACCAAAAGGGTTAATAATGCTTATTATGTATATGTATACACTTTACCAAAAGGGGTGATAATGCTCATTATGTATACACTTTGCCAAAAGGGTTAACGATGTTCATTATGAATAAACTTTACAAAAAAGGTTAATAATGTTCATTGTGTGTAGACTTTTATACAAAAAGGACTAATACCGTTCAAACCGTTCACTATGTATACATCTTGCCAAAGGGGTTAATGTTCATTGTGTATGCACTTTGAAAAAAGGTGCATAATTTTCGTTACGTATGTACCTTACCACAGGGGTTTATATTGTAATAATATGCTTACACTTTACCAAATACATTAGGTGTAAATTATGTATCAACTGTGTACATTAATTGAACACATAGAGAGCTAATGCCACTATAAATATTTGCTCGTGTGTGACAGGATTTTGATTAGTTTTTCATGTAAATTTTTTTTCATTCCCTAGAAATGCATCTGGGGATGTTGACTTGGAATGGACTGTGTACTTATACATGTACATCTACTATGACATTATGATTTATGCGACAGCTACTATGGAAAAACTCACTTAGTTGTAATTTGAAGTTGTAAAGTACACTTTTTAGGTGTGTAAAAGCCAGAGTCAATATACTCTGCCAGTCTCAAAGTACTGCTAACCCAGACCCAGCAGGTATTGATGCAGCACTTGAAAAGGAAAGTAAAGAGAGAAATGAACTTCCATAATTTACTATCTTTCCTTTTTAGACTTTTGAAAAAGATGCAGTGTACAAATAATGCAGAATTAAAAGCTAGAGATAAGATAATTGTTTACCTAGAAAAAAAAGTTGAAAAACATAACTATGAGGCTCTAAATATTTTGAGGTTCAATGATAAAGAGATTATTTTGCCAGGTTACATTTGAATGGTAAGAAGTGCCTTGACCACCACAAAGTGGTTTTGACATGATCCATATAGGTGATGATAGTCTGATCCTTGTGTGTAGCCAGTACAGTGCTGTTCATGCAATCCTGGTCTATTACCAGCCTAGTGCTGTTCAATCCTTGTCTATTGCTGGCCTAGTGCTGTTCAATATTTGTTTATTGTCAGTCTAGTGCTGTTCAGTCCTTGTCTATTGTCAGCCTTGCACTGTTCAATCTTTCTGTATTGCCAGTCTAGTACTGTCCAGTCCTTGTCTATTGCCAGCTTAGTGCTGTTCAATCCTTGTCTATTGCCAGTTTAGTGCTGTTCAATCCTTGTCTATTGTCAGCCTTGCACTGTTCAATCCTTGTCTATTGTCAGCCTAGTGCTGTGCATGCCCCAGCTGCCTTACAAAAGTCCCCATTTTATCTTGTTTTACGAAAACATTATGCAATTTGCATTTAAGTGTGGTGATATATATCAACACAGAAAGTAGGATAAGGGTCAGAGCAGGGAGGTGGGGGTGGAGACTGTTGGTGGATATATGTGGTTACTATTTGCCTTCCTAATTGGGGTGGGAAGTCACGGGTGATTTATGATTACTGTAAGTATTCTTTGTACAGTTACTTTCACTGTATATTGGCTGGCTTTGTTACCCCCTGAAAATGCTGCTGTGCACAGGGTGAGGTTGTAGAAATTAGAATTCCTGTCATCAGAAGGACCAGATTGACGTAAAGGAGTATCAGTAACTGTAGCTTGTTTGAAATCCTCAGGCACAATTCCAGTTTGAAATGACCCTTTTAAAATCCATGTTATGCAAGGCATATAGTTGTGTCAAGTAAATATTTTCTTATTGATATTAATCTGTAGAGTATGTATTTCTGCCATTGAATTAATCTATTGTCTGTACACCTTGTACCTCCATAGCAAGATGACTGCTTACAGGCGACAGAGGCTTGGGGGGGGGGGGGGGCATTATTGGGATTGAGATCAAGATAAAAGATCCAGGAGTTTGTAAACATCCTATTTTATGTGAGAACTTCAAAGGAACATGTTCATAGCCTGGGTGGTAACTTCAGTTGGATTCTGAGCATACTGTGTCAACTTCTGGCTGGATCTACCTTTTGAAACCGCTGCCAGCCGGGAAACGTCATTTGTATTTGCGTAATCATTAATTTATCTCTGTCAGAGGGATGAAATATTTTGAAGTCCCAATGGTAGCCCCTGATATGTTTCATTTGCAACATGCAACATAATGGTTAAAAATAACAACAAAAAAGTTATCTGTGATTACAAAGCAGAGGAAGCCTCCCCCGGTGGTCATTTCATGCCAGATGTTTCTACTGTTAAATTCTGAATTATATTCTGATCCATGTCCAGCAGTGTCTATTGACACAATGATAAGTGATAATTAAGGAAACAGGTGAGCAATATGCCTTTTGTGAATGGCTGCATGGCATTGATCTTCAAATTTCGGGGTAATAAAGTGTAAACTAGAAAAACTAGCACTGGCATTGTTTGTGTACCTGTGTGGTAGTCCAGGTGATGCCACATAAACTTGTCGCTCATGTCTGACCAACATGGTCAGGTTTGATTATTGGGTTGTAAGGATGGGAATGTAGATAACCTGTATATAATACAGGCTTTGGACGAAGCTTTTTATCCTGCCACTTGTCATTTCAACTCTTTCAGTGCCAATCGCGTCTAAAATCGATGTACTTTTAAGTCAAACTAGTCTAAATTATTATAAGGATCTCAGATTTGTATTCCTTGTAAAAAGATCTTTCATTCAAGTACCAGCATGCCTCTTGTTCCAGAGAAAATATCCCAGGTCAACAGCTTGTCTCGGCACACATTGGTTGAATTGTGCCCAATGCCCACCGAGAAAAGCTGTTGACTCAGTCCAAAATTTGGCACTGAAAGAGATAAGAGAAGAGTGATATTGCATTCATTTTATTACTCAGGTACACAAAGTCCTGCTGGTGCTTCTGGTCCATGTCTGTCCGTCTGTCTGTCCATCCATCTTGTCAATGTTCCTGTGATAACTCTAAAAATATTCATTATACTACAGTGCTTTGACATTTTGTCGGAGATGTACCTGGTGGTGGATTAGATAACTATTAAAAAACTGCTTCTGAACATATTGTACTTTATGAATGTTTTAAAGCAATAATTATTATTTGAATCCGGTGTGAGTGTGGCCCCCAGTGCAGCAACAAACAGCACCACGATAATTTGAGGGGGACTGGTAATAAATTCACCACATTTTTGTCAGGATTTTCCATTGGATGGAGCAGATGCATATAAGAACCCAGCTTCCACTGATCGTGTTTTGTGTGCATCAGCTAACTTAATTGTCAGTCAACTGAGGTTATGTTGTTGGGCGTGAGTGTGTCGTCCATCATCCTCAGTTCACATTTTCGGCTTCCTCAAAACGATCAGCCTGATTCACCTCAAATTTGATGGGAATGTACCATGAGTAAGTCTTTACTAATTTTGTTCAAATGGTCATGCACTATTTTTTTTTAAATGTTTAATTGATTTTTTTTGTTCATTTCTTTAGGTAAAATCTTACAAGTCTTTTCTCAAACTGCCTTGCCAGTTGCTTTGTAGTTGCATAGGGGCACTTCTGTTGACCAGTAGATCTTAATTTGTTGACCATATTTTTCTATTTGTTCACATTTTTTCTGTGTTTTTGCCATTTTTCACTTCATTTTTAAAACAGTCTCCCACATTGTTCTGAAACATGATGGAAATGTACCTTGTAGAAGGGTCAAACAAAGTTGTTCACTAGGTGGTGATGCCATGGACCCTTGAGTTTTAGCAAATTTTGCTATTCAGGTACTTTATGATTTATGCATTCATTCATATTGATTACAATGCAAGTCACTGAGATTGCAACTGTAATGCACATTTTTTATATTTCATCTCCAAAACCATGAGTCAGATTCAGTTCAAAGTTGGTGGGAATGTACCTTGGGTGAATCTTTGCTAAATTTGTTTAAATGGTCATGTTCCATTTTTTAAAATATTTTTTATGAATTTATTAGTTCAATTTTTGGCAAAATCATCTTCTCTAACACCACTTGACCAATAATCTTTGAGCAGCATCATAGGGAAGGTGATTGATCTGGCAATCATTAACAGCAACTATCATATTTTTAGCACAACATACCTTCAATTTGCGTACAATGGTCAACATTCCAGAGTTCAGTATAACTTTATTGCTGACGAAGTTATCCAGTATTATTGTAAACACAGATGAAACATTTATTCTGCATTACGTGATGCAAGTAAAGCATTTCACTCTGTGGAGTATGTCAAACTATTCAAATTGTTAATTTACAAAGGATTATGTCCATTTCCTGTTCGGTTTCTTGTAGTTTTCTGCACTCACAAAGGGCTAGAGCTGGCTGGAGTGATTTTATCAGCAAGTCATTTACAATTAGCAATGGGATGAAACAAGGTGGAGTAATGTCACCAATTTCATTTGCAATATATTATAAAGAATTACTTATTCAATTTTAAGAAATTAGGCATTGGATATCATATTGGGAATACCTTTGTAGGGGCAATTTTGCCCACAGAGGACCTTACTTTAGTTGCTCCGTCCAAAAGTGCTTTACACAGAATGATGTCTGTCTGTACTGAATATAACAAACAGTTCCAGGTTTTGTTTAATCCACAAAGAGCAAACTTACACTCTTTCATAATAATGGTTGTCACATGTGGTGATTTTGTAATGGAAGCTGGTTTTTTATATGCATCTGCTCCATCCAGTGGAAAAGTCAGTTGACAATGACGTACATCTCTGTAATAAATTTGGCAATGATATCCTCAAAAAAAACAGACTGACCGTGCCATCGGAAACATATTCAACAGGTGCAATTTATTGCTGCCTCAGTGTGGGAAAACCTTTTCTGGCACTGAGTACAAACTTTTCAAGTCTGATTGTGAGTCTCTGTGTGGATGTGTTCTTTGGGATTTCTCCCATTTGTATATCAGTAAGCTGTACACTGTATGGAGAAAATGTATTTGTCGAGTGCTTGGTATTCCAAGTAATACTCTGTAATCTACTTTATGTATAATGTGAAGAACTTCTGATTGATTTGCAACTTCACATCAGGTTTTTAAATTTTGTAGTCACTGCTACAATAGCAACAATTTATGTATTAATGTATGCAGTGAGCTCGCTCTCAATGGAAATCAATCCAAAGCTTGTCATATTTTAAATTTTCATATGTGAAAAGTATCATTGTCCTAAACTGAAGCTTGGTTTCTAGAAACATATGAGCTCTACAACTCTGTTTTTATGGTAGCCCAGGAGTGCTTTGACCTAGATGTAGACACACAATACTTAAAAAATATTGAATTTAGCTTCATCAATTATTTATGACAGTTGGTCCTACGGATGCCTCAGACACCTATCGGAAACTACATGTAGGTCACAATGCTGCATTGAAGAAAAATGGCTGTACCATGATAACTCTAAATATTAAATTGCTCATTGTAGCTGCATCAATTATTTATGACAGTTGGTCCTAAGAATGCTTCAGACACCTAGTGAAAACTAGGTTACTGGGTCACATATTTAGGTCACTATGCTTCATCAAAGAAAAATGGCCTTGCCATGATATTTCTGCTCATTAGTCCCCGCCCACTTGGTGGGGGACTATAAGTTTGCACCTCGTCCGTCCGTCCTTCTGTCCCTCGCCCGTCCGTCAGTCCGTCCGTCAGTCCGTCCATCCGAAGCTTCTCCGGGCCATATTTCCAACACCATAACACCCACAGCTACCAAATTCAATGTGTTTG
Source organism: Hermodice carunculata (assembly GCA_964020975.1). NCBI lineage: Eukaryota > Metazoa > Annelida > Polychaeta > Eunicida > Amphinomidae > Hermodice > Hermodice carunculata. The sequence goes on from OZ026617.1 coordinate 82,025,478, forward strand.
TACTTCCTAGGATAGAGGTGTATCGTGTGCCAAAAGTAGGTCACTAGGTCAAATATCTGGGTCACAGAATACATATGTATGAAAAATCTTGTCCGGGCCATAACTTTTTTGTCCTTTTACTTAGAGTCATGAAATGTTACACAAATGTGAAGCTTAGTCTAAGAAAGTGTCATAAAGCAAAACTAGGTCACTAGGTCAAATATTTGGGTCACCACGATATGTAAATATACAGAATTTTCAGGTCCTGACTGTAATTTTTTTAACTTTTGGACCTCTTTTTATGAAATTTTACATGATAATGTACCTCGACCCAAAAGTGTGTCATGAGGGGAAATTAGGTCACTAGGTCAAATATATAGGTCACAGTATAAAATTCTGTGTAAAACCTTGTCAGCACCAAATTTCTTATACCATAATACCTACAGCTACTAACTTTGTTATGTGCATACTTCTTGGGGTGCTGGAGTGTAGCATGGCAAAAGTAGGTCACTAGGTTCAAAATCTAGGTCACAATGTGAAATCCATGTAAAAACTTGTTGGGGCCATAACATTTTTGTCCTTTTACTTAGATTGATGAAATTTTACACAAATGTGAAACTTAACATGGAAATGTGCCGTAAAGTAAAATTAGGTTACTAGGTCAAATATCTGGGTCACTGTAATACATAAATGTACAGTATTTTCATGTCCTTACTGTATTTCTTAAAAAATTTTGACTTCTTGTTATAAAATTTTACTGATAATGTATTGTGACCTAAAAGTGTGTCACGACGCAAAACTAGGTCACTAGGTCAAATATCTAGGTCACAGTGTAAACTCCATGTAAAACCTTGTCCATGCCATATTTCCCTTACTATAATACAGTACCGTTCATTAATAACTGCCCTCTGATTGCGCGCACTAGGCGCGCAAATTGCGGACAAATTTTAGCGCATTCTCATCCGTTACAAAAAACGATGCCGCGCCTGTAGCGCAACAACTTGCGCGCACACCCTTTGCTCGCAAACAGTAGGCACGCAATTATTAAGCATTTCAGTGCGAGCAAAAAAAAATATAAACAGCTGGGCATGTAGTCTTGTGTGCGCGCATCAATGATTCACTGGTCCCGCCTTTTTCCTGATGATGTAACTTCAGATCTACCGCAACGACCATCCTTGTAAAATCATTGTGGGCAAGCTCAGCATATATGCCAGACGGAGAATTATTCACCTAAAACATGGAATATGTCCATGCCAAAAGGAAGCAAAGTTGTATAATATAAAACATGTTATTTACAATTAGCGGTTAGTTTTATTGAAGGGAAAACTATATTTGGAAGAAAACAACGTGCGTTCTTGGTGGGTGTGCAAATGGAGGCCGGGTACAAGATGTTGCCTTCATCGGTACCAAATATCCTTCCGGAGGCCTTTGTCATGCAATCGGTATAGAAAGCTTCAGAAGAACTGTGTCCTAATCCCATGAAAATATAAGTTATTTACAATTAGTGGTTAGTTTTATTGAAGGCAAAACTGACATGTTTGGAAAAAAAAAAACGCTTCCGGTGGATGTGCAAATTGAGGCCCGGCACAAGGTCAAGAGTCCAGACGTTGCCTTCAATGGCTTCATTCATTGGTACCAAATGTAGCGGCACAGTGACTATCCTTGCGTATGTCTTGCAATCGTAACAGAAAGCGTCAGAAGAACTATCTGAGTCCTAATCCAATGAAAATATCAAAGTTTTTACACGTTAACAGCATGAATAGAGCCAGATTTGCCGCTTTAATTGTGCCCAGTATCCATCCTTTTGCCAACGCACGTTGTTGAGACCTGGGTGGAAGTTCAAGAAGCAGTCTCCATGCTCCTATTGGTTCACGTGACTAAAATCTTCAGCGTTAATTATTCAAATAGGTCATATGACGATCACCTACATCGTCATCAGCCAATAGAAACGAGCGTCTGAATAACATTTCTAACTTTTGATACAGGGACGTTTGGCATAAAGTAACCGCATTTCAGTCACATTTGAACCAATGACAAAGGATTTTACTGATGTAAACGAAGTTCTGAACTTCCCAATGATCCCAAACATGCGGTTGTTTACCGGCGGCGATCCAGTGCTGCAGAGGGCAGAAAGGAGTGCAATTTTACCGGGGTATTTTACATTCATTTGCCAATTTTCAACCGTGAAAGTGCTAAAAAACATTGGCAAGGTACATTGACCCTTAGTCTAATTAAATTTAATATTTTTATGTGGCAGCAAGAGATCGACTTGAAAATACTGCAACATTTTGTCAATCACAATAATTAATAAAGACCAAGTTTGGCGCTCTTTCTTTCGGCATTATGTTTTCCAAACATTACAAAAATTGCGTCGATGGAAAACTAATTTGGCAGCGACAATGAATGTCAATAAAAATTAATGTGGCTCTTAAAGAATTAAAAAGTGAACAATATTATAGACACATCTAGTCAACATTACTAATATAAGAATCAGCGGGAAGCACCGTATCATGATTTATGCCATGGCTTCATGCGTATGATTGACAGATGAGTCCGCAAAGCAGCTGAGAGGCGGGTGCCCGCACCTTGCGCAGTTCTACTGAGATCGGGCATTTTTTTTATCGTTTGCGCGCAAAATGTCGCTCATTTTGGACAGTTAAATTCATTTTAACAGTGCGCTTTGCGCGCAACTTGATTCCAAAAAGCCCGCAAGTTGCGAGCATTTTAATACATAAAATGAGCGTTAAAATGGATTTGCGTGATTGCGCCTCGCGCAAAATTCGCGCACATATGCGCGCAATTTGCGAGCAAAAAGAGCAGTTATTAATGAACAGTACTGTACCTACAGCTACCAAATTTATTATTTTAATACTACCTGGGGAGTTGTTGTGTCACATGGCAAAAGTAGGTCACTAGGTGAAATATCTAGGTCACTGTGAAATCCATTCAAAATCTTGTCCGGGCCATAACTTTTTTGTCCTTCTACTTAGATTAATGAAATTTTACACAAATGTGAAGCTTAATCTAAGAATGTGCCATTAGGCCTAGGTTAAAGTTTAAAGATATGTGACATTGATGTGTGATCAACCTTCACTAATTTTATAAGGTCACGAGTGCCCCATCTACCACTATCAATAGGGTAGCGAGGGTAAGGGTAATCAGGGCGGGGGGCATCTATGTTTTATAAACATATCTTGTTGCATTGGCACCAAGGCTTTGTTATTGGGTCAAACAGAAGTAACCTTGACCTACATGTGACATATTTCAAGGTCACAAGTAGGTCAAGGTCTCTCACCTGTACTGTTTTCCCATAAATCTGCCCATTGAATACTAGTGACCTACAGCAATTTCTATTTTCATCACCTATGCATACTTAAGCTGTATAATCACATGCTAATACTAGAGGAGTTTGCAAACTCAAGGAAAGTTCATCATATTTTTGCCACCTGTGTCTCAAAATACATTGTTGTATCAAACATAATTTGGGACAGTTGCCATGGCAACCATGTTAATCAGCTTGTTTCATAGTTCGGCCAGTTATTGAAGTCTATATATGTCGCCACATGAATTCAGCAAATTTCTATCAATACACATTCATAATCATATATTTAGAAAGTGTGTGAGTGAGAAATTTTTGCCACAGGAAAGCTGCAAATATAACTCAGAACATGCATTGCCAAATTATCTCAAGGTCACCCACAGTCACGTGACATAACCGCCATCTTGAATTTTTGCCTTTTTTATGCACATTTTAGCATCATTTGACAGTAAAATGTTATTAATCCGAAACATACCTGGAATGTCAAAACATGCAGCAGACATGTAAATTGACATTTCTTTCTTACAATTTATACCATTTTAGCTTGGAAATATGTAATACAGCCATCCATGATGAGCCTATGAAGTACTTCACCGACTGTAAACCATTGTCGACCCCTGGCTGCCATGATGCAGTTTACCCCACATTACCTTTTCCACATACAAATATTAACAGGTGCCCACCGCAACTTCAAACACCCAAACAAAATTTGCGATGGTGTTTTAATCACCAAATTAAAGCTATAATGGGTAAGTGCACATAAATGATGATGTTTAGTGCAAATAAGTGGTTCTTTCATGCAACATTTCCATCAAAGTAGCTAATGACAGAGGCAAGTAGCCAAAGAATGAGGCGAGTTGTGAAAAAAAAAAAAAATTCCATCAAAGTGATCTGGAAAGACGAGTCCACATTTATATGGACTCCGACTGGAATGGTAATTTGCAAGAGTCCGCGTATACACGGACCCCAACTTGAAAGTGTTAAAACAAATTTTTGTGTGTTTTGCGATTTTAGACTTCTTCTCTTAAACTGTTTCTCAGATTGTGCTGAAACATGATGGTATGGATACACATATATGGTGCAAAGGGATAAACATGTGCATATACAGCATTCCATTCTTTTGCAGTCCATTTAAGATTTCTCTTGAATGTAACTGCCTGCTTTCATTTTTCATTTAGATCATGCTCAGGAGAATCAGTCAGCACTTTCCATTTGCATTTGTGGGAAAATTGCCATTAAAGCTGTGTTTGAATTCACATGTGGCGAACAGGTGTGATTTGGGTGACTGATTATGGGTTACAGCGTAACTAATAGTAAAATTACAAAATATTTAAAGGTGAATGAAAAAATATACCTTGTGGTGCCCACCTCTATCATTGGTAGGTACTGCATGTTGACTCTTTGCCCACCTCTGTCACTAGTAGGTGCTGCATGTTGACTCTTTGCCCATCTCTGTCACTGTAGGTGCTGCATGTTGATTCTTTGCTCACCTCTGTCACTAGTAGGTGCTGCATGTTGACTCTTTGCCCATCCCTGTCACTAGTAGGTGCTGCATGTTGACTCTGCCCACCTCTGTCACTAGGACGTGCTGCATGTTGACTTTGCCCACCTCTGTCACTAGTAGGTGCTGTATGTTGACTCTTTACCCACCTCTGTCACAAGTAGGTGCTGTATGTTGACTCTTTGCCCACCTCTGTTACTAGTAGGTGCTGTATGTACATGTAGACTCCTTGCCCATCTCTGTCACTAGTAGGTGCTGTATGTTGACTCTTTGCCCACCTCTGTCACTGTAGTTGCTGCATGTTGACTCCGCCCACCTCTGTCACTAGTTGGTGCTGTATGCTGACTCTTTGCCCACCTCTGCCACATTAGGTGCTGTATGTTTACTCTTTGCCCACCTCTGTCACAAGTAGGTACTGTATGTTGACTCTCTGCCCATCTCTGTCACTAGTAGGTGCTGCATGTTGACTCTCTGCGCATCTCTTACACTAGTAGGTGCTGCATTTTGACTTTGCCTACCTCTGTCACTAGTAGGTCCTGTATGTTGACTCTTTGCCCATCTCTGTCACAAGTAGGTGCTGTATGCATGTTGACTTTTTGCCCACTTCTGTTACCAGTAGGTGCTGTATGTACATGTAGACTCCTTGCCCACCTCTGTCACAAGTAGGTGCTGTATGTTGACTCTTTACGCACTTCTGTCACTAACTAGTAGGTGCTGTATGTTGACTCTTTGCCCACATCTGTTACTAGTAGGTGCTGTATGTACATGTAGACTCCTTGCCCATCTCTGTCACTAGTAGGTGCTGTATGTTGACTCTTTGCCCACCTCTGTCTCTGTAGGTGCTACATGTTGACTCTTTGCCCATCTCTGTCACTAGTAGGTGCTGTGTGTACATGTAGACTCCTTGCCCATCTCTGTCACTAGTAGGTGCTGTATGTACATGTAGACTCCTTGCCCATCTCTGTCACTAGTAGGTGCTGTATGTTGACTCTTTGCCCACCTCTGTCACTGTAGGTGCTGCATGTTGACTCTTTGCCCATCTCTGTCACTAGTAGGTGCTGTATGTTGACTCTCTGCCCATCTCTGTCACTAGTAGGTGCTGCATGTTGACTTTGCCTACCTCTGTCACTAGTAGGTGCTGTATGTTGACTCTTTGCCCATCTCTGTCACTAGTAGGTACTGTATGCATGTTGACTCTTTGCCCACATCTGTTACTAGTATGTGCTGTATGTACATGTAGACTCCTTGCCCACCTCTGTTACAAGTAGGTGCTGTATGTTGACTCTTTGCCCACATCTGTTACTAGTAGGTGCTGTATATTGACTCTGTGCTCACCTCTATCACTGGTAGATGCTGTATATTGACTCTTTGCCCACTGTCTCCCATAGCTGCAAATATGCACCTGTTTTAGGGTATTCATTTCTACCTGGTCAAACAAGGCAGGCGCAAGGTGTCAAACTCTCCCTGTCTTATAGCACACTTCAATTTTCACATTGTCACCTACTGTCATGAAAGTGGTGACACAATAAATTGCATAAGTACAGAAAACATTGCTGAAAACACAAAATTCATGGACATATCACCAAAACACAGCTAGAATACATCACCTAAATACAGAATTCATTTCCTTAAACATGGAATATACATTGTTCAAACACAGGATACATTGCTAAAGCGCAGAATACATCATCTAAAAACATGGAAATACATTACCTAAACATATAGTGAAAACTTGTTATAATGACACCATCTGTTTTCTTAGAAATGTGTCACATAACTGAATATGTCAGATAAATGAATCAAACAACAAAGAAAATGAACTTTTGCCACTCAAAACTTGTGACATTATAATGAATATGTCTGATATCTGAGTGTCGTTATAATGAGGTTTCTCTGTATTGCCAAAACCCCCACAAGTCATACAGGGTTTTAATATTGCCTAAAAATACATCACCTAAACATGGAATACATCACCTAAACACAGAATACATTGCAATTGTCTAAAGAACTCTTCAACTAAAGACAGAATACATGTACCTCACATAAATACAGTAAACACAGCTGTTACCACTTTCTGGTTCGACTTTTCATCTCAGGTTCACCTGACAATTGGTCCATACATCTATTGAGGATTAGGTATATGTATGACCAAAAAACACTTGCAAACTCAAGTTACTGCCTTGATTTTCAGTGCATGAAGTAACACCGGAAACCTTATGGAAGAAGGGTACAGCTTGCTGTGAATGCCAGCTTGATACAGACAATTAATTGTCAGACAGTCAAAATTCAGAATGTGAGTAAAGTAGAACGTATACCCAGTAAGAGTTAATTGATTGGTCCAGGTATTGTCAGGCTGTACGATATAAACCTGAAAATATAGCTCTTATCATATTGGATTTATAAAGTAATGCTCAGTGATTTGTACTAAAATGGATGTCCACATTTCAGCTCTTTTGTACCTGTGGCCGTCGGCTGTGTTACGTTCATAGAAGCATAGACTGGAGGTGTGTTGGAAATTTCTTTGGTCATATTTTTTTATGCTTTGAAGTACAGTTGAGTAAGACTGGCATTGAAGCGAGACCAAGAGTGGCCTTTCATAGAGTTGGTAGCCTGCCGAACTGTCTTGTGAATTGTTAAATAGAGTGGTACCTGCTATGTGTGGCCACTGTTGTCAGAGGCCACTGATGCTTAATTTTTTCGGGGGCATTTCTTGTGACCTGCGAGTCCTCGTCTCTGATCATCTGCCCCTGGCATCAGGCCGCCCGCTGTCTGTGACCACTTTTTATTGGCAGAAAATGTTCCCATCAATATGTCTGGGAGGTACCACTGTAACAGGTTAGGACTTGACAGATAAAAAAAAGTGTGAAAGGGGACACAACTGTAATACATTGCGGTCTGGTTCACTTGGGACCTTGCTACTGAGTGGATCGAGGGTGACATTAATACGGGGTAAAGGAGCTGTTTTACTGGGGAATAACTTTGACATTGTTTACTTTCGCTTCTGTTGTGAGGAATTGTGGTTTACAGTCAGAGATAGCTGAAACCAAGATTCTGCATGGGCTACACTTGGTATGGATCTTGCAATGGCTGATCCTGTGTCAATGACTGTGGATGATAGTACAGCGGCTGATCCCTCATTACTCACTGTGGATGACAGTAGAGAGGTTAGCCCCTCATTTCTCACTGTGGATTACAGTGGACCAAGGAAAAGGAACAATGTAAGTCACTTTTGACATATCCTATTATGTCCCAGTCAAAGGTCCGTAACATGGCCACGTATAAAGATGTTTAAAATGACAACCATATTGAACAAGTAATAGGTCATAAAATAACAAGTCATAGGTCATATAATAACAGGTCATAGGTCGATAATATATGGTCATGGGTTCATGATGTATTACCAAGTGTATCTAGCTTAGCTAAGAGGTGGATCAGCTTGTAACTTGTGCGGTGAGATGGGTCAGCGTCTGGGGAATGTGCATAAACAGATATAAAATAAAATATTGTGTGAAACAAAGTGTACATGTACCCCAAAAATTATTATATGTTTAATACCTATGACAGGATGTTACGCAAACTATTTAAAGCATAATTCATCAATAAAAACTCTATACGGGATACTTTTATTTGAACAGTTTTGTAAAAACTACATGTATATTAAAAGCTATTAAATAACATTTCCAGACAACATAATTTTTTTCCCACAGTTCATAGTTTAAGATGGAGCTGATATCCAGCCATGCAAACTGAACATTGTTTGCTTCCGAATATCATGCAGTGCTTTGGTAATACCAATTGTTTCCCATCCTTTGCTGATTATGTCTTTGCTGTTTGACAGACATTTACCTGAAAGAACCATCATGCATGCAATTTTCATAAGAATCCTGATGGGATTCCATTGGAATCCCACTGACTTTTTCATTAGGGGGTTTCAGAACACTCAATTTAAGTCTACCTATATTGCTATTTTATAGCCATGTGGTGATTTTATTTTTTTAGCAGAGGCCACTTTAAAAGTTAATTGCTTGCAAAATAGGTAAAATGCGAAACTTGTCAAATTAAGCGCAACAAAATGGACCAGGTTTGCAGCACACAGTGTCTGTTCCCATGGCAGGGCCAAAGCCCTCCTTCGTGTACTGCAGTGGGGGCAGCCTTTGGGGGAGGAGGGAGGGCACCACCATGTATAAGTTTAAAAATCGCATCACTGATTTTGATATAGATGCATATTGCCACTGTTGAGGTTCAATATGTATGCAATAATTGTTGAATTGTGGGTAATGCCACTAGAAATCTTGGCCACTATTGTGTGCTCAATCTATGTAAATTACGTGACATCAAAACCTGGAGTCTAACGATTGACAATTGCTCCAAGTATTCTTAAAATTATGTACATATATATATTCTTCCCATTACCTAATTGAACACGTAATACTGTAGTGCAAAACTTTTCACCTGTTACCGTATTCCAAGGTCTAAACTATTTGTTGTCTTGAGCACAATAAAATTTGACGCATAGAAGAGTTTGTTGGGCATCCACCACATGGCAGGTTTTGTGTTTCCATTTTACCCCCGTGGCCTAATATCAGCCAACAGGCAGTCAGTATTATCCTGATCATGGTTGTGCATGCACATGTGTACGTGCGTGTGTATGTGTGTGTCCATCCTCGTTGAGCTACTGTCCTGAAACTTACACTTCTTGTTACAAGCTTGGCTGTGTTTGACCTATTTTCAAGGTCAACTGGAATCATCATACCGGGGTAAATTTTAAGAATTTTAATCGGTGGTCAGACGAACCACCATCACCTTACATATGGTGGTATCCCAAACAATCAGGTGGACATAGGTTGATATAGCAAGTTAGGTACAGGCTCACTGTTCTTTGCGTTTTCTGATTGGTTGAAATTACACATAAGATCGATTACCGCGGGAAAAATTAAAATAGACCAATGGAGCATTCCAATCATAATTACATGTATGTGTAGGATGGCTTTTGATACAGTGAATGGAAATGGTAAAAATAGCTCTTCCAGTTGCTGATCGCTTGTTGTGAACCAAGGAAGTGAGAATGTCAACGATGTTTGCAGGTGAGGAGGGGGGAAGATTGATGGTCAAATGGACACCCACCTTAGATTACTCTGGGTGTGCATGTCAAAGTGAAGGGGGCATCAGGTCACCGGACACCCACCAAAATTGAGCCCTGTCATATTTTTACCCTGGCCAAGAAGGTCTTAAGGTCAATCCGACCATTATAACTGATCTATGCAGGGCAAAGTCACCAAGAATATTTTGGTCAAAGATGGAGATTTCCAATCAGTCAAATTCATTCAGCTTCCAAGATTGACACACAGCAGTGTTCACATGGGCACTGGCAGTAATGTCAATTGGCCGCAAGTTTGTTCATCCAACACCTTCATCCAACATGCCACTACAGCTCCCAGCATGCCACTACAGCTCCCATCATGCCACTAGTATTGACAGCTCCCAGCATGTGCCAGTACAACTCCCAGCAGGCCACTTACAACTCCCAGCATAATGCCAGTACAACTCTCAGCATGCCACTACAACTCCCAGCATGCCACTACAACTCCCAGCATGCCAGTACCTGAGTACAGCTATCTTATTGGATGACCAAACTATCAAGTCTTGATGTGGGTGTTGCTTCTTCACTGCACTGTGTGAATTACCTCTCTTCTGGGGAACATCAACGTGATCAAGTCACAAATTTTAAAGGATACTTGGAAAATCGTGACAAATGATACAACTAAAAATTAGAGCTTAATTATATAGTATGATGTTTGAGTGATTATGGATCAAAAGGTGATTTTTGGCAGATCACCTGCTGGTACAATGTGAGTTTAGAATGACTATAGGCCAGTGTGACATGATTTTAGATTGGCTGTAGGCTAGTATGACATAATTTCAGGTTGACTGTAGGCTAGTATGACATGATTTCAGGTTGACTGTAGGATAGTATGACATATAATTTCAGGTTGACTGTAGGCTAGTATGACATAATTTCAGGTTGACTGTAGGATAGTATGACATAATTTCAGGTTGACTGTAGGCTAGTATGACATGATTTCAGGTTGACTGTAGGATAGTATGACATGATTTCAGGTTGACTGTAGGATAGTATGACATAATTTCAGGTTGACTGTAGGATAATATGACATACATGTAATTTCAGGTTGACTGTAGGATAGTATGACAATTTCAGGTTGACTGTAGGCTAGTATGACATAATTTCAGGTTGACTGTAGGATAGTATGACATAATTTCAGGTTGACTGTAGGCTAGTATGACATGATTTCAGGTTGACTGTAGGCTAGTATGACATGATTTCAGGTTGACTGTAGGATAGTATGACATAATTTCAGGTTGACTGTAGGATAATATGACATACATGTAATTTCAGGTTGACTGTAGGATAGTATGACATAATTTCAGGTTGACTGTAGGATAATATGACATACATGTAATTGCAGGTTGACTGTAGGATAGTATGACAATTTCAGGTTGACTGTAGGATAGTATGACATAATTTCAGGTTGACTGTAGGATAGTATGACATAATTTCAGGTTGACTGTAGGATAGTATGACATGATTTCAGGTTGACTGTAGGATAGTATGATATGATATGGCTTACTGTCTAATAGTATCACATTTTATGCTGACCGTAGGCTGGTACATGTAAGATGACATCATGAGGAACTGTAGGCCAGGAAACAAATGGTGCCCTTGGCTGCAGGTGACAGGAAGAATTGTAAACCTGAGGGATGGACTGTCAACTAGAAGCAAAGCTGAGGGTTGACAGTCCATCCTGAAGGTTCACATTATTATTCTTCCTGCCCCCCAAAGCCAAGGATGTCATTTGCTTTATTATGCCAATGAACAATAAATCATTAAAACAACAAAGTTTCCACATGATAATTTTAATGTTAAAATCAACATTGTATAATTGTCAACATGTATATATTGGCCAGCCTTGGGGCCTTTTCATAGATAATAGACATTAGGCCCAGGTGAAACTTAATCAGAATAACAGTGCCATCTAGCAGGATGTGCAGGTTGACAGTACCTTCTCAGTGGGAGACAGGAAAAAATGTCCCACCCGCAACTAACCAATCATGAGTGGGGATTTCCCCCTGAGTTATAATAAGATGATATGATTTAGTGGGGGATGGTCCCCGCTGTGCTCCAGTGTACAGCCATGGTGATTGGCTGGACATGCTGCATGTTTTCCTGGTGGTACACGTACCTGTAAAAGGCCGGTGCGGCTGGGGGTATTGAGATCTGTGTCACTTATGATGCTAAATGGTAAACTATATGATGATATATAAATACAGTATCCAGAATATTATTCACTCATCTCTGCAATTTTGTGGAACTAAGACTCTCCCAGTCAATCGACCATATTTTATAGTGTATCTGACTGTCTCTCCGATGGTGATCAACAGTTGACTTAGGAAAGATCAAACAGTCATGCTATGGTATTGGCAGTGGGCCCTGTGCTGACTGTGAGACCAGTTTCCGTGAGCAGTAATTTCAATGCCCAGTAAAACTGTGTGACTGTTTTCGTCATATTGTTTGGAGGACATCTGAAGTTGAAACAAAAGAAAATGGGGCAATGGTATAGATTACACATTTATGAAGTAATACGACCAATCAGCATTTACTCACCACTGGGTTCAGGCTGTGGCTAACCATTGCTGGATCAGAAAAAAAAAAAACATTCTCACAAGTTACATGTACAAATCTGAACAGGTGCTGCCAACAGCTGTACCACTACTCTGTCCCAGAAATGTGAGAGGCACTTATTCAATTACAGAAAAAGACCAAGCAAGACTAATGACAGATAAACCTCAAACAGGGAAACGCTATTAAATTACCACTGTCATTAGTTCTAAAATCAGCATCATCCTGTGGTTTGTGTGTGAAATGTTATCATAAACCTCCAATTACTAAACAGTAGTCCCTCCTTTGAAAGACCACTCCTTTGGCAGACCACCTCCTTTGAGAGACCACAATTATCAGGTCTCTCTGTAGTACTTTTCATGTTATTTATACCTCCTTTGAGGGACCACCTGCTTTATGTGACTGCCTTTTGGGTGGCACTACGGACGGTCTCTCAAAGGAGGGACTACTGTATATGGTTTTTCAAACATTTATGAGACAATATAATATAATTAACACTTCAATCAGGGAAAGGCAAAACCAGCAAGGGGCAAGGTGCTTCTAAGGTTAGTTTGCGTGCAGCCCTGACCAGGTGAACAATGCCTGATGACCATTTTGATGCCAGGACTGAAACCTCAAGTGGCTTCAAACTTGGGTTCATGGTGGAGTTGACTCGGAGATATCACAAATCATGCTTGATGGGACATTTCTCAAATCTTCCACAGAGAAGAAAAATTTGACAGTTTTCAGTATAAACAAGTACATCAAGAACTCACTACTTGGCTAGAGATTATCATGCTTGGTCAAACCAACACAGCACTCTGAAAATCATAAAATCCATGCTATTTGCCCTTAAATTATAGCCATGGTAGACTATGTAGTAATCAGGGATTTCCGATGACGTTTCACACACAAAACACAGGATGACGTTGATTTTAGTACTAATGACAGTGGTAATTTAATAGCATTTCCCTGTTTGAGGTTTATTTGTGAAATAAAGTCCATCAGGGAACTGGGAATTAGTTCTTTGAATTTCTCAGAGTGCACTCACAGGTGAGGAAACTAGCATGTCACGACCATTCCTTGAGTTACCTATCTCTTTTGACTGGTCTCAGCAGTGCCCAAGCATGTTGTCCTACTGTAGTTATTTTTTGATGATCAGAAAGCCGGCACAGAGACTTGTGGGGCCATGTCCTGTTGTTTCATACCGTGGCATAGCTTCATGCTTTTTGCCTGTTGAGGAGCAGCCTAGCTTGACCACATGACTTCACCAATAATTTGTCGCTGGCATTACTGGTCTGTCAGCAATTTTTTTTGTTCCTGTGCAACTATTGACTGGAATCACGTGTCATAGCGATTATAGTCACACAAATTCTGTTTACTCCTTTTTGCCGGTGAATGCATTCATGTAAGAAATAAATCTGATTTAGAATGTTATCCTTATGGTGTGAGATAAAGTTGTTTGTAAAAATTTTTTTATGACCTGTACTATCAGTTAATGCATAAAATGCATACAAGGAAGTTTGCCTCACATCAGCACAGTAATGCTTCAAATGAAGTTAAGTCGTATATCTTACATTATTTTTCTACTTAACTTCAATTCAACAGATATTAAAATAAGAGACTTGAAGTGCATTTATTACAAGGTTATCAGTATGTGGAGTGGAATGTCTAGTTTGACTTAACGCCTCCTCTGTCATTCCCTAGTTAACTTAGATAAAAAACCAAGAAAACAGTTCTGCTGAGAATATTGATGTCTGTGTGCCAACACAGACATATTGTTTTTCTAGGAATTCATTCTTTCTTTCTTTCTTTCTTTCTTTCTTTCTTTCTTTCTTTCTTTCTTTCTTTCTTTCTTTCTTTCTTTCTTTCTTTCTTTCTTTCTTTCTTTCTTTCTTTCTTTCTTTCTTTCTTTCTTTCTTTCTTTCTTTCTTTCTTTCTTTCCTTCCTTCTTTCTCTCTCTCTCACTCTCTCTCTTTCTTTCTTTCTTTTTCACAGGCAAATTTGATATTTCATTGAAAAGTATCATAAATGTATGTAGAAACTTGGCATGATTATACTTCTATACATGTACATGAAGTCTTGAGTTTTTGTAAAGAGGTTAAATGGTTTTGAAAAATATGCAAATTAGGGCCATTCGAAAATTTGAATCTTGAATATCTTCATAACTGTTATAGGTACAGGTAACCAAACCAACTTTAGTTAATATGTTTGTAACACTGCAGGTATATACTTCAGTATAAGGACTAAGTAAAGTATGAAAGTGGTTGAACGTGACCCTATTTCCGAGGTCACAGAGGTACTGTAGTAAGTTTTGGTTTCTGGATAATAACTAGAAAAGTTTTTGTGATTTGACCTGCATATTGCCCATGATTATTGTCCTTACCAAGCACTAAGTCAATTGTAAATATGGGTGACCTTGATCTTAATTTCAAAGGTCAGAATGGCACTTGAGTGAACTTGGTATTTTCATTGTACATGTAACTCATAATTTCAGTTATGACTTCAATATTGCACATGGTAATAGTCCGCTATTAGGGTTTGGTCAGCTGAGAAGATGGATGACCTTGAGCAAATTCCCAAGGTCACACACCTAGAGTCCTTTTAGCGACCTTGGTTTCTGCATGATAAATGAAGATATTTTTTATGAAGGGCTTTCATATTGCACAAAATATAGCCTTCTGTAAGAGCTAGATCAGGTTGTGAAATGGGTGACCTTGAGTCAATACCCAAGGTCACAGAGTCACATTACTGAAGTTGTTTTCTGCTTAATAACTGAAGAATTTTTTGAGCCAGAACTTTTATTTTGTAGATGTTTATACAGTGAAATCACATTATAATAAAACCATATCTTCCTTAGAAATATGTCAGATAACTGAATATGTGAGATAAAGGAATCAAACAACAAAGAAAATGAACTTTTGCCATTCAAAACTTGTGTCATTATAATGAATATGTCAGATATCTGAGTGTCATTATAATGAGATTTCACTGTAGTCTTCTATTAGGGCAAGACCAGCTTCAAAAAAGGGTGACCTTGAACTAACTTCCAAGGTCACAATGCCACTTTTGTGAATTTGGCTTCTACCTCCACTTCCCAACTTCAAAGGTCATGAGTGCCCCATTTAGCAAGTACTGTCCGCAGGGTAATGAGGGCAAACATAATGAGGGTAGGGACATCTATGTTTAACAAACATGTCTTGTTATCATGTGGTTAACTTGAGGGGCCATACATTATCAGGACTGTGTACCTTGTTTTCACATTAACATGAGGGGCCATACATTATTAGAACTGTGAACCTACATGTAGCCATCATGTCCTTGTCAATGCAAATTGTCCATGCTTTATTGCCAAGAGTGAGACAATAAAGGCCAGGGCACAGTCAGATGTGACCACTCATCATTAACCCATTTTACCCTCTGATGATAAGTGCCTGGAAAGTAAGTGTCTGTTAGGAAAAGAGTTAATTAACTCGTGTAGTAGTTATGCTAAGAAAAGTTGTTCTGATCCAAGTTATAACAATGATTTTAGATTCAAATTCCTGACAAGGAGGCTTAAATCAATTTCAAACATGCCTGTGTTTCCAAAGAAAAAATAGAGGAATTGTCCCAGTCAACAGGAGGAATGGTCCAGGATAACAGAAAGAATGGCCCAGGTCAACAGGAAGAATGGTCAAAAGGAGGATGGTCCAGATCAACTTAAAGAATGGCCCAGGTCAACAGGAAGAATGGTCCAGGTCAAAAGGAAGAATGGTCCAGTCAACAGGAAGAATGGCCCAGGTCAACAGGAGGAATGGTCAAAAGGAGGATGGTTCAGATCAACAGGAAGAATGGCCCAGGTCAACAGGAGGAATGGTCAAAAGGAGGATGGTCCAGATCAACAGAAAGAATGGCCCAGGTCAACAGGAAGAATGGTCGTGGTCACAAGCCTTCCTCAGCATGCCTCTGTCACAATGTGCCCAGGAAAGCTATTGACCCAGTGTTGAATATAGTACTTAAAGATTGAATGGCCCGTTTCGTATCAAGTCTTTTGAAATTTTTGACCAGTAGTTCCAGAGTAAGTAGAGTATGATTGTGCATGCTTCCCAGTGGGACCCAGAGGTGTCAAGCCTGGGATTTCTTTGAAGAGAATGCTGTTGTGTGTCAGCATTGTCACTGCAGGTGTCTGTCATGACAGGTACATGTACTGGCTTGCTGTTCCTACCTGTGTCAAACAGGCCACCTTTAGCATTCTTCATTTGTAGTTTTTGCATTTGTACCATTTACTTGTCAGTTAGTCTTTGTGTCAAATATGAGTGTCCCATCATTGTGGGAGATTAATTTACCCCGATTTCATCAGAAGAAATGTGACACATGCAGGTTAGCCCTCAACATTTATGTCATGGTGCATTACTGTCAGACAGTGACAAAATCCTTAATTCATGTCTGTGGAAATGTCATGTCTTTTATTTTTTGCATTTTGAATTGGGAGTTGTTACATACATGTACATACTACACGTAGCCAGTCTTAGCTCTTAGTGTAATGATGCCAGGGATGACGTTGAGGTATGTCATTGCCTATACATGAGTAGGTTTGTTCATGTATGTACATGCACACACATGATATATGAGGCCCACATGTAAGTGGTATTTAACTTTTTACCACAACTAAGGTTATAGGATTGGTGGTGATCCATATTAATCGTCCATCATCCATCTGTTTACATTTCGCAATTTCAACTTCTCCAAAACTGTCAGCCAGATTCACTTCAAACTTGGTGGGTTTCTACCAAGTATATTCAGGTGGTCATGCTCCAGTGATTTATGGATTTTGTATTAATATTTTTGTCGTATTTTTTGACCAAATCTTAAACAAGCTGCTTCTCCGAAACTGCCATGCAACTTGCTTTGAAATTGCAAAGCAACACTTGTGGGATCCCTAGATTTTAGTATTATTATTGTACAAGAGGTAGTGCTGCAATTTTTTTCTGTTTTTTTTTTTTTTTTAATGAATTTTTGTGTGTTAAGGCTATTTATGACTTCTACCTCTCCAAAGCCATCACTCAGATCGTTCTGAAACTTCGTAGAAATGTAACAAGAAGGATTGTTTTAAAGAAAGTTGTTCACTGGGTGGTGATAGTCTGGATCCCTAATTTGTAACAATTTCCTCATTCTGGGTACTGGTCAGTTGATACATTCCTATTGATTACAATGTCAGCCAATGGGGATTGCAATGGCAATTCACATTTTTGAATTCTCAAAAAAAAAACCTCAACCAGATTCACTTCAGACTAGGTGGAAATGTACATGTACCTTAGGTGGGTCTGAACCAAATTGGTCAAATTATTAGGATCCATAGGTTTTAGGATTTTTTATGAATGTTTTGTTCATTTTTTGGCAATATCTTAAAAAATCTTCTTTAAAGAAACTGCCAGATTAATTGCTTTGACATTGCATCTGGGCTCTTTTGGGGACCCCTAGACTTTTATTACAGAGGTGGTGCTATATGTGTTTTCTTTTTCATGAACTTTTGAGTGGCAAATGTATGTTCCACTTCTCCAAAACTGTGTCTCAGATTGTGCTAAAATTTGTCCAAAGATACCTTGTTGAAGGGTCAAACAGACTTGTTCACTAGTGGTGATGCTGCTGAATCCTGATTGGTTATGAATTTTTCAATTCTTATACTTATAAGGAAATGCACTCCTTTTGTTTAACTCATTCCACCCTGATGACGCTTTTTCCCGCTAATATCTAAATGTCGTCTGCTAATTGTATTTTACTAATTTAGGGATTATTTTTCAATATTTTGGATGAAACTTGCATGGAAGATCATTCTAAATTATATGCCCATGGTCAACAGCTTTCCTTGGCGCGCTCTGGGTGCATTGCGCCCAGAGCGCGCCAAGGAAAGCTGTTGACTCAGTCTTCTACCAGGGTGGAATGAGTTAATAAAAAAGTCAATCAGGATTACAATGGTTATTTACGTATTTGACTTCTTCGCCAAAATTATCAACCAGATTCACTTCAAACTGGGTGTGTATCTACTTTGGGTGGGTCTCTATAGAGTGTCTTGAAATGGTCATGCTCCAGTGAATTTTAGATTTGTTATGAATTTTGGGGATTCACTTTTTGACAAAATCTTATGAAAGTCTAGTTCTGCAAAAATGCTTTGCCAGTTGTTTCAAAACTGTATAGGAGCAATTGTAGACCGGGGTGGCACTTACTGTATGTTTAATGTCAAGGTCATCTGAGGGTCTCACAGATGTCTTGTTACCCTCAGCACATAAAGTGCCAGAGGGTATTGTTGTCCCCTGTGTCTGTCCGTCCATCCGTCTTGTCGATGTTACTGCAATATCTCAAAAAATATTCACCATAGCTGTACCAAAGTTTTGTCAGAGACGCACCTTGCAAAAAGTTCCAGGTTCCTTTTGAAAAAGTGCTTCCTCTTTTTATTTTAAACTTTTTGTGTAACTTTTAAAGTATTTATTGCAAGGCCATCTGGGTGGGGCACAAGGGGATGATGTTACCATAATATATCAATAATATTCACCCTAGCTTTCCCAAATTCTGGTCACAGAAGAACCTTATGATGGACCAGATTCCTATCGAAAACCATCTTCCTCTGATTATTTTTAAATTTTTTGTGAAACTTTGAATGTGTTTATTTGAGGGCCATCCTAGTGGCATCAACCCTGACAACTTTACCCTGGTATCTCAAAAATATTGATTGCAGCTTTACCAAATTTTAGTCAGAAATGCATTTTATGATGGACCAGGTTCCTATTTAAAAGCAGCTTCCTTTTTATATTTATAAACTTTTTTATGAAACTTTGAAGTATTTATTTCAAGGCCGTCTGAGTAACACACAAGGAGATGACATTACCATGATGTCTGAACAAGGATCCATTTCAGCTTCACCAAATTTCTATCAGAGATGCACATTATAATAGAACACTTTCCTATTGAAAACCAGCTTCCTCTTATTATTTTGAAACTTGTTATAAAACTTTTGAAGTATATATTTGGAGGCCATCTGAGTGGCACACAAGTGGACAATGTTACCATAATATCTCAAGAAAGATTTGATCATCACAACTTCATCAAATTTTTGGCACAGTTACGCCATATTGCTCTTTCTTTTCATAGACAACTATGGAAATTATAAGTAAAGCGTTCTACTGTTAAGTCTCAAAAAAAAAGAAAATAAGCAGAATTAAGGAAAAAAATATTGTGGGTGCTGAGGGTAATCCATCCTATGAACGCTATTTTTACATTTTAGATTCCTTGCAGTTGATTATAAAATGTTTTGTTTCTTTATTTTGTAGGTGTCCAATGTGTAACTAGATATAACTGACAGACATGGGGATTATACCTCCTGACACACATGTACTGCTGTATTGTCACACTCTCACAGTGGAACTCAAAAGTCGTGTGCACAAAGCTGTGTCTGTTCTCCTTACAGCAGAAACATACTGCTGTTATGTTGTCTTTTATCTCCCAGTCATGTCTATAACCATAAGAGAAATGATTTTTAGTTTGTTAATTTATTTCCTGCAAACTTCCTAGTTTCATACCAAGAAGTGTAGTGTAATGTGGACTGCTTGGACTATTAATATACATGGTATATGGTTTATGGAAAGGTCATTAGCACCGATCAGGCCAAGTGCAAAGAGGACATATTAGGCCCAGTACAAAAAGGGCAAGTTAGGCCCAGTACAAAAAGGGCATATTAGGCCCAGTACAAATAGGGCATATTAGGCCCAGTACAAAAAGGGCATACTAGTCCCAGTACAAATAGGGCATATTAGGCCTGGTACAAAGTGGGCGTATTAGGCCCAGTACAAAAAGAGCATATTAGGCCTAGAACAAAGAGGGCATATTAGGCCCAGTACAAAGAGGGCATATTAGGCCCAGAACAAAGAGGGCATATTAGGCCCAGTGCAAAGACGGCATATGTTAGGCCCAGTGCAAATAGGGCATCAAGACTGTAGGACACTTACTGTGCATGGCAGATTCAACTTTGATATAGCTTTCATGTTATCGTGTATGCAAAACATTACCAAGAAATGAATTTTTTAGGACTATTTTGTGTCATGATCAAAATTTGCGTGTGCATTTACAAAATAGAAAATTTACATTGGAAGTAAAAACAAACAAAAATATCGACCAATTACCAATCAAGATACTGTATTTTGAAAATCATATTACTAAATACAATTAAAAATCTTCTTTTTTTAAAAATTTTATGAATGGCCCAATTCAATTCTTAATTTTTTCAAATGGTAATTGCATATTTATTTTTACTGGTTTCAATGTGGTTGTAATATCTACATGTATTTTTTGGACATGACAAATAAAAATATATATCTAATTTTTTGAAATTTTATTTTACTTAAAGGTGAAAATAAAATTTGAATTTATATGTAATAACTTCAAGTACAGACCTAAATCTAAAATTGAGTATCAAAATTGCATGTGGTGTATTTGCCTGTGCAAAATCCTTTTTTCTGCATGGTGTAACTTCACCTTTTCAAGCACAGTTCAGTGACATGTGAAAGTGACTGAAGCTTTGCCCCACAAAGCTAGTCCACAGTCAGTATCCTGGCTTGTAGCATGGAAAGTACATGTATTCACATTATGTACAGTATAATATTAATCGTTGCACAAACAGCTGTTGAGTTTGTCAGAAGTTATTCTGTTGCCTGTGTAGAGTATTATGGAGAGGACAGTAGTGAAGTTTATCTGCTGTTTGTATACGGTACTATGGAGAGGAGCGTGGTGTTTATCTGCTCTTTCTGAAGAGCACTGTGCAGAGTACTGTGGACAGCACAGTAGTGGTGTTTAACAGCTGTTGTGCAGAGTACTATTAAGAGGACAGTAGTGGTGTTTCACAGCTGTTGTGCAGAGTACTATTAAGAGGACAGAAGTGGTGTTTATCTGCTGTTTATCATAGAGTAGTATGGAGAGGACAGTGGTGTGTACTAGCTGTTTGTGTAGAGAACAGTGGAGAAGACAGTAGTGATGTTTATCTGCTCTTTTTGTAGAGCAGTACAGAGAGGACAGCAGTGGTGTTTATCTGCTGTTTGTGTAGAGTGTTGTAGAGAAGACCCTGGTGTTTAGCAGTTGTTTGTATAGAGTACTGTGGAGAGGGAAGTAGTGGTGTTTATCTGCTGTTTTTTTGTGTAGAATGTTGTAGAAAGATAGCAGTGGTGTTTATCTGCTGTTTATGTGGAGTGTTGTATAGAAGACAGTAGTGGTGTTTATCTGCTGTTTGTGTAGAGTACTGTGGAGAGGGAAGTAGTGGTGTTTATTTGCTGTTGGTGTAGAGTACTATGAAGAGGACAGTAGTGGTGTTTATCTGCTGTTTGTGTAGAGTACTATGAAGAGGATGGTAGTGGTGTTTATCTGCTGTTTGTGTAGAGTACTATGAAGAGGACGGTAGTGGTGTTTATCTGCTGTTTGTGTAGAGTACTATGAAAAGGACGGTAGTGGTGTTTATCTGCTGTTTGTGTAGAGTACTGTAGAGAGGACAGTAGTGGTGTTTATCTGCTGTTGGTGTAGAGTACTTTAGAGAGGACAGTAGTGGTGTTTATCTGCTGTTTGTTCAGAATATCATTGAAGGGACAATAGTGCTGTTTATCTGCTGTTTCTGCTGCAGTCACAAAGGGTTTTAAAAGTTGGTGTCATTGTACACAGTGGAAACTGACGAATAGTTCTCTCTTATTCCAATTAAATTTTTTTGGTGGTATCACTTTTGTGCCCACTCATCCTTATTTTCCACAGAGGAAGAGGAACAGTGGTTAACAATGTCTTCCCATGGAATTCAGGGGCTGCACTTGAATAACTTGTCTTCATAAGCTTCAGTGATTACTTCCAGTGAATTTTAAGTTGGTCAATCTGTCAAAACAGCTTCATGCATGAAATAATGATGTGTTTAAGGAATTCAGTATGGCATGGCATTGACTGTTGCTATTTTGTCACGAAGGAGGCTGTGAGATTGAAATCAGGTCGCTAGCTGATCTTGAACCTGTCATGATATATTGGCATCAATCAATACCACACCATACTTAATTCCTATTATAATATGGTTTAAAGTTGAAAATCCCATAAATTTGATGCCAATTAAAGGGTTTAACTGGCGTATTTTCACCTGTTATCATCGCTTTTGTTTATGCCGTTCCCTTTTGCTTGCATACTCCCTTTACTGCAGAATTTACCATTTTGGAGATGAGCGGGGCCCTATTTGGGGGTATAGGTGTGAGAATTGTACTGCTGTAAGTTAAAACCTTCCAAATAGGCCTGGGCTTAAATTATTGATCATAAAAAAAATAGTAATAAAAAATCAAGTATATCATATTTATGCTTTAGGCTTACATTTAGCTATTCTGCAGCTGGAAGCCTATATTGCTTTTTAGAATGTGGAAAATGGTATAGGGCCCTATATATATGTGTGTGTAATTCCTGATGGCACCATCATGTTACTGATAATGAAGTAAAACTAATGAGTTACATTCTGACCAGAATCTGACTAAACAGTGCCTTGTAATTGTTCACCAGATGTATCATAGTAGCCAAGTGGCCTTCACCAGGGAAATGACTTCTTATCAGATTAGTTAGCCTAAGTGAACATAAGGGAATAAAACAGACCTGTATCCTGGTTGGCCTGTGAAGCACAACCATGAAGATGTGTGCACTTGAAAATGCAATGGCAGCATGAGATTTGGAATCTTGATGTACATAACAGGTTGTGTATTTGACTATTTCTTTTTTTTAACGGCAGATATCCCATTTTTTTCTCAGGAGATTTGGAATTTTAACCCTTTCAGTGCTAAATTTTGGACTGACTCAACAGCTTTTCTCGGCACACATTGGGTGCAATGTGCCCAATGCTTACCGAGAAAAGCTGTTGACCTGGGCTATTCTTTGTGGATCTATAGGCAAACTGGTACTTGAATGAAAGGTATTTTTATAAGGAATATGAATCTGGGATCCTTATGATAATTCAGACGTGTCTGACTTAAGTAGATCGACTTCAGACATGATTGGCACTGAAAGAGTTAAGATACATATGCATTTGGTTCAGTTTCATGTGATTGGCAAAATTGTGAATTTGCGTGTTGGTTAATCACTGCTGGATGGTGTCCTGTCTTACCTGTGTCTCCTTTTGTTCTTCCTGGTCATACTGACCAATAAAGGTATATTTGTGTCAGATGAGTGACCTCACCATGACCTCACCATGCAGATGACAATTAATAGAATGTTCTCTCACATCAGGGTCCACACAGTTTTAATACAATGGCCGTAGCTTGGTGGATACAAAGACCGGAAAGCTTTTCATTCCATTTCCTTGTGGTTGTTGTCAGAACAGGTGGGCCAATCACATGCTGAGATCATAACCACTTTTCGTGTAGTAGCACTATATGGAAATTAACCTGGCCATCAGCCATACCACATTGGGTCCTCTCTTGCCCCCCCCCCCCCCCCCCCCCCCCCATTGGATACGGCTCAGATCAAGTTCTGTATCATGGTTCTGCAAATGCTTAACTGATAGTACTTAAATATCATCTATTTGGAGAGAAGACTATACTGGCATGCTTACAGTGCCCATACCAAAATGTGGACATGGTTGGAATCTGTTGAGGATCGAATGCAGCACAGAGATGTAGATATATATGTCTTGACAAAAATGACAAAGTTTGAGATGATGAGGATGGCTGATTTATTTGCTGAGGCATGTTTATTTAGGGGCGTGATATTTGATCATGATCTTGTGGGCCATTTCCACTTCACCAGGCCCATGTCCATGTACAACCAACATGGGCCAACTTTCTCCCTTTCAGAAAGAATGTAATAGGTTTCCTGTAGTGACATGCCACATGAGAGTTGCAAGGTTCATGGGTTATATGCTGGTGTGAAGATGCTCATGATGGTCTCCGACATGTACACAAGCCCTTAATGAAGAATACTTTGGTACATGATTGTGAAAGGTGACAAGTTGAGAATGAAATAAGCAGAATTTCAACAAATGGTGCAAATGGTGCATGCACGTTTGCCTGCTTGGTGATTAAAAGGAATGCTTTCCCAGTTTGTTTTAGTGGGAAAAAGAACAACTGTACACGCTGAAGCCTGACACGTCCCCAGTGAAATGTTTGCGTTGGTGTTGTGTATATAGGCAGTGCTATGGTAACAGTCAAGATTTCTTGGAGCCTGTCTATCTGTAAACATACAATATGAGTGCTTCCAATTTATCTCATAAATTAAAAATATCAGCGTGTTTTGTGTTTTTTTTAGATTGACTACACAGGTTAAAACTGTGCCATTATAATACATGTATGAACTGAAACAAGTGCTGTTAGTCACAACTGTTGTCAGCATCAAGCTGTCAGAGTGCGCCCTCTGGTGTCTAAAACACAGTCAGCTTTCCTCAGTTTATGAACTATCATTTGTTTGAATGATGGCAAAATGAAATGAGACTTTAGGGCATACTCTTCACAATATTAACAAGAGGGCGGTGTGAACAGCCCGTGCTCAGCGGATCTAGACATCCATCACACTTGCAGCTCTGTGTGTGAACGTGGGATCGGATCAAGGTCGACCATGTTCTGATTAGGTCTGACCTTTATAGAAGAACACTAACGTGTAACACCAAGATCCCAGTTCAAGTTGTTCTCAAGTGATAGTGAAGAGTAAAATTTATGTACGTTGCATTGTGACCTCATTTCTGGGGTCACAATGCAACGTGCAACTCATGTACTGTCTAAGCATGACCTTCATAGAGAAACATTAACATGTGTAACATCAAGGTCCTAATTCAAAACAGATCTCAAGTTGTCAAGTGAACAGTAAATTTTACAGTGTCAGTTGTCCTGTGACCTTGGGAATGAGGTCAAGGTCCAAACATCACTGGAGCATGACCATTTGCACAAAATAGGTAGACGCTTATAAAAGGTACATCCCTACCAAGTTTGGCACAAATCTGGCCAAAGTTATTAGTTATAACCATTACAAGAAATTCACATGTTAAACTTTCCTATTAAAACTTTTTTTTTTAAGATTTTGGAAAAAAAATCATAAAAAAATCCAAATGGAGCATGACCATTTGAACAAATGTAATAAAGACCCACCCAAGGTACATTGCCACCAAGTTTGAAGTCAATCTGGATGACGGTTTTGGAGAAGAGGTCAAAAATGTGAATTGGCATTAGAATGCCCTTTGACTTACATACAGCTACTGAACAACCTTGTTTGACCCTTCCACAAGGAACATATCCACCAAGTTTCAGCTTAATCTGAGTGACAGTTTTAGAGAAGAAGTTGAACATAGCAAAGTCACACAAAAAATCTTTTTAAAAAAAAAATTCACAGCGCCACCTGGTGAACAAATTCAGAACTAGGAGTCCCCGGGAGTGGCCCTGTGATACCAAAGTGATTGGGTGAGCGGTTTCGGAGAAGATTTTTTAAGATTTGCCCCCAAAAAAGAACAAAAAAAATCATAAAAAATTCCAAAAATCCATTGAGCATGACCAGTTGAATAAACTTGGCAGAGACCCACCCAAGGCACATCCCCACCATGTTGGAAGTGAATCTGATAGATGGTTTTAGAGAAAAAGTCGAAAATGTGAATTGTGGACGTACGTCTCCTTTGAAACTTAAAAGCTTCATACACTATTCCACCATACCAACACTGGTATAAACAGGTAAATGGTAAATACTGAGCACTAAAAAGTTGACGAGAGGTTTCATGAGGTAAAGTGTGCTAAGGTATTATCTGGAAGCCACCTCTTCCACTACACTGGATGAAGATTGAAAAGAAAGAAATTCTGCAAAAAGTGAGTATGATCATAGTTTTCTGACTTAAGACAGACTAGAGAAAATTCTCTGGGTGGGTTAAGTATACTTTACCCTGGCTACTTTCCCTCTTACCACTCTTAACACTTTGAGGACTACACTTTGTCATTTCAAACTCCATCTTGACACAGTTTGATTAATTATGTCTCCCGGTGGAAGCCGGGCAACATATTGGATTAGTGCCCGTTTCTTCCGCTTCTTCTTGTTGTTGTTGTTGTTGTTGTTGTTGTTGTTGTTCAGGTTCTTCAACACTTGGTTTCCGTGCGATAAGTCTTGAAGGACTTGACAGAATTTGATGAAACTTGGTAGGATTATGTATCTAGGCAAGACCTAGGTTGGGATTGTATTTGGGTGACCTTGACCTAATTCTCAAGGTCACAGGGTCACTTATGTGAAATTGGTTTCCGTTCGATAAGTCATGAAGAACAGAATGGAATTTGATGAAACTTGGTAGGATTACGTATCTTGGCAAGACCTAGGTTGGGATTGTATTTGGATGACCTTGAGCAAATTCTCAAGTTCACAGGGTCACTTATGTGAAATTGGTTTCCGTTCGATAAGTCATGAAGAACAGAATGGAATTTGATGAAACTTGGTAGGATTATGTATCTTGGCAAGACCTAGGTTGGGATTGTATTTGGATGACCTTGAGCGAATTCTCAAGGTCACAGGGTCACTTATGTGAAATTGGTTTCCATGCAATAAGTCTTGAAGAGCTTGATGGAATTTGATGAAACTTGGTAGGATTATGTATCTTGGCAAGACCTAGATTGGGATTGTATTTGGATGACCTTGAGCGAATTCTCAAGGTCACAGGGTCACTTATGTGAAATTGGTTTCCGTGCGATAAGTCTTGAAGAGCTTGATAGAATTTGATGAAACTTGGTAGGATTATGTATCTAGGCAAGACCTAGGTTGGGATTGTATTTGAGTGACCTTGACTTAATTTTCAAGGTCACAGGGTCACTTATATGAAATTGGTTTCCGTGCGATAAGTCATGAAGAACAGAATGGAATTTGATGAAACTTGGTAGGATTATGTATCTTGGCAAGACCTAGATTGGGATTGTATTTAGATGACCGTGAGCGAATTCTCAAGGTCACAGGGTCACTTATGTGAAATTGGTTTCCGTGCGATAAGTCTTGAAGAACCTGATGGAATTTCATGAAACTTGGTGGGATTATGTATCTTGGCAAGACCTAGGTTGGGATTGTATTTGGATGACCTTGAGCGAATTCTCAAGGTCACAGGGTCACTCATATGAAATTGGTTTCCGTGCGATAAGTCTTGAAGAACTTGATGGAATTTAATGAAACTTGGTAGGCTTATGTATCTTGGCAAGACCTAGGTTTGGATTGTACTTGGATGACCTTGACCTAATTCTCAAGGTCACAGGGTCACTTATGTGAAATTGGTTTCCGTATGATAAGTCATGAAGAACAGGATGGAATTTGATGAAACTTGGTAGGATTATGTATCTTGGCAAGACCTAGGTGGGATTGTATTTGGGTGACCTTGACCTAATTTTCAAGGTCACAGGGTCATTTATGTGAAATTGGTTTCTCTGCAATAAGTCTTGAAGAACTTGATGAAAATTGCTAGAGTAATGTATCTAGGCGAGAGCTAAAATAGGATCGTAATTTTCAGGGAAACTTGGGTCATTTGTAATTTGTTATCACCTGTAGCTTATTCAGAGACGTAAGTGTTCCACCGGGAGACATTTGATTTTCTGTTGGAAAATCAGTCTGTTCTAGTTTTTTTGAGTTAGTGTTCTATTTATTAGGTAATTGGTCATATCTCTGGAAACATTTCAACGGAGTTTTGTGTAGTTGTTGTTTTTTATGACCTTTGTGTTGTAGTTTTTGCAACAGAGTTCGGACTCTATTGACAAAATCACTAAAGTGTGTGGGGTTTCTAGCAATATGTATCACTTGTCAGATATTAACTCCATTTGCTTGTTTCTTTGGAATGTTTCCTGTCAGATCAGGGTAGGAGATAATATCAAATTTTAACTGGTCTCTCTCGTCAAATATTTTTGTTACATACTGGTTTTTCTTTATTTATATATCCAGATCAAAGAAAGTAGCTTTTGTATCACTTTCATTTTCCAGATTTAATATTAGTTCTTTGGGATATATGTTTTTCCAATTTCCTTTTATTTCATCTCCATTGTTTAAAGCACACAGGTCATCTATAAATCTTTTTGTGTCAGAATGTGATCTTCTTGCAGCTCTAAAGTTTGTTTTTGCCAATTCCTCCATCCATTTTGATTCATAATAATGTAAATAAAGGTTGGCAATATATGGGACTGGATCTATTCCCATTGGTATGCCCACTATTTTTTGATAGACCTTACTATTTGTTGATAGACTCTGGTTCCAAAGCACGGACGACGAACGACAGACCCTCACGAAAGGTCAGCTGACTGACAAGTCAGCTGACCTTTTACATAATGGTGTATTTAAGTGATACAGTAGTCCCTGATACATAATGGTGTGTGGTGTATTTAAGTGATACAGTAGTCCCTCATACATAATGGTGTGTGATGTGTTATAGCTTTACAGTAGTCTCTGCTTGCTAAGACTTGCTCCATCCCTCCCTGAACTGGTCTCAAATTGCAAGTGGTTTGCACATATAGTTGAATTTTTTTGAGAAACAGACTCGATCACATTAATATCCTGAAAGGATGGTGTTGTTGATTATGTGCATGCATTTTGCAAGAGGTGGTCTTCGGAGCTGGTCCGACTGAGGTGATTATCAGGATAGACCTGGTGAGTTAAGACCAGGAGGGGTCACGGGCCTAACAAGCTTATATTATATGGTACCCAAAAAGTTAACATTAAAAGGTCCTGTAGGCAAAGAGTTAACACCAGAAGTCATGTGCCTAACAACTTAACACCAGATATTATCATAGACCTAAAGAGTGACCATCAATTGGTACCATAGGCCTGTAGAGTTATCAGAAGGTGCTCTTGGCTTAAAAGGTCAACATCAAACTTTACCATTGGCCTAGAGACTTAACATCAGAAGGTTTGATAGGCCTAATGAGTTAGGATCAGATTGTTTTGTTAACCTGAAGAGCGTACACCAAAAGATACAATAGGTGTACAGAGTTAACATGGTAAAATACCATAGACACAAAGGTGTTAATACCATAAGGCACCTCAAGTATAGAGAACATCATAAGCTAACGTAAATATTAAGAGTTAATATCAGGAGATACCAAAGTCATGAGGAGTTAATATCATAAGGTATTATGGGCATATTGAGTTAATATTACAATCGGCATAGTTGTATTTCATAAGGTAACATAGCCATAAAGAGTTACCGTCGAAACCACTCAAGGCTTGGAGAGATAACATCAAAAGACACAAAGAGTTAACATGAAAAAGTACCATAGACTTGCACAGTACAGTTGTCAAGACTATGTCATGATGTGTCCATTTATATGTACATGGTGGTCTCAGGGTGACATGTAAAGTACAGTTATCAAGATATATGTCATGATGTGGTGATGTGTCCATTTATATGTACATGGTCTCTGGGTCATGTGAACAGTGTCTTTAACGAGTAGGATTTTCCTACTTTTGTAGGATTTGGGAATTATTGTAGGATTTGGGGTGAAAATGCTCAGATGTGTAGGATTTTTGCCTCTAATTCATAAAAACAAACAAAAATGTATATTAATTTGAGCATTTTGACATGCTTTTAGAGTTTCTGTAGCTGTGACAACAGGGCAAAGAAAACTCACAAATGGCAATTTACCTTAACAAGGAATGCTTCAGTTAAATTTGATGGCATAAAAGCTTTAAAATTGGCTAAAGTACTCCAGTTTTGTGGGTCTTGGCATCAAAGATAGCACATTCATTATGCTGTGACACCTAACCCAGAAAAGTAGGATTTTTTGTTGATCATTGTTACAAACACTGTGTAAAGTACAGTTATTAAGACTATGTCATGGTGTGGTGATGTGCCCATATATATCTGCATGCACTCAGGGTCCTGTAAGTACAGTTATCAAGACAATTGCATCAAAGGACACTGAAGCTTATTCAGATATGATGGCATGTTGTAGTCAGCCTTGATTGAATAATTTCTTCATCTATGTCCACATGGTGTCTCTGTGGAGTAGAACATTGTCAGAAGTCCAAGAATTCTATCAATGCCAGACAGGCATCGTTGCCTTTACTGCCACCTGCTGGCAACTATGAAAAGCTTGCTGAAGAAGAGAGACCTCATGGCAGCCAATCAAAGTGATTACTGTCAACCGGCTTCCTGCAGAGACAGTCCATGTGCTTATGGGGCAAAGCAATAGTGCCACTGACACAGACAATAAGAGTGTAATGATAGCACAGTTTCTGGATGCGTAATTGTGAAATGTTATGCAGAGTAGAACAGTTTGAATGTACCTGTATAGTCACCATGGAGCATTCACTAAAGCCTTGCTTCCAGCAGTGATGCTTGGCAGGCTGTGGACCATGGCTGTGTGGAGAGCAGTGACTTTCAACTCAGGCGGGATGAGCTGCATTCAAACCTATGTGCATTCTGACTAATTGTTCATGTTAGGAACATTTTGGATTTGAAACAAAATATCTTGATATGAAAGTCAAGGTTTATGGCATATTTTTGTAGAATGGTCATTTGCATATAAGCCACAAGTGGTGATTCCAATTTTTTTTAGTTCTAATTCATTAAAGATGATGAGTAACAACCAGTGTGTGTCACCATCAATTATTAGTGACCAATGTGTGTCATTAGTTATTAGTGACAAATGTGTGCCATTATTAATTAGTAGCAACAGACCTGGAAATATTATATTCACAGATATGGACACTAAATCATGTTGGTTTAACCCTTTCCCCCTTAAACCGGCCCAAACCGGCTGGTGGGCAAATGTCGTCTGCTTCAACAGTATCAACTAATTTCAACAGTAATGAAAAACAGTTTGACTGAGAATTGCAGATGAGACCTATCAAGATCTCGTGCCCCAGGTCAACAGCTTTCCTTGGCATGGGTTGGGCACTTAGTGCCCAACCCATGCCAAGGAAAGATGTTGACTCAGTCTCAGTTCAAGGGGGAAAGGGTGAACTCAATGCAAGTCTTCTTTTACTATCACTTTTAGGCATACATGTATAATAAATACTACTCATGCTGAAACCAAATATCAAAATTTGTTTTAAATTAATTAATTTACAACTGGAGAAAGTTGTCTTCATGTAAACATGTTAACAAGATGATGCTTCATTGCAGGATTGTAAAAGTTTCTTCATGGTAAGATTGCCTTTGTTGGGAAAAAAGAAATTCCAGCTCAATTTCCTGGGCACAAATTTCTGGGCCTTGGAAATGATAACTTTTTTTAGTGGAGTGAATCTGTAGTAACCCTTTGCCAGGTATCTGAAGACTGAGGTACTCTCTGTCCTGGATACAGGTCAGTTGTTACCTGAGCGCCACGCTGAAAGTGGTGGACCCATATTGCATGCTGGTATGTATAATCATATGTCTCTTCTGTACTTTGTCTACACAACATTTGAAATCATTGGATTGGAGAAGAGAGGAGATGAAGAGGGAGAGGGAGAAGGAGAGAAGAGGGAAGGGGAGGGGAGTACATTTCACATATAAACATGAACATCTAAGGCTCTTTCCTGACACAAGTGCATACAGGTACAGTCAAACCTGTGAAACCCGAATGCTCAGGGACTAAAATGAAATGTTCAGGTTTTACAGGTGTTCAACTTTCGGAGGTTTGGGTCGGAGGGGAGGGATATACATGTACTGAAAGGGACTGCCGCGACAGGATGTTATACATATATCATATGTATGTATGTTTACCCTCAGTAAAACAGACTTCTCAAGTGTTTATACAAGCTTATACATCCTGTTTATTTACATTCATTTCCACATATACTAAACTTGAACAATTTAAATAAGAAAATGGTTCTTTATTCTCTGAAAAATAAGAAAGAGCTATACACACTGTATTGTAAACATGACATCGTTACATGTTGAATATACATGTAGTTTCTCACTTTATGTCATGTCACTCTGAGTCATTACATGTACACTTTTTCATCTATATCTGAATGTTTATCTCCAAAGTCTTAGCAACTAGCTGATTAAATTGTGTGTGTCAACACACGCTTTTCTCTTTTTCCTAGCGTTCTTTATTTATTTATTTCTTCTTTCTTCTTTACCAGCAAATTTGTCCCGACACTTTTCTCAGACACTATTATACATAAAAACTCCAAACTTGGCAGGATTGTACCTCCATACAAGGAGTTTGACCATTTTTTTGCAGAGAAATGAAGATGTTCAAAATTATGCAAATTAGGGGCATTTAAATTTTAAATTTTGAATATCTTCAAAAGTATAATAGATAGAGATGTCATTTCAACTTCTACTAGGGGGTTATTGACCATCTAATTAATTTAAAACAAAAGTTGTAGCAATTTAAATTATGCTAATTAGCAGCATTGGAAATTTTAAAACTTAAATGTCTTCAAAACTATTATTGATAGAGATGTCATTTCAACTTCTACTAGGGGGTTGTTGACCATTGCGCATGTAATGAATCTAAAAAATAAGTTGTAGCAATTTAAATAATGCTAATATGCAGTATTCGAAATTTTCAATCTTGAATGTCTTTAACACTATAATAGATTGAGACGTCATTCCATTTTCTACTAGGGGGGTCGGTGACCATTGTGCACCTAATGAATTAAAAATAAAAGCTGTAGTAATTTAAATTATGCTAAATAGCACCATTAGAAATTTTAAATCTTGAATAACTTCAAAGCTATAATAGATAGGGATGCCATTCCAACTTCTACTCCTGTGTTATGGGATAGTTGTACATTGCCATACCAATATGCTTTGAAGACACACACACTGATTTGCTATGCAGCAAATCATCTTTCCTAGTTATCATTTTGTTTTTTCCTTTTTCTTTCATTATTTCACACTTTCTTAAAGAAGTCTGTATTAGCCACAGCTTTGCACAATCATATTTCTATATCATGAGTCGGTACAAAGAAACCCTGAATACCATTAACAGTGTAATGTTCAAGTAATGTTACATAAAAAGCAAGAATAAGGTACAAGACCATGAAAACAATGAATTTTGCACCATTTTGCTATTTTTTAATGTTCATTTCATGGGAGTGTTCGACTTTCACAGGTTCATATTGAGGTTTGGGTCCCAAATTTGGTGTTCAGGGTTCGGGGTTGAGAGGTGTTCAAGTTTTGCAGGGTCGAACACTCTGCTGTCCTATTAAAATACATGTAAAATATTTGGGACCAGAAAAAAGTGTTCGGGTATTGCAGGTGTTCGACTTTCAGAAGTGTTCGACTTGGCAGGTTTTACTTTATGAGCATGCACCATTGTTGCATAAACCAGGACAAATAAAATAAAAATTTACAGTTATAGGTTGCACCTTAGTATGCTTCATTACAATTCTCCATGAGCCATTACAATTTATCTTTGTGAAAATTGGTTCACCTTTAATACAAAGAAATTGTAAGCAGATGTCATTTGACATGCAGGGTCCTTCACTGACATGGGACAGCTAGGGGTTAATGAGTGGTGCCCTCTTCCCAGGGTGGACAGCTCCTCCCCCCCCCCCCCCCCAGCAACAGGTCCACAGTCTGCCCAGCCTATCACATTCTCAGTGGGGCTGTTGTTCCTCTGTCACTTGGCTGTGCATCACTTCCATTCAAATTTGACCTTCTGTCAGGCACACTCTCCATTTATTCATTTGGTACAAATAACAAACGTGGGTCTGTGGGTTTAATTGGCTCATGCAGACACAGCCAAATGTGGTTGTGTGTCGACTGCCAAACGTGAAATGCCACCGTGATGGTGGGCAGTAATTAAAGCGGGCACATCTCTCTGCATTGATACTCTGCATCAGGGCCTCAGACCCCCCAATTCCAACTCCATTCACAGTCACCTTTTAGCATCTCTGTGCTGATGGCTTGGCTTTCTTGATAATGCTGACTCTAGTAGGCCATGAGAGCTTGATTGTGTGCTTTGGGGTGCTGCAGCAGATAGGTATAAAAACAAAATAGTTTCTGTGGTGAGATAAGCTGGAACAAGCTGTGTTCTGTCTTCGAAATTTGTTTCGGTGCTCTGAATGCCAGTTACTGTGAGGAGCTGAGGTGATATGTTTATTCACCTTCATGATCTTATATCAGGTTTTGTGTTTCAAAATTTGATTAATCTGTCGAGTGATGAGTTGAATGTCAAGCACTCAGTCTGATCTTCCTCCTCTCTTCAACCTTCAGTCTTGGAACACGTCAATCAAAGTACACCCAGCATCACCACTTAACAAATACACCCAGTCTCATTGGTTCTAGCAAATGTATTATCTCTCTCAGTCACTGGCTTCTTGGAGATGTGGACCAGCTCCCTCATCTTCTTTTATCTGCCATAGTGTCTTCTCAGAGGCAGATCCAATTACTTGGAGTCCCAGGTCGCCCACTTGTATTTCCACTGGAAAACTTGCAAAATCTTATGTGAGGGCAGAAAGCAATGCGAGGGCTTACAGATGAGTGTTATGGCAGTATGTGTTATGTCAGCAAGTGTTATGCATGCATGTGTTGTGGCAACAAGTGTTATGCCAGCATGGGTTATGTCAGCAAGTGTTATGCCAGCATGTGTTGTGTCAGCAAGTGTTCTGCCAGCATGTGTTAATCATGTCAGCAAGTGTTATGTCTGCATGTGTTGTGGCAAGAAGTGTTATGGCAGCATGTGTTATGTCAGTAAGCGTTATGCCAGCATGTGTTAATTATGTCAGCAAGTGTTATGCCAGCATGTATATTATGTCAGCAAGTGTTGTGCCAATAAGTGCCATGCTATTTAATGGCAATAAGTGTTATGCCAGCAATTTAATGCTAGTGAGTATCTGACCTTCCTCTTGATCTTGCAAACATTAGTAATTGAATATTCTGTCGAGCAGTGTTAATCTTCTGTAACAAAGGTCACTCAGCACTCATACGAATGCTTTCAAGCTCATTCTTAATTTTTTCTGCTGGGACTCTTGTGTGATGCTGTGGTTTAGTTGGTTGACAAAACCTGAGCTCCTCTCAGCGTTTCATTTGTCTCACACAATTTAAACATTAGCATTCCTCAGTCTCTAGTAATTATCAAAGGCAGAACTGAACTAATCCCAGTAGACCAGTATACATGTGGTCTCCATTCTATTGCCATCCAGTCACAAGTATAGTAGGCTAACATGGAACTTAGTTTGCTCTTAGAAGCAAGTATAAACATTGGTTTATTAAAAGTTTTCTACTTTGGATGCCAGTTTGACTCTGACATATAACCAGTAATGTGCGTGCTGGGCCAGACTAGCTGTAAACAGCTCTTGTTGCTTTGATCAGTTATTCTTTCAAAGCATTCTGATGCATGTAATCTTTATGTGCTTGCTGGGATGAATTTTGTTTGGTTTTAATTACTTCCCATGTGACACACTAGTTTTGATTTATATATTTTGCTGTGCATTTAGTAATTTAATGTGTAAAATTGCATGAACATGCACTGACATGTGGAGTGGCGGAAAATGCAATATGGTGGCCTGTGCTGCCCTCTCTTGGCATTATTGGAACTAACACACACATGAAGTATTTTGCCTTATGGGACATGCATATTATTTCCCACCAAAATCTCTGACCATGTACAGTCAGCTCAAACTTAAATCAAGCTTCGCATGCTTGGAAAACATGACTGTAACTTTGTGCATGTAAATTGTTAATTTTATCCAAGCTGCTTGTTTTACAAAAGCTAAATATTGTGCCAAATTTTAAACAATAATTTTCATGTACGTATGGGTACTTTCTGGTTGAATGACACAACAGAGCAGCAGTGCAGCTAAAATGAATGTCCCCTATTGGGCAGTACTCAGACCCAAACTTGCTGGTAGGATTAGGTTTATTGCATGAAGAAAGCAGGGGAAGTTCCCAGAAGGCTCCTGGGCCAATCAAATCTCAGGGCTTCAGGTGAGAGATATTTGGTCAGGAATATTTGGTCAGATGTTTAGTGAAGGGTCAAGGGTCATGGACCAATCAAATCTCAGGGCTTCTGGTGAGGGATTTTTAGTCACATGAGTTTTACAACGAGGCAAGTGTCAGGAAGGAGCTGCACTAACACTTTCAGGTTTGACCGGTTTCGGCTGTGTCCTCACCCTCTTCAGGAACCAGTGAGCAACTGTCTGCAGCACTTTGGCCCCCAGTACATATAGTATGGTGTAGTTATGATGTTGCTAATGTGAACATGTGCTACTGTTCACATCAGCTCGTAGCTCTACTGTGATTTACATTTGTACAACCAGGAAATTTCCGTCCAACTCTATTATAAGAAAAAAAAAATTGGTCACATGTTCAGTGAAGGGTCAAGGGTCATGAACCAATAGGTAGGGTCAAGATCAACTGGTTCATGTGGTTTCTCAGTAGAGGGCTCTCGAGGCAGGCGGGCTAGGTATGTGTACCTCCATTAGTTTCCATTGTAATTTGCACCTATGTAACTTTAAAACTGCCCAACTTAGAAACACCAAATTTCTTGTGGTAAATGGGTGTACAGAGTTAAAATACCCTTGTAAATTTGAAAACTTTTGCTGCACAACTATTCAGTATATTGAATGTTTCTTTAACATAGATTCTTATGGGAATACACATCTCGAGCCCACAGAAATTCTGTGTGTTCAGTGCTGTATTCAGCCAAATAAACATAAAATTGCTAATTGCGACCTTGACTATGAAATCTCGGGCCTCCATGTCAGTGGTCTTCTTTGGGTCACATGTTCCGTCATGGGTCAAGATTATAGACCAATCAAACCTCAGGGCTCTTGGTCAGTGGTGTTCTTTTGATCACATGTTTAGTCAAGGGTCAAGGGCTATGGTCTATAGACCAATCAAATCTCTTTATTATGCCCCCCTCCTACGAGAAGAGGGGCATACATGTATAGTAATTGCTTTATCCGTGCATCCGTACATGTGCTTTTCGTGTCTGGGCTATAATTCTCTTGTCATTCAACTAAGATTAATGAAACTTTACACACAAGTGCATCTGGAAATAAGGGTGTGTCATGTCTTAAAAGTAGGTCACCAGGTTCAGTATCTGGGTCCCAGTGACATATTCTTGTAAAATGGTGCCCAGGCTGTAATTCCTGTACTATGTAAGTTAGAGGAATGAAGCTTTACACACAGATGCATCTACATATAAGGGAGTGTCGTGTACCCAAAGTAGGTCACTAGATCATGTATCTAGGTCACTCACATATCTATAAAATTGTATCAGGACTGTAATTCCTTTACTATTTTACTTACTTTCATGCAGCTTCACACACAGACATATCTTGACCTAAAGGTGTGTCATGAAACAAAACAGGGTCACTAGGTCAAGTATCTGGGTCACAGTGATACAATCGTGCAAAACTATATAACACTTCATATCTGGGCTGTAATTCTGTTGTCCTTCAAGTTAGATTAATGAAACTTTAGACACAGGTGCATCCACACATAAGGGTGTGTCATGAACCAAGTGTAGGAAACTAGGTTAAGTATCTGGGTCACAGTGATATATCATAAAATCATATTTGGGATATAATTCCTTTACTATTTAACTTAATTTCATGAAACTTGACACACACACATATATCTAGACCTAAAGATGTGTCATGTGCTAAAAGTAGGTCACTAGGTGAAGTATCTGGGTCACAGTGACATATTTTTGTAAAATTGTGTCAGGGCTGTAATTCCTTTACTATGTAACTTAGATTAATGAAACTTTATACACAGATGCATCTATACATAAGGATGTGTCATGTACCAAAAGTAGGTCACTAGGGCAAGTATCTTGGTCACAGTGACATATCTTTGTAAAATTGTGTCCGGGCTATTATTCCTTTACTGTTGAACTTAGTTTCATGAAACTCGACACACACATATAGCTTGACCTAAAGGTATGTTATGAAACAAATGATGTGAGTGAGGCATGGATCAAGCAATCTCTGATTGCCTTTTAATTAATTTGGCAGGTGTCATTTCAGAATTGTTCAACCACAGAGTTATATTTTTGTTTCTATATTTGGGTGTACCTATGATAGCCTTAGATGGTATGGAGCAGGGACTAACATTTTTTGTGTCTGTATGTGGGTGTATTTATGATAGCCTATGATATCGAGCAGGGAGTAATACTCATAGACACTATCACCTGTCCAAGATGTTTTATCAAATATTTATTTTCGAGAGTCAAGTAAAAGGTAGAAAACAGATAATGCAATTGAGTTCAGATATATTTTTCACATAAGTCTGATAAAAATTTTGAACCTGAAGAGCCAAGTGTTCATCAACCATTCGTATTTAAGATGCAAGATATTACATGACTTGACAGGACCTTTGAGTTCACTTGAAGGATCTAAAGTGTGGGCTTAGCTTCATTTTGAGGTGACAATATTTGCAAGTGCCGTGAGACACTATAGGTCCACTAGGTGGCTCCATGCAGTAGAGGTTCTTCTTTACTCCTTTTTTACCAAATCAAATGAGTCAAAGGCATCCAAGTCACAAGGTGGGGTTGTCTGTGGGTTGTAAAACTCATGTGAAATGTAATCAGTCAAATGATTTGACCAGTGATAGTGTTACAATACATTGCTGACCCAGATTGGCAGTTTTGAGGGGAAAAAAAAGTGCGACTGCATTTTGGCAAAGAGAAGGTGGCAAAAAATGCATATGCTACCAGGTGCATTGATCAAGATGGCTTCAAAAGCTACCATGATTTTTTTGAACCATGAAGACAGTAATAGTGGTGATCCCCAACAACAGAAATTGTCTGCCTACTGTGGGCACCATTTGAGGAGCCATTTGTTGAGCCATGTAGGGGTCTATTTCCTATGGTTTAGGGCCAGAATTTCGCAAAATTTTGCAAGAATCTATTTGGATTTTTGTCAATTAGTTTTCTTTTTAAAGAAAGACAACTTTAGGAGAATCTTTACGAGAATGGATTCTCGGATTCTCGCTGAAATTCTGGCCCTGTGGTTGCTCCAACTTTTTTTGAGTTGTTGCCGGGAACTGGAAAAAAAAAGTTGTGCCATGTTGGGTCTCAATATCTTTGACTTCTGTGATTAACTTCATTGCTAGAAGTTGTAACAATATGAAGGCCCCTTATCACTGCCATCATGTGCTATACACATACACATATGCAACTACCCCCTACCTCTAGCTCTCTCTCTCTCACACACACACACCCAATATATATATATATATATATATATATATATATATATATATATATATATATATATATATATATAACAATAGATATGTTTATGATATTCACAGAAATGAAAGACATAAAGACTGTTTTAGCTGGTGTGCATATGGATGTTGAGTGTAATCAAGGCAGACTTCTGTTGGTGTATGACAGTGGTATATGTTACATGCCAATGAGACATCAGGCTGGTTAATGTATATCGTATTCATAGCTTGATTCTGAGAACACTGCCCAAACAGTTCAATATCATTGATGCCCATTTTCATCCAGGAATCAGACAGTCTTGTATTCTTTTCAACTTGTCTTTAAAGAGAGGTATTATTTCAAGCCCAGTTATGATATTTATTTCCCCAGTTCTTGTAATTATGGCCTGTGGAATTTGAGGCTGGGACATGGGTACTTGATCTTGCTGTTGTTATATGCTCAAGCACACATGTACATGTATTGAACAGAAGAATTGCAATAGCAAAGGACTATGCTTCAGGCTGCACTGACAACAGGCTTCGTAATCCTTGTCTTGTCCACAAGAAGCCAGAAAATGTGGGCGTTGGCAGTCACTGCATCCTGTACTGGAGCGTGAGCTTATTAGTCCAACTAGTAGACTTTAAAATTGTTCTCTTTTGTGTTCAAATCGTGTGTTATTTCTTTTTTTTTTTTTTTTCATAATATCTGAGCATATTCGCTGCATATTTTTTCAATGATATTAGCATGCTCTCTGTATTCTAAGCAAGTATGCCAAAGGCATATTGTTAAGAAACTTTTTCGTGCTAATCTTTGTCATCTGAGCTGGTAAGAAAAAGAGCCACAGAAAGTTATCAAGTGTTTAGGCTGTCAGAGTAACAATCCAGTCCCTGAAGGTAATTTGGCCTGACAGATCTGATATTGGATGTCGTTTGGTGGGCTTTAAATTTGTTTTCATGTCTCTTTATTGAGGTTTTCAAGGATTTATTGGTTCCAGGTGAAAGGAAAAAGTGCCATTTCAGAGCTCCGTGAGCATTAAATCATCATCTCAGGGAAGGACATTCAGATGTAACAGTGTAGAATTGTGGCCCATTGGAAAAGCATTTTTTTTTTTTTGCTAACCAAGGGAGCTAGCCACTCGGCCCATTCTGCCAAAGCAATGTTCAGATTACCTGGTTGTGGTGCTCCCTGCCCCAGGGCTGAGTTGGTTGGGGGGGGGGTGGGGTGAGGGGGAGAGTCAACAGCTGTCATTGATGTGATTTGAGTACACTATGTGCCCAAAGCACATTGAGGAAAGCTGTTGACATGGACTTTTTCTTTTTTCATGGAAATACATTAGTGCCTCCTTCGAGAGACACTTCTGTCAGAGACCGCCTGTCTTTAAGACCACATTTATCAGGCCCTTAGGGATATCTTTTACATGTATGTTTGACCTCCATTGAAAGACCACCTGTTTATATTATTTATCGTGTATCCCTGATGTCATCTATGCCATATGTCATTTCAGCTATATGTCATTTATACCATACATCATTTATCCCATGACATGCCATAAGTTATTTATCTTTTGTGTCATTTATCTCATAATACCTTATGGACTGCATCAGCTTTCATTCTAATAACAATGGTAGCTCCTTGATGTAAGATAAAACTTGCCTGCTATGCTGTCCTTACATTGCCTGCAGCTTTGTGTCAGGAGGGTCACGGGTAGTGGCTTGCTATCTGAACCAGAACTGGACACAGGCATGCACTGAAATAGCATATTGTTGACAAAATTGAGTGTGAAAAGAGAGGACACTTGGTAGGCTGCGGGAAATACGAGAAATCAATACAAACTTTGATGTGTCCTAGGAAGGGCGTTGTGGGTGAATCAAAAGGGCTGTGCACCGTAGTTAATGTTTATCTTCAATTTGGGTGATTAAAATGGTCATTAAGGAAAGCGTATTACATTCCACGAAGTATTTGAAATTGTGTACTGTCTGTTTTTCAACTGCTCTTGCTGTGGCACTGTTATTATCTGGGGACAGAAGCGGAGAAAAGGATGAGATGGATTCGAGCCTGCTGTGTGTTGGTGGATCACATATGGATCTATTTAATGACAGTGTGTTCTATGGGCAAATGGTAGGTTTGGGTACAGGCAGGCAATATGAGGTCTGTGAATGTCAGTCAACCATCGTTGCCCGTGGGGCACCTTGCCATGCTCATTAAATGTCTCCACATCACAGAGTCTCTCAACATTTTATGTAGATAGATGGCTCTTAACAACCTATTTCATCTCCAAATGATAACCAAACTACCTGAATATTCACGTGTAGATATTACTTGCTTTTCCCACCCCCAGTGCCCTACAACCATTATTAAATTTGGTGATTGCATAGCACTAGAATCTGCAGGCGTATTATCATTATGTCTATTAACCTTGGAATTCATTGTATTAGGAAGCCCCTGAAGCACACATTCTAATACCCAGCACCAGGTTGTCCTCTGTATTGTTTGGAGATATGATGTGATCAGTAAAAACTTGAGCAGAAGACCCCAGGTCATTCATACATCCAAAACTCTTCTTGTGTCTGTTCTAAAGAGCCATATACTGGAGAATCTTATTTGCTGTCATCTTAGCCAGAGACCTGTAGCTATCTTCTGATCAGTTTCCATGGCAACCAGAGTAAGCTGACTACAGTTATTCAGTGTTGTGGTAGTGCCGAGACTATCACATGCTGCTTAATAGTCATGACCATGCTGAAGACTGGATACCTGTCCAGCCCTCTCTAATGCAATACAGACACAATCAGCATATTGGCTGGCACCTACTTAATGCCATTTTGCCCTTTTAAACCACATTGCCTCCTCAGATTTGCCACTAGATTTATCAGATGCCATTAGCTTGACCCTGCATTTTTTTTTTTAAGGGCCGCCCCATGGAGGGACTCGTTCTGTTTTCGGGTTGCCATCCGTCCAGATGTCAGTGTGGATGTGCACATTCTCGTTACCACGATATCTACAGAATGCCTTCATGTATTTTGCTCAAATTTGGCAATATGCTTATCTTACCTGGCAAGATGAACTGGTTATATTTTGGTGTCACCATGACCTAATTTGAGCACATGGCAGCCTAATTTTATGCTTGATAGG
The DNA here is from genome assembly GCA_964020975.1 of Hermodice carunculata. NCBI lineage: Eukaryota > Metazoa > Annelida > Polychaeta > Eunicida > Amphinomidae > Hermodice > Hermodice carunculata. Next base: position 82,068,134 of record OZ026617.1, read on the forward strand.
TCTTGTTACCCCAATATCTCCAGATTGCACCAATATACTTTGCTCAGATTTGGCAGTGTGCTTATCTTGCATGCCAAGAGGAACTGATTGGATTCTGGTGTCACCATGACCCAATTTGAACAAATGGCAGCCTAATTACATGTTCATTAGGGCTTTTCACCATGATATCTCCAGAATGCTTCCATGTATTTTGTTCACATTTTGCAGTATAATTTTCTGACATGACAGTATGACCTGATTAGATTTTGGTGTCACCATGACCTAAGTTGAGCAAATGACAGCTTTATTAGATGTTCGTTAGGGCACATTAGCATGTTACATATATCTGCAGAATGCCTCTGTATATTATGCTCTTATTAAAGTTTGATAGTGATAATTAGGGTTGGCCCCATTGGGGGGCCCTTTATGTTTTTGGGTTGTCCATCCACATTTCCATCCATCCGGATGTGCACATTCTCGTTACCATGATACCTACAGAATGTATTATGCTCAATTTTGGCCATATGCTTATCTTACCTGGCAAGATGAACTGATTAGATTTTGGTTTCACCATGACCTAATTTGAGCAAATGGCGGACCCTTCAGACAACACTTTTCATTGAAGGTATGTCTAGTTTTTTTTTTTTTTTTACATTCTGGAGTGGTCACATAGTATACGTTCTGTTTGTATTTAAGAATTTGGGACACAACACAGTCTTTCTCTTGTCCTTACATCATTGAATACTTGTGGTTGACTCCCCCCATGTCTTCTTATAGACATCACTAACAGATGATAAAAATAAAAACCTGTCAGATAACTGTAATGCATATGGAAATGTATAGAGAGCATGACTTGTCAGATAACAGTAATATAGAGTGAGAATGACTTGTCAGATAACAGTAATATATAGTGAGAATGACTTGTCACATAACAGTAATACATGGTGAGAATGACTTGTCGGATAACAGTAATACATAGTGAGAATGACTTGTCAGATAACATTAATACATAGTGAGAATGACTCGTCAGATAACAGTAATACATGTATAGTGATAATGACTTGTCAGATAACAGTAATACATAGTAAGAATAACTTGTCAGATGACAGTAATTACATAGAGAATGTTACATAGCTGAGAGTGAGTTACTATTTTTCTCTCGCAGCTAGGGATCGCTGGTGGTGGGGAAAAAAACTCGTGACTGTAGGTCACGAGTGATTTTCCACACCAATGACGATCCCGAGTGAGAGAATAGTAACTCATTCTCCAGCCATGTAAGATTTTGTTTATTCTATGTATAATTGGGTGTTCATTGCAAAAAATATGCCCTAGGCCTATTTCCCATGTCAACCTGATGTGCCCCGTTTGTTTACGTTTGTCACGGTTATTCCACACCGCGTGTGACCTATAATCAAACATCGCTAGCACACATTTGATTTTGTTTAAATGTCAGTGCATCACATCACTGATGCAGGCATCACAATTTACTTGTAAAAATAAGTCATGATCTAAAGTGAGTTACTACTTTTGAATTTCACTCTAGAAAATAATAGTTCATCCTCAAACATAGAATAAATAGTGAATATGCTAACCTGCATGGGAAACTATCATCAACACAACCATATGGAATGATCATGGAGAAGGCTCTCCAGGCAAGTGCACACTTTAGTTGTATTCAATTTTGGCCCAAACAGCTGACATCACCATTTTCCTTGCTGAGACCGGGAAGGGGGGAGGATCACATTGTGTCATTATGTATATTCATGAGAGTGGACGATTTGTCTAGATTTAACTCAGTCCATACTGTGGTTACAGCCTTGGTCAGTGGTTCTGACACTGCCAGGCAGTGCTTGCGGCAGAAGCCGCATGACTTGCTAGGCAGTGCCAGAACCACTGACTTAAGATTATAGGCATGTTGGTACTTGAACGAAAGCTCTTTTCATGAAGAATTTAAATGTGCAATTGTCGTTGTAAATCCAGGTAAATATACAGAAAAATCAGGGACTGGTATGGAATGAGGATAAATGGGTGAGAATGACCGAGCAATTCTGTGTGGCCTAGTCTAACAGGGACACAATTAAGGCAGATGCAAACAGAATACAATGTTAAAGGTTTTACAGAAGACCAGGCATAGTTTTAAGAATATATGTGCCCCAAAGAAGTTTACTTTATTATTTCTGTGCAGGTCATACCAAGTGTTAACTTAATATAACAAAAAATCAGTCAAAAAGTGGTAAATTAAATATGGTTCAATTCTTGCAGCCTCAGCACAGGACAAGGCTCCTTTTATCTGCCTTGTAATCTATGAGCACAAAGTAGATGTATCTGGTAACCTTAGCATGATGTACATATGCATGTGCTGGGTGACCTAAGCATAAAGTAGGTTTGCGGCTAATTTTTTTATGTACACACACAGGAGGCCATTTCTTCGTAATTATATCTGTGTGCAAACACAGAGATTTTTTTTTCACTTTTCTTTCAAAATTTTTATCTTTCTTTCCATCATTTAGTTTACAGACTTTTTCTCTTCAACCTCTAGGGTTAGGATCTCCATATTTGATATGGACATAGCCCCACCTGTGAATGAAATTATTGATCCTATGATATTCATTGATTATGAAGTTCGAATTTACATATAGATTAGGGCCAAATTTTTGCACCCTTGGTGGCTTAGTTCATAATGCAAATATATGTTTTTGTTTTTGTTTTGTGTGTGTGCTTTTTTAACATTGGAAGGTGCTGCCATTTAGTGCTGGCAGATGATATCTGAGCAGACACAGACATTCAGTTTTTTCTGTGTATTGCAGATTTTTGAAACACTTTGCCTTTGTAAACACACAGACAGACTTACTGTGAACCAGATGTGTTCAGTTTGTGTATACAGTTGTACCTGTAGTACATGTAAGAGGTCTGTGCCACGGAGGTTGTGTGTGGTCCTGGACTGTTACGACAGCTACAGTTTGCCACTGTACTTCATTATTACTTTAAACATATGTTATGTGAAATTAACCTTTGACATATTGAAAGGTTGTTGCCCTAGGCAAAGAAAGCTTGAACTCTTTTAATGCCTAATTTTGAACCGAGTCAACAGCTATCCTGTGCACTGAGGAAAGCTGTTGACCTGGATCTTTATATTGTGTGGAACTAAAGGCATAATGGTACTTGAATGAAAGATCTTTTCACAAGGAATGTGAATCTAGCATCATTATTATAATTGAGGGTAGTTCATCTGGAGTGGTTTGACTCTACTTGCAGTTGGCATGGAAAGCGTTAATGCTTGTCAAAGTGATGAGCAGTGTCCCATAATTTCAAAGGTCATCTGCTTCGTCCATTTTATAAAATCAAAAAGTCACCGGAAAAAGACTTCCCCAGGTGATTTCATAACATGCACAATTCTTTATTCTTCGTTTATAATTGCAACATTATAAATGTCAGTGTCTTTTAACAAGCTAACTACAATTATCATGAGGTGGGCAACTTTCTGGAGGCTTGGGCAACATGTAAATATGCTGTGGTTGCCCTGGGGCAACTTTAAAAAAAAAGTTGATTTCTGTCCCTGCACATCTTTCCTCAGTGCACCCAGGGGACTTTGCACCCAGGGAAAACTGTTGACTCAGTCTAATAACATGACCTTTTAAGGTTTAAATGGGATCCCTGGTGGGGGGGGGGGGGGTCTGTTAGGGGTTCTGGTAATGTAGCCAAACTTTCCATTATTAAGTGTTGCCCTGGATCCTGCAGATGATGGCATGTGAGATTTTAAGGAAGCATGACATCATGTCTGGAACAGGCATCAGTTAAAGTTGTTGGGAGAGTACGTTGCATTCGCAACTGTGTAATATGTTTTTTTCCCCCCTTTTTACAGTATTGAAGTATAGCAGCAATTCTCAACAAGGATGTGGTACATTTTTCTGAATTTAGAACATTTCCACCCATATACTTGGTCATTTAAGTGTTGAGTGGTGAAGGTCTGCATCAGAAACAGTATAGGGTTAACACTTGAGGGTTGAGGGTATATATCAGGAAGGGAGTGGTTAACCCGTAAGTATTAAGAGACTGCATCAGGAAGGGAAGTGTAAACACTTGGGTTTTTAGGGTTGAGGGTATCAGGAAGGGAGGGGTAAGCAGTTGAGGGTTGAGGGTATGTAACAAAAAGATAGGGATTAAAGACTCAAGGGTTGAGGATATGCAAACAGGAAGAGAGGGGTTAACACCTGAGTGTTGCAGGTAAGCCTCAAGAAGGGAGGGGTAAACACTTGATGGTTGAGGGTCTGTGTCAGGAAGGAAGGGGTTAACACTTGAGTGTTGAGGGTATGCAATAGGAAGGGGGGGGGGGGTTAACACTTGTTGGACTCAGCTTACAGTCTGCCATGCAGGGGCTTTGTTTATAGTGTCCAGGATTACGCCACCAGAAGGCCAGTCCTCTGTCAACTTGTTCATGTCTACAAAATATAGATTTATGTCTCATAACATTATTCCATTCATTTGTTGGAAATGTAGTCTTCAAATATAATGTACACTGTGAAACCTAACAGTATTTGTGAAGCACTTGGCCTGTCCCTGTTGTCATGTTATTGTAGCTACTGTGTAAACAGCCATGGAGTGTCAGTAGTTTTGATACCATTACCACAGCCAGGCACTGAAAGTGAAAGTACATTTGCTGGGAGTTTAATTCATGTGCTTTAACCTATAGTGTCACAAAGTTTTCATACATCGCTGACTGCAAAAGTCACTCCAACAAGTTTCTTATATTTAACTGAACTATAGGTACAAACAGGCAATTATTTAACTGACATGCATGAATAAGATCTGAACATGCACATATGAAAGCGTGGGTTGCTATGCTCACCGCATTTAACTAATGGCTTTCAGTTGATTGCAATCTGCCTCTATAATGTGAAACAATGGAGTTTGCCAAGGAACAGATGACCTTTTTGTGTGCATCTGTGTTACATTCAGTGAAGTGTATCCCAAGTGATGTGAAGAGCTCAGGTCCTGCCCAGCCTGAAGTCATTGGTTTTTGTATTACCTGGCAAGTCATGCCCCAGCTGCCTCAATGCCAACTGAAACATGGCTTGCCAGGCAATGCAAAAGCCAGTGACATACCAGGACTTGCCAGGAAATATAAAAACCAATGTTATAGCATGACATACCAGGCAGTGTAAAAATCCATGATGTACTAGGCAATGTGAAAATCCATGATATAGCATGTTGTACTAGGCAATGCAAAAATCCATGATTTAGCATATGACATACCAGGCAATACAAAAATCCATGGGTAATTATAGTATGATGTACCAGGCAATGCAAAAATTATAATAATATAGCATGACATACCAGGCAATACAAAAATTAATGATATAGCATGACATACCAGGCAATACAAAAATTAATGATATAACATGATGTACCAGGCAATGCAAACATCAATGATGTAGCATGACATATCAGACAATGCAAAAATCAGTGATAGATCATGATGAACAAGGCAATACAAAAACCAATGATGTAGATAACATGCAAGACAATACAAAAATCAATAAGATAGCATGACATAAAAGGCAATACAAAAATCTATGATTTAGCATGACATAATAGGCAATGCAAAAATCAATGATATAGCATGATATACCAGGCAATGCAAAAATCTGTGATATAGCAGGACATACCAGACAATGCAACAATCAATGATACAGTATAACCTGCTATGCAATAATAGAATGAATGGTATAGCATGGCTTGCTGGACAATGTAAAATGAATGAATGGTTTAGCATGAGTTGCAAAACCAAGCAGAAAACACTAGCAATGCATGGACCATGCACTGGCCAACAATATACTGCTGAATACCATAGCAGAGATAGAGAATATAGAACTTTGCTAACAAAATTCAGGTGTGGATGATAGGGAAGTGTTACAGGCCCTTTGACTTTTTAAATATGAATTTGTGATGGAGTGAGTTACTGTCAGCTATATATACATGATGGGGTGAGTCACTGTAAGCTGTATTGCAAAAACCAATGACTTCAGGCTCACATGATGGAGTGAGTTACTGTAAGCTGTATTATTTATACTAAAAGGAAGGAAGGAAGGAAGGAAGGCTCAGCCTAAGGTGTTGAGACCCGCTGGTTCTAAGGTGTTTGCCTTATAAATCCAATGTCTTTCTCTTTTCCTTCTGAGAACGGCAGTGAAATCTAAATTGGGGTCTTGGGGTAGAACCTCCAGAATTTGGACAAATAAAATAACATCGCGACTGAGGAGGTTTTCTTCCCAGTGTTTGCTGATGAAGGTTGGTTTGTTGGAGTCTTGTACTTTGTTCATGATCTAGGTATCAGTAAGCAGGTTAGAGCATAGATGACATTCTGGTTCTCACAGTCATACTGTGTGGATGTGTCAAAATTTTTGTCCTGTTAAACTCTATTTGAAAATGTGCTTTGATGCTTCCCCCCCCCCCCAACCAAAAATGGTTCATCAACCTAAAACAGTTCCCCGATCAAAAAAGTCTGCAAAAAACAGTCCCCAACCAAAAAACTGGTCCCCAACCGTAAATGGTCCCTCCACCAAAAATGCCTTTTCCACCCAAACGAAAAATGGTTCCCCAACCTAAAAGCCCCCCCCCCACCTAAAATGGTTCCCCAACCCAAAAGCAGGCCTGACCGAAAATGCCCCCCCCCCCAACCGAAAAACAGTCCCCCCACTGTGAGCAGTTCCATGACCTGAAGAGTGCCCTGACCCGAATCCAGTCCCCTGATCCCCAAAAAAGGGTCCCCTAAAATGGACCCCTGACTAGAGACAGTCCCCCTGAAGAAAACAGCCCCCTTAAACCGGAAATGAACCCCTTTGGCCTGAGAGACGAGACCAATAGGAATACAGCTTTTACAATGGAACGAGTTCCACCTATTGTGGTGCCGGTCAATTTACATATCCTAAGGGAAACTATGTGTGTGCAGAGACATCAATTTGCTTTCACGACATGAGCTGTCCCTATCTAGGTTTTTACTTCATCACCTGCAGTACTGCCCCTTGTATATATACTTTTATAATACTTGTATAAGCCATCACCATTGAGGTGTACCCCGTCGTCATGCATCAGATCCACTTTGCTGTTCCAGAATCCGTCGTGTGACTCTAAGATAACCCCTGGTGCACCCTTCACGTACATTTTTAAAACCTCGTTGACTTTCCTTACCTTCTGATTGTACTCTGGGTAGCTTACTCTGTTTCTCCTCAGCAACTGACATACTGCGACCTTTTGCGTACCTTTACTAAAGTGTAAGTACTTTGCTAAGGCCAATATTTATGGGGCCAAATGCTCTGGGTCCTTCCTAAACGTCTTGCTACAAAGATCATTACCACTCGACTGTACTACTGCTCCCATGTACCGTTTCAACGGGATTAACCTGGACTCACCTCGCTCAAGTGCATGTAGATGCCCTGTGGTCCTACGTACCGTCGAGCCCCCAGTCCCATAAAAATCTACCTCCACTTGGCTTTCCAACAGGTTAAAGTTAGGGGTCACATCATACTGAGCATTGTAGTAAGTAAAATCCAACTTCCTAATGTAGCTATGTCCCAGAACCGGTACCGGTGTAGCGTGTGGTGTTGGTGACGCCATCTTGACCTAGTTCGGTCAACGGTTATTCCGTTCAAAGTTCAACCTGCATGTACTATATATTTATGCCAATGCTGCAATGGGCTCTAACCGGGACATAAAGCGTATATCAAAAAAAACCCCAGCATACTTCTGACCTGTTAACTGGTAGGTTCGGCGATCAAAATACCGCCATGTGTTTCGCGATGATAGATTCAAATGCTCCCAGCAAACTTCCCCTTGCTTGTGACCGGTGAACTGTCAAATTCCTGCAACAAGAAATCTACAACTTCCTACAATTAATATTAGTAGAACAAGAAAATAAAAAAAAACAGCTACGCTAAACCGAGCCTGCCTTCCTGTAAGAAACACACAAAACAACGAAACGACTACAAAACGAACTACGGAAAATAAAAAAAAAATTCAAACTTGAAGCTCAAATCAAATACTTCCAGCTGGTCAACCACGTCTCCACTGCCCGATCGATTTCCTGGAAAAGACTGAGGGCACTTGCTGTTACGCTATAAAGCCCCGCGAAACGTAAATGCACTCACGCCTGTGATTGGCGGACTGCATGTGTAAATGCAAGCCTATAAACATGATTGGGTGACTCGCTCACATGGTGAGACAAAGGCCATCTGAATGATAGGGACAGACCATTAATTACAAGTGCGGTGCTGCAAAAATTCATTTGTGCAATGTGCACAAATTATTTGTATGTATATATATATATATATAGTGGTACCTGCCCTAAAGACCACCTCTCGTGAGAGACCACATTAGTTTTTAAGACCACTCTTTCAAGACATTGGCCTTTTATTTCTTTGTTAATTAACCTGCAATGAAAGGCCACCTGTCATATGTGACCACTTTTGTCTGGCATTAGGGGTGGTCTTAAATTGCAGGTACCACTGTATATATATATATATATATATATATATATATATATATATATATATATATATATATACACACACATGATGGACTGAGTTACTATAAGCTGCATTGTATATACACATGATGGAGTAAGTTACTGTAAGCTGTAAATGCAGCTGGAGTGAGTTACTGATATATATACACGCACGCACGCACGCACGCACGCATGCACTCACGCACACACACACACACAAAGAGGATCAGACATCTGTCCCTGTCCTGTAAGCTGATTGTCAGGTCAGTCACAGGAGCTGGAGGTGTCTGCACACAGGGACACAGGTAGTGGCTTGTATCACAACTAAGGTTACATACTGCTTTACACAAAGCTGTTGTTCTAAGATCGCATGAGATCAAAATACTTCAGTCTTCCTCATCTGTATCAGTATACCAGTATATATTAACATTTTTGGCATATAAACTTTTAGGTATCTACATGTAAGTGTACTAAAGATTGTAGAACTTCGGGAATGAAGTGTTTTGTTTGTGTGCTGTCATATTATGGGTACATATATAAAGATGTATTAAATGTTCTTACGGTCCTTATGGTCAGATCATTGTCACACATAGTACCATAATCTACCCACAGGTGGCTCTTATTGTTTATTTTTAATTGTACTCAAAACAAGAAGCATGCAATATATGCTTTATACACAGACACTTGATCAGTAAACTAACAATTATTTTCAATTTGTTTTTGATTACAAAGCATAGATTACTTCTTCCATCCCCACCCACAAGAAAAAGTTGAAATTATGTGAAGACAGATCAGTACAGGTCTTGGTGTCTCCCAGTCTTGGCAAGTGTCCCATTTTCAACAGTTACAGTTACATCCAGCAAGAAACAGCCTTCTTAACATGTTATTTTTGATGTCTTGGACAGTGATGAAAGTGCTTCATGTTGCCTTGTGAATCAATCAAGATGTCTTCTAAAGTTTTATGATTCTTTGATAATATTTTGTATCTTGGATTTTGACCTGTAATGAGTGAGTGGCAAGTATATACCATGGAGTTAACTGAGTTTGGAGAATGGCCAAACTCATTGGGATGAGAGTTAAATCTTTTTTCCATCGGATTAGGTCTTGGTCAACAGGCTTCTTGCAAACCCAGCTAGTTGGACAGAAAGATGTTGATCTTGTGTCTGCTCTATAAGGGTCTTGCATGTACATAATACACGTATCTTGTGACTTACAATTTGAATAAATGTACAAAAACAGGTGGTATTTGCAATCCAGGCAGATTTTGAGCGGGCAAGGGTTAATTAAAGTGCTATGGAGGTATTATGTATAGAAGTACACGAAGGTTTTGTCAAGTTCTTTGTGCCAGAGCAGCAGTGGCGTTGGTCTTGTGACAATAATGGGGTGTTTTATGGAGTGTGGGGCCAAGACCTGACCATAGCACACGTCCACACTAACACGCCACACGGTAGGATGGAAGCAGCGGCCAAGCCAGCATGTACAAGGGTGAGTCCAGAGTATCCCACTTTGAAACTTTTCGTGGGCACAAGAGAAAAGTAACCCCCAGGTTTTCATTGAGAGCTGAAATGTTTTGGTCAGGTAGCAGCATGGCATGTTAGCCGGGTACATCACCTGTGATTGGATTATTAACCTGTTGTTGAAAGCTGGTCATTTGCAGTGCCAGTGGATATGCTGTGTGTACAGATTGTCAAAAAGTATTCCGATTTTATTGCATTCTAGACATAAAGAAAATAGAAACTTTAATGTTCATGCTTGAAAGAAGGCAGTTTTCAATGACAGCTTGTATGTGTCATAGCGTACCTGACTGACTTTTTTGTTAATAAGAATATAATAAAAACAAGATTAAAAAACATTAAAAAAAACAAGTGAAAATATGTACTTTTAGGGGACAAAATGAGTTTAACATTTCACAGGCAATTTTGTAATAGTTTTCCCCAAAATTTGATCCTCTAGGAATACTTCTGAATTGATACAATAACGCCAGGTAAACATGCAAGAAAATTAGAGCAGTGGGCAGCTCTGTATAATGTATTGTGTGCCAAGTGACATAATGCAGATTATAAAGATTTTGCCATTGGTGAGAGAAATGTCATTGACAGTTCCAGCGTAAATTATTATTGGTCTGTGTACGCTGCTTTGACGATTGGCTGACTTAACTGTAACCCTTTGGAGCCTATTACCTTATTTTTCTGTTCTGTATGTATCACTTGTCGTAAATTTCAGAAGGTTAGAATTGGTAGAACTTATGAAGTATCAACAGTTTTTTTAGGAGGTCATATGATTGCAGTCTTTTAAACTTACAAAAAGATCATGCAGGTATCAATGATGACATGAGATGTGTAAATCAGATAACACATCAGTCCACTGACTTATATAATGTTGAAAATAAATAACATTATGTGATGTCAAGAAATGCAAGGTTAATACATGTGAGTGAATAAATCCTTATGCTTAAATAGAAGTGCATGCAAACAATAAAATAAGTGGATTTTTTGTTAAACTCCTCCTCTGTGCAAACAAACTCTAGATATTGACAAATTTGTCACACAGGAGAACTTTGGGGATTTGACTTCATAGTTAGGTGGTTTGTACATGTATGGGCTTCTCATCATGCATTGAGGGCTAAATTCAGCACCCCCTTATGTCTCATTCCAATTCCATGTATAAACAACAAATAATGATGTCCAGGGTTTATTAATAAGGTATTGAACTTCCATATTTTTTATTTTGATCCAAAAACTTGACACCAGGGCAGCCCTGTGTGTGCTGGACAGGAGAGTTAGACCCTCTTGGTGTGCTGACCCACAACAGTGGGGTATGTTAACAATAGATGGAGCCACTAGTACACTTCCATCAAGTAATCAAGTACAGGTGGAGTCACATGTTGGATGAATAAAACTAGCTCCTTTGATTGGTTGGTCACTGCCAACAGGAAACTATGTGTCACAGGCAGCAAGTTTGTATGTGTTGACCGCTCCATCTGTTGGTGGCACATGCAATTTCTGCGAGTGTTGAAAGAAGGAAGTGTTTTAATATTAGAAAGTTTCTCATTATCCATTGGCACAAAACATTTCTACAGTAATTGTTCCAGTGAAGTCAGCCTAAAGATGAAGCCAAAACAGTTGATTTATGAGGTTCTCTTTGCTGCCCACAGCTGAAGCCAGTACAGTTAAACCTGTCTATACCAAACACCCTTGGGACCCGAAAAAAGTGTTCAGTATAGGGAGGTTTGATTGCATTGGAAGAATATATTTGGGACTGAGAAATGGTGTTCAGTATAGAGAGGTGTTCGGTATACGGAGGTGTTCGGTTAGAGAGGCTTTACTGTACTTGTATGGTTCCTGCTGCAATAATACAAGGATGTAAAGATTTACGTTTTAAAAGCCTGGTCATGCACCATCTGTTTGCAATGTACTGCATAGAGGAAATGGTTATCTCTCAGACCTTGTGACTAAAAGGACTGAGAATGTCTTCCTGGATGAAAGTGTGACATATTTAAGTTGAAGTGAAATTATCAACTGTGTGTTTACAGCAGAACATGTTTAAATTCAAGTCTAGACATCCTCATTTACATGTGCATAATTTGATGGCATAAAACATCAATTTATTGTCCATCATTAACACACAATATATGCATTACCCTTTATCATGTTGCTAAATTTCAGAATACACTTACTAGTTTGATAAGTTTAAACCAGTTTTTTTGCATGTACAGCTGTAGAAGGTCTCGCCATGGACTTTACACACTGTTGATACCCTTCAAATGAATACACTAATGCCACAAATTTGATGAAAGTGTTGAATAAAAAAATAAAGAAAAGGGATGTTTTTGTGTCAAATATCAATGAATTTCCCCCAAAATTCCTGTTTTCTAGGGGGTAAGTGTTCAGCCTTGACAGGTTAAATGTTGCTTTGGGACCCAAATCAAGTGTTCGTTGTTCAGAGTAGAGAGGTGTTCCGGGATTGCAGGTTCTAATATTTGGCTCTCCTATTAAATTACATACAAAAAAATTGGGACCGGAAAAAAGTATTCAGGTAACACAGGTGTTTGCTATCAGAGGTTTTCAGCTTGGTGGGTTTTACTGTACGGTGCAACTTGTTTTCTTTAACTGAGCTATATTCAGCTGAGTGTGGGGCGTTCTGGTCCTCTCCTGCACCAACAGGAAGGGGACATGTAGTGGCCATTAAATAAATCCAACAAGGTCCAATAGGACTTCCTGTGTGCTGGCTAGCCAGGCCAGTGGTAGAATTAGCACTTCCTGGCAATTACTGGACCTATCACATCGTGTTGACTCCATCAAAAACCCTTTACACTTAAACCTGGTGATAAATGACTGCCTGCAATGACGGACAGCATTTCATGCTTTCCAATTCTTTTTTTTTTTTTTTAAGTATATATATTAACTCACTCAACACTAGCTCTGGGGAGCAGCCCTTAATAAAGTCAGGGGCTATTGCAAAGCCTCAAAACCATGCCCCAGCTACCCCAATATGTTAAATTAACTCTTTCAGTGCAGGCACCACACATCAATTCCTTATAAAATGACCCTTCAGTCAAGTAGCAGTAGTTTGTTCTTCCTTAGGTGAGGACAATGATGTAGGGCAACAGTTTGCAGGTTAACAGCTTTCTGTGGTATGATTGGGGCTCACTGCTTCCATAACATCCCATGGACGGCTGTTTCGCTGCTCTCCAGATTGGCTGTGAAAGGGTTAATGTGTGTTGGATGTCTTGATATACTTGTGTAAAGGTGCTTTTCATCAGTAATTTAAGTTGGCTTGAAAGGGTTAATGTGTATCAGATGTCTCAATATACTTAAGTGAAAGTACTTTACATCAGCACTTTGAGTTGGCCTGAAATGGTTAAAATGTATGTTTTGATATACTTCAGTAAAATGCTTTATATCAGTACTTTGGGTTGGCCTGAAAGGGTTAATGTGTATTGGATGTCTTGATACTTGGGTAAAAGTGCTTTTAATCAGTAATTTGAGTCTACACTTCTTGTTTAATTCTAGACAAATATGTAAGAAAATCTGTCACTCCTCAGGACTGTGTAATCATCAATGTAATAATGGATAGTATGTCCTATGGGAGGTGATGGAAATGTCTACTCTATTGTTCAGTCAATCCAGTAAGTACACATTTTGAAACCTTATTGTGGCTCTCTTCAGCAGGAACTAGAGTGGCACTGTAGCATACTGCTTTCCCCAGACGGTACAGGTAGCATATGGTGCTCTCCCCATCAGGTAAACATAGCATATAGTGCTCTCCCTATCAGGTAAACATAGCATATAGTGCTCTCCCCATCAGGTAAACAGCATATAGTGCTCTCCCTATCAGGTAAACATAGCATATAGTGCTCTCCCTATCAGGTAAACATAGCATATAGTGCTCTCCCTATCAGGTACGCGTAGCATTTAGTGCTCTCCCTATCAGGTAAACATAGCATATAGTGCTCTCCCTATCAGGTAAACATAGCATATAGTGCTCTCCCTATCAGGTACGCGTAGCATTTAGTGCTCTCCCTATCAGGTACAGGTAGCATATAGTGCTTTCCCATCAGGCACAAGTAGACAATACTTTCCCTGTCAGGCACAAGTATATAGTGCTTTCCCTGTCAGGCACAGGTAGCAGAGTGCTTTCCCCATCAGACACAGGTAGATAGTGCTGTCCCCATCAGGCACAGACATATAGGTTGTGCTTTCCCCATCAGGCACAGGTAACATAGTGTTCTCCCTATCAGGCACAGCATAGTGCTTTCTCCAGCAAGTGTTACCCACAAAGATTCTGCTCAAAATCAACTAGTCAAATCTATAGCAAGTTTGCGCAGCCTAAGTTTGTGCATTTGAATTTATGATGATGGGGGTTAATATATATTGATTGGAGTAAATTCCACAGCATGCAGCCATGTAGGCCCTGTATTCGGCTGCTTGGCTCAAAGGAGGCGCATTGGATACTCGCTTTTTTCTGGTAGTGTATACATATGTTGAGTGAGGCACAGGCTGATGTTTTTACAATCTATTTAGTGTGGAGCTCCATATTATGAAGATCTAGGACACTGGAGGGACGGACTAGAGCTGGTTGATGAATGGCATGGGATGACAGAGCTGGGCAGTGCTCTCACAGAAAAATCTTGTTTGGGCAAAGATGGAATATACGTAGGCCGATTGGTAGACTGCCTCTGCTGGCTGCCACAATATTTACCTCTAATTTGTGGGGAGCATTAAACTGACATTTTACAAGGTAAACAAAGTGGCGGGCTGTTATGCTGTCAATCAGTGTAAATAAAGCGATATTGGATTATTGCTGACCTGAAAAAACGTGCAGTATTGGGATTGACTCGAGGGATAAAGCATTTCAGCGCTTGCATCCATACAGACTGGCATATTTATGTCAAACCCTGTTGTAGTGCAATGGTTACCACGAGGGCTGGCTGCTTGAGGAGTGTGTAAGGAAACGGTGAGACCGGAGTGGGGGCAGGCTTTGTGTTTGCCCGTCCTGTACTGGCCTGCAACATATATAGTGTTTATTTACTCAATGCTGTGTCTTTGTGTACAGAGATAGGAGGTATATGAACTGATCAATATCCTGTTGGCCAATGCCCCACACATCTTGAGCGGTAAAGATACTGTAGAAGCGACCAGGCTGTCCCCCCTGTACCAGCTCCTAGCGGAATATGCTGTGTATGTGAGTGGATGTGCTTCTACAAGTCCAGGTGTAGAGTGCCAGCCGAGGAAGGCCATTGCTCGGCCCCGTGGCTGTGGTCATTTTTGTGCCGGTCAGGACAGTATGGTGACAGTCCCTGCAAATTAGGAGGATAGAACTGCTGGGGTCTGTGGACAAACATGGGGTGTACCATCTCACAACAGGGCTCCAATACATGCATGCAGATGGCTACTGTTTCACAGGTAAGGACACCGACCCTATTATGTTACAAGGACCCAGGCATGGCATGGCCTGCTTGATGCCATGCTGGTTGTGCATCTTTAAGGTGGCCTCTGTCAACACAGTGCCCGTTTGTAGGCTACCTGGAGAGTAATGCATGAGCCCGGCTTAGCTATTTTGTTGTAACCAGCCTCAATCTTCAATCCTCTACCCACATGCTAAGTACACGTCTCCATTTTCTCTGCTGTCTTAAGCAACTGGAGGGCCTTGTGGGCTGATTGTCTGTGATTCTGTCCCTTTCGTCCCCGTGTCTTTATCTGTCATGTTAAGAAATGCCATAAGTATATCTGGCGTTCTCTGCCGATAACGCACATGCAAATGTGACACATTTATATGTAGACACTATTGACATTTTGTAAATGCTACATACATGGAGTTGGAAGTGTTTGTCTCTCACTCACTGCACCTTCCACATGCTGTTTAAATGTCACGTGGCCTGAACTACATTTTATCTAGTCGGGCATTCCTCCATGATAACCTTATGCAGTCATGTTATTATCATTTAATCAGGTGGGGGCAAACAAGATCAACATCTGAGGCTGCATTGTAAGCAGTGGTCTGATGGTATTGACATCAGTGGTAATTATTCCTGCTAGATAATGAGGCTCACAGGCTGCCTGTTTATCCCATATAACAATGATAACCAGGCAGTCCAGTCAGGTATGGCCTTAACGCTCCATTGAGTATGACCAGGTATGTTATGGGATATATAGTAAAGTACCAGGGAAAGGTTTACACCCTGGGGCCACAGGCCAGTACCATTGCCCACATTGCCATTAAGATAAACTTCTTGTGCCATATGCAGGTATGGGCCACTGGGAACTGCAGTCTGCTAGGAGGAAAATCCAGTCTCCCTGGAGGTGCACCTTACAGGGAGCCCTCAGGCAGCAGTGCCTCGGGGAGGACCACTTGTCTGGGTGAACCAGGGCACCACTGTACCCGGAGGCCCTGCATCACTTGCTGGGGGTACTCTATATGCCTATCAAAATTGCTTGATAGAGAAAAACTGATAGATTGATTTGTTATCTGGAAACTTCCTATTAAGCAAGGTGTAAGATACACTGTTCACCTTGATGTCTTGACACCTGAGAGGATATACCTGTGTGTGAGTGGCTGTATGTTATATGTGTAATTTGTGTTTGATGTGTATTCAATCAATATACAGAATGCCACAGTCCAGTCCCGGCCTTGATATACACAGACTCTATGCCTAATATGACAAATTAAACAAACACATGTACCATATGAATGGTAGGGAAAACAGCTAAACAAAAAATCACAGAAAGTGAATCACATGTGTGACATTATGACATGACATTGATACATTAAAATACATTGTTGGGACTGTGTGGGTTATAGACACATAGTGAAATCTGAAATTATATACTGCATTCTGTAGCAGTTACAGTGTTAACCCTTCTGTTACCATAGTGGATGAAGACCATTATCAGTGGTTATTGTGTTGTGGGCTGTTAGTGGTTATTGTATTGCCTGGCTTTGGTGGTTATCACATTGCCTGGCTGTCAATAGCTATTGCATTGCCTGGCTGTCAATGCTTATTGCATTGCCTGGCTGTCAATGGTTATTGCATTGCCTGGCTGTCAATAGCTATTGCATTGCCTGACTGTCAATGGTTATTGCATTGCCTGGCTGTCAATAGCTATTGCATTGCCTGACTGTCAATGGCTATTGCATTGCCTGGCTGTCAATAGCTATTGCATTGCCTAGCTGTCAATGGTTATTGCATTGCCTGGCTTCAGTGGTTATCACATTGCCTGGCTGTCAATGTTATTGCATTGCCTGGCTTTAGTGGTTATTACATTGCCTGGCTGTCAACGGTTATTATCATTGTCTGGTTATTAGTGGTAAATGCATTGCCCAAATGCCAGTGATTCTTTCATTGCTTGGCTGTGAGTGTTTTTTTATGTTTATTTTTGGCATTGCCTGGTCAGTCCATGGTTTGGCTGTAAGTGGTTGTTGCATTGCCTAGCAGATCATGCTGTCATGGCAGTGGCTGGAGCATGGCGATTTCAGGCAGTATAAGAACCACAGAATTTTATTGTAATTTCAAATGGAAAAGGGAGCTTATTGTTACTGACATTGAGTACACATGTACATATCATAACAGAAGATAAAAACAAGATAAACTATCTGACTTGGGCTGAAAGAGTTAACCCTTAAAGTGCTGATTTAAGATTGAGTCAACAGCTTTCCTGGGGGCACTTTGCGCGCAAAGTGCCCCCAGGAAAGCTGTTGACTAAGACTACTTTTTGCTTTAGACTAGGCTTGCTGGTATTTGAATAAAAGTTCTCTTCATGAGGAATTTGAATATCCTAACCATTCTATGTTTAACAGTAATGAGAAAACGGCTAAAGCAGTGATTAGCACTTTAAGGGTTAATGTGCTCAGTTGTCAGAAATGCAGGTTGTCACGTATAATGGTATCACATAGTTATATCCCTAATTGACCACAATCATAGTTAATGCTGTTCTGGTATTTCTGCTAGAATTACAATGTTTGTCCACTGTCAATTGAACTAGGAAAGGTCACAGTTACATGCATCCACATGTATGCACTAAAGCTATGTATGTGTTGGTGACTCAATACACAACCCAATGTACATTCTGCGTTACATGGGTTGCATTTTCCTTGATTATAGATTGCATGTTACTAGGTTAGCACTAGGATTTTAATATTAGTAGCCAAAATTTCCCTTTTTCCTGAGAAGACCTACACAGACTTTGAATTTGTTGAATTTCTGAATCAAAACAAAAAAAATTTGCAAATTTTAGTAGCCATTTACCACTTTCAATAGCCATTTTGAGGTTTTATTAGCATTTGGCTATTTTGGCTAGTGCTAGTGCTAACCTAGTGTTACTTATTACCATGTGTAATCTCCATTTGCAATCTGTCTGTCTAGGCACCAGATTTATACACTGCATTTGGCCAAGCATTTTACCCAGGGTTAAATGATAACCATTTTCCCTTGTCGGATACAGTGAAACCTCATTTTAATGACACTCAGATATCCGACATATTCATTATAATGACAAAAGTTTTGAATGGCAAAAGTTCCTTTCCTTTGTTGTTTGATTCATTTATCTGACATATTTTTAAGGGAACAGATGGTGTCATTATTATGAGTTTTCAGTGTATTTGGTATTGCAAAATTACAATGGAAAGATCAGTTTCTGCAATTGGACATGCTTCAGTGATTTCTTTTTTAAATAAACATAATTGTTTATTTTTGGAGGAAAGTCTTAAAAATGCATCTGTGCTGAACCTGGGTGACCACTGATTTGGAATGGGATAGGAACACACTCCTTGGAGCTGCCAGTTTGTAAGTTAGTGGTAACACATTCCCAAGCATAGTCACTGGAGAATTTAACTATTTCAGTTTTTGGCTAGTGACCAAAAACTAGTTTAGTCAGAATTTTTCAACTTGTCATAAACAAAGGATTAAAAATAAATTTACGGCTGGTGAAGTAGTGACTATAGGTTAAATTTTATGAATGACATAAATACATGATACAGAAATGTGTTTTCGTCATCATAGAACTGAAATAACTGAGCACACAGAATGCCTGAGCCATTGGCTGCGTAATTCTATGTCTTCTAGTAAAGTGATTCCCATGAGCCATGGTCACCCACTATCATGCTTCAGTGAACCATGGGCATCCAATGTCATGATTCCAGTGAGCCAGGGTCATCCATATCATGATTCTAGTGAGCCATGGTTATACAATATCATTGCTGCAGTGAGCCATGGCCATACAATACCATGACTCTAGCGAGCCATGGCCATTCAGTATCATGACCCCAGTGAGCCATGGTCATCCAATATCATGACTCCAGTGAGCCATGGTCATCCAATATCATAACTCCAGTGAGCCATGGCCATCTAATATCATGATTCCAGTGAGCCATTTGGTCATCCAGTATCATGACTCCAGTGAGCCATGGTCATCCAATACTGCCATTACAGTTAATGAGTACTATAGAAGTTAAATGAGATTATGTTAATGTAACAGGTGGTGAGCACATATGAGTTAAATGCGGTAATAGGTAGGCAAAACTCCCAGCTTTTGTTGTCAAAAGTTGGGGGGGGGGTCCTCCCTTTTTAGTCCCCCGCCCACTTGGTGGGGGACTATAGGTTTGCACCTCGTCCGTCCGTCCGTCCTTCCGTCCTTCCATCTGTCCGTCCGTCCGTCCGTCCGTCTGAAGCTTCTCCGGGCCATATTTCCAACACCATAACACCCACAGCTACCAAATTTAATGTGTTTGTATTACCTAGGATAGAGGTGTATTGTGTGCCAAAAGTAGGTCACTAGGTCAAATATCTGGGTCACAGAATACATATGTATGAAAAATCATGTCCGGGCCATAACTTTTTTGTCCTTTTACTTAGAGTCATGAAATGTTACACAAATGTGAAGCTTAGTCTAAGAAAGTGTCATAAAGCAAAACTAGGTCACTAGGTCAAATATTTGGGTTACAACGATATGTAAATATACAGAATTTTCAGGTCCTGACTGTAATTTTTTTAACTTTTGGACCTCTTTTTATGAAATTTTACATGATAATGTACCTTGACCCAAAAGTGTGTCATGAGGGGAAATTAGGTCACTAGGTCAAATATATAGGTCACAGTATAAAATTCTGTGTAAAACCTTGTCAGCACCAAATTTCTTATACCATAATACCTACAGCTACTAACTTTGTTATGTGCATACTTCTTGGGGTGCTGGAGTGTAGCATGGCAAAGGTAGGTCACTTGGTTCAAAATCTAGGTCACAATGTGAAATCCATGTAAAAACTTGTCGGAGCCATAACATTTTTGTCCTTTTACTTAGATTGATGAAATTTTACACAAATGTGAAACTTATCATGGAAATGTGTGGTAAAGTAAAATTAGGTTACTAGGTCAAATATTTGGGTCACAGTAATACATAAATGTACAGTATTTTCATGTCCTTACTGTAATTCTTAAAAAATTTTGACTTCTTTTTATAAAATTTTACTGATAATGTATTGTGACCTAAAAGTGTGTCACGACGCAAAACTAGGTCACTAGGCCAAATATCTAGGTCACAGTGTAAACTCCATGTAAAACCTTGTCCATGCCATATTTCCCTTACTATAATACCTACAACTACCAAATTTATTATTTTAATACTACCTGGGGAGTTGTTGTGTCACATGGCAAAAGTAGGTCACTAGGTCAAATATCTAGGTCACTGTGAAATCCATTCAAAATCTTGTCCGAGCCATAACTTTTTTGTCCTTTTTGTCTTTTTACTTAGATTAATGAAATTTTACACAAATGTGAAGCATTTTTTTTTTCATCTAGGTCACACCTCTATATTGTAGTCCATTCAACCTCGTGGGCGACGAGCGGGGGACTATGTATTGCTCTGCAATACTCATTAACTTGTTAGAGTGTTGTTTTATATAACATGGCATCATGTTCCTAGATTTTCAGAGTGTTATTTTATAAAACCTGACATGATGTGCACCTTTTATGCTGGGTGTTTATTACTAAACAGCATTCCCACCTCCCAGATGGGAAAAAATGCAAATGAAACGACGAAACAAAACCAAACAGAAAACAAAACAAAACAAAAAAAACAAAAAACCAAAAAAAACAAAAAACAAAAAACAAACAAACAAAAGGGGGGGGGGGAACAGGTCACCCCTTTTTTTTTTTTCATTTTTGACTGAAGAAAATATGTGTAGTTTGAAAAAAAAAAGCAGAAAGAGTGCATAAGATGTCTGTAGTCAAATAGCCAAGTCTTACATTATGGTCATGAAACAATGTAATGTCAAAAATGGGTCAATTTTTGGCACAAAATAGATTGGCCTCTACACTGTGGAATCTGTGCCATTTATCTCTACATGCATATATTTATACCCATGAGCTTACTGGAAATGATTACATGTGTATCCAAAGTCCTCTAAAGAGGTTGTCGTGCCAGGGAAATGTTTTGTGGCATATTGCTCTGAGTCATTGAAAGTACCACCATACCTAAACATACACAATTCTGATCTTGTCTAAACGGCAAGCTGTTTTTTGTTTGCCAGTTATAAAAATGAACATATACCAAGCAGCAATGCTCAGATTGTAAGCCTGGTGCATGCAATGGAGGCATAATACTGCAATCTATTAGCATTCTAGGGAGCTTTCATACTACCAAGCCAGACACCAATGTCAGCATTCATATTGTACAATCTTTGACTCTTTCAATGCCAGATTTTGATGGAACCAGTTGCTTGCCATGCTTTGGCCACAATGCACCCAAAGGGTGCTGAAGAAAGTTGTTGACCTGGAATATTCTTTTGGTATCTCTAACAGTAGGCATGCTGGTACTTGAAGGAAGGCTACTGACCTAGATCATTCTTATGGTGTCTAACTGTAGGCATGTTGGTATTTGAAGGAAAGCTACTGACCTGGATCATTCTTATGGTGTCTAACTGTAGGCATGTTGGTACTTGAAGGAAAGCTACTGACCTGGATCATTCTTATGGTGTCTAACTGTAGGCATGTTGGTATTTGAAGGAAAGCTACTGACCTGGATCATTCTTATGGTGTCTAACTGTAGGCATGTTGGTACTTGAAGGAAAGCTACTGACCTGGATCATTCTTATGGTGTTTATAACTGTAAGCATGTTGGTACTTGAAGGAAATCAACTGACCTAGATCATTCTTATGGTGTCTCTAATTGTAGGCATGCTGGTACTTGAAGGAAAGCTGTTGACCTGTGGTCTCTGTAGCTGCTAGTTTGTGAATGATGAGTATGAATTTGGCATCATTATATACATGCTGACTCATATCACATTTGATCAAAGTGGTCAGTGAAGGGTCAATGCAGGATTGTAGTGGTATAGATTTGTGTGCATGGCAGCATCACACCATTCATGCTAGGCCACTGACACAACAGCCAGGTAATCATGACACACAGGTGATGCTCCTCAAATAAACAGGTTCACTATGTTTACCATACACTGCCGATCTTTTGTTATGTAGGTACATGTATGAATATGATTGCAATAGCACACTTTCCGGTAGATCTGAATACACATCTTCAGGCAAATTTTCTCCCCAGCTATGAAGAAAAAAATAGGTGAAAAAAATTGAGAGCTGTTTAACCCTATCTCACTTAAGCCATCCAAAACTGGCTACTGGTCAACTGCCCTCTGCTTCGATGTTTTTGACTAATTTAAACAGTAATAAAAAGCAATGTGAATGAGAATTGTACATGAAGACTTTTAAGGCGAGATGACCCAGGTCAACAGCTGACCTTGGTGTGGGCAGGGCACCTAGCATGGGGCAACCCAGGTTAAGGAAAGGAAAGCTGTTGACTCAGTCTTCAGTGAGGGGAGAAAAGGTTAATTCCAAGCTGTATCAACAGAATGTGTCTTTAACTGGAAAAATACTTTCCTTATGGGTAAGTGGATGTTTGACACCTTGTCCCTCCATAACCCTAGCCATAAGACCCATGTGCTCATTTCTGTACATACTTTGTGAATTTTATCTCCTGCTCACAAACTCAGGCCAGCAGCAAGAATGTCTGCATTAACTCTCTCAGACCCATAGCAAGAATGTCTTCCTTAACTCTCTCAGACCCACAGCAAGAATGTCTTCCTTAACTCTCTCAGGCCCACAGCTAGAATGTTTTCCTTAACTCTCTCAGAGGCACGTCACGAATGTCTGCCTTAAGTCTCTTAAGCCCACAGGAAGTGTGTCTGCCTGAGAGTACACCAGTAGCTCAACTGGATGAGCTTTGACACACTAATGAAAGCTGTTGACCTAGCACTTGAAGTGTTAATTTGGACTGGTGATACCTCAGAACATCTTCTTTGCTTTTTTTATTTTTTTTTTTTTCCTTATCAGTAAATGACTTTAAAACAGCACGTCCTTCCGGTAGGCCAAGAGGTCTAAAACTTGTAGCCTGAACATTATATAAGATATGCATCCTGTCTCCATCAAGGGTTAATGCTTGCAGCTCGAAGCTTAACACAACATTATCAAATTAAGATCAATATATGACCTTTAGGTGAACTTAAGTAAACCATATAATCTGTCTGTATCTTCACACTTATTGAGATGTCTTTGTGATAAACAGAAGTCAATGCATTTTTTTCATTCTTTTGTGCCAATCCCAGGTATTTCTGGTGCTGTTCTTCCAAATGACACAAAAGTCACTGAATTTGCCTGGGATTGAGGGAGACATTGTCAGGGGAACAGTGCTGAAAGCCATTTGCATGGCCAATCATACTTAAAGAGCCTTAAAACTTTATAAATGGAAAGTTCCAGCGATATTTCATGATCTTTTGTGACTGAAAATAAGATAGCAGAAAAAAAGTTGAGGCGGTGTGTTGACTTTGTAACATTTTGAAGGTTATAAGCACCTTTGACTGTCAACTATCTGGCCTCAAACGTTACACCAAAATATATCCAGTGTTGTAGCTCCTGCACTGACAATTGTTCACCTGAGCAAGGATTGATCCATTAATGGCCACAAAAGGAGGCCAGAAACATATTGGAAGGATCCCTCACATGCACTGTCTTATCTACTGGCATGTAGGTATGGATATATACCATGGTATGGTATGGTATATGATATCATAGAATACGATGTGGCCTTCCATTTTACTACTGAAAATACACTGCATTCCTAATTTGTACTTCCATTTTAATCAGCAAGATGACTCATGATACTGTCGTTGTAGAAGGCTGTGTCCACATGGTTCGGGGGTAAGTCAAATTGTTATGTCTGTGTGCCAACACAGACATACTGTTCTTCTAGGAATTCTTTATTTCTTTCTTTCTTTCCTTTCTTCTTTCTTTCTTTCTTTACAGGCAAATTTGTCCGACATTTCATTTGAAGTATTGCACGTAGAAACTCCAAACTTGGCACAATTATACTTCTATGGATGAAGTCTGGCCTTTTTATAATGAGAGGTCATGCTTTTCAAAGTTATGCAAATGAGGGCTAATTAAAGTTTTAAATCTTCAATATCTTATGTACTATAGTAGATGTGGTTCCGAGTGTACAGGAATTCGATCATAGCAAGGTAAAGGTCATCTCAAAGGTCAAGTCATGTCAAGGTCAAAGGTCATGTCTAGATCAAAGGTCAATTTTAAGCCAAAATGTCATTTTTGAGGTCAAGGTTCCCTTCAGGTAGAGGTCATCTCAAGGTCAAAGGTCATTTCAAGGTCAGAGGCCACTTTCGATGGTTGCTTTCCTCTTGCCATAACTTGGTCAATTTTTATCCAATTTTGATCATGTTGGGCTCAAACTGTTGCTATTATACACTGCACATTTTTTAAACTTACATGTGACCTCTGAAGGTCAAACGTCAAGGTCATTTCGACCTTTGAAAGTTTCGTCCAGCCATAATTTGGCCAATTTCCATCCAATTCTAATCGCGTTAGACTCAAATTGTAGGTATTGCAACACTGTACATTTTTATAAGAACATGTAGCCTCAAAAGGGCAAAGGTCAAGGTCATTTGGCCCTTTGAAAGTTTCATCTTGTCAAAACTTGGTCAATTTTCATCTGATTTGGTTCATGTTGGGCTTACATTGTGGGTATTGTAACACTGTGCACTTTACATATGACCTGTAAAGGTCAAAGGTCAAGGTCATTTGGGCTTTGAAATTTTCATCCAACCATAAGCTGAATGTGATGTGAATTACCGATGGATAAAAGTTGTAGCATTTAATATTTGCAACTTTTGAAAGCACACAGACAGATTTGCTTTGAAGCAAATCTTCTTTTTAGTTCTTATCTGAACCTGTACTATGAAAATTTGGTAAGTATGGTTTGTTTGATAGGTGTTCTTCTTTGATATGAAGCTCTGCATTTATAAGCAAACTTCACATATTTAGCTAATAACTCAATTGCCACGTTCATATTTATTCATTATTATGTGGTTTGTCTTTGCTGAATATTTAGCTTAGACAAGGAGCCGCTACTCAGAGAGACATGTACGGGTAAAAGGCTCCGAAACAAGTTGAGTAGTTACCCGCTGAAGACCCTTTAATTTATTTGGGCTAATACAGCCTATGTCAAAATGTTACAGAGGAACGTGTGCAATATGGACAATAGAACTTCTATGTATATAAGTTAGACAGGGACAGGTTAGCTATAATGGAGAGTAAAGAGTTCGGACTACGGAATAGGGTAATGACTATTAGGAAGTGGTTTTGGACAAAAAGACACAAATACAATAGTGATCTACCCCTGACTTTGAACAAATTATTGACACTGAAAATATGTATGTGCAGAATTCATAGTTTCTGCTGCCATTTTAACGAGACTGCTTTTACACTAGAGTTTGTAGTCATCTGTGTTTGTAACAGTCGTCACATGACCATCATGGCCACAGACTAGCATCTTTTGTTGGATGGTAGCTGTTAAAGGGTTCAATGCTTAGCAAGGCTGGAATGAAAATGAATGTTGATAACAGGAAACTGGTTTTACTAGTACAAGTGGCCTGCCAAAGTAACACAGCTACATGTGTTATATGTATACTGGACCTAATAACACAGTGTGTTGTTTGCATACTTGACCTTAACACAGTGTGTTATATGTATACTGGACCTTAACACAGTGTGTTATATGTATACTGGACCTTGACACAGTGTGTTATACATATACTGGACCTTAGCACAGTGTGTTATATGTATACTGGACCTTAACACATTGTGTTATACTATACTGGACCTTAATTAACACAGTGTTATATGTATACTGGACCTTAACACAGTGTTATATGTATACTGGGCCTTAACATAGTGTGTTATATGTATACTGGACCTCAACACAGTGTGTTATATGTATATACTGGGCCTTAACACAGTGTGTTATATGTATACTGGGCCTTAACACACCTTTCCTATGGTGTATTGGACCTTAACACATCATGTATATGTATACTGGACCTCAACACAGTGTGTTATATGTATATACTGGGCCTTAACATAGTGTGTTATATGTATACTGGACCTCAACACAGTGTGTTATATGTATATACTGGGCCTTAACACAGTGTGTTATATGTATACTGGGCCTTAACACACCTTTCCTATGGTGTATTGGACCTTAACACATCATGTATATGTATACTGGACCTCAACACAGTGTGTTATATGTATATACTGGGCCTTAACACAGTGTGTTATATGTATACTGGGCCTTAACACACCTTTCCTATGGTGTATTGGACCTTAACACATCATGTATATGTATACTGGACCTCAACACAGTGTGTTATATGTATATACTGGGCCTTGACACAGTGTGTTATATGTATACTGGACCTTAACACATTGTGTTATATGTATACTGGGCCTTAACACACTGTTCTTATGGTATATTGGACCTTAACACATCATGTTATATATATACTGGACCTTAATTAACACACCGTTCCTATGGTATATTGGACTTTAACACATCATGTTATATGTATATTGGACCTTAACACACCATTCCTATGGTATATTGGACCTTAACACATCATGTTGTATGTATACTAGGCCTTATAACAGCCTTCCTATGGTATATCTGACCTTAACACAGCATTCCAATGGTATACTGGACCTTAACACAGCATTCTCTCAGGAGAGGAGTTCATATAGGCGTTGCCTGCTCCCCAATCATTTTTTCTTTCAAGAAATAAAATAAGTTTAAACCAGCACAGCATTCCTAATGTTATGTATATAGGTACATGTGTTACATGATTTCAAAATCGACCTGTTTGTCAGGTAGACAGGTGAGAAGAACATCACAAACCTATTTGTTTCCCAGGTTATAAACCTATGACACAATGCTTATGGTATCAAATGAAAACCAGATATTATGTTGCAGTTCTGTGAGTATAAATGATGCTTGATTCATGTGAGGAATCCCTTCTCTGTGGCAGGTAAGCTTCATACCTGTAGACATGCTGTTTGTCAAAGGTCTTGTTGTGAATTCCTCTGCAAGCTTTAAACATGAAAAGAGATGCATGCACATGCATATCCATGTGCATGCACATGCACATGCGATTGCACATGTACACACAGAACAATAAAAAATAAGAAAATAAGAAAGCGAGCTGAAAATTTGCAGCACAAGTATGATGTGTCACCCCCAAATATCCAGGGATTAAGATTGTCAGGATGAAAAGAGTGATAATTAGTTTGCAAAAGGTTGGGTTTTAGAATGACTTTAGGTAAAATGCAGACTGAATCAGTTGAGGGCAGAGTGACCGATGCTGGTTGGAGTTGCAGAGGTAGTAGACACTGTGTACAGTAAGCAGTGAGGCTGCCCCTGTAGGCTGCAGCTGACTAGATGCTGGATGGTGATTGCAGTGATGGAGACAGACAGGTGGGCCGCCGTTGTCTAAGTGGGCTGCCTTAGTTTAAGTGGACAGAAAGGTGGGCTGCCAGTCTCTAAGTGGACAGACAGGTGGGCTGCCGGTGTCTAAGTGGACAGACAGATGGCATATGCAGGTGTCTAAGTAGACAAACAGGTGGGCTGCACGTGTACAAGTGGACAGAGAGATGGTATACACGTGTCTAAGTGGACAGACAGGTGGTATAGGCAGACATCTAAGTAGACAAAAAGGTGGTATGTCCAGTTGTCTAAGTGGACAGAAAAATAGTATATGCAGGTTTCTAATTAGACAGACCGGTGGTTGCTGGTGTCTAAGTGGACAGAAAGGTGGCATATGCAGGCGTCTAAGTGGACATAGAGGTGGTTTGCTTTTCTCTAAGCTGACAGACAGCTGGTCGGCTGGTGTCTAAGTGGACAGACAGGTGATTTTGTCTGTTGTTTAAGGGAATAGACTGGTGGTCTGCTCTTGTATATGTGGCTGGCAGTCCTCAGGTCACACACTGACACATTGCTGATCAACGGAAAACATAACAGGGATGATGAGCAGGTCAGCTGAGACAATTAACACCACTGATGAAGCAGAAGACAATTAATTAATGGCTGATCCCCTGGTCGTGCAATGCACTGATTGTTATTAGCAAACATGCATGCAGCAAATTGAACCCAATGTGAAGACTAGTAAATCAGTAGGGTGTGTTCCAAGGTAACATTAGGTCTGCTACATGGTAACATAAGGTCTGGTACATGGTAAAATAAGGTCTGTTACATGGCAACATTAGGTCTGTTACATGGTAACATAAGGTCTGTTACATTCTAACATAAGGTCTGTTACATCGTGAGTAAGGTCTGTTATATGGCAACATTAGTTCTGTTACATGGTAAAATAAGGTCAGCTGTTTCATGTTAACATGATTGTATGTATTTTGTCACATAGTTTCATATTGAAAATAATTTGACACATTGTTTATTGCCAGAAAAAAATGATTATTTGTTATGCCGGTACTGCAGATGATAAAGCACTTGAAGCTATTGCGAAGAAAAGAAAGACCCCCTCCTCCCAATGGGTTTCCATCTTGATGGAGCTATACGCCTGACATAATGTCATTGCTTTTTGCATTGCCTGGCAAGTCCTGCTGCAAGGTAACTGTCACGTGATTTTCCTGTCAATTGTGAGAACTGGCCACTGTTACCGGAGGGTGGCATGCATTAAATCCTATAATAATAGGATCCGCTGATTATCAGGCAATAATTGCCTTTAAGCTTGATTAAACTCCCTTGCCAAGTACAGCCAGATTTGATCATGTTGTCTTGCATATGACGCAATGTTCAGCCAGTTGACTTCCCAGTCGTAACATTAACATTATCCTGTCACCAGGCAACGGTGAATATCAGCTGGCATGATAGGGGAATACTCATGGGAAACAAGGGGTTAATAACATGTGTTGGAATAAATAATATCCCAAGAATATGATGATGTGTACACCTTGTATCCAAATGTGTCTTTTAACAACATGATAATGACTTTTTAACCAGATAAATTGCTAGTTTGGCAAGAGCAACATATTTTGCCATGCACAATGTTTGATATGAGAATATGCCTCCACATAAAGGCACTTCTTTGTTCAATGATACTGGGCCAAAGCAGTACAGCAGTTTCACAGGTAGAAAGTGCACCTTTATTCCAAGTTTCAATTAGTATAGGACCCTCTAATGTATTTTAAGGGCATTAATACTCAAAACACCTACCTAATGTAAATTGAAATAAAAATTTGAAATAGCAACAATAAATGTTATATTGTGAATTATAGTAGTTGCTGAACTGGTCCGAGGATTATGTGCAGCTGGGAGCAAAGGGGTTAACTGTGAGGTGTATATATATATATATATATATATATATATATTGATGAGTTCCCAGCTAGCTTACTTTTTCTCATAAATGATTACTTTTAATGTAAAGGAAGTGTTAAAACTACCAACCACTAAAACACACACACACACCAAAAAAAAAAAAAAAAAAAAGAGTTTAAAAAGTTTTTTTGTGGGGTATACAAGCTGACCTGCTATGTTGAAACAAATTGCTTGAACACAGACCGTGTCAGGATTATATATGTGTCGGTCATAAATATCCTTTTCCTTCTTTGTGACAGCCTTCAACTAGACCAGGCCAAATAGTTTCATGTTTCTTACTATGAACTTTGTCTCATCCTGAGCATGCAGTTTGTAACACTCAGGGCATGCATTTTGTTACACTCTGTGTGTGCAGTTTGCTACCCTCTCAACATTCAGTTTGTTTCACCCTTGGCATACACTATTAGTGTGCAGTAAAGAGAAAAGCGTGCAGACACACAAGTTTTAAAGGCCCTGTTTGCCAGTAAGAGCTCAGATTTTTTGTTTTGGATTTGGTTGTAGTTTTGGCCACCATTAGGAACACAGCAAGATAGAACTTTTTGACAGAACACAAGAGCAGGCAATTATACTTGAGAACATAGTGATTAGTTTTCAACGTCAAATCACCATTTTCTTCATGGAACTCTGTATGGATAATTGGAAACCACTGTGAATAAATGACTGAAACTTTTATGCTGTGAGTTTCATTTAAACCCCGTTGTTTGCTACAAAACAGTGTCTTTGGCTACAAAAGGGAAGCCCAGGAGCATGTCAATATATATATATATATATATATATATATATATATATATATATATATATATATATATATATATATATATATATATACATACATATATACATATACATATATACATATATATACATATATATATATATATATATATATATATATATACACATGTATGTGTGTGTGTGTGTATGTAGACATACAGTTTACACACACACACATACAGTACAGCTGTCACCAAATGGACCAAATTGCTGGTCCATCGTGCAGGCTGGTGTGCAAACTGAAAAGAGCTAGCCTTATGTCGCATGCTCTAATAAGATGCTCACACGATGCTACTGCATGCTCATCCCTCTTTGCATTTGGATAGTGATACGTCAAGCTGTGTGCTAACGGACTAGCACCGTGCGAATTGCAAGTGAGCATCATGCAAGTGTAGCCGCTACTGCATCACACTACATGCCAGGTGGTTCGCACTTGCAGCTACCTTTGATAAAGTGGGTTGGGTTGTCCTTTATGGCTTGCATTTTAAATCTGTATTAAAGGTAAGATATAAAATCCAGGCATATGCAAAAGTGTAAAAAGGCAATGCAGTAGTCCCGCTCTTGAGCGACCACCCCTAGCGCACACCAAAAAGCGGTTGTATAATGCAGGTGGTTGCTCATGGGAGGAACCCCACATGCATGATATCAACAGCACAACTCCAGGACAGGCTTTCCCAGTGAGTCAAATTTCTGTCACCACCACTTCATCATTATCGATCACATATGCTTTGAAAAGAAATTATGATTTATCAAATTTAACAATTACAACCCGTAAAATCTCTATTTCAATAAAGAACTCATGTCTGGGTGCTCAGAGGTATGTTTCGCAACTTGAAACTGTTTGTCCGTCTTGATTCTTTAGCTCACCTGACTTGTCAGTAGCTGAACTTATCTTATGATCCTCCGTCCTTCATCGTCTGACCTCAACAATTGACTTCTTCTCCAAAACCATCAGCTAGATTCAATTCAAGTTGGTGGCAGTGTACCTTGGGTAGGTCTCTACCAAGTTTGTTCAAAAGGTCATGCTCCATTGATTTTTGTATTTTTATGAATTTTTTTTGGTTCTTTTTGGGTGCAAATCTTAAAAAATCTTCTTCTCTGAAACCGCTCCCCTGATTGCTTTGATATCACACAGTAACACTCCTATGGGCTCCTAGTTCTTAATTTGTTCACCAGGTGGCCCTGTGATTTTAAAATTTTTTTGTGTGTTATTGCTTTTTTTTTTAATTTCTCCAGAACTGTCACTCATTTGTCGCTGAGGATATGTTCCTTGTGAAAGGGTCAAACAAAGTTGTTCACCAGGTGGCAATGCTGTGGATTTCTGATTTTAAAGGACGTTCTCAATTTGGGTACTTATCTGTAAATGCAGTTTTCCGATTGATTACTGTCTAAGTCAATAGGCATTCTAATGCTAATTGACATTTTGGACATCTTCTCCAAAAGCGTCAACTAGATTGACTTCAAACTTGGTGGCATCTGTGCCTTGGGTGGATCTCTACTAAATTTGTTCAAATTGTCATGCTCTATTGATTTTTGGATTTTTTTTGTTTGATTTTTTTGGTTTGTTTTGGGGGGACAAATCTTAAAAAAAAAACTCCCTTCTCTAAAACTGCTCACCTAATTGCTTTAATAACACACAGGGACACTCATAGGGACTCATAGTTATGAATTGTTCACCAATGGGTGCTACAATCTTTTTCTATTTTTTATGGTTTTTGTGTGTTTTTGCTTTTTGTGACTTCTCCAGAACCATCACTCAGATTAAGCTGAAACTTGGTGGATATGTTTCTTGTGGAAGGGTCAAACAAAGTTGTACCCTAGGTGGCACTGCTTTGGATTCCTGAATTTTTGCTAATTCACATTTTGGACATCTTCTCCGAAACCATCAATCAGAGTAACTTCAAACTTGGTGGCAATGCACCTTGTGTGGGTCTCAACCAGATTTGTTCAAATGATCATGCTCTTATTGATTTTTGGATTTTTTATGAATTTCTTTTCCTTTTTGGGGCAAGTCTTAAAAAATCACAAGGGTATATGTACATGTCAGCTGAGCACAGGACTGTCACAGTCCTCTTGTTTCATTTTCCCATTGCCCTCAATGGACCTGATGCATCACCTGGATTGTTTGCAAAGGAATCAGCTTAAACTGTCGTATTGTTTCGAGGGCATAACTGATCACTGTCTTAACTTTATTCTACACATTTAGTAGGGCCTAACTCACTGTAATAATATCTCATGGGTCAAAATAAGACTTCACATCTTCCCATTTTGACCATGTTTGTTGTTGGACATCATGTTGACTTCACTCTGAATGGTGGGAAAAATGGATCAGGCCACTTTGTCATTGTTGGTTGCACACTCAAGCATGCAAACACGTGTTAATTGATCCGGGTTCCATCTGATTTTGATCTAGCAGAAGTTATCATTGCTCATTTTTATCACAGTATATTGTATAATTTATAGAAAATAGTTTGATAAAACATCGTTCAGTTAGGGATGATGTGCAAAAAAAAAAACTTTCCAAGATTAAAAACAAAAAACAAAAACAATAAAATGTTATTTACCCCCCGCCCCCCCCCCCCCATTCCAACATGATCAATTTCTTGAAAAGTTCACCTTCAACTGGTCAGTATACATGACTACAAGGGAGGCCTGGGGAGGGTGTTTTATAAACTTCTTTGAGTTCAGATGATCCCTGTGACCTGTCAAAATATATATATATATATATATGAAGTATTGAAAGAAAAACACATGTATGAATCATAAAATATTCTCTGTTTTCATAAAATTCTTATATTTTATTATACATACTGATCTTCATCACATTTATCCCAATTCATCACAGATGCATGGATGATTTGTAATACTTTTATAAGATCTTTAATAAGACCTATCATTTTCCATTTCAAATTTTCAACTTTTTCTCTTTGGCAAAGCAACAAATTCTGCTTCAATTCCATTTCGCTCTGGCATACATGAATTCAGCTTTTAAATAAAATTTACATATAGTTTTCATGCATGTAGAGAAAATGAGTGGTGGTGGTGGTGGGAGGGTAGGGGTACACATATGCAAAATTGGTGATTTTCAATGTGCTCATTTTTTAAGGAACTCTTTGTGGGCCCCTTTCCTTATCGTGACTGTCTGTGTTTAAATTCAAAGTAGCTGCTAGCTTTGGGAGGACTGTATAGAGGTCCAGCCCACATTATATACTCATGACCTGCCTGGTATCCTCTGCCTACCGTCTGTTGACTTGTGAGACCAAATTTGTATTGTATCAGATACAGTGGGACCCTGATGGGGCCCTGGGGTTACAGCAAGTGGCTGTCTCCCTCAGAGCAAACTTTCTGGAATTGCAGGGAGTGGACATTAGTACATAGAAGGTGTCTTGGTAAAAGCAGGAAAATTACTGCAAAAGGCCAAGATGAATTGACCCAAAACATGTGGGTTGCTGCGACCCACCAGGAAACATCAACTAATGCCTCGGCATTGAAGCCCTTCTGAGTACACGGTAATTATCAGGGAGTGCAGGGTTGGGGTTTTAACAAGAGACCAGTCCCAGCGTGCAAATAGCAAGAAGAAAATATCTGACAAATTAATTTCCACTGCAGCGTACAGGAAAACTGCCAGTTATTTGTTTTGACATTTTGGTAAAGGTAAGTGTATTAAGTGAAAATCATAGGGTGATGGACATATGCATTCCAAACCGTCAATTTCTTTTTCGCCCATGGATGGATCACCTGACTGGCAGAAGGTGAAAAGCAGGACAATATAGCAACTGAGCACAGGAAAAGGACAGGAATATTATAGGGATGAGTTTAGGGATAAAAAGGGATGAATTTAGGGGTTATAGGGATGAGTCTTGGGATTTAATAATAACAGATAAGTTTAGGGATTAGTAGGAATAAG
The DNA here is from genome assembly GCA_964020975.1 of Hermodice carunculata. NCBI lineage: Eukaryota > Metazoa > Annelida > Polychaeta > Eunicida > Amphinomidae > Hermodice > Hermodice carunculata. The sequence continues at coordinate 82,102,527 of OZ026617.1, forward strand.
TTAGGGGTTATTATTGATGAACTAAGAGATCATCAGCAATAAGTTTGGGAGTTATCAGGGATCAGATAAAAGGTTATCAGGGATGAGTCTAGGGGTCATTAGGGATGAGTCTAGGGGTTGTTAGGGATGAGTATTGATTATAAGGGATGAATTTAGGGGTTGTCAGGTATGATTTACGAGGTTATCAGGGATGAGTTCACTGTTTATCAAGGGTGACTTCAGGAATTACTAGGGGTGAGTTTAGGGTTTTGAAGGATAAGTTTTGAGGTGGTTTGGGATAAGTTGGGGATTATCAGGGATGAATTTAGTGGGTATTAGAAATGATTGAATTAACCCTTGTATTCAAGGGACAATTGAATCTATAATTCCTCCTCAAAATAACTCTGCATTACTGTAATATTGACTAGTCTTTAGTCTGTGGTTTTCACATTGTGTGGTAAGTTTAGACAGATAAACTATGATTTGTCAGGCAGTTCAAATGGCCCCAACACCATAGTAAAGAATTAAGGCTTGTCATGTCTGAATGTCATCAATCATTTCTGCAAAAAAGTAGGGATTTCCATTCGTGGACATAAAGGGACAAAATAAATGCGGAGCCTGTAAAGCCCAAGGGATTATTTTTATGATGAAAAAGCAGATGGTCTGGCACATGTTGTGTGAATGGAGCCTGTGATGGGTGCATCGCCTCCCTCGACCACAAGTACCTGGATTTACGGCTTTCTGTGTTGTGTCATATTCAACTCCGTCTACATGTACATCAGTCAAATGGCTATATAACTAGCAAGACTGCATGCAACATGAAGACTGTTACATGAATCTTCATTTATACAAAATTTATACATGGCACCATAAAAATCATGTGTGATATATATTGCAGACATATCTACAATTGACAGTTAATCCTGCCGTCCAAATTGTATGAACAAAGAGAGGGCAAAGAAGTGTACAGATTCACAGACACGCTGTCTCTGAAGCTGTTCGTTTGTACGATGTGTAGAATTAAGTGTAAATCAAAGCAAGTGTCTTTGAATTTTAACGCTATAATTCAAGGCTAGATAGTTTGTGGGCAGAGTACACTCATGGAGCTATTGATGGGGAAAAGCAAATCTTGAAGGACCGTGTTCCTGTGCTGACAATGAAGGCCCAGCAATTGTGGCTGGCTGCATTTGCTTAGTTTTCATGGTTTTTCTTGCAAGGTTATACCATCCATGCTGTTTGACAGAAGTGCTCAGTTAGCAGGATAGTATTTAACTTGCCCTGTGAGACACCGGTTGAAACGTGACTTGCCAGCAACAGAAAACAATGAGTGACTTGTGTACCTGTATCCAAAATATCATATTAAAAAATTGCCGACACTGCATTTTTTAGTCCTCTAGGATTTCAGTGTGTTAAGAGGGATGTAACCACATCAAAGTGAGGGAGCGTACTAAAACTGTCCAATTAAAACATGTAGAATGCAGGGAAAATGTTACCCTGGCGGCATTCAGTACTTCCCAAGGAAAGATACAGCCTCCTAATTGAAATAACATTGAAAGCCAGTATATCCCTCATTTTTTCATTAGCCAATGAGAAGGCAGATGTGTTTACTTTGTTTTCATTTTAATGTTTTTGTGTAGAACCACAATATGGATACTGGTATTTAGGATAGGTAGATTGTACTATGCCCAGTTCGGGTCTTGGGAGAATATAGGCTTGAGAGGGAGGGATGCATACAGGCAAGGATATATGCTGAATAGGGTATAGGATACCCTCGTAGTGTACATGTACATACACGGGTGTTGGTACCTAAAGTGAGTGACTTATACTACATGTATGTATGCAGGTGTGTGATGGTATCTAAAATGAGAGCTATTTTCCCATAGAATTTAACTAATCCATATACAGTGGTCCCGCTCTTATAAGGCCACCCCAAATGCACTAGAAAAGTGGCCTTATAAGAGGGGTGGCCTCTCTAGAGGGGTAAGATACAATGAAAATGCCATACTTGCTGCATGGAGAAGTGGCCTTTGTAGAGGGGGTGGCCTGTCTTCAGTGGGGTCTTATAAGAGGGGGACCACTGTGCAGGTTTACTGCAGAATATGTTCGCACTCACCATAAGATGTCTAACGTATGGAATGAGCTGGTTGAGATGGGAGGCTGTCAGGGCGCTCGAGCTGTGTGGGCACTTGTTAATTAAGGGTCTGTCAAGAAGAGTGTCACAGCAGTACTGTCAGAGATGTGGGTTGGAGAGGAACTTCCCCAGTGTCACGTACAACGGAAATGGTTCATCTGAAATATTTCAATAATCCCTCATACAAAGATTGTCAGAGAGAGAGAGAGAGAGAGAGAGAGAGAGAGAGAGAGAGAGAGAGAGAGAGAGAGAGAGAGAGAGAGAGAGAGAGAGAGAGAGAGAGAGAGAGAGAGAGAGAGAGAGAGAGAGAGAGAGAGAGAGAGAGAGAGAGAGAGAGAGAGAGAGAGAGAGAGAGAGAGAGAAATGTACTGCAAAATTCCTCAAAAATACCTTTCTTTGAAAATGTTGAACTGCAATATGGTTCCTGTCTGGAGAGACACCTCCAATGAGAGACCACCTGCCATGAAAGGCCATCCATTCAGGATACTAATATTTCATTACTACTTCTCATGTTCTTTGCACCTCCTATGAGACACCACCTGTCTGCAGACACCAAAGTTGGGTTTATATCTGGGGGCTGTCGTTCAATGCAAGTTTTATCATAAGAACATAGACTATATTTATTCTTGGCATTATTGTCATACCCAGCTGTTCTCACCCTGATGACAGCTGCACAATGACGTGCTATTGTCTTGCATCTCATACCCAGCTGTTCTTGCCCTGGTGGCAGCTGAAGAATGACTTCTGTTATTGTCTTGTGTTATATACCCAGCTGTTCATGCCCAATGGTGGCCACTGCAGAATGACTTCCAAAGAGGGCTGGCCATGGCTTTCTTCAGTTAGTCTGTGTGATATGGCTTAAACGTAAGAACTCTAATGCTATTGCACATGTATCTACATTCTAATTTTTCCTGTTAAGAATTGATTGAAATCATCAAATGTCATAGATCTAAGTATTCAGACGGTTAAATATCTTAATTTATGGATAAGTTTCCATTGTGGCTTTGTAAGAAAGTACATAGCAGTCGCACAGATAGCATAGGCTTAAGGACCTGTATGGTATAGGCATATGGCTAGCTGGCTTAACACCTGTACCTAGCACCATACAGGTGCTGTCAGGCTGGCTAAACACCTGCACCTGGTACTATGAAGGTCCAATGAGACTGATTGAACACGCCTACCTGGTACTGTGCAGGTCCAGTCAGGGTGGCTGACACCCCTGCCTGGTACTATACAGGTCTGGTCAGGCTTGCTGAATATCTGTCCCTGGTACCAGTACAGGTCCAGTCAGGCTGGCTGAACACATGTACCTGGTACCATACAGGTCCAGTCAGGCTGGCTGAACACATGTATCTGGTACCATACAGGTCCGGTCAGGCTGGCTGAACACATGCACCTGGTACCATACAGGTCTGGTCAGGCTGGCTGAACACATGTACCTGGTACCATACAGGTCTGATCAGGGTGGCTGAACACATGCACCTGGTACCATACAGGTCTGGTCAGGCTGGCTGAACACATGCACCTGGTACCATACAGCTCCGGTCAGCTCAGTTTTTGAGTACAATTGCAGTTGTATGTCCAAATATTTTATTTGAATTTGCTGTTCTCTGCTGATATTATTTTGAGTTGAATGCAATAGATACTATTTATCATCAGTTCAGTGTCTAAATGTCATCAAGGGATTTCACTGGATATTTTTATGGGTTTTAAAATTTATTTTTCACCCAGGCTTTAAAATATGGCAGATAAAAGTGTAATAAAATATTTGATGTCCAGAAAGTAGGATAGACACAGGTTGATAACAAAGTTTTTGTGCAAGTTTATGTGTCAGAAAGGGGAACTTTTGTTGAATAATTGTTATTGAACAGTGTGGTTGTTGTTGTGTTATGATTAATTTTCTTTGTCATGTATTCCTAGGATAGGTAATTCTGTTTGAGAGGCATTGTTCAACTGTAACATTTGCAGTAGGGTGTGCAAAAGCCAGGAAATCTTCCCATTTTGCTGGAGTTGTGGGTCCCCCTGTCCTGCTCATATAGTCTCTGTTGCAGAAATTTTGAAGGGAAGAGGAATGGAAGCGTGACTGAGGGCGGCTGAGAATGACCCAGGACAGCTAAAAATAACACAGAGTAGCTAAGAATGACTGAGGGTAGCAAGGAGTAACCCAAGGTAGCTGTATTGTCATTCTTATAAGAATGACAATACTACGTATGGCTCGACTCAGGTCTAATCAAGTCTTTTCCATGGTCCAAGACGTGCAGAAAAAGATGTGATTCTGGTTTCAGTTCAGGCTTATACAAGTTTGTACTTACATGTACATGTACCTCATAGAGATACTTGTATTTACATGTACCTCATAGAGATACTTGTATTTACATTTACCTCATAGAGATACTTGACTTTCATTATTTACATGTACCTTATAGACAAGCTTGACTTTCATTATTCATATGTACCTCATTGACAAAATTGACTCTCATTGTATTTACCCCATGTATGTATACAGAAGTGCTTGAAGGTCAAGCATGTTGTCTTGCAAGCATAATTGTGATCTGAGAGGCACACATTTAGCCAGTACACTGTGCATATCCTGGACACAATAGAAGCAACAACATGTAGGCTGCAGTGACAGTGTCTAGAACAGGTGTGTTGTGGGTGTAGGCCACATTGACATATTGTCTGGAACAGCTGTGTTCTGGTTGTAGGCCATGGTGACACTGTCTGGAACAGCTGTGCACTGGTTGTGGGTCACAGTGACACTGTCTGGAACAGCTGTGTTGTGGGTGTGGGCCACAGTTACATTGTCTGGAACAGCTGTGTTGTGGGTGTGGGCCACAGTGACATTGTCTGGATTGTCTGGAACAGCAGTGTTGTGGGTGTAGGCCACAGTGACATTGTCTGGAACGGCTGTGTTGTGGGTGTGGGCCACAGTTACATTGTTTGGAACAGCTGTGTTGTGGGTGTGGGCCACAGTTACATTGTCTGGAACAGCTGTGTTGTGGGTGTAGGCCACAGTGACATTGTCTGGAACAGCTGTGTTGTGGGTGTGGGCCACAGTGACATTGTCTGGAACAGCTGTGTTGTGGGTGTAGGCCACAGTTACATTGTTTGGAACAGCTGTGTTGTGGGTGTGGGCCACAGTTACATTGTTTGGAACAGCTGTGTTGTGGGTGTGGGCCACAGTTACATTGTCTGGAACAGCTGTGTTGTGGGTGTAGGCCACAGTGACATTGTCTGGAAAAGCTGTGTTGTGGGTGTGGGACACAGTGACATTGTCTGGAGCAATTGTGTTCTGCCATGAAGATGCTGCGGGGAGTCCAATGATCTGTGTGGCATAAGATTTTGCCAGAAGCAGGTGTTTCTGGTCAGTATATCTTTTAAGCATGCACCATGGCTTTTACAAAACCCAACACAAAAAGCCATCTGTCAAAACTGAACACCAGTGTGGCAAGACATTTTATGACCACAACTGTTTCTCTGTAATTACTGTGCAGGTAGATGTGTCTGCTGGCAGGCATCACGGGCTTGGAGGCCTGCAGTGGTACTGTCAGGCCAGCATCACGGGCTTGGAGGCCTTCAGTGGTACTGTCAGGCCAGCATCACAGGCTTGGAGGCCTGCAGTGGTACTGTCAGGCCAGCATCGCGGGCTTGGAGGCCTGCAGTGGTACTGTCAGGCCAGCATCGCGGGCTTGGAGGCCTGCAGTGGTACTGTCAGGCCAGCATCGCGGACTTGGAGGCCTGCAGTGGTACTGTCAGGCCAGCATCACGGGCTTGGAGGCCTGCAGTGGTACTGTCAGGCCAGCATCACGGGCTTGAAGGCCTTCAGTGGTACTGTCAGGCCAGCATCACGGGCTTGGAGGCCTGCAGTGGTACTGTCAGGCCAGCATCACAGGCTTGGAGGCCTGCAGTGGTACTGTCAGGCCAGCATCGCGGGCTTGGAGGCCTGCAGTGGTACTGTCAGGCCAGCGTCGCGGGCTTGGAGGCCTGCAGTGGTACTGTCAGGCCAGCATCACGGGCTTGGAGGCCTGCAGTGGTACTGTCAGGCCAGCATCACGGGCTTGGAGGCCTGCAGTGGTACTGTCAGGCCAGCATCACGGGCTTGGAGGCCTTCAGTGGTACTGTCAGGCCAATATCACGGGCTTGGAGGCCTTCAGTGGTACTGTCAGGCCAGCATCACGGGCTTGGAGGCCTTCAGTGGTACTGTCAGGCCAGCATCACGGGCTTGGAGGCCTTCAGTGGTACTGTCAGGCCAATATCACGGGCTTGGAGGCCTGCAGTGGTACTGTCAGGCCAGCATCACGGGCTTGGAGGCCTTCAGTGGCACTGTCAGGCCAGCATCACAGGCCTGGAGGCCTTCAGTGGTACTGGCAGAGAGTTAACTTAAGGCAGATCACCTCTCTACACGCATCAAAATTGACTACCTACAATGACAGCCAATATCAAACATATCCTAGATGGGATAACAGATTACTAGGTATACATTGACCAACAGAAAAGATATTTATTGTGAGCTTGATTGGCTAACACAAAAGAAATTTATCATGACTTGAGCTGATATTATTTTTTGGCTTTCACAATATCAAGAAATAAATATATATACCTTTTGATTAAAAAAAATGGACAATTGTCATGTTGACAATCTGGCCAAGATTAATGCTCCATTTGTTTGCAGTGGTAGCAACTTGATCCCAGTTTCCAGGTATTTATCTTTTTTCAGTGCTGTTTTTTGGACACACACTTGTAGCACCTGACCACAATGCTTCCAGCCAAGTAACTGCAGAACAGGGCAGTAGACAAGTGGTTATAGTTCAGCAGACTGGTACAGTGATTAAACGGCACATTTTATATGTAATCTGGAATGGAAGTGTCTGCATAAAAACCGATGATGTTTGTCCAGTCAACTAAGCATGCTTAATCCTATCCGAGCTCGCTCCACCAATTTTGATTACAACAAACCCGCAGAAGTCTCGGTCAAGCCACCAAGAGGGTACCTGTGTCTGAATTGTACAATCACGAGTACACATTACCGTCACTTTCTTTTAGGGTCTTTTATGGGCAGTAATCTGCCGACAATAACACAGCATCGAGAGAGTAGACTCAAAATTGTGTTTTCCCTATCAGGCAGAAATCAGCATGACCGTCTTTGGTAATTATTTACAAGTTTCTTACATAATACTTGCAGTCTGTACTCTGGTTTGACGTGTTATATTTGCTCCTGTATATTGTTGTAAACACAAGTATCAGGTACCTGGATGCTGTCATTCAGCATCTTTTTCCCAAAAAAGAAGTTATGACGTAGATTCATTGTCTTGAAGAGTTTTGGATTTACTCATGAAATCTGGCAGAAAGGGTGATATTGTGTGCAAACTGTAGCAGGAAGACGTGAAGCTATTGCAGCTAAAGAAATGGGTTGCAATTGTTCGGGTAAAGTCCCCTGTTTGTTTTAGAACTGCCCTGTTCAGCAAAAAGCTGAATGGTCTGACTTTTGTTCAATTAAATGCTCAGAGGGAGAGCTATGTACAGAGGTGAAAAGAAAGTAAGGACAAGCCAATTAATGGGACTTTTGTGAGTATTCTGAAATGTTTGGTGGACAAACAAGCTGATTAATGACTTTGTCCTTACGTGTGAAAGTATATCCATGCAGAGTGGGCCCTTGTTTGAGTCAGCCTGAAGGCAGGTCTAAAAGTGGTCACTTACAGCAGGTGGTCCACGTCTGACATTAAGGCAAGCCATATTGATTTAACAAGCTGAAAGAGTTGACCAGATACTTCTACCATATGTGCAAGAGAGCTCTTATGTGACAAGGTTTGAAACACCTTAATATCAGGCCCTGTAGTCTCTCACTGGAGGCAAAATAACACGGAACAGATAGTAGTAAGGAACCTGATGAATGTGATCTTCAAAAGTTAAGGTGGTGTTCATCAGAATAGTGCCATGCAGGTTCCTGAAAGGAAAGCTACAGTGTATAGGATGTTGAAATAAGAAGTTAAGCATTCTAATTGACAAAGATAATCCAATGAAGGTAAAATTGATAAAATATAGACAGGAATCACTGACAGTGCCATCTGTAGTTATTGGTGTGTCACTTTTGAAGACCTCTAGACTCAAATTATTGAGAGCGCCATCTGTAATAACGTCTTTTACTCCCCATCATTGTCTTTAATGCAAACTGCTTCTAACATGCCCAATAAAAAGTGGAATTCGTCAGTACCAAAGACTTTCTCCAAGTTTGAAAATATAATCCCTTTAGGAATTCATAATAAGGCCTTTCTGCATGTTTCCTGGGACGTACTGTGCATGTCAATTGCAACTGTTGTGCTTGATATTTTCTTGCTGATGACCTGTTTATAAATTCATTTGGCTGTTAAAGCCTAGGACTATCAGAATTTTGAATCAAACGCGATAATGTGTTAATTAATTTTTATGTTTAGACTTAGACAGTGACTGGAACAGATATGGAGCATAGAGAGAGTGGATTGCGGTATTGGGGGTGGGGGGGGGGGAAGGTTAAGAACTGCACCGAAGATGTGGCACTGTTGCTGTTGTTTGCATTAATGGATAGAATAAGGATGGTGACGAGGTTGATTGGAACATGCTAATTATATATATATACAAGCAAGTCCTGTTTGCCACAGAGGACAGTGGAATGCCTGGTCAGTCCATGGGATTTGTCACTTTTCCAGTATGGAGACGCTGTTTGGTCATCATGCCATGAAACATTACAAGATCAGCTCCAACGTGGCCATAATCGAGCTGGGAAACTAATCTTTAATTGCTACTTTCTAAACTGCGTCTGCTGATATTAGGCAACAACTTGAATGGGTCTCAGTCCTTGAGCGGCAGAACTTTCATCATTTTAACTTGTCCTGTATGCGTGTAAACAGCCCAGTCCTCCTCATCTTCTGAACTGTTTCACTCCAATTACAGGTATCCATAACACAACACGATACCAAGTGCATCAGCAGGTGTACATGTATACATTATACCATGCCTCCTTTGTTTTCTCAAGGGATATATATGTCACCTGCTTACACACATATCCCTGCTTTAATTTCTGTGGCTAAATTTCAACACAGGACTGATTTGCTTTGGTGAATACATTTTAAAATGCATTTATATTCATGAAAACAAAGAAGGCATGGTATAAAAAGGATACATCCCTTGTTCTCGTGATTTATCTGGAATCCTGCATTTTTAAATCCCTACGCTTCGCTCTGGGATTTAAAAAAGCAAGATTCCAGATAAATCCCTTGAACTTGGGATGTATCCTCGGGATGTATCCTCTTCTTATAAATCCAACTCATCTCAGGCTGTTTTCATCTCATGGTTTAAAATTATGAAATACTTCCCCCAGAAACAGTGAAAACCAGTCACCACACTTACAAACTTGAAAATAGCCACTGGAGGCATCTCTGGTGTAACTCAGGAGCATTATAACCTGCATTCTTGTATATTTACTTTATGCACCTGCCTTACCGCAACTGATGTTAGTAATTAGCATGGGTGATGCTTTTATTGTATGTATGTCGGGGCCCCCATTGAATGAAAGCTGTGCAGTATGCTTTGTGGCTTATGATACATGGGCATCAATTCAATTCAATTCAATTTTTTGACCAATGTAATTTAGTATAGTATAATTCATAATAGGTATATTGTATCAATATGAATTAATAATCAATCTTATAATTTATTTCTTTAAAAATATGGATTTGGTCCGGAGACTCATATTAAGATTGTTCAACAATGGCTAGCATATGAGCCACCCAAATAAAATTTGTTTAATAATTATTAATTACCATAGTGACAACACACAAATATATAGATATATTGAAGACACAGATATCTCTGCTGTACATTACTGATAATAATATGGGAATTAAACATTTGAATAGACATATGTAAACTTAAAACATTTAGGCTTTGCATATATAACAATTAGGGATATTACAAATAGCCTCATATTTTTGTATAAAAGATTGTTTGATATATATTTAAAACCTGAATAACTGTGTGTGTGTGTACTTTACTTTTCAATATGTTTGATAGGCTGTACAATCCGGTGTTGAAGGCATTTTTCAGCAAATCTATTTCCAGCTCTTAGCCTGAAAATTTCTTTCCTTCGTTTATCATGTTGGTGTATGTCAGTTATTTTCAGGATGAGCATGCTCAAAAATATATAGGTAATTCATTATTACAATATTTGAAATAAAATTTGTAAGAATTGTCCTTTATATATGTCTTGGACTTTTAACAATTTTCTTTCTTTAAAAATAGGTTCTGTATGTGCATTATATTTACTATGATTAATGATACCTACTGCCCTTTTTTGTACATTGAAAACTCTGCCAATTTTATGGCCCCAAACAAGGAGACAATAGTTTATTCTAGAAAGTACTAATGCAGTATAAATTGTTTGAAGAATATTTTTCTGTATGTAATCTTTTGAAAAGACGGACAGACAGTCAGGCAAACAGACAGAAAGACATGAATGAATTAATAATAAAATTCAAAAATAATCATTTTTCCACAAGCAAATCAACATTTAGCAAGGCAAAATGTGGACTTGATATTTTCTTTCTGATAAATGTCATGTTTCCAATGAAGCACGCTGTTTCCTAACACGGTATGAAAATGTAGCAGTTGAACTTTCTACAGATTTACTATCTCCAAAATTACACTGTTTGTCTGTGGTGAATTATTATGCCATATAATTTTGTCTTCAAGTTAGATAATGTGGCTGTTCTGTTGGCCTTATTGAACTTTAGGGGACCCGAGCCCCTATAAGACTAATAATGGTTCAAAGTTCACGAAAGGCCGTTCTGTTTTATAAAAGGCTGGGGGAAAGAGTTATAAGAAGCACATGCACATGTTTGGGTTGAGGTTCCAAAACCTGCTCCATGAGTGGATCTTTCATGGGTGCTGGTCACCTGTGTTGGAACCAGGCATCTGATGTTGATTGACAGTAAGCCAGTACCTGCTGGATATTAATAGGGGTGGCTGACACACCTGAGTGGGAATTGTGTGAGAAAAAATTACTTTGATTCTGATTTAATCATGGGTAATGTTAGATCATTTAATGGTGTCCGTGCCAACTGTCTTAGTGTATGGCTTGCTTTATGCTTGCCTCATTATGTGATGAACTGATTCAACCTCGCAGCACTTGGCACTCAACCCACACCGAGGAAAGCTGTTGACCTAAGACATGTTGCAGGCAGCTAAACTTGACATGTCTCAATTACAGTTTTCCTCTTTTTTGGGGGGAAACTGGGAAGTTTGACAAAAATATGTATTAAGGAAGATCAGATTAGATTCTGAGATTTTGGCAAGTTTAAGGGAAAGGAATTAAGTTTGTATTGTCCAATAATTTTGGTGCTAATGTTGTGTAAGTATAATTTCAAAACTTGGACATGTTGAACAAGTGCTCAAATTCAATATTAGTTGGACAATGTCAACCAAACTAGCAAAATTGTTTCTTTATTTATTAAGTAATGATGATTAATCCTAAAGTTAACTTAAAAAAAAAAAAAGTGCAGAAACAAAAATTTAAAGACGCAGAGATTTAATTGTAAAAGTCAACACAAATGTTCATCCCCATATCAGTGATAATATGTATGAGGGACTTGGTTTCAGTGAATTTCTATGTAAAACCTGGCAATACCAGTGATGGGGAACCAAAACTCGGAGAGGAAGCCAGACCGGTTTCGTATCGAGTGATACTCATCAATGGCAGTTAGGATCACCGTGTCCCGCTGCTTATATAGCCAGGGGTAATGTTTCTAGTAGATGTTAGGTCAACATCATAGTGGTCGTACGTCACGACGCAGACTAAGACTCCCAGTCAACTGTTGGATTTAACGTTTTGGGGTGACATCTTGGGAAATGAGGACATCACGCGAGTAAGAACTGAATGATGGTTGCTATGCACAGAGTAAGTACTATGTGCAAGGCCTGTTTTTTAGCCTTTAAAAGGAAATGGCTTTCCGTATTTAGTGGGAATAAAGGATGTATCAGATTGACAGCGCGTAGAGCTTTATGGTGTTCCTAAGGTCAACTTTGAGAAAAAGTTGACAAGGAAGTTAAGTGGTGGTAGCACTACTGGAACATTTGGGGTTGAATTGGCCATTAAAAATTAATGGCCGATTAATGGCACAAGCCATGAATTACTGGCCATTGAAACCCCATGAAATAGCCATTAAAAAGCCATTAAAGGGAACACCAACCATGGCCATTATTTTTAAGGGGTCGACCATGAATTTGATTAATATAATGGCCATGATTTTTTCCAGCACAGTTTCTCCATGGCCATGAATTCTAATGGCCATTAATGTTAAACCATGGCCAAAAAAACCCATGGCCATTAGATGCTGTGAATCTCCCCTTAACCTCCCCTTAAAGGGAACACCAACCATGGCCATGAAATTATGTGAGATAATTCCCTGCCAACTAATGGCCATGGTTCTGGCAGGAGCCAGATCTAAAACCATGGCCATGAATCAACATATTCATGTCATTTAATGGCCATGGTTTTAGTAGAAGCTTCAACCATGGCCATGAATTCATGCCTTAAAACCATGCCCATGAATCCATGATTCAGCATATTTCTCTCATTTAATGGCCATGGTTTTAGTAGAAGCTTCAACCATGGCCATTAATTCTGTAAGTAATATTCCCTTCAATTAATGGCCATGATTGATTCTACTGAAAGCCCATATATATATATATATATATATATATATATATATATATATATATATGTATAATGCATTAATGCTGAAAACCGACATCCAAATTACTATCGAAAACCGAAATTTTTTTTGCTCGATTATCGATATTCAAGGCTCATTTACATGCATAAAGCGAGTCCAGAAGAAATAAAGAATAAACCAGCAATTTTTCGAAACCCAATGTGCTTCTATATACCCGACTTTTTGCGGATGGGAGTACTATGCATGTTTTCCTGGTCTGACTTCATATTCGAAGTGTCCAAAATACTTTCCCAACAGCAATTTCAATTGATTAAGAAAACTTTGTAATACCTTTGCGAAATGTCTCGCTCTGCCAGAGTAAGCTCTTTAACTCTCATTTTTAATCTCAAAATGGTCCGTTCGGTTATGATTATGGAAATATCACTAGTACTATTGATAACCAATTTTGAAAATAATTTCGATCGATATATTGAAGACCGAACATATCGTTTCAGCACTAATAGGCATTTATGGCCATACACAGCAATGCATGCATGATATGAGACAAATTGGATGGACAGCTACAATATATATACATATCTAGGCTTTCTCTTAGCCACAGGCAACATATAGCAGTCAAGTCGATCAGCAAGTGCATCGATCATACTGGTCGTCTGGTAGGCCCAATATTGAGCAATATGAATACAACACTAGTACTGGAGCGGATTTAGATGAACAAACTGAAGAATATAACAGGATGTTGGATCACAGGTCATTCAATGAAGTTTACAGGACGTTGAAAAGCTATTTTGGACACTGCTTCACCTAGTCCAATATAGCTTTCCATCGTCCCTTAAACTTCATATTGGACTCCCTGTCATCCAATATATATACAGTGGTCCTTCAAGACAGGTGGTCTTTCATAGGAGGTATAATATTATAAATAACATGAAATGTTCTAAGCAGAGTATCCTGAAAAACAGTCTTTCAAGCCAGGTGGTCTCTTATTGGAGTGGTCTCTCAAGACAGGGACCACTGTATGTATCTATCTATCTATCTATCTATCTATCTATATATATATATATATATATATATATATATATATATATATATATATACACATATATATATACACTGCTCCCTCTTTATTAACGCTGGTGTTGGGATCCACAGAGTAGACCGTGTTAAAGCGAAACCGCCTTATAACAGCAGGACTTTTAGCATTGAAGCAACAGGAAAAGTAAATGCTAAAAAACCAGGAGGAGATGTTGAGCATCTTGAGGAAACATGCTGTCAATGCAGTCGACACCGATATATAGTTGATATCAGGGACCTGATTCCTGAGCCTGTTCAAACCATAGAGGAGCTGAACAAACACTGAGACTATTGCATTAAAACAGGACATCACAAGCACCTTAGGGGATTAGATACGGTTGGTCTCACTATTGATACCAGTATCTTAACCCAGAACATCACATTCGCGGTAGGGTTCTAGATATGGTTGGCCTCACTATTGATACCAGTGCCGTAACACAGGACATCACATGCACCATAGGGGACAAGACACTGTTGGTCTCATTATCGATACCAGTACCTTATTTATCTAATCTTCATAACTGCTAGTGATAGGATGTGCAGCAAGCGTGGTCATCTCTGGAGAAGGGTGGATTATGTGGGGTTCATTTTGGGATTCATAAATGTCATTGCATATTGAGCAGCATTACCATGTAGTTTTACTACATTTTGCTCGATATATTATGACATCGTAGTTAAATCACTTTGGTACTTGTTGCTCCTACCCTTCAATTCAAGGCATTAAAGGCAAATGAGACCACTTGTGAAATTTATATGAAGTTACACTTTTATATTTAAGGTAGGAAGGATGTTCACTGGTATCGCAGATGTGTCATGTCTCTTCCTTGTACATACAATGTACATCTGCATTTCAGAAAGTGGATTATTTTCTCTAGTTTCACCATGCAAGTCATTCACTGCAATTTGAAAACAGTTTGAGGCTGATCTCCGGTCAAGCACTTAAACACATAATGTATCATGTTTGTTAAATATACATAGGCTCCATTTGTCTCAATATATGTATCACATATAAAAAGTGAGAAAAAAAAACCCATCCTAAATGTTGTGACTTATGTTCACATAACTTCCGGTACATGTACATTATTATCAGGTATGATAAAATAGTAAAACCAGCCAAGTGGAGGAGACGAGTCAACAGACTGGCCTCGTTCTCGCGGCGGATCACTCCGAGTGATCCGCTGCGGGAATGAGGCCAGTCTGCTGACGAGTCTCCTCCACGCGGCTGGTTTTACTTTTATCCAGTAATTATAGCTGTAATTATATTTTCATCATTAAATACAAAAAAAAGACAATTAAAAACAGTTTCAACGTTTATTTCATCAAACAAGGCTTTGCATAGTTTTGCATATGAATAACTGTAACGCAGGATCCAGTAATTGGGTCATTTGAAAACTGCATGCTTGACATGCGCCTACTCCAAGAATTTAGAAGGAAAGTAGTTCTCAGTGACCTTTGCACTGTGGTGATACGGATTGACCTTTGCACTGTGGTGATATGGACAGGGTTATCACCCAGTCTGTATCTTCCACCTTTTCTGGATAATACAGCTATAATAACTGGATAAAACCTAAGAGTCGACCACAGTGGTCATCTAGCTGTCAACATTACATATATGCACAGATGAAAGCTGACGATTTGAACAAAACTGAAAAACAAATTTCAAAATTTACATCAACATTTTTACACATATTTTTGTTTTATGGTATTTCCAGATAAAAAAGTAAAATGACCAAAAATGTTCTCAAAACTGAATTTAGTTGTAAATCTGCAATATGAAAACAGAAAAATTTCACCTATGCATATGAATTATGTCTTTCCGGAATTTTCTGCAGTATCTGATGCATAATTATAGCACCACAATTTCTTGCCCTGTGGACAATGATTTCCTGGCAAAAATTGTGGTGTACCTCTGACTAACTCCTTGAATTTCAATAAACATCGTGTCTGCGCCTTTGGAAAGCCCAATTCTCTATTTTTTTTCTCTATTATGTTTTCTGTTACAATAGTGTCAACAAAAAGTCACATTAAGTTGGGTTTTTTTTCCAACAGTTTGAAAATTATACCCCCAGATTTCTGGTTTTGAAGTTTGCACTGAGTTGTCCAGTACTGATAGAGCAACTGTGGCAAGGTCTGACAGAACAGGTGACAAACATCAAGCAAGGTCTGGCTTGGCAAGGAATAATAAATTCTCAACAATACGAGACACAGATGGCAAGCCATCTTCAGAGTCCTAAGTCATGTTGGAGAGCAAACGCATGATTGAACCATGATTTTTTTTTTCGTTCGGCTCTGCTACTTGTTTTCGGTGTTGTTGCCTTTGGCTTATTTATGTGCTGTTGACAACAGCACATAAATAAGCCAAAGGCAACAACAGTGTTGTTGTAATTCAAATATATAATATATAATAACGTGGGTCTTTTTCACAAGTCAAGATGTGCCATCAATTAGATCAAAATTATTGAATACATTTTCCGTTACCGTAACCCTGGCTTAGGGCTTGGTTCTTCTGCGTCACAAAGATCACAGACATTGTCTTCAATGTCTTCTGTTTGTTCCACACAAAAAGTTAAGGACAAGGAAAAAAACTCCTATGCTTGTATTTTTTCGATGAAAATTTCGTTCAGGTCGCACTCTGGTTCTGCAATATGTCCACCAGTTCCAAGTGTTTTTCGAGTCTTAGTCCACAGCCCACTTGTACCGTGGGCAAAACCATGAATCCTGCCAGCATCGGTATCGTTAGGTCATCATACATTTCCTTAAACACTTGCTGTCTGTTTCCACATGTGACTCTATTCATGAAGATTTACAGCCTTTTTCATTTTTTACTGAAACAAACAGAAGAACATGTGTCGTCTGCCACTTTCAGACTGCCATTGCCGCCACTTTGATAGTCCCGTTACCACGTGATTTCAATTCAGGCAGTTGCACATGTTCGGGTCTCGTAAACGTTAGAACGCGAGATATAAACAACCAGACAACATGGACTGGACCATGGTCCAGGAAAATGGACAAATAATCATTTGGCTAAACAAAATAATACCCGTGTTTCCCCTAAGCCGACCGAACCTGTGACAAAACTGCTGACCCACCAAATCTGCTTGCAAAAAAAAAAAAAAAAAACAGCTGACCCATCTGTGAACCCTCTGCAATTAAATAACTTGGCACTTCTAGGACTTCAAATGCTACATTTTGTCTTGGAAACAACTGTAATGAGAAGGAAAATACCTTGCAACCTCAAACAACACAAAGGAAATTTCAATACGAGAAACAACCAGTGATTTCATTATCAAAATTCAACACAGAAAAGATCGCGATGGGCGATAATTGGTGTATTTACCTACCGATGTTTCAAAAGCTGCACTACAGCTCCAAATTTTTGTTTTGCTTATACAGTACTCCATTTTGTAAGTTCATTGAACATATTTTCACAAAATCTAATGTGTAATCTAGAATTAAGCTATAGCAGTGACAGTGTGGATTTATCTAGTCACATTCAGAGCTTGACTGCATGTTGCAGCAATTCCTCAAATGACACTAGATGGCACTCTAATCAATAAGTCTTGACAAGGACCACATGCATTCATGCTACATGTATGTTAAACAAATTCATTAATCAATAAAGTACAATAACAAAGAAAAATACTTTTTTGAGGGATTTCGTACCTTAATTGGGCAGAAGGGTATGAAGAAAGTTGATGAAAGACAGGTGCAAGATTATGTTTGACAATTGTGTCAATAAAACAGGCCTATCATTATATAAAAAAAAGCATCACAAAATCCAACACTTCACAAGATAAATTGATCCCAAAATCAAACATTTTTTTAAATATGAAAACTGTTAAATTTTTTATGGAATTTAACCAACAGATCTTTTGTGGGTCTAATCTCATGCAACATATCAATTGTCAGACTGTTTTTGTGAATTTCTCTCACGTTACAGATGTTTACTCCAAAAAATGCAGTGAAAGAACAGCAAATAAATAATACTGAAAAAAGAATAAATATATTAAAAGCAAAGAGAATAGACAGTTCAGCATTCACAAATTGATAAATTGGTGTTTTAGAGGCTATTCTGCAAACATACGGGACAAGTGAATTCAGACTCAGTGTGGAGAACATGACTATGTGACCATTTTGGGCTGGCAGCAGGGGTGGTCATAAACAGTGCAGGTACTACAGTTATGAAACTATTAAACCAAGTTACAGTGTATTTTCATTAATTTCAAAGTGCATGTATCTGTCTTAGAGATATTAAAATCTCATTTCAGTGAATTGAACTCATTTCCTTGTGTTTTTTAGACATATAAGACTGCATGTTACAAGGACTTCAGTTACTGTATATCATTCCCAGTAGTCATAAATGCCATTTGAAAAAATAAAATTTTTATATTATATTATGGTGTTTATTTGGTAGGAAGACTAATCCTGCAGTCTGGACTTTGACAAAAGGCTTGATTTTTGCTACATGATTTAAAAGTCCAGCACTTTCTCTAGTTACCAGATTAAAGTACAGACTTGTCCTACATAATCCAGCCTATAGCCAAGTAGGACAGGTAGGATATAGGCTGGACTAATATGAATCCCTTAGTATCTTGGTCTGTCCAGACAGTAGTGGGTTGGATTTCCAAAACTAGGATATGTCCGGACTCCTAAGGAAAGAAACAACAGGACATCCACGGAAGTCTAGGTATATCCCAAATGAGGGAAAAACTACCCAGAAAAAATTCACAGGGGCAGATCCATATTGTACATTTTACAGAAATGTGTACCTTCTGTTCATGGCCATGAAATTGTTGTCCATGGCCATGAATTACACTATACAGCTCAGATGAGTATATTCATGGCCATGAATTACACTATACAGCTCAGATGAGTATATTCATGGCCATGCATTATATTTCATGGCCATGCATTATATTTCATGGCCATGGATTACATTGCATGTTTTTATATAGATGTGTGCCTTTCTGATCATGGCCATGGATTTCTTATTTATAACCATGAAAAAGTAACTTCAGGATTATAGTGACAATTGACTGCCAATTAATGGCCATTAATCTATACATGCTTTGCATTTAAGAGGTGGTCCATGGCCATTGTCAAAATTTGCCTATTGTTCAGGAAAATAATTAACAGCCATGCAAACAATTAATGGCTGAATTCATGGCTTAGGGTCTATTAATGGGTGTTTAATGGCCAATCCATGGTCAATTAATGGTGCTATGTTCCAGTAGTGTAGATAGATTCAGAACTAAAAATTTGGCATGATACTTGGCAAATAAGTCTATCTACCCATAACATTTTAATGGATTTGGTCAATTCATATCTGATTGGCCACTGTCAACACAAAGTGGCTGAAAGGGCTAATTATAGCAGGTGTTACATGTGTACTATACATCATAGCAGCATGTCTGTCATCAAAGATGGGTGTGTGTGTCTTTAAATAAAGTTAACCCTTAATCACAGCTATAAGTCATTCTCATTACCGTTAAACATATGATGTTAAAAATTCAAGTTCCTCATGAAGATACCGTTCATTCAAATACCAGCAAGTCAGCCACAATTGTGCACTGTCTTGCAATATAGCTCTTTAATTACCAGTTAATGTGGTTATCTCTGGAGTCTTGACTCACTTTTTGTCTGTTTGCTGTGTGGAAGCTTTTGCAGTGAAGCAAAGCTAGCTGAACTGATGTGATTCGCACTGCGGTCTGGTCTTTCTTTTCATGTGGTGTCAATTGAGGACGACAGCAAAATGTGAATATGCCTTTGATTTAACATGACTGTAGAATACGGTGAATTGATGAACTGTAAACATTTTAGTGACAAAGTGTTTTTTTTTCTCTCTCTCTCTCTTTAGAGAGAAGTAACACACACCACGGTCAGCCTGGTGGAGCATTGTAGCAAAACTTTGCTACAAACCTCTTCAAAATTGCTGCAAATTTTCTCCAAAATAAGTGCTCCGCATGAAGAGAAGTAGAAAAAATGCTACAGTGAAAGCAAATTTTGCTACAGAGATTTTCAGCTGGACAGCACTGCACACTGTCACAGCATTAATTACCCTGGACATAGGACACTAGAGGGTCTTGTCATCCCAGCTGTTCTCCATCCACCCCCTGTCATGTCAACATTACTGTAAAAGGTGACAAATATTCCCCACAGGTGTACCAGATTTTTTTGTCAGAGGAATATCTAAGGAGGGGCCAGGTACTGTACCTGTCGTAAACCAACTTCTTGTGATAATTTTTGTACTTGTTATGAATATTTTGAGAGTATTTGTTTTGAGGTTGTGCAAGAAGCACCTAAGGGAATGACATAATATCTCAAGAAGAGTTATCCAAAGCTTCACCAGATGTTTGTTGGGATGACCTTGGCAAGGTCACCCCCAAGCTGACTGCAAATCGGCTGCCTCTGATGATGCAGTGAAAAATATTATGGATTTTGGGGAATGCATATAGTGGAAAGGAAATCTGACGTATTAGCATATGTAATGAAAAAGACAAAATGAAGGCAAGGCTCGGATCCGTGAAGTGCAGAGTGAAAAGTTCGACTGGTTTCGCCCAAGTGGGGCTCTTCAGGAACTGAAAATATAATGGCTGCAGTGCTGTACTTCTCGAGACATGACAACTGTTGTAGCGTCTTGTATTGTGTGGTTTGACGTTAGTTACGTGTGTTGATACCAGCAGTCATGCGCCAGCCTGGGTCGCTATACACGCTATTTGAAAAAACAGTCCACCTGTCTCCGTTGGCGAGGTGCGCTGCACGTGTGAGTTTATTACACCTGCAGCCTTAGGTACACCTCTCCCATGTTTGGGATTGTGTAACTGTGGTTAAAAGTCATAGGAAGTCCTAGTGATTTTAAAGCACTGTCCCCATGTTCGCTGGGATAGAGCTTGGTACTGGGATAAATGGACATCCTGTGTCATAGTGGCAGCTGTTGTATGCTGGATAAGGGTTTCTCCAGACGTTGGCATTCTGTCAGTCATGGGAAAACAAGCATAGAACTGGTAAAAAGTATTAGCATATGTGTTGCATAATATTCAATCCTGGACCCATTGTTACTATTAAACATTAATGGGAAAGCACTTATCTGTGTTTTTTTTTTTTTTTTTCCCCGCTGTTGTTAGTATGACCTTGAGTGACCTTGATGTACTGTAGCAGCAACTAGGTTGAGATTACAAATGGGTGACCTTGATCTAATGTTCTAAATCACTTGAACAGACGAAGGAAACTTTCTTGTAGTATGAATAAGGTACATGAGAAGATGCAGATTGTGGGCACCCGAATTAAAGGCTCCCTTCTGTGAATGCCTGGCCAGTTCTGTTGATTGGCAAACCATAGGAACCTTTTTACGAATGAAATGTCAGTGTGGACTCCAATTCAGACAATGTGATCCTCCGACAGCGTCTCAGGCATTTGTGACAAAAAGGTTAATCTATTGGTGCTGCACTCTGTATCTGAGTTGACATGGAGCCAGGAAAACATTTGCTTGATCAGACTCCTAGGCCTTTCACTCTTTTACTTGGGCCACCATTCAAGAATACATAATGCTACGTCTTAGTGTTACAGCATCGTATCTACACGAGTCCTCAACTACATGTACAGTCCAGCACTCCACTGCCCACAGGTAATAGGTACATGTGCAATGCCAAGCCAAACTGGCAGGTAACATGTTCTGGTCTGCTCAATGGCCTGCATGGGTTTGTTTTATTTTATTGATTGATTTATTATTATTTTTTTTTTTTTTTTTTTTTTGGGGGGGGGGGGGGAGACAACATCAAGCAGACAACATGTGAAATCACTCCATGTTTGTTGTTGATCTGTTTGATGGGTGAGCGTTGATTTACTGAGGGATTACAGCATTTTACCTGAGACATTACAAAGAGGTGGCCTGGAGATCTGCACATCACTCTTTGATTGTCACTCTGAGTGTACCACTCACCTGACCAAGGTACACCTGCAGGGGGAGGCTCTCGTGCGGCAACAGACATGGAAGAGGGGACTTGTGGGAAGGGCAGGGAAGTGTCTTCTTATGTCGCTGACGGATTACAAGTAGGGATTGCGAAGGAGGAGGCTTGCCACCTCCACCTGGCCCGCTTAAGCAGCTTAGTGGAACATTAGGCTGAGTAGGAGAGCCTTGTAAGGTTAACCCTCGGCTGCCTGGCATCAGGCTCTAGATTACTGGAACATTAGGCTGAGTGGGGTAGCAGCCATGTTAGGGTAACCCTGCCAGGCATGAGGCTCTAGATTACTGGAACATTAGGCTGAGTGGGGTAGCAGCGCTGTTTGGGTAATCCTTGGCTGACTCGCATCAGGCTCTTTCCCGTCAAAATCTTCCAAGTTAAAATTCTTGCCCTAGTTCTGAAAATAAAGATATTTGTTGGGATCTTGTTTGAGGATCGTACAGATGGCAGTTGACCTGTACCGATGGCAGTCTGGGTCTTACCTTAAAATGACTTTTTTCTGTACCATAATTTAAAACGCTATATCTTGCTGAATATTAAATGTCACCCATGATTATTTCAGGAATTATGTAACTTTAACTGCTGATAAGTTAAGGCCGTGTAAACAACAAGACCAGGTTCCCATACATTTTCTTTTATCATGGTGCAAAAATGGCAATATCCTGTATTTTTCCATTCGTGAGTCGTATTTCAAGCACCAATATCAGAGACAAAGTGAAATAGGACCTGAAAATTATGCACACAAAAGCTATACTTCAAGTTCAACTATACATGTATTGTGAAAAATATCAGGATGCTTGGAATAACCAGATTTAAGATATCTCTCATTAAAGTTAACTGCAGACAATAAAAGGTACAATTTCAAAACCTCTAAGTCATGTTGGGTATTAGTGACACAGTCTTCAAATTTGAACATTACACAGACCCACATCAGAACAATATTAAAAATTTTGGGTATTGTGCTTTTAGTGCTTCTGTTGAAACTTGAAGGGACAAAATATGCTATTTTACTGCACTCGCAAAAAGCTTTTTGCACTGTTCAATATATGTAGTAGGCATTATAGACAGGTATATGAGGTACACGTGTGCTGACAGATGTGCAGTATTCAAAGTTGCATTGTGTCATGACGAAGAAGCATCACGTGTTACTACTGGCTGGAAGCAACACATTTTCACCTAAGTGCCAGGCTCATCTGCAATAACTATAGGCTGTCTGGGAAAGTTTTGGAGTTAAAAAGTTTCATTCTTGCTATGTTGCAGGGATCTAACAGTGAGGTGGACTTTGGCCCCATGAAGATCAAACAGCACACCATGTCGGTAAGTACCACATCTATTATGTCACAACAACACACCATGTTGGTAAATACCACATTCTATTATGTCACAACAACACACCATGTTGGTAAATACCACATTCTATTATGTCACAACAACACACCATGTTGGTAAATACCACATTCTATTATGTCACAACAACACACCATGTTGGTAAATACCACATTCTATTATGTCACAACAACAAATCATGTGGGTAAATACCGCATGCTACTATGACAACAGAACTCCATGACAGTTTTAAGTGCCACATTCTACCATGACACAACAGCTCTCCATGGCAGTAAGTACCGCATGCCACTATGACATAAGAGCATGCCATAGCAATTAGTGCCATATTCTACTATGTCACAAGAGCATGCCATGGCAGTAAGTACCACATTCTGCTGTCACAACACCATGCCATGGCAGTTAGTATCACATTCTACCATATCACAAGAGCATGCCATGGCAGTAAGTACCACATTCTACTGTCACAAGAGCATGCCATGGAAGTTAGTACCACATTCTACTATGTCACAAGAGCATGCCATGGCAGTACCACATTCTACTATGCCACAACATCATACCATGGCAGTTGGTACCACATTCTACTATGTTACAAAAGCATGCCATGGCAGTAAATACCACATTCTACCGCTTAACACAGACACAACCAGCAACTACAGCTTGGTTAATGTTTTAGTGGGGCAAGGAAGGTAGAGCTATTAAAGTAGCACATGTAAGGCCATATGACGTTATGTATCTTGCACACTCAGGTACACAAATCAGACATTAACCGTATGGTGCTGATAAGAACTGGCAAAAGATGCACACAGGAGAACTGGTTAGTTTGAGTTATAAACTGGCTGATTTACCAGGAGGCTTTGTTGATTTAGTGGCATAAAGCACTGTTTGTATGTGGCAGGTGGACCATGAAACTGTAATGCTTCCTGTTTACAATATGCCATCTTTTATCACATTGATGTATACAGGCGTTGCTGACGTACATGTATTCTGCATCATTGTCTGTTGTTATAGGTCTACTTTTATCCTAGGAGTTGTCAAAAAATACGTCACTCTGTCAAATATTCTTTAAAACTTGCCACAGAAACAATGATTTAAATTAACTTGGATGCATCATCAGGAGTTTTTTCTTTCTTTTTTGATCTTTTTTTCCTCTAAGAATATGGTAGTGTGTTGTACGAAGCATTTGAAATCAAAAGTTCATTGCCCAATGTTTGAAACATGCTTTGGCACATATTTAACTGTAATCCATTTCAAAATTGGATATTGATGGAAACATAATTCACACATGCCAGAGCTTGATACGTCCTGCTGATATATATTGTACAGGGACAACGAGTAAAAGTTTTTTAGAGACTTTCATAAGAACATGACTATTTCAAGAAAATTTGCCACAGTTGCCAAAATTTAGCTTTTGGATAGGTAAAGAGAATCTGGCGAGTGGCATGATGGAGCATTGTGCAGAGACAAGGGCAGACAAGCTGTTTATACAGCCAGTGTATCTCAGACAGAACACAGCAACAACTCCACAGCCAGAGGCACTGAGTATGCAGCAAGATGGACGTAGCATTTGCCATACATTGCTGCCCCTAGGTCATATTTCTCCTCAACACTGCAGGATGAGAGGCTTGGGGCACAGCCTTGTGTAGATTACTGTGTGTCAGACAAGTCCTCTGGAGGAGAATCAAATCCTGTACAGACATTTTATTTCCGGGGTGGTCATTTTGCAGAATTGGGTACTAGAGAAGACAGTGCCAATCTACAAGTCCATATCGAGCTTATTGTGTAATGGCCTCACAATGCCAACCTACCAGCCCATATTAAGCTTATTTCATGGTACACTCATAGTGCCAACCCACAAGTACATATTGAGCTTATTTTATAATGTCCTCAGTGCCAACCTATGAGTCCTTATTGAGCTAATTTCATAATGCCCTCACAGTGCCAGCCAACGAGTCATTGTTGACCTTGTAAAATACCCTTGCACTGCCAACCAAGAAGTCATTATTGAGTTTATTGTATAGTGCCCTTGCAGTACCAACCTACAAGTCCACACTGAGCTATTTTCATAGAGCCCTCATGGTGCCAACCTATGAGTATACATGTATTGAGTTTATTTTACAATTCCGTGGCAGTGCCAAGCCATAAGTCATACTGAGCTTATTTCACAATGTCCTTGCCGTGCCAACCTACGAGTCCATATTGAGCTTATTTTACAATGCCCTGACAGTGCCAACCCACGAGTATATATTCAGCTTATTTCATAATACCCTAGCAGTGCTTGCCAACCCTGATTTAGTATGTGCTGTATGCTGCTATGTTCATCAAATTAGTGTTTCCATAGCGCTGTAAAAAACGGGAGAAAAACACTTGTTGATACATGTTGCTCTTCCCCTGTGTGATGAAATACATACAGGCACAGCAGGATAATTACCTGGGCATCATCTGCTGGTATATACATGTACCATCATTTTACCTTCCATGTGGACACTGAATGGTTGCAAATGTTCAAGGGTGAAGCTTCTGTACTTTGGTTATTTTCGAACAAGCCACAGAAAAGGCAGTCTGTTCTTTTTCTTACGACTTGAATAGAGCCGTCAGTTTTGTGTTCATATATGCATGTGGCTGCTCCCCTACCAGGGCACCGTTTGCCATGCGCTTGAACTGTATTGGATGTACGTAACAAGTTGTATAATGATATAGAAAACTGATCCTTTATTACTTTTGCTTTGCAACATTTTCCATCTGATTTACCATCTGCTTGTGTGAATTATGCATTCAGACCAACTAAATCCACATGTATGTCACAATATATCTGCACACAGTTGTACTTAATGTCCCAAGCTGTTAGTGCGGGGCTTAAACAGAGGTTGCCAGCTTTATGAGTTGAGGTAGTCATTTATGTATACTGTTGTGTGATAGTCTAAACACTTGTGCAATCAGACCCTGGCTGAAGTGATGTGGAATGTTTACTGTGGTCCCCAAGTCAATACAGATCATTAACAGATCATTTACGCTGTGTTCAGGGCAGGCACACTTACGTCAGGCCCTTGTGCTTGGGGCACAAGGACCTGACGCAGCGAGCTTGCATTGGTATATATGTAAAACGGTATCTCGTGGGTCCTGCAACAAGAGATTTACATGTATAGCTTTCCAGTGGGGGTGGGTGGCTGTAAACATGAGACATAGTGGCCTGCCTGGGGCAACTTAATTTGGTGCAGGGGTAAATAGGTGGTGAACTACATGTTTAGAGTACAAGAGGGGCATTAGATCTGACAGAGTGAACCAGTCCTGAGGTGAATTGAGATATCAGATTTATGGGGAACCCAGGGCAGTATACCCCATTGAGGCATAGAGAGATGATGGCAAATTAGACAGACTGTTGTGGGTGAAAAATGAAGGTCCAGCAGACTTATGAACGAAGCAGAAGGGCAGAGTACAATGTGTATAACAAAATGAGTTTGTTGTGATGAAAGTTTTGTAGATTTATGATGACCTGTTCACCAATAAGGGGCACAGATTATCAGAACAAACCACAAAAAGCAGATAAGTTGAGTTGTTCCGTGTGCAGATTGCCAGAAGGTTTAAATTTAATACCAGATTTAAAAAAAAATTGCTTCGATTAAAGGAGAAAAAAAGCAGACATTTGGCCCAGTCTCAACTGTATGGTCTTGTAATTTTATTCAAGTGTCAAAACAGTCTGTGGATTCATGTGAGGAATGATGACATTGTTAATTCTTTCTGAATTCTATGTGTGTGCTTGAAGGAATTGCCAGTGACTCTATTTATCTGTGGTGAGAAGTATCCAGGACCAGTGTCCTGGGCCAGCGTCAAGTGAAGAGACTCTTGATGCCATTTCTGAAGGCGGCTCTGCGTGGTGGTTTTTCTCTGTTAAAAGCCATCACATTGACTCTTTGTGGGTCTCTCAGTTGAGCTGAGAAACCCATGGCTCAACTGTTTTTTCTAAGTATAGCTATCTATCACATTGCCTCCCAGTTGTTCTCAGCACTGTTACATTGCCTTGATGTTGTTCTCAGTATTGTAACATTGCCTGCCAGTTGCTCTCAGCACTGTTACATTGCCCTGATGTTGTCTTCAGTATTGTAACATTGCCTCTCAGTTGTTCTCAGCACTATTACATTGCCTCTCAGTTCTCAGTACATGTATACTACAGTAGTCCCCCTCTGTCCAGAAGGGGGGTAAGGGGGGGGTTTCAGTATGCTGGTACAGGTAATTATTTCTCTGTAGTAAGCAGTACGTAAAATAAAAATCTTTCAAAATTTTGGATAATACAAAGTATGTAAAATAACAGGGCTTCTAGTACACCAGTACGCTAAATAAAAAGCCCCAGTACGCCAATACAGGAAACCCCTTACCCACCCTCTATCCGTAACCTTGCATCTTTTTATCTGGTATAGTGTGAACAATATCAGAGATTTTCTGCTCGCGGGTGACATACTGCTGTTGGTTAAATTTTGTATCAAAAGGCTTTAAAATTATACACAAAGGGGCAAGTTTTAACACATTCTCTTGACCTCTCCCTCCACAAACCATGAATACAATCATAAATTTTGTAACTTTAGACACATCAAAGTAAGATAGGCCTTAAAATAATTTACATACACCATAAGCATTTTATAGGCCTGAAATCAACATTAGGTCATGTTTTGGATGATATAAACCCCTGAGACTGCAGCTGAAAAGTACATATACATTTCATCATATTTTTAACTGTAGATCAAAATATAATAATTATTGAAAGTTGTAAGCATGGACATATTTATAAAATCTTATTAATTGTAGGTCATTTTAAACCAGGAGGAGAGACATTTCCTTCGTCCTGCCTCGCCAGTGCTCATGCGTGCACACATTTGCAGGCCGGGCAGCTCTTAATGTGGGACCATTCAGTAATGGTCCTTCACTGGGTTCAGTAATAGGATGCTCTGTGGGAATTTTTTTCTCATACTTCGGTCAAACAGCAACATAATTTAGAACGGATAAATCACTTATCAATCAGAAATACATAGACAAAATGATCAAGCGTAAACTACAAGTTTTTTTGGTGTTTGATTTATTTGGGTATGTAAGACTGGAAATGAACAGGTCCCCATCTTCAACTTTCTGCAATAAAATCAAAATGGCGAACATCACATGTGCGCTGAAAGAAACACAATGGAAACTAAATAATTGAACGAAAATCAGTACATGTATCACTCACACAATGATATGATGGATAACGGTTTAAGAATATAATACGTGAGTAAGCAGAATTGCTGTATTTGAGACGTGGATGAAGCTATTGGCTGATGCAACGACTAATTTACAAGTTGTGAAATCTGCTCGTAGAAGTTGGTCATTGGACATCTTTTCAAGTTCAATAGTGTCAAAAAATATGTGTATATTATGCGGATTTACGGACAGCGAAGAATTTAACGATTTTGTGTTCGCACAGAGGGGTATTTCTATTATTTGGGGATTAAAACCCTGTCTGTTGTCCGCGTCAGAGGGGTTCCGGCAACGAGGGGCAATTTCAATGGGAAAGCCGTCGGTGCCGCGGGACTCTGTCTGCCGGAACCAGGTGTCCGCTTAGAAGGAGGTCCGTTGGGGAGGAGGACTACTGTATTACATTGGCTCTCTGTTGTTCTCAATAGTATCACAATGCCTCTCAGTTCTCAGCACTATTACATTCGCTCTCTGTTCTTCTCAGCACAATTACATTGCCTCTGTGTTGTTCTCAGTCCTAGCTATTACATTGTCTCCCTGTTGTTCTCAGTGCTATTACAGTTTAGCCTGCATTAAACTTAACAGTCACCAAACACATCAACCTTTTGCAACCTTTCTCCAACTTTTTGAGTGAAAGTCAAACCTTTTTCAAACCCATTTCTAACACTTTCCAAGATATTTTAAAACCATTTCCTGTTATTGCATTAAAAACCTTTGAAACACTTAAACCTTTCATTAATGGTTAACATCCATTTCACGCGCTTTGCAACCTTTATTGATTAAAATGTTGAAATGGTTTGCAACTGTTTCAACCATTTGAAACCCTTTGTCAACCTTTTACAAACCCTTTGTCAACCTTTTGCAAACCTTTTACAACCTTTAGAAACCCCAGTACAACACTTTGCAACACGAAAAATGCATTTGGTTGTTAAGTTTTAGATGGACTGTACATAGCCTCCCTGTTGTTCTCAGTGCTATTACAGTGCCTCTCTGTTGTTCTAAGTGCTATTACATTGCCGCTCTGTTGTTCTAAGTGCTATTACATTGCCTCCCTGTTGTTTTAAGTGCTATTACATTGCCTCCCTGTTGTTCTAAGTGCTATTACATTGCCTCCCTGTTGTTCTAAGTGCTATTATATTGCCTCTCTGTTGTTCTAAGTGCTATTACATTGCCTCTCTGTCGTTCTCA
The DNA here is from genome assembly GCA_964020975.1 of Hermodice carunculata. Classification (NCBI taxonomy): domain Eukaryota; kingdom Metazoa; phylum Annelida; class Polychaeta; order Eunicida; family Amphinomidae; genus Hermodice; species Hermodice carunculata. The sequence goes on from OZ026617.1 coordinate 82,132,130, forward strand.
GTGCTATTACATTGCCCCTCTGTTGTTCTTAGTGCTAATACATTGCTTCTCTCTGTCTTAGTAGAGTGTTACCCAAAAAGCTGGACAATAGAGAATGGAGGACAACGTTGTCCATATCCTCCCAGAGCAATGTCATACCATGTGCCAAGTTTTGCGAGTCGTTTGCCGTATTTTGACAATTCATTTGGGTATGTAGTTTGCACATAAGTAAACCTTTAAAACATAAGCTTAGACTTGGCCGAGTGGCCCGTAAGTCTAGGGGCTCAAAATCTGCCCAGATTTGATGCTTAGTTCATCTTGTCAGTGATCAGGAAGACTGGAACAGCCTTCCTTTTGAAAAAAAAAAAAAAAAAGTTGAAACGTGTCTTGCATCTTCTTCTATCATCTCAAACTTGCAGTTATAATAACTGAATAAAAAGACAACTGGCTGTTCGCTGGAATAACATTCCTGCGCTGGACAACTTTTTTGTGCTGTGAACTCAGAATGATTGGGTGCATGAACTGAGGTGTTTTAATGACTTGTGGATAGTATTCACTGCTTGGTTAGGTTCATTATTACTAAACATCATGCAGATACGTACATACATACATACATACATACATACATACTTACATACATACATACATACATGCGAGCGAGCATTCTGTCTCTCTCTATCTCCATTGAGAGCAGACGTGCCAGTCAATACAAAAAAAAAATCATATCAGCAAAGGAAAAGTCCAGCAGAATACAGGGTTTGACCAATTGAAGAAAGCAGACATGAGTTGTATTTCTCTTTATTTGCCTGGCATGATGTTTCATTAAGATGGTAAACATCAGTTACAAGTCATTTTATTTGCGTCCTTCACAAGTTTGCAATTCTTGTTGCCAAATCCAAACATTTACAATGCAATCCACAGAATTTTAGATGTGCACCAAGTGTAACCAAAATGGAGACACTTTTGCTTGCTGGATATATTTACGAAACTGGATGATGAACACAAACAGGATCAGGCTGCCACGTACTTTGGACATTAAGCGTGATTAGAGTCTGCCTCTCCTGCTGATATTCATTAAAGTGTGGAACAAACATATTTGCGGTGATAACGGCCCTGGCCCTGATTACATGTCCACTTGTGGGTCTTGCTGATCCTCATAATTACAATCTTATCAGCAAACCTTAACAACAAAACCATCCACAATTGCCCCTGTGGGAACCACCTGGGAAAATCTACGACTTGCAGGCTCCAGCAAGACACATTTTACAGGGATTAAAAGCATATAACTTGAGCACCATTGTAAAGACTGAATGAGCAGCAACACTGTCCAAACATTGCCACTTATGACCTCAGCCTTTGCAAAAAAAAAAAAAAAAAAAATGGAGGTGTAAAAAGACTGTTGTATTGTGGGATACTGTGAGATGTATCCTGTCTGGCTCAGGGACTGGTATAACAGTAATAGGTACACATGCCACAGAGCTGATATGGTTGATTTCTGATGAAATGATACTTGAAGTCAAAGAAAATAACAAGCTAGGCTCTGATACATCAGCGGAGAAGTTCCCCATCGAAAACAGCAAAACTCACGAGAAGAGGAAAGTAATAATATCAATAAACATGTGACCCTTTGCAGTCTACAATAATGATAATAATAATAATAATAATAATAATAATAATAATAATAATGATAAATACTTTATTACTTTTTAGAGGGTTAAAAAAGTGGCTACAGGCTAAGATTAATGTCTCTCCTTGAGCATGTTGAGTAAATAAATGTATACTATAAATTGCTTTATTTTCATGTGTATAAATTTTCATAGTTTTTGTATTTTTGACATTTCACTGTAGTTATAATTTCACTGTTTTGGACATAATTCACATTCAAACAATGTTGAAATACTATTTCAATGTGTTTTTATTTTCACTGTTTTGTGCCATCAGCGAAATAAGCGAAAATAAGAATACAGCGAAATTAAAGCAATTTACAGTTTAACATTACATATTTGATACTGTATATCACAGGCACAATATATCCCTGACAATATATATATATATATATATATATATATATATATATATATATATATGAAAAAAAGATAAGGTACAATAAAAGGAATCCAGTGGAAAATAGGAAAAAATAATAATAGTGCCCTTTCTAGTATTCTTTGATAGCTGATATTATGAGGAGACCAAAGAATTACAAAACTGCAGTAAATGTGACTACAAATTGTTCCATACACATTAATGGATCTGTGTCATGTCTGTATCATCAGTGCCTGGAAACCTAACAGACCTGCTGGAATTTACGATGTAATATCTGATGTTGCTTCCATTGTTAAACAGTTGCAAACATGAGGAGTTGATGGAATGCCATATTAGAGTAGTAAATAATCTTGATCTGCATTGCTGTCTAAATCAAGGTTTAAAACATTTAATAGATTATCTGTTACCCTGAACATGAAGATTTGACTGTGTGTTGAAAACAGTACACGCTACAGTAAATAATGGCTTGGAGGCTGTTTCTGACTGAAAACCGCAAGTACAAGATGGTTTGTTGCACAGGCAATATGAATACAGTGGTCCCCCTCTTATAAGCCCCCCCTCCTCAAGAGAGGCCACCCCCTCTACAAAGGCCACCTCTCCATGCATGCAGCAAGTATGGCATTTTCATTATATATTGCCCCTCAGGAAAGGCCACCCCGCTTGTAAGGCCACATTTCTAGTGCATTTAGGGTGGCCTTATCAGAAGGGGGAACCGCTGTACAAGTGTCCAATTAAAGCATTGACATCTTCTCTTAGATGATTTAGAAGGATATTTACCTTTCTGGGTCAATTTCAAAGGTACTCAAGCTTGGAAGGAAAGTATAAATTTATCATGGGCCTCCTAAAAACATGGAGAAAGAAGCATTCACTATACAGTCTTACAGCTGTCCCTAACTTGATAGACGTATAATAGAGGTAAGAGTGGTGTCCTTACCAGTAAGACAGTATGTATCATGACTATAGCATACTTAAAGAGTGGTGTCCTTTCTAGTGAGACAATACATATCATGACTATAGCATACTGTAAGAGTGATGTCCTAATTCTTGTGAGACAGTATCATGGCTATAGCATATTTTAAGAGTGATGTCCTAATTCTAGTGAGACAGTATCATGGCTATAGCATATTTTAAGAGTGATGTCCTAATTCTAGTGAGACAATATTATGGCTATAGCATACTTTAAAAGTGGTGTCCTTTCTGGTGAGATAGTATCATGGCTATAGCAAACTTTAAGAGTGGTGTCCTTTCTAGTGAGACAGTATCATGGCTATAACATGCTTTAAGAGTGGTGTCCTTTCTAGTGAGACACTATCGTGGCTATAGCATACTTTAAAAGTGGTGTCCTTGCTAGTGAGACAGTATCATGGCAATAGCATACACTTAAATTGTGGTGTCCTTTCTAAAGTTAGACAGTTTCATAGCTAAAGCCTACTTTAAAAGTGGTGTGCTTTCTAGTGAGACAGTATTATGACTACATGTATAACATACTTTAAGAGTAGTGTTCTTTCTAGTGAGACAGCTAGTATCATGATTATAGCATACTTTAAGAGTGGTGTCCTTTCTTGCAGGACAGTGTCATGGCTATAGAATACTTTAAGGGTGATGTTAATTCTTTTGTGCAGGGCAGCATCATGGTTAAGGCATACTTTAAGAGTGGTGTTCTTTCTTGCAGGACAGTGTCATGGCCATAACATACTTTCAACATAGGGAGGTGGCCTCTGGTCAGGGAGTAATTGTGAAAGTGTTTTATTTATGTGTGTGTGTGGGGGGGGAGCACTTTAGATATGTTTGCTATGGTAGCATGCTCATATTTCAAGCCACATATTTTTAAACCTCAAACAAATGATCAGTTTAGCGGACCGTGGCCATCAATGTGACTGTACCATCGACAGACACCATGGCCATCAATGTGCCTATACCATTCACAGAGACCATGGCCATCAATGGGCCTATACCATTCACAGAGACCATGGCCATCAATGTGCCTATACCATTCACAGAGACCATGGCCATCAATGTGCCTACACCATTCACAGAGACCATGGCCATCAATGTGCCTATACCATAGACAGACACCATGGCCATCAATGTGCCTATACCATCGACAGACACCATGGCCATCAATGTGCCTATACCATCCACAGACACCATAGCCATCAATGTGCCTATACCATTGACAGAGACCATGGCCATCAATGTGCTTATACCATCCACAGAGACCATGGCCATCAATGTGCCTATACCATTGACAGACACCATGGCCATCAATGTGCCTATACCATTGACAGACACCATGGCCATCAATATGCCCATAACATCCATAGAGACCATTGCCCACCAATATGGTTACCATTCACCGAGTTCATAAATTAAAACCCGTTTTCATGTATATTGAAACATTGTCAATTCTCGTGATTCAGTTTTCTAAAATGTAAAGTTGTCAGTTGACAGTACAGGAAAATAAATAGACAGGTAGGCACGCAACAATGATCAGTTATGAAATTAGAGTTATATCATTCCAAAGTTGTGAAAACTGACTTGTTGATCAAAGGCAAAGTTATTAGTATCTTTTTACAGTTCAGACACAGGGAAAAAAATCCTGCACCACTTGTGATATAAATTTTGTCGTTATAGTTTCTACATTTTCTAAATACAGGTGAAGGTAACACATATATATCAAAGACTCTGCAAAGGTCTAAACACGTTCTAGTGTAAAGTGTATCATATAAATCAAGTTGCTTATGCTGCTCAGAGCCTGTGGGTGTACACCTGAGATTTTTCACATCTAATGGTGTGTGTAAATAATTTTCTACGAGCAGTGTGTGGGTGACCATGACTTGGTGACATTTTCATGGTAGCATTTGTGAGAATGATCAATGATTGGATGCAAGTCTTGATTGCCAAAATTGAAAGGGGAGTTACGCTGATGATATATGTCAGATAGTCATTGATTCTTACAAGTTTGTGCCGTTTCACTCAAAGTGATCCAAATTCGGATCATGCTTGTTATATATCGTGTGACAGGGTACCACCATGTTGCTGTATACTGGTACGAGACCAGAGCACCTATAGGCTGGGGATCTGACAATAGACCCGTATAATGGGATCTGCTAGCATTGTGTGTGTGTAACAAAGAGCATTTTGCCTCCATGCCTGGTAGCAGCTCAGTATTGGTTTCCTCAAGTGGCTCTGCTGGTATTTCTTATATGATTATATTGATACTTCATGCATGCTCCTGGTTTCACTATTATGGGTGTCAGTCTCACGGGGGGGGGGGGGGGGGGGGAGTATACAGGAATGATAAATAGGCCTACATGTACATTGAAGCTTATGTTATACATGTACATTGTATCTTACCAGTGTCTAGCCATACTAGCTGTTTACACCTTTAATGGGAAAAGTATCAAAGAAAGTATCAATAATATCATGACCAAAATCATGATGAAAACTGCAGAAATTGGATGTTTTACTGTGCGGCTTGTATTTTTTGACCTTACTCTCACAATCCAAGATAAAACAGACGTGGAATTACATACATGTGAGGCAAAACATTAAGGTCAGGATTGAGTAATGTAATGGTTGTTTACACATTCAGGTGAGGATTGAGTAATGTAATGGTTGTTTACACATTCAGGTGAGGATTGAGTAATGTAATGGTTGTTTACACATTCAGGTGAGGATTGAGTAATGTAGTGGTTGTTGACACATTGTCTAATACCTTCCTCTGTACTGTCCTGTGTTGTGTACATAATCCGTGTGTCTCTCTATGTACTGGAGAACCTTTAGATTAGTATGCCTCTGTACTATCAGGCAATCCCGTAAAAATAAATATATTTACAAACAAACAGACTATATGCATGCTGGATGTTAAGTGAAAGGTCTTCACAAGGAATATGAAAAGAGAATCCTTTTTATAATTGAGAGTAGTTTGTCTTTAGTAGTTCAACTTAAGTCACAGTTGGCATCAAAACAGTTAACACAGACACATTTAGGGATATTGATGTCAGGTAAAGAAGAAAGTAACAACCAAAGTCATCTCTAACCAGTTTATTAACATCAATTGATGCATTCTATACAAATACAAAATTTTTAATCTTGCAGAAAGCTTTGGGGAAGGAATAAACGGGGGAACACATTACCAGTCAAACAGCCACAGGTAGTTTCAAACATCATCTGTTTTGGCCATTTCATCATTCTATGCACCAACACAAACATACTGTTTTCCCAGAAATTCTTTCTTTCTTTCTTTCTTTCTTTCTTTCTTTCTTTCTTTCTTTCTTTCTTTCTTTCTTTCTTTCTTTCTTTCTTTCTTTCTTTCTTTCTTTCTTTCTTTCTTTCTTTTTTCTTTCTTTCTTTCTTTCTTTCTTTACCAGCAAATTTGTCCACCCTTTTTCTCAGCAACTATTATAGATAGAAACTCCCAACTTGGCACAATTATACTTCTATATATAAAATCTTGCCTTTTTATAATGAGTGCTCATGATTTTCAAAATTATGCAAATAAGGGCTAATTAAAGTTTTATACCTTCACTACCTTATATACTACAGTAGATGTGGTTCCAAGTATAGGAGTTTTTATCATAGCAAGGCAAAGGTCATCTCAAATGTCAAGGTCATGCCAAGGTCAAAGATCAATTTAGGTCAAATGTCATTTTAAAGGCCAAAGTTCACTGCAGGTAGAGGTCATCTCAAGGACAAACGTCATTTCAATATCAAAGGCCACTTTGGATGGTAGCTGTCCAGTGCACCCATTGTCAAGTTTGTTGTCACAGAAATTAACCATAAATCCGTCATTCCATTTTAAACAACTAAACAAATTTTCATTTATTAGTAGACTCTTCTTTTCATACATTATTGTACCTTTTGAACAAGTCAGACATACAACCATTTAAAGAATAGTCCCCGTTATTGTACTTTGGGCCATCCATGTTAAAAGTTGTCTCCCAAGTCACTCTAATTTCAGAGATCTCTGAAAACTAAGGCAGATAGACACAAAGCTGAAAAAATTTTACATTTTTGTTGTTGATTGTTTATTTTCTTTTCTTTTTGTGCTTTGTAATTTTTGTTGTTTTTCACTAATATTGTTATATTGTTGTCACCTAGTACAACGTATCAAAGATACTGCAAAACATTTGAAACACACAGAGATTTGTTGTGAAGCAAATCTTCTTTTCTAGTTGAGTATTATCCTCTCTCCAATAGCTTGAATGAACATTTCAGGAAAGACTTCCCAGGATAACATGCCAACAGTCAACAGGTTTGCTGAGAAAAAAAGTGGGCATGCCCATGAGCTTTGCTCAGAAGACAGTGGGCGTGCCCATCGGTGAAAGTTACTGAGTCAATAGTATGACCTTTCAGCAGTTAAAGTAACTAAAGAGAACCAGCCAAACATCATGGCTGTTATAAAGTTGGAGCACTGTGCACCTTGGTATTGAATCCTTTGCCTCCTATACAACATGACATATGCAGCCATGTGATGTGCAAGGTTTAACCAGTCATAGCACAGTGGTGTACTGATGTATTGACTTCCTTACCAGCCATGTGATGTGCAGGATTGACCAGTCAGAGCACAGTGGTGTTACTGATGTATTGACTTCCTTACCAGCCATGTGATGTGCAGGATTGACCAGTCAGAGCACAGTGGTGTACTGATATATTTTCCTTGCTAGTGTTTTCATGAGACAAACATTTTAGGGGGTCCCAATCATGTACAGAGCACAGTGGTGTACTGATGTACTGACTTCCTTGCCAGCCATGTGATGTGCAGGATTGACCAGTCAGAGCACAGTGGTGTACTGATATATTTTCCTTGCCAGTGTTTTCATGAGACAAACATTTTAGGGGGTCCTAATCATGTAAACTTGGGGTAAAGAACAAATTTTTAATAGTATTGCATGTTGATAAATAGGAGTTATATACCTTTGTTGGGCTCGGCTTCAGCCGACCCTGTATGTCTTGGTTTTATTCGGGGAATGACAATTGAAAGTTTCCTGAAAACTTCATTGCACATGCCACTGCTTAAGTCTCATTCTACAGTATCTCGTCACGCCAAGGCCAAGGTTTCCTGAAAACTTCAATTCGCATGCCACTGCTAAAGTCTTGTTCTGCAGTTTCTTGCCATGCAAAACATCACGATCCAGCATGACAGCCCAATGACATCAAGGCCACACAACTGTACTTTTCGTCACCACAAACATGCTTCACTCCTGTATTATATTACTATGAATATTAAGCAGCATCACTTTCCCTGCAAGCTGCACGAAGCCATAGCTGGCTTGCAGCAAGAAATGCAAGCCCACTAACTGACTGGCTCACATGGAAAGCTATGTGAGTTCTTCATGCTGCGCCATCAAACGCCATTCTCCATAAAAGTCAGTGTGCGTTTTGGCCCTGAACTACTGAATCGTTGGGCTAATGATTGATATAAACTTGCAGGATTAATTAATCTTGGTTCTCCACTGTTATATAACTTTGCAATTAAAAGTTTCTATTTTATTAAATCAATCTTGATTTAATCCAGATTTTAATCCTGGATAAAAAACAATTAAATACTGGATCAAACTAAGATTGATTTAATAAAATGAACCGGTAAATCCTTAAGTTCACATTGTCGCCAAGAGCATATATTGGCTAATACACAAAGTTTTGATCAAACATTGAGCCAAGGATTAAGTAGTTTAATGCCCAAACCACAGTGATTTTAATTTAAAGACTAAAGTTAGAATCAGATCAAATTCTTTATGAATACGGCCCCAGTATATTTGATGGTTCAGCATCAGGTGTCACATGGTAAGTCCTGCATGCTAAACTTACGGCAGTTTTTGATATGACTGACAAAATTGTTTACTGCTTGCTGAACGCTTCATCATAAGAGCTTTTATAATGTGTTCCATAGTCCAAGCACATACAGTGGCAGCATGGGGCCACTGGTTCATGAAGCTTCACATTTTCTGCTTGATTGACAGAGTGGTAGCTCCTTTCTTCACATACAGCATGGAGGACACACAGTGTTCTGTGAGGCTTTGAGCGTTGTGCATCCATTGTACCACTCAGATTATTTTAAGGTGATAGTTGTGGTATTGAGTTATGTGTGTTGTGTTCCATAGAGGTGTCTGGAACTTGCTGACAGGGACTAAATAGTCACCAGTACAGATAGCCAGTACAGATAGCCTGAGAGAAGTCTGTCATGTCTGGCTGGTAGTGCTATGCCACCCTGGCTGGAGGCCTGCCCTGGGGGATTGCTTATCATATTTCAGCAATCAGGAAAAATTTCATCAGATCCAGTAAGCCATCACAGACAGTCTGAGCAAAAAATCCAAAGGAATGGCTTCCCCGTGATATCCATGTACATGTACAGCACCCTTTAATGCATCAATTTTGGGCTCCAAGAAGAAATCTGTGCTTTGGCCTGAACTGGGAAATCAACGTAGGAATCACTTGGCTATCACCCTGGCAAGAAAGGGCAGTCTGGACTTTGACAAGTGTCTGGCTGGTATGTGGGGACTGGTACATTACACATGGCCTGACTAGTGTCTGGCTGGAGTGTGGGGACTGGTACATTACACATGGCCTGACAAGTGTCTGGCTGGTGTGTTGGGTCTGGTATATTACACAGGGCCTGACAAGTGTCTGGTTGGTGTGTTGGGACTGGTACTTGGCATGACAAATGTCAGCCTGGTGTGTGGGGACTGGTCCATGCACACTGCACATGGCACTTCGTACATGTGTCTCAATACTACCACTGGAACATTGTCTCAACCTGTCTCTGCATGGGGACTCTCAATACTACCACTGGAACATTGTCTCAACCTGTCTCTGCATGGGGATTCTCAATACTACCACTGGAACATTGTCTCAACCTGTCTCTGCATGGGGACTCTCAATACTACCACTGGAACATTGTCTCAACCTGTCTCTGCATGGGGACTCTCAATACTACCACTGGAACATTGTCTCAACCTGTCTCTGCTTGGGGACTCTCAATACTACCACTGGAACATTGTCTCAACCTGTCTCTGCTTGGGGACTCTCAATACTACCACTGGAACATTGTCTCAACCTGTCTCCGCTGGGGGACTCTCAATACTACCACTGGAACATTGTCTCAACCTGTCTCTGCTGGGGGACTCTCAATACTACCACTGGAACATTGTCTCAACCTGTCTCTGCATGGGGACTCTCAATACTACCACTGGAACATTGTCTCGACCTGTCCCTGCATGGGGACTCTCAATACTACCCTAGGAACATATCATATCCATCTGTTTCAGCATGGAGACTCTCCAGGATGTTCTTCAGAATATGGCACCACTGTTCTAGAAGAAAAGTATGTCATATATTTTTAGAAATTTTTCCAGAGGAACTAGGAACTATCACAGGTTGCTATATCAGTTTTTAAATTCAGTATCTGTGTACTTGAGTTTAGTTATTTTCCACTTCAGTATAATACCTGTAGCTTACGTAGTCTTCTTTATGCCCCATATTGGTATAGTAGTATTTCTGGTTCTTGCTAGATGGCGTTCCTCGTAATTGATCATCACTTGAGCTTTCAAGTTGGGCATGAATGCCATGGATCACCAACAGTCCTGGCTAGCTCAGGTGGTAGGAGAGGAGGGCTATGGGAAACGGTTCCATCATGCGTGGGTTCGAGTCCCACACAGGGCAGCAGAAGAGCTAAGTAGCCCGAAAGTGGGTGTTGGGGAAACCCCCACATAAGAAAAAGGGGTGTGGGGAGGGGGGAAACTCCCCAACAAAGAAAAGTGCCATTTAAAGTGGGAAAAAAATAAAATCCAAACAAGCTCAAAAACACTGGCCTCATACTTTGAAGAATCTCCAACTCTGAATATTACCAAAAACATAATCTCCATCTGTCTCAGTATGGGCAGTTTCAATACCACCACTGGAACATCTTTTCCCTCTGTCTCAGTTTATGTTTGCAGGTGCATGGCATTGTGTGGCTAATAAAAGTTAAAAACATAAATCATGAATGAAAAAAAAAACCACCATAACTGCAGAAAAATGTACCAGATGCATGGACATGTCTGACCGCAAATATTCACACATCTGATTGACATACATGTATACTAATATTAACATTAACATTTAACCCTATAGAGGAAATGCCTCTCAGTACAAGACAGGTCACTGTTCCATTGCTTTACGTGCATGTCCTGAGTACATGTATGCATTATTGAATACATGCCATACTTACGGCTAACCCACCTATAGCAATCATTGGTCCAGACAGCATGCAGCAGAAAGATTATAATGATATTGATGGTGGATGTACATTTTAACAGCATTAAATTTGTAAGGTTAGTTGTATGTAGTAAGCAATATGAACCAAAGGGTTAATGGAATTAGCGTTAAATTGGTAAGTACAGTGTAGTAAATAAAAGCAATGTGGAGCTATTGGAGTAGCAAAGAATTAATGTTGGTCCCAACATTTATAACTACAATGTTGTAAAGGACGTTAACCTGTTGGTATAGGAAAGGGTTAATATTGTTGACAGTATTTGTAATTACAATATTACACAATGTGAACTTACTGAAGTAGTAAATAGTTATCATTGTTGATATTATTTGTAATTACAGTGTAGTTAACAATGGCCAATTATTGCAATAGGAAGGGGTTAATGTTATTTACATTTGTAATGAAAACAAAAAACAAAAACAAAAAAACCCCAACCAATAGTGAACAATGTGAACCTAGTAGAATAGTATGGGCTTAATTTGGCATTTGGGTCAGCAGCCACTTTCTTCTTCAACAGGCTTGATCTTTGAGAGTGATGAAACAAAAGAAAGCCCATCTGGAGAATCCCTGAACCCATTCGATGGCTATAAAAGACGAAAAAAACTGCCATCAATTGTAACACACATCTGTGATTAGGGCAGTTTGAGCAAACTCATGGTCCATGGTGCAGGGTTCCTGTTGCCTTAAAAAAAAAAAAGCTTACACAGCATGTTGGCTACGCTGTTGGTGGCTAATGGGGGATAGGTGGAGATACAACCTGCTGACAGACCACCTATCACAACCGTGGATACTGTAGAGTATATCTGGCCGAAGAAGAAAGAGTTATACGATATGGTAAATTGATTGACATGGCCCCTAGCTAGGAATAGCTTAACTCTAGTACTCTGTTGCTGTGTGGTGTTGAATACAGTCTGTTCAGCCATTGTGACTGATCACGCTTTTCATGAACAGCATTAACACATGCACTGGGAGGTGGCATATACACTTCAAGGAAGGCCTGACAGTCAACTTGAAAACACCAGCCCAGGAACCCAGATCAGCAGTGGCCAGTCATATCAAATATGGCCAGTCTTATCAAATATGGTCAGTATTGTCAAATATGGCCAGTCATGTCAAAAATACCCAGTCATGTCAAATATGACAAGTCATATCCAACAGGGTCAGTCTTGTCAAATATGGCCAGTCTTGTCAAATATGCTCAGTCATGTCAAATATGATTAATCATGTCAAATATGGCCAGTCATGCCAAACATGGGGAGTCTTGTCCAATATGGCTAGTCTTGTTAAATGTGGCCAGTCATGTCAAACATGTAGATTCATGTCAAATATGGTCAGGCTTGTCAAATATGGCCTGTCATGTCAAATATTAGTAAATTGCTTAAAAGCTGGGAGCTTAGGAGCTGATTGAATGCATTTGGCTGCCTGGCTGCGGGTCCAGATTTTTTGCACTCTGAAAGGAAACAGATCTGGCACCAGCATTTGTAGTTCTGGACAGGGAATGGGTATTTTAAGAGTTTGAGGTTAGGGTATGTATAAGTCTTTTTAACATGGTGCAGATGAAGGATTGACTTTCATTTCATGCCAGTGCTTACTGATAAACATGGATTGACATTTCTCAAGATAAGCCTTTGTAGATTTGACATCAAACTCATCATTGCCTTGCTTCGCGTTAAGAAGAGATCCTTGTGGCGTGCCTGTACATAAGACAAAGCACTGTTTGGGTTTCCAACACAGACCTTTGCTTTCCATTTCTTTGTTTTTCTCTGTGCCTTAGGCAATGTAAAAGGGCAGAGGTAGCTGTCATAAAATTATGGAACATTCAGTCAAATGCCTTACTGAGGTTCATAAGGAGTGTAGCAATAAAATTTCCCAACTGGAGACTTTTTCAGCTCTTCAGTCAGTGCCCTCATAGCAGCTCACAGTTGTGTTTCTTCCAAGTTGCAGCTTTGTGTGCATGCGAACAGAATACTTCAAGCAAACTACCCATCTGCTTGGGAGGGATACTCTGAATGAACTTGAAAAGGGTAGTCAGCAAGTGTACTGATTGATCTGTGGTTTGTTCTATAGAACAGGCTGTTTTCCTTGTGAGTAATTGTCACTGGTCAATGTGCAGGTATAGGGGATTTAGCCTGAGCTGAGTGATGGACAGATTAAATGTATGTAAAGTGGAAGTCTAATGATATTCCAATAACTGGCATTTATTATAAGGCATATCCCCCATAGGATGGGATCAATGCATATACATGTAGTGCTCAATCTCGTCATCCACCGCTGCTGCCGCTGCAGATCTTATTTTCCTTATATTTTTCTCCCATGTAACAATATACATGTATAACCTTGAGGTCAAAGGTCAGGGTCAAATCTTTGTTGCATTTTTCTGCTGACTCAGCGATTTTCACTTATTGGCTTGTACCTTCTTAATTAATGGTGCATCATAGGCTCAAGGTTACCATTAAACATTAATAGGAAAGTATGTATGGGCTTTCAATTTGTATAGTTTATTTTGAACCTGAGTGACCTTGAAAGGTCAAACTGCATACATCCCTGTTGATTACTATGCAAGTCAATGGGGATTGCAATGCTAACTCACATTTTCAACTTCTCCAAAACAATTGACCTGTTGCCTCCTAATTTACTACAGAGAATCTATGAGTCTGGAAAATTTTTGCCATATAATAATGTATAACCTTGAGGTCAAAGGTCAAGGTCAAATCCTTGGTGCATTTTTCTGCTGATTCAGCAATTTTCTGATATTGGCTTATACCTTCTTAGTGGTGCATTGTAGGCCCAAAGTTACCATGAATTGTTAATAGGGAAGTGCATATGGACTTTCAGTTTGTATGGTTTATTTTAAACCTGAGTGACCTTGAAAGGTCAAACCACATACATTCCTGTTGATTACTATGTAAGTGAATAGTGATTGCTGTGGATCACGTTTTTGACCTCATCTTCAAAACCGTCAGCCAGATTTACTTCAAACTTGGTGGGAATGTACCTTGGGTCAGTCTTTACCAAGTTTGTTCAAATGGTCATGGTCCAGTGGTCAAGGTAACAGGGCAATTCTTAATTTTATAGGATAATCCTCATTTTTGTTGTATCTCTGGTCATGGTTGGCCTATTCCCTCCTAATTTGGTACAGATGATCTGTGGGTCTGCAGAGTCTTTTATCATATGTTAATGGATGACCTTGAGGCCAAAGGTCAAGGTCACAGGGTAATTCTTATTTTTATAGGGTATTCCTTAATTATATTATACCTCTGCTCCCTATTGACTCCTTATCTTCTGTTTAAGTGCAGATAATCCATGGATTTGGAGAATTCTTTTTCACATGAATGTGGATGATCTTCGGGCTGTAGGTGAAGGTCACACGGTCCTCAAAAAGTTAATTGGTTAACTGTAACTATATAAATTTATAGATATAAGTCAGGTAATCATGCATTGGTGGTTGTCATGTAATCCCAATGGATGGGTCTTATAAAAATGCTGCAAGTATTTACATTTTTCTTGGTGTGTGTTGACATGCATTGGCAAAAGTTACACTGATCACTGATGTCCTGGTTGGGGGATGCATAATGTTTTTCACAAGAAAACCTCGCTTCTAGTTTTGAATGATGTTTTCAATTTGGGTACTTATTGGTATAAGCACCTTTCCTATTGTCAGATTACTATGCAGGCCAATATGCATTCTAATGCTAATTCACATTTTGGACTTCTCTGAAGAAACTGTGTGTCAGATTCACATTAAACTTGGTGGCAATGTACCTTGCATGGATCTTTACCAAGTTTGCTCAGATGGTCATGCTCCATTGAATTTTTGATGATATTTAGCTCAGCTGACGTGCTATTCAGGCTGAGCTTTTAGGAGGCTCAGTCAGCCGTCGTCTGTACAACACAAAAAACTTAATAAAATGGGGGATATGATAAAGGGGCATTAAATACATACACAGAGTATACCAAAAATAGCCATCGACCAACTGGTCAGTTTGCTGCCACAGATTATATCTTAGGCCCATGGCCTTGTTTTTAATCATCATTTTTTTGGGGGTGGGGGGGTAATTTTTGCATTCCTATTAATCACCGTGTAAGTCAGTGGGGTCTGCAATGGTAGTTCAAATTTTTATACTTTTTCAAACCTGTAAGCCAGATTGACTTGAAACTTATGGTACAGATACTCTATAGATTTTGAGAATTTGTTCATATGACTGTGATGACCTTGATGTCATAGGTGAAGGTCACAATGCCCCTACAAAATAAAACAGTTTTCTTGCCACATCTTCAAATGGGTTATAATGATTAAAGTCCATTAAACTTTTTCATCATTTACCCAGGTGAAACTTCCCTTAAATTTGCTAAGAGGTGACCTTGAGGTCAAAGGTCAAGATCCAAATTTCTGCAGAAGAATGGTGGCCCACTTAGAGAGTAGGCTTCTAGTGAGAGGTGCCTAATTGGGGGATGCATAAAGTTTTTTGCATGAAAACTAGGTTCTAGTTTTGCTTGTATCTGGTGTCATATCCTGCAGCTCCCCCCCCCCCTCCCCCCCCCCCCCACCAGTTTCCATTAATTTTATATGTATCACACAGGGTAACTCCCAGGAAGCCAGGTGTCACAGTCTTCTGTCATTACAGATATTTTTGACACCTGGGTGATGTCTGTGTAGGTGAATATATATAAGGAAAAACTTGCTGTCATCAGTTAGGTTAAGGTTGTATCAGATCTTGTGGGACCTATCTCAGCTGCAATGTGTGAAAAACTGTAAAAAATATAAGCAGCTTTAAATGGATCCAGTTTGCCAATGGATGGTGTCTTCCTGTAGTGATGCCAAATGAGCTTGAGCCATCACCACACACATGCAGGTAGCACACAAAACAAGGCCTGTTTATGCCGAGCAGACGATGCACACGTAAATGCACACTGCCCTCAGTTCCATAATTGAAACAAGAGCACGACAGATTTACTCCTGCCTCCAGATGTTATTTTGTTATTAGTTGATTGTAACAATGATAGGATGAATCTAAGCCTGGATACCATAATGGTTGACCTTGCGGGTTAGGGTTGAGGTCAGCCTCCGGTGGGACAGACCTCTAACTGAGGACTGCAGTATTGGCTTGATGACTGGCGTAGGGTGGCTGATATATCCACTTGTCTGGTCATGTCAGCCTCACTGACTACACTCATTTGCGGAAGTAATGTGTTGTGAACAATTGCTACAAATGAGTTTCAGTTTAGAGGCACTGCCTGGCTGTGTGATGTCAAGTACATGTACCCGTCCTCTTGATTAGGTAGCAATTTGTTGAAGTCAGTGAGATGGATGACCATCACAAATGTATGACACGGGTCCCCAGTTTGTAAGGTCAAAGTATGTGTCCTGTTCTCTTTCTCTGTATACACACCCAGGTTAGTGTCCACATGTGTTTTAGTGGGAAAAAAAAAAATCAAAATATTTACCTGACAAACATTAACCCTTTCCCCCTTGAATTAAGACTGAGTCAACAGCTTTCCTTGGCATGGGTTGGGCACTAAGTGCCCAACCCATGCCAAGGAAAGCTGTTGACCTGGGGCATGTGATCTTGATACGTCTCATGTACATTTCTCAGTCAAATTGTTTTTCATAACTGTTGAAATTAGTTGAAAACACTGAAGCAGACGACATTTGACCACCGGCCGGTTTTGGCAGGTTTGAGGGGGAAAGGGTTAAAAAATTCAGTACTATATCCAATATATACAGCAGCTGCCATGTTCAAAAAGAATTTGATCTGATCCTGATTTGATCCTAAAATTAGATTGGTGCACTTTTGATGCTGTACTACTTTATCCTTGGCATATAGTATATGAATCAAAATTTCCAGGGATAAACAATCTGTGTCCTGGGCTACAATACGAACTGTGTTTTCAACATTTTCATTTGATTAAATTAATCTTAGTTTTATCCAGCACTTTATCCTTTAAGCCGGATCAAAATCTGGATCAAATTACGATTAAGTAATAATCCTGACATGTTCATCACATGCTTTGTACAAGAGCCATAAAACAGACTGCAGGTTTACATTCAGATTCTTCATGCAACACAGGATTTAGAATTTGGGATCCAAACAAGTTGATTACAATTTTGACCCTAAATTTCTTATCAGATTAAAATTCTTTGTGAATATGATCACTGGTAATTAGGCAAAGCGACTGGTTTTAAGGTCTTCCATAAGACAAACACGGCAGACCGACTGGACAGCTGAGTTGAGACACATGCCTGAAAAACTGAACACTTATTTTGCATGCAGGGTCCATGGTAGTCAAAGAATTTTGCATAAATAATAAGTCTATTGTAAGAGATGGGTATGTGGGAAGGAAAGTCAAGTTTGCCATATTGAAACCTGTTACAATTAATGGTTATAACAAAGAGAGGTGAGCCGTGATAAGTTCTATCTCATATGGATTGTGGGCCTATCAGAGGGGACTGCAGCAAGCCGCATTGTATTGACCAGTATTTTGTGCATCCATAGTCAAGTGTAGTTGTTGTGAGTCGGAAAGACAAGAAAATTCCCTTTAATTATAGTTAAACAGTTGATCAAACCAAGCAGTTGCATATACAGTGGTACCTGCTGTATGCAACCACTGCTGTGAGCAGCCACATTGTGTTTTTGTGGTCATTCGGCTGGGACGTAGGAGTCAATTTCTTTGTTAAATTTCCCTGTAGTGAAAGGTCACATGCTTTATGTGGCCACTTTTTCATGGCAGAAGGGGTGGCCACATACAGCAGGTACCACTGTATATGTGTGTGTGTGTGTGTGTGGTTTTTTTTTTTTGCCCAGAACCACTTCCTAGTAGTCAATATCCTATTCCGCAGTTCGAACTCTTTACTCTCCATAAGCTAACCTGTCCTTGTCTAACCTATATAGGTATGGAATTACTATTGTCTATATTGCACACGTTCCTCTGTAAAATTTTGACATAGGCTGTATCAGCCCAAATAAATAAGAGGGTCTTCAGCGGGTAACTACTCAACATGTTTCGGAGCCTTTTACCCGTACATGTCTCTCTGAGTAGCGGCTCCTTGTCTAAGCTAAATATTCAGCAAAGACAACCCACATAATAAAGAATAAATAAGAACATGGCAAATGATGAATTAGTTAAATATGTGAAGTTTTGCTTATAAAGGCAGAGCTTCATTATGAAAGAAGAACAAATGTCAAACAAACCATAATTACTAAATTTGTATAGTACAGGTTCAGATAAGAACAATTTGACTTACCCCTGAACATATATATATATATATATATATATATATATATATATATATGATGGACATTGTATGTTTCCCTTTAAAGGGGAAACTTCGTAATTGATGATCATGGAACAGCTTATCACATACATTACAGCACTGTGTGTGAGAGAGACGTTTCCTAACTTTGTGTGTGACAGACTGTAACACTGTCTGTGACAAATAAAGTTATATATACACAGTGTGTGCTGCATACATAATGTTTATGACAATTTGCAACATTGCATTGTGACAGACAGAACACTACCATAGAGCTAGTTTATAATAGTGTGATGAGCAGACTCTAACACTTGTGTGTTACAGAAAGACTTGCACCCTGTGTGTTACACGTAGACTGTAACGCCGTGTGACAAGTAGACTGTCACCCTTTGTGTGACAGCTAGGTGGGCTATATCACATCATATGAGAAGACTGCAACACTGTATGTGGACATGTAGACCGTAACACTGTGGCAGGAAGACTGTAACACTGTGGCAGGAAGACTGTAAAACTGTGACGGAAAGACTGTAACACTGTGCAACAGGAATGAAACAGTGTGTGACAAGTGGACTAACACTATGTGACTAGTAGACTGTAACAGTGTGTGACAGGTAGACTGTAACACTTTGTATGGCAAGAATACTGTAACTCTTTGTATGACAAGACAGCAATATATATGTTTGTGATAGGTACACTGTAACACGGTGTGACAGATAGACTAACAGTTCTGTCTGACAAGTAGACTATATAACACTTTGCATGACAGGAAGACTGTTACACTATGTGTGATAGATAGACTGTAACACTTTGTATGACAGATAAACTGCTTATATTGGTCATCATCCAGCTTTTATTTATTTCTTTGCCCCGGCCTCTAACATGTCAGATTCAGAATATTTTACAGCATGTTTTTGTTCTTGTTCCTTAATTTCAGCAGATCATAGTTTTCCATGTTAAACAGCAAGATAAATGAAAGTACATGAATTTGGTCCTATAATTATTGTAACAGGATTAAGGTTGCCAACTGAACTCTTATGCAGCCAGACTTGTGGCGGGAGTAGATTTCACTTACAATCATAGAAGGCTCAAAGATGATGTAAGAAATAGATGACACTTGAGACAGTTTTGATCAACTTGGGGTGAAATAAATGTCACTTTAAAAACATGCAATCACCTTGGGCAAGGTAAAGCTGAACCAGGCCTTGGTCACTCGATATTCATGTAAAATCCAAGATTTCACTCGCATTTGTCCGTGGAATAGGAAATGTTTATGCATTGTGTGTTGTGGCAATGGCGTGGGCCAAAGCCATAATGTTCGGGGGCATGATAAGGAATCCAATGATTGTTGGAGGCACATGCTTGTCAGTGTTGCAATCAGATGCCTCAGGAATAATTACAGGGCTGCCAGAAATACTTACGTCAAGGCGTTCAGATTGACCAAATCAGCCAGATACTACAGGAGTCCCCTTGTTGTGAGCTGCCCATGTATTCTAATGAGATTCCTCCATCAATTACATGGAATTATTCACCACCGCCAGCCTGAGGTTACCAAAATTGCAAATTATCATGTTTCATTTGATCCTGAAGGCTTGATCAAAAGTCCCTCTCTCCTCTTTAGATTGGCCCCCGAGGATTGCTTTTTAACTGATCCACGTCGCCTGCCGCTCTTCTTTGGTTTGCCCTTGTTGGATGGATTTTTAACTGATCCACGTTGCCTGCTGTAGTGGCTACATTCATTGTTGTTCCCTGTGGTTGTCAGAATTCTGTTAACTCATTCCATATCAGTCCCTGATTTTTCTGTATATTTACCTAGATATAAGATGACAATTGCATGTGTAAATTCTTCATGAAAAAGAGCTTTGGTTCAAGTACCAACGTGCCTATAGTCTTAAGTCAGTGGTTCTGCCATTGCCTGGCAAGTCATGCTGCAGCTGCCACAAGGGCAGCTGCCGCATGACTTGCCAGGCAGTGCCAGAACCACTGACCAAGGCCTGTGACCATGGTATGGAATGAGTTAAATGCCAAATTAAGAGCTTGCAATATTCAGGTGGCTTTATTTTGTTGCTGGAAATGTGTGTAAGGACCAGATGGTGGTTGGCTGACTGAAGATGGCTCCACAAGATCAAGTTGGAGCCACAAGGGAGACATCCCATGATCCCGTTTTGAAGCAACAAGTATTCTAAATCATTGTGTGTACAAAGCTATAGACTTGCCTATAGGGCTCCTGTATAGGCTGGGGATATACAATGCTCTAGAGAAAGTCAGTATTGTTATGTTTTAAAAGTTCGTTCCATTCTGACTGTAGATCAGGGCACGGATTGTCCATTACACTGATTTACGAAACCAGTTTTATCTTATTTGCCAGAAAAGGAATGAAACACAAGGGACCATCTCCTAATCATATATATATTTATTAAACGGTAATCACTAGCAATGGACTGTCTCCCAGCTGTATATTTATTAATAAGCAATTAGTAGGAATGGAATAGGTGCCACCCATATATATTTGCTAAATGGCAATTAGTAGCAATGGACTGTCTCCCAGTCATAGCAATCACTTTGACTTGTCCAATTCATAGAAATGGATGGACTGCCAGAGGCATGTACAATACTGTGCATTAATAACTGCCCCGTGATTGCGCACACGAGGGGAGTAAATAGTGCGGAAAAAGTTTTGCACACTGTCGTCTGTGACACAAAAAACCTATGCTGCGCCTGTAGTGTGCAACAATTTGCATGCAAATAGTGCGACACCCTTTGCTGTCAAACAGTGGATGCACAATTATAACGCATTTCAGTTCGAGCAAAAAAATAAAAACAGCTACATGAGTACGTACAGTGTAGACTAGCATGCACACAGCTACGATTTACTAGTCCTGCCTTTTTTCCTGACAATGTGACATTAGATCTACCACAACAAACATCCTGTACCATTGAAAAAAAAAATTATAAGGGCAAGCTCAACATATATGCCAGACGGAGAATTATTCACTTAAAGCAATCAAAGTTATATAACTGAAAACAATTTGTTTACAATTAGTGGGTAGTTTTATTCAAGGCAAAGATAACATGTTTGGAAAAAAATGCTTCGTCTGGTGGATGTGCAAATGGTGGCAAGGCACAAGAGCCAAGATGTTCTTCATCAGTACTAAATATAGCTATACAGTGGAACCTCATTAATCCCAACACCTTTGTACCCCAGTTCAGATTAATGAAGCATCTGGATTACTGAATCAGTATTACTTGAAATGAACAATTCTGTTTTAGGAGAAGTGTTCAGATTAATGAGGCATACGGATTAATGAGGTTCAACGGTACAGTGAAAATCTTGGCATATGCCTTGCAGTTGTAACAGAAAGCTTTAAAAGAACTATGTGAGTCCTAATCCTATGAAAAGATCAAAGTTTTTACACGTAACACCATCAAAACAGCTAGACTTGCCCCTTTGTTGTGCCCAGCACCCATGCTTTTACCAACGCCATCTGGTTGAAACCTGGGCAGAAGTTGAAGAAGGAAGGGATGGGCTGGCAGTCTCCATGCTCCTATTGGTCCATGTGACTAATCTTCAGCAGAAATTATTCATATAGGTTTTACGACGATCTGACTAGTACATAACCATCAGCCAATAGAAATGATCGTCGTTTCTAACGTTTGAGACATGGATGTTTGGCATAAATTAACTGCATTGCAGTCACATTTAGCCAATAAGAAAGCCATTTACTGATTTAGACGAAGTTCTGAACTTGCCATTGATCCCAAACATGCAGTGTTTACTGGCAGTGATCCAGTCATACGGAGGGCAGAAATGAGTGTAATTTAATTGCTTCACACATGTGCAACTGGGTGTGACATACACACGTACAACTGGGTGTGAAATACACATGTACAACTAAGTGACAAACGTGTGTACAACTGGGTGTGACATACATGAACACATGTACAACTAGGTATGACATGCATACAACTGGGTATGACATGCATACAACTAGGTATGACATATATACAACTAGGTATGACATGCATACAACTAGGTATGACATGCATACAACTGGGTATGACATGCATACAACTAGGTATGACATATATACAACTAGGTATGACATGCATACAACTAGGTATGACATGCATACAACTGGGTGTGACATACATACAACTGGGTGTGATATATTTACAAGTAGGTGACATGCATACGTACAATTGGGTGGGACATACACATGTACAACTGGGTGTGATGTGTGTATAACTAGGTGTAACATACACATGTACAATGGAGTGTGACATACACACATACAACTGGGTGTTACATACACATGGGTATGACACACATGTACAACTGGCTGTGACATACATGTATAATTGGGTGTGACTTAAATATGTGCAATTCAGTGACATACACATGTACAACTAGGTGTGATATACATACATGCAATTGGATATGACGTACACATACACTTGGTATGACACAAGTATAACTGACATACACACATGCAACTGGGTGTGACATACATGTACATACAATTAGGTGTGACATACACACCTACAATGTACTGAGTGTGACATACATACAACTGCATGGGTGGGACATACACACATACAGCTGGATGGGACATACACACAGACATTACTGGGTCACTGACATACACACGTACAACTGGGTGTGACATACACATGTACAAGTGGGTGACATACGTACAATTGGGTGTGACGTACACAGTTACAACTGAGTGTGACATACACACATATAAATGGGTGTGACTTACACATGTACTTCTTATGCCCAGTCAGCTGACCCTGTTGTCCTGACAGGCTGTATGTAACATTCCCTGTTTTACATCCTGCTCTTTCAGGCAGCAGACCTCACCACACAAATCTAAATAAATGGAAGCCTGTGTTCCACCGACCATTACACTGTCATAATGATGCCTCTTGTTATTGATCTAGACACCACATATGTCTGTGTGTGTGTGTCGTAAGTATACATGCATGCTACCGTCATTGTGATACCTCCTGAGAAACTCAGTAATACCCATATGTATATAAACACATAATATATGTATGTATACAAACTCATGCACTGCACATACTCGCATCTATACATATTCCTTAATAATGCTGTAAGTATTAAGTTACCTTGGGTCCAGAGCCATAGATGGTTAAGGCCTCTCCTATACACTGTGTGGATCATGTCACTTTATTTTACCCCCAGGTTCAGAGGCATAGGTGGTTAAGGCCTCTACCCCTATACACTGTTTGTATCATGTCGCTATAATTTACCCCAGGTTTCGAGCCATAAATGGTTAATTAATTCTTCTCCTATACGCACTGTGTGTATCAAAATTGTCAGTATAATATTTTACCCCAGGTTTAGAGGCATTGATGGTCAAGGCTTCTCCTATACACCCCAGGTTTAGAGCCATATATAGATGGATATAACGCGTGTCTTCCCACACACTGTGTTTATCATGTCAGTATATTTTACCCCAGGTTTAGAGCCATAGATGGTTAACGCCTCTTCTCCTATACATTGTGTATATCATGTCAGTTCATTTAAATGTATGCCAGCAAATTACTGGTTCTAGGAGCTGCAGATAGTTTTGAGTGAAACATCTGAAGCTACTTCTGTGGTTTAATTTGATATTGAACCGTGAAAAAAGTTGTGGTTTTCAGTCATCCTATACAGGTGTATGATATACAGACGTTAACCCTCTGCAGACTCGGTTAACAGCTTTTCTGGGCACATGGGTGCATTGTGCACACACAGTGAACCAGGAAAAGCAGATGACACAAGCATGAACCACACATTTATGGCATCACTTCCTTGCTGGAAATCTTCAATGAAAAAAAAAAGAGCAAACATGGCAACACATGGGCAGTAGGCCCTTCAGAGTTAAGTCATTCTGTGCCGCAATCAGCAAAACCTTGGACACTCCAAGGCTTCGGCTTATGTAGGGAATGCTAAAACCAGGAAGCTCTGACACAGCCTCACTGTACAGGGCTCCACAATTCTGCCTTTTGGTAGCAGGGCCAGGAAGTCTGGTATTTAACTTGCCCCCTGTCCCGAGAAGGCTGCTCCATCCATGCAAATATCATCTAGAAAAACTAAAATTTGTGCTTGCCCCCAGGGCTAGTGTTTTGAAATTCTGCCTTGCTGGATTGGAATTTGTACTTGGCCGGGGCTCTGGGACATGCAAATTTGTGAGTCCTGCTCACTGTACTGTCTCGTATACTGTAGTTCTATAAGTTTTCGAGCTCGATTTAATTTCGTGCTTTTCGCGCTACCACCCAAAGCGTGAAATTAAAATGTGCGAAAATAAATTGCATTGTATAACACTAAATTGAATGGCATTGGATTACGCGAAATTAAAATGCGCGAAAATTTTGGTAATTTAAGAAAAATTGAGTTTGCGGGAAATTAAACGGGCACGAAAATTTCTAGAAGTACAGTACTTGGGGTCAAACTACTTGACAATGGACAGACTACCTGGCCCATGTGGTCAGCCAGGCTGTGCTACCCTGTGAGGGCTGAGGTGCATGGAGTGGAACTACTTTTTCCCCTTGAGCGTACCTAAGCACATCTGCCAAATATGCATGTTGATGGCATGATCAATCATTGGTCACTGCTAGGTAATGCCTAGCACCCATGTCTGCAATCTTGTATCAGTCTTTGCAGCAGCCACTTTCATCAGTCCAGTGACCATTTATATCTGCCAATGTGCTTTTCTGAATATGTAGCTCTTGACTTCCAGTATCAGTGCTGGATACTGGGATGTCTTATTTTTGCTCGTTGCTTTCTAGCTCTTCCACATGCTCTCATTTTGAAATGACCTCTTTACTTGGAGCCTGTCCATATATCCATACGTCAGATACATGTACAGCTGTGCCAGTATCCTGTCCTATAACCAGCACCCAGGCTGACAGCTATGCCAGTATCCTGTCCTATAACCAGCACCCAGGCTGACAGCTGTGCCAGTATCCTGTCCTATAACCAGCATCCAGGTTGACAGCTGTGCCAGTATCCTGTCCTATAACCAGCATCCAGGTTGACGGCTGTGCCAGTATCCTGTCCTATAACCAGCATCCAGGCTGACAGCTGTGTTAGTATCCTGTCCTGTAACCAGCATCCAGGTTGACAGCTGTGCCAGTATCCTGTCCTGTAACCAGCATCCAGGTTGACAGCTGTGCCAGTATCCTGTCCTATAACCAGCATCCAGGTTGACAGCTGTGCCAGTATCCTGTCCTATAACCAGCATCGAGGTTGACAGCTGTGCCAGTATCCTGTCCTATAACCAGCATCCAGGTTGACAGCTGTGCCAGTATCCTGTCCTATAACCAGCATCGAGGTTGACAGCTGTGCCAGTATCCTGTCCTATAACGAGCACCCAGGCTGACAGCTGTGCCAGTATCCTGTCCTATAACCAGCATCCAGGTTGACAGCTGTGCCAGTATCCTGTCCTATAACCAGCATCCAGGTTGACAGCTGTGCCAGTATCCTGTCCTATAACCAGCATCCAGGCTGACATTTGTGCAGGTATTCTGTCCTAAGTAACCAGCGTCCAGGCTACCACACTTTAACCCACAGTTTATGCCAGAGGGTGAAAAGGCTTAACAAAATACCCCTAAAATTTTAGCGTAAGTTTTCTTATGCCAAGTATACTAATATTTTTAGTGAAAATGCATCTAAGAACACCAGGACATCATATATTTATGGGGAATAAGCCAAAGACATATCATGCCTGAGATAGCATGTTTAACTGGTAAAAACCACCCCTGGTGGAACACTGTGACAACAGAGGATAATGGGGTTGATATCTGTGGCATTGACACAATTGTAAAATATACCATTAATCCTGCATGATACATGGAGATTGTTATATTGTGATTCACAACACATTGTTCACACAGTGTAGCTCCCTGTGCATGATGGTAGTGTGAATGCTGTGAAATACAGTTATAACTGCAGTGACATGAGTAACCTGGCCGTAAGGTACAGAATGGAGCCACCGTGCAACAAGGTAGGATCCAGCCAGTCAGAACTCATTTTCGGACTTGCTGCACTGTGTGCAATTTTGAATGAGTATATAGGAACAGCATGTAATTGTAAATCATTGCTAAATTGGCTTTCACTCAAGTATGAGCATGTCAGTGCTGTCCTACTGAAAATCTCTGTAGCAAAATTTTCTTTACTTGTAGCGTTTTTTCCCACTTCTTCACATAAGAAACACTTATTTTTGTGAAAATTTGTAGCAATTTTGAAGAGCACTGTAGCAAAATTTTGCTACAATGCTCCACTTGGACAGCCCTGCATGTGTGCACAAAGGCAGTGGTTTTTGCATTGCCTGGCAAGTCATCCACCAAGTGCTAGGAATTAAGAGAACTTGAATGGCCAGGCAGTGCAAAAAAGACAACACAGAGGCATATACTTGATATCAGGTGACATGTCACGGTCAGAATTTCAGCGAGAATCCGAAAATCCATTCTTGTAAAGATTCTCCTAAAGTTGTCTTTCTTTAAAAAGAAAACTAATTGACAAAAATCCAAACAGATTCTCACAAAATTTTGCAAAATTCTGGCCCTGCATGTTGTATGGTAACCACATATGATGGACAGAAATGCTGCAGGCTGATCTCGTCCACTGCCATCCTCTCAAGTATACAAGCTTATAACCAAATATGCTGCATACATGTTCAATAAGCCTGTTATCAGCACAAGGATGTACAACTGCCAGTGGCCAAAGTAGGTGGCAGTAGGCTTTGGCACCATGCTTGTGACAACAGTTATATTGATGAATCTGTAATACTGAGGTATCAAGCTGATCAACCGTGCTGGGTTAATCTGTAATACTGAGGTATCAAGCTGATCAACCGTGCTGGGTTAATCTGTAATACTGAGGTATCAAGCTGATCAACCGTGCTGGGTTAATCTGTAATACTGAGGTATCAAGCTGATCAACTGTGCTGGGTTAATCAAGCAATTAGCAGCATTGTCAGTTTTAATGCCAAATGTAACATCCACATATCCTTATATTTTCGTTGAAGGTGGGATCATTTTTAATGGTTATACATGTACATCCAAATTACAAGATATGCAAATAGGTACCTAAACATTATAGTGGCCGTTGCTGTTTACTGCCGGGAATGTGTGAGCAATTAGCAAAGTTGCCATGTTAGCCCAGCATGCAAAAGAAGTATTCATATAAAATAATGGTGGAACTGGGATGAAGCAGGTGTCAGGATCATGGAGGGTCATGACTGCCCAAAAAAGACTGAATGTCAGGATCATGAAGGGTCATGGCTGCCCAACAAAGGTTGAATGTCAGGATCATGGAGGGTCATGGTTGGCCAAAAAAGATTGAATTTCCGCATCTCGGTGGGTCATGGTTGCCCAAGAAAGACTGAATGTCTGGATCCGGAATGGTCATGGGTGCCTAACAAAGCTTGAATGTCAGAATCATGAAGGGTCATGGCTGACCAACAAAGCTTTAATGTCAGAATCATGGTGGCCATCATCATAGTTCAGTTTGAGGAAAACTTTCCACATTTCTCAGTTTGGCCAAGTTAAATCTAGATGAAGATGATCCCAATAATGAATTTATAAAGCAGCAACAGACAAAATTATTGATTGATCGAATAATTAATTTTATTTTGCATCATGTTACATAATAATATATCCATACAAGGTTGATTACACTGATACAGGGAGAGCCCAGCAAAGTCCTAGGACTTACTTCCAGTAGGATCCCTGATTTCAATAACAGAAACAAGTTTAAAATAAATTAATGATAACACAAATAAAATACCGAAATGATCAATCAGATTCAAACAATCATTGTGTATAGGGTGATTTTGTTATATGAACTATACCATTTTGTTTTGACATATGTGCAGCTTGGCTTGTGAGGGTTTAGAGATTGCAGGGAACCAATTGGACACAGTGGTCATGGTAAGGTTGAATCAAAGCAGAACACAGTAGGTTTTTAGAGTGTGTGCACAGAAGAAATGTTAACCAGGAATCAGATTTGTTAATAATGTTGTTTACTGTACTCTCTGTGGGTAAATTTTGGTGTAAAGGGACTCCTAGATATTTCACAGCAGTCTGTCCCTTGATCTTGGTGTAAACAAACTCCCTGATATTTCATGGCAGTCTGTGGCTTGTATTTTGGTGCTAACAGAGTCCTCAATATTTAACGAAAGTCTGTGGCTTGATTTTGTTGCGAACAGACTCCTAGATATTTCATGGTAGTCTGTGCCTTGATTTCATGATTTTGACAGAAAAATAAATGTTGTAACTTGATATTTTAGAACCAATGGATTCCTGCTGTATTATTTTCAAGTTTTTTTTCCCATTTATCAGCAATGGGTCACAGTTCCAACAACATCCCAGCATCATCATTTTTAGCTTTTGCTTGAAGAAACTCTTCGATCATCTCAATATAATATTATCATGTTCTGCATGATCCCAATGTTGAAAGTATAGGAATCTGAAATGATCCATACACTATCCAGCCATGGCCAGGGTAATCCCAACAAAATCCCAGTATGATGGGAATATTCAGATTTGAAAGGGTGACTCTTGCAGGGCCAATAATAAAATTTGTGCTCATCTGAACTATATTGTAATGATGCCTGGTTCAAATTGCTAATAACGGGATCCCATGCTGAAGTTGCCGCATGCTTGTTATTCCAGAGAAGATGTTGAGTGTTGTCCAGAGCAACAGCGTTCCCCAGTATGCCATGGGCACATCATGCCCGAAGCATGTCAAGGAAACAGGTGCCTCAGTGCACAGTGTGGCGGTGAAAGGGTTAATATATACATATGTAATAAATAAGTGTTAACTGGCTTTGATTTCCAAGAGAGTATGGACTCTTACTTGGAATTTGTTCCTCCCAAATACAATCAAAGTGACAGAACAGTGGCCACTGTTATGAATTTATAAACCCTATTTATGCTGGAATCCGGTTAGCCAGTCCAAGATTGCTGCCTAGCCTAACAGTTTCTGATTTCCGAAGACAGCAGTCTGATTGATCATGTGACCAGTGGCTTGCAGGGACTAACCCGTAATGTGATGTGTGTGTAGTGGCAAGGCTGAGGCAGGGAGAGACTGGTAAAGCAACCAGTGACCAGAGGGCCACAGATAATCAACATCAGGAAGGCAGCACTATCTGTGTCATTGATGGGATAGAGCTGCATGTGCATTGTGACCTGCTCGTCTGTGCCCTTCAGATGGCATCGTGGCCCTGCAGCATGCCGAGCAGTGAGCACCACTCACGCCATCTTGCATTCAGATTGACTCATTTCGTTCATTACAGATTAACTATGAATTGTCTTGGAATCAATATGAATCATAAAATGCAATTTTTCATCCTAGTACCTCAAGATGGTAGTTTTTACTTTTCCTGGTAGATGATACTGGACCACCTGATGTGCAGACAGTTTGAGAATCTTTTTTTTTTTTTTTTTTTTGGACAGGCAGTACAAAAACCACTCAACATGAAATGTACATGTATGTGCTGTGACATCCCCTTAACCATCACAACAAGAGCTGTGTATTTGTATACAATTTTAATTGCCTGTGGGACCCTTATATCATTGATAAATGCATGAAGTAGATAACAACTAGAATCTAACATGTCTCCCTGAACAGTGCATTTAGTTGAGGACTTTGCCACACATGGAGCCACTGTGCACATTTGCTTTCTCACCTTCATTGCGTAGAGAAAATCTACTCTCTGCTGGATCATGGATCAGGTCTGCTTGACTTTTAACACAGACAACTACTCTGAAAAAGTCATCCTAGGCCAAATGAGATCAAGTTCAAATCACCTGGACCAATGTGGGGAAGGAAAATGCACCGTCAGATGCAGATGTGTACATTTCACAAGTTTATACAATGTACATATCAGTTAACACTAGTTTGGAAAAGACCTTTTCATTTCATCCACTTATACCTGTCAGTAAAACTATTTTTGGAAAGATATGCTTATTTTATTAGCTTACACCTGTCAATTTTAATACTATTTTTGGAAAGAACTGCTGATTTCCTCAGCTTACACTTGTCAGTAATATAATTTTTTTGAAAAGTCTGCTTTTTTTCAGACCACTAGCTAATACATGAACTTGTCAGTGAACACTATTTATGGGACGACCTGCTTATTTCTTCAGCATGCACCTGGCGGTTAACACTATTTATGGAAAGGCTTGCTTACTGCATGCAGTCTTTGGCTTTAAATATTCCAATGTAGCACATCTATAGATGGCTGCACTCCACACTGCTCATTCGTCAACATGAGCGCCCGGCTATGTGTTGTAAACATGTACAAATGTAGTACTAATAGAGGCGTCACAAACTTCTGAGGCCATTGCATGGTCCTGTCAAATCATCACCTCTGCCGCATGATGAACATGACTACTGGGCACAAAATAAGATTGTATTCCTTCGGACAAGTATTTTTGTCCTAGGTGTATAAATCAGCATTACAAGTATACTGAACACCTGATAGGTATTTGTCCTATAAAATTTACCATGATACAATTTGTTCATGAGCAAATTATTATGTACAAGCATTTAAGCTTGTGTGCTAAAAGTTCCTCCCTAGTGCTACGGGGCCCATGTTTATACGGTCCAAAATGCAGGTTGTAAAAACAATTTAGCAGGACTAGGATTTAAGTTGAAATTTAAAGTACTGCATTCATTCCAATTGTAGCACACGCCCCAATAGAAGCACAACCCTTACTTTTAATCTTGGTGGGGGGTATTAACAATTCAGTATTTTTCAATTTTAAAAAAAAAAAAAAATTCACTGCTTCTGATGAAAGAAAATGATCATTTTATCCTATGTGAATTTTATAGTAAGTGTAATTGCTTGTGGTATTGTAAATTAAGACATATCATTATCACGAAACTCAGCGAAAACTGCATGTGTCTGCTTCAGGAAATTCTTTACATCAGCACAGCGTGCTACTATTGATGAACCTGGTAATACTAGTTTTGATCAGTATCCTTTTTCAAACCTGTCTTGTTTGATATTTATGTAGCTATAATCTGTCCCAAAAGTTACTCAGAAACTTGTTGCTGTTAGTATGAATTTACTTATACTCACAAGTGCTCACACTTGCAGTTACCTCTCCTGTCAGGAGGAGGTGAGAAAATACTATGCCTGCATGGCTGGCTCCATGAAAGGAGTGAATTATGTCTGAGCCCCAAGAAGCCCCAAGTGGGAACATTGTTCTCCTTACTGATAAATTAGCATAAATTAACTCAAGGGAATATAACAAAGGTGCTATCTATACCCTAGCTGGCCTTTGAAGCACTGACTTTTACACTCTTTAAGCAAGCTGCATCAGGCATGTACAATTGTGTGGTTGTTGGTTAATTTTATCACTTATTGCATGTAAAATAGTCACATGTGCAGTTGGTATTTTCATAAATTGTCTGACAGACCTGAGAGAAGTCAGTGGCTGCTCCTAGGAAGAGCATCCTGAGGGCAGGACTAAAGGTGGTCACATGAAGCAGGTGGTCTCTCTGTGCAGGTCAAATAACATGGAGATGACAGCACTATACCTAGGTGATAACTACAGTCAAGATATAGGCAGACAGTCTTTTGTTGGTCTGGTCTCTCAAAGGCACCACCTCGGCATGCCTGTGGCATGAATTACACATTCATGATTAATAGAAAATGTCTTTAACTTTCGCGCAAGTGAAAAAAGAAATGTATAAAATGCCAGTGATAATGAATCCTGGCTCCATGCACCAGCCTGTGACAGGCTTATTGCAGGCTATGTGACATCCTCCACTGGAATTTCTTACTTGTCCAGGCACCTGAGCATTAATCAATAATTGGACATGGTGAAAGGAAATTAATTTTATACGTTTACATTACATACTGGTATTTCATATGACATTTCCACAGCAAAATAGATTGAATGTAATTTTTCAATGTAATATGCAGTTTGTGTACCAAATGACTCAAAACAAAATTATGCAGGTGCCCCTTCTTCTTTCCTCCCCCTCAAAAAATGAAAAAATAAAAAAATAGAAGGCTATTGTCCTCTGAATATTCCAGAATATATACAGTCTTGACGCTGATTTAATGGACGCCAATTTAGCGGGCTTTCCGATTTTACAGACCTGCTCTTTGTCCTCCCTAAAATAGCTCGGACTATTTTCTTATTGAACTCACAACATCAAAACAAGCTTCAAACTCTAGCAGTTAAAACAACATGAAGTGTGACGCTTTGATACACTCCAATCCGCGCTAATCGTGATGTCAATACTTTCGCACCTGCTCCGACAGGTCTTATGATATGACTTTTGCATTGAGCTGGCCGTGTCAGTAGAAATAACTTTCACTCTGAGTGGTGTTATGTGCAATAACTTACACCGAGTTGTCTTGACACGGAAATCTCGGGTGCGAAACATGACGCTGTTCATTTTGCAATAAATATGGGTGAAATTTTGGGAATATTCAGTTCTTGTTTGATTGGGTCCATAGGCTATGCTTGTCCTGTATGCACAATGTCCGAAAGCAGAAAGAGAAAACGTCTGTGGATTGCAGACAAAATAGCCATCTTACAGAAGCTAGATAGTAGGGTGGAAGGCATAGAGATATATCTAAGAATTTTGGTGTGAGTAGGCAACAAATCAGTAACATTAAGAACAGAAGAAAAAAGCTTATGCAGTTTGCTGATAATCTAGAAACTGGTGGTGGCTTGCAGAAAAAAAGTTTGAATATCGCACAAGATGAGAAGCTTGAGCGGGCAGTGTACATGTGGTTTATACAGGGAGAGAGCGAAGGGGTGTGCCTATTTCGGGACCTCTGTTACGGGAGCAAGCTTTGCGATTTCATCAAAAAATTAACACAGATGAAAAGAAAAAAGATGCATTCCAGGTGACAACAGGGTGGCTCAAGCATTTTAAAGAGAGGCATGGTATTCATCAGCTCAGCGTTCTAGGTGAAATCCTGTCTGCGCAAATCAATGTGTTGGATTGTGCTGCAGCCAGGTGAACTGTGCATCATCTGCTCAATATGAAAATGAGGCCTGTGTCACAGGATAAAGACTGGTCACATGACATTGTTCTTACATCTTATTGGCCTACCACTCCCACCTATATTAGAACACCTGTTATCATTCATAAGATTGGGTTTTTTAATCTTGCATTCTCCAGGGGTCAGATCATGCCTATAGGAAATGACTACTGCAAATCAACATTTCAGACAGGGGAAAATTGAAGGATGTTTTGTACAGCGTTTATATTTGTGCATCAACATCAAAGTAACAAGAACAAGCTTTGAACATTTTGCCTAGAAATGAAAAAACAAAAAAACAAACAAAAAAACAAAAAAGAAATAAAGTACAGTTCATCTGTCAAACAACTTGGCTGACATGTTACTAGTCACGAATAACACATTGATTTGAAATCAACCAATGGAAATCAAGTTACCTTCTCAAACTAGTTCCTACAGAACTGTAGAGGGAGCCACAGTGGTTTACTAGTCTACCTTGTGTTTCCACTGACTGGAAGACTGACTGTAGGAATGTAGGAAAAAACTAAAAAGAAGACTTGCATCACAGAAAATGTTTCCATGCGCTAATAAAAGCAAAGTGCTTCACAGATCGGCAGTAGAAAAAAAATAGAATGTCCCTATTTTCACACTGATGTAATAAGCTGTCACTGGGTATCAGGACCTTGTTGTGTTAAAAAAAACCCTGCATATTTTCATTATGAATCATCTGGCAACTAAACCACCTGTAATGTTCATAAATTCAATGACTCTAATTTGCATAAAGGTTGAATCTCATAACTTCACCTATGTCCAAGATCAACTTCTCTGGTAGCACTATATCCATACCAAATATGCAAGTTCAGGCCATATGTACATGCAGACCAAATGTGGAGTTTCAAGCTACATCCACATCCATACCATATATGGAGGTTCAAGCTAGTTCCATACCAAATAGGGAGGTTCAAGCTACAGCCATACCAAATATGTAAGTTCAAGCTACATCCATACCAACTATGGAGGTTCAAGCTACATCCATACCAAATAATAGAGGTTCAATCTGCATCTGTGTCAAATATGGAAGTTCAATCCACATCCATACCAAACATAGAGTTTCAAGCTACAACAGTTGTGCAGAATTCCACTGAAACCTGGAGTAACAGATAGAAAGAAGGAAAATATAGCTAAAGAAAACAGATTGGCTAAAAGAGTGTTTGTATTTCCACTCTGTCATAATAATTGGTCAGTAAGTCGTTTGTAACTGCAGTACATCACTTCCAAACATTTCGCTCATTGTATATGTTTGTTTTGATCCATGCATGGTCTTCACACATGTCATAACATTGCTGGCTTAATTCGGGATGTGCTGCATCTCTGATGTACCAGCCTGCCGCAGTCCAAAGCCATGTCACCATGTATTGGGGCTGTATTTAAAGTGGTATGTTCATTTGATGTGCTGGGCGCTTAAGTAAGAGGCATAATCTTATTTAAATTACAAACATGATTTTATGACAGAAAGGTAGTGCCTTCCTGTAATATTTCTACTTGATATGTGCACACTATATACGCAAGGCACGCAAATGAATATGGACTGGATCCAAATGTATCAATAACTTTGTTAGAATGTAATCAATATGATGGTCTTCCATCTAGGTCCATGTGTTTGATTTATGACTGTGAATATGAGAATATTGTCAAGTGAAATTCATCAGAAAGACCGTCTGCTGGCTACCAGAGTTCCAATTATGTTCCAGCAAAGTAATCATTGCACCGTCACTGAATGTATCATGAACCTTTTTTTTTTTCAAGATGTCATTGAGTCATTGATGTTTACATTGAACAATTTAATGAAGTCCTGCATTGTGTAGTTTGCATATGAATCTGATGAAAATTGGGGTTTCAAAAGCTCCTTTTATGTTTGCCCATAATAAGTCGATCAAGTGCAGGTTTTGATCATGAGAGTTTATCACCAAGTGTGCATGGCCAGGTTTGGCTTTGAATTGAAAGTTTGGCCTCAGGTTTTCATATCACAGCTACTGTTATATGTATAGTGACATGTTCCTGTTTTAACACGCGTGTGTTTCTACAGATACAGGTGATGATACTCCATAGAAAATACATGTAGGTCATCAGGTAACTAGGTAAAAATGAAAAGTGATGATAAGTTCTCGTATGAAGCAAGTTCTTGTTAATTGAGGTACATGCATGTACATGTACTTCAAAGTAACAGTTGCTGTGACTGAAGGAGGAAGGGGTACTGTAGTTCTAGAAATTTTCGCGCTTGATTTAATTTCGTGCTTTTCGCGCTACCACTCACAGCGGGAAATTAAAATGCACAAAAATAAGTTGCATTGTATTTCACTACATTGTATGGCATTGGATTGCGCGAAATTAAAATGCGCGAAAATGCTGTTATTTGACAAAAATTGAGTTTGGGCGAAATTAAACACGCGCAAAAATTTCTAGTACTACAGTATGTACCCAATAGTAGCCTAATTCATTTTGTATTATATCCTGAGAAACACGGATTCAGTGGTTTTTGTGTTGCTTTGTCATCATCCTTTGCCCGTTAAGGCAGTTAGTCCTTTGCCCCTCGAGGCGGCAAAAAATGGCCGCTGGTCAAACATTGTCCCCTTCAATGTTTTGTCTCTAACTGCAACAGGACTGTAAATAATTTGAATGAGAAATATACTGTAGTTGAGACTCATTAACCCTTAAAGTGGTAATCACTGCTATAGTTGTTTTCTCATTAGTGTTAAACATATAATGGGTAATAGATTCAGATTCTTCATGAAGATACCTTTCATTCAAATACCAGCAAGCTAAGTCTAAAGCAAAAAGTAGTCTTAGTCAACAGCTTTCCTGGGGAAACTGCGCACACAATGCAAGCAAAGTGTGCCAAAGAAAGTTGTTGATTCAATCTGAAATCAGCGCTTTAAGGGTTAAGATAATATGCCTCAGGTCAACAGCTTCCCCTGGCCTGGGTCAGGCACTGAGAACTCTACCCATGCCAGGTAATGCTGTTTACACCGTCTTAAGTCAAGATAGAAGTAACTAAGTAAGTGCTTTATTTATCGAGGGTAAATCCTAGTCAACACAAGGTTGATTTACACAGGGCCCTTCTAAAATACGTATAGAAAACGTAATAAATATATCGAATACATTTTCAATACATACATGTGTAAATAAATAAAATATATAAATTAAAACATGTACGGGGTATTGAATCCTTTCTGGAACAGCTGTAAATATTAACTGTCCAGCCAGACATTTTGCCTCTGGTAGATAGAACTTTTAACTCTTTCAGTGCCAATCACGTCTAAAGTCAATCTACTAAAGTAAATCTAGACTGAATTATCATTAGGAACTCAGATTCATATTCCTGATAAAAAAAGAAAAAAAAAACAACTTTCATTCAAGTACCAGCATGCCTCCAGTTCCAGAGAAACTATCCCAGGTCAACAGCTTTTCTCGGCACACATTATGTGCATTGTGCCCAATGCACAGCGAGAAAAGCTGTTGACTCAGTCCAAAATTTGGCACTTAAAGAGTTAATGTACCTTTTGTACATCTCTTTAAAACAGTCTATATTGGACTTTGTCTTATGTATACATCTAGGGCATTCCACAGTTCTGCTCCATGAGCCTGCAAAGTTTTAGCCCCTTGACCTGTTTTAAAACGGGGACAATACAAACCTGAGGAAAGACTATATGGCATGTATACCTGTGTATTGTCCCAGATAAAGTAAAATAGCCAGCAAGGTATTTTGGCACCAAATTATTAAGACATTTGTAAATGAGCAGACGTTTAGGATATTTGATATGCTCGTTCAATGGTAACCAGCCCAGTTTGTTGAATATTTCAACAGTTGAAATTTTCAGCATTTCTGAATGTCAAGAATGGAGTATCAAGCATTTTCATGATCCTGTGTATCCGCTGGAGTTTTTGTTTAGAGCAGTTGCGTCAAACCATGCACCCATAGTCAATGATTGGCTGAACTAGTCCATTATAAAATTGTAACCTACTGTAAAATGGCAAAAAATATGTTTGACTTTGTTGGAACAGAAACATTCCACTATTCAGTCTTTTGTAAATATAGTTCATGTGTATCTCCCAAGTTGAGAGATGGTCAACATGTATGCCTAAGAACTTGCGGGTTTGGACCACGTCAAACCGATGATCAGAGAGAATAACCCTGTAACCATCCTCTGTTGATGCCTTACTTTGTTTCATTTTTTTGTCTGGAACAGAATGATGGAAACAGTCTTCTTTAACACCATGCAGTTTACCTTAACCCACTGTGTGACTGGCTTAGTCTCTCTACTTAAGACAGAATTGACCTGTGTTACAGAAGTGCATGCTACATAGGGTGTTGGGTCATCAGTGTACACTTCAGGAACAGGAATTAAGGGTTAATTGTACAGTGGCAGCTGAGGCAGGATGCAGCAGCCAATAGGAAAATACCAAACCATGACCAGCCATCTTGGCACTTGGAGGAAAGCTCTTTTTGTGGAGATTGATAGAGTTGACAGCTGAGTACACAGGAGAAGTGTTCAATATAGTGCAGAATAAATTGATATGTTCACGTCAGGAGGGAGGTCAAGGAGATGGTATGACTATATGCAGGTGTGTTCCTGTTTTCTCCAGCTTTCTCGCGCAAAATAATTTGCATCTGTCCATTGATTGAACATAATGTAAATTTTTTAGTAGTGGTTCCTTTTCACATCAACTGGAATGAAAATGGCCATGCGCTAGCAATTTTTAGCAAACAGACATAATAAATAAAGTATCTCAACTCTCAGTTCCAACTAGAGCTAAGGTTGTTTCAAATAGTAATAATAAAGATTCCAGTTTTAAATTCCTTGTAAAATGACCTTTCATTTAAGTACTAGCATGCCAATATTTCCAGTGACAAAAATTCAAGTTATTGACAGAGTACACAGTTTAGCACTGCAAAAGTCAAATGTGTCACAGAAATGACCCCCTTAATATAGCCCGTGTGTGTCACAGAAATGACTCCCTTTATGCAGTCAGTATGTGCAACAGAAATGACTTCCTTAATACAGTCAATATGTGTACCATCCAGGGCCTGGCGGAAGATCAGTGTTGTCACACGGAGCCAGGGCAGTGACCCTGGTAAAAGAATAAATCAATCAATCAATCACAGAGGTGACACCCAATTAATGCAGCAACTGCCACAGAAATGACTCCCTTCATACAGCCAGTATGTGTCATAGAAATGACTTCCTTTATGCAATTAGTATGTGTTACAGAAAGGACTTCCTTTATACAGTCAATGTGTGTCACAGAAGTGACACACATAATGCAGCAATTGCCACAGAAATGACTCCCTCAGTTAACAGTCACTATATACATGTATCACATAAGTGACTCCCTTAATACAGTCACTGTGTCACAAATGAGTTTCTTTATATAGGCAAATTGTGTCACAGAATGGACTCCCTTTAAGTGCAGGACCTGTGTGATAAAAAACTTAAAAAAGGCTAGATGGCTCGATCACTTTATGGTGTCTGTGCAAACACAGACATTCTGTTTTCTCAAAATACGTTTTTTCCACCTTAATTTTGGTCCAGGGCTTTTCTTAATGACTTTTATGGATAAAGACCCAGAATTTTGCCTGCTTATAACTCTATTATTGAAATTGATCCTATGATTTGAAATGAGCAATTTTTTTTTTTAAATAATGCAAATTAATAACAGGCAATTGAAAATTTTAATGTCAAATATCTTCAACAGAATTATACATGGAGATGTCAGTGCAACTTCAATTAATACATCTTTGCCTTAGGCACATCTAACAAAATAAACATGAAAAAAATTAATTCATACTAATAAAGCATATTTATAAAATTTAAATGTAGAACATGTTTTAAAATATAGGGAGATGTGTCAATTTATAGGTATATGCATGCAATGAACTTTATTAAGATAAAGTTACAAACATTTTATTTATGCTAATAAGGCATACTCAGAAATTTTAAGTGTGTGACAATTTCAAGGCTATCATAGATAAAGAAACCATTCAGCTTTCAATTCAAACAGTTGTGGTCCAGGTAGACTCAATGGGACATGTCCAATTTGACTGCGGGACTGCTCTGCCAGCCCAGGATGGTAGGCAACACAACTATAATGCTACCATGATGAGGGCACATAAGCAGGGAACATTATTTATGACCATGTAAAAATAATACTTTTGTCACCCAACAAATGACAATATCCAAATATTGAAAGTTTCCTGAATGTTTTGAAACAACATGTCAATAACTTGTCTAAAACTTGTATTCTTCTCAGTTGTCACCTTTTGTCAGACAAACACATAAAATTTTAGTCCTGCTTAATGCATGGATCTACCCTTCTTCCTCTCGTGTTCTCTTGATGTGGAACGGGTGCAGTGCAGGCCCGCAATCAATATGAATACATTTACCTTTAATTGTCACCAAAAAAAAAAAAAAGAAAGAAATCATATTTTGAATTATGCTGATTTTTTTCAAGGCATACCGACAGATTACAGTAAAGCAGATCTCATATTTCTAGGTTATGCGATGTTGTTAATCATGTAAGATTCTGGAAGTGAGATCATATAAAGATGTGCTCAAGGGTATCTCTGTTCATAATAAGATGCTGATGTTTTCTTTTAATGCTTCTGGCATGCGTAATAAGGATTCCCATGTCATTTCTATGAGTATAATGCTCTCCATTTGTGGTGATAGTGAATCAAGCAAGCAGTTGGTTTGCGTCTGACTCAGTGGGTAAAACAGGCTTCTGATTTGTGGTTGCAATCAATGACTGCTCCTTGCACTCTGTGATAATGGAACATTAATACTCCACGATTTTCATTGATGTACGAGACATATTTTAATTTTCTGCTTTGAAACAGTATAAAAAAGGGAAGTTTTTCTGTTACTGTTATCTTGATCCTCTATTTCTGTTCATTGCATTAAGGTGCCAACACATTCCAATTTACTGTATAATGATATGGTCTTGCTCCTGCGTGTCTTTTTATAGTAAGATGAGCTGTAGCTGTTGATTTGTGTTTACAGTGAGATATGGTCTTGCTGTTACATGTCTTTTCATAATAGGATATGATCTTGCTATGTTAACCTGTGTTCTGTTTTATGATATATATATATATATATGTATATATACCAGAGCTATATGTCAGGGATTGTGTTCATCAGTGTCCTCACTACTCCCTTGCATGATAGTTAACAAAGCTACATGTATGTGTGAGGGATTGTGTCAACCAAAGTCCTCTGTTGCGTGATAATTATACCAAAGCTATATATCATTGTCCCCTCTCTTCTCCTTTAGGTGAGAGTAACCAGGGCTATATATCATTGTCCCCTCTCTTCTCCTTTACGTGAGAGTAACCAGGGCTATATATCATTGTCCCCTCTCTTCTCCTTTAGGTGAGAGTAACCAGGGCTATATATCATTGTCCCCCCTCTTCCCCTTTACGTGACAGTAACCAGAGCTATATATCATTGTCCCCTCTCTTCTCCTTTACATGAGAGTAACCAGGGCTATATATAATTGTCCTTCTCTTCTCCTTTACGTGAGAGTAACCAGGGCTATATATCATTGTCCCCTCTCTTTTCCTTTACATGAGAATAACCAGGGCTATATATAATTGTCCTTCTCTTTTCCTTTACATGAGAGTAACCAGAGCTATATATCATTGTCCCCTCTCTTCTCCTTTACATGAGAGTAACCAGGGCTATATATCATTGTCCCCTCTCTTCTCCTTTACGTGAGAGTAACCAGAGCTATATATCATTGTCCCCTCTCTTCTCCTTTACATGAGAGTAACCAGGGCTATATATCATTGTCCCCTCTTTTCTCCTTTACGTGAGAGTAACCAGGGCTATATATAATTGTCCTTCTCTTCTCCTTTACGTGAGAGTAACCAGGGCTATATATCATTGTCCCCTCTCTTCTCCTTTATGTGAGAGTAACCAGAGCTATATATCATTGTCCCCTCTCTTCTCCTTTACGTGAGAGTAACCAGGGCTATATATAATTGTCCTTCTCTTCTCCTTTACGTGAGAGTAACCAGGGCTATATATCATTGTCCCCTCTCTTCTCCTTTATGTGATAGTAACCAGGGCTATATATCATTGTCCCCTCTTTTCTCCTTTACGTGAGAGTAACCAGGGCTATATATAATTGTCCTTCTCTTCTCCTTTACGTGAGAGTAATCAGGGCTATATATCATTGTCCCCTCTCTTCTCCTTTATGTGATAGTAACCAGGGCTATATATCATTGTCCCCTCTTTTCTCCTTTACGTGAGAGTAACCAGGGCTATATATAATTGTCCTTCTCTTCTCCTTTACGTGAGAGTAACCAGGGCTATATATCATTGTCCCCTCTCTTCTCCTTTATGTGAGAGTAACCAGAGCTATATATAATTGTCCTTCTCTTCTCCTTTACGTGAGAGTAACCAGGGCTATATATAATTGTCCTTCTCTTCTCCTTTACGTGATAGTAACCAGAGCTATATATAATTGTCCTTCTCTTCTCCTTTACATGATAGTAACCAGAGCTATATATCAGTCGTTGTGTTAACCTGAGTGCCCGGCCTCCCTTACATGATATTAACCAGAGCTATAGGATATTTACCCAAGCTTTATTTCAGGGATTGAGTGAAGCACTGTCCTCCCTCACATGATATTATCCCAAGGTAGATGTCAGGGATTATATTAACAGTGTCCTCCTTTCTCCTGTACATGATATTTACCAGAGCTGTATGTCAGGGATTGTATTATCCATGCAGTGTCTTCCGTTGTCCTTTACGTGATATGTACCAGAGGTACATGTCAGGGATTGTATTAACCAGTGCCCTCTGTTTTTCTTTACATGATATTTACCAAAGCTATATGTCAGGGATTGTATTAACCAGTGTCCTCTGTTTTCCTTTACATATTTACCAGAGCTATGTGTCAGGGATTGTATTAACCAGTGTCCTCTGTTTTCCTTTACATATTTACCAGAGCTATATGTCAGGGATTGTATTAGCCAGTGTCCTCTGTTTTCCTTTACATATTTACCAGAGCTATATGTCGGGGATTGTATTAACCAGTGTCCTCCATTCTCCTTTACATGGTATTTACATGTACCAGAGCTATACGTCAGGGATTGTGTTAACCAGTGTCCCCCAGTACACCACAACCTCACCATACAGATGACTGCAAGCTGGTAAAACCAGGTAAAATCCCAACCTGACAGTCACAGCCAAAAGGTGTAAGCTTTGTCATGCTGTATGAGCTTTCCATGCCACTTTTCATTTTATAAATGGTATATAGGATCAATAATGTGTCTGGCTACATACAAATCACAGCTGTATCTTTTCTCCATAGGGAATGTGGTTGTTGTGTTTGTTGATAGATGTCCCAGTGACCTTCTTGTAGTGGCAGGGCCTCTGTGGGAATGTTGATGGCATGTGTCCGGCATCTTAAGCTAGATAAGACCCACATATTGATACTAATGGGTGACCTAGGATATCTAATATGCTGTTGTGACATGATGAGTGAATAGGAGTGCTTGTGTCTTAGTGTAGCCATTAGTATCTATGCAGCATTAAAATGGATGGCCATGTTCCATCTGAGATCTGTTTTTGTCTCATAGTCAACTGTAATGAGTCCCATTGTCCAGTTGTATCTCTGGTATATGGAACATAAAGCCATTGATGCTGGATGCAAGAAGGAAATCTTGAGATGCCAGACAAATTGCCAATTCCTGGATGGAATGATGTAGCTGAAATATGTATTCTTGAGGACATATAACGGATGGGTTCACCATTCGTGTCCATAGTATGATAAATACAGATACCCAGGTTCCTACATGTATATGTACACAGAGCTGGCCTCAGGTTCCTGTCTATGCAGAGCTGGCCTTGGGAGTCCTATCTGAACAGAGCTGGACTCAGGTTCCAATCTATACAGAGCTGGCCTGAGGTTCCTATCTATACAGAGCTGACCTCAGGCTGGTATCAGTAAAGAGCTGGCCTCAGGTTCCTGTCTGTACAGAGCTGGCCTCATGCAGTTCCTATCTACAGAGTTGGCCTCAGATTAGTGTTATGTACAGAGTTGGCCTCAGGTTGTTATCTATACAGAGCTGGCCTCA
Source organism: Hermodice carunculata (assembly GCA_964020975.1). Classification (NCBI taxonomy): domain Eukaryota; kingdom Metazoa; phylum Annelida; class Polychaeta; order Eunicida; family Amphinomidae; genus Hermodice; species Hermodice carunculata. The sequence goes on from OZ026617.1 coordinate 82,175,800, forward strand.
GGTTGCTATCTGTACAGAGCTGGCCTGAGGTTACTATCAGTACAGAGCTAGGCTCAGGTTGCTATCTATACAGAGCTCGCCTCAGGTTACACTCTGTACAGAGCTGGCCTGAGGTTCCTATCTATACAGAGCTCACCTCAGATTACTATCTGTACAGATCTGGGTTCAGGTTACTATCTATACAGAGCTTGCCTCAGGTTACTATCTGTACAGAGCTGGGTTCAGGTTGCTATCTATACAGAGCTTGCCTCAGGTAACTATCTGTACAGAGCTGGGTTCAGGTTGCTATCTATATAGAGCTCGCTTCAGGTTACTATCTGTACAGGGCTGGGTTCAGGTTGCTATCTGTACAGAGCTGGCCTGAGGTTCCTATCAGTTCTGAGCTAGGTTCAGGTTGCTATCAATACAGAGCTCACCTCAGGTTACTATCTGTACAGAGCTGGGTTCAGGTTGCTATCTATATAGAGCTCGCCTCAGGTTACTATCTGTACAGAGCTCTCAGGTTGCTATCTATACCGAGTTTGCCTCAGGTTACTATCTGTACAGAGCTGGGTTCAGGTTGCTATCTGTACAGAGCTGGCCTGAGGTTCCTATCAGTACTGAGCTAGGCTCTGGTTGCTATCAATACAGAGCTCGCCTCAGGTTACTCTCTGTACAGATCTGGGTTCAGGTTGCTATCTATACAGAGCTCGCCTCAGGTTACTATCTGTATAGAGCTGAATTCATTGGTTACTATCTATACAGAGCTCGCCTCAGGTTGCTATCTATACAGAGCTGGCCTTAGGTTACTATCTATACAGAGCTGGGTTCAGGTTGCTATCTGTACAGAGCTGACCTCAGGTTACTATCTATACAGAGCTGGCCTCCTGAGGCTTCTCTGAAAGTTGTTTACTGCTTGAAATCAAGATGAGTAAATTTTTGTGGTCATCATACACTTCTGTGGTACATGCATCAAGTTCCATTGTTGTAACAAAGATGAGGCAGGGGTTCAGGAATGAACCAAGGACAGATTCATCATGTATCTGTTCTGGTTGCTTTCATATGGTGTTATCAAAGTGTGATTTTCAATTCCTGCACAGTCACAGCTTTCATGGGCTTCTTGAAAATGCTTTGAATGTTGGGATAGGCCTTGTGAGCCAATGCTATGCACAGTTGAAGCATTGTGTGAGTTGCTGAAATTTAACCCTGAGGAACTTTCCGCTGATGCACCGATCAGCATGCAACTTCATTTTTCCCATTAAAAATACCAGCAAAGGTCTGATGTTGTAAATGTCAGCTGCCTCTTTGTTGTCAGTAGGAATGATGCCACTTGTTAAGAGCTGTCCTCTGAGTCTGCCATATGAAATAAAATACTAAGTATAATTTATCAATACGCACAGGTCTTCTTGCAGGGTTCAAGGTTATGTCGCCAGGATGTTGAGTACACCAAAGTAAAGTTGTTGGCCCAGTCACCAGGGGGTTAATAGTCCTTAATAATGGCCGTTGAGTCAGCCCTTGAATGTCCGATTAAAACAGGTCAATTTTCTCTGTGGACCTTCCTGTTGATATTTCATCCCAGTTGGCTGATGCTGATCGTGCATCGCACCACGAGTGACTTTGGTCGAGAAGTGCCACAAAGGTCCTTGAAGTTGCAATGACTGTAGAGTTGCCATGACGTGGATGAAGCCCACAGGTCAAACACTCCAACACATATATACGTAAATGTTTACTTTTTAAGTGACTGGAAAGGCAATCAGAATGTGGCACACCTTTATTGTTGTTGATGACTAAGAAATTCAACAAACTGGGCCAAAATACAAGTAGTATGCAATTGTAAATACTCAGAAATCCGCAGCACAACTACTGAACTATTTCTCAGGCATCTTTTTCTGTGTGAGCAATTTGATATGTATAATTTTGTATACTTTACTTCCGGAAGTATTTTAGATTGTCTGGTATTGTCAATATTAGCAACAAAAGCAGGTCTTGTTTGAGACATTATGAGTGTTGATCTTAGCAGTGGCAGCAAGGGGGCAGGATCAACGTTCAGACATCAGCTCATCTAAAAAAATTTCCGAAGCTGAGAACTTAGAAACTCAGATGTTGCCAATCTTCATTTCATAGAAAGCCTTTGCCAGCCCTATGCCTGTAATTGTTTCCTATACTTTGTTGGCAGTTTTCCTTGTTAAATTGTAGGCCTATCTGTTATTGCTTGTGTTCAGGTTAGATCCCCTGAAGAGATTGCCTGCCTCTGGTACAAACAATGACAAGTGCCACCCCCTGAAACACAGATAATTCTGAAAAATAAAGTGTGGATGGATACATCACATCCAAGATGGCTGCCGAGCAAAACAACATGGCCGACGCTTCCTGCAATTTGCATAAGAGTTAAATGATTTAAGTGAGATTTGAGGATAAAACTGAAGGATTTCTGTTTTGAACACTTCAGAATATGCTGTTAAGTGGCACTTTCTGGCTGTGTTACAGAATAACAACCATGCAGGCACCGAGAAATCTTAAAGGGGGTACTGCGGTGATAATTTATAATTTTTGAGTTGTTTTATATGATAAATGTGGACCCATGTGAGAAAATACAAACTTTTTTCCCTACCAGATAAGCAGATATCAAGTTTTCTTAGATATGTAAATGAGAGGTTGTGATGTCACCTGGACTAACTGCCACAGCTAATGCAATGACAGCTGAGTGAAACTCTGACAAAAACATGAAAACCTGACCAAGTACACATATTCCACTATTACTATTGATGAAGCAGTGCATATAGATATAATCAAATTTACTAAACTTAAATATTTACTCATTTAATGAGATTTAATAAGGCAAGAAAAATGCAGAAATAAAAACACACAAACTAATAGCTCTTATGGTTGTGTATTCAATTACTGAAGCAGGCATCAACTAATATACCACACTGATAAGATCAAAGAGGATGATTAACAGAGTACACAAGTCATTATGATATGCCTGCTAATGTTGTGTATCTCAGCTTGGTGCCCCCTCAAGGTTTGTATATTATATATGGAGGGTAGCCCAGGTGATATCACACATCAGAACACCTGCTTGAAATATGAAATAGCTCTAACTAAATACCTGTTTGAGAAAAAATGATTAAAATTTGTCAAATGAACACCTCAAATGACCATTAATGACAAAAAATCAAAAACCATCACTGCTGTTCCCCTTTAAGTTTTTCTTTTAGTTCCATTGTCACCAGAATAACTTAGACTCTTCCTCATCACGTATTGTCTGGTGTCAAATACTGACACTCAGAGTGTCTTTATCATTAAATGACAAATGGGTATAAGTGATTTTGCAAGGCCTTAATTACTGGGATATTATTGGCATTTTGGACAAAAAGAAATTAATGACATTGATGATAATATGAATATGTAACCTCAGAATGGATTTATGTGTATTTTTGCCCAGCTTAAAGTTTAATTTTTAAACCAGTTTTATATTGCAAATGTAGAGTAGATGTCCTTGATTTGTATTGGCAACTGATGTTTTTCTTCACAACTTTTATGGTATCTTGATCAGCTTTTGAAAAGGTTTTGATGCAGTCTATCTATGAGTGTGATCCAAATTTCTAAATTTGTGAGTACATTCTATCATCGTATATTGATGCCCATCCTATCACCGTGACCACAGTAAGTAGAAGGCAATGTTCAAATATATAGAAAGTGCACAGGGAAGTGTTAATGGTGCACAGAAAAGTGTTAATGGTGCACAGGGAAGTGTTAATGGTGCACAGGGAAGTGTTAATGGTGCACAAGGAAGTATTAATGGTGCACAGGAAAGTGTTAATGGTGCACAGGGAAGTGTTAATGGTGCACAGGGAAGTGTTAATGGTGCACAGGGAAGTTTTGATGGTATGCAGGAGAGTATTAATGGTGCACAAGGAAGTGTTAATGGTGCACAGGAATGAAAAGGATTCATGAAACTGCCCACAAATGTGGTGATCTTATAAAGCAGTGTTGATGGCAACAGCCACTCTCTATTAAACATCTTAGAATATCTTCAACCAATAGAGATACGAAGTAACGATATGACAAGTGGACTGAAGTAAATCTGCAGAGCTATAATGAAGACACAAAGTAACGATATAACAAGCACATGTAAGTGGACAGAGGTCATAATGAGGCTGTAGTCAAATCATGACTGATTGTCAATCACCAGCCACTTTCCTCAAGTGATTGCTATATCTAATCCGCGGGGATTTCACCTGGCCAATTGGGTGGATGTCAGGTACTATTTCTCTCGATGAGATAAAGAAGTTTTAAACCAGTCACATGTATTGTTATGCCAATGACCCACTATCGAGACAACTGGGTACCAGCCACAGTGGTCACAATGGTCAAAACAAGGGGACTGTAGCACCATCTACAATGTAGTCATGTAAACACCTGATATTTTGGGGCAGGTTAAGCTTCATGTTTTTGTTTATAGCTGTATAATTTTGACATTTCTGACATAATCTGTAGGCCTAATTTAGACACAGATCTCTGTGTTACTTTTACATGTAGCTGGGTTTAATATGCACATGTTCTTGTCAGTGGTGCCACATAGTCTCACTAGCACATCAGATTTGTGTCTACCCGTTTCTATGTATGGACATACATAAACCAGGTGCCAGCATGTATTTTATGCCATTGGAGAGGTGACCACATCAATGAGGTATTCTTGAGGAACTTCAGTGCTGCCCTCTATGTGCACCTGCAGGTAAATTGTTGCTGGCCTATCCTCTGTTCTACTGATGGGCCAGTGTGGTTTTTCTGCTGGTACTTGGTCTTGAACAGATGACTTGAAAACACTTCTGGCTGACTTTCAAAATTTCCTCAAATTTGGTCTTATTCAGAGCGCTTATGACTCTACCTGGTTGCCAGTCAGCAGAGCACAGGACCATCGTAGTCCTCATGTTTAAAATGCGAGCAGGACAGATGAAAAGTAGCCCGTGAGATCTACTTACATGTTGAACATGCATCCAGGCCTAGTTCTGTTACTGAATGACACAACTAGTGTAAATTGCTTTATTTTCGCACGTATTAATTTTCACCATTTTAGTATTTTTTACATTTCACTGTAGTTTTAATTTCACTGTTTTGGGCATAATTCCCATTCAAACAATGTTCAAATACTATTTCACTGTGTTGTGCCATTGGCAAAATAAGCGAAAATAGGAACACAGCGAAATTAAGGCAATTTACAGTAGTTCATTTGCAGAGCAAGTATAAAACGTAAATGTGAGCTCATAAAAATTCTTTATCTTCTTCGCATGTATTTTTGTTGCATGATACTCTGCTTTAGAATCCTGGGGGTTGCATGTGAATACCAGTATATGATGCCACCAGCACACTGTCAGCGGCTGACAAAAGTAACTCTGTCTTGATTAGGGTAATACCAGGAATGTTTTGCCACCTATGGTATGAGACAGATACTTGGAATCCCCTTTTAGGAAAGAGATAATACATTGTAAATAAGGGATGTCCCTGGATGCAGGAAATGAAGCTTTGTAAATTTGAGCAGCCTTAACCTTTGGCTCATCTTCCTTCAGCTTTTCTCAGAATTTCTTCAGAATTTTCTGTAAAGACCATAACATTAGAATAGTCTGGTTTCAATTACTTTCTCCATTTTCTCTACTAAACAGAGTCTTGATAGGCTGTGTTAGCTTATGCTTGGAAATACATCATTCCAGAGAGGTATATCTTCATAAGGGATGGCGTTAATGTGAGAGTAATGAATCACTAGATGATTATCTGCCAAGATGGAATTTCCATCACCCGTTCAGTCTAATCATGCATGGACTGGTGTGTGCAGTTCATGACTACAGATCAAAATGTTATATTTAAGGCTAAATATTGAATTTTGATTGCAAGGTTGTGAATGGCGTGCTTGTGCAATCAACAGTCTTGCATGGAAAATGTCAAAGGTTAGGCAGGACTGCATTATAAGTGAAGCCTGGGTGGTAAGCTCCTAATGCATTGGACAACCTAATGTGTGATGCTTCAGCAGTAGATAGTGGTGAATATTGTCTAGGATTGGATTCTTTACCTGATTTAAAGCATTGCAGATAAAGGCCAACTCAAATTTGGTGATTCTGTTGTACATGGACTGTCAGCTGATCAAATAAATCATGAAAAGTGGAGTGAAACCACTGCATGAGATGAAGATCCTACCACAGCAAGCTGGATTGGCATGATGGCACTTGAAGACAGTGACATGTCACCACTTCAAAACAACACAGTTGCATATACAGTAGAACCTCTTTAACCGAACACCTCTGTATACTGAACACCATTTCTCAGTCCCAAATATATTCTTTCAATGCTATCAAACCTCCCTATACCAAACACCTCACTATACTGAACACTTTTTTCCGGTCCCATGGGTGTTCGGTATGGAGAGGTTTCACTGTATGCCTGTGTGTGAGTGACAACCAGTAGATATAAAACATTGTGTAGACAGAGAGTCTGTACCCATGTGTGTACTAGTTGACAATCACAATCTATAGACAGACAGAGCTAAGTCTTTACCCATCAGTGTGTACACTGAGAGCTAACTTAAAGTCTTTACCCATCAGTGTATACACTGAGAGCTAAGTCTTTACCCATCAGTGTATACACTGAGAGACAGTCATAATCATGTGTAGACAGATAAAGGACGTATTTACCATCAGTGTGTTGACAGTCATGATCATGTGTAGATAGGCAGAGGTCTTTACCCATCAGTGTACAGACAGTCATGATCAAGTGTAGACAGACAGAGGTCATTACACGTCAGTGTGCTGACAGTCATGATCATGTGTAGACAGACAGAGGGCTTGACCCATCAGTGTACAGACAGTCATGATCAAGTGTAGACAGACAGAGGTCATTACACGTCAGTGTGCTGACAGTCATGATCATGTGCAGACAGACAGAGGTCTTTACCCGTCAGTGTACTGTCATGATCATGGAAAATACAAAAGGGATTGGAATCAGGATAATCTTCTATAAATACCTCTCACAGGAATAAAAAAAGGACAACATGTACACAGGACAAAAGGAGGCAAGGAAACACACAAAAGCATGTAATCACAAGTAGAGGAAGAGGGGCTGACAAGTGTAGAGATTCACAGTAAAGGATCACTTAGCTTACTATCATTTGGTACTAGGTAGGTTGGAAGGTAGGCAGGTAGGTTGGTTGGTCAGTAGGTAAGTAGGTGGGTGATGAATGTGCTTGTCATGGCTATATAGAATTCCACAAGCTTGTGTCATGGGGAATGGATTTCGGCAGCAAGAGTTTTAAAAGCGTTCAATGCGAGCCTTTGGCGAGCGGTGAACGGTTTGAAATGTGCTGTCTAAATGCATTCTCCATGACACGGCCTTGTGTATTATTTTTTTCTCCCATAGAGCATTAAATCCTATGTTTTTGTCAAAAACCTATTTGGTTTAGCCTCCTTGCAGCAGTTATTTCAACCTCATTTTGTTCATTTTCAGCATTGCATTGCTAAGGTATGTCACTCAAGAAAGAACTTTCAGTTACCGGGTACTTTTTTTCTATCTTACGTAATCTGATTGACTTACAAATAAAACTACAACCAATAGGATTCTGTCTTTTATTTCATTTTGGCCGTAAAATTGTTCCTTTTTGTTGTATTCTTATTTTCACTTATTTTGCTGATGGCACAAAAAAACATGAAGATAAAAGCATAGTGAAATAACATTTTGACATTGTTTGAATAGGAATTATGCCCATATATGTGAATTTAGATATTCAGTGAAATGTCAAAAATACAACAACAACAACAACAAAAAAAAAAAAAAAAAAAAACCATGAAGATTTAATTATTAAACAGGTGAAAATAAAGCAATTTATGGTATAAACAACTAGTGTAAAACCTATTAGGACCATAAACAACTGGTACAAACCTATTCATATCCACCTGTGGTGCTGCAGCCACAACATGTGTTCATACTTTGACAGGTGTGTGTAAAACAAAAGGTTGCTGACCATGACTCATGTACTAAGAAGTCTCACCTTAGTAGTCTATGGTCAAGTATTTGGCATTCATTTGTTATTGCAAGTCACTTTGAGAATGGCCATGACATCTGACTCTTGGCACAGGAACCACACCCTGTAGGTTGTGGTTGTTTATGGTATATGTGCCTATAGTTATTGTGATTCACTGGGAACAGCACTTCAGCCGGGTAATTCTGTAAGAGATTGACTCTGGCTAGACTTGGCCACCTATTATCTAACCCTTAAATTCAGTCAAGCAATAATTGAGGAGTTATTGTCTTTGGCAACATAATGTCTGCATCTATTAATGTATTATTACAATTTACAAGTACCATATAAATGTAAACTGGAAGCTAAAGGACCAGTATGATTGGAGTGCACAGTTTTACTGGTCTACAAAGCTCAATGGGAAAGTTAACCTGTGCTCGTAATTAAATGTTCGATCAAAGCTGACATATATGGCATTCCTTGAGATCAAAGTAATAGTTATTATTATTATTATTATTATTATTATTATTATTATTATTATTATTATTATTATTATTATTATTATTATTATTATTATTATTATTATTATTATTATTATTTATGAATTTAATCCTGACAGATCAAAGCTGACATATATGGCATTCCTTGAGATCAAAGTAATAGTTATTGTTATTATTATCATTATCATTATTATTATTATTATTATTATTATTATTATTATTATTATTATTATTATTATTATTATTATTATTATTATTATTATTATTATTAATTTAATCCTGACAGAGAACCAGGGATGCACTTGTCTTTGGTCTATTTCACACATAATGTTCCTCATGTTTCCCTGAGGGCCCCAATGTATACAACTTAGCCATAGACAGCCTATGATACGGGTCCATGGGGAATACTTGTGTCTGGTGCCTTCTGAATGGGCCATTGTCACAAAAATATAGAAACGTGACTGTATTAGGTTTTAGCATTGATCCAAATTATGACCATAGTTTGAATTAATCATAAATTAATTGTTTGTGGTTGAGCACATGTCACTTTTCTGTGCGTGCCTATCAATATGATACATACGTTATTTGCCATCTTTACGCTGTTTATGACATTTGTGTCACTTTCCTTTTCAGGATACTTTTGTTGTGTGATAGTGTCGTTATAAGTCTGCCTAATTTTTTGACAGCTAAGTCAGAAACTCTAAACACTTTAATTGGACTTAAAGCACAGGGATCTGTGAAGCTTAAGAAATGAAACAAAACTGATCAATTTTTGTTTTAGTAAGATAATGCATGGCCCCCTTCACAACAATTAAGACACCGACCCTTCAGAATTAAAGACAGTGCAGTAGCATTTACAAGATGGTCAGTCAGTGTTGACAGAGACAACCTCTAAGGTAATGTACAAATAGCAAGATCACAGCACCCACATGTAAAGTAACAATTGATCTGTGATAAAAAAAGTACAGAAATTGTGGGGCTTGAGTCCATGGTAGCATCGAGATAATGCGGGACACAGGGAGCATACAGTAATCATTCTGGACATCTTGAAAGACATACTGAATGACAGGTCCAGCAATGTACAGTAGGGTTTTTAAAAGTCCCTGGTTGGCAGGCTACCCTGCTGGGATTTTAAAATTAGCAGCCAAAATTTCAATTTTTCTAGGAAAGACCTACACAGACTTGAAATCTGTTAAATTTCTGAATGAAAATAAAGAATTTGGGGGAAATTTTATAGCTATTTGCTACTTTTACTAGCCATTTTGATGTTTTAATAGCAATTGGCTATTTTGGCTACTACTAACGCAAACCTAGGCCCTGTGTACCCCACCCGTAGACAGAGATGTGATATGTGACATAAAGAGGTACATGTACAAACCACCGACAGTGCAGAAGGAGTGGTTGCCCCAACTCCAGCTGCAGCTCCAACTTGTATATTTCTCGATCTTATATTTTTTATGTCAGTCATGTTTTCTTTTAATCTAGTTCCACATTATTGCTGGTTTTCACCAACATCCATGCTGGTATTGTTCCGTGTCTCTTTGTTCATGCAGTCTTATGTTTTGTGCTTGTGGGACTGCAGGCTTTGGCTGGACGCTTGCCTTTCAGTGGCCAGCCAGCCCTCCACAGGGCCTATGTACCATCATCAGTTAACCCTTTGAGTGCCAGTCACGGCTTAAGCTGTGCTGATGAAGCTGGATTACTGTAATGATTCCAGATTCATATTCCTCATTAAAAGACCTTTCATTCAAGTACCAGCATGCCTATGTTCCCAGTGAAAAATTTGCTCCAGGTCAACAGCTTTCCTTTGGGCACTTTCCGCGCGTTGCGCGGAAAGTGCCCCAAGGAAAGCTGTTGACTCAGTCTCTAAATTGGCTCTATAAGAGTTAACAAATAATACCTATCACTATTGTTTAAAGATCATGTTTCATGATATTCTTGTCAGGCATTTAAAACATAATGACAATTTCATTGATTATTGTGGTCCAGATTTGTTGCTTTTCAGCCAAGTTTTTTTTTCCAGAGACTTCATCAACATGGCGTTCCTTGCACTGCACATAGGATTCCATTGTGTACTTTTCTAAAGTGAATCTCTGTACAAAATGCAAGTAGTAGTAGGTCGTGCTGTGTCCATGAACTGTTTCAGTATAATGTTGCACCATTTCATTCTTTCAGTACCAGAGTGTCGTGTTATATCGGTTCCCTTTCAGTACCAGATTGCCATGTTATAAATATCGGTTCCCTTTCAGTACCAGAGTGTCAAGTTATATCAGTTCCCTTTCAGTACCAGAGTGTCATGTTGAGTCGATAAACTCTTTCCGTACCAGTGTCATGTTGTTTCAATTAATTCTTTCAACTCCAGAGTGTCATGTTGTGTCAGTTCACTCTTTCAGTACCAGTGTAATGTATCAGCTTATGATTTTAGTACCCGAATATAACCCTGTTATTAGTTTATTCTTTCAGTACCATGTCATGTTGCATCAGTTCACTCTTTCAGTACCAGTGTCATGTTGTGTCAGTTCACTGTGTCAGTGCCAAGTGTTGACTCGGGCAAACAGCTTTCCTCGGCATGCTGCTATACAATTATAGTTCAGTGCACACTGACTTTTTGCCAATGAAAGAGTTAAAAAGTCTCGTGTTACTGGAATTGCAACCTGGGCATCTGTGGCACCATCCATGAACGCTTTCTCACTCAAAGTATGCAGCCAAAAGAGAAGTTTGCAAAACCTTTCACAAAGGTGTTTTGACCTTTGCTTTACTTTAACTCTTTTAAGTGCCAAATTTTGGACTGAGTCAACAGCTTTTTCTCGGTGCGCATTGGGTGAAATGCGCCAAATGCCCGCAAAGAAAAGCTGTTGACTTGCGATATTTTCTCTGGAACTAGAGGCATGCTGGTACTTGAATGAAAGGTCTTTTTACAAGGAATATGAATCTGAGATCCTAATGATAATTAATGCAGACTAGTTTGACTTTAGTAAATCGACTTTAGATGTGACTGGCACTGAAGGAGTTAACACCATGATTGGCACAATGCTGAGAAAAGCTATTGACTTGGGATAGTTTCTCTGCCTCTCATTGCCCTCATCATAGCCTGAAACAGATAATTTTCCTTTCATCATAGTTTTCAGCATTTAACGTGCCTTTGTATATAAAAAAAAGAAAGAAACTGAAAAAACAAGATTCAAGATTCATTTATTCCAACGATACAATGCTTGTACATGAAGATAACACATTAAGTTGAAACTATCTACTTCTGGTATTGCTGAGGAGACTATCCTTAAAGCTTGTACAGTCGCTTTCAGGACGGCCTCTTTTGCAATTGAACAAAAAATATTGATTTATGACCATAGAGGTTAAAATATTGTATGCAAGTATATTAGGATGTTCCTGCAGTACATAAAAGTTGTGTTTTATTTCATAGAAATGACAACCTTAGAGTTACTGGTACCACATTGACAAACTTGTTGAGTTCCAAATCAATTTTTTTATGAACGATAACTTGTACACATTCACATATTAAGTTTATCTGCAAGTATAACAGTTTGATAGTTGACACATTTCATAATAATGGTTGATTATATTTTGTTTAACTATTCTCTTGAATGTATAAAAATCTATTCTGGTTATCTCTCTCATCAAAATTAATGGGACGACATCAGAGTTAATCAAATCTGAGATTTTAAATCTTGTACAGTTCCTAGTAATATTTTTGTTAGTTCTAGTAATGGGTAATTAAGGTCTCAAGTTTGCTATATATTCGTAATTTGATCTGCTCTATATATACTGGGGGGGGGGGGGGCAGAATATTTCTTATGGTCATGTCAACCCGATTTGCTAGATTGAAGTGAAAACTATGAAAGTAATTAGGCTGTTGATTATTGTGAAATTTATAATAAATTTTCAAACATGAAAAGTGAAACAAATCTTCAACTTTTATTATTACTAGGTTTTTAAGAATCTGATCTGTATGTGCATTATATTTGGTTTTAACTACTACTCGAATAGCTTGTTTCTGCACTTTTTGCAACCTATTCCAGTTACCAAAGCCCCATAATGTTATCCCATAAGCAATATGAGATTCGAAAAGACTTTTATAACACTTTTAATGTCACAATATTTATAGGCCTGTAGTAAATAGCCCTTGTGTAAATAGACCTGGTTATCTAATAACTGCATAAGAATCAGTCATATGTGCCTACTCCTGTTGTAGAGTTCTATAAATAGGCCCATCCAATTACCAGGCTACCTGGTGTGTAGGATCTATGTATCAAATGATGTGAATTATGTGCATAACAAGGCGATTATGATGTAACAGTGCATTCCTTACCTGATCCATTTAACTGCATTTCCTCTTCCTTCCATGCTAATGACAGATCCTCATTTTACGATGATCAGTTTCGCTTTAACAGCATTGTGCTGATACTTAATTGCCATCATGGCTGTTTGTCATGATTTCAAATATCCCCAGTCTACTAATCCTAGCATATTACTGGAAGACAATGGGTTAAAGTAATACTGCTTTGGACGTCTGTTTGTATTAAAAAATTGACTATACTATCAATGGATATCTATTGTGTTAACTGTGATTACTAATAGATATACACTGATAGTATAGTCAACTTTGAATACAAATAGACACCCATTGATAGTCAACTTTGATTATTAGTAGGTATGCATTGATAGGATAGTCAACTTTGAAGACTAAATACATATTCATTAATAGTGTAGTCAACTTTGAACACAGATAGATATCCATTGCTAGTATAGTCAACTTTGAAGACTAAATACATACTATCAGTGTGTATCTATTAGTAATTGCAGTTGACTATACTATCATTTTTGATACTGGATATCTATGAATCAAAGTTGACTATAGTAATAACAGATATTTATAAGTATTCAAATTTGACCATAGTGTCAATGGATATCTATTGGTATTCAAAGTTGATTACACTATCAAGTGTTGCTTGGAAGCTGAGCCAGCGTCATATTCTTTCTGGCCGCTAGTCAAATCGGAAAGAAAGTTGAACAAGTAGATTTCCTGGAGTAGTCTGGTCTTCCTGAAAGAGATCAAACTGGAAGCTATGAAGGCAATTGAACCAAGCGCGCCTGTCCACCTTTGATATTGTGTCTGTGTGGCTGAGTGGGTCCCCACAATGCTGTACACTAATGTATTGACTTCCACGTTGTCAGGCAGGTCTCAAAAATACTTGTTCTTTTCCAAACATGTTCAACTTGGTGTGAAACTTGCATGTTGAAGAGAAATTTCAAGGCACAGAGGTCATATAGCTTTACCAATATGTGCAGGACTGAAGATAAGTGAGGGACTGTCGATATATGAGGGCCTGTTAGTATGTGCAGGACTGGCAGTATGTGAGGGACTGTTAGTATGTGCAGGACTGGCAGTATGTGAGGGACTGTTAGTATGTGCAGGACTGGCAGTATGTGAGGGACTGGCAGTATGTGCAGGACTGGCAGTATGTGAGGGACTGTTAGTATGTGCAGGACTGCCAGTATGTGCAGGACTGCCAATATGTGAGGGACTGGCAGTATGTGAGGGACTGTTAGTATGTGCAGGACTAGCAGTATGTGAGGGACTGTTAGTATGTGCAGGACTGGCAGTATTTGAGGGACTGGCAGTATGTGAGGGACTGGCAGTATGTAAAGGACTGGCAGTATGTGAGGGACTGTTAGTATGTGCAGGACTTGCAGTATGTGAGGGACTGTTAGTATGTGCAGGGCTAGCAGTATGTGAGGGACTTAGTATTTGCAGGACTGGCAGTATGTGAGGGACTGTTAGTATGTGCAGGACTGGCAGTATGTGAGGGACTGTTAATAATATGTGCAGGACTGGCAGTATGTGCAGGACTGGCAGTATATGAGGGACTGTTAATATGTGCAGGACTGGCAGTATGTGAGGGACTGGCAGTATGTGCAGGACTGGCAGTATGTGCAGGACTGTTAATAATATGTGCAGGACTGATAGCATGTGAGGGACTGTTAGTATGTGAGGGACTGCAAGTATGTGCAGGACCTGCCAGTATGTGGTAGACTACCAGTAGCTGCATGTTGTCCACTTGGGCTGATTAATGTTGGACCTGATCAATGGGCACCATGCAGTTGTTGACGACAGCAAAGTAATCTAAAGATGAGAGGAATGTTTGAGAGTGGCAGTTTAACAGTGACCTGATCAGTGTTTGTGTGCATCAGCAGGGTTGCTGTCATGGTAACAACATTATCACTATTGCCATAGTGTATATATCTTTGGCAGAGACAAGTTGTATCAAGCAATGGCCATAGATTGGTGGCATTATAGGCAATTGCTGGCTACAGTTAGAACTACCTTGCTGGGGCAAGACAATGCTGCTTTTCTTGTATCAAATCTAGGGTCATTTACCACTTATGTCCCATGCTACATTAATATTTGCTTGGTAATGTGCTGTTCTTTCAATAACATCAAGTATTGATCTGCAAACTGTAATCCCTGTTCTGATGGCATATGAGGTGCCTTCAAACCACGGTGTTTCTGTCCAGACCTGATTGCTGTTTATGACATGGTTAATAGGGATATACCACAGATTAACATGATTGAGTGGTAGATTTGTAAGAAACATCAATACCTTGATGCCTAAGGGTTCTTGAAAATCACAAAGCCTAGTTTGAAATCACTGTTTCTTTTGTTTGAGCTGTTTTAGGGTGGATTAACGTGCGTCCTTCTCTTGTTCTGCAGGTGTGAGAGCAACAAAGGCCCAGAGGTTGTGTAATAAGTCAGGACTGATGATGCGGAAAAAAAAACAGGTTTATTTTCAGCCTTAAAACGATTGTGGTGGCTGTGATGGTTCGACTTCTCTTGCTGCTCTCTGTTCTACAGTTACTGGGAGCCTCTCTTAACTCTTTCATGGCCAAATTGGACCAAAAGCAATGCGCTGTGAATAGGCAACATTCATATTTAACTGCGATCCTGCTCACTTCCTGTGTTGCCAGGGCAATAGACTGATGATGCTTCCACCATGATCAGGGCAGATTTGTATTATATACTACATAAACATCCATAAATAACAACTTTTCAACCAAAAGAGAGCTCATTTCTAATCAATTTAGGCATCCTTTATGTTTCAAATATATGTTTAAACGTTTTCTTACGATTATTCTGTGTTCGTGTTGTTTATTTTAGTGAGAAAGTAGTTTTGACCATGCTAAATACATGGATCTGCCCTGATGCATGTGACTCCCTCTTTTGCTCAATAGATCTTAGAGTAAGACTGCATTTAAATATGAATACATCCTATTATTAGTACAACAATATACCAGATTCGTATTCTTTGTAAATTGATCTTTCATTTAAACAGCAGGATGTCTACAGTTGCAGAGGCCACATCAATGATCCAGGTCAACAGCTTGTCTTGGCTTGCTTCGGATCCTTTGCACCAAGGAAAGCTGTTGACTGAATCAGAAGTTGGCGTGAAAGTGTTAACAGCCCTGCCTGCAGCCATGGCTGATATCAATCTGTTGTTTCGTCAATTCTGCTCTCTTGTGATCCTACCCACAGCACTCTGGAAAGCTGTTGACCTAGACCTACCTTTGTACAGTGTAAATGTACACAAACCAGCTGGTACTGGAATAAAAGGTCACTTCACAAGGTGCTTGTGATTAGCACAGAAGGCTTCATCGGTCCCTCTTTTGCTGGGCCACCTTCTATGTCTAGTCTGTGATCTGTTCTCCATTTGCTGCACCCAAACTCTGCAAAGCAGCTCTATCTACTCTTTGCCTGTCCCTGAACTTATAATGGACTGGGTTCCTGTGGAAAACCAGCTTCCTCTGATTATTTTTAAACTTTCTATGAAACTTTTAATGTATTTTTTTGGAGGCCATCTGAGGGGTGTCAACCCTGATGACGTTACCGCAATATCTCAAGAAATATTGACTGCAGCTTTACCAAATTTTTGTCAGAGATGCATCTTATGATGGACCAGGTTTCTATTTAAAACCAGCTTCTTCTTTGTAGTTATAAATTTTTTCAGAAATTTTAAAATATTTGTTTCAAGGCCATTTGTGTGGCACACAAGGGGATGTCATTATCATAATATCTCAACAAGGATGCATACCAGCTTCACCAAATTTTTTTGAGAGATGCACATTATAATGGACCATGTTCCTCTTGAAAACCAACTTCCTCTTTTTATTTTTAAACTTATCAAACTTTTAAGGTATTTATTTGAAAGCCATCTGAGTGGCACACAGAAGTGGACAATCTTGTTACCAGTATACTGGCACCATAGTATCTCAAGAAGGATTGATCACAGATGTCATCAAATGTTCGGTGCAGTAACACCATATAATGGGCACCTGTGAAGTCTCAAAAAAAAAAAAAAAGGGGGGGGGGGAGAATTGAGGAAAAAAAGATTATGGGCACTGAGGGTAATCTGTTCTCTGAACGCTTTGTTTGGCGTGTTGCAGTCCACTAGTTTGGTTTTTGTGATGATACAGAGTGAGGGAGTTATTACAGGTTCATACGGTTTGTTCTCATGATGATACAGAGTGAAGGGACTATTACAGGCTGATATAACGTGGTCTTAATTGTGACAATACAAGGTAAGGGGGTAGTACAGACTTATACAGTTTGGTCTCATGATACCACAGGGTGTGGGGGGTCAATACTGGCTGTCACAGTTTGATGTCGTGATGATACAGAGTGGGTTATTTTTGGCTGATGCAGTTTGGTGTCATGATGATACAGAGTTAGTGGGTTATTATAGGCTGATGCAGTTTGGTGTCATGGTGATACAGAGTGAGGGGGTTATTACATGCTGATACAGAGTGAGGGGGTTATTACATGCTGATACAGTTTTAAGTCTCATGATTTAGAGTGAGGGGATTATTACAGGCTGATATAGTTTGGTCTCGTGACGATACAGGGTAAGGGGGAGGGGGTACAGGCTTATATAAACCTAACCATTTGGTAATCTTTGTACAAGCACTCCACAGAAAAAAAAAACCAACACATTCTTGAAATTTTAAAGATTATTCTTGTAAAGGTCAACCTCAATTCTGTCACCCAGTGAGTCCATGCAACAGCCTGTCAACTCAGTCAGCAGCCATTTTGAGGGTGGCACAAGGGGACAGCCAAACCTTGCAAAGAAGCATGCTTGTGATTGGTTAAAAGTTTGAGGTTGATTTTCACAAAAATACTCTTGATTGACAATATTGAAATTGAGCACAGTGTGCTGATGTTACTTGTGTCAGCTTCCCTTGAGCTTTCAGAGTCATCTGTATTGAGGGACCTTCACATGTACCAGCGTAGGACACATACATGATATCCAGGGCTGTGTCAGCACTGAGTGGTAAAAAAATGAATATATTTGCGTTTATGTCACAAATAACACACAAGAAGCCAGTTGTATAAACTGTCGTCTTTATTAATTTATCCTTGGCATGAGAAGTGTGGCTACAAATGTTTGTTTCAAGTATGTCCAATATTGGCATCACAAAAACATTGATCCAGAAAAAAGGTTCAATGGAAAAATTGTTTTTATGCTCCTGTTTCATTACAATACCACGAAAACTTGTTATAATGACACCATCTGTTCCCTCAGAAATGTGTCAGATAACTGAATATGCCAGATAAATGAATCAAACAACCAAGAAAATGAACTTAATTTGCCATTCAAAACTTGTGTCATTATAATGAATATGTTGGATATCTGAGTGTCATTATAATGAGGTTTCACTGTATTTTATTAACGGTTGACTTGTACAGCCCTGAGAACCATGCCTGTTTCCATGCAGTGTTGGTATAGGTTAAGGCTCCTTGATATAGACACCCAGTAATGCTAATTGGAGACTGTTGGTCATATCAGCGGACTCTGCATGTTTTCTGAACAGCCATTCAGGTGCCTCCTTGCTCAACCTTAAACTTTCAACCAATCAGAGGGCAGCATGCAGGTAGTTAATGCTTAGTACATGCAATGATACAGTTCCAGTCATATGATAATCTCTGCATATATCATTGTAATGTTGGAGTGACTTGATGCACTCACATTATTATTATCACTACTACTAGTAGTATAATTGTTTCTATTATTATGCTTATTATTATCATCATTATTATTATCCAAAATGTTCCCTGCCTACTTTACTTGTTCATCATTGCTCCTACAGTCAAGTAGAAATGGAACTTTTCTTTCAGAATAAAGTGCGGCAGGTATGTAGGTGGATACTTTATTGTGCCTGTATATAATCAGGTCTTTCCCATCATGTTTGAATGCTACACATACAAGTATTGAACGTACACAATGAGTATACAAAGCTAACTACAATGCATTTGACTTGGTATTCAATTAGACAATCTGAACGACATTCAAATTTTAGTCGAGTTTTGAAACTATACATGGTCTGACTGGAATGTGACTTGATTCTCGTTTTGTTTTGTTTTTTTGTTTTTGTTTTTTTTTTTTTGTTTTGTTTTTTGTTTTTTGTTTTTTGTTTCCAGATGGTGTTTATATGCAAACATGAATTCTAAAGAAGCACTGTTTGGCTGAAGATAGCATATGTTGTCATGGTGTAAGTGATATGTGCCTGGCTGTGTTGTGAGGTGGTACATGTGGGTGTGTGTGTGTGTATGGTATATGGTAGTGTGTGGGTGTCTTGTCCTGGCTTGTGTCTTGTCCATTGTCATGCAGGCCACATGGACACATGGACAGACTGCACTATGTCTCAAGTTATATACATCCAGCTTGTATCCTCTTGACCTTCCCCGGCTCAAAGTGGCCAGAAACACTTATGTCACCTACTTTGTTTGTGCTGAACTTTTTCTAAACAGAGAAAAAATATTGAAGTTGAAGACTTTTTTTCTTGTCATAATTATTAAAGGACAATGTGTAGGAATTAAAGGATTGGTATCTAGGGATTAAAAAGATGGTGTCTGAGGATTAAAGGATAGTATCTAAGGATTAAAGAATAGTGTCCACAGTACCCGTAGATTGAAGGTTGGTGTTTAAGGATTAAAGTGTGATGTCTAAAGATTAAAGGGTGATGTGTGAGGATTAAAGAGTTATGTCTAAGGATTAAAGGGTGATGTTTAAGGATTAAAGGATAATGTCCAGTATTCTGAGCAGGAAAGGGCTGACAACCAACATGGCTGCCTTTATGTGATGCCAGAGTAGGCCTGTGGCAGTACGGACCACCATGAGGTATTTGTGGGTGGATTTCTTTAGCCAGTTATACAAAGAAAAGCCACACATACAGGCAGTATTTATTGATGAAACACTATGTGTGATTTATCACTGATGTGAAGAGAGGGCTAAGGACAAATGTAAATGCAGCAGTAAGGCCAGCCATCAAAGTGTCTGTCTCTTAGTTAAACTGGGCTGCTGAACAAAAGTAGCACATACATATATACAGCTATTGTGGCAGCTGACATTAAACTGGACAGCAGTTGGTGGGTTGGTGAACAAAAGTACCACATACACAGTTACTGTGGCAGCTGACAGATTAAAGCTGTTGAGCCTGATTGCCTGACTTGCTACTACCATGTACCTTTCCAAAGCTGTGACTTTCTTTCTCAATTAACTATATCTGGAATGAAAAACTTGGTGGCAAATGAGATGACTTATGGCAGAGACAGGAGGGTCCCAAGGTGCATGTAGACCAGTTAAATCAGACAGTTGGGTCCTGGTTGGTGTAGCTCACATAGTAGCTATAGGGCCCACTCTGCATGGCTCATGTTATAGTTATAAGCCTACTCTGTATAGCTCACATTAAATTTATAAGCCTACTCTGCATGGCTCACATTATAGTTACAAGCCTACTCTGTATGGCTCACATTATAGTTATAAGCCTACTCTGTATGTTTCACATAGTTATAAGCCTACTCTGCATGGCTCACATTATAGTTATAAGCCTACTCTGTATGGCTCACATTATAGTTATAAGCCTACTCTGTATGGCTCACATAGTTATAAGCCTACTCTGCATGGCTCACATTATAGTTATAAGCCTACTCTGTATGGCTCACATTATAGAATAAGCCTAATCTGTATGGTTTACATTATAGTTATATGCCTACTCTGCATGGCTCACATTATAGTCATTAATTAGCCCAGTCTGTATGGCTCACATTATAGTTATTAGCCCACTCTGTATGGCTCATGTTATAGTTATTAGCCCTGGACTCTGCATGGCTCACATTATATTTCTTAGCCCACTCTGCAGGGCTCAAACTATAGTTATTAGGCCAGTCTGCATGGCTTAATTGCAGTATAGTTATTAGCTTACTCTGCATTGCTCAAATTGTAGTTATTACTAGCCCACACTGCATGGCTCACATTCTATGGCTATTAGCCCACTCTGCTAGATTCACATTGTAGTTATCAGCCCACTCTGCATGTCTCACACTGTAGCTATTGAGTTCACTCTGCATGGCCCACATTGTAGCTACTGAGCTCAGCGCACATCTGTGTAGTTACCTCTGACTTCATACAGGACACATGTCTACATCCCTGTTCACAGTGTGAAGCAGTTATGAAACTGACAGGTCTATAAGTTATGCCACAAAGATGCTATAAGGTATGCCATAATATATGCTACAAGGTATGCTAGAAGATATCCTGTAAGATACGTTACAAGATATGCTCGAAGGTATGCTATACAATATGCTACAGGATATGATATAGGGTATACTACATGTACATGTATAAGACGTTATAAGATGTGCTATAGGGTATGCTATAAGATATAAGATATATTATAAGGTATGGCAAAAGATATGGTATGTAAGATAAGTCAGAAGATATGTTATAAGATATGCTATAAGGTATGCTGTTAGATATGTTATGAGATAAGATATGTTATAGTTCATGCTGGCTGTAATGCCAGAGAGCTGTTTGGTAGCCTGGGCTCCTATTGAGGGTTTTGAAATGGTAATTGGTTTAAATGAGGGGAATTAACATCTCAGAATTGCAGCCACTGACTACTTTACCACATGGAACTTTTTTTTTTTCATAGAATGTGCACTCCACATTCATTGGACCTTTGTCTGAATTAATACAAGACACAGACTAAAATATCAATTAACTAAGAAGCTGTCCATTGTACCTATGCATACATTTTAATTTATTGTGAGTCAGTGAACCCCTTCCATGGGCATAGGCGTCACCTGTACATAAGTGTGACTGCACAAATGTCTTTGGGCCGCCAGGGAGTTCTATAAGGTAAGGTAACACACGTGGAACAGCAGGGAAATGTGTGGCCCAATAATTCCTGCCTTCAGGGCCTCACGATGGCACATTGTTCTCTGTAAGTATTCCATGCAAGAAGAATGTATGGCAAAGAATATTGAAGCTCATGTGCATAGACCTGTATCAAAGTGGTGTGATTAAGAAAGATTGAATGATTATACAGGACTTGGTTAACTAAATGCAGAACAAGAAACAGTAGCATGACATTTTAACACAGCTTTATCTTTGCTATTCATGCAGTTTTTAGGATATATTATCATAATTTTAGACTCATTTTGGAGGGAATAGCACATGCATGCTTACAATTTTATTTTTCTAATTTTGAATCATATTTTTTTTCTTTAAATGACAAAATCCAGTTTTCAATGCAATGCAAGACTGTGTCTTGCATCTATCATAATTTTGCGAGAATGAGAAAAACAAAACAAAAAACCAAAAAACAATATCATATGTTTCAGTTTGCAATATTATGACCTTTTCATCATGAAAACACATGAAGTAATGTTTTGTTAAGGCATGTTGAAAACAAGTTTTGAACTTGCCATGGGTTCTGCATGGTTTCTGGGGCACAATTTGTTGTGACCATTGGTGGTGTTTACAACCAGTGAAATGGGAACCATTATACATACTGATGGCCTTGCAGCCAGGTTGAACCAGCTGCTATCCATCTTATTGCATGGGGGAAATATTTACCAAGTTCATTCTGTGTTGACAATTGATAATTTGGCAATGTTCCACAAAGTAGTCTGAATTTTTTCGCTCAGCTGACTTGTCAGTCAGCTGAGCTTATTTTATGACTAGCCATCCCTTGTCCAGCCTGCCGTCATCCACAATTCACATTTTCAACTTCTTCTCTGAAACCATCAGCTAGATTCACTTCAAACTTGGTGGTGATGTGCCTTGGGTGGGTCTCTACCATATGTGTTCAAACAGTCACGCTCCATTGATTTTTTTGATTTTTTATGAATTTTTTGTTCTTTTTGGGGGCAAATTTTAAAAAATCTTCTTCTCTGAAACTGCTCACCCAATTGCTTTGATATCACACAGGGACACTCCTGTGGACTTTTAGTTCTGAATTTTGTTCACCAGGTGGCACTGAGATTTTTTTTCAAAATTTTATGATTTTTTGTGTGTTTTTGCTATTTTTGACTTCTTCTCAAGAACCGTTACTCCAATTAAGCTGACACTTTGTGGATATATTTCTTGTAAAAGGGTCAAACAAAGTGGTTTACTAGGTGGCATTGCAATGGATTCCTGATTTTTAACAATTTTTTTCAATTCGGGTACTTATCCGTCAATGCAGCTTTCCTATCGATTTCAGTGTAAGTCAATGGGCATTCTAATGCTAATTCACATTTTTGACTTCTTTTCCAAAACCGTCATCCAGATTGACTTTAAACTTGATAGCAATGTACCTTGGGTGGGTTTTTACCAGTTTGTTCAGGTGGTCATGCTCCAGTGATTTTTAAAGAATTTTTTGTTCCTTTTTTTTGACAAATCTTACCAAATCTTCTTCTCCACAACTGCTCACCCAGTTGCGTTGATATTACATAAGAACACTCCTGGAGATTCATGGTTCTTAATTTGTTCACCGGTTAGTGCTGCAATTTTTTCAAATTTTTTATGAATTTTTGTGTGTTTTAGTTACTTGTCACTTCTTCTCCAGAACTGTGTCTCATATTAAGTTGAAACTTTGTAGATATGTTCCTGCTGAAAGGGTCAAGCATAGATGTTCACTAGGTAGCACTGCTGTGGATTCCTGAATTTGAACGATTTTTCTAAAAAATTTGGGTACTTGTCGGTAAATGCACCTTTTCTGTTGCTAACGCTGCAAGTCAATGGCATTCTAATGCATTCTAATGGTAATTCACATTTTGGAGTTCTGTGAAGAATCTGTCAGTCAGATTTACTTCAAACTTGGTGGGAATGTACCTTGGGTGGGTCTCTACCAAGTTTCTTTAAATGGTCATGCTCCAGTGACTTTTGGATTTTTTATGATTTTCCAAAATCTTAAAAAAAAATTTAATAGGAAAGTTTAACATGGGATTTTGTAATTGTTATAACTTAAAAAAATTTAGCAAGATTTGTGCCAAATTTGGTAGGGATGTACCTTTTATGAGTGTCTACCTATTTTGTGCAAGTGGCCATGCTCCAGTGATGTTTGGACCTTGACCTCATTCCCAAGGTCACAGAACAACTGACACAAAATTTCCTGTTCACTTTACAACTTGATATCTGTTCTGAGTTAGGACCTTGATGTTGCACATGTTAATATTTTTCTATGAAGGTCATACTTAGACAGTACATGAGTGACCTGGACTTTGTTTTTGGGGTCACAATTTGCAACATACATGAATTTTACTCTTCACTATAACTAGAGAACTACTTCAACTGGGACCTTGATGTTGCGCATGCTAGTGTTCTTCTATAAAGGTTAGACTCATTCAGTACTTGGGTGACCTTGATCCTATCCCAATTTCACAGTAAAGAATGTCTAGGTCAGCTGAGCATGGGCTGTTCACACAGCCCTCTTGTTATTGATGCTGTTGGCAAAAGGTGGGCAAAGAGTTTCAAATCATGATGAGCAAGAAAGCAAATGTTGTACAAAGAAAAATTCAAAGTGAGGCTTTCTACCTCTCCTGTTGAAATTTCCCCCAAAGCGCCTGCCTGTAAATTAGGTACATGTACTTTGGAGTGTTTTCTTAAATTTTATGTTAATAGCGACCATTTTTGGCAGAAACGGCATGCCCCAAGTCAACAGCTTTCCTTGGCAGGGGTTGGGGACAGTGCATAACACATTAACTCAGAGGACTTGATTTTGACATTTCAGCTCACTTGTAGAAGATCAAAAGTGACAAAAAACTTAAAAACCGATATATCGTTGACAATTTATATCATGTAGCAAGATATGTGATCAGTTGCTAAATTCTCATTATGACTGCAATGGTGATTAGAACTAATTTCCCTGCCCAACACAGAAAAGCGTGATTGAATGTCATGCTTCGAACATGCTTCCAGCGTGAATATTGCTAGATTTCAAAGTATCACTTTTCCATGTTTTTCTATCTCTTTTCCTGTGCACTTATATGGATATAGATAAATTCCATCTTGATGCTCGCTCCTGTTCTGTTCACTGTTGTGTATTTGTCTTAAGTCCAAGTGTTTTCGAGTCTAGTAGTACGTCGGATCTCCATTGAAGTTTAAACATGACAAAATGGAAATGGCGCTAAGAGTCAATGGACACTGGGATTACCATCAACATCACAACTATTAATTTGCCATATTACCATAACAATGCCTAGAATTACTCTTTCCCCCTCACATTACTTGGGTTGTGGTCCACTCTACTTGAATCAATTCCTCATGAATGGTAAAAAATTGCTATGAGCACACCAAAACAGTTGCTGTCTGTTCCTGCATTGTAGCCTGTAAGAACAGGAGTCCGCATGTATGGTGTGGGTAGTAATATTTATGACTGATTCAACGTTCTAGTTTCCGGTAGTGACATTTTGGTTTATTTGTCCGTGCTGTGTTACTAATCATTGATAGCCATTTATGGCAAGTAAAAGGGTTGAAATCCACAAAAAAAAAATGCAAGTTTTCAGAAGTTTGCATTCGCCCTAGGGCCATGTTTGTTTACAAATGTGTAGAATGTTTGGGACTGTAGGAAAGATCAAAGCCTGTTCTATTTGGGATATGCTCCTCCGATTAGCCAAATTTGATGTGTGTTGATATTTTCATGGTATATCTGTTGGGTATCAACCTTGCCATTTTCACTTGAGGCTGGGTGCAGTTATTCTCATTTAATTGCGACTTATTGACCATCTCTTATCAGTGCATCTGGTATTTTATGCTCAAATGTGACACAGTTACATTTTTACATTTACACTATTTGGTTCCGTTCAAATGGAAAAATTTGAGCAAGGTGAAAATGCACTTTTTGCGCTTGGAACTCGCTTCAAGCATAACTAGAGCACATCTGAAGTGCACTTCAAGTGAATTTAATTGCGGGATGATGCTTTGTGGAGGCAAACTAGTTCTAGTCACCACTGTATATTCTCGTTTATCAGTTTATAATGTTGAATTCAATGAAAATTACACAATACGATTCCTGTTAAGATAAAGCTTATCCAAGCTCCAATGGTTTTAGTCTGAAAGTCAAGCTTTAGCTACAGCATGACCTGCAAGGCAATGCAGAAACCACTGATATTGCATGACCTGCCAGGCAAATCAGAAACCATTGATATAGCATGACGTGCCAGGCAATGCGAAACCAGTTATAGCATGACCTGCAAGGCAATGTAGAAACCAATGACATGGCATCACTTCCAGACAATGGAGAAACCAATGGTATAGCATGACCTGCAAGGCAATGTAGAAACCAATGACATAGCATTACTGCCAGGCAATGGAGAAATCAATGGTATAGCATGACCTACCAGGCAAGCAATACAAAACCACTGATTTAGCATGACTTTCCAGGCAATGGGAACACGTGCCACTTGCTATAAAGTGCAGTCATCCCAAAGCCTGACATGAGGAAGTTCCAAAATGTCAGATGGAACAAGTCTCTGTGACAATTAGTATGATCAGGTAGGCACTGTGTACCTACAGAAATGTCATGTGCAGTTGAGACAATAAAAACACATTAATTGCTTCAACATATTCGGCAGAGCGCATGAGTATGTGACAACTTCTCTCAATGAAAACATGACTCGCTGCAGATAGCAGGTTATAGATCTTGTAATGAAGTTTATTTTTGGCTAGTGTAAACAATGAGATTTCTGAAAGTGTACAGTTGCCATGCAGTTTTTTGGCCATATTAACTCAAAGTTTAGCAATACATTGAAATCCCCATGAATGAAGTGTTTGGAGATGTGCTGTTCGTTCAGGTTTCCTGTCCGTCTTGCTGTGCATTTATCCAACCATTTGCCACATTTCTTGCCGCACCTGCAGATTTTTTTTTGTCTATATCCTCTTCATATATCACTCAGTGATACTTATCAGCTTTTTCTTGATCTCTGTGGATTTTGCTGGTGGTGATATAATTATGTGGCCCCTCCCCCCTTCCCATGTTTTTCCCATAGTCCTGTCCAGATTGATAGTCCATGGCGCTTTGTCTTGTCTGCAACTTTGACATACATGTACATACATCAGGGCCCAATGTGTCATGTGACAAAAGTAGGTCACTATAGGTCAGGTTAACAATCTAGGTCATACTGGTTGCACACTCTGTGATATTGCTTTAAATATTCAAGGTCCCAGGCTGTATGTACAGTGTATGGTGTTGAAAACATCGGCATGAGTAAAGCAAGTACATATGTGACTCCAAGCAACCAATCAAAACAAGCGTGACTTGAAGTGTGACTAAGCTACCTATAGCACTCTTTTGACATAGTACTAAATTTGGCCACAGGTGGTGCTGAGTGTCCTGTTCATGGCCGACTGCCCACAGTATGTGATCACTTTTCATGACCCTCATTTTTCTCCCCTGGATTAAGATGGGGAAACTACAACCAACTGTTTAAGATCTGTATATGTGTTGTCAGTTAAAGCGTCAATCTTCATTTCGTTGGATAAGAGTGCAATTTCATGGTATCAAAATGTACCATTGGTACATTTAAAAGATAATTTAGAAAAATTTGTCCTTTTATTCTGCATCAAACTTTCAGTAGTTTTGACTCTGATTGTAACGCAGTGTACATTTGCTGAGCCACTTTTTCATTGTCCTCAGATTAAAAGTGCTGGTTGGTGTCACAAACATATATGCAGGGCAAAAAGGTGACCTATGTTTTAGTTTGAGGTTTGATGTGTTCGATCAGTCCATTTTGTATTACATATGTGACATATTATTTACTCTATGCTTTTATTTACGATTTTATATCATGATTTACTTTATGTATGGTTATCTTAAGATTTTGATGTGCATATTATTTCAATGTATTAGTTGCATGTATTCCATTTTCTCCCTTGTGGAGGTTGAATAATAATAATAATAATGATAATGATAATAATAATAATAATAATAATAATAATAATAATAATAATAATAATAATAATAATAATAATAATAATAATAATAATAATAATAAATAAATAAATAAATAAATAATAAAGGGCCGTATATCCATCTCAGAACATAGCTATTTAAACAAGTCTGACTCCAAATATGACTCTTAGCAATCATTTCAAACAATGTGGCTAGGCAACCAATGAAAGGAAATGTGACTCCAGGCATGATTCCCATCAAGCAATTCAAACAAGTACATGACTCCAGCCACACACCGGCACTGTAACTGAAGCTGTTTCCTCAGCCACCAGCCTGCACTGTAACTGAAGCTGTTCCGTCAGGTCAACATGGACCATGACCGGCTTAACCTACATTTGAGAGTTTAGCAACAAATTCTCCAAAATAATGAGACAGAATATTGTATGGAGTAGATTAGTGAATCCAAAGAGCAAAAAACAAGTGGTAGAAAAATAAGATCACAAGGTAATAGTCAATTCAAATGTTGGCTTATACATGTAAGGAGATGAAGAGAAGCCCAAAGGGAAGTTGGATGGCTAGAGTACTTTAGATGGAGAATGCTTTTTCTGCTGTTCACCCAAGAAAGGTGAGATGGTGAGGGCAACACATAGGAGTATCCTTGTGGCAGGGCCTGCAGATCTTAATACATTTGATTACTGTGTAGGCCACAGTCACCCGGAGTTGAGGCAACCTGCAGCAAGCAGCTTTAATCTACAGAAAAAATGCTCCTTGCTTGAAATTCACTGGGTGATTGGCCCACACATGTACACAGGTTGTAAGCATTTTTTTTTTTTAATGAAAGCTGACATAGATGGCATCTATAGAGTTTCATTGCATGTATTTGTGTTCGTTTCATGCTAAATAAACATCAGGGTAAAAATGGAAGCGTGGTGACGTCAATGGACGCGTCCATAGGTATTTCTGTAGCTGAGTGAACAATGCACAGTAGGGCATAAGTCAATAACCGCCATGCCTACACAGATGCTGCAAGGTGTGGCTTTCTTACCGAAACATAATTAACTTTTCCTAGAAATTGGTTTTTTAAAAGTCAGTAGAGAGTTTATATTTGAGTAGCTGAGGATGAGTCATTACTAAAGGTAGGAATATAGCCAGTGTAACAAAAACATGATTACAAAAAATAGTTCCTGATAGAATGTTATTTTATATGTAAAAATATACCAAAATTAAATCATAAGCATGTGTTCTTTCCATTTGTGTTGTAAAAATATTCCACAAATTCAATCCTGCCTCTGTGCTTCCACATTTGCTTTGTAGCTTGTGTCAAAAGGTTCTGTCGACTGTGATTTGCGTCAAGAAGTTGTTCCAGTTGTGATTTCATGTATCAAGAGGTTCTTTCAGCTGTGATAGTCAAGAGGTTCTTCCACCTGTGACTGGGGCAAGAGGTTCTTCCAGCTATGATTGTGCAAGAGGCTCTGCCAGCTATGATTGTGTCAAGAGGTTCTTGCAGCTCTGATTGTGTGAAGGGGTTCATTGAGCTGTGATTGTGTTAAAAGGTTCTTACAGCTGAGATTGTGTCAAGAGGTTCTTCCAGCTATGATTTTGTAAAGAGGTTTTTCCAGTTATGATTGTGTCATGAGGTTCTTAGAGCTGTGATTGTGTCAAGAGGTTCTTCAAGCTGTGCTTGTGTCAAGAGGTTCTTCCAGCTATGATTATATCAAGAGGTTCTGCTATCTGTGATTGTGTCAAGAGGGTTAGCCAGCTGGGATTATTAGCTGTCCTGGCATTTTACATTTCGCCTTGAATTAAGATGGAATAAGTCAGTTTCTTTGGCAAGGGTTCGGACGTGGCGAATCCATGCCAATGGAAAGCATTGTCTTTTGGCATGTTATATTGAAAAGTCTCAGCTAGAATTCCCATTTACAGACTGTGTTTTGTTAGCCCAAGGTCTCAGACAAGTTCAAAGATGGATGACCTTGACCTAAATCCCAAGGTCAAAGAGCCATTTTTACCCTTCGGCCATTTAGGCCAGAGGGGTATTCCCATCATCTATGCATCCGACCATCTGTCCGGCCATGCCTTATTGACGCCATATCCCCCAAAATACTCACTTTACTGAGACCAAATTTTCATCACGGGGGATAGTGAGGTGCTTCAGGTGCCTATCAAACAGTAGGTCACTAGGCCACATATTTAGGTCACAGAACTACATTAAAGAAAAAAATAGCGTTAACACAATATCTAAAAAATATTGATTGTAGCTTCATCAATTATTTATGACAGTTGGTCCTAAGGATGCCTCAGAAGCCTATCAGAAACTAGGTCATGGGATCACATATTTAGGTCACAGTGCTGCATTAAAGAAAAATGGTGGTACCATTATATCTTCAAATCTTAATTTTTTCATTGTAACTGCACCAATTATCTATGACAGTTGGTCCTAAGGATGCCTCAGACAACTAGTGAAAACTAGGTCACTGGGTCACATTTTTAGGTCACAATGCTGCATTGGAGAAAAATGGACTTGCCTTGATATCTCTGCTCACTGCACCAAAACTTTGTCATTAGGTCAAATAGAAGTAACCTTGACTTACCACAGGGTATTGTCGTCACCTATGCATTCGTCTGCCTGTCTGTCCGTCTGTCCTAGCTGAGGGGTTTTTGGTTTCTGATTGACTTTTAATAGTAAAATTGGTTTTCATGTGATAACTTAAAAGGTTTTTAAAATAGGCTTGTCAAAAAGCAGTTGCCTACAGTAGTATGCAAGGTCTCAGATGAGTTCAAAGATGGGTGACATTGACCCGATTCCCAAGGTCACAGAGCCATTTTAGTGTATTTGATTTTTATACAATAGCTTGAAAAGTTTATGACATAGGCATGTCAAAATTGCTGGTGATTACAGTCCTACATGAAGTCTCACATCTGTTCGAAGATTGGTGACCTTGACTTAATTCCCAAGGCCACAGAGCCAATTTAATGAATCTGGTTTTCACTCAATAACTTAAAAAGTTTTTTGTATAGGGCTTTTATAGTACACATGCTTATAATCTTAAAAAGGTCTCAGACAGGTTTGAAAATCGGTGACCTTGACCCAATTCCCAAGGTCACAGAGCCATTTTTGTGAATTTGGTTTTCACAAATAAGCTGAAAAGTTTTGAACATAGACCTTTCTTATTGCACATGCGTTTAATCCTACATAAGGTCTGGGACAAGTTCAAAGATGGACCACCTTGACCCAAATCTCAAGGTTACAAATTGGGGGGGGGGGGGAGGGGGGCATAGATCTAGCAATCTCTAATTGTGTTGAAATTATTCAGTAACATTAAAATACATGACATTTGACCATGCAACTGATTGTTTTGGGCAAGTTTAAAAGAGTTTTTTTAAAGAGAAGATTGAAGGTTGAATGAAATCATTTAATCTGTCAATAAAAGTTTTGCCTCCTCAGCCTTATCAGCACTGGGGTATGATCATCATCATATCTGCCCATGGTGTGCATCTATCTGTCCATCAACCTTTGGATGCAGTAACATTTGAACAATTGAGCTGTTATCATGGAGCTTGTTCTTTTGAAGCATCTCATTGCAAGCTTGGCTGAGTTCGATATTCAGCAACCTTGATCAATTTTCAAGGTCACCA
This sequence comes from Hermodice carunculata, assembly GCA_964020975.1. NCBI lineage: Eukaryota > Metazoa > Annelida > Polychaeta > Eunicida > Amphinomidae > Hermodice > Hermodice carunculata. The sequence continues at coordinate 82,207,144 of OZ026617.1, forward strand.
GTGGTCATCATATTTCTAGGCTTGCACATGCAATAATTATTTTAAAAAATTGAGGTACTCTCATGAAATTTGTACCTTACAAGCATCTCATTTGAAGCTTGGTTAAGTTCAACATTCAATAACCATGACATATTTTCAAGGTCACCAGAGGTCATCCCTGGCCAGGGAGATATGAAGGTCATTCCAACTATTGTAATTATTTATTTTTGCCGAAACATGTTCAACAAATAATTTATAGAAGAGGCTACATCAGCCTGAAATAGGATAAGCCTTCAGTAGCTAAGTACCATATAGCATGTTTTGGAGCCTGGAATATACCTATTTGCCTATGTAAGCCTATCTCTCTTGATGTTACCCTGTCTCAGTTTAATATTTAACTAAGCCAACTTATATGAAATGGCACTGAAACAACTAGCTTGTGTTCTGTTGATATTTACCAATTATCCACTTGTTGATTGTTTCTTCCATTTTGCCAATGAAATTTAGAAATGACTAATTCATTTACATTTAAAATATTGAAGGCCATAGTTGAAATTTCCAAACATTTCCTTGTAATTTCAAGTTTCACAGCTGACTCCAGAGGTTCGGATCTGTCCCAGTGTTGTCTGTTTCAGCATACTCTTCAGATCAGTCCCAGTGTTGTCTGGTTCAGTGTACACTTAACATCAGCCCCGCTGGTGTTTTGTTCAGTGTACACTTCAGATCAGTCCCAGTGTTGTTTGGTTAGGTGTACACTTCAAATCAGTCCCAGTTTTTTCTGGTTCAGTGTACACTTCAGATCCGTCCCAGTGTTGACTGGTTAAGTGTACACTTCAGATCCATCCCAGTGGTGTCTGGTTCAGTGTGAACTTCAGATCAGTCCCTGTATTGTCTAGCTCAGTGTACACTTCAGATCAGTCCCAGTGTTGTTTGGTTCATTGTACACTTCAGATCTGTCCCAATTTCGTCTGGTTTATTGTATACTTCAGATCAGTCCCAATGTTGTGTGGTTCAGTGTACACTTCAGATCAGTCCCAGTGTTGTCTGGTTCAGTGTACACTTCAAATCAGTCCCTGTGTTGTCTGGTGTAGTGTACACTTCAGATCAGTCCCAGTGTTGTTTGGTTCAGTGTACACTTCAGATCAGTCCCAGTGTTGTTTGGTTCAGTGTACACTTCAGATCAGTCCCAGTGGTGTTAGGTTCAGTTTACACTTCAGATCAGTTCCAGTGTTGTGTGGTTCAGTGTACACTTTAGATCTGTCCCAGTGTTGTCTGGTTCAACATTCACTTCAGATCAGTCCCAGTGTTGTTTGATTCAGTGTAGACTTCAGATCAGTCCCAGTGTTGTCTGGTTCAGTGTATAGGCCTACTTCAGATCAGTCCCAGTGTTGGCTGGTTCAATGTAGACTTCAGATCAGTCCCAGTTTTCTCTCGCTCAGCATACACAAACATACCATGTCATGTTCAGACTTGTTTTTTGGAAGCGATGAAGACCAAAATAAAGTTTTGGTTAACCAATAGTATTTTTAGTAATATTTACATGTTGATGAAAGAATTTTTATTTCAGATCAGTTGGAATTGCTCTACATTGTAATATTGCCACACAATATATGCAAGTTAGCCTAGACCTGTGGGGAAAATTGCCGTGAGCTATTTTTTATCTTTGTTTTGCTTGCATGTTATAAACTACAATACCTGAATCTCTGATCACCTGTGATCAGGAAGAAAACATGAAAGTGAATCTTTATATCCATATGTGTAGTGAAGTTACCATTACTTCAATAACAGTAAATGACGGCATTAAACTGAACACACTTCTTATTGCATACATACATGTATCACTGACAGCAGACTATATTTCACTTCTAGAAACTCGCATACATTTTATGACTGCACTATTTCTTAGTCGTGATTGATAATTGTCATGGAGTATTGCAAATATACAGCAATATGAATTTAAATCAAGGAGATTTTTTTTCAGCTGAGCTAGTTACATTACATAGCTAGTTTGAGGGTAACTGAGTCAGTTACATCAATCTATGTTTAAGCATCAAATCTAGTGTCAACCAGAATCTTTGAAGTAGAAATGCCCCCATACATTGTAAAGTATATCCCATGGCCTCATGGTCTACATGAGGGTGGTGGTTTAAGATTACTGGCAATTAAGGCATTGGGTTTCATCAGTCACTATTTCACTTTGATTTTGGTGCTTACCTCGTAAGAGCTTTAAAAGCTTGAACAGCAGGTAAAGCCCAGCATATGCCTGTCCAGTCTCCCACAATGCCTTGATGTTCGGGATCCACGGGGCATGCTGTTGCCATGGTGACTCATCCGTCTTTGAATTGGGCATGTGGAAGTGAATTATCTAAGTGATGCTGAGACATTGAAGCCTGTGGTTACCTGGCCACCCAGGACAACATGCCACAGATACATATGTTACAAATTGTGATAGAAATGGGGGTGGGGGTGTTGTTGTTTGGGGTAATGTATTATTCAGGGATGTGATGTTCTCTCTGATCAGCAGATCTTCTCTCCATTGACCAAAGTGGTCTCCTTCCAAATTTTCCAAATGAGTGCACATTGCATTACATATATAACACTGTAACACTACATATATAATGCTGTTAATCTTTCTGTGAAAAAATCCATTTTGTCTCCAGAGAAAGGAGTCACAGGTCTAATTCTTACAGGAGTGAGTGTTACATTAATATTTCATATTATTGATAGTTATTTGTTGAGGCGACTGCTCAGTCCTTGTCATAGATAACATAGCAGTGGATGCCAGTGGTTCATCCAATTATATATGTGCTCAGGGCATCGACCCTATCTGCTCTATAAATTACACTATTAATGCATATGTATTGATGTTAACTCTGGGATCTTAGTAATGAAACAAGGTGGTGGAACAAGAATGGAGATAAATATGTCAACTTTACATAATGCTAGTGATATCTTCCTTTATATGTTCAGTCATCAACATGGACTTCATAATCTACACGTCCACATCCAACATATGTACAGTGTCATTTGCAAATCTCTGTTGGCAGGCTGTGCAGTGGCAAGCCACCAGGGGGCAGGCAAGTCTGCCTCATTTCAGTTTAAAATCATTTTTATTTGAGCAAGCGGAAGCAAACAGTTAATTGTGTGATAGCTAAAACAGTCAAGGTGCTTGTCAGTGAATTTCTGCAGAAATTAAGAGCTTCAATGTCTCATTTAAAAAAACTTAGAATTTCCCACTTTGTGCTTCCTGCTTGTGTTACATGGATGCATTTGATGCTGTGATTGGCAGAGTGTCTACCAATAGGAGGCCTCCATATTAGCTATATGCACAGTCCTTTACTGCCCTCCTATATGTCTAGGCAACAGACCTATGCCTCAGTCATGATGAGGGCATATTGATAGGGCATTGTGCTTACTCAGCTGGAAATAGCACAGTTTCTGAAAGATGCTTTAATACATGGGATCTGCCCTCCTTTCTGTCAGATCTTCACTGTGGGATAGACTGAGGCAGAGCAGGGATGCAGTTAATGTCTCCCATTCGTAGCACTCTGCTTCTTGGAGATCATAAAGACTTTATCTGTGTATATAGTGGCAACATGATGACTGCATGGGCTGGGAAGGATAAAAAAAATGAGCAGTCAATGTATATACAGTCAACAACATGACATGCCATAGCAGTATATTCAAGCAAGGATTATTGAACCATATGGCTTGTTGGTCCATGGATAGAAGCACCATCAATATGCATACCCTGGTAGGAAATCCTCTGTCGTTGCATTTGCCTTATAAATAAATACAAATCCCAGACTGGCTTTATGGCAATAACTGCAAAACTGAGAAGCTCAGGGCATGTGTGCAGTGGCTCTGTGAGGAGACCCACACTCTGGCTTCATGTTGAGCCCCATGTGATGCCAGATATTGATAGCAGTGTGTTTGCACCATAATGACAAGGTGGTGGGGGTGGGGGGGGGGGATGGGGGTAGAGTCTGGAGGTGCCTCTGTCCCCAAGATTCAGTTTCAGGGGCCAGCAGTGTTTATGGACCTGGGGTGAGATTAAATGTCTTGATGTTGCTGGCCAGGTTTCCAGGCAACTGCCTGATCTCTCAGGCTGTGTGTGCACCACCTCTCCTCATGCAGCACTTATCTGGGATAATACCTGGATTCAGTGTGTTGTCTATTGGAGATCAATACAAAACTGAACAGGTCACCCAGTATAAACATCATCATCATCATCATCATCATCATCATCATCATCATCATCATCATCATCATCATCATCATCATCATCAAACTCCACTTCCATACTTGTGGAGGTTGCCAGCTGGCCAAGAGGGCACACTAACCACATGGTTTTATTGCCAGGCACACTAAACTGATGGCTTTATTGCCAGGAAGGAACACTAAACTGATGGCTTTATTGCCAGGAAGGAACACTAAAATGATAGCTTTATTGCTAGGAATGAACACTAAAATGATAGCTTTATTGCTAGGAATGAACTCTAAAATGATGGCTTTATTGCTAGGAATGAACACTAAAATGATGGCTTTATTGCTAGGAATGAACACTAAAATGATAGCTTTATTGCTAGGAATGAACACTAAAATGATAGCTTTATTGCTAGGAATGAACACTAAAAAGATGGCTTTATTGCTAGGAATGAACACTAAAATGATGGCTTTGTTGCTAGGAAGGAACACTAAAATGATAGCTTTATTGCTAGGAATGAACACTAAAATGATGGCTTTATTGCTAGGAATGAACACTAAAATGATAGCTTTATTGCTAGGAATGAACACTAAAATGATAGCTTTATTGGTAGGAAGGAACACTAAACTGATGGCCTTATTGCCAGAAAGGAACACTAAACTGATGGATTTATTGCTGGGAAGGAAAAGTAAACTGATGGCTTTATTGCCAGGAAGGAACACTAAACTGATGGCTTTATTGTCAGGAAGGAACACTAAACTGATAGTTTTATCACCAGGAGGCACCCTAAACTAATGGTTTTATTGCCAGTAAAGAACACCAAACTGATGGCTTTATTGCCAGGAAGGAACACTAAACTGATAGTTTCATTGTCAGGAAGGAACACTAAACTGATGGCTTTATTGCCAGGAAGGAACACTAAACTGATGGCTTTATTGCCAGGAAGGAACACTAAACTGATGGCTTTATTGCCTGGAGGGCACATTCAACTGATGACTTTATTGCCTGGAGGGCACATTCAACTGATGGCTTTATTGCCTGGAAGGCACATTCAACTGATGGTGTTATTGCAGGAAGGAACACTAAAGTGATGGCTTTATTGGCAATATGTACAAAAGTGACAGCTGCACTCATCAACTTCATCAATAGAGAAATAAAGGATTAAGTGAGAGTCCTAAAGTTTGACAAGAGATCTGTATGAATTTGAGAGCAGGAGAAAACCTGCTTTGTCAGAACATTTGGAATTTCTTCTTGTAGATGCTCAACATTCCTTGCTTTTATTCAGAGCTGAAGTCAAGCTAGGTAATATTAATCATTTTGAATGTAACAAAAGTCTAAGCAGTTGCCTTTGATAAAGTGTAATGCAATGGAGCTAATTAATGAAGGCGTCTAGGGCCATTCTATTTAATTGAATTCTAATTTTTAATGCACACAAAGTTATCCTTTGACTCTATGTTACTTGCACTCCCTGTTTTCTAATGCCTTAAATTGCTTCCTCAAGCAGTGATAACTAGTAGCTCAGCTGACTTGTCAGTCTATCTTATGATCCACCTCCATCCATCCGTCTGTCAACAATGCACATTTCTCAATTCTTTGAAACAATCAGCGAAATTCACTTCAAACCTGGTTGTGATGTACATTGGATAGGTTGCTACCAAACTGATTCAAATGGTTGTGGTCCAGTGATTTTAGGATTTATTATATTTTTTTTCAATTTCTTATGAAATTTTTTTTTTGATTCCTTCTTCTTGTGATTTTTCTTTTTTTTTTTTTTTTTTTGATTTCTTATTATTATTATTTCTTTTTCTATTCTGGGCAAAAACTTTTTAAAAATCTTTTTCTCTGAAAAGCACCAGGTCAATTGCTTAAAATTGCATATGGGGCATTTCTGGGACCCCCACCCACACACCTTAATTTGTTCAACAGGTCGCAGTTGTTTACTATTTTTTTTTTTTTTTTTTTTTTTTTTTAATTTGGATTGTTTTGAAACTTGGTGGAAATGTAGCTTGTAGGAGGATTAAACAAACTTGTTCACTAGGTCAGGATACTCTTCATCCATGATTTTTAACAAATTTTTCAATGCGGGTATCAGTTGGTTAGTGCATTCATTACTAGATATTGATTAGTATGTAAGTCAGTGGGGATTGCAGTGGTAATTCACATTTTCAACTTCTCCAAAACTGTCAACAATATTCACTCCAAACATGGTGGGTATGTACAAGTACTTTAGGTGGGTCTGTGATTTGGTCAGATGATCTTGGTGCAGTGATTTTTAGATTTTGTATGGAATTTTTTAAGGGGACACTTCTTGAGACTCCTAAACCATATTTTGTCGTAACAGGTGGCACTGTGATTTTTTTCACAAATTTTTGTTTGTTTTCACTATTTTCGACTTTTCCAAAATATTACTCAAATTTTTCTGAAACTTATGGTGGAAATGTACCTTTGGGGAGGGCAAAACAAAGTTGCTCACTAGGTGGGGATTCTCTGGTTCCTGATTTTGAAAATATCTTTAATCCGGGTACCTGTCAGTTCAGGCATGCATTCCTATGGATTATGATGTAAGCCAATGGGGATTGCAATAGAAATTCACAGTGTAACCACGTCAGGTCAGCTAAGCACAGTCATCTTGTTATAATTTATGTGCTGTGCATCATGGGTTAATTGGAGGGTGCCCTTTAATATGGACACAGGGATTTGCTTTAAATTTACTTTCTGTAAAATCAGTACACAACCATGACTGTCACAGTCTTCTTGTTCTTATGCTAAATTAGTCAAGTTATGAAAAGTCATAACTCTTGATGTTTATGAGCCAGCAAAGGGTTAAACAGATATAGCTTTTGCTGTAACAATGCCTTATTTGGTAATCTTATTTACTAATTGATTTACAAATTGCAATTATGAAATGCAATCATGCAGGAGGTGATTTGTTGCCATGTTGGTGGTGTTTTCTTGTGGAGTAATGTGGATAGTTGCAATAGCAGTGTGTATGTACTGAGTTTTCCTCCACTTGGGACAATTTTATTGTCCATGTTGTTTGTCATTTTATCTGCTCTCTCAGGACTCATCGGATACTGTTTTGGTGCTGGTGAAGCTATTTTGCACTAAAATAATGAAGATGAACTGGTTTTCACAAGATAAAAACTGTTGTGAAGCATGAAGTCTAAATTAGGTTCTGTTTTCTGTATTTTGCAATATATTGTTTATTTGTGAGGTTTTATGGCCCATGAAGGTGAGGAACATCTTGTCTTCATGGGAGTCACATGCAACCCACAATCAAAATTTGCCCATTGCATTTGTAGAAAAAGTAAAGTTACTAAATCTGGATGTTACTGTGAAGAATCATTATGCACATATTAAAGCCTGTATGCACAATATTTAACAACAACAAAAAAAAAAAAAAAATTGAAAATGTAATCGACAGGCTCATACCAACAAGAATATTTATAGTTTTATGGGTTGGAAAATAAAAATCCAGGCAGTAGGGTTGGTTGAAGATAGCTCTCCTTAAAACACTGGGCTCTGCCCAGGCTATCTTAAGGGTTCAACCGTTTTACATTGGATTTATCTGTATGGTAATCCATACAACTTCATAGCCCTTGGAACAGCTAGAGCATGACTTAGCAGGCAACGCAAAAACCACTGACAGAGCTAGGTCTTTACCAATTTTTTGGAATGAGGTAAAAGCCAGCCAGTTGATTAACATATGGTCACAGATAGCCAGCCAGTTAATTACCATATGGTCACAGATAGCCAGCAGTTAATTACCATATGGTCACAGATCAGTGGTCAATATACTGTCTATTTTATCGTATACTGTAAATTGCTTTAATTTCGCGGTATTCTTATTTTCGCTTATTTCGCTGATGGCACAAAACCATGAAAACAAAAACACAGTGAAATAGTATTTAAACATTGTTTGGATGGGAATTATGTCCAAAACAGTGAAGTCAAAACTACAGTGAAATGTCAAAAATACAAAAAAAAACGTGAAAATTTATACACGCGAAAATAAAGCAATTTACAGTAGTTGAAGACCAGTGGTCCAGATACCCTATATTTTTACCATATGGTTAATTACAATGGTAAAGATGCTGTCTATTCTACCATATGGTTAAAGATCTGTGGTCTTTAAATGGGGTTAAACAGTATATTTTACCATATGGTTAAGACGGGTTGTCATTATACTGTTTATTATGTATAATTCCACCACATATTGCCATTTAATGAACAAGTCTCTACCAAAAGTGGTTACAATGCATTTATGTACATTTCAGATTTGTCATTATATGAATTCCTACAGCAAAAACACTCTCTATCTGAGGGAGGTAATTTTATATGTCATAAACTGAACCAAAATGCAGTCCAGTGATATGACATGACCCGGCCAGGCCTGGGGATGACACCTTTATTTCTGCCGACTCGAGCAGCCTTGCAATCTAATTTGTCTGTGTATCTGTTAGGTCATCCTTATGTTTGTTCATTAGACTTTTATTTACTTCTGAAAATTTTTTGCATGGAATGTTTTGATTTTGAATCTGGATGTTCCCCACATGGCTTTGTATTAAATGTATGAAGATGATGATGCAGCATTTTTTTTTCTTTTTTAATGATTTTTTTTTTAAATTTAACTTTTGGCAAAAAGGCAATTCTTCATTTGTTTAGTGGCATAGATATGTACTTTGTTTACATCTATGCAAGAGTATATGAGTGTTGATGAGGACAATAAAAGGTTTACAATCAATCTGAGAAGCTTTGTCAGCAAGAGATTGAGGTTCTCACATATGGATCAGAGTATGATAGACAAGGATCAAGGTCTATATAAGTTCTTGTACCAGTGGTTCCTGTAATGACTGGCATAAGATTAATGTCCTTTTTCACCGATCTAAATCAGTTTTAAAATCCCAGTTCACCCACACTGAAAATATTGAAAACTCTGCTAAATTGTTAATTAACCCTTTGAGTGCCAGTCACGGCTTAAGCTGTGCTGATGAAGCTGGATTACTGTAATGATTCCAGATTCATATTCCTCATTAAAAGACCTTTCATTCAAGTACCAGCATGCCTATGTTCCCAGTGAACAATTTGGTCCAGGTCAACAGCTTTCCTTGGGGCACTTTCCGCGCAATGCGCAGGAAGTGCCCCAAGGAAAGCTGTTGACTCAGTCTCTAAATTGGCTCTATAAGAGTTAATATTTGGACTTGAAAATGCATCAGAATGTGTAAGATACCGCCAGCCCTATCCCCATCCCATGGATATCATTTAAGTCGCCTTACTGGCTGGTAATTTGCAAAGCTGCAGGCCTCTCTGAAATAAAATGACATGCACATTATTTAGTGGTACAATCAACACAACAGGGTCAGTCAATGTTAGTCATTAGTACATGTAGACCTCTCTTACAGACTTTGATTTATTGATTTATGTACTGATTATGATGTTTATTATTATTGTTGTTATTACATTTTTTTGTCTCTTGCTTTTGGCAAGTCTATATGTCTACAGCAGTTGATGTATGTCTACGATGGTTAGTTGTATGTACATGTATACAGTGGTTAGTTGTATGTCTACAGTGGTTGCATGGATGATGATCTATAACCTTATTGCCCATTATATCAGAAACTGCCTTGTAACGAAGTTATAAACAGGGGGCAGTGTATTAAGAGCACCACTGCCAGCATCCAGCACATTACACCCAAACTGACACAAGAGTAAATAGTATTTTCATGAACACATGTAGACTTCTACTGGCTCGTTACTTTATGCATGTATATAAATATATATATATATATATATATATATATATATATATATATATATATATATATATATATATATATATATATATATATATATATATATGTATATATATATATATATATATATGTATATATATATATATATATATATATATATATATATATATATATATATATAGTAGTAGCTGTCTTGAGAGACCACCACTAGGGCAGGTGAAAATGTGGTCTCTCAAAACAGGTGGTCTTTCATTAGAGGTACAATAACATGGAAAAGATAGCACAGTGTTCTGAGAGAGTGGTCTTAAAAAGATATGCGGTCTCTCATTGGAGGGGTCTCTCAAGACAGGTACCACTGGATACATATATATACATATACATATATATATATATATACATACATACATACATACATACATACATACATATAAGGAACATGTCTTCAGATCAGGCAAATGAAAGTAGTACAGTTGCCCCTCTCTTGAGAGACCACCTGTCTAAAGTGACCATGCTTTCAATATGCTTCGCTCATTACTTTTCTTTGTAAAATTTATGAGTCCCTTGGGTGACCATTTCGTCATGATGCAGAGAGGTGCTGTTTGAAGCCAGGTTTCACTGTAATGCTCCAGTTGTGTATAATGACCAGAGGGGTCGCATGTTTTTTTTTTTTTTTTTTTGCTTGATTGATTCCAATAAAAAGCAATGGCCACTACAGCTGTGCATATCAGAATGATAGATTGAAGTCATAATGTATTCATATTCTTTATTTTTCCTCTTTGTCAAATGCAAAGGTAAAAGTCAAGATTGATTCTTGTTGGGAGCCAGTGTGATTTACGAGCAGGTCTGGGCTGTGTAATAAAGGATACCATCAGGAAATAAAGCATACAAAGAGAACAGCTAGCCCTGAAATCAGAGTCAATACTACGGGTCATATCAGTGTAGAGGCACAACGTAAATCACAAATCACACATTTGGACATGCGTTTGCTCATGAATGAGCCATTTGTAGAGGTGCATGAAATGGTTCAGATTGACTTTCTTATGATGCCAGTGAACATGTTACGTGCCAACAATTATATTTCCAACTTTTAATTATTTTATAACCCAGTTGATATAGAGTCCCTTTGATTACAGTTCCAACATTTAATTAATTTGGATGCCAGAGATATATTATGCATTATCATTACCCATGATTACAGCTCCAACTTTTATTCAGTTCAGATCCCACTTGATTTATTTTGTTGCACCAGGTGCAATGTATACAGACTGTATAGGCTATGTGTATGCCCTTTTCTGCTATTGACTGTTAGGTCAGACCTGGCAAGTCACAGCAGTCATAACTGGTCAGCTACCCTTTTGCTTTGGCAAATTTGGATTCGGAAGTTGATGAAATACGAACTTGCATAGTTTCATTTGCTGATACGTGTGTATCTTGTGCCAGTGATTATAATCCCAATTTTTAATTAATCTAGATCCCAGTGGATGTTTTGTAACAGTGATAAAAGTTCACAGTTTTAATTAATTTTGATTCAAGTTGATATAGTCTGTTACCTGTGATTATAGTCCCTACTTTTAATTAACCTGTCAAATAGATCAGGGAATACATGTCCTTATTTGTACATAAATTCTTTCTACTTACTGGTGTTGCTGATGACAATCCTTTTCCTTCTTATTCAACTGGATACATGTTTTAGCTGTGACACAACACAGCAGGCAGCAGAGACTGGCAGCAAGGAGGGGGTAACTACTGGCTGCTGGCTGCCACCAACTGCCATCATCCAATGCCAGTAGCTGCTGAACCCATAAAACCTCTATTAGCTTTGAGCAGTGGGTGGTGATGGTCAGTGGCAGGGCCACCAGCCTCTGCCTTGGGCCGTGGTGATGGTCAGTGGCAGGGCCACCAGCCTCTGCCTTGGGCCATCCTGTACCACTGGCTCTGCCTTGGGCCCCCCCCCCGTACCACTGGTCTCTGCCATGGGCCATCCTGTACCACTGGCTCTGCCATGGGCCATCCTGTACTACTGGTTTCTGCCATGGGCCATCCTGTACCACTGGTCTCTGCCATGGGCCATCCTATACCACTGGCCTCTGCCATGGGCCATCCTGTACCACTCACCTCTCCCAATGGGCCACCCTGCACTGCTGGTCTCTCCTACAGGCCTCCCTGTACCAGTGGCTTCTTCCATGGACCATCCTGTACCACTGGCCTCTGCCATGGGCCACCCTGTACCACTAACCCCCCCCCCCCCAAAAAAAAAATGGTCAGATGCAGCTGAAAATATTTACTTGTGAAATACTTACAGGAAATGTTTTGGTTTGGCGTAATTATTGCTTTGTAGTTGCCTGTATAGGAGTTCTTTCTAGTGTGCTCCACCGAGCATTTGTTAAAAGTACATGCATGTGCAGATACTGACGTGACATTCAATTACTGCTATATATATCCGAAGAAATTACAATCATTTTCACTTCCATGTGCAAGAAAAAGGGAGAAATACGTCAAAAGTGGCATGGCTGTGGTTCTGACGTACATCGATCATTGCCATCACTACAATACACTGACTGTAACAGGACAGAAATGTATCATTGGTACATGTACGTGAAAAGTGGACCTCAGATGGCTTATCATGCTACCTGTGGTAAAGTAGCCCTGTCACTTACACAGCGCCATCCAGCCTTCATTAATCTGTCTGAACTGTCTGCGTAATGGGACCTTCTGGCTGTCAAAATACACCTTTTCAAAGTTCAAGCCTCCTACACCTTTGGCATTTAAACTTGCCATATGAACATCAGAATGACACTCACAATCAAAAGTGTGTGGAAATAGCTCGTTATATACTCAACAGAAAACAAAAGGTAACCAACTTTTTACAAGTTACATGATTGTCCATTTTTGTTTTTCATTTATTCAGCTGAAAAATATATTTGACCTGGGCCCAGTGATCTGCCACTTAAGTCGATTTGCTTTATTATACTCAGTATAACTGGCTGTTGATAACACAACTGGCTTGATGTAGGATCAGATACTAAAAAGTTGAGAAATCTCATTAGACTCACTCTTTTTTTATCTGTCTCTCAAGCAAGAAATAATGTCAGAATAATAATGATTACTCTAAACTAAACACTAGTTCTGCCATCAAGTGGCAAAAGACTGTGAATCTGCAATTTTCATTGATATGTGCACAACAATACTGGTTTTTGCCATCATTACTCATTATTCTGAAAGTTTTATCAGTCGTGTTATATAACAACTCATGAAAAACGCTTATAGCTTCAAGTGCATTTTGTTCCCTTTATTTATGAGTGGTCAGTGAGGGGATTTTTGGGGGGAATGATGAAAAAGATTAAAAAACTATTCACCCTGCATAAATTGATGTGAATTTGTGGCAAACAAAAAATGTCTGTTGTGGTCAAATGTGGCTCATCCAGAGATACTATGGGCAATTCAAAATAACTCACAGAGCCAATTGTTATGTTAAATTAGCAGCACAATGGAAATGACCAGCAAAGAGTGCGAATCTTCCTTTTGCTGAAAAGTGCTCTCGTGTTTGAACAATTAGAGTCAATTGTAAATATATATGGCACAAAGTGATTTTGTTAGTTAAATTGATTTTCTTGGCTTGAAAATTCCACTTAGGAAACCTGAATCAGCTGTATTGGTAGGAGCCATCTCTTGTGGTGAGGGTTCCACTGACTACTACCATGTCTGAGTGAAAGTAGGCCAGGATCTGTACATACCTTGTCTCATCTTCTTTTGATTGAATAAAAACTGGTTGCTTTTCTTTCTTTCTTTCTTTCTTTCTTTCTTTCTTTCTTTCTTTCTTTCTTTCTTTCTTTCTTTCTTTCTTTCTTTCTTTCTTTCTTTCTTTCTTTCTTTCTTTCTTTCTTTCTTTCTTTCTTTCTTTCTTTCTTATATAGACCATGTCCAGTGCTATCATGTGATACAATATCAGTGACCCTGACCTATTTTTGTAAGGTCAGCAGGCCTGTAAAGTTGGAAAAGGTGATTTTGTACTGGCTGGATGCAGCTTGGACATCAATGGCAAAGAGAATTGAGCCTCCAAATCAGAATTACAGTAAATTAAATTGTACATAAAACTGTACTTGGTGACCTACTTTTGGGTTCACCATGACCCAATGATCATGGACTTTGGTGTTTGTCCAAGTTTATAATTTGTCTTGTGTAACTCGACAAGTTTTTACCCAATCTGGCCAAACACATCATGTATGAAAAGCAGGATGCGGGGCACACATTTGAACAAAAGTTTTTTAATCTGAGTTACAGGTCAAGGTCAAATGGCCAGTTGGAATATAGGGATCATCTTGTGAATGATATACAAATAAAAGTGTGAAAATTTGTGACCAACCTTATTTTTTTATGGATCTTCATGAAATGTAGTGGGATTGTACAAGAGGTCAATATATTGGTTGCTTATGATACTAGTGGTGCCACCAATAATTTGACAGAAATTAAAAATTAAAATGTCTTCAAAGATACAAAATCATGCATCTCAAAAAATAATTGAATAAGACATGCCAATTTTTACCTCAGCTGACTTGTCAGTCAGCTGAGGTTTTTTGAGGGTCCGTCGTCCGTCGTCCGTCCGTCCGTCCGTCGTCCACAATTCACATTTTCGACTTCTCAAAAACCATCAGCCAGATTCACTTCAAACTTGGTGGAGATATGCCTTGGGTGGGTCTCTAGCAAGTTTGTTCAAATGGTCATGATCCAGTGATTTTTGGATTTTTAATGAATTTTTTTCGTCTTTTTTGGGTAAATCTTAAAAAATCTTCTTCTCCGAAACCACTCACCCAATTGCTTTGATATCACACAGGAACACTCCCTGGGACTCGTAGTTCTTAATTTGTTCACCAGGTGGCGCTGCAATTTTTTCCTAATTTTTTATGAATTTTTGTGTGTTATAGCTATTTTCGACTTCTTGTCCAGAACCATCACTCAGATTAAGCTGAAACATGGTGGATATGTTCCTTGTAGAAGGGTCAAACAAAGTTGTTCACTATGTGGGAATGCTGCAGATTCCTGATTTTTAACGATTTTTTCAATTCTGGTACTTATCGGTCAATGCAGCTTTCCTATTGATTACTATTGAAGTCAATGGGCATTCTAATGCTAATTCACATTTTTGACTTCTTCTCCAAAACGGTCATCCAGATTAACTTCAAACTTGGTGGCAATGTACCTTGGATGGGTTTCTACCAATTTTTTTCACGTGGTCATGCTCCAGTGATTTTTGGATTTTTAATGAATTTTTGTTGTTGGTTTTTTTGGACAAATCTTAAAAAATCTTCTTCTCCGAAACTGCTTACCCAAATGCTTTGATATCACACAGGAAGACATCTAGGGACTCCTTGTTAATTTGTTCACCAGGTGACGCTGCAGTTTTTTTCTATTTTTTTTTTTTTGGTGAATTTATGTGTGTTATAGATATTTTCGACTTCTTCTCCAGAACCGTCACTCAGATTAAGCTTACACATGGTGGATATGTTCCTAATGGAAGGGCCAAACAAAGTTGTTCACTATGTGGGAATGCTGCGGATTCCTGATTTTAGCTCAGCTGACTTGTCAGTTCATAGAGCTGTGGGGTCACAGTGCAACATACATGAATTTATACTCTTCATTATAACTTGAGAACTACTTGAACTTTGATGTTGCACTTGTAAGTGTTCTTCTATAAAGGTCAGACTTACTCAGAACATGGTGTCCTTGATCCTTTCCCAAGTTCATAGAGCTGCAATTGTGATGAATGTCCAGATCAGCTGAGGCTCGGGCTGTTCACACAGCCCTCTTGTTTTTATGATATATAGATCATGTTTAATGCTTATATGTCATGTAAGATCAGTGACCTTGACCTATTTTTGTAAGGTCCCCAGACCTGTAAAGTTAAAAGATGTGATTTTATAATGATTGGGTGTAGTTTGGACATATATGGCCGAGAATGGTGACCTACTTTTTGGGTCACCATGACCCAACAATTGTGTGACCGTGACCTATTTTTCAAGGTCATAATCACTTTAAAAAAGGACATTTAATTCAAAATCTTGATAATTATAAAGAATAAGGTGAATGATGCCAGATGTACCACATATGTGTATCATGTGGAAGTTTGATATTGCATAATATAGCTAACCTTGATTAATTTTTCAAGGTTGTCTATTGAATACATTTCAAAAGATGATTTTTTTGGTGATAGTGGTCAGCAGGGCATTAGGCCCATGGGCCTCTTGTTTGTGCTTTGACACATTTACAAGGAACTTAGATCAGTTTATTGAATTACTTTTATTACTTTTTGATCTGCTTAAAACCTTTTCAGAAATTAATTATTAATATATTGCAGGGAAACGGCATGGTAAACTTAACATGCTTGATAATAAAATTTTATCTATCAGTTTCCCATGTCAATGTATTATAGTACTTCATTTCTTTACGTTATGGTACATAATGGGAAATACATGCATATCACAGCTAAATTTTGTACAGTTGAATATAATATTTTGTACTGTGTTATTTGTTTTACAATATATTATAATCCTAACAGTTAATAACAGGATTTTTTTTTCAAATCATAGCCATACTATTTTTGCTGTACATCATAGAATATTTTCATATATTTGCACAGCATATTATAGTATGACTTTGTAGCCATCCCACCCCCACCCCCAGTGGGAGACTAACCAATATATAAAAAAAAAATGCATGAATGATTGCTGAAATAAAATGCCTGCTGCTTTCATGGTGTGTATAGACGGCTAGAAAAGTTTGATGATCAACCACTGGAGATAGACCTGACATAAGCTGCCAGACGTTTTAAAACTGAGGTCACATTGTAGCTCCTAATTAATTGGATCAATGGCTTTCTGATGACTGGTGTCTGAGTGCTGCATCATGTACAATGATAAGTGGTGAACGAGAGGCTGTCTGGGCAAGCAGCAGGGCCCCATACGTTCATGTAAAAGTTTGCAAAAGAAAGATGATGGAGATGTTTGAAGTCAATGACATGAGACTCTCAACTGAGATGGGAAGAAAAGTGTCAATGCCTCATGATAAAGGAATATAGGAAGCGACATGGTTGCTAGGAAAGTAGCTTTGATCAGAGCATGGTCTCTCATCATCAATGACACTATATACATTTAGAGTGGACAGGAATAAGTGGGATTAATGTTCATCCGAGGAATGAAAATGTAAATAAAGGGTGATTTCAGGTGTGAAATCTTGGGGAAATGGATGTAATTGCATCACTGGATCAGGTCTGATCAGTGTACGGCTGGCAAAGCTTTCCAAGTTCATTGCCCTTGATGGCCACTCACTGAAGACGGGCGGGATGCAGTCGGTGTGCAATGCCATTGCATGCTTGATGGCCCTAATGTGGTCTGTCTGCATGTGAGGGCTGTAACACGATACTTGTACCTGTATCAGGGTAGCTGTAAGCAGTGTGGCAGTATGGCAGGTCACTGTCATATGACCACAAACCAGCATCGGAGGACATTCACGTTGACCCTTTCTCACTCCAACTGTCCAAATCTCTTGGAAATATACCTAACGTCATCTACCTACGTGTAGCTGTTATCACCAAAAATTTTTAGATTAACAGAATTACTGTGAGAATTGTACACCTGTTAAGATGTCATATTTCCTGGCATTGGTGAGGCCCCAAGCCTCAGCAAGAAAAAACCACAATGAAATACATGTAGCGGGATAACCTATAACATACGTTTAAAGGTTCTCTTGATTGACTATGTTCAAATTGGATACATAGGTGACTTATGGGTTGTTGTAAACATAACGTGTACTGTGAAAAAAGTTGGATCTGAAACAATATTTTTATTCACATTTTTATTTTAAAAACTCACTGCGTCTTCAATCATCACTTTTCGTTCATTTCCAACACCCTCAAGGCACGACAGGTCAGTGACGTCACAAACGCAACACCACTGGCTGACAGGGAAGACTCGATATGACCATGCTAGAGAGCAATGGCTGTCAAGTGTCACTTGGTTTAAACATATTTTATTCACACTTCCTCAACAGGATTAAAAATCCATGAAGAAATGTTCATTTTTGTCTCTGTTCCCACCCAGGATGGGTCGGTCTGATGCTAGTAATTGTAGCAATACAAGTTCTACAGCTTGTTTAAATTCCCCCAAAGACCTGAAATTACAGAGAGCTTGGACCCTTGCAGTCAAGATTTACAGGGACAAGTGGCAAGGCCCTGGGATAACTGATCTCACATATGTAGCAAACACTTTGTGGAAAGTGACTTTTTTTTGTCCAATATAACAAAGTTTAAGATAGGTTTGACAAGAAAAAACTGTTGCCAAATGAAGTCCCATCGGTGGACAATGGAAGGATTCATGGAACTGGTCAAATTTGGCATTACTCATAAAACCAGGAATGGTGATTCATTATTTTTTTTTTTTACAGTATTTACAAATTCATCTTCTGTATGATTCTAATTTCAGTGCATGCATTACAGCAAAATATAGGTCTATATAATATATATATATATATATATATATGTGTGTGTGTGTGTGTGTGTGTGTGTGTGTGTGTGTGTGTGTGTGTGTGTGTGTATATATGTATGTGTATATATATATATATATATATATATATATATATATATATATATATATATATATATATATATATATATATATATATATATATATATATATATATATATATATATATATAAAGTAAGACTGTTACAGTGTATCACATAACACTAGGAGGCAGGAAAGTTACTGAATCTTCACTTTGGACAGGTTTTTGGCTGACTTTGACAGGCCCCATAAGGTCCTGTCCTTTTGAGACACTTTCCTGACCCGGCCAGCCAGGGCAGATATGACCAGTCATTTTCAGCCAAAATTTTTTTTTGTCAAAACCAGAAAGCTGGACTTTCTCCCGGACCCCCTGTGAGTCAGACCTGTCATTTTAAGCAACTTTTCTGACCCTATCAAGTCCAGCCAGGTTTACCTGACACTTTCAGCAAAAACTGCTGCCCACTGCTAGTAAAGCCTGTCATGTTTAGATAGTCACCCCCAGCTTGCATCTCTGATTGGTTTGGATAGCTAACACATTCACGCCTCATCTACGCAGCTGGCAAGACCATTGGGCGGCTAGCTTTTCATCTCTTTCAGTCGTGTACCACTGTTTGTGACAGTCCACAGTCAGCACCCCAAAAAAGGGTGTACAAAATTTCATCTCGTATCTTTATCATTAATATGGACCCAGAAAATAAGTCAGTCAGAGGAAAATATTTACCATTGTTACATAATGGACATGGTCTGAACTAAAGGATATCATAAACGTGTACTTATGACGACTTATACCGAAACATAAATTACTGCCCTCCAAGGTGCACGAGGTTACTGCTGGGTAGGAGTTCTGATATTGAAAGCTATTCATAATGCAAACTATATTTAATCATCCATAGAGCACACAGACCGGAGGAGAAAATTTTCCATTGTTTCAGACTACTTCATACCCTAGGCCTAGGCCATAGCTGTTTCCATGAAAGCCAGAATTTGGAACATGACAAGACCTGGCCCATCCTGACGCAAATTCCAATTTATTGCATGCATGCTGTTCTTGTTACATGAAATCTAGTAATTTTTGATAGGCAACATCTCTTTTGCAACGCATTATCATTGCCCAGACGGCAAGTTGGGATCGTCTGGCTGTACCAAGGCTGCACTCCCTGCAGTACTGGTGACTGTAGGTTTCTGGGTGTCCCCTTGTGTCTAAGGCTGAATGATCTTTTCCTCTGCTGCTGCAGCTTTTCTCATTAATTCTTATTCATCCTCATCAGATCACATACACGAAAAACTCAATTCAGACTCTCTGGAATCACTATGCTCTGTTGTATCTGCCATGACTCTTGGCAAACTGAAGGCACTCTGGCTTATATCGCATACACCATTATAAGTCAGCGGGTTGTGTTTGTGACGCCACTAACGCGTTCCCACATCGGTCCCTGTTCGGAGAAAATTTCTGAGTTTTCACATAGCAAATGTGGTGCACTTTTGGAGTTAAAAAAAAATATTTGAAAATGAAACTTCACATTTTGGTTTTCACATGTCACTTCTAACTACCCTCATCAACTTTCTAATTTGTGGTAACCATTCAATCAAGCTGACCTTTGAGAAGAATTATCACCAAAATAGTGAAATTAAAACTTCAGTTACATACCTGTAGTACAAAAATCATGAAAATTTACAAATGGAAAAATCAATGCATTTACAGCATACTGTATAATCATTTATATTCCCATCACAAAATTTTCCGAATATACACTCCAAATCAGAATTCCACGAGCTTTGTTTTCCTGATTTTATGCAGGCTTTCATTTCACATTCAACCTGCTACAATTTTCCCAAGTTTAATATTCCCAAACTAGGTTTGCTCGGGAAAATTTGGGTATATTGATCCCTCACGAAACTTTATGATTATACAGTATGTGTTCTAATCATGCCAGAAACGACACTGTGCATACAGGAAGTGGCTCCATCTGGCTGGTTCATTCTCGTGTTACAGTACAGTAGTTATCGGAGATGACAGTTGAGACATGGTCACAACATGAACCTCTACTTTCGACATGCCACCTAGAGGGTTCCTGCTCGAGGGTCAGTTGAATGCATGGCCCAGGTAGTCTATCTGAGATTGCATTGTGGGTCTAGTCTTATAAATTAGGCTCTTCTGCAGGTTGACTTATTTGCTGATATTTTGGTAATGTGGACCCTAGGTCCATTGTCACATTGAACACTTGCCCTAGGTCCATTGTCACATTGAACACTTGCCCTAGGTCCATTGTCAGATTGAACACTTGCCCTAGGTCCATGATGCTATTAAACACTAACTGGACAGACTATCTGCTGGTTTCTTTTGGTTTTAATTCTGACCTTGAGTAACCTTCAAAGGTCAAACTCAGACTTATTGGCTTACAGGTTAGTAATGATGGATCTTAGGTCCATGGTTACCAGGTTACTATTAAACACTGGAAGGAAAGTACCAATGGAGCTTAATTTTGTTTTGTTAAGTTTGAACTTGAGTGACCTTAAAAGGTTAAATTGACTTATTGGCTTAACTTGGTTATGATGGATGTCAGGTCCATAGTTACCATTACTGTTAAACACTAACAGGGAAGCACCTAGTTGGTTTTACTTGGTTTTATTAATCTTGATTTTGAGTGATCTGGAAAGCTCAGGCTAAAGGCCAAACCTAAATAGTGACTAATATCTTAATTGGCAATGGTGGATCCTATGCCATTGGTATCAAACATTTATAGGAAAACATGCACCTATGCAGTTTCTTTTGGTATTAATTTTCACTTCCAGTGACCCGCAAAAGTCAAACTAAACATAAAACTGATATATTTGTTGACATCTGGGTAATGATGGGGGGAGGGGGAGCATGATCCTAGGTCCATGGTTAGTTTTAAACATTAATAGAATTCTTCAACCTTGACCTATTTTCACTGTAACTGGGGGTCCATATGCAGGTGCATGGTGATTTGGGGGGGGGGGGGGGGGGCAATGGTCTTGCTCAGCCAAAAATGCTCAAGGCCAGTTTATGGATTTTCCACTGAAATGTGTGAACCCAAGTGGTCTTACTGTGGAGGTTTTGTCTGTAATAAACACACAAGTGGTCTTATTCTCAGGTTCTACTGTTTGTGTACAAGTATCTGGGAAATGCATTCAGTTGTGGTATACATCCATACATACATATATACTTTCAATTATGCATTTGTGTGAAAAAGAGTGAAATACATAGAAGTGCCATGCAGTCATTTTCATGACTTTTTCTCATAATTTAGAGAATCTTTGAATTAGGTCTTTTCTTTTTTCTTTTTGCAAACAAGCAAATAAAATAAAACTATGTTGGAGCTGCACATTTGACTGATAACCAATGTAGAATTGCATAAACAATTTATTCAGTTCAGTTTATTCATTACATAATGTATTGAATAAACACCAGGCATTCTGTCTACACCCAAAATGCAGTCAAGCCCATGGAAAAAAACTATTTTGACAAATAAGTTTGAAAAGCTTGATGGTTATTAAAGGTACATGTACATATTTTGTGGCTACCTACTGATGACACTAGTGCACAACTGGAATTTTTGCACAGAAAACACTGTGAAACAACATCCCCTTTGGTTGTCGGTGAGATACCAAAGCTACATATGATACAAAACCTCTTTATTTGCCAGAAGAGCAGATATGGGTGTTTTAAATTGATCCAGAGGGAACAATCCTAAATATTGCGTTAAAGTCACCCAGAGTGGGTACGTGAGATCTTCTACGATATGCCAAACTACTGTATATCATACTAATTTGCCAGCACGGCAGTTAGACTGGTAGATCTATTTGACACCCAGGTGCAATTATTATGACTTTGCCTTGCATTCTGAAGCAACGTTACAGCTTGCTATATAAGCAAGAGACGTAACAGTGTGTTTAAATGTCCCCTGATGAGTTCACACCAGAATGAAACTGGCCGGAACCTCTGGCCTGTGGACTTCCCACACCACTGGCCTTGCTTGGTTCTCTACTATTTGATCCAGCCAAAAAGTTTGTAATAATCTGCATTCTTTGATTTGGTTAGAAATTCACTCAAAGTTAAGATACATCAAATTGGCTTTTTTCTTGCCAGGGAACAATCCTGAATTTCCTTATTTTGAGAAAAGATCTCATAGATTTTTAAAAGAGTTTACTCTTTGATGTATAATGCAAACTTGTATATCTGGCTGGGTAGCCACATTGAATTGATTAAATGCAACCAGATGCCTAATATGACAAGAGTAAGGTAGGTATGTAGGTTCATTTGCTAGAACAGAGACAGTGTAAATAGGTTAATTTACAAGGAATACATAACATAGTTCAGAGTAGATTGGTAAATAAGTGCATTTACAATGTCAACAAAGCTTAGAGCACAGATAGGAATAGGCATGTACATTGACATGGAAGTTAGTTTACAGGTAGGAATATAAGTAATTTTATTGGACTTTAGTTTACAGGTAGGACTGGACTATAAGTGCATTTGCATATACATGTAGTTTACAGGTACATTAAGTGCCATTTTATATATATATATGTTGTCTCAAAAGCCAGGCACAAGAATGGATTGGTGCCAGCTTTGCACAACCCAGAAAGGTTGATGGAGAGTTTTAACCAGCAGAGGGCAGCACCAGCTGGAGCATCATGCAATGTTCTGTTAGACATATTTTATTCATAAACTTATAACATCAGAGTTCACAACTTTAATAGGATATACAGCAAATCTGTCTTGCAAGAAGAGATGACTGGACAGGACAATACAAATCACCACTGAACATAAATGAAAGAGATACAGACAGACAGGAGAGTCAGAGCGACGGTGTCAACAGTAAACAATCTGAGTATGGCCAAAAGTGACCATTGGCAATTGTCCCCTTACTCATTCACTTTCAGGGACCGCTCTAGCCATTAGCCAACTTGCCAAATGCTAATGTTCTTGAATTTGGCTAAGGAAATTTTTAAATGGCTAATTTATTTTAATATGAATTATTGAAAGCGTAGGTTGAATTTTTTAATTTTTTCGCTTTTATTTTCCAATTTGGCTAGAGATTTTGAAGGCCTAGATCGGTCCCTGACTTTTTATGTATGAACTATGTATATGTAAAAGGAATAAAATCTGTGTGTCTGTCTGTCAATTCCAATACATAGTTTAATTGTCTGTTGTTATGTAGAGCATATGATATGATTGCATACTCGAGAAGCTCAGGCATACTGTAGCTGTGGCTAATTGCCACAGTGAAGTACGACCCAAAAGCTATAATGAGCTGCAGATAACAGTTCAAATTAAACTGAAAGTTAACAGTTTAAAGTAAACTGAAAGTACACTACAAAGGTCAGTGAGTGTATTTACGGGCCAAATGTCCAGTCATGTGTAAAGCCCTACAAAAGGAGCTCGAACTGTGTGACAATACACAGCTGAGAATAGATGTGCATTTTCCTTTGGGATAGACACATTGGGTGCCTCCCTTGCAGATACATCTGGAGAAATGAACCCTGAACATAAAAATTTAGCATAAGACTGAGTAAGGGAGCTCATCTCTCATGATGTTGAGACCAATTTCCCCAACAAGGTTTAGCCACAAGCATCTTAATATGTTGTACATGACTTCGGTTTCTTCTGTCATTAACAATGCTGTAATGTCAGTCAGCAGCTTTCCTGGTCAACATTGCACCCAGAGCTGCCAAACCTCCCGACATGTCGGGAGATTGTACGATTTTTCAGCAAATTTGACCAGTGCTCCCGACCTCCCGACATGGAATTAAAAGCTCCCGACAAAACCAAATATTCACTAAAAAAAAAAAAAAAGTACGTAAAAAACGTGTGAATTTGTTTTTTAAAAAAAGGGGGGTCCAAACTGCATTCAAACTTGTTCTGGAACTGCGTGCCGTGCGTTCAACATTGTTGATAATCTGGATCTATAAATAATGTGCGAAGTATTTTATGCTCAAAACTGCAGGAAATGGCACCATTTTGCATCATTTTAAAAAGAATTTTCTGGGGGAGGCCTCCCAGACCCCCCCCTCCCCCACGAGAAAAGTCTCCCTACTCCAATCACTCCAAGTAGGGAGATCTCCCTACTTGGGATGCTTCCAACTTGGTACCTCTGTTGCACCTAGAGAACCCTGAGGAATGATATTGATGGAGACTGCAGAGGCAGGGTCAGTGTCCTCGTGTTGAGATGTCATTTTCTAGAGTGTCATTATGTATCATATCAGGACCGAATATGAGATGACTACACAGAGAGCTCTAACCTAACACGCTTAAGGACAGAATACCCAATGAATACATGGAAAAGATCAACCTGATGTTGAAATTGGAAGTCCCTGATATGTTGAGAATATAACGTGGTCTTTTTCAAACTGCATACATCACATTTGGTATACATGAAAGTGTTAAATTCGTTCTCCGTCCTATACTTGCAGGTGATGCTGGTATTTGCCAAAGAGGATGCACAAAGTGACGGTTTCTGGTGGGCAGCCGACAAAGCAGGCTACCGATGTAACATCGTTCGAAATGCAGAGGGTGCTCTGGAGTGCTACCTTGACAAACGACATGACGTCATCATCATAGACTGCAGATATACCAAATACTTTGACACAGAGTCGCTTTGTCGGTAGGTGAACTTTAGTTTCCAAAAATGTGATAGCTTTTGGCGTATATGTTACTTGCTTTTCAAGGCCGGCAATAAAAATATTTTCCTTGTTATCTTTTTATCATATGACATGGCAAGCCTAAGTCACCATCGTTCCTTATGATGGTGACATTACAAAATGTCCACATGATCATACATGCGTGTACACATCTGGCTTTAGATCACGACCGAGGTGATACAAATGGAGGCAAATACGTGCCTCACTCAAGTTCAGGATGCGGGACACAGTTTTGATGGTTAAACTTTGCATATCAGGGCTCATTTCTGCATTTATGGTATTTTCCATGTCTTTGTGAGATTCATGCGCCCACTGCCTGTGACCATAGCTGACCCTTGTAGGTGTTAGTCTTGGGTCATATCGGGCACAACATTTTCTGATACCGACAGGGCTGAGCTTCAACAGGATTGGTGTCCTCACAATTGGTTTAACTCATTCCACACTAGTCCTTGATTTTTCCGTATTTTTTACCTAGATTTAAGACGACAATTGCATATTTAAATTCTTCATGAAAAAAAGCTTTCGTTCAAGTACTAACATGCCTATAGTCTCAAGTCAGTGGTGCTTTCTCTGCCTGGCAAGTCATGCTGCAGCTGCACCAAGGCCAGCTGCAGCATGACTTGCCAGGCAGTGCCAGAACCACTGACCAAGGCCTGTGACCATAGTATGGAATGAGTTAAACACAGTTTATTGGCAATACAGTTGGAAAGGAGGGCAGAGCCCTATATGAATCCTTCTTGCTAATGAAACGGAAAAAAATAGTAACAATCGATTTAAAAAATAATAAGACGAAAAGGGAACAAGACTAGGTACAAAACAATTCAGATGCAACAGGGCTCGGTGTAAAGTAGAAATTGATTTTTTGTCATACACGCAGAAAGGGCATGTATAAACAGAAGACACGACAGGCAGATGAGCCTTGATGTACATGTAAATCCAAGATGACATTTCACTGTCCTCACAATTACATATGTTGAGCTAATAAAGGTCTACAAATTGCACCATTCATGATGGTCTGGATGCCAAAGTTTGACATTTTCCCCGAAGTTAGAGTTTTTAACACATAAATATGTAGCTGACTATGCACAGTGTACAACCCTGTTGTTGGGACACCAGCTGATGCTGACATCTGGGGTGAGGAACATGAACTAATGTACAATTTGAGAATACTATTTGCTGTTTCAGATCTTTACGGGCAACAAGACCAAGTGACCACACAGTGATCA
Organism: Hermodice carunculata; assembly: GCA_964020975.1. Taxonomy (NCBI): domain Eukaryota; kingdom Metazoa; phylum Annelida; class Polychaeta; order Eunicida; family Amphinomidae; genus Hermodice; species Hermodice carunculata. Next base: position 82,233,530 of record OZ026617.1, read on the forward strand.
TAGCTGTTACCAAAAAAGTGTAAGTACTTGGACTCTACTGGTTCAGTTCATGGAAAAAATGAATAGTTGTAAATTACAATTATGATTAATTGGTAGGAAATGACCTCAAAATTAACCCTTTCCCCCTTAAACTGGCTAAAACCGGCTGGTGGTCAAATGTCGTCTGCTTCAGCATTTTCAACTGATTTCAACAGCAATGAAAAACAATTTGACGGAGAATTGAAGATGACACCTGTCAAGACAACATGACCCAGGTCAACAGCTTTCCTCGGCATGGGTTGGGCACTTAGTACCCAACCCATGCCGAGGAAAGCTGTTGACTCAATCTTAATATGAGGGGGAAAGGGTAAAGGAAACAAATACAAACACCACTACCCCTCATAGAGTCATTGTACCTCTTGAGTACAACATGACTGGGTCAATAAGTTTCCTTGGCTTCAGCTGGGCAATGCAGGGACTTTAATTGCTAAGCATAACATGGATGCCTTGTGGCCAGCCCATGGCCAGGTCAGCTGTTGTCGCAAGATATTGCCTCTTATCTCTGTCAGAGCAGAGGCTGTGCTGGTCTGAATTACTTGTATGATTTCAAATTCAAATACCTTGTGGGGAAAAAAAACTTTCTCCCTGCCTGAGGAAGCCTGTAATTCCATAGAAAAAAAAAGAAAGGTCCAAGTCCACAATTGGGGCTGGGGACTCAGGGGCTGGGGGGGGGGGGGGGCATTGATTGCCTTTTTTAACTCTTACAGAGTCAATTTACAGATTGAGTCAACAGCTTTCCTTGGGGCACTTTCCACGCGTTGCGCGGAAAGTGCCCCAAGGAAAGCTGTTGACCTGGACCAATTTTTTCACTGGGTGCATAGGCATGCTGGTACTTGAATGAAAGGTCTTTTAATGAGGAATATGAATCTGGAATCATTACAGTAATCCAGCTTCATCAGCACAGCTTAAGCCGTGACTGGCACTCAAAGGGTTAATTTAAAATATTTTCTCTTTAGAGAGACTATTGAAAACAGATGATGTATGACATACAGTGGTTTTGACCATAGCTAGGGACATTAACATGTATGATGACAAGTCAGTCTCCACCTCTGATTTTGAATTTTATGATTATTTTTTTTTCAGAACGGGTGACAAAGAAGAACCATCAATATTACCATTATTAAATGCAGGCTTCAATCGGGTAAGTTTTGCGATTACAAACAGATACCATTGGATTACAGTGAAACCTCATTATAACGACACTCAGATATCCGACATATTCATTATAATGACACAAGTTTTGAATGGCAAAAGTTCATTTTCTTTGTTGTTTGATTCATTTATCTGACATATTCAGTTATCCGACACATTTCTAAGGGAACAGATGGTGTCATTATAACGAGTTTTTACTGTATTATGAAAAATAGTGCATATTTAACCCTCATCTATACCATGTCATGTCTGAAGTTTTGATAAAAGTTTTGCCGGCAAATGTTGAGCACACACTGAATATATATACGTAAAGAGGTATCTGCTAGCTGTGCAAACTTGTATGAACTTGAAACAGTGTCTTTGGCTGGAGAGCAAATGGCTATGATAAACTGTAATGTCTGATGGAAGAGCGTGCATAATACAATGTTTGATAGGCCTTTTCTGTGTCACAAGTATGAGCAAGCACATGAATGGTTTCCTTGTCCTGCAACACAGGAGCATTTCATCCTTGCATGAATCATTTTACTGGTTTGAGATGCAAATTCATGAAGAAAAGAGCTTTCAAGTATGGACATTTGCCAAGTGTAATGAATGTAGTTTTAGCGAAGCAGAGTGGTTTCAGTCAACTGCTTTCCTGGGGCACTTTGCACCAAGGAAAGCTGTTGACCATCTTGAGTGGAATCCCTCCCCCTTGTAACAGGCTAAACTGAGCTGCGCATCAAATGCTGTCTGCTTCAGTGTTTTTGAGCAGTTTTAACTCTTTTGATTGCCACACTTTGGACAGAGTCAATTGCTTTCCTCAGCATGCTTTAACTCTTTAAGAGCCAAATTCTGAACTGAGTCAACAGCTGTTCTCAGCACGCATCGGGCGTAATGCGCCCAATGCTCGCCGAGAAGGGCTGTTGACCTAGGACATTTTCTCTGGAACTATAGGCATGCTGGTACTTGAATGAAAGGTCTTTTTGTGAAGAATACAAATCTGAGATCCTAATCATAATTCAGATCAGTTTGACGTAAGTTGATCAACTTTAGAATGAAGTGAATGGCACTGAAAGAGTTAATTGTGCTATGAATAAAAATACATTGCTGCTGTAAACATATCATTAAACACATTTTCATGTATGGTGCACACGCTCATATTCTTTTGGATATTTTCAGCGATTCAGTGAAAATCCCAATCTGAGTGTCTGCCTTAACGAACTGCTGGCCATAGAGTATGGAGAAGTACGAGACAAAATACGATTACAAGCAGCTAATGCTCTCTTAACAGCAATAGAAAATTCAGCTGATGGAGTGGAGGTCACAAGTGAAGATTTTGAAATTCAGGTGAAAAACAAATGCATTTGCTAAATGTGATGAAACCGTACAGAATATAGAATTCTTTTAATACCCACTGTTCTCTATATCCTCATTCGAAGACATGTCCGAAAGCTAGCAAAGCAGTATTTTCTTCCTCCAAGTGAGGAACGTATGCTCTTTCAAACTTGATTGTCTATTTTCTGTGGAAAGATGCTCTCTAACAGGAGCAAGTGACATCTGATACACAAACACTGTTGAAAATGAGAGTTATTAGGTTATTTTATATTTTGCTCTGGAATGTCATTTTCAAGACAATTTACATGTATATTTTGAGGATGTTGGTGTAGTGCAAGTGAATAATTTTGTTTCTTGAATAAAGTCTTGACACAATGAATTTAGAATAAAATGTGTAAATTTTAACAGCAAAAAGAATATATCATAATTTGCGTCAGGATTTTACTGTTGTAATCATTTCGTTGATATTAATTTATGTTTGTTTTCATTGTACAAAAATAAGTATTTCAGTAAAGTGATGACTGTTTGACTGAACTATTGTGTAAACTATTTCAATTTGATAGTGCCCAAATAAAATGATTGCACTTTAATAAGGACACAAAAAACCAGTATTGTGGTATTGCCCATTGAAACACAAAACGAATGTACCTTGTTTGATGAGGAAATGACTGTGGTGTTGCAGTATGTGAACCCAGCCTATGAGAGGCTGATGGGGTACACGTGTGAGGAATTGCTGGGAAAGGACTCGCGCGAAATGCCCAAGTGTGACCGAAACAAACCAGACCTGCAGGAAACGATGAATTCATACCTTAAAAAGGGGAAGGTAATATAACACCTGCATGTAACAGGACACAAACATGTTACACCTGTGTCAGCACAGCACTGTCATATTAAGCATTATTAGCCAGTGGCTTGTCATATATTTTTGTTGAAGTCCATAAAATCATAAAAAATGGAAGCAAAATCAACATTAATTCAAAATGGTATCATTGTATAAGTAAAGGTAAAAAGTATGGATGACATGACAAAAATTGACGTAAGTGTAGCCTTGCTCTTTAAAGTATACTTTTTGAAGATAGTGAATTGTCAGTGAGTTTGCATCTTATGTGATAATTCCTGCAGCTTAACATAGCAGTGTGAATTTGACTTAAAATACAGATTAGGCACGAGTAAAGCAGCCCTACTTGTAGACAGTATATTATATCAATGACAAACAAGAAAACCCCAACTTGCTTTGTTGCTGATATTCCTGTTCCTGATGATGCAGCCCTGGGAAGGTGTCTGTTTTGCCCGACGGAAAAATGGAGAAAGTTTCTCACATCACTGTCATATCACTCCAGTACTCGGCCAGGCGGGGTAAGTAGGACTGTTTGTGCAGTGCATGACGCAGGCACATCATAAGATACTAGACTTTGAAGCTTTTCCCTCTGAAACTGGACAAGAATGGTCAGATGTCAGATATTACTGGAATAATCAGCTTTAAGATTGCTGATTTGTCAGCCAGCACAGCTGAGCAAAATGTATTTGCACCCAGTGTTCATCTGTGTGTCTGTTCGACTTTTTGCATTTTTTAATTGCTTCTCAAAAACTGTTGAACGAAATGTTTTGGTTTTGTGAATATATGTTCTGTGGGTGGTGCTCTACCAAATTTGTAAAGGAGATGTCTGGGAAAGTGGAATTGCAATCACATTTAATTTTTTCCATTCCAAGTAATAAAGTCCAAAAGGGTTCATGACTTAGGCTTCAAAATTTTGTGTATTCATTCAAATTATCCACATCGTGTGGTATAACCTCCAACAATTGGTAAATGAACAAATTGAAAGAAAACATTTCAGTGAATAATATTTTCTTTATTTTTGTTGACTGAAGGACATTTTGAGAGAGAGGGAGTCAGTTAAATGCAAATTGTGGTGTGTTATGCTATGTTTATTTTTAAGTGTTTGTGATTAATTATCTAATGTCTAAGAGAAGTAAGTCTGCTGTTCGGGTAAGATTGATAAAAGTGAAAAGTAAATTACTAAAAGTTTAAAGAGATGTCAGTTCACTGGAAAAACAAAAAACACTCCCCTCCCCCTCAAAAAAAATACATAATTCTTTTCAGTGATGCAATTTAAAATTACATACATATGGCTTCAGTTGACATGCATATATATGTATGAGGGTGATTTGACATGTATACTGTATATTTAGTTGTTATTCATCAAAGAAAAGCTCAATCTGATTGTCCTGCTCAAGGAGCTAGCCTGAGGTATTGATGGGTGCATATCTTTTAAATGGTGGACTTTTGTAGGAAAATACGACACTATGTATCAATAAAGAATGGACCTCGGGAGGGCTCACAGACGACGGACAAATTTAGTGCCACAGATGTCAACCATATAGCTAATGGTGAGTACAAATTGCAAGTTTGACCAACATACATGCACAATTACAAGCCATCAAGGGAGGCTTTGGATATATATATATATATATACTATACTCATGTAAGGCTTCATAGGTAAGTTTTATGTATGTATATACATGTATATATATATATACACACATATATATATATGTGTATATATATATATATATATATATATATATATATATATATGTATATATATGTAAAGCTTCACACATATATTTTGCTGATTAATATTATACGAAAATGAAGAGTGAAAAATGGAAAATAAGTTCTACCTGTAGGCAGCCCCTGACCCACCGTAAATGTGGTCTGGACATCGCCATCAGTGCAGGTTGGAGCAAGTTATGCCCTGGTCAGCTAGGTTTCCAAGCCACTTTTGTTATCATGCAATTTGTTTGGTAAAGTGTTCTGACAAGCTTCCACAGTGCCCCTTGGTTTCCCCGAGAAACTGCTTTGCAATTTCAAACTGTCTCCCAGATGTAGTTTTACCAGGAAGCACTTTGCTGCACTAGGAGCACTTTGTTGTATTTGCACCGTGATAACAGATAAGCAAATGACAATAATTATTGTAGTCCCTTTGAAGTAGACAGTAAAGCACTTTATTTTGCTAGTGTTAACAAGCCTTGAGATAAGTAGCCCACGTCATGAGGCTCTGTGTATGTATCTCACAGAAAACAGCCTTTGTGAGCTGTTAGATGTGACGACTATACACCCTTTGTCTAGAAATGTTAGTTTTATACAGTTACATATGAAGAGTCTTCAAATTTTGTTTTCATGTCAGGTTTTTTAGTTCATAGGTTCCTGTAGAATGATTGTGCACATGTATGTTTGATGTTTTGTATGGTTTATGCATCTGCGAAGTATTGATATCTATTTGGAATGCTAATGTACATGTATGCGCCATTTTGAAAATGTTGAGAATTAAAACGTGTGCATATTAAAAACGAGAAATGAATTTTGTGCATATAAATTAGCCCTGTTAGCCTCATTGACCCACCTCAAGCCTGCCTTGTTGTGTCTCACACAGATCCATTTGGAATGCGAAGTGGTGGCCTTCGTAAGGGATCGTTTGATGTACGCTCTCTATCCAGTGAGGGTTAGTGACCCAGTTGCATAACACTCTGCCTTTTTATCTCTTTGGCTGCCTGACTCTTATACATGAGGTGGTCTTTACCTCACCTAAACATGAAGTTGTCTAACTGCATATTTTCTTGAAAAGCTATAGATGGAAATGCAATTGATAAACATATTCTGCTTCCAAGTGCATATATCTCAAAAAAATAAAAAAATGTTGACAGAAATATAATTAATGTGCATATTGTGCTGTGAATGCCATTCCTGCTTCCACGTATTTTGAATACAGTGGTTCCAGCCTTGACAGGTCACATACAGGGAGACTGTGCATGGTATTTATCACCCGGGTTTGGGTGCACAGCAGGATGTGCATGTTACTGTGCATGGTATTTATCATCCAGACTGGGGTGCACAGCAGGATGTACATGTTACTGTGCATGGTATTTATCATCCAGACTGGGGTGCACAGCAGGATGTGCATGTTACTGTGCATGGTTTTTATCATCCAGACTGGGGTGCACAGCAGGATATGCATGTTACTGTGCATGGTATTTATCACCCAGATTGGGGTGCACAGCAGAATGTGCATGGTTAGTATCACCCAGACTGGAGTGCACAGCAAGATGTGCATGTTACTGTGCTTGGTACTGTAAATTGCTTTAATTTCGCTGTATTCTTATTTTCGCTTATTTCGCTGGTGGCACAAAACCGTGATAATAAAAACACAATGAAATAGTATTTTAACATTGTTTGAATGGGAATTATGTCCAAAACAGTGAAATTAAAACTACAGTGGAATGTCAAACATACGAAAACGGTGAAAATTTATACTCGCGAAAATAAACAAATTTACAGTATTTATCTTCAACACTGGAGTGCACAGCAGGATGTGCATGTTACTGTGCATGGCATGTATCACCCAGGCTGGGGTGCACAGCAGGATGTGCATATTACTGTGCATGGTATTTATCACCCAGAATGGGGTGCAAAGAAGGATGACTTTGTGCATATTACTGTGCATGGTATTTATCATCCAGACTGGAGTGCACAGCAGGATGTGCATGTTACTGTGCATGGTATTTATCATCCAGACTGGAGTGCACAGCAGGATGTACATGTTACTGTGCATGGTATTTATCATCCAGACTGGAGTGCACAGCAGGATGTGCATGTTACTGTGCATGGTATTTATCACCCAGACTGGAGTGCACAGCAGAATGTGCATGTTACTGTGCATGGTATTTGTCACCCAGCAGGATGTGCATATTACTGTGCATGGTAATGCTCACCCAGACTGGGGTGCACAGTGGGATGTTGTTACTGAAATTTTAGTCTGAGGTTTCTGCAGGAAGCATGTGGTTAGACAACTTTACTTTTACATGAGGGAAAGGTCATAGCATGTGTGTCCCCTGTCACACACACACACACACACACATATATATATATATGCTGATGTGTTATTTGCTGTGAATAGCCATTGCTGTCAGTGTGACATGAAAATCCCTTTATTTTTAGTTTTATGACATGCCAAATTTGTTGAGCACCTGTTTGCATTTTAATATATTGTTGTGTTTTTGAAAGAATGTGATGCAAATTACATGTGATTTTTTAATATCAATAAAAATATATAACTGGTTACCTACATGAATTGAAGAAAATCTAATGTTTTGAATGGTTTCAGTTTGCATGACCTGCTCCTAATAAATTAGCAAAAAATATTTTGTCATGATATTGTGTGTGCAAATACATGTCTGTGAGAAGTAACACTGCACAAGTGTGTGGCGAATAATGAGCACTCCCCACTGATTACAAAATGCTTTATTTACAACGCACAGTGTGAGTTTGACATTGGTCTGGTGGAGGAGCCCCCTTTGCCCATCAGTGATATGATGACAAGTACAGAGCTGAGTCTGCTGATAAGACAGCTGTGGCTGTAAGATAAAAAATCACTAAACATCAAACGTTCTGACACGACAACAATTCAATTGAAATCTACATCATAGCATACAAATTGAAATCTTGACTGTGGTAGCTAGCGGGTTGGCTTTCTGCTCACACAAAGGATGTCAGTGGTCTAGATAAGGTTCAAGGGACTGGTAGAATTACATGACCCTCTGTTATTAGCTCAATGTTAACATAAGAATGCCACTGGGCCAATTAAGAGTTTAAGGGACTAACCTGATGTAAAACTCCATGTGGTTGGCTCAGTGTTCACATAAGGAATGTCACTGGGCCAATTACAGGTCAAGGGACTAGTGTTATTGAAAGGCTGTTTGTGATTGCCTCAATGTTCATAAAAAGAATGTGACTGGGCCAATTAAGAGTTGAACAGACCAGTGTAATTCAAGGCCCTGTCTTGCACCTCACAGAGGTGAGAACAGAACCAATGACCAATCACAGTTACTATTGCTCTTTGACAATGGAATTTTCAAGAGAATTGTTCAATTTTAAACAGCATCACTTCAAACAGGACCAACCAATTTTTATGAAAACACAAGAAACAGAAAACAAATGTCTTACACAATCTTGTGAACTTTTGTTTGGAGATTGCATATTTCTCATAAATCGTCTGTAGTTCTGAGAACACCACGAAATACAAAGTATCAAAATTTTAACAAGATTATTATTATTATTATTATTATTATTATTATTATTACTATTATTATTATTATTATTATTATTATTATTATTATTATTATTATTATTATTATTATTATTATTATTATCATTATCATTATTATTGTCATTATCATTATTATTGTCATTATTATTATTATTATTATCATCATCATTATTATTATTAATGTTATTATTATTATTATTATTATTATTATTATTATTATTATTATTATTATTATTATTATCATTATTATCATTATTATTATTATTTTATTCAACCCCCATTACTGGGGACATAATAAAGCATAGGTACATCTAGATATCAGAAACTGTTCCTGAGTTACTTTTCAAGGTACCTGTCCACAGATGTTGCAGGTGGCAGCCCTTGTCTTTGTGAACGTGTCATAAAGTTGAAAAGAGATGCCCAGGGAAAGTGACATTGAGGCTCCCAAAACATTGTTCACAATGACATGTCGGAAACCTGCATAGCTAGACAAATGGAAAAAAGTGTAGTGCTTATTAGTGTAAATACATAAATAGAAACACAGCAGTCCAGTGATACTGTATAACATGGACACGTGTAAAAGGACTGTGAGAGGTTAACCTACTCTTACGAAGATTTTAGACTGCAACCGTGTCTTCAGTGCCTCCCTGTTTTAAGCGACAAAAGTTTCCTGGTTTTTTTAGATATGATAAAAGGGTAGGACAATATTTTTCTTCCAATCTGAGCGCAAAATAAAGAAATAACAAGGACTGAAAACCGAAAGGTAAAAACCATTGTTATAAAAGGGCAGAAGACTGTACATGAACATCAAGGGGGCCTAGACTGAATAATCTTTAAATTTGCATGTGGAGTTAAAGTCATGACTCCATTTCTACATTTTAGGAGTGTTCAAAAATAGGATACAAATGGTACAGAAGTATTATCCAATTCTTGTATTTGCTGCATGCAATTGTCATCATCTACAAAATAGGAATTTTGTAATTGTTTTGTTTTTGACATGTTCTTTTCTGTGCATGCTGGTTTGTGTGATGTAACCAAGTCCTTTAAAGTGATGAATGTATTATTTTACTGCCTTCAGGTTGGCACCATGTGATCAGTATGACATATTAGAGAAAGAAAATGTTGCACTGTGGTTATCATTTAATATATTTTCATTAATAGGATGGTGAATATGATTTGATTTTAACTCTTGGAAATTTACGATGTTATTTTTTAGCTCAGCAGACATTGTCAGTCATTTTATAGGATGGTCGGTCGTCTGTCCTCCATCATCCATCCACAATTCACATTTTCGAGTTCTTCTCTGCATGTCCAAAAGCATTGGCCCAATCCACTTAAAACTTGGTGCGATCTACCTAAGATGGATCTCTACCAAGTTTGTTCAAATGGTCACACAACAAGGAGTCCTGTATTTTTTTAGTTTTTTTGTTTTTGTTTTTTGATCCATTTTTTGACAAAATCTTTAAAAATCCTCTTCTCCAGAACCGCCCAGCCAATTGCTTTGAAATTGCTCAGGCACACTCCTGGGGACCCCCACACCTTAATTTCTGCAACAGGTGGCTGTGCAATTTTATTTCTTTTTTTTTTTTTTTATTTTACAAAGTGTTGTGTTTCTTGCTATTTTGGACTTCTTCTCCAAAAGTCTTATTCAGATTGTTCTAAAACTTACTGGAATCCTAGCATATGGGAGGGTTAACGAAAAGTGTTCATTCGGTGGTGATACTCTGGATCCTTGATTTTTAACAAGTTTTTCGATTCTGGCCGTTGTCCGTCAATGCAAACATATCTATTGATTACTATTTAAGTCAGTGGGTCAATAATGGCAATGCACGTTTTTTTATTTCTGCAAAACCATAAACCAGATTCACTTCAAACTTTGTGGGGATGTACATTAGGTGGGTCTCTACCAAGGTAGTTCAAATGTTCTCGCTTTTGTAATGTCCAAATTTTTCTTTTAAATCTTCAAAAAAAAATTTCTCTGAAACCACTTGGCCAATTCTTTTGAAATTGCATAGAGACAATTTTGGAGACCTCTGGACGTTGATTTGTTGAACAGGTGGTACTGCGGTTTTTATAAATTGACCACTACACTGGACCCCCTCTCATAAGGCCCCTCTCACCACAGGCCACCCTTCTTGAAAGGCCAGCATTGTTGTGCAGAAAGTATGGTATTGCCATTATATTCTCCCCCTTAAGAGAGGCGACCCATCTTATCAGGCCACTTTTTGGCTGCATTTGGGTTGGCCTTATAAGAGGGGGACCACTATACATGGTGGTGCTTTCATTTTGTGATTTTAAACAACTTATCAAAATTAGAAAAAAGGGATAACAGGATATGTACATGTTAACAACATTGATGATGGTCTACAACAGAGGTGACCTTGATAGCATCCAGAGGCTCACAGGACCACTCCAATTCCCAAGTGATTGTAAGGTCTGCTGAGCACAGGACTTTCACAGTTGTTTTGTTAATCTTTTATTGATTGCTTAGTATATTTGCATGTGTATCTCTCAGAGAGGTACCCATTGACGATAAAATAAGCTCAGGTTGACTTGGTGAAATTACTGTCCAACTTTTAGGAGCAGCAAAGTAAACGTACATGATGGCATGAAGGACAGGAAGTTAGCCTCCGGGATCTTGTCAGTATTATTGTATGTTTTTAGGTGGAATCCACGCTTTCCCAAGAAGAAGAGAGTCCATAGCAAGAATTCACTCAATGACAATTGAAGCACCAATAACCAAGGTAATCCACCACTGTGTACTGCAATGGGCATGTCTAGAACCTCAAGCCAGTGTTGCCATCTGGTGGCTCTATTAAGTGCCTGTTCATACTCCTTTTGGTTCAGAAGTGTACAATGAATAGGAATGCTCACCAGGCTGGTGCTACCATCTGGTGGTCTCATTGCTTCAAGGCTTATCCCATTAAGCAGTTTCAGTGTACATGACATGTAAATATGGACAATCAACTGCTTCAATTGGCATGTATGTTTTTTTTGCTGAGATGACTTATAAGTCAGCTGAGCTTATAAGATGGATGGTGATCTGTTGTTTGTCTGTCATTTGTCCATTGTCCATTCACAATTACATTTTTGACTTCTCAGAAACGATCAGATCAGGTAAGATCCACTTCAAACTTGATAGGGATGTGCCTTGGACAGATCTCTACTAAGTCTGGTAAATTGGTCATGGTGCATTGATTTTTTTATTTGTAAATAGTTTTTATTATTTTTTTTTTTTTTGGTCATTTTATAGTCTTTTGTTTGTTTTTGTTTTGTGAAACTCTGAAAGTGCATGGCGAACTGTTTTGAAATTGCACAGGCATCCCTCTGGGGACGCGAAGACCTTAATTTATTCAACAGGTGGTGCTGCAAATTTGTTAAAACAATTTTTTTTAATGTTTTTGCCATCTCCAAAACTGTCACTCAGATTGTTGTGAAACTTGGTGGGTGGAAATATAGCTTACGGGAGGGTTAAACAAAGGTGTTCACCAGGTGATAATACTGATCTAGATCCTTAATTTTTAACAAATTTTTCAGTTGGGATTCCTTGGTTAATTTGAGTTATGAGTTAATTTGTTCTGTTTTTGTTAAAATCTTGTAGTCATGTTCTCTGAAACTGCTCAGCCAGCTGACTACACTTTGGGCAGTAGGGTGAGACATACATGGGTGACCTTGACCTCATTCACAATGTCACAGACCCATTTCAGTGAATGTAAATCTAAAGCTGATAACTTGAGAACTACTTCAGTGAACACTTTGATGTTTCACATGGTAGTGGCACACTGCTAGGGACACACTTGGACAGTACACATGTATGTATCAGATTGTCTTCGTTCCCAAGGTCACAGGGCCACTAACATGAAACATTCAACTTGAGAACTATCTGACCCAGGCCATGTTAGTGTTCTTCTGTGAAGGTCAGACTTCCACAGTATATGTGGTGAATTTGACCCTAACCCTTAGTCACAGGGCCACTAGTATTACGAATGTCTCGGTCAGCTGAGCATGGCCTGTTCACACAACCCTCCTTTTTACATGAAACATTAAGCATTTATAATGAGCTAAAGATACCGGGCGAAGGTCGCAACGGCTAGTGGAGATGGGTCCGACCGGTTTCGTTTCGACTGAAACTCATCAGGGACTGAGGGGAAAATGACGTGACGTCTGTTTATATACCAGAGTACAACTTTTCCGTTGCTACGCAAAACACTGGCTTGTGATTACGTAACACGGAGCTCCGGACTTCGTGTGACAGTGGTTGTCAACGCAAAGTTGAATCCAAATGAAAATTTGAATTACAGTGGACTCAAAAGATTGAGGTTACTGTTGGTGCACTTCAGGGGTCATTGAGTGCATAAACAGGAATAGTTCGTGGAAAAACAAAGTTCCACTGAAGCCCTGCTGAAGGAGCTTCTGGCTGTGTGACTACACAGTAAACGGATAGTTGTGCATCTTCCCATAGGTAAATCCATTGAATATGTCTACCTAGCAGAAAAACATACAAAAAAAAAAAAAAAAATTAAGCATTTATATGCAAGATTCAAATATCACAAAGTGTGAATGGAAGATGATGGGGTTTTTCTTTTTTTTTGGGGGGGGGGAGAGACTGTTGACCTCCCACCCTTTTTGTCTACTGGATTTGTTGAATCAGCTGCCTTCATGCACAAAATCCCCAAATTAGGCATCCCATTTATAGGAAAGGTTCTTATGTTATACAGAATTTTACCTTTTAAAGTTCAAATGTTGTAATTAAGTTGGTGGAAGATCTCCATAATGATTTGAAGCATGATGAGGCCATGAATAAATTACTGCGCCATGACCACTGTGTTGCAGATGGCATTTCTATATGATATATAGCAGCCGAAAAGTAGTGCCCATCTACTTCCGGTTTGACAAGTGAACTCACCATGGCAAACCATGGGGAGTTGCAAAACTATGTAAAGTCTGCAACAATACCACAACCAAATTACCCCCACATGATAGAATGTTCCTTATTTACATGTGTGAAAAATACCTGGGTGGTACGTGTATTCACTGTTTCATGGTATGTATTTGCCTACAAACGTCTCATCACTGTCATTAACCCTTGCAAGTTCTGTCCAAATTTGGTGCCTCAATTAACACTTTGTCGACCAAAGCAGCCGAATGGTAGTTTTAAGGCACCGTAGAACATGTTTCATGTTGTATCTCAGATGTTTCACTTTCACATAAAATGTGCCACCATGAAGGTGTCATAGACACCTACCAGTTTAATGCCTCTTGTCGACAAAGTCGTCCATCTTGTCTGGTTACTTGGTGGCCACTACACTGAGGAAAGTTGTTGCCTCTGTTTGACACAAAAGGAAGTAAATCCAGGCGTAATTTTATCCTGTTCACGTGAACAATGAGTTGCCTTCATCAGGACATTGGCAGGATTTTGACGTTAGTGTTTCTGTGACGTTTATTTTATTTTCATTGCTGATTGGTCGCTTGTCTTTGTAGGTGATAAATATTATCAATGCAGCACAGAAGGACAGTCCTATTCCTGTTGTGCAGGCGCTGGACAAAGTTTTAGACATTCTTCATACGACAGAGCTGTACTCTCCGTACATTGCTGCCCAGCAACTGCGTGAAGATGACCAGATGACCAGTGACTTAGTCGGGGGGCTAATGACAACGGTAAGTTCATGGGAGACAGATCTTTCTTTTCTTTTAAAGATGATCCACTAACTTTATGACTACTCTGCTGTCGTATGTTTTGTCCATAAATTCATTCCATATTGTAGGTCTCATGTTGAAGTCATCTTCCGTGTGCACCCCTTGACTTGAACTAATGCACTACAGGTCTTTGGCAGTGGTAATTGCATTGCCTGATAGACAAAGCTTTGGAAATCAAAGTTTAATTTGCCAGGCAGTGCAGAAACCACTGCCTGCCTGGAGTCCAGCGTGTTACTTTGATCCGAGCCTCTTTAATGGGCAACTCACAATATATAAGTAATGCTTAAGTATCAAAGTCCAACCAAATAGACAAGAATGCACACGTCACTGGTATGGAATGAACTGATGTGTGGGCTGCCTACTCATTGGGTTTGGAGGTTTGGTGATATATTAATGTGCTTTGTGAAATATTGACTAGGCAGTGAGTGTAACCATTACAACAATGGTAGGGCTACCATTATTGTCATACGTGTTGATACTTCAGCCTATAATTTCATCTTCAGATTTATGCAAATCTAGCAAAAGCACCACTTCACCAAAAGAGGGCTACGGCCAGAGTTTTCATTCCAACCGTTTGGTCTAGTCTTTCAGAAGAAGACAATCAATTATGAAAGTGGAAGCAAAACGAGAAAACCAACTGGTCCAGTCTATATGGAAGAGTCTCCTTTCCGATATGCTTGGGCCCTCACCTGGGGCTTCCTGAGGGTAATCAGTTGCAAAGGATTTACAACATGTAAATTGAATGTACAGCCATGTGTCTAATCAGATATTTGTTTGAACATAAATGTGTTTCAAAGGCCTGGTACTTGCGCTGATGGTCCATATCATTAATTTTAAACAAAATTTAAAAAAGACGGAAAACAATAGCTCACTGTAACAGGCTTATCTCACATTATTGGGCAAGGGTTTGCGTTAGAGACCTGTTTACACAGTCAATAGGTCCTCACAAATGTTCCATAAGTGTAGTTTGTCAAAAATATCAGAATATGCTTAAACACCAGACAGCCCTGAAGGAGGTCACTGCGGCCTATTGAACAGGTCTCTGTGACCTATTGGAGAGGTCACTGTGACTCATTGGAGAGGTCATTCTGGCCTACTGAAGGGGTCACTTTGACCCACTGAGCGGTTCACTGTGATCAGTGCTGTGATGTCAGAACTGGTGATATTAGAGTTTTAACAAATATTATATTGATCAGAAGGTTTAAAACAACATCACTAATAATTTTGGTGCACTAGAGTTGCATAAATCTGCTGGGTTGGTAAGATTTTCCCTCGGGTTATGTTGAGAAGTGTGCTGTATGTTGTAGTTTGGAAGATGCAGCATACATCAGAATAATCAGATGGACAGATTTTAAAATGTATTTACTATTTATAAATTGTTTTGTTTTCTTAGTCATTTGTTTTGTTTTTTAACTCTGCTGATTTTCTAAGCAGCAGAGCTAATGAGATGGGTTCATGCATATCCGTTGTGATCAGATGTTCTGTGTTATCATATCCGCCAGGTATATCGGTGTCCTGTCATGTTAGGGCAACCATCACTTTAACCCGTAGACACCAGACACAGTCAAAGAGCAGGTTGTTTCGCTCTTTGGATACAAAATCTAGTAGCATGGAGTGGTACTACGTGCGTGACAGCAACGCAGCTGTGTCCATAAGCTTATCATTACGAACTCAAGTAAAACACCCCAGTCCTGATGACATGGTACCCACTGGTGGACTGACGGCAAAAAGGTTTATTTGGGTTGTAAAATTTGAATTAAATCCCATGATCTATGTATGTATGAACATGGGCTTTTTGCCCTGTACAATTTTGCACTTAATGCGATTTCAGCAGTCCAGTCTAATGGGAAAAACCCTTGTGATGAAGCGCCCTCTGCAGGGTGTGCACAAGAACCATGATTATTGTACTTCCCCATTGTGTTGAGGCTAGTCAGCAGAGCACAGGACCCTCATGGTCCCCATTGTCAAACATCTGTGGAATAGAAGTTTATTTTGCACATTTTGAAGTGGAAGGATGTATTTCGTTGATAATCCCCAGGGAAACCCTTCCCAACATCAACCTCACCTTAATCTTTTGACCTATCCTTAATTTTTTGTCCTTATCCCTGCTTCCTACCCCTTGGTAAACCATTTTACATTGGAATTATCCGTCACTGTGTTTTCAGAGCATCTCTTGTAATTACTCAGTCGAGGTAACTTCAAAAATTCCCTAGCTATGCAACATGTGTGTGATTATAACATTGTACTCAGCTTCTCGAGGTTTCACCTTGAGATGCTGTGTACTTTTGTGTTTTGATCGTGTATGGGTGTACATCTGTGCATGTCAAGTAAATATTCTGTATTTATACATTTTGGTTTGTGTGCATTTACTTTTGTCTTCCCATATGAAATGTATTGGCATTTTATTCTTTCCAAATATACATATTAGATACCTCATTTGAATGTTTCAGGTTCATGTGATCAATCGTGAAGATGTAATTTTCTTTATATCTTACCTATACTATGAAAGCAAACAGACACGGCACTAATTTTTAGACGCTATCCATAATTAGAATATTATAATGAGGTTAAGGGATCAGTCATTTTCTTCATCCTTTTTAATGTGTGAAGAGCACCCTTATGCATAGTGGGTGCCTCTCTTCCACCACAATGAATGCTTTTAAAGGTCAAAAGAGCATGACTTAAAATATGACTGTTGGTTCAGTATAGCTGATCGGATTCGAACTTCAGATCTGCCAAATATTGCCTGCGCAACGAATCTACCACGTGGGCAACCAACTGAACAGTTCATCTCCATCATTACCAAAATGGTTGCCAGCAGCAGCCAGGTACAATTTTGAACATTCTTGATGGTACTGATGCCATATTGGGAATATACATACAAGCAGCTGAGCACCCACAGGTCTGTTGCTTGCTGTAAGGGGACAAGACAGATGTCTCCGTGCGCAGTCCAGTTGCAGCACCACAAAGACCAAAAACACATAGCTTTGTGGGTTGCAGGCACAAGTACATAATATTGTCACTTTCACTTCATGTGGTTGGAAAATTGATCTTGGAATGAATTGTCTTTTTTAATAGTTTCAGTGTAAAGGTCGTGATGTCTTCTTGTCATATACCTTTCAAAATGACCATTGAAAAAAGTTTTAAAAGTAAGAAAGAAAATGACTGGCCCCTTAGTGTGGGATACTGATGCTGAGGGACTTCTAGAATTGGCAAGCCTGTGGGACTGTCCATACATACATTTGGGAAAACAGGTCAATTTACAGAAGCTTTGAATGATGTTCTGTTGCTGTTCCAATGTAGATCTGTCCTCCAGGTTTTCTCGCTAAAGTGACACTCGTATACAAGACATTTCCTGCATCATTTAAGAAACTTCAATAGAAATGTTATAAGCCTGTTTTGCAGTGACTTGGGGGGGGGGGGTGTTTCTTTGTCGTAAAGTATATCAAAACTGTAACATTTTCAAAATTAAATGCTATGGAAGTTAAGAAGGTCAGTCAAGCAGGAAAGTCCAAGCTGGTCATTGTGAGACTACCTTGAAGGTAGATCTTCATGTGGACGCAGGTGGTTGTTTATTAAGAGCCCATGGTTTGACAGTGAACAGATAGTTAATACGCCGTAATCATTAAATCTGTCCAGTAGCAGAGACAAAAATACTAAAACTGGTGTGCTTTGGGTTTAGATTTAAGTATACGTTTGGGTAATCATCATACTGTCATTAGCTGTCAATATTTACTGTCCAAGTCATGGATCTTGCAATCAAATATTTGTGTCATTTTGGTAATTTTTGTGTCTTTTATATTTGCATGGTTGTTATCCCACCCCTCTGTGCACCAACCTTAACGACTGCTACCCCGCCTCTGCTTTTCTCATGATGGATGATTGCACCCTGCATGTTCTGCACCCCATGCCATATATGGTGATTTTGACCCCATGCTTCATGAATATTCATGCACAAATGGTGTTGGGTTGTCATGGTAACTCAACAGTCAGGGGAGGAGCCAGAGGTATACCCTGTGCAGCTTGCATGATTAATTGTCATAATTTATGCTAATGAAACAAATGTGCACTAATCATAATACTGTATGCTAATGATACATGTATGCTGCTAGATATATAGTTAATGACAATGTGCATCTAACACATGTTGGTTAGAGTAACAGACTGTGCAAACTTGCTGTTAGACAAGCTGATGATGAGAGAGAATGCTGGATGGGTTGTTCAAGCTGTTGTCATGGTAACCATTACATTGTCACATAGTCCATGTGTCATTTTGTGTATATCAACAGAACTACATTGTATGTTACAGTACATGTATTGTGTTCATTGACAACACGTGCATGTAAAGAAGCTTTTATTTTACCCATGTACTTTGAATTAATGGAAGGCTAAATAATCTGGTCATACCGTCTGTTCTGCGAAATTATTATCTGGCCTACATGCATTTACCACCAACAGTTGTTGCATTTTTAAGCCAGGTTTGCATATGCTGTAATCCATCTATAAACAAAATCACAAAGGTTCCAAAATTATTGGAACTCAGCCTGTATCTTAGTAATTAATGGCAATACACACCAAGGCAAACACATATCATAAAAGATTATCATCACAGTGTCCTTTCAGCACATAATGCAAGTTGGTATAATAGTAAGCAGCATGCACACATATACATGTACATGTATTTCAAGGGAAAGCCAATATTTCTATCACAGCACAGTCCTATCATGTTATATATAATTCCTACCTCAGATGAAGACTAACTAAGAGAATCAAGTGTAAATCTTCACTTGCTCCCATGGCAGACATGAAAATCATACAGCACCCTCTATGTGACCCCAGTCCTGAAGTACTGAATCTCATTACGAAACGTTACTCTCTTTCCAGTCTTCTCATCATAGCACTTTTGACTAATGGAGCTTTTGTCTTTGTGACGGTTTCATCAACGTCAGCATTCCAAAGGGAGTTACAGCTGACTACTGAATTAGCGGTTGCAATGTTCACTTTTGGATCCCTTGAGGTAGCATATATTCTTGCTCATCTGGTCCCCTGTTCTAATCAGGACCCTTGAGGTAGCATATATTCTTGCTCATCTGGTTCCCTGTTCTGATCAGGACCCTTAAGGTAGCATATATTCTTGCTCATCTGGTCCCCTGTTCTAATCAGGACCCTTAAGGTAGCATATATTCTTGCTCATCTGGTCCCCTGTTCTAATCAGGACCCCTGTCTCTGCAGATTCTTATAATCAAAGATCAGACCAAGATTACATTTAATGATGTTTTTCACAATATTTACTTTAAATATATAGTTGAAAAATAGTGTTCTACATTAAGGGCTTACTACATTGTAATTTTCTAAGTGTCCCAGATGCTCGTTTGGAGAAATAAGGTAGTAAATATATAAATATAGTACTTAGGCTGTGAAGATGATACTCAGTATGTGAACTTTACACATGTGTATCTGGAAACATTTAAGTGTGTCATGCACAAAAAATAGGTCACTAGGTCAAGTATCTATGTCACCATGACATATCCTTCTGTTTGCCGTGTGCGGTCTGTAATTACTTTCATCTTGAATTTAGATCCATGAAACTTTACACATGTGTATCAGGAAACTAGGGTGTGTCATGCACAAAAAGAGACTGTGGCTAAGAAGTTTGGTCCAGGGTCGCTGCCTGTTAACATCAAGAGTAGTAGTTGGCTCCTCTTGCCTTTCAAGACCACAGAGGTTATTATGATGAACACCATAATCCAGCCAGGTGATTACAACCACCAGCCAGGCTGATGAAGCAGCCAAGTCAAGGAGCTGTGCCAACTGCACTCTATCAGCATGAATGAGGTACAGCCTATTACCCTCTCCAGAGGGCATGTTAAAGCAACCCTTAGGCAGGTTGTGGCCTCATTTTGATGGAAGTCTCACAAGGACACATGAGTTACAGCTTATAACCCTCTCCAGAGGACATGGTGAAGGAACCCTTGGGCATATTGCGGTCTCTTGTCAATACAAGTCTCAAGATGCATTCTCACCATTCCACATGTGAAACTGGAATTGTTGGCTATTAAACACATCGTAACACTGGTACAAGACTGCAGGGGCTAGTTGTACAGCCAGTAAGATGTCTGTACTCACCCCTACCCAGCAGGTATCATCTCACACTGACGGGCCAGGTGGCTTGGCTGACAGCTAGATGATAGGTTCTCATATAAATCTTTCAACGACAGTCATCTGTCAACCTCTCTGCTTGTACATCATGCCCTGCCAACCAGTCTGCTGGCACATCATACCCTGCCAACCAGTCTGCTGGCACATCATGCCCTGCCAACCAGTCTGCTGACACATCATACCCTGCCAACCTGTCTGCTGACACATCATACCCTGCCAACCTGTCTGCTGGCACATCATACCCTGCCAACCTGTCTGCTGACACGTACATCATACCCTCCCAACCAGTCTGCTGACACTATACCCACATGTAATAGAGTAGGCCTGTATTCTGACACAAATATGAGGATTTTATCATAAAATTGCCTTATTTTTGAGGAAGGATTACCTAAGACCATGACACAGAAGCCCTCATAACCAGCTCCACATGTCCATTTCCTGGATTGCTTAGAGTCCAAGAAATAAGAATGACATACTGGGTAATGAGATTTGGTACCTGTGGCGGGCGGTGCAATCTGGTTCCTAGGGTGCCCCATAGAGGGCACACTAGGTAAGATTTCCCAGTCTGGTAGTGGGTCCAGCTGTTGATATTGCTTGATGCTCATGGGAAATCTCCCTCTGTGGGTGGAATGACAAAGTAAGTAGGATAAGTAATTATTCCTAACAAATATGGTAATAACAACAAATTGTTCATATGTTTGTCAAATGCCTATATTTACAAGTATAGAATATCCATGCATACAGCCAGATGGGAATTAATAAAAGAACATGCTGCATAAACAATGCTTCAATCTAAAGTTTGTAGGACTCTTAGCCTGCAGAGTCTCAGGCTGAACAAAACATCATCCCCACAAACATCAAGATGTCTGCCACCTCAACAGCAGATTGAAACCTTGAGACAGTGGAGATCAAATTCTGAGTTTCAAAAATGGACAGAATATAATCATAATGTTGGAGATATATATTACCAAAAAAAAATTTCATCATCAGCAAGTATCGATCTCTATTAGTCTGATAATAGTGAGTTATTAATACTAATCATAGCCTGTAGATAGCACTGAGACACTTACAATCTGAGTACTCTGTACTTGTATGTAAATTATTATGAGGCATTTGTAGTGTCAGTACTCCTTCAATAGTACACAACCAGCCGGTGTGTACTCTGTAACTATAGATATATGTAGTACTGAGTCACAGTACTCTTTATTAGACAGTACTGCATCCTTTATACTCAGTATCAATAGCCACCTTGACCTTCCTTCAGTAGCAAGACACTTACGTATACAAAGTGTAGAGTGATATCTATAGACTGTGAGTGATAAACTTCTGCATAAGTAAGGCTGACTCCATATATACATCAAATTGTGTAGATAGAACAACTGTAGTTTACAGATTATATTTATCTAGACTGTGTTGACAAATATGATGATAATGCTTCCGTGAAAGACTGTCAATTCAAACTTTATGAATCGTACATGTTTGAGGGAATATGTTGCCATGTTTTTTGGAAATGCATGACTCAGACAATAACTTATATAATTATATGAATGTTTAGAAAATCCTGAGGCAAAGTTTTGACATGAAAGGAAATCTTTAGTCAATGACACTGACATAATTTTTGAGAAAGTGCAAGCATTGTCCTATGATTTGTTTGGAAGGGCCGTGAGCAATATTAAACTGTTTCATCTTTAAAGAGAATCAAAAACAATAACTAACATTTTTTTAAACATTCGCAGGCCATAGCTGTTTCATCTTGTAGACGGACAGTTCCAAGGCTGTGAATCATTTTTTTTTATCCTAAGGCAATAACCTTTCATGATTTAAGCCACAGGTAATGAGTTTCACGTGACATTTTGAAAGAGTCAGTGGCAGTAATTTTTTCTGATGGTTTATTTCAGCAGCCCAATGCCTGGCTACAAATATAAAGTTAATGTTATTAATATTGGACTACAGATCTTCATGTCCATTCACGGAAGGTGATCCCAATGGGGAAAAACCCTCACGGCTCCTCCGTAAATTTCTCTAAAATGTAGTTGCGAGCCAAGTTGTTTAACTTTGAGTTAAGAAGCTGTCCATATGATTCAGATTGTATTTCACAACCAATTTATTGAGTTTTTGATGGAAAGCAATAGAAGAAAGCACTTTTAACATGTAGACCGTGCTTCTGGGTTGACAATACTGAAGGTCAAAGGTTGAATCAGTTTCTATCAGGCATGCATGCTCTTGTGGCAAAACAAGAGCAAAATGCTGCAAGTGACACAACTACACAAGTTTACAACTGCCCGAACGTTGTATTTTTCATTTTTAAGTTTTAAATGTGTCATTCCTTATTTAATGTCCGTGTCTTTACAGTCGTACTGTTCACTGGATTAACAGACAGGCATTGTAAATATAATTTTGCCTTGCAGCAGGGAGTCAAGAGAAGATTTTCTGCCACAGATGTTAGCTTTACCAAAACAAGTAAGTGGCATCTTCAGAAATCAATGGTGAACCGTAAGAGCAGTCCATTATTTGTGGATACAAATGTTGGGTGGTCCAAGATGGTAGGTCTGTTAGTGGTACCCGCATACATGTACATATACCTGCAGAAAGCAAAGGGAACGAGTTTGAGATGTAACAGTGACTGTATGTCAACGTTTTGAAGTTTTAAAATCACTAAACATGTGAGGAGTTAAAACCCTGTGGCGTCGGTGGAAAATTAGTTTGTGTAGAATTTATTAAAAATGGGCCAAATTTATGAAAATGGTCATTGTAAAAGTGTTCTGCTTTTTTTGTGGAACTCTTCATGCAAAACAAAATAAATTAATTGTTACTGCTCCGTGAAATTAAATCACTTCATTCTACATCAACCTGGTAATGAGGCTATAGTTTGTTGGATTTTGTCTTGCCAGCATAAGATGTTGGCGAGACTAAGCACTCACTTTACAGATCCTTGTCTGTCTGTCAATAAAAAACTTTGGAGTGGCTTAAATTATGCTGGCGAGACATTCATGTCCTGCCCAGGCATGGCTCTGGGTATCCATGCCAAGATGCAGGTTAAAGTCTGACTTTCGTTCCACAGAAGGCTGGTGCAGGCTGTAGTACGTGGGTCATTCTTGCTGGACATGTCATGCCTCAGCTGTCTGTGTGGCAGCCTGAGCATCACATGGCGGCTGGGCCGTCTGATACCACTGAGTCTGACCACATGTATTTGAACATGAATGTAAGCGTTTTTTATAATGAGAACTTTGAGTTTGGCATTTTCAACTAATTCTGGTGAAATATGCCTGGTTTGGAATGAAGTACACAATTTGTAGCTCCCGTGTTGTGTCATAAAAAATGGCCTGATGTTTTAAGTACATGTAGATGAGGGAAAATGTGTTTACACTGTCTGTATGACTTGTTTGCCGTGCTTCAGATCACCACATTCCAGTCAGTCCCACAGCCACTCTTACTCAGGTTCCCACAGAAGTCCAAGAGGCGCTACAAACTGAATGTGCGTGGGACTTTGACATCATCAACCTGGAGAGAGTCAGCCAGAAGAGGTGTGTCCACTTTGTCTGTAGCCATCCACAAGGCCCTCTCTAATCAGGCCAGAGCCACCTACTTTCCCACAAGTGGCAGGGGAACTACTGTAAATTGCTTTGTTTTCACATGTTTAAAATTTTATGTTTTTTCTTTTTTTTTTTTTTTTTTACATTTTACTATACGTTTCGTTTTAATTTAACTAATCTGAACGTAATTCCTATTCAAACTATGTTAAAATGATATTTTACTGCATTTTTATTTTCATGATTTTATGGCATCAGCAAGATAAGTGAAAATAAGAATACATGTACAGTGGTCCCTGTCACCAGAGACCACCCCTACAGTGACAAAAAAGTAGTCTTATGAGACAGGTGGTCTTTCATGACATGGAAATTAACATGGGAAGTATAGAAGTTGGGAATCTGAAAAGCAGTCTCTCAAGAGCGGGTGGTCTCTAATGACAGGGATATCTCGTGACAGGGACTACTGTATAGTGAAATGAAAGCAATTTACAGTTAGTATTTCTCGTGGAATATTTATAACCAGGTGGTCTCATGCAAAATTTTCCTTCTCAGCTACAGTTAAAAATTGTAACAAGAAAAATGTCGATTTCCAAGTTTTGGTTTTCCAAAATGCACTAGATTCTACCATTTTTAGCTTTAATTTCCAAAAATTCCCAAGCGTTAGCTTGCAAAATGTATCAGAATGCACCATCTGATGTAAAATTAATAAATATCTTCATGCAGCAGGTGCCAAATATGTGCACAAACCCAATCAGTTGAATAGCAGTGTGACATATGCTGTCTGTGTGGCATATGGACTGATTGGAGACTCTCTTGCTTGGTATAAATGGTAGGTTAGGGACTCGGAAGGCCACTCCTTCCAAAGCCCAACACCCCCCCCCCTCCAACACCACTTCCTGTGTACAAATTGAGGGTGCTGTAGTTGTTGCATCCCTGTGGACAAAGCTCCCTTTAACTCATTCCATACCAGTCCCTGATATCTATGTATATTTACCAAGATTTAAGACGACAATTGCATATTTAAATTCTTCATGAAAAGAGCTTTTGTTCAAGTACCAACATGCCTATTGTCTTAAGTCAGTGGTTCTGGCACTGCCTGGCAAGTCATGCTGCAGCTGCCTCAAGGGCAGCTGCAGCATGACTTGCCAGGCAGTGCCAGAAGTGCCAGGCAGTGCCAGAACCACTGACCAGGGCCTGTGAACATAGTATGGAATGAGGTAAAGGGAAGCGACTTCTCTCTCCCAGAAGGGGTGACCTGAATGGAGAGGGACCACTTGAGGTCTTCTTCACACAACTTAGAAATATATTTGGCATTCATTGCTGACATAGGGAGATACTTTGTTTTCTTTATATTCTTCACTATGAATAAAATATGACATGTGAATGTTCACCCTATGACATGTGAAAATAGGATGTTTCCTGGCATGTATTTGAAACCTTCAGCCATGTCCTCAGGTTGACCCACATGATAATACTGTAGATTTACTTGGCCCACTGTACATAATTGCTGCCTATAATGGGAAACCTGTTTAAATTCTCCTATTTTCTTGATGTACATTCTGGTGGTCTGAACTAATGTGCAGTTTTCGAGCCATGTGTTTTAACTTGAACTTGTTTTTTTGTATTCTCCGGAAGGTGGCTATGATAATTTGTTGTAATCGATTGCAAACAAACAACAATTGTGTACTCAGTATCTCTGTTGTAATACTTAAGACTTTTGTTGATACTGATTCATTCTTAAAAGTAAGTTGCTTGTACACTACAATCCGTTAATAGTAATAAAAATTTGAGATATTTTGTCTGAAATTAACCAGTTCCATGTTCTAATGCAGTTAAAACAAAAGGACCTGTTCTTTCTGTCTTTTACAGGCCGTTAGTGTATTTAGGATTGAAGATTTTCCAGCATTTTGGAGTTCTGGATTTCTTAAATGTAAATGAAGCTGTAATGGTCAATTGGCTTCAAATGATTGAGGCCAATTACCATAGCAACAACCATTACCACAATTCCACCCATGCTGCTGATGTCATGCAGGCTACTGCCTACTTCCTGGAAAGAGCAAGGCTAAAGGTCAGTAAAGATCTGCATTGAAGGACTTGGGGTAATTTGATTGGTTAACTAGCAAGCACAAAATCAAAAGGTCATTCATCAAGAGGGCTAAGTTAGAAGTTGGTCAAGAGTGGATAATCACAGTAGTTGATTTGCTAAATATTAATATGCAACATGCCTGCTTCTCCTTTGGGTATCCAGCAATTGACTGTAGCAGACACTGGAATACCAAAATATGGGGGCAGAATCACTAGACCTATCATGCCACTTTCAGACCACATTTTTGATTGGCTGGCAGTGGGAAATGAAAGCATTGTGTTTATTTCATTTTAAAACTTGCAATATACACTCTGAAAGAGCCAAATAAATTTACATTATGTTCCTTTTATTTACATATATCACAGCATGGCTAATTGTATGCTACTACAACAAAATTATATCAGCACTAGTTATTGCTTTCATACCTTAAACGAAAAACAGGATTTCTTTAAATCTGTACATTGTCTCAAATTTAGAAAGAGACACACTTTTTGTGGATGTAATGTTCCCAGCTTGCTTTTTATAGTTAAAACTGAAGCATGGGAATGCTCACTAAAGATTAAGCCACTGTCTCCATTACATCACGGGAATGCTCACTAATTAAATATTGAGCTATTCTCAAATTCCATGGGAATGCTCACTTATGATTGAGCCCCTTTGTAATACCATGCAAATGCTTACTAAAGATTGGGCCGCTCTGTAATACCATATATAGGAATGCTCACTAAGATTGAGCCACTCTGTAATACCATAGGAATGCTCAGTAAGCTCAACTGTCATTGAGCCACTCTGAAAAACCATATATGAGTTCAATACAGTTGCATTTTTGTATGTCATAATTCATTAGGGAGCCACTATCTTGCCCTACCATGTTTTAACTGTGAAAACAAGAGAAAGAAACAAAGATCTTATAATTAATTAAACATAACCACATGATATTTTGGGAAACTGAAGCATGCTGGGTAAAGATGAATCATAGTGGTGTTAATATTTCTTGTTTGTACCTTGTGATCAATGTGTGGAACTGTTGTGGAGACAAGCCACAATTCAGATGTTAATTACAGGCCACACAAGCAATTATCAGGTATGTAACTTTGCAAGCTGAATTCATAAACTTTTACCCTGGGGGTGTAATGTGTTGGAGGGTATTTTCTTGCCCTTCGTGATCTTCCATCCATCAGATAATTTTGGGAACAGCCCTCATTCCCAATGATATGACTGTCATATCTCAACAGAAATTGACCAGCTGAGCCATGGTTTGTCAGAGCCTTGCCTGAGGCTTTACCACCTGGGAACTATTGATAACCAGCTTTTGCTGATTGCTTTTGGATTTTTTATGAACTTGAGAGTATTTGTTTAGAGGCTATCTCAGCCCTGCCCAATGGGTCAATATTACAGCAATATCTCAAACTGGATTGACTGCGGCTTCAGCAAATTTTTATGAGGACTATATGCCTGGGATAGGATAAACTCTGTCAAAAACTGGCTGCCCTCACAACATTCTACCATGTTTTAGCCAATTTTTAAATTACATAATAGTCACTCAGGTTAACTGCTTTATTATTGTTTTTATGATGAGAGGTAGATTGAATGCTACTGTTGACTTATCTCAAGAAGTGTTTGGAGGCAGCAGCATCGAATGTTACGGAGACTCGCTGGATGATTTGACAGAACTCTATATGTAACTGGGATCTTCAGATGATTTAATTTGTTAACATTTTTTAAAAGTAACAGCTGACAATGAGATACCACGCATCACTTCTTAACATTGTAATCATACTTATCTTACTTCATTTGTGTCTGGAGGATACTGTATGGGAGCTAAAAGTTAAAACTTGCATATGATTGAGGTTTCATTCTATATTAGCGTGATTAGTGTGTATATACAGTTAAGCCCACGTTAAACTTAACAGTCACCAAACACATCAACCTTTTGCAATTTTTTTCCAACCATTTGAGTGAAAGGCAAACACTTTCAAAACCATTTCGTCTTATTGCATTAAAACCCTTTTAAACCTTTCTCTTGTGGTTAACAACCATATCACTTTCTCAACCTTATTGATGAAAACGTTGAAAGGGTTTGGAAGTGTTTCAACCATTTGAAACCCTTTGTCAACCTTTTGCAAACCTTTTACAACTTTACAAACCGCAGTACAACACTCTGCAACACAAAAAATGCATTTGGCTGTTAAGTTTTATACGGGCTTAACTGTATATGAATGTATAATGTGTATACGTGACCTTGAGCAGGTCAAGGTCACAGCAGCTCATAAGTGATGCTCCACTTGCCACTTTCTATGATGGAAATAATAAAAAGAGCATTTGGATGAGGTTCATCCATTCTGTCAACACTGTTTTTAATGTTTACTGCATTCTACACTGAAAGCAGACTCTCCTATGCTCCTGACAACAAATCAAAATTTCAACTGGAATGTAGCTAATGTAAAAGCTTCAGAAAATAGTGTTCATCAAAGTGGTGCTAAAGTCACAGGACGCCTGCCTCAAACTATACTCAGGTTGAAATCGTAAAAAAATATTCCTGCAGTAAATGCTGGACAGGTTAATTATGGGGTCCCTGTGTGTTTTTCTTACCTTATATATGGGCATTTTTGTAGTAAGGGAAATGAATGGACCTTTTTGTGGTAAGAGAAAATAATTTTTAAATATTTTTTTAGCTCAGCTGACTTGTCAGTGAGCTGAACTGATAGTATGTGTGATGGCCAGTCATCCTATGTGTGTCAAACTATAAGAAGACTAGGCAAGGGCCAAGACAGCAAAAAGTGCCTGTCTGTGAAGCTTTTGCCTGGGTGAAGACTTTAGGTTAGTCTGATCGGTTTCGTTCTGACCCAACTCTTCAGAGACTGCCCAGAGACTGCTGCTTTTATTTTTTACCTTGAATTTTGCGTGTCCATGTTATCCATTATTTGTGCGTGGGGTGACGTAAAACTATTGTGTTTTACGTTGGAAAACCAACTGTCAAATTGGTCAGTTGGGTTAATGCTGGTCCACATGCTGTGGTGTGCATATGTATATGTTTACTAACACTCCGTTGTCAAGGAGATGTGACATCTCTTTGCTAGTGTCCTCAATGGGTGTAAATTTCCCCACGGGGAAGGTATATGTTTAGTGTATTAAGTATACGACTTGAGTGTTTGGGGGTCAAGGTAAAATTTATTGGTGGTGCATAAATATTCTTGGACCTGACTGGATAAAAGTATTCCATTTAAGTAAAATGAATCAGCAATCTTTTGGCCACAAAAACTTCTCTCGATTTCATGACCCTGGGTCAGCATACCACAGACAGGAACATAGCAGGACCAAACTGTAGATCCTGGATGGAAACTAGGTCACTGTGCCAAGTAATATTTCGCAATTATGTTCCTGTACTTTTGGTATGCTGTGACCTTGTGCCATGGACTATACTCATCTCTGGGCTATAACTCCCCTCTGTATGATTCTCTCTTTGGTTTTTTTTTTTCTTTTTGATAAACTTAACACACATGAATTAGGACTGGCATTCATGTTATGTTGTAAAACTAGGTCACTAGGTCAGTTATTTGGGTCACAGTGATATCCATTTACTATTTGCACATGGCCTGTGACATATTTGCCCTTTACTGTGTACAAAACCTAACACACAAGTATCAGGTCTGAAATGTATAACTTAGCAAACTAGATCACTATGCCAAGTATCTGGATCAGTGATATTCATAATACTATAAGCTCAGAGTTAAGCTCAGCTGGGCTACTCAACTTCAATCTTCTCATTGCACATAGCTCAGTTACAGTTGCAGCCTCAGCTTGGCTCTGCTCAGCTCAGGTTTGGAATTAGTTTTGGGTGTACATTTCTAGGTCAGCTGAGCATGGGCTGTTCACACAACCCTCTTGGTCAGAATTTTTTATTGGAAACTAAGCATTTTCCATGTTTGCAGTCCATCTTTGACTTAAATTTTATATTCTTAATTTCTGTGTGCATGGTGATAATCTTGAATTGTTTAAAGTTGTTGTCACAAATATGGATGGGTACATCAGATCCAATGACTCGCACATTTTGTTTGATGCATTATATTTACCAGGACTAATTCTTACCTCATTATAATTTACCAATGCTTACTCTGAACATGAATGGGAGTGACTGAAAATACCTGCTGTTAAAGGTGCATGGACAGTCTTTTATTTTCAATGTATAATTTGTGTTATGTGGTGGTTTTCTGCACAGAGCATCTTTGATCAAATGGACGAGGTGGGCACCCTAATAGCTGCTGTTGTCCATGATTTAGACCATCCAGGTCGGACCAATTCCTTCTTGGTGAATGCAGGCAGCGAGTTAGCACTATTGTATAACGACTTGTAAGTACACCGTATAGCTGCCTGTGTACCTGGGCAGTGTGTATCAGTGTGTCCACTAGGTGATGTGGCCCCATTACCATTGCCTGTATATCATAGCATATTGTTGGTCTGTCTGATGTGGCATGGGAATTGTCCTCCTTGCCTGAGTCACAACCCTTCTTGCTTCCCTAGCTCATTTCTGATGCTGGCACACAACCAAAACTCTTTCTGCCGAACTGGCTGTATGCAAGTGACATTAGACCGCTGCTTCTGAAGACATCTGCCTGCGAGTCAAGCTGCACAGATCATAGAAGCTAAACTGTGACATTGCTAAGCTGTGACATCTGCCTGTAGGTCAAGCTGTATAGAGCATAGGAGCTATACATATAGACTGACAAGAGCAAGCAGTACAGAGTATATAGGGGCTAGACTGGCAATAGCAAGCTGTACAGAGTATATAGGGGCTAGACTGGCAATAGCAAGCTGTACAGAGTATATACATGTATGGGCTAGACTGGCAATAGCAAGCTGTACAGAGTATATAGGGGCTAGACTGGCAATAGCAAGATGTACAGAGTACATAGGGGCTGGACTGGCAATAGCAATGGTTTGAGTGTATACTTCATACATTGTGAACACTGCATGACGAAATACGCAGACAAGGGTATGGCTGTATACCAGGTACATTGTTAATACTGTATGATGAAATACACAGATAATGGTATGATTTTATACCATTTAAGTTGTGAAGTATGTCTGTGGGAATGGGCTATTTACAGTTGGGAAAAGACAAAAAGGAGAGAAAATTGGCCCCAATTGGTGGCTTTTTGGAGCAGAAACAGGAAAAAGAAGTGCAGTGGTACTATAAATAAAAATACCAAAATCAAGTGAACAAAGCCAGTCAGCCTTTCCCACATCCTCACAGTTGTCATAGTGTAAAACTGAAGTAATCATGCTGCCTGATTTGCCTGAAGATGAAATATTTTTATTGGATGTCACACTGTATTGACCTCATTAAACACTGGATGTCACACTGTATTGACCTCATTTGCCTCATGCTATAATGGTGAGGATGGACCCACTTCCAGAGAGTCAGAACATGGTAAGTTCCAGGTCAGGTTTCATCTCAAAAAACATGATCAGTTCCTGTAGATGAAAGCTAGTCCCTCAACGCCAGTGTGCTGATGCCTTCCGAGGTCTCTGGTGTATAGGCATGTTACTTGACCTTGTATGTTTGACCCATTTGTGGTTACCAGCAAGGAAACTGCTTCTGGTGGAAAGCATGTCACCAGACAAAGAAATACAGAATAACCACCAGGTTAGCAACACCAGGTGGCGCTGTCTGCAGTCCTACAGACCTGTGACAGCAGTGGACCATGAACACCAGCTGGTGGTGTTTGCAATCCTATGCCATAAACCAATGGCAAAAATAGAACATTAACAACTTGTGCTGCTGTTTTCAGTCATGAGCTCCAGATGAATGGCAGCAGTTCAGCATTAACACCAGGTGGTGCTGCTTGCAATCCTGTTGCCAAAACCCATGGCAGCAGTACCGCATGTAACACCAAGAATTTGTCATAGCAGAAGATCATTGACACCAGGTGGTGCTGTTTTTTGAGTTCTTTGCCTAAGACTCACAGAAGGGTAGACTATTAACAGGTGTCGCTGTTTGCAGTGCTGTGCCCAAGATCCAAGGCAGCATTACAGTATTGGCACCAGGAAGTGCTGGTTACAGTCTTATGCTCTAGACCTGTGGTAGCAAAAGACTATCAAGACCAGCTGACATTGTTTGCAGTCATGCGCCCTACACCCCAGCAGCAGACCATTAACACCAGATGGAGCTGTTTATAGTAACGTGACCTAGACAGATAGGTGCAGTAGTCCATTAACCCTGCTTTATTGTTGCTGCATACAGGCAATGTTTGACAACATGGATGAGGTGACGTCACTAATTGCTGCGGTGGTTCATGATATAGACCATCCTGGCCGGACTAGTGCCTTCCTAATCAATTCAGGAGACAAATTAGCAATACTGTATAATGACGTGTGAGTACAGATCGAGCCTTTGCGTAGATGCCTTTGTCTTGGATTGTTTACTCCTGTGTCACCTCTGTGTCACTGGATATATTGTCACTAAGTTGTCAGTGTCACTAAATTATCAATGACCGTTCCTTTTCCCATCTGTGTGTTTTATGTTTCTCATGTTGTTTGTGTAGTTTTGTCTGCTTAAAACATGTTCATTTTGTACATAATGAACTTGCTTCTGTCCTGATTAATTATCTTCTTTATTTTAATGCAAGACCTTCATTGCATTGTGATAATCAAAAACGTAAATGCCAAGAAATATTCAGCTGAAGTGCTGAACATTTACAAGTACAGTGCTCCCTCTCTGTGACAGCCCACAGCACGGGATAGTCTCTGTAAAAAGCAGTTTTGCTGCAAGACATTGACCCACAAGACCAGCATTATAAATAGGCAGCACTGTAATTGTAAATATAAGAGCCATGTCTGTTTCAGCAGTACACACACATGACTTCTCTGAATTTAGTGGGAATTTTTGTGTGCAAGTGTGCAAGAAATAACTCCCACCCCGACCTCCCTTCCACGTCTTGTAGAATTTGTAAGATTTGGAAAATGGTAGATTTGTGGAATCAAACATCGACAGTTACAAGTTTGCCTAGTTGTACTTGATATCTAGTGAAAAAAAATTATGTTTTCATAGTATGTTTTTGACTTAAATGCTAATGAATTTCATTCCTTTCTGACATGCCTAAATACACATTTACTCAATGTTTACTTAGTTTGAGTAATCAAATTGGACAGTATTGACTCAAATGTCACAAAACTGACCCATTTTGGTAAACATTGACTCACGGTTGGTAGCGAAATGGAACTTATTGTTTTTGATGACTTTTAAAGTGAGGAGTAGGTATCATCATGGAGTTTGTTTTACATTTCTGGTGCTGGATGTCCATTGTTGCAGTACTTGTTAGGATTTCCCTCGGTTTCTACAGGTGGTTTAGCTGCAATTATTTATTTTACAATCAATGGGACTTAATATAATGCCCCAGTTTGTTTCTACTTCAGTTATACACTCGCAGGTGGTTTAAGTTTAGATATTAAGCTATCCAGCTAGAAAGGGTACATACTAGTTCAGGGCTAAGTCAAATTGTTCTTGTACTATACTTATTAAGTAATTATGTTTGGTTTGACAGGTAAATTTCATTCATAATGAAGCTCTGCATTTATGAGCAAAACTTCACTTATTTAATGAATTTATCATTTGCCACTTTCATATTTATTCATTATTATGTGGGTTGTCTTTGGTGAATAATTAGCTTAGACATGGAGCCACTACTCAGACATGTACGTGTACAGGCTCTGAAACATGTTCTGAGTAGTTAGTCGGTAAAGATCCTTTAATTTATTTGGGCTAATACAGCCTGTGTCAAAATTCTGCAGAGGAACGTGAGCAATATGAACAATAATGCTTCCATATGTATATAGGCTAGACAGTGACAGGTTAGCTTATGGAGAGTACAAAGTAAACTGCGGAATAGAGTAATGACTACTAGAAAGTGGTTCTGGACAAAAAGACAAAAATACCAGTTGGTGTATTACACTCAAAAGTCCCATTGCTTTGTGATGTTGAAGATCCTCTGCCATGACACCATACGAATGAGCTTCTTGAGGAACTTGTTAAAAGGTGCAGAATTAAATCTTCCTGGCATCATGAAATGGTATACGGTATCTCCAGATCTTGGGCAGACCCCAAGCAGGCTGGGGTCAGAGGCCCCCCCCCCCCCCTCCTCCAGTCTTGACTCCTCTTGCACACTTGCAGTCACACAAACTTTGTTACTTACAATAGACATGTGGGGCTTGGCTTTTTGGGCACTTCCTATGTTCAATTTACTCTTTACATGCTTTTTGCATAACTTTGTGAAAGTCCGTTCAGAGATATGCCTTGTAGCCATTTATTGAATGATGCATCATTTACATGTGCATGGCCTCATGGGCCAGACTTGTTCTGCTGCAGTATACAGAATTCTTGGTAGTTAGCAACTTAAACTCTGCTCAACTAATTCTTGTAAACTCTTGTTTGATGTGGAATGGTAAAGCACAAAACTTAAGTAAAGATATTATGATTCTCATATTAATTGAGGTACTGATATATCCCACACATGAAAAGAGTTTCTGATATACATGTATTCTGTATATTAAGCAAGTCACTGATATATCCTCACAGTGATGTGAGTTACTGGTATATCCCATACATGTACATGTATATTGAGTTACTGATATATTCTATATATTAAGTAAGTTACTGATCTATTCTGTTTTTTAAGTAAGTTATTGATATATCCTATATGTTAAGTGATGTGTGTTACTGATATAAATTGTGTATCAAGTGATGTGAGTAATTGATATATCAACTTATCCTCAACCACAACAAAAGTAACTTTGTTCAAAATCATTTCTTGTTTACTTGTGAAGTGTTGTTGATAATAATTTCTTTCATATGCAGTTCTACCAGTACTTAGAAACATCACCCCTCCCCCATAATTCTCTTCCTGTGATGTTCTATCTCTGTATCACTGAACTTGCCGTTAAACCAGAACCAAATGTAAAGCTATGAGCTGCCAGCACATGCTGTGTCTGTCTCAGCGTAATGTGATACTGTACGACCCAAGACAAATGAAAAACAAATACTGACTTTACAACAGCTTTACAACCTTAATAACCTTTTGACAACCTTAACTGATAACTTTTTTCCAACCCCAAAGCTACTACCGGTATTTAACGTTGTTACAACTCTGAAGTCCTAACCTTTCGACAACCATGAAGCTTTAACCTTTTTATAACCCTGAAGTTGTACACTTTTTAATAACCTTAAAGTTCTAAGTTAACCTTTCTACAACCTTGACGCTATTTTTAGTCTCCTGCTGGATCCCAGAGACTAAAAGGTTAATTTGCACTTTGTCTGTCGTTATTTCCATCCTTCTCTCCAAACCTCTTGTCTGGCATATATTTCCAGTACCATAACATCGAGAAACTAACAATGGTTTGTGGATACGTATTAGGATGGGGATGTGTCACACACCAAAATTAGTTCATTCAGACCTTGACTTGTGACCTCATTGTAGAATATGCAAATGGTGGCCATATTTCCTACATGTATATTATAATGTTTTCATATACCAAACTTAGTGTATGGATACTTGGGATAGGAGTTAATCACACCAAGATTTGGTCACTGTGACCTTGAGCTTTAACCCCATTTTAGAAGACACTTGTGTGGGTCAGATTTTCGATAGTATTAAATTCACCTGGAATCTATGCTAGCCCATACCTGTCAACATTCCACACCTCAAATAGGAAGATTTTTGTAAATTTTAAAAATCCATGGGGGAGATTTGTATTTTAGAATATAATAGAAAATACTAAATTTTTATGCAGGAGATTCTGCCAAATTTGCAAAATTTTGCCCGTAAATAAAAAAATTGGGGTGAAAAAGTGGGAGATTCCCACCTTATGGGGGAAGACTTGACAGGTATGCTAGCCCAAAGCTATACATTACTGACTTCAATATAATACATGGAATTTAATAATAAATTCCATGTATTATGTTCACAGGGATTCACATCTATGCTAGCACAAAGCTATGCACTGCTGACTTCTGGGGTACAAACAATAAAAAATTGCTGTGCTGTGTTTAAATAAAAATTAAAAACAGGGTTGTTTGTTTGTCTTTACTTTGCAACCAAGATTGGGGTGACCAAAATATATATATATATATATATCAGTGATCATGAGCAAAGTCATTCAATACACATACACCTCAATGGATAAATCATCATCATAATATTAGAGATAATTATGTTGTTTTGCCCATGAGTATAAAAAAATAAAAGTATATTGATGATTAGTACAAGTACAAGACACAAATTTCCATGGATCCTTCTAATCCCAGTTCAACTGAATTCAAATTTTACATGTATCCCATTGAGTTTGCTAGTTGAGAGGACTACAGAGCGTTTGCCAGCGTTAGTCGGCGTTTCACAGTGTTTGCCGGCGTTGAAAGGGTGTCAAACGCTGGCAAACACCGATTAACGCTGGCAAACGCCGACTAACGCCAGCAAACGCCGACTAACGCCGGCAAACGCCAAGCCCCAAAAGGCTTAATTGGATTTTGGCGTTTGCCAGCGTTAGTCGGCGTTTGCCGGCATTTGTAATGCTGGCAAACGCTGTGTAATGCCGGGAACCGCCCTGAAACGCCGAAACGCACCCACTAATGCCAAAACAAGTTACTAGTGATTGTAACTATGTACAGTAGTCAAGGGACAAGATGATAGAACTCTGGTTTCACGTTCCCATCCATAAAGTGGAACAGGATCTGCCTCTTTCCAGGGGCAATAAACTGATGCACCATCCAGTATTAACATATTCTGCATTTCTTGTGCCTCCCAGTGCTTTTTTTTAGTATCATAACACTAAAATTCAGCAAGGCACAGGTGTAAATGTATGTACGTCTGATATAGAGGTGTCTCATATATGCCACCATGTTGAATAATGTATGGTGCTGGTGGCTGACACCATGTTGAATAATGTATGGTGCTGGTGGCTGACACCATGTTGAATAGTGTATGGTGCTGGTGGCTGATGCCATGTTTTCATCTTCATGTTCTTTGAAAATTGTTTCATTGCACTGATACATGCAAAGAAATTTGCTGAATCATACATAATTATGTATTCGATAGGCACAAGATTGCCAATCAAACAGATAACACAAGCTCAGAATGATTCTTTTAAAGGGAGAAAATAAGAAATCAGGCCTGTCACGGGCCAGACTTGTTCCTCATGGTGGTAGACACAGTACACCTGTGCGGTTGATGTCCATATAGTTACAGCTGTATGATCTTGCTTTACTCAAGTTTGAATGATGTAGTATTTTTGTATGATACAGCTGAATGTTCTGTGATGGTGCTGGAGGAAAAAGAAGCAGTAAAAAGTAGGTAATATGCGATATTTCCTTATTGTCCTGACACATAGTTTATTTGCCTGTGCAAAAATGCAGAACCTGGTCTGAGTCGTGCAGGCAGGCAGAAGTGGAACTCGTTTTGGCTTTCATGCCTTCCCAGTTGTCCAATCATGTTTTTAAACCGGAAAACCTTGGCAACTGGACAAAATCTGCTAAAAATGCCAAGCCAGATGCCAGTGAAACATGACCCACTGTGCATACAGAAGAGCCACAAAGCTGGATGCTGCAGTTGATTGGCCATTCTAATCCTGCTTGGCAGACCTTTCCGTGTCACAATCCTGCATGGCAGGCCTTTAATTTCCTTACACTATTCTGCTTGGCAGGCCTTTTCTTCCTCTGCCCTGCTCGGCTGCCCTTTCCTGGCATCCATTGCTTGGTACTAATTGGACTGTGACAGCTTATCACTGTGATGTCCGTTTTTTTTCAGAGCTGTTCCAGAAAGTTACCATCATGTATCTTTGGCTTATCACTGTGATGTCTCTTTTTCCAGAGCTGTTCTAGAAAGTCATCATGTATCTTTGGCTTTCCAACTCACTCAACGGGACGACAGGGTCAATATATTCCACAAAATGGACAGGTCAGTGAAAGCACAATTTTATCATTAGTCTGATTGTACGGTTTATTCTGTAAAGCTATTTTTCATTTGAATTACCTGATAGTCTCTAAAGCAACTGACATGAAGGAATGATATGATATTACATTTGGTAGTAGTTTTTAGCTCAGCTGACTTGCCAGTAGCTGAGCTTATCGTATGGTCCTTCGTCCGCCATCAACAATCGACTTCTCCAAAACCATCAGCCAGACTCACTTCAAACTTGGTGGTGATGTATTTTGGGTGGGTCTCTACCAATTCTGTGCAAATGGTCACACTCCAGGAATATTGGGATTTTTTTAATGATTTTTTTTCTTTTTTGGGGCAAATCTTAAAAAAATCTTCTCAGAAACCGCTCACCTGATTGCTTTGATATCACACAGAAACACTCCTAGGCACTCATAAGTCTGAATTTGTTCACCAGGTGGTGCTGTGATTTTTTTTTTTTTTTTTTAATGATTTTTTTCGTGTTCTGTTGCTATTTTCTTCTCCAGAACTGTCTCTCAGATTAAGCTGAAACGTGGTGGATATGTTCCTTGTGGAAGGATCAAGCATAGTTGTACACTAGGTGGAACTGCTGTGGATTCCTGATTTTTAACATTTTTTTTTTTTTTCAATGATTACTATATGCACGTCAATGGGCATTCTAATGCTAATTCACATTTTCAGCTTCTTTTCCAAAACCAGATTATCTTCAAACTTGGTGGCAATGTACCTAGATTTGTGGAAATGGATACGCTCCATTGATTTTGGATTTTTTTATGAATTTCTTTGTTCTTTTGGGGGGCAAATCTTAAAAATTCGCAAGGGTATATGTACATGTCAGCTGAGCACAGGACTGTCACAGTCCTCTTGTTTGTATCAGTAATGATCGTTGCTGCATAGTTTATGCAGCTATGAATTCCATTTTGGTTTTGGATTAGGCTGACTAGCAGGCTGGCCAGTGGCGTGGACTGACTTCTAATCTCCTGATATTTTGTGCATCTATGATTTCCTTTACACCTCATCTTCTTCCGGGGATGATTGCAATTGTACGTAGTCTTTTTGCAGGAATGATTGGTAACCAGTGTACCTGATATTTGAAAAAGGATGATTTTCAGTGTACCTGATATTTGAGTAGGGGTTAATGCCATCATACCGGATATTTGGGAAGGGATAATTGCCATTGCCACTGATATTTATTTGGAGATGATTGCCGTTTGTGCAGCAATGATAATCACTGCACCTGATGTTTGACTGCGGATGCTTGCCATTATGCCTGATATGGGTGCAGGGATGATTGGCAGGATCTGATATTGGGATGGGAATGATTGCCAATGTTCTAGATATTTGTGGAGGGATGATTGCCATTGTACCTGATATTTTGTGCAGAGATGATTTCCGTGCCATGAGGCAGCAAGTCATAGATATGGTGTTGGCCACAGAGATGACGAAGCATTTTGAGCATCTGTCCAAGTTTGTCAGCAACATCAACAAACCTTCACCAGTCAAGTCTGATGATGATGGCTCCTCGGTAAGTGTGACCAAGGGCTTCTTGGTGAGTGTGACTAATGGCTCCTCATTGAGTGTGACTTATGGCTCCTTGATGTCAGTGTGACTAAAGTCTCCTTGGTGAGTGTCACTAAAGGGTTGGTGAGTGGGCAAAGGGCCCCTCAGTGAGTGGCTGAAGGCTTCTCAGTAAGTGTGACTAGAGGCTCCTTGGTCAGTGTGACTAAAGACTCCTAGGTTAGTGTGACTAAAGACTCCTCGTTGAGTGTGACTAAAGGCTCCTCGGTAAGTTTGACTAAAGGCTCCTTTGTGAGTGTGATAACAGGCTCCTCGAAAAGTGTGACTAAATTTAAGACTCCTCAGTGAATGTGACTAAAGGTTCCTCGGTAAGTGACGAAAGGGCTCCGTGGTGAGTGTGACTAAATTTAAGACTCCTTGGTAAATGTCACTAAAGGCTCCTCGGTGAGTGTAACTGAAGGCTTCGCAGTAAGTGTGACTAAAGGCTCCTCGGTAAGTGTCCTTAAAGATAAGTACTGCAGATTTATACCGACACAGTCACATTCTGTGTGAATTCCTTTTCTTCAGGCTACTACAAAGGGCACACAAATATGGAAAAATACTGAGATGTTTACCAAGTAATAAATATATTGGAGTGCAAGAGTTTGAGGTGGTAGAGCTATGGCTGGGAGTCCTGTATGAACAGTCTTGCACGAGCAATATCAAACTACCAGAAGAGCTCTTGGTGGAACTCTAAGATCCTTCATCTGAAGAGGGTCTTGTTGGAATAATGCAGTCCTTTATGAAAAAGGCACATTGTATGTTGCTATGTTTTCATGTCTTCCTCAGTCGTTAACAATTTTACCTTATTTGCAAAGCAAACTGATTGTCATCTTTACCTGTAAACCTCATGTAACTATATTAACCAAAAGATAAATGTATTTCAGGGCATTATAGGCACATTATAATGAAATAAAAATGATAGTTTGTCTATTTCTGTTGCAGCAAATGAGTGGGCGGGGCACCCCAGAGACTGCATCAACTATATCAGCAGTATCCACTCCAGAAAACCGTATGCTGGTTAAGCGGATGTTGATCAAGTGTGCCGACGTGTCCAACCCTACCAGACCACTGGAACTGTGTAAGGAGTGGGCTCGTCGAATAGCAGATGAATACTGTGATCAGGTAGGCACCGCAGGGACCCTGCAAACTTTTACCCTGTATACTGTACATGTGTACCTGCTGGGGGTACAAAGTGAAATTCTTTATTCAATTAAGCTATTTAAATGCTTTTTACACAGACATTTGAGATGATTCCTGAAGGGTTACAGTCATTATAAAGAGATGCAGTCATTTGTATTTGGAGTAAGGAGCAACATGTGACCAGTTGAGACCGGAATACAGGGAACCAATATAGTTATTTTTGAACTTATTTTGATTTGTTTTATGTCAGTCAGCAGTAAAGTCAGGCCCTAGAGTTCTGCCTCTGTGGGTAGTTACAGCATGGTCAACCACTTGATTGCCCGTGTTGTCATGTAGGAAGGCCTACCATTTGGCAAAGCCCATATATATAGCTTCCATCTTGGACGCCAAGTTGGATGCATAACAGTCTTTATAACAATGTGGGTTGATGAGCTTTGGAATGCATATTTCTTTTCTTTTATTGGGGGGGGGGGGAGGCAGTGAAGACTGCTATTATTCCTGTTACCAGTTGGATAAACTAGGGGAATTTTCACCCGACCTGACTTGTCAGTCAGCAGAGGTTTTATGACAACCATTAATCTATCTGACCATCTGTGGTCCATCCACGATTCAGATTGTTTACTCATCTCCAAAATTTTTAGCCATCATCTCACTGAAGTTAGTGGGGACGTACCTCAGATGGGTGTCTGGCAAGTTTGTTGTACAGGCCACAGTCCAGTATTTTTT
Organism: Hermodice carunculata; assembly: GCA_964020975.1. NCBI lineage: Eukaryota > Metazoa > Annelida > Polychaeta > Eunicida > Amphinomidae > Hermodice > Hermodice carunculata. The sequence continues at coordinate 82,274,985 of OZ026617.1, forward strand.
CATTTTTAAATTGTTGAAAATCAGAAATTGCCTTGATATGGCACATGGACATTTCTAATCACTGCTACACCTGACACTGTTCAATAGTACTACAGTTTTTGTTTTGCTATTCTTAAAGGTTCACCCCATCGGGGGGGGGGGGGGGGGGGGACCCTTTATGTTTTTGGGTTGTCCATCTGGATGTGCACATTCTCATTGCTGCGATATCTGCAGAATGCCTCGTCCATAATTTTTTTGCTCAAATTTGGCAACATGCTTATCTTACCTGGCAGGATCAACGGATTAGATTTTGGTGTCACATTGACCTAATTTGAGCCATAGATCGTCGAGGCAATCTCGACGATCTATGTTTGAGCAAATGGTAGCCTAATTTCATGCTCGATAGGGCTCGTTGAACCCTTTAGTCAACACTTTGCGTTGAAGGTATGTCTAGTTCATGTATTTTTCTGTGTTTTTGTAATTTTGTATATTTCTTACTTCTCTCAAACCACATGCTTGATTATCTTCAAACTTAGTAGAAACAAGCGTGACTTGATGTCCATTGACATTGCTCATTATGCCAGAGTACTGCCATTTCTTGATTCTTAACATTTTTTTTTTTTTAAATTACCTTACACAATATTCAGTTAGAGTACATGTTACCATGGTTACAAAGGGATATCAGCATACATGTACATGTATGGATATATAGTCTACTCCAACACTGTACATTGGAATCACTTCTAATATGGTGAGTGTGTACCTTTGTTGGTTCTCTGTTAAACATATACAACAGGTCATGCTTCAATTATTCATTTGGTTTTCTACTTGGTTTTTTTTTTTTTTTTTTTGCAATTTGATTTAAAAAAAATTTTTGTTCATTTGTTAGAAAATCTTTGAAAAATTCTCTCCAAAAGCAGACTGTGGCATTGAAATTGCAGACCTATATCTGGGTACCAAGACCTAATCCCTATCTATCTTTTCAGTTGGGTTTGATCTTACACATATTAAACCAATTACTGTTAATTTTGTGGTTTACACGTTAAAAGTGAACTCTAAGTTGAGTCGGGACACCAAAGTCCGCAGTGCACAAAGTTTGCCATTGTGCCCCAGTTCATGCTGAATGGCACTGGAGCTTGTGTGAAAGTGACGTAGACTGTCCACTACAATGTGCAGTTGCCAGGTGTTTACAGACAGGCCACACATGGTAAACACATTGCTGGAGGAGAGAAGTGTGTCGTACCGTGATTTCTTATTCCCAGGCAAGTCCCAGCAAGACTTCTCATCCTGGGGCCCATTCCCGCATTTTGAACTATCCATGAAGACCTTCTTGTTCTTTTCCACTGTTTCCAGGGCCATTTTCATCAATGTCTACCTGTGGTGCATCTTGTGAGGCATCATTGTCAATCCAAAGCTCTGAGTCTGAATATTCGTGCTGCCACATGTACCTGTCAAAGCCCAGCGTTCCTTCCATCCCTGCATTCGCTCCGGTGAACAACTAATAAATCTCAATCATATTATCAGTCATCTTTCTCCATTTTGAACTCTCTCACTTCTTTCAAAATGCCACTCGTCTGAATGTTTTATGTTGTTTGTATCTCTGGTACCAGGGAGCATTTGTTTTTTGCGGCAAGAGGGTAATGAACAGTCTATGTTACATCCCAGGGTGGCAGGCAGAAATAATGGTGACCTCAGAGCAAGTTGCACTTGGGTCAACTATGGCTGAATAATGATGTGGAACAATCTCAGAATATGATGAAAATACACATCATGTAATAAAGACCCTGATCCTGAGAAATGATAGCAATGTGAACCCCTGGGTCGCTGTTTCTTTTAATATTTCAACATATCAGGCATGTCATTCATTCACTTATCAGCAATAATTCACTTTTTTTCTGAAAATGTATGAAAAGAAAGAGTTGTGATCTCAGTCCAAGAATTCAGAATTTGCGATTATCTTGAAAAAATTTACTTGTTGGGGGTCAGCCCTTGTGCAAATTCACTTATTTTGAAATTTCTAAGTGACGTGCCTGACATATACATGTAATGCTCTATTTTTTTTATGTTTTTCAAAGATATGATCACATTTTGAAAAACCCCCAACTGCATTCTCTTCAAACTTGGGAATACACCAAAGTTTGAAATACAGATGCACTCTAACCAAGACTCAAGTATGGACCTTAAGTCATTCATTTTAAAATATTTTTGCCATTGACATCTTTCCTTAGCCAAATTCAAGAAACTTGACCTATGGTCAGAGCAGTACGTGCTATAAAAATGAAGACAATTTTAGAAAAGATACACGTCAGACTAATATCACATTTTCTGAAGTTGTTCTTCTTGGCATTGCATTGGGGTTTTTTTGGGGGGGGGGTGTGTTTGGGGGTGTTTTTTAATCGGTTTTTGTTTTGTTTTTTGTTTTATTTTTGTTTTTTATTTTGTTTTGTTTTGTTTTGGTTGTGTTTTTTTTTTTTTTTTGTTTATTTTTGTTTTCAATTATCTCAAAAATTCATTCATTTCACACCAGCCTGGTAATGTAATGTACCATGGAAATGCTAATGCAGCACTGTTTATGATATTTTACAGACAGAAGAAGAGAAACAGAGGAACTTGCCTGTGGTGATGCCAGTGTTTGACAGGAGAACGTGCAATGTGCCCAAATCTCAAACCAGCTTCATTGACTTCTTTATTAATGACATGTTTGATGCGTGGGATGGTATGTACACATTGTGCACATTTTAGTTATGACTAAATGAATAGAAGTTACAGTATATTCTCAAAACATGGAGTGGCAAGTTGTTATTTTCATGCTGAAAATGAAAACATTTTAATCTTATTTTCTAAATATGTGTGTGTGTGTGTGTGTGTGGGTTTGGTTTTTTTGTTTTTGTTTTTGTGTTTTTGTTTTTGTTTTGTTTTTTTGTTTTTTCTTTCTTTTTTTTTGGGGGGGGGGTTTAAAGACTATGATATGATGTGTGATATACGATACAATATGATATGGTGTGATCTTGTACAGCAACATACATACATGTAGTTATGCTATTTTCTTCTTACCTGGTCTTGTGATTCTTCTCTGGTACAGACAACTGCTGCTTTGTCAGGATTTGTTTTTTGTTTTTTGCTTTTTTTGACAACATAATATCTGGGTGGAAATTAGTGGACCTATTTCAAATTAAATATTTATGTCAGTCAATACTTGGTCAAGCTTTTCTCAATTTTTTTTTCAAAGTGATTCATTCATTTTATTTATTATTTTATTCTATTTTTGATGAGGGTGGGATGGGTGTCCCAGTAATTTAATCAAATAATATAATTGCCTTCTTTTTTTATTAGGGCCCCACAAGGGAGATATTATGTTTGTAGTAATCAGCTGGTCCATCCACCCATCTGTCAGTCCAGATTTCATTTCTGGATGATAACTTTTATTGATATACTTGTCCAATTTTCTTCAGTTTTGTTCACCTTGTGTAACAAGGTAGGACTTTGCCTGGGGTTGATTATGGGTAACTTTGACCTCAAGATCAGTCACACATCTTTTTGAACAAAATTAGTTGTCATGTGATGACTCAAGAATGATTTGATGAAAGGTCAAACTGGCGTTGGATAATTTTGTAGCCAGGTAGGACTTCATGATTACTTGGGATCGCAGTTAGGTTTAATCTTGACCTTATGGTAAAGGTCACATGGCTTTAAAAAGATGGGATGGTTAACAGTCCAGGAGGACCTACACATGTAATCATGGCCTATGTTTGATATTATGTCTGAAAAGCCTAGATGACTATAAACTGATGCATTACCACCAAAGATGTTATCTCGAGCTTTCTTATTGCCTGTAAGAAGATCCCGTGACATTTTTAGAAGAAATGGAAACAAACTTTGTGTAAATAATCGTCAATTGTGCCTCTAAACAGAGAGCAGTACGTTGGACTGCCAGAGCAAAAGATACATCGGTACATGATGTGAAAAATATTGTTGTCATGTTGCGCATGCTGCAGCTGGCTTTCAGAGCTCTCTATATTTATGGACCCAAGACAGAACAGTGCCAGTATTCATTATTTCCGCCATGTCTCAATTCTCTCAAATTAAAGTTTGAGCAACAGTTGTTTAGATGTTCCTATTTCTTTGTGTGGTTTGGCATGTAGATTGTGGGTTTTTTGACATGAAGTCCGTGTTTTGATTGCAGCGTTTGTGGATGTGCCAGATCTGATAACGCACCTGAACAACAACTACAAGTATTGGAAGGAGCAGGAGGAGGTGGTGGCCCGCGACATGAAGCAGAAGACCCAGGTGCAGGCAGGGCAGGAGAAAGGCGAGAAGGAGCAGCGGTCATGATGGACACACTGCGCTATCACAATACCTGCTGGTGCTGTCTCCCCATACACCGCACACCTGTTGCCCCGTCTCTCGCTCCCCGTACTTGTCATATTTGGTCCGGCGTATTCTTACCTGTGCACACACTGGTGTACATAGTCCAAAGAATTTTAGCAAATCGTTTTTCAGATAACAGTTGTGTAAGGTATATGAATATTATCCCGAGCCCAAGTCAGGTATATCCCTCATCCTTCTGTACATGTGTAAGGATATATCATGTATAAATTGGCCAGAAATATGGCAAGAGAACTTGCTGACTTGACACTTCTAGTGAGATTGAAGTGCATTTTGTGCACCACCACTGAGCAAATGGGCCAGTCTTGTGTTTGTGTTGCTATGAACCACTCTTCATATGCTGATGGTTAAAATGTTCATGGTTTTCACTGATTGGGAAAATGCTGCATCTCGCATCAAACCCGAGCCTGGGTCGCTTAATATGGGTGCCTGTGATGGTGGTTACGCAGGCATAGATATTTACATATTTATTACTGGTAGGATCAAAGAGTACAATGTTGTACCTCCATATGTACATCAATAGTAGAGAGGGTGCATGTGATCAAGTTTGGAAAGTTGTTTTTGTAAAATTAGTAAAAACCAAGGATTACCATATGGTTTTAATTGATGTGGACTCAGCATGTACATGTATGTATAGCTGAGATATTCTGTAAGACCCTGTGACCCTGATAAATAACCGGACCCCAGCTTTCCTGGTGGTGGGCTATTGTGTATTTACAATGTGTGCTGAGGACAGTGGTGAACTCAGGGCATCACATGACTCCTCTGCAATGCTTATTCAGAATATTTGTCATAGACGTTGAAATCCATCACAAACATTGGGCAGACAACTTTTGAGCATTTGCAGATGGGCCCGGTGCTAGATGCGAGGACAGTCTGCTGTGTGGCAGACTATATTGAGCTTGAATTCTCTAGTTTCAAGTAATCTAACAATATTTAAAGATCAGATGACATACAGAAAATCATATCAGACATGCTTCAACAACCTTGTCCCCGAAGCAGGTTTTGTTTGTCCCCAGCAGTAGGTGTTGCCAAATTGCAATTAGTGGATACTTGGAAGAAGTTATATGTTGCGGTTTTATATTTGTTGGTACCATACTAATCAATAGCACATGCCATACAATGCTGTCACAGTGCCTGCATGTACCAAACCATGTCACAGAAAAATTCACCCCTTTGCCATGGAGCTGAGGCAGATTTGATCCAATCGTGGTCACACTGTTGAGAGGTTGGAAAATAATACAAAATGAATTGCAGTTGTTCTACAACTCCGTAACACCATCTGCAAAAGTTTTTTGTTACACTCTAGCAGGGGGAATAGAATTGATAATCCACCATGAGGCAGACTTTCTGCAGCTGCTGAGAACTTCATAACTTTGAAATATAGTTTTATCCAACCAAGAGGTTTTCCCATTTTTGAAAATTTTTTTTTATTTGCAATCTGCATTCAAAAAGTTCTTGGTGTAGTATAAAAACATTGGTACCTTTCAAATAAGACCATCTCTACTGCCAGCAAAATGTGCTTTTATGCTGCAGGTGGTCTTAAAATAAAGGTATATTCGACAAAAGTACCACAAAGCATTTTTGCTGAGAAACCTCAAGGTAGGAATAAGGGAGGAAGGTACCTCAGCATTTTTACTGAGAAATGCCGAGGGGAGAGCAGCATTGCAGCAGACCTCAGCATTTCTCTTCAAAATTGTGGAGAGATGATGAGAAAAGGATTTTTGTACAAATTTCCTCGGCATTTCTGACAAAAAGCGCAGAGAGTGTCCCTTTCCTGGCGTTTTGGCTCTCCTAGTGTCATGTAGGTTGGTTGGTGTTAACAGTGTTAGAACAGTCCCTGGTGATTCAGACCATATCAGTCAACACGTCAGGCATAACTCCATACATCTTGGCTACCTCAGCCTTGTTACCTTTGCTTACCTCAAAATTAATATGTTTTACTACCCAGCTGGAAATATAGCTTTGTTGAGGCGCTTTGTTTATGTCCACATTGCGTAAAAGTCCCAGTGCACTGTTTACTCTGACCCCTTACGTGCCAAAATGCTGTCAGTGACAGGAACTGTATCTAGGAATTGACAGGTGAGATTTACCAAAAATGTTACAATACTTTCTCCACCATTTCTCAGGACAAAATGGCGATTTCCTACTTTTTAGCCGAACTACATCTGTGTAACCCACTCTCACATTTAGCATGAAAAACTACATGTATTTTAGACATAAATGTATTGTTACAGAGAACTAGGCCCTAATAGACATAATGTGCCAAGGCCTGGCTGTTAATGTATATTTCTCACCATTAACAGTGTACATGACTTGCTTCACTGTCCTTAAAATTGTTTTGTTTCACATACAAGTTCCACCCTAATGATGCTTTTTCTTGCTAATAAATAAATGTCGTCTGCTAAGTGTATTTTACTAATTAAGGGATTATTTTTCCAAAATTTGGATGAAACTTGCATAGAAGATCCTTCCAAATTATATGCCCATGGTCAACAGCTTTCCTTGGCGCACTCTGGGCCCATTGCTTCCAGACCGCGCCAAGAAAAACTGTTGACTTGGTCTTCTATCAGGGTGGAATGAACTTTAAGCAATTTACCCATATGATACTGATTTCAGTCTCCCACCCTTTGTATTGTTGCACAGCCAATGAAATTGCACCCTGCCAATATGAGACAACTTTAAAAGGTGTGGCTTGTGTAATGGAGGTGGCCAATCATGTTTGCTAGGGACTACTTTTTGCAGTAATATTGTAGTATTCACATGACCACTGTGGAATACCATTAATAACAGGTTGGATTAAGAAGGCTGTTTGTACTTTTGGTGCAGGGACAGAAGTTCATGTTTATGAACATCAATCGGGCACAATGGCATCATCAGACAATCTTCTGTCACTTCAGAACATTTTGGTGATTATAAGTATTCAAAAATTAGTATGTGAATAAAAAGAAAACTCTTATATGCATGACATATGGGACCATGTTGGGAAACTTGGATCATCTTTCCATTTTTGCTTGGTCTAACCCCATGAAAACTAAAAAAAATGACCCAACTTGTGTCCCAACACAGTCCTAAGTGCTTTCTTCATACAAGCTTACTTCATCACAGCCATTTTCAAGTCAAAGAAACATTGGACTGATCTTGGCATTAGGTTAACTGATGAAAATTAAGCAAAACAACTGGAATTGTGTTTGTGAATTGCTGTTTCATGCAAAGTGTAAATTCTGTCAGTCGGTTGTAAAGTGCTCCCAGAACATGATGAAGTGATGGAAAATGTATTTAAGGTAATGACATATTTCAAATTTGGAATCAACAACATAAGAATTATGTTTCTGTAGTCATAATAAATTCAGGTAAGACTTTTCTACAGGACCATGTTAGTTAAAAAATATTTTATACCAATTTGTAACAGACGAAAAGGACAGATAAGATTGGAAGGGGGGGAGGGGTTAGATGTCAATGGATTCCATTGACAGTCTCATCCTGCTCAACAGTGGGTTGCATTAACAGTTTTCTCATGCTGAGCAGTGGGTTACACGGACAGTCCCCTCTTGCTCAGAAATGGGTTACATTAACAGTCCCTTCTTGCTCAGCCATATCAGTTACCTGGCAGTCTCCTCTTGCTCAGCAGTGGGGTACATTGACAGTCTTTTCATGCTCAGTATGTTGTATAGACAATTTAGAGCCTGGATGTGAAGTGTGCTGCAGACTGGTCAGGTCATCATGGCAGATTTGACATCTTGTAATTTTAAGCCATTTAATAGGCATGCATACATTTTGACACATTATGTAACCTCTCTAAGAGCACTCTACAAGTTCTAACATTTGGACATCCCTGGTCATCAGATATCAATGTTTGGACAAACCCAGAAAAGAGGTACCCATATTTGGACACCCCCGGTCAGGAGGTAACCATTTGGAAATACCCAGTGAAGAGGTACCCACATTTGGACACACCCAGTGAAGAGGGTGGACACACCCAGTCAAGATGTACCCACGTATTGACATAGTTATTTACCTTTAAGTGCTTTTTCTGAAGAGCAAAAATAAATAAATGCACCACAAGGATGAATTTTTTATTTTATTTTTTTTTTAATTGTGTATATGTTTCCTGTGGAAATACTATCTATAAGAGGTCATAATTGAACCATGCTGTTGCCTTGCAAACATCTGGCATCAACACTGGACATGCATTAATTGCTTCATTCAGCTGAACAAAGTGTAATATTTATTCATCTGAACCAGAATTCATATTTGATGTGGTTATCCCAAAGTATTCTACTATATAGAGTCACTGTGATGTGATGTGATCATGAATGTGTGGTTGCTAAGATTTATTCTACATGTGTGCGGACTGTACAAATTGCAAATGTTTTGCTGACGTCATGGCAAATGGGAACTACTGAACACCACCAGTGGCTACCTGTACAGCAGTAGCCTTGGTGGCTGTGCACATGGTTTTTATGAGGATGAAAACCTGACCTGTACCCACAGTTGACAAGAGTATTAAACCTAGTGCCCACATGTCAGTAAGTGCTGGTTACATTTGACATGTTGTGTGGACAGGCAGGTACCTCTGAACAGTCGTAGACCACCTTGTAGAAACTAGAATTAAAGCTTGTCTAGTTTTATTGTCATTGTGGTTAAAAAGTGCCATATATTTGCATTATTGCATTTCATTGTGTCTGGTATAATTTAATCAACATGAAAGAACCAGTAAATAAGTTGTTGATTTTCTGCTGATAGTTTTGATCTTGCTGATGCATGTAAATGCAACCAACATCTCTTACTGGGAAGCATATATCATGGCAGATGGCTCTCAACACTTCTTGCCCATTATGTATGTATGTATGTATGTATGTATGTATGTATGTATGTATGTGATTAGCAGTATAATTCAAACATTTTTGCCATTGGGCATAATTGTGTGTACAATAAAACCTCCCTGTACCGAACACCTTTGGGACCGGAAAAAAGTGTTCAGTGTAGAGAGGTGTTCGGTTAGAGAGGTTTTACTGTATGTTAATTGTGCATTGATGGCTTACATAAAGCTCACTGAGTGTGGGTCTTGCTTCAGACAATTATCATGTTGTCTTAAGAGTTGACCTGTGTATGTGTGATATCAGGGAGGCTACACGGACATTCATGTAGCCTCCTTGGTGATGTGCAGAGGGTTTGTGACATTTGATTTCAGGTCAGGTGTCTTCTGTTGCTGAATGTGTGTCATAGATTTATCTCTGCTCAGCACCCAAGATTGGACAGTAACCTATCATAAGAAAAACTTTGTTCCTGTAAGAATGTCAGAGTTGTTGCTTGGTATCACGATGAACATTTCTGAGCTCCAGATTGTAAGAATAAGAATTCCCCATCAAGTTCAACAAGTTTTAAATCTTTTATTGTGTTTCATTACAGGTTTAATCTTTAATTTTGAGTAAGCTCATTGTTATCTTTGTGATAAACTTGAGTGAGTCTTCAATAAGTAAAAAGTAAACCTTCATTTATATCTGCATATTATATATTAGACATATACATGTTTGGTTCAGGATGTATAATTGGTTGTACAGAGTTGAAATGTCCATTTTCCATACAAGTCATGCATTTTGATGAATACCAACATGACCCACTCAAAATTTTTGGAAAAAAAAATGAAATTCTTGAATGTTTTGAAAGTTCCATGAAACATTGGGTGCTGACCAACTGTAGGGAAGTTAAGCCCTCAGTCCTAAAATCCCTTGCAAAAAAAAAAAATATATATATATAAATATATATATATATATATATATATATATATATATATATATATATATATATATATATATATATATATATATATATATATATATATATATATATATATATATATATATATATATACTGGTCATCTCCAGACAAGCTACTACTGCCAAATAGAAAACTCAAACATTGCCTGAAGTGTCAAAAAGCTGAAACTGTTATGAAGTACTGATATATCATATGATATTTTAACCCTTTCTCCCTTAAACCGGCCAAAACCAGCTGGTGGTCAAATGTCGTCTGCTTCAGCATTTTCAACTGATTTCAACAGCAATGAAAAGCAATTTGACTGAGAATTGAAGATGAGACCTGTCAAGACAACATGAGCCAGGTCAACAGCTTTCCTCGGCATGGGTTGCCCAACCCATGCCGAGGAAAGCTGTTGACTCAGTATTTATATAAGGGGGAAAGGGTTAAACCTCCTTCTTCAGTATCAGTTATCAAGAAAGTGACTTTAATTTTCATAAACTGGCATTCTCAATGAGGAAGACACATCATGTATGATCTCGGCTGTTGCATCAGAGGAATTCACAAGTCATCTTATGTACCTAAAATTAAACTTTTTCACTGCCAAAACTGCAACTGAAGTTAAATTTAAAGCACTAAAGATGAATCAGAATTGTCAAATGAATACTATGTTGATAGTCTTTGTGTAGAGGCCTTTCATTCACATATTAGCATTCCCATATATTCTCATAGAATATAATAGTCCAGGTCAACATCTTTCCTCAGCTCACTTTTGGTGCATTGTGTCCAAAGCATGCTGAGTCTCAGTCCAAAAGTTGGCACCGAAAGAGTTAATTAAGGTACAAAGTGAACATCTAAGACTGATTAAGATCAATTTCCGGGGGGGGGGGGTATTATTTTTGTAGAATGTCATTTTTTGAAGTCACAGTGAGGTATAAATAGCCTCTGTGATCACTGTGTGTACCACAGCTTTGCTGGGCACAACTGTGTTTCAGATTTGGTATAATACTTCTACTTGGTGTAACATGGGACAGTCATTTTTGTTTGCAGTATACAATGGTCTCCATTGTAACTGGCATAAAATCTGTTCGGCTAGTGGACACGTATATCTAGTAATTAATGTGAAGACGTGGTTTACCAAATTGACATATTGGATGTTCATGGAAGATAACAAAATAGATGTTCAAAATTATGACTTTTGCTTGGCATATTCACCCCCCACCCTCACCCCCAAAAACAAAAACAAAACAAAAAAAACAAAAGCAACAGCCAACACAAGAACAAGAAGAACAGCATTTTTTTTTTTAAATTCCACTGAGGGCAAAACCTTGGTTTGGTCACATTGGTGGGCATAAGTGGCAACAGATGTGTGTCACATGTTCATGTGATGAATAGTTGAATATGGTACCAAAGAAGTTCCAGCATGGCTGGGACATGGAGAACCCTGCACAAAAGTAGAATTTCTTTCTTCAGTTAAAACCAGCACTACAAGGCAGTTTCTTATTTTCTTCCTTTCATTGAAGTATTGGATCAGTCCCCCATTTCTGTGTGAAGAAGGACCCCGCCCCCACCCCCTGCCCCTGGGTACGTGAACATGGGCTTGCCATATGTTGGTCTCCATGGCTGGCTGTACAGCACACAAATAAAGAATTTTACAGTGTACATTTTTCATGATTAATAGGGCATTTCTTGGGATCATTTTAATTCAGATTTTTATTAATCATATTTATATGCAATGTGATATTTACTGAATGATGCTTAAAGGTAAAGTTAAATTGAAATTTGAGGGTTTGTCACATTTCTGTAATGGTTCAATTTCTGTGCCCCATGATGTATTATTTTCTTGTTTTTTGTGTTAAAACTGAGCTTTATATGTAAAAATCTGATGACTAAGCTTGTATGATTTTTATACTTTCAACTAAATTATTTCTTTGAAATTGAGTTTTGGCTGGATGCATTCAATTAAAAAAAACACACAAAAAAAAACCTGGCATACAAACCCATTCTGTATTATCTTTGATAATATTTTGACACTAGACAAGTACTGCACAATTCATCACTGTGTACCTGGGTTGGTTTAGGATAATATGATGCAACTGGGTTCTGCCAAGCTAGAATAAGACCTGTCAGGACACCATGTGACTGATCGGCCGAGGTGCTCTGACATGCTGATAAACGTAACTCACTCCACCCTGATAGAAGACCGAGTCAATAGCTTTTCTTGGTGCACTCTGGGCGCAATGCACCCAGAGCACGCCAAGAAAAACTGTTGACTTTGAGCATATCATTTGGAATGATCTTCCTTGCAAGTTTTATCCAAAATTTTTCAAAAATGATCCCTAAATTGGTAAAATACAATTATCAGATGACATTTTGATATTAGCGGGACAAAGGGTCATTAGGGTGGAATGAGTTAAGGCACCAGTCAAAGTAAGCATTTGAAGTTCTGCTGGACAGGCAAATGTGTGTCCATCATTATAAATAGATATTGTCCTATCCAAGTTGACAATACATGTGATGGAGGTTGCATGCTTTCTGTTCCATAAGGTACAAATTCTGTGCATAAGACCAAGGTTGCGCTGGTGTTTTACCAAATGGAAGATTGGTTTGTATTATGGTCCTACAGTGTAACACCTCTGATAATTAGGCCGTGTGTTATACAATATAAAACCTTCATCAATTTGCTTTCCATATCTCAAACATATGTAAGCTCAAGACCTTGTACAATAGCAACATAATTTGTAAATATTTATTATCATATGCAGTGGAACTCTGGTTTACATGTAGATTTATCTGGGAGTCCTACAGCTAATGTACAGTTGAGACCATAGATGATCAGATTCAAGTTCTGATTTCATAAGAATAAAGCCATCAGTCTTTGGCAACAATGTCAGGTATGTACATTCAGCAAGCAATGCTGTTGTTTTGTAGCTGAATGGATTCAGGAATTAACCATCTAACACATTCAGCATAATATCATTATAAGGTGTTGATGACAATAAATTGGCAGTCTTGTACATATACACCGTGAATCGCAGTGTGCTTTTATACAGTATGGTCTTGTTGCTTTAACAGTGTGACTGGAGCTTTCGTTTCAGTGGACCGTGAATGTTTTTGAAATCATAAGGCACAGAATGTTGTGGATTAACCTGTGAAAAAGAACCGTGTGTCTAAAAAACCAAGGAGATTAAAGATGAATGTATATGCTGTCATTAACCCTTGAAAGAGAGCCATGTGCCTGAACACTGCAGAGATTGAAGATGCATCTCATGGTGTTGGATGTTGTGAAGTCCAACTAGAATCAAAATGTGCCAAATGTATTTTCAGATTACGAAATGTTGTGACCAATCTTCTCTGCACTTATAAATGGTATCCATTGTGACCAATCTTCTCTGGTACTTATAGATGGTATCCATTGTGACCAGTCTTCTCTGTAACTTGTAAAGGATATCCATTGTGACCAATCTTCTCTGTTACTTACAAACAGTATCCATTGTGACTAGTGTTCTCTGTTACTTATAAAGGGTGTCCATTTTGACCAAACTTCTCTGTTACATATAAAGGGTGTCCATTTTGACCAAACTTCTCTGTTACGTATAAAGGATGTCCATTGTGCATAGTAAGTTGAATCCAGTCCCATTGCCAGGTGATGTGTTGCAGATTTGTACCAGCACAAGAGGGAGCAGACCACATCCTAGCAGGCCTGGCAGGTACTCCAAGTAAGATTGTTGCAATCTTTAAGCATGCTGTCACCATCATGGACAGCTGCCCAATGACCTGCCTGACAGTACAGAAAACCACTAAGGCCTGTCCCCCGTAGTAGTGAATGCATTTAGAGATAACATAGGGATGCACGTATTCAGATAAGCTGATACGTTGCTTCAGATCCACCTTCTGAACATCTAGTCATGAAGGTTTCTCATTTAAGACATTGAAATATTGTGAAGTTTCGTAAGCTTACATTACACCATTAAAGTCCATAATGTCATTGTCATCTATTCTAAAAAGCAATGAAAACTTTTTTTTCGAAATACCTTTCCATATAACATTACAAGTGCCCATTCTTTCATGGTGTAATAAAAGTTGGTATGACTGTTGTACATATACCTAACATGTAATCTTTAGCTGCCAATGGTCAAGTGGTGGCAGAATGGCTGTTTGAGGGGCGTGTACATATCCTTCACACAACAAATGTAATTGAGTCAGGCCTTGTGAAGAGTGCAGCAGACAAGTCAGATTGCTTGCTGTGTGTGCATGGTAGCAGGCAAGTCAGATTGCTTGCTGTGTAGGGCAGCAGGCAAGTCAGATGCAATGGTCAAATTTTTAGCTGGAGTAATGTTTAACATCATACATGTTAAGTTTATATGTGCCCGGAAATATACAATACTAAAGTTACGTCAATACAAGATCAGAAATATATCAGCGGAAGTATATTTTCATATTTTAAAAAAATAGTGTTTTGACACTATTATGTAGCACATATTGGCTTTGAAAATTTGGATCAACATGCAAATGTCTGCAACAGGTTCAATTGGTATGACCCCCTACACAATAGATGAGGCAAATGTCTGCTTGCAGTAAACTTAAAGAACCAAAACTTGAATTCTGTACATAAGTTGAATGTAATTATTTGTATGTTGTATCATCTTGTTAAGTTAACTGTAAAATAGAACCCTGCATATAAAAACAAATCCAGAAGGATGTGTAAAGATCTGTAGTATATCAATTATATTGAGACTTCTTAAAAATATTTTGTGAACCATCCATTTAATGTGAATCTACATGTGTAATAATATAGAATGATAAACACACGATATTCTATTGAAAGTGTATTTTGTACAATATTGTGTCTGTATAATGGAGCGCATTTTACATGGGCCTGAGATCGTCGCACAAATGTATGTTCTGTGTTTGTAATCCTAATGTGTCGCTGTTAACGTTCATCATGTTCATGGTTACTGGATTACAAATAAACAGGAACTGAATGGAGTGAAACTTTGGTAAGGAAGAGCATTAGGAGCACCAAAGAGGGCAGCCTAGATTGTGGGTGTACCTGCAAATTGTCTGATGCTACTGTCTGGCCAATAAGGTTTCATCATATTTCATAAGAGTGCCTTTAAAAGCGCCAATGTAAAGGTCAAAAACATTTTTTATACATGAGCTGAATTATATTTGCATATTTTCAAAAATGGTGCATATATCCAAATGTTTGAGCGAAGATTAGACAAAGGATTAACCTGTCATCATTAAGGACGTTGTGCAGACTAAGGAACTTTTGGATAAACATTGGGCTTCTGTCATGTGATACATGTTCATGCCAGTACAACTTGCTGAACTTGTCGCGTTTGTGAGGTTTGAGAATAACACGCATTGGCACCGCAAACACGTTCCAATCATGTTCTATATCCAAATTGTGGACTTTTGGGGGCAAATTCTTAATGTGTAAATTTGGGAAAACTACTGGCAGTGTGCTTGCTTTCAGAGAAGTTTGATTTCTGTGAGAGAGTAGATTAATTGGCAAAGAGGCCGGCTGCGCGATGTCTTGTGGTGGTGAGAGAACATCTTTGTGTCTAGGCTGTTTCTAAAGCCCAGGCTAAACGATGTTCTTAGTGCGCCCTTTTTATAAAGAAATATTATGTTGGTTGAAGTCAAACTAATGTTATGCTATCTTGTACCCAAAGACACGAGTTATGCGTTAATATTTCCCCGTGTGGCCCCTGTAGCAAACTGCTCATTTTGGGACATTTCAGCATAATTTAGGTGTCCCTAATTAAAACGAGTTTTGTATTTGCCTGCGAATTAAAGCGACCTTCAGTGTAGTGGCCTCAATACCTTGCACCTTCACTCAGTCTGTCTTCGCAGGCAAGTTTTGTATATGTAACACTTAAATGGTTGGTTCAGCTAGCTAATTTTATATTTTGTAAAAAACAAAGGCCATGGCAGGTATATGCCTCAATGGCAAAATGTTTTGAAATGTCTTGGGAAATCTGAATGTGCAGTCCATACGAAGTGATTCCTAATGTATGTTTTGTAGGTTTTTCGTCGCATATTACTATATATTGAATTGTCAGCCAGTTCTGATTTCAATAAAGTACTGTATATAATTACTTACGGGTTTTCTGTCAGGTTATTAAAGCCGTGGACACGTGTAAGTGGTGGATACAGTGGTCTCATACTGGTGTTGTTATAAGCAATACTAGATATACTAATGCTTAATTGACCATTCTTTTGTCCCAACACTGTTGGAATAGTCTAGGGGCCGAATGCACAGACCATAATGTGCATATGCTCGTTAGACTCTATGAAATTTCTCTTGTTCATCTTCTTTTCCCCAGATATTTTAGAAAGGAAACCGCGAGGACTTTATTTTTATTTCATTCACAATTTATTCAAATAGAGGTGAGGAACACGTCACCAATGGCTTAATGAAATGTAGCTCTTTTCAGTAGTTCTGTTAAACATAACAAATACTTATGTTCAATCTTTCTGTGGCAGGTATTCTAGCACCGACACACATTTGTTGAAGGCATAGAAAAGTAGAGAAAACCACAGTTACACCGCATTTCAAATATGATTCTGTTTCATCCTATAACATTTTTATTATTGTTTACTTGTTTGGAACTTCTGTAGCATTACCAATTTGAACAAGATATCGATGGAACACATTCAACTTAGAGCCTTATTAAGGTTCTCGTATAAAGACTTCTTTTCAGACTATGAGACTCGACGCAAGAGGGCACTGCCCACTTTATTATTCTGGGAAAGGGACATTCTACTTGTTGTCTTCAAAGCCTTGCGTCATCTTTCTCCCCCTTATATGTGAGAATATTTCGGCCCCAAATTCCACAATCGCTATTGCTTAAGAAGAATAAAACAAGTGCTTGATTCAGTGTAAAACTAAATGTTGTGGATTGGCAGTCTCCTGGCTTACTGTGCTAGACTCTGAAATACTTTACCTGAGGATTTGAAAACATGCACTGACTTGAAGAAATATAAAAAGCTTGTCGGCGGATGGTCAGATGACACCAACAGGTTTCCCCTCTGCAAATAATCTTGGGGAGGGCGCCCCTGTTGGTGTCGGGCTTCCTCATGTTTTTAGCTCTCTTATATATCATTACCCAGTCTCTTTCAAGCCGTCATGATGTGCTTGCCATGGACTTTTGATGCCAGAGACTTGAGGGCCTCATGACCGTATATCATTTTCTGGAGGGCTCTTGTCAATTACCGAGACTTGAACCTAGTGTATTGACGGATAGTGAATTTTACTACCCGGGTAACCGATAGCGGGTATTGAAAATTATCTGGGTACTCGCTTATTTTACGAAGAACAAAATACTCCCATTTCCACACAATTCTGAATTATTAATCAGGTACTTTATGGGAAACTGCATTTTGGCTCGGTAACAGTGCCTTGCTCACTATATTCAACATTTAAATGAATAACATACCAATTTTTCCATGCACCAAAATATGGTCTGCACCAAATGAATATAAAATAAAAAAGTCCATAAATCAAAGTGACAGAATTAAGATTCGCTCTTTTGGGACACCAACTTTCATAAACATTACTTTTATTCATGCCCCAAAGCTGCGAACAGCCCTGTTACTTCATGCTCCCATGAATGGCATTCCATAGTAGTGACGTGACCACTAGTTTTGCTACAAAAAGTAGTCAATAGCAAACATGATTGGCCACCTCCCACACAAGTCACGCCTTTGAATCTGTCTTGTATGGGCAGAGATCAACTTTATTGGCAGTGTAACAAAAGGCCCCTAACTAGGGTGTGTGAGACTGAAATCCGTACCATATGCGTGAAATGCTTTAGCTATGTGAGAAAACCGTTTATCTTGTAACAGTTATTTATTCTGTCTTTCTATTAGTTTAGAAGTGAACGGAATTTTCCTGATCCCAGTTCTTTACCCTGCTTTAGCCGCGCCTTTCTATTTCAATTTCTGTTTCCATCAAGCGATGGCGAGTTTCCAACGGCAGCCTGGTTATCAATCAATACATTGTATGAATTTTAAAAACCTAGAGTAGAAGTTACAGCAACTAATCTTAAGTTTCAGAATTAATTAATAACGAGAATAAATGCCTGTTACAAGATAAAACCGTCACCACCTGTGTTATGAGGAAAACAAAAATGTCCCTTTCAGCAATGTGTTTTCTGGTCAGCCCTCGGCTTCACAGGACACATTGCTGAAGGGGGGAGGGGGGCATTTTCCTGTTTCACCTCGCCATACAGGTGGTAACGTATAGTCTCAACTTGACAAAAGTATAATCAAAGCCTATAGCCTAGCAGAGATGGAAGCAGCAGAGTCAATGGATTTACAACGATCACAGCCTCCTTGTCAACATTATGACTTTCCTGGTATAAAGTGATGCAGGTCATGGGTATCGCAATGAGAACCAGAGGCAGAAGTAGCCCACGAGGCTGTGGCACAACATGCATGATGAACTATTCGCCAACTCCTGTTGAAGATTGGTTGGTTTACTGTGTCACTGTCCCAGTGAAAAATCGTTTTAGGTCTACATGTGTATTTGCTGTTAAACAGGAAGTTTCAGTCGCATCACAGTTATAAAAACTAATTCCTAAGTGATTCAGCAGCTCTCCAGTTGAATTCTGTTTGGAGTATATGGCACCATTGAATGCATTGATACAGTTATTATGATTGTGCCTATGCCATGGCATATAAACCTACCAGTAGTGGAAGTAGGCCTGCATGCTGTATATTTTCATTCAGTGACAGTATCGTCAGCCAGGAAAGGAACATCGCTGTAAACCCATGCATAACGACAGTTTTAAGTTTGAAGCAGACTCAAGTATTGCAAAGTCCACTATCTTTTTATGTAACATTATCGTCTTTATGGGGAAGTTTTCAGAAAAATATAACAGGATATCATTTACAGAAAATGAAGCATTTGTCCTGTTTCCAACCAAGTCGGGAGTGGGGGATGGGGGCAGGACAATCAATATTGACAGTTAAAAATGTCTAAAAACTAAAGAATAAAGCCGAGATGTAGGCCTAGGCTTTATTTCAGAATTGTTCAATTGGTATGCCCGCAATGCACAATACTACTTAATAATATAGAAACGAAAAAGTTCACATCAATGTGATTGTCCTATATCTGAGCATGTTTAATAGCCCTACAAGTAGGCTACTCCTTAGCTGCAGCACAACTCACAGACAAAGCTGCTGGAGGTACTTTGCCCATCAGTTTAGGCCTCATGGCATCAGTTAGTGCAAACATGGTACTGGATCCAGTCCTCCATAGGAGGGTTGACAAACTGTTCATCACAATAAACGCAATGACATACCTCATTGGAGTTATTCCCCACTGCAAACGGTCCTGGGTTTTGGCAAGTAGTACCACCAGCTTCGTTGCCATGTTTTGGGGGGAACTACTTTCCGTTTTGCCTTTTCCTGAGGTTTCTTCTGTGTTGCAGAGCCCAAAGTACTTTCTTCCAGCCTGTGAATATTTTCTAACGAATTAAGGAATTAATGTGCGACTGTGAAGGAGTTAATGTGCAACTGGAGCATTATAGCAAAGTTTTGAAACAAAGCCCTTCAAACTTGCTATAGATTTTCTCCAAAATAAGTGTTTCTTACGTAAAGAAGTGACAAAAAATGTTACAAGGAAAGAAAATGGGGGCACTGGTCACTGGCAGAAGGAAAGAAGATTGTCACCAGCAACGTTGCAGTAACCAATGATGGTTGTATAGTTACCCCCTTTTCCCCAACTAGTCACCACATACACATTATGTTTGCCTTTAGCTACCACAACATAAGGGGGCTTGTGTACAACCCTGTCTCATTGCAATTATATATGCCCAAGGGACGTCATTTACTCCATATTCAGTCAGAGTATCTTCCTATAGAGCAAAGAACGTATCCACTTCCACTTTGTTCTTGGACTAAGCTCTTGTGAGTGATCATGATAAAGATTCTGGCTTACTGATAATGATGTTGGGGTGCCTAGGTCTGAAGGCATACCACCAGGCAATCCTGCCAGTTTTATTTTGTAAAGAGAAATCAGCATCTATGCCATTCAGTTCAGAATACTCATATGCCAAAGAACCCACGTCATACACTGTAAGACCAAATCCTCTAGATTCTAATAGGGGAATGTGTTCTATTAGGCCCAACTCCCATTCGGCTTCTGGTCCAAGAACACAAGTGTTACCCATTCAGGACTTCCCAGGCTTTTTCAACTTGCCATTTACATGTCTTTCAAGAGTAGACTCAAGAATTTGGAAATTGTTTGCCACTTGTTGCAAAGACTGCAACCTGGCGCACAGCTCTTCTCAGCTGCTGAGGGTTGTATGAGCTGTATCTGTTTGAAATGCGCTTGTATAAACCAGGCATGGTGGAAAGTGACACAAGTAGGTATAATTTGCCAACAGTAAAACGCCTATGCCTAACATTTGCAAGCCTAGTAGTTGATCCAACTTGCCATGCCTTGAACTGTAATTTAAAAAAATGGTACCATTTTAATGGCGTATAGGAGTGGAATGATCAATTGTGAAGATAAGTCTCAAGAGTAAGGTTTAAACTAGACTTTCATTGTAATACGTGTATTATTCATGTTTTAAACAACGCATGGCTTAAGCTTTGTTTAGTTTCTACTGTTGTCACTAGGTCCCCCTTTTCCCACCACCACCAAGAATGATTGTGTGGGAAACAGAACAGTCACCTTCAAGGTCGACCTCCCTTCAAGTTTCAAAATTTTTGTCTTACTTATGTGACAGATGTATGATTTACTCTTGATCTATCATATAAACATAAGACACCTGGCAATATTAAAACAGTCGAAGTAACTAAAGGCTCAGGCTCAGCATATATCTATACAAGCAAGGCTTAGAATAGTGCATCTTGTACTCTCCAGGGCAGACGAGGTATGCAATGCTGCTCAGATCTTCCAGCAAGCTGGCCCAAGCACCATCTACTGTTGATTATGTTGAACAGTGACATAAAGTTACCAGAGAAGAATAATTGAAAAGCATGATTCTCTCCTTTATTCCACTAAGAGGACAAAAAAATACTGAACTTTACCTTTCTGTACTGACTTGTCCTTTTTTCCTCTTAATTGTACTGACTTGTACTGAACCAACAATGTTCAGTAGAAGTAAGTACTTTCACTTGTACTGAAATGTACTGGAATGTACTGAGTCAGTACAAGTAAGAACTTTTTAGACACAATGAGAGCTTGCCTGGGCTCATTGTTTCTGTCAGTACAAATCTAGAACAAGTAAGAGCAAGCAGACATTTTAAGATACAGCTTAAAAGAAACGATAGTTGGATGTGGGCTCTGTATTGGGGTGAGGCTGTATCTTTCCACTGAATGTTGCCAGCATAACAATTCTCCTGCATTCAAATTATCAGAGAGTTTCAGTACACTCCATCATTTTGATGTGGCTACGTCCCTTAGATAGAACACACTGTAGGCCAATGCAAGAGGACTAAAATACAGTAAAATTTAAACGGCTCACACTATATAAAATCAAGTGCATTTTTAATCCTTATCACTAGTAACTTGTTTCGGCGTTAGTGGGTGCGTTTCGGCGTTTCAGGGCGGTTCCCGGCGTTACACAGCGTTTGCCGGCGTCAGACGGCGTTTGCCGGCGTTACAAACGCCGGCAAACGCCGACTAACGCTGGCAAACGCCAAAATCCAATTAAGCCTTTTGGGGCTCGGCGTTTGCCAGCGATTGACACCCTTTCAATGCCGGCAAACGCTGTGAAACGCCGACTAGCGTCTCACGCCGGCAAACGCTGTGTAATGCCGGGAACCGCCCTGAAACGCCGAAACGCACCCACTAACGCCGAAACAAGTTACTAGTGTGCGGTATGGTGTATATATTCTATTATATTCTATTGTGGTACACAAATTGGCTGGTCTTGTGCATCTTTATTCTATTGTGCATCAACTGATGGCCAGTTAAAATGTTGCAACCGCTGGAACGCTGACGTTCAGTCCATGGCACCAGTAACCATGCAGTGCTCCATGGTCGGGATTTTGCCAAAACAGAAACATAACTAGATCAAGATTCCAATTAAACAGAAGCGTTGATTTGTTTAAAGAATGCAGGCACGTATATTGTATTTTTTAGGGATTGACAATTATTTGTCATTTACTGGGAGAGCCAGAGTCCTTTTCATATTATTGCCCTATTTGCTGCCATCTTTGACACGCCGGGTTTGAAGTCATCACTATGTATGGGTCTAGTCTGCTGTCTCGCATGCACGTAACCAAAGGAGCGAGCTGCATTCGTTAATATGTTGCAAGCATAGCCTAACATATGGGCATCGGCATTACAAATTTACGTGTTATGGTACGAGCCCTTCTTCAAGTTCCAACCTCCAGTCACCATGTGGTGCTTTAATAAATCTGTCCATCGAAGCCATTTTTCACAACAGGTGCCGTACGGTTGCGACAACTGACCACAAGTTGATTTTTGTTACAATGTCCAGTATTAGGCCTACTGCGATTTCAACAAGTTATTTATAATTAAAAAAAAAAAATAGAAACTGAATAAAAGGTTGTCTGAAAAAATGTTCGAAACTGTATTCATGGAATGCAAATTTATTTTATTATAACCCAGAAGGCCATGCTCTTGACAGACTTTTCGTCCGGATACCACAAAAAAGGTATATCTGTGAAATAGAACTCTAATCTTCTTTTCTGCACGCCCATGCCTAACCACAGGAGCTTGCTTTCAAATTTGTTAAACATATCTAGTACTAGTTGCAACCACCGTCTCAACAATGATCATCATCCATAGGCCTACAAGTCCACAAAGTGACATTCACACCAACATCAATCCATCAAAAAAGCCCCCTAGGCCTAAAATGACCATCAACAAGACTCCAAACCACATGATTATACAATTCGATATGTTTTGGGCATGAAGCGAAAGGCATGATGTTGTTTTAAAGGAGATAAACTAAAAGTATTTCCAAAAGAAACGTTTTTTAATGTTCAGATATAGTGGTCAAAATTCAATATAGTGTTAGAATTTGCAAGTACACCAGTTCCAATGTCAAACATCAGCCAGAAACAAGTCACAGCAGGTCTCAAAACGCAAAACAGCAGTCCGAAATTGCAAGAACAGTAGTCAAATTGCATTAAATAGCCAAAAATTGTAAGCATAGAAGTCAAATTTCAACTATGCTTTCTAGAATTGTTTTTGAAAGAAAATTTAGATGTTCAAGAAAGCATAGAATCCCACAATTCATCTAATAAGTCATTTATAAAGGTAATAATTTAGAATTCAAAAAATGTAGTAAGCCATTGTAAGTCATCTGTAAGTCGGCTACCCATAATGCACATCTAATTCTTGGCTCTGTAAAGTTCAAAAGGTCATAATGTATAACAGTCCTAGTTATTGTAAAAGTCTACCATATTTATCAGAGAAAGAGTAAGGTTTTATGAAAAGAAAGACAGAGACAACTAGAGAGAGAGAGAGAGAGATCCCTCAAGGTAACTGTAAGTGCAGCTGTCTGCCATGTAACAGTTTTTTTTTCAAGGTCAACTTGTCCGTCAGCTGATTTAGATGTTAATTATTTATACAAAGGAGAGGAAGAGAAAAAAAGTCAAATTTACCCATTTATTGAAAGTAGCCATCAGCTCTATATGAAACACTTTGAGCCAACCTGATTGATTTTCACAATAACAAACTATACCCATCAGACAATTATCAAAACAACATCAGTCTCACAACATTTTGAATACTTAGTACACTGCCATATGTGCCGAAAATGCCTGAATGTTGAAAATATTAGCAAAATACATAATAGTTCCATGAAGTGAAGCGGACAACAGTTTCCAATGATAGTAATGAGACCAAACCAAATGCCAGCTCAACCTTGTCAGATCTAGTGTCACTTTCGAAATGGTAAGACAGGCTAGAGTTCATCGTCGGAAGGACCCATGACCAACAATTATGAAATTTAAATGAATGAGGGTATCATCTGACTTAAAAATGGCTACCAACATATTGGCAGCGGGTTAAACGCTGTTAATTGTTCATGGATCTGCTACTTAGTATGTTAACTTCAGCATTTTGTTTGGCCAGTTTCCGTACGCTGCCTCATTTTGATGTGGTTAAATCCCTCTGCATACACTGTATACTCGAGGGCTGAAAATGCAGTGTGAAGGCAATTTTAAAGATCACGCGAAAAGCTGTCCATTCCACATGGATCTGCTAGTTAGTATATTACCTTCAGCATTCTGATTGGACCATTTCAGTGCGCTTCCTCATTTTGATGTGGTTGCGTCCCTCTGAATACATTGTAACTGGGCTGAAAATGGAGTAAGAAGGCAATTTTAAAGATTACATGAAAAGCTGTCCACTGCACAAGGCTAGTTACAGAAATATACAGAAGAAACTTAAATATATAAACCATCGTATTTTCATAATAAACGTTTAATCTTGTAGTGTTTACTTGGCAATGCGTTCCATTTGGCAACACTCTGGATTTTTACTGCAAGTTACATCATTTGTGACAGCCCAGAATTTCTCTTCACCTTCAACCACTGCCTTTTCTGAAGCAAGATCTACGCTACTCTCAGTTTTTTTCTTCCAGAATGAAGTCAATTGTCTGGCGTTTGTACAGATTGATGTAGCAAGTAGACTGAATATGGACAGGGTGGAAGTGGGCTTGGTTTTTTTTCCATTTTTTTAAATTATTATAAAAAAGAGTAAGGATGCTGGTATGAAGGGTATATATAACTTATGACAGATACCAGACTTTAGTGTTGTAAAAATCCATATCATACTGACATTGTGGTCCTTGATTGTATAATCCATAAAGTGCTAAAAAAGAGGCACATCACAACAACAACAAAAAAAAAAAAAAAAGAAAAAAAAAAAAAATGAAAGGACATCCCAAAAGCATGAAACAGTAGGAGTTTAACCAATGTATTCTGATTTTGACAAGGCAGGTATTTTGGTGGAAGTACATGTCCATGATAGCAAAGCATTGCTAACAAACGTATTAGAGGCTGACCCCACATACATAATTTCAATGACCAATGGCACATTGTAAGTTCAGCTGTGAAGGGGATTTAAAAAATTCAAAGCTGGACCCAAAAAGGCGCAGAATAAGCCCTGGCATCCTCAGTTGTCCGACAAAATCAGTGGTGTTAGGAAGCATATCTACTGGGCTATAACAATATTGAGGGGTTCACCTACTAAGGCAGTGAAAAAGTTGGATGCCAGATCACTATCAGGGTAAACACACCTCATGCCATCCCTGTATATCTTGTGCAACACTTGGATTTGTACAAGACAAGTACCTGATAACAGACCCTGCTGCTGCAAATATGTTGAGGAAGTTTATACACTCAGCTGTTGTGTATAAAAACCCAAGTGACTATTGCAGAGCTAGAGATACTTATAATGCAGAGAGCTACAATAATTCTATGCATCTTCGTTGATAAGGGTTACACTTCTAGGAGTGTGAAACAGGTAAGTAATCATCCTGCGAGACATTTGGGGAAGAAACAACACAAAGTTAAACCTTTAAGCATGTGGACAGAGCATGGGGATTATTGAAAAGTGAAATGATTAAATGCAAGTCAGCTTCAACACTCTATAGTAGTGATGAAGATGATGACAGAAACATTGAAACTTGACCAACAGTAATTGAACTTTTCCGTGAGATAGTTGCTTACAGCAACAGTGATTCGGAATTTGAAGAGTTTTAAAAAGAAGTTCTTTTAATAAACATGTAATATACAAAGATGAAACTGGTACATACTTCGTACATTCCCCACAAAAATAAAAATTTGGTGGTGTCTATAGTTGAGATTCTGAATCCTAATTGATTGTGAACAATACAGCAAAATGTGGCTATGGTGTAAATAATTTAAGCATGCTTCCCTGATGTCAACAACTTTCACTTATTATCTTACGTGACTATGTAAAATAGAACTGAACATTTTTTACACTTTTTCAGTATCTGATATAGATGTTGATCATATTGTTTTAGTGACACAATCTTTGCTGCCATTGTTGGGTTGAAATTTATGAATATGGATAATGTTTTTCTGAACTTTCAGATCAATTGAAAGCATGCCTGTTGTGATAATGCAGCAAGAGTTCTGTGGTAATGCATGTCTCTGGTTGACAGCACCTTTCTTATTTATCCAAAATGTCTATATATAACTGCCATATATTGTGAACATAAAGTGAATATTTTGTACATTTCCTTGTCAACATTTTTCTCCATGTGCAAAACTCCACTTTACAAGTATGAGATGCATGATGTACTACATTTATTTGGAAATCTTAGTGAAAAAACAAAATTTCTAAACTTTAAAATCCATCAGAAAACTATGGCCAGGAAAAAAGCAATAAGTCAAAAAGGCTATACACTTTCATCAGAAATCTGTGGCTACACATATAGCTCGTTTCAGTGTTGTGCCCATTCAGTACAACAGGTTGTTTGCAATGATGTTTATGCATGCATTCATTATAACCCAATCACACGTGCAGTGGTCTGATTTATTAAGTATTTTACTCCCTGTTGGGTTAGTGACTCCAGGTGTCTATTTGCCAAGGTCTTTCAGCCACATGGACGAAAGACAGCATCAGAGCTGTGCCAGGTTCTATAAGTCCATTCACCACCGCAGAAGACTCTGCTGCATCCTCCTCCACTATTGCCCGAATACTTCAGCTAATTTGAGACACAATTGTCACTTCAGACTTCATGCAAGTCCCCCAGTGGGAATAAGTCTGAACTACTGCATTCAGAATGCAACAATTGGAGACAGCAACTTGCCTAAATATTAAATTGGAAAACCACCCGAGTGGAGCATACAGGTCCACCTACTGGCAGAGTGCTTGCAAGTGGCCAGTCTGTGTGATGAGTATGCTACATGCAGCTGATTTCACCTTTATCCAGTACCTGGTTCCCTGTCCATTCCCATGGGTCATACTACAGCACCACAAGGGAAACCTGGATATCGTGACCTTTGACATTGGAACTAGGAGGATATGGACATCTTTATCCAGCAATTTATGTTCTCCAGATTTTTTGATAATACAGCTACAGTTACAGGATAAAGTTGTTCATTTCTGTATTTTTAAGTAACATGACATTTTAAGATCATAATAGTGTCCCAGATGGGTAAAGATGGATAGGTATGTACCACACACAATCTATTTTAAAGCTTTCTCTGTAATCTTTAATACTATAGTAATAACACTTGGCAAAGACTAGCTGACAAGGACCTAAAGAACAACTTCAGTCTGGCTGAGGACAAAATACAATCCCTGAATTCACATGTAGAGCAATTTCTACAAGTGTGATATATTTCTTTCTAATGACATTCAGTTTTGTATGTTCCTACGAGCTCTAACATAAGAAGTCAGATTTTTACATCAAATAGATTTAATTTTAGCCTATTAATTCATTATAGAAATATTTAATTTTGCAGCAGTTTTCACAGGGAGTGCTATTGTATCATTCAACGGGTTCAAACCATCCACATTGCCATATGTTTTTTTGTGTCTCCATGATCAGTTCTGCATTATTTTGTCCTGTTAGATCTGATTTCAATTTAAATGATGTAATGTTCAAGTTCGTTGTATTTTGTCAATTCTTGCGTGCCAGGAAAATTTGTCAGAAGACAAGTTCCATACAGTGCCTCCATAAAATATTATACTCAGGGTAAGAAGCTTTTTGCTTCTGTCTAAAAATATTTTGAAGCAGAAGGTAATAGAGGTGGACCTCATTTGCTTTTGACAAGCAGACAAAGATGACAACACATGCTCTTGGAATTGACAAACATTATTTGCATAAATTCCTTAGAGAAAAAGACGTGTCAGAAAAAGGGACCAGTTCAACATTTACAAAAGAAAGAAAAAGTAGAGAAATTTTAACAACACGTTGTTAGAAGGACCATTCAAGAATTTTACGTAAAAAATGAATTTTTGTTGCCATGCAGACTGAAAAAAAGACTGGTGGTAGAACATGATCTGTATGTATCAAAGTACACACTTTTAAAGTTACTCCACAAGTTTGGCTACTGATATGGAAAGTATCAACGATTCAGCAGGGCAGTCCTATCTGAGCGGAAAGATTTATTGAAACACAGACACCAGTTACGACACACTTAGGAACCATAAGAACCAAACCAGACTGTGGATATTCTATCATTTATCTTGATGAAACCTGGGTGAATACAAATTATATGACATCATATCAATGGCTACCTCCAGATCCAATAGGAAAGACTCATTGGCACAGGAGAGTGGCTAATAGTTCTTCATGCAGGTGGCAGAATGGGCTTTTTACTCAGTTTTGAGTTGGTATTTAAATCGATATCTACTGATGGCCGAGGTTACCCTACGGAAATGAATTTTACGGTTTTCACGGACTGGACGATCAAAATGTTGATTCCAGCACTATGCCCGAAAAGCTTGGTCATATTGGACAATGCTTGTTACCATAGGGTCAGGGTGGAAGGCAACAAAGCCCCTACATCCAACAGCAAGAAGAGCAGGATTCGCTCCAAAGGAATACTATTAGCTTTGAAACTAAAATAACAGAACCCAAATTATATGAACTTATTAGACTAAATAAACCAGTTCTGGTAGATATATTTGATAACTTGCTGAAGAAACATGATCATGAAGCATTGCGGCCACCCCCATATCATTGTGATTTAAATGCAATCAAAATGATATATCATGGGGAGATGTCAAGGAATGAGCTGGCAGAAAAAGCTCAACATTTAAGCTTACAGATGTAAAACTTTTCATCGAAAAGACATTGCGGGATCTAACTTCGGAAATGTGGACAGCATGCATTAAAAATATCATAACAGATACTGAAGAGGTTTACTGGAGAAAAGCAGGTCTTGGCCATGGAAAAATTTCTCATTTTGAAACAAATTTAGAGTCAGAGGACAAAGGCTTTAATAAGGCGGGTCAGTATTCAAATACCTGTTCATTTTATGTTTCCACACACAACATCTTAAGCGTTTTCACCCTCACACAAATCAGGCATCTGTGATACTTTGGCACGTTCCCTTCCATTTCAAGCTTATTTGCATAATCACTTCCTGGTTGGTAAACACAAAGGCCTAAATTCTGGTCACAAATAGGGTTTAAGTTTCTCTAACTCTTTCATCGTGGGATGCGACTGTAGTTGAAATGTCCGCAGGCCACAGGATACGACTGTAGTCCAGTTCCAAGATAGCTGCCAAATTATATGATATCTCACCATTAAAATGTCTCTCTGGCTTCCCACCCTGGAACTGAACTTACTAAAAAGTGCATGAAGCACATAAGTACTTCTTATAAGATTTGAAATGAATTTGTTTTGGGTTTAACTTTAGCATTTTAGATATGAATTGTTAGTTTGCATAAGAGGAAAGGGTTTGTAACCTGCAGCTTGCCTGTAAAAACTGACATGGTTGGCATTAAGACCCATGTAGCACAAGTATTAAACAATATTTACATGATTTTGTTTACCTTTATTCATTATATTTACTATAAATATATATGATTGATGCAAAGGAGCAAAATTGGACCAGTTTTCAGATGGATTAAATGGCAGCATCGGATACATCTCTCGTTTTGTGTGTTTTAGGTCTAGAATTCCAAGACAGTTGCCAAATTTTCTGACCTTTGACCTTAAAAGTGACCTTGTGACTTTCAAAAGGACCTTGCAAAATAAAAACCCTGATGCATATTGCTGGTGCTAACAGATTCAAATAAATATCATAACAGTTTTGTTAGATACAAAATATAGAATCAAATAGTCAAAATAGTAAAATAATATGCTTAGAAATTTAGCGTTTAGATGTTAACCTGGTAAGTAATGCTGCAGTGAAGGTGTTAAAGGCATAGAATAGATGGGAAGCTTTGGTGTGTCAAAAATTCATAGGCCTTCTCCTATTATTCAATGATGGAGTTTCTCAATTAGGCTTTACTTTAATTCTAACACGGGAAGTTTGAAAGTTTCAATAAATGCACCACATGGAACCAGATAAATTTAGGCTTACACTGATCTGAACACGGAGTCCATAAGCTGTGAGCCGTAGTTCAGATATCTGTTCACGTTGTTACTGTTAGCAACAAGACAAATGTCATGACATGTGCCAGGCGACAATTTAGCAACACCAGCTTGGCCATTCAGAGAATAAAGTTGGTGTTAATAATAGGCAACAAGTCACACATGTAATGATGTGTGACAGGCAATAAACCACACTGGATTGGCCATTGTGCATTGACATAATAATACTAACCACCACCACCACCACCATAAAAAAATATAAAATAATAAAAATAATAATAATAATAATAATAATAATAATAATAATAATAATAATAATAATAATAATAATAATAATAATAATAATAATAATAATAACGCTCTGTTTATTTTGCTGCAGTCCTGTATCATATTTGATACATGTGGCCAGAAAAACAAAAACGAAAAGAAAAAACAGCTTTCCCTCTGACTCTATCCCTGCCTCTAAGGCTCAGACAGTTCCCATGTACTGTGCACCTAGTCATGGGAGCCCTGATAAGGGCTACCATCTTTTCCTGTCCTTTCCAAAATCCCGTTATTCTGTTTAATTTTATTCTTGTTTAATTCTACCATTCCATTTTTCACTCCCAGCACCGTAACAGAAAGTCCTGTATAGTTGTCCCCCCTTTCATTTCTCCTGGAAAAACTCCAGTCTAACCTAAAATGCATGCCACACGCTCTTCTCCAAAGTGCCGCACTTCACTTTCTCTATGCCCTTACTGTTATGATCCTCATTTTGTCGTTTCCTAAACATATTTTCCCTCATCTCTCTATATGCATTACACCATACTAACCAATGGTGTAATGTCTCGTCTGCTTCCTGTGGACAAACTAAGCACTTACCTTCTCTAACTGCAGTCCATCTCTGTCTTCTCTTCTCTATATTGATAATCCCCCCCCCCCCCCATTCTCAAACAAAGGTTTTAATATCTTGTCACCATCCCAGCATGTACTTTTATTCAGCTTCTCTAAAACGATTTGTGCCTTTAGCGTGCATTTTTCTCTCACTCCTTTTCTCCAGTCTTTGTCCCATCCTTCTGTCACTAGCTTCCCAATATGTTTTCCAATCCTCATCCTCATCATAACCTCTTAATTCATGCCTTTCTGCTAACTTATGTATGTCTTTGATCCATTTGGTTGTTCTGTAACAGCTTCATTATATACTCTCCTGCAGCACCTGTCCTCGCTAACTGATAGTAAATGTCCCTAGTAGCTCAACATGGCTTTGGCAATGCTGTCAGTTGTGCTATTCCATCCTAGCCCCCCCCCCCCCAAAGATTGCTTTCGTCACTATGCATGATATTGCTCCCAGAATATCCATTTTCTCATTGCATACTGGGCTTTCTCCATACGCTGGATATCCCCCACATTTACTATGATAACATGTAAACCATATAGTACTCCTGGTATTGCTACTCTATCCCACACCACTCGAGCTGTGAGTGCCCTATCAAAACTTTTTATTGCTGTAGCTTTTACCGTTCCCTTTGTATGGTTCATCCTGCTTCATCTTTTTAATATGGTACCCGAACACACCTATATCTGTTGCTTTTATCTTTACCCCTTGGTACTCATATTCATCGATCTCTATAATTTCAAGCAGCTCCTCTCCACCCTCTGGTTTCTTTCCTAGTGTCCTAGACTTGGCTTTTGTCTTGGCTTGAGCACAATGTCGTCCACTAGCTGTTCACCTAAGTGCTAAATATATAGAGCGAACAAAATCAAAGAATTATTCAATCAGTTCAAACAATTTGACATCATCAGCAAACATAATTAGCATGGACTTTCCAGACTTCTGGCAAACCATTTACATATACAGTAAAAAGCAATACATAGCAAACAAAATCGGGGAAAGCACACACCCTGGTTTCAGGCCTATGTTCAGCTGTGCATTTTCTACTTCTACAGTTCCCATTCTACAGTCTTGTATAGGGCTTTCACTATTACCAAACTAGTGGTTCCAAATACTTACCCACTATGTCTTTTCTGTAGAGCATCTTTCTGTACCTTATCATATGCCTTTCTCACAGGAAAAAAATCCATCCTACCCATCTCCCTGGTCTAAAACCGTTCCGAATTTCTCTCAGAAGCCAAAGTCTTCCAACTATTTTGCTCAGTCTCCTGTACAATACCCCACTAAATATTTTGCTCAAATTAAATGCAACATCAATACCCATACACTTGTCCAGTTGGCCACCAGGACCCTTTTTCGAAATATATGTTATTCTAAGCCTATGCCAATCCCTAGGCACTTTTTTCTTTTCAATAATTCTATAGAAAAGTATCTGTAAACTGTTTTCAATTTCCTCTGCCTCCTTCTTCATAAAGTCACTCGAAATGTCATCTGTCCCAGGGGCTTTTCTTAATTCTATCTGCTCTATCTTGAGTTCAATGCTACTGATTCTGTGGCACAACTTATTATCCCATCAATCCTGTCTATATTTAAAATGACATGCTGGTACTGTTTCCTGGCCCCACTTCGAGCCATTAATCTCACCCCAGTTCTCCCTTAATGCATTTTTGTATTTCTTTTCTTCTATCTGTTCTTTTTCCTCTACACATGATGTCTTGAGTTTTATTCTTTCTCTTCTGGTTGAACGTTTCCAAAAAGAAAGTGGTCCCTTCTCTTCTACTTGCTACTATTTTCTTTGTCATCTGTTCATTTTCACTAGCTCTCCTTTTCTGCTTTCAAATCTGCTACCTCGTTTTCAATATTCCATATACATTCTCTTAGATAACTCTATTCTACTTTCTGGGTGCTTGTTTTTCCGGCTAATGTCCATGCTCTATTTCTATCCCTATTTTTCTTATTGTTTCGCAATAAGCGCCAGCCACGGAAAATGACAAATAACCTGCTGGGTAGTTAGTTACCTGAGTTACATTTGTGATGTGGACAAACAAAACGCAGTGGCCACCAAAACCTTTTGCAATTATAAAGAGCCACTTGCAAGTACTGCCCTCTGCGTAATATTGTTCAAATAGTACGCACCAAAAGCAGGCCTCTTGCTTAAGATATGGCGCCCTCTGGTTAAAAATGCAACGGCTTTCGGCATCACTGTTTGTGCTGTGTCCGATCATTAGTGGAAGACTTTGTCAGCTGTTTGCTCTGCCCAGATGTCATGAGAGACGTTGAACAACGACATCTGATCATGTGTGGTCCACTCCTAAACGTTCATTCAAATATTTAATTCAATTATTGTGCGACGCAGCAAATTTTGGAGAAACAGGAAAACACGTCATGATCTTCTTATTGTATTCTTTGTGATTCAATGTCAATATTAAACACGTTTCTGGTTGTAAAGACCATTCAAATGTGTTAAGACATTATTCTAGACATACAGACGAAAACCGTGTTAACATTTATCTTCACTTAGTGTAATTGTATGCATAATTACTTATTTAAAATGCCCACAAGCATAGGTTCAATCAGCACAAGTATATGGCGATGAGGTTTGCAAACATTGGCTGTTCTCTGAACACTTTGAGAAGTGCTAAATTTAAATACTTCCCCACAGGAATAATATACGATCTTTAGATTCTTTACGATTTTTTTGTTCATTTTTTGACCAAATCTTTAAAAAAATCTTCTTCTCCGAAATCGTCTATCCAATTTCATAGAGACATTTCTTGGGACCCCCTGACCTTAATGTGTTCAAAAGGTGGTGCTGTGTTTTTTTTTTTGTTTTTTTTGTTTTTGTTTTTTTTTTTTTTTTGTTTTTCTTTTTGTATTTTTATGTATTTCGTGTGGATTTTTTATTTTTTTTCCAAACTATCTTTCGGATTGCGGTGAATCTTGGTTGGATTCTAGCTTGTGGAAGCGGCAAAGAAAGGTGTTCATCAGTTGGTGATACTGTGAATTCTTTGTCATTCACTATTTCTTTAATTCGGTTAAATGTCGATTAATGCATGCATTCCTGTTGTGTACTGTCTAAGTCGATGGAAGATTGGGCCACTCTGTCAATCACCTGACCTTTAATTATAGTCTGTCGATCCTTCGTCGTCCGTTCACAATTTACATTTTCGACTTCTCCGAAACCACTGGCCAGATTCACTTCAAACCTTCCCCTATTGGGTCTTCATACAGTTTTTTCAAATGGTCATATTCCATTAATTTTTTATTTTTTATGTTTTTTTTTTTTTTTTTTTTTTGTTCACTTTGGCAAAAAAATCTTTAAAAATCTATAAAACCCCTAAGCTCCTAAGCAAATTGCTTCGAAATTACACAGGGACACTTTTGGGGGACCCATAATGGATATGCTCGATTTTTTTTCTTTTTTTTAACGTGTGTTTCTGCTATTTTCGACTTCTCCAAAACCAACAAGTCACATTGTAATAAAACATAGTACAAATTTTCATTGTGAAAGGCCGAAACAGACGTCTTCATAAGGTGATGTTGCTATCGATTTCTGATTTTGAACAAATTTTCAATATTTTTTCTTGTAATCAGTAAGTGCATACATGCCCAAAGATTAGTATGCAAATCAATAGGTTTCTCTCTGATACTCTCAAACACATGGACACCCACGTTTTAAACATTCATTCAAAGCGCATTTGCTCACCTGAGCACAGGATCAGTTCCTGATCCTCTAGTTGCTGTTACAGTGAAAACTCGTTAAAATGACACCATCTGTTCCCTAAGAAATGTGTCAGATAACTGAGTATGTCAGATAAATGAATCAAACAACAAAGAAAATGAACTTTTGTCATCCAAAACTTATGTCATTAATATGAGCATGTCGGATATCTCAGTGTCGTTATAATGAGGTTTCATTGTAAATGGTTGCAGTAAATTACCTGGAGGGTCTCTTTGGTTGTTGTTGCTTTAGACCTTGAGTTACCTTGGAAGATGAAAATAACATGTTGGCCTGCATTTTGGTTATGATGGATCCTAAGACCATCGTTTCTCTTAAGCGGTAATAGGAAAGTAGCTACGGAGGTTCTTTTTGTGTTAACTTTGACCCAGAGTACCCTTGAAAAGTCAAACTGACATATTGGCTAACAAGACACTGCAGTCACTTGTACATTGTTTTTCTTGGTGAGGGGAATTATATACCACCATAATTTTCATGTTGCAACAGGGGATGGTCCTGTGTAAGGGTTAAAGTGAGATGAACATGGCCGATCGTGACTGAATTCCCAAGGTCACATGAATACTTTACTGAACATAGTATTTCTAACTTGAAAACTCTCGAATTAGTGTTTTCAGCGGTGATTTAGCAACTGTTGAGCTAGCACTGAGTTATTTGCACATAATGGTGGTCTTAAAGAAAGGTGACCTTGATCTGATATCGAAGGTCACAGGACCAGTTCAGCCTCTGCATCCAAGGTCATCTGAGCACAGAACTGTCATATGCCTCTCATTTTTTAATGGAAATTGAAAAGGATTACGTGTGGACATGGATAATGACTTACCGTTTATGATAACATGCTCGATAAAGGATTATGACTAACCAGTGATAATCACGTGTGCAAAATAGATAGTGACTTACCCGTGGCAATAGCATGCGTGGCAACAGTTAGTCTTTTACCAGTGATTAGAACATGTGAGAAAATGAATAATTGCTTGAATATTTGTGATGATTACATGTGAACGTGGACAGCGAAGTATCTGTGATGATAGTATGTGTAACAATGGATACTGACTTTACGGTCAGAATGATGTGAGTGAAAATGGACACTGACTTTCGGGTGATGATAATACACGTAAAAGTTGATGGTAACTTAGATAATGGTGCTGATAACATAAGTGCGAATGAATAGTGACTTACAGGTGAGGAGAAGAGTCATTTATATGTCTCGCAAAGCCCCCCCCCACCCGCGTCGCCAGTGAGTGCTACCTGTCATCTGCGGCCCAAGTTAACGTTTCAGAAAACGTGTGGTACAAGCTACAAGATACAAAGCTTTATTTAACGTCGGCACGTGTACAAAGAGAAACATTAGCCAAATGGCTATTAAAACGGACGAAATACATACACAAAGTAACGTTAGACGCACCGTGACCACAAAGTTACAAATGATCAAATATCAGACAGTCATGCATCTCGCTCATCTGGGTATTTGGACTGGAAGGTTGTATTACATGCTGCGCAAGTGCATGACTCGTCAAAGTTCAGGTGGCAATCATGTTTTTTTTTTTTTTTAATTGTGTCAAAGTTACAGCATCTTGGTATTTCCATCATGGTGCCCATTATATATTTCCAATACGAATGGATTTATGGGAAAGCAGAACGGGCCTTGTTTGGGGGGGGGGGGTGCACTCTATATATGCTCTGTCCCTTCCACTATATATTTCCAATGCAGACAGTTTTCTTAGGGCAGTAGGATTGGCCGTTGTTGGGGGGGGGGGGGCACCCTACATATGCTATGTTCATTCCTTAATGTCTAATGCGGGTATTTTTCCTGGGGCAGTAGGAGTGGCCTTAGTTTTCGTAGGGGGCCACCTTTGATATGCTATGTCCCGTCCATTGAAACATTAGTTTCCATTTACCTGAATTTGTTTTACCTTTCGCAGGAACCAAACTTTGGTATGTAGCACCTTGTGTTGAATACCAGTGATTTAGACAGCCAAAGGTAAAATTTTCATACAAGTAGCTCGGTGATTTATTGTCAAAGATATCGAACTGGAGGCAACACATGTTGTATATCCATCTATTCTCTTGTGCCATCCATTCAAGTGAGCTTAAAACTTGTTCCGTGCGTGTACACCGTGGTACGCTCATAACCATTCTACAGGCTCTGGTACAGTTTGAGTAAAGCTTCAAGTCTTTTTTTTTTTTTTTGCAGCATTGATCCACACAGAAGAGCGGTAATTAAATTGGGAAATACTAATACATCAGCGAGAATTTCCCTGTGTATGACTGACACGTGACTTGAGGTGTTGTTTACCAAGTATAAATTTGAACAAATTTTGGCAGCAATTTTACTACCATGGAATTTAAAATTGAGGGTGCTATCCAACCAGATACCAATATATCTCAAATATTGCCCTTGTTTAGTTTTGTGGTTGCCTAACTCTAAAGGGTCTGTATTTTGTATCTTATGAATACTCCCAAATAGCAAACTTGTGGTTTTACTAACGTTTAAGGTCATGCAATTTTTAATAGACAATTTGACACAACGTCTAGGTCACGACTGAGGACCTTTCGTATCTCGGAGACGTCCTTGTCACTGTACAATGGTGCTGGGTCGTCAGCACACAGTACAGTTCTGCTGTGACCAGTGAAATTGGGCAAAGCGTTCATATACAGAAAGAACAATAGTGGTCCCAGTATAGAGCCTTGCGGGACACCACAGCATGTTGGTAATATTTTTGTTAGATAGCCGTTTACAAACACTGCTTAGCTACGTCCAGAAAGATATGATTTCAACCATGGAAGTTCAGTTCCCTCAATACCATATGAACATGCTTGTATATAACTATCAATGCCTTTTTCAGGTCGAGAAATATTGCGCTGGTATAGTTGTTTGTTGGAGGATTGTATCTGTTACGAATTTAAGAGGCGGTCATTATTTATCAGAGAGGGAGGGGGCCTCGAGATATTGTATCATCATAGTTTTTGTGCCCCCTATAAGACTGACAAGAATTTGCCCCCCCCCCCCGCAAGTCTGCAGAATTTTGTGCCCCCCCACCCAGCCTTATACTGGTTATTGTTGTATGACTTTGTTTTAAACTGATTCACAATTTGATGACACCTCCCCCCCCCCCCGCCAGGGTGGTGGGGAGAGGGCAATTTTATGACCCCCATGTGAGTCATTTGGTGCCCCCCCCCCCGCCATTAGGAGCATGTGTAATTTTGTGGCCCCCTAATTGGGTAGAGAAATTTTGTGACACTGCCCCCAGATATCCCGAGCCCCCCTCCCCCCCTCTGGTAAATAATGACCCCCCCCCCCCAAGAGCCGTGTTAGTGGAAAAACCGGACCGAAATCTGGATCGCCACCTCCTGAAAAGTTACTGATCGTGGAGGAAATTATATAGCTGATCATAGATGGTTATTTATAGCAATTTTGAGACTTCAGGGAGACTTGAAATGGGTCGGTAATTGCGGGTGTCATCCCAATTGCCACTTTTATGTAGTGGAATTTCTTTGGCCTGCTTCCATTCTGAAGGGACTTTACCACCCGTCAATGAGAGATTGAATAAATAGGTGAGTGATAGAGTAATGTAGACAGAGGAAAACTTGAGTAGCCTAGAGGTTATTCGGTCTAAACTCTGGCCTAAAAATGTTATCATATGCAACATGATAACTATTCCAAACCAGGTGCACCATGGCAAGTTTGGCGGTTTTCGGAATAATAGTGTCCGAGAAAAAGGCAGGACAATTTTGGTCGTAAAGAAGAAAGAACGAAAGAAAGAAAGAAAGAAAGAAAGAAAGAAAGAAAGAAAGAAAGAAAGAAAGAAAGAAAGAAAGAAAGAAAGAAAGAAAGAAAGAAAAAATGTGTGGATTGGCACTCAGACATAATCAGCTTGTTTTACTTGCAAAGAAGCGTCGCGCCTTTTGCAAATCTCTCTCTCTCTCCTTCTGCAAATCTCCCTCTCTCTCTCTCTCGCGCGCGCTGTATGTATGTATGTATGTATGTATGTATGTATGTATGTATGTATGTATGTCGATCTATTTTCTCTTTTTTTTTCTTCAAGTTAGTAATCGACTGAGGTTCTTACTCGGCCATGGCTAGCTGTTTTTAGATGCACTTGTGAACCTGTATAAAACCCGCACAGCCCGGCTCGTCTTGGTTTCACTCTGCTCCAACAGAGCGAGACCAGTTGGTCCCAATCGCTATATTCGGTATGATAATGGCGCGTATTTATAAATAAACATGCGCAATCTTATTACTACCAACTCTAGTTCGTTTTTGTCGTTTGATTTATCTACTGATTAAAATGGCATTCATGTTTTAACCTGACTGTATTGAATATGGATACGATTGTGAAAACATATCCATCCATCTTTGTCCACATCCGCATATCGAGCGGTAATATGATTAATAATAATTGAAACTATCCATGTTTCCAATATCTTTTGTATGTTTAAAGTGTTTTATTTATCTATGAAAGTCGCCTTTTTCGAAAACTGTCCATACGGTAGCACCATAGTCAAAGTTATCTTTTGATGGCAGTTTTTGTTTGTTTTCAACCCGTAAACTCTTTACTGTGATGTTGATATGCAAACACGGAGAAAACCTTAACATGCCGCTGCCTGGTCTGACTATGTGTTTGTCGTAAACCTTTACAACGCAAAAGGCACCACTACTTTGGATGTTTTTGGGACGGGATACGTGACACTACATATACCCCGTCACAGGTATTCTCTATAAAAAAAAACCATTGCAGAAGGTATATACAGACGGAAAAAAACATTTTCATGCATTCCCAGTTCAGTGGGCACACCCAGTCACAACACTTTATTATCTTCCAGTTGCTTGGGTCCTCAGGTCTGTGATCTCATTGATTGATTTAATGACATGTATACAATTATTTCCGTTCATATAACATTGTGAACTTAAATTTCTCAATGTCGTTAAGATTTAAAAATGACTCAGCACGGTTCAGTTTTTGTAAAAAGGTTACGCATTAACCAGGTATATATATTACAGTATACTGTGACATGCATTTCGTCCTCTACCTGACCCGCACTGCAGGATACATTTTCTTTGCTCAAGTGGTGTTTTTGGTTAAATTTGTCGGCCATGTTCTTTGCCATTTTGGTGTTCAACGTGTAACGGACTGATAGTTACAAAGCCAATGCGAAACAAGAAAAAAGGCGATGCTTTTGTTGGCTTCTCCTACTTCTTCTTGTGCAGTGCGTCCATGTCAGGTTATACTAGAGACGTTTAAATGTTCTCATGGAAAATACTCAATAAGCGTGATTTATACATATTGGTGACACCTGTTTATATATAGCTAATTTAGTATATAAGCATCACACTGTGATAGTTATAAAAAGAAGTTGCAATTTTTACAAACAGATGGGGATAAGCTAAAATAGTTGTTACGTGTGATCAGAGTTGATGTCCTCTGGCCATTCAGTATCCAAACCTGGAAATATTATTGACCAAAAAAGTCCAAAGCAGATAACTGCCCTTCATATACTAAAGTGCGTGACGAGTACTTTGCATGCTAGATTTAGAGTAGTTTTTAATGCATCAGTAAGCCTCCGACGCGTTCTTTCGGTATTTCTTATGCAATAAGGCATACTGGCCAGAAATGGCAGCTGACCTAAAGTTGCGCTCAGTCACCTGTACCCCCACCCCCAAGTCAAGACCCTGGAGCACTAACAGGTAACTGTCAGCCGCAGGTACGAGTTGTTATCGGGTGACGATGATAAGACATGTCATGCATGTGCAAATATTAAATACCCGCCGGGGTCCACTCGAACGCCTGAAGTGTTAGGTCTATAGTTTTTTAGATATCTGAGACATTGTCCGGGCAATCACATTTTTCCATTTTCTGTCGGATATTAGAAAGTTTTCAACCTTAAAGCACCGCAAAAAAGAAGCATTTTGTACATTAGTTCTATGCAAAATACAGTTGTCTGAACTTAAGGTGGAAGATCTGAAGCTAGCACCTTTGGATAACCTCTAATTACTTTTTCATATTTTGGATAGTTTAATACTTAAACTACATGCTCCCAAAAACTTAGATGTGTGAACATAAATTTATTTGAGAAAATTGCAGTGTCATTAGTCCGTGACCCCTGG
Organism: Hermodice carunculata; assembly: GCA_964020975.1. NCBI lineage: Eukaryota > Metazoa > Annelida > Polychaeta > Eunicida > Amphinomidae > Hermodice > Hermodice carunculata. The sequence goes on from OZ026617.1 coordinate 82,315,850, forward strand.
AAAACAATTGAGCCATTGACAAGGATCATTCTTAGAGAACAGCAAACCATTATCCATGGAGAGAAGAAAGGGCAAGTTCAGACTCTAATCACTACCACTGTTCTGATTACTTTGAAATTCTCTATTTATGTAAAAACAAATTAGCACAATCCACTTACTGGGTTCCAAATATAGAAAAGCCGCATGTGAACCCACACCCAAACAAGCCAAATGTGATGTTCCCAAGTAAAAAAAAAGTCGAGATTTTAGCCACAAATTATACTTTTTTTAAATGACAACACCACAGAAGTAAAGCTACAAGTTTATTTCACACAATGATTAAAACACAGGACAGAAGAAATGAGTATGTGTCATATTACAGCCATAAATGCATAAGAATTGGCAACTTTTTCTTTCAATGCGATTTTCTCGGAAATGTTTTTTGCTCAACCTCTGCAATTTTTATCTCGCTTCACAAACGTACGAATTGCCCTATCACATTAAAATCAACGGACATCAAAAGAAAAATATCATATGCAGGAGCGGTTTCCGGGATATTTTTTCCTGGCAACCCCTTCCACGAGTTTGGGAGCAATTTATAGAAAGAAAATGAACAACTTGGCAGGACAAAATTAAAAATTTTATAACTTTTTATTTTATGCTATTTCAGGACTCACCTTCGAATTTGATCCTGAACATGGATATATATTTTAAATTTCTTCTGATTTCAACTTAAAAAAAATTGTGCGACTTCTGTGCGAAAAATGCGAAAATCGTTCTGAGTCAGAAAGAATGCTATAAATCTAAAGACAAAAATCCAACCCTGCGAAAAAAACCCCTATGGATACAAATCTATCGATATGTAGTAGTCAGAAAAATATGCAGGTTTATTGTACATGTGAAAAAATTAAATGGGTAATATTGATCCAATGTTGCCAGTCTCACTGCGCAGTAGTTTCACAGCTTCCACCTTAAATAACTAGCCTAGGTGACGAAATAAATGGAAGTTATAAGGCGAATCAAGATTCGTTTCGGCCTAAGTCAATTTAGTCATTGGCAAGCAAACAAAATTGCAACAAGGCGTAATTGCTAAGAGTTTACCTGGTTAAACTCGTCATTGAAAACTCGATTAGAAACATGTGTTCAAAAGTTCTCAAATGTTTGAATATGCACAGATTCGTCCCCAACAGCCCGAGAAAGTGTTTAATTGAATGTCAACACTGATCTTCTTATTCAATTAACACAAAAGGCGCCATAAAGATGAGGTGAAGATCGGTGTGACAGGAAGACTCATTGTCGTGCAGTTTACACTAGAACCATAACAACAATGTGCGCACTTTTCTACGCTACTTTCGATGGAAAATGACGTTGGTTAGGTAATTTCAATATGAACACTAAACCTCTTCGTAATGCGCTTATTCATTTAGGCCAAAACACACCTGATCTGCAAACGAGTTCAGTTAATCTTCAAAAAGGAAGCCAATATAAAATGATAGTACAGGAAGAACATGTAATCACCGTCTTGACTATTGATTCTACAAGACTACAAACATGTATACATATTTCATCCCTGTAGTTACTCACTACTATTGACGCTATATAACCAAAACATTAAAGAGAACTGGCTTACTTGCATTAAGTCAGTAGTTCATCATACTAATTTAGAGATACACAAAAAAGCGGCATCTTTTTGCCCACCTCGAACCCCATCTGAGGAGCGGAAATCTCTTAACGGAATTTCCGATTCTTCTGCCAGCTGATGCTCCAATTGTAGCCATGGCAACGCGCTCACATTATGCTTATAGGCTGGTGTAGCGTCGATTCCATGTGTATATACACGTTCCGAGCACATGTCTGAGTTAGGCTGGATAGGATAACGGGAGTGGTCATCGCCACGTTGGAGTAAAGTGACCAAAGGCAGCGGTCAAGATCCAGAGTCAGCATAAAACTACGAACCCATAAGGCACTAACACCGGCGGCTGCTTTCACTGGACTGTGGAGAGCAGAACGCGCTGATCAGTATCGGACCACTGCCAGCGCAATCGCTCAGTCATCAGCAGCCGTTCTGAGACTAGGATGAAGGCGGCTGCCAACAGGCACGCTTCCCGGGTTTGCAAGAGGTGCCGACCGCGCCTGATCTAATGCATACTAAAAAGTAATTACGTCAGATTTGCCACTCAGAATTTGAGAAAACAACCGGAGGTTAGGAGGAAAACAGAATATTGCTGAGTTGGAATCCACTAAATCCTGTGATACTTAGCCTATGGGTCAGGTCGTTACGGCAGCAATAAGCAGAACCAGTCTTTCATCGTGTTTGCCTGTACCCACGGATCAACGATTTTCTAACTGGAATATTGGATCGGAAAGTGAGCACAAGAGAAGGCACTGCAGAAATCTCCAAACCACATAGGCATTATCGCACAGGTTCCAATTCGGATTATAACAGTGACAGAAGCAACACAATTCACTGTCTGGATATGTATATTAGTCTATTGTATGTCGCCCGAGAAACGTAAGTGACGGATATGCCCACCCCGGCGTTTTTTATGCGGAGATATGTAATATTCATTCATGTCGGTGAGTGACAACTATTTGGTCCTGCTTTCTCGATTAGGCTCCGTTAACAGGTTATCGAAGAAAAAAGATGATCAAAGTTAACCTGATTGGTAAATAACTGCCCCTTACCCGTATGGTATCTTAAGAACTTAGTGAAGGTTGTATACCAGCAATAATTCTTGAAATTCTTGTGCTAAATTTAATCTTCATGAAAATATCAAGCCTATTTGTCATGGCGTACAATATTCAGAGTTCCAAAAGTGGTACAATCGAGGATATATTGCGGGATGTATATTGACTAACGGAATCTTAAAAAATGGCTGTTACACACAGACGCCTGATTGATTGTTGTGTTTAGCAGACTCACACGAAAGGCCACATGTGATAATCTGTATCTCTATGAAAGGCTACAAAAATCGAAGAAATTGTAACCAAATGTTAAGGCATTAACCAATACTCCTATCAAAGTATCAAGCAGCAGATTGCTAGCGTTTCCCGCTCATTACTCACGGAAGCAATGATATTATACATAATTAGTTTACGAAAACAAATCTGTCTCACAGAAAAAGCGCCAAAGTTAGTCTTGGGGCTTTCATTTTCTTAGTACTAGGAGAGTGTCTGCGTTAAAGTCCACGCAGTGTTGCCCACGTTCTGCGATGCAATTGGATATTGAATTGTATATGGATGGCATGATCACGGATTCTAACGTAACACGTGCATTGTGACGCCAATAATACATCAACACGTAACATTACCTAACGTCAGGAATCGCAAAAAAAAAAAGAAGCCAAGATAGAGTTTGATGGGGGAAAGCAAATATTAATGTTAGGCTAATTCGTGAGCCGATTCGCTCCCTTTCTAAAGGAAGGCTTCAAACATGAAGGCTGGAGAGGATACTTGGTATGTTATCATACTGGATCGGAGACGGACTATCTTTGGGAATCTTGAAGCCATAAAAATGCCAGGAACACAATACTGCCGGTGAGTGTTGCAAAAGATAAGACCTCCTGTGTTGGTGCCTACCATTATAGCTATCCTAAAAAATAATGGCAGATAAAACTACGAGTGCTCCTGTGGTCAACGCTGAAGTGAATAGCGTTAAACCGACCACAAGCAACAATGTGCCGCCCAAGATACCAGTACCAGTACCAGTGGGAGTACCAGTGGGAGTAGTTGGCCCTGTGCGTCCTATTCTACCAAACGTAACAGCTAGACCCCCCTTGGAGAGGGCAGCATCAGTACCAGAAAGAGGCAGCTCCAGCAGTAATTACAGCAGTGGCAGAAATTCATTCGAGAAAAGTTCCTCTATTGAAAAGAGTTATGGTAGTAGGGATGCTCTGGTAAATGGCCGGGAGAAACAAACTCCTGACCGCGATCGTGCCACCAAAGCAAACAAAAGAGGCAAAGAGAGATTTTCCCCGCCTTCGACAAACTCTAAAGGTAACGTCAACGGTAGGAGTTCTCCAGAAAAAAGTAGATCTTCGTCCACATCTAGTGCCAAGGAGTTGGACATTATTTCTTTGGATCGCAGCCACATTCCGCCAATCGATGAAGCCATAACACCTCAGTCTTCCCCGACAAACACCAGTACGGGCAACAGATTTGTATTTCCGGCGGGCCCTACTGGGGGCATCGCCAATAACTACCCTCTGCCCACTGTGCCAAAGTCTTTTCCGAAGCGTCTCCCAAGTCTCAAACTCAAGAGACACGTCATGGGGTCTTTGAAATCGAAACAAGATTCCAGTCTGGATAGTCCAGCATCGAATGCGAAAAATCCACAAATAACAATAACAGTTGGAGGTGAAGAAGAAGAAGATGACCAGGATTCTGTGGTCAGTGATTATTTGAATCCCGAAAAAAATTACAAACAAAAAGACGCAAAAATTCAGTTCGTCGGGGATGATGTCAGTCTGTATGGCACACCAAAAGAGGAGCTGTCACCTCTTAAAGAGGTTGAAACAAAGCCAAGCTCAGCAAGTTTTTTGAAGGACCAAATCATAGCATTCTTTCAACCATCAGACAACAAATTAGCCATGAAATTGTTTGGGAATAAAAACGCGTTGATGAAAGAAAAAATGAGACAAAAGGCGGCAGGAAACTGGGTTATCCATCCGTGCAGTAACTTTAGGTAAGTTGTCTTGTTACTTTTTGTTGCATAATGAGGGCTTCCTCGGACGCCAGTTTTCAGCTAAATGCTAAAATGATATGACTAAAGCTTCATATTATTCATGACTGAGTACATTTTCTTCACCCCAGTCATACTGACGCTTTATTTTGCAAGGATTTTTTAAACAGCACTTTTGCTGTAAAACTAAAATGTCAAAAGGAACAGGTGATTATGTTCTTCTCGCTTTATTGCTAGGGATCGTCATTTGTAAAGAGTTAAACATACTTTTAATGATTGAAGATGCGTGGCAGGATCATACAATACCCGAAGCTTTTTCATTAATCTTTTTTCCCGAACTGATTGAAAACCAAGATGAAAACATAGTTGAGGTGGGCTTAGCTTAAGGTAGTTCGGATCATTAGGAGATATTGCGATATAGCCTGGCTGACCTCATCTTCCGTCATGTCATTTAATTGAGGTTGGAGTTTTGAGTGAAAAAGTTAACGGTTTTTGTCCTCTCTCTCTCTCTCTCTCTCTCTCTCTCTCTCTCTCTCTGTCTGTCTGAATGTCTCTCTCTATCCTGTCTTTGTTTCGTTTGTTGTTTCTTTTTTCTTTTGATTTTGTTTTTGCTCCTTTCTTTTGTCTTGTTAGTTATGTTTGATTTTTGTTTGCTTTGTTTGTTTGTTTGTTTGTTTCTTTTTGGCAATGAAGTTCAAATGCTTTTGCGTTGTTTGTTTTTTGTTTGATTCCCTTTTGTTCTTGCTTTCCGCTTCTATGTTTTTTCCAGAAACGTTTAGTTGGATTTTATATTGTCTAGGGAAGAGATAGCTTGGAATATCATTTTTCTGTCTTTAAGAATTGATTGCTTTGTCACAGCATTTCTTCAGGGAGTTATATTTAGATGCAATAAATTATGTCGGACTTAGCTCAATGATTTATACATAGTAATAGATCCATCGCTACACCAAACGGGTTGCACCTTCCCGTGACTGCTATAACCCTGGGGCATACAGGAACATTTAAAAGGTCACTGTTTTTATGTGCACATGAAGATATATTTTTATGTATACAGCATGTGCATGGCCAATGAGGCCAAAGCTAAAGCTCGTAAACATAGCAAAAAATTTAAGTTGCGGGTAGAGTCATCGTCAGCGGACTTCGGTCACTTTGTTGATGGTAGAACAGCCACCCTGGTATTGTGCTCGTTTTAGGGCCCTAAGTACATTAAGCAGTCTTAAAATTCTGCATCCCCAGAATGCATTTAGAGCAGCGGCCGAAGCTGAAAATCTTGATGACCAATTAGCCCGAAGGTCATGCAACATACTCGTTGTATATGAAGGAACATTTCTGGAAGGTGTCGTTGTAGATAAATTCAATCCATCCTGAATTCCACAGTGCATACCAGAAGAAATCAATGCACGATCTAGGCATTAAAAAACCACCAAGATAAGTTAGCTGCACAACGGGGCCACAAGTTCTTATTCTTTGGCTTCTTTTGTTGGTGTTTTCAGCACGAGGACGTTTCAGCTGCAATACAGTAAGCCAACTGTTGGCTTTATCGATTCTGGTACAGTTTGTTGCGGAGGAAAATTCGGATTAGAGGGAGGGCTGAAGCTACACATAGAAAATAAGTACATACTATCGGTTAAATTGCCTGGCATAGGAGATAGGTAGGTTTACGGAGAGTCTTGGAGCCGCCGATAAGGTGTAAACAGCTCCACGGCTTGATTAAGGGGCAGTAAAGACGGAATGCAATCTGCAATTGCGCCAACCCGGGACCCCCCCCCCCCCAAAAAAAAATAATAATGAAAAAATTCAACAAAGAACAGTGCCACATTGCCCTCGTCAGTACAGCCTGTCGGTTAGCAACATGAACCCTCTGTGCGTCTGATAGTGGTACAGATTTGCATATATTGTGCTTTTAGGACTGGTGTGGCCGCAGTTCTTTAAAGGAGTTGCTAGTTTGCCATTTGTTCCGGCAGGTAGATTGTTTTGATGAGGGTTACATGTTCACCTATTACAGTGTGATGTATAGAGCTTGTAACCGTTACACATCGAGGCACATGGCACTTGTTTCTTTGTATATTTTACGCTACGTGTAAGAGTCTCCAGATTTGAAAAGTGTAAAAGCGACTCTAACCTGCACTCATTTCGACTATCTCTGTCGATGAGATGGCTGTTGTTTAGCATGTGCCATGTGACAACATAATCTTGCAACAACTCGTCAATTCAAGCATGTGACACAGAATATTTAACGATGAGAGATCATATTTTTGCACAAGAGAGGAAAGTGTCATGGTGACCCGCTGAGGTCATCATTCGTTCAGGTGCCCATACACTCGGATATTATTGAGCTCAGTTCATTGTGTCACCCATGGTCGTCACATGGCGATCTTTTAAAATCGGTTTGACATTTATTTTATTCCCGATGCGCTGCATAACAAATATTACTCGCATACTCTTGTTGATCGTATCTTTGATTTGACAATACGACTGTGTTTAGTTTAGGAAAAACGAACATTCGATAAGGTTTTACTACTAGAAGCATTAGAGTGAAAGTGTATTCACTGTCCCATCAAATGAAATGGTACCCTACATGACCCCCTTTTACGTACACGCGATCCAATCGTCTACCTGAACATCAGATGCAGCTGTTCGTTCAAGGAAATTTACTCCCGCAGTAATCACAGTTTGCTGATTTCAGTTGCGTCCTCTAACGCTTCTTCAAACAACTCATTCATGAACAATTGTAAGTGAAATTACTCTTCTGTGTCTCAAATGTTGATGACATCGTCTTCATCAGTCCTTAGATGTGCATATAGTCATAAAGTGCTGATGGGCTTCACAGAGTTTGCGTCGACCAACTATTCATCCACAAAGACTGGGTTATCCATTTGTTATTGGACTCTTGAATGACAAATCCTCGGATAGAAATAATAATACTCTTGTGTGTGCGTGTCTTGTGGTACGTTGTTAAACGGTCACTGCATTAAGTTAAGTAATGATATTATTGTTTTCAGTAGCAAAGACACCTCGAGTTAAATGCTCGCGTGATACACTTGCAGAAAATGGATATTTTTATTGACTTCATTCTTTGTTTCCCAAATACAGGCCTCTGTGCTTTCAGTGCAAAGCTGGCGTGCGTGTCGCTTACTGTTGATCAGCTATGCGCTTGACACTTGGATAACCTGGCGCGGTCAGCTATAGCAGCAGTGTGAACTGCCTCGTGTCTGGCTACAGGTGCAGAGTAGTGAGATACGCTGCATGCCAAGGTTTTGAGTACAATATCTGTGATGTTGACCGCTTACGCAAGGATGTCAGTTACCACACACGCACCACACACACACAGCACACACACATACACGCACACAGACATACATACACCACAGACATACACACATCACACATAAACACACATACACAGGGCAAACTAACACACACACACACATATATATACATACATAATTATATATATATATATATATATATATACACCACACACATACACACAAGCACGCACACACATCACATATACACATCTATATGTATATATGTGGGTGTGTGACAGAAGGTATGTATTTGGAAAACAATCAATTGAAATAAATAGATTTTGTAGTAATATAATATAATGTAATGTAATGTAATGTAATATAATATAATATAATATAATATAATTAGATTGATTTCAATTGATTAAAACCTGTCATGGGTATAGTGATACTTATTGTGTGGTGTGTAAACATACATGCAAATTACAATAAATTTTACAACAAACATACAGTTTATTCAGATCTTGGGAGAAATGTACATTTGAATATTGATAAATTCGACAACAGTTGGGACCCACCCTGAAAAAGGTAACAGTGAAGCTATTTTCACTCGCTTTTATGATGTAGACAATAAGATATAATGTCTTTATGTCAAATTTGGTAACCGTTTTTGTGAAATTCATGATTGAGGACGTTGAAAAATACACCCGTATCGCGATAGTCTGCAATACTCAGTAAAAACCAGACCAAATGATGGCATTTCAGACGAAAGTGCGCAGTCTGGAACAAAGTATCACGTTTCACAATATGACGTTATTTCACGGTGTATACTGGTCGACGAGACGATGTTGCAGTCAATCAAAAAATACCCCCCCCCCCAAAAAAAAGCGACCCCCCAAAAAAAAAAAAAAAAAAAAAACCCACCCCCCCGCAAAAAAAAAAACAAAAACAAAACAAAACAAAACAAAAACACCCCCCCAAAAAAAACAAGCAAGAAGATTTTGTATACTTCATACTGCAAACGGTAGTCAATTACACACCCGAACCGTGCATTGGATGGGAGTTGCAGGGTAGCAAGTATCTGAGAAAAAACAACGAATTTATATGCACACATGGAAGGTGTATAGTATGAAGTAGATTAAGATGGTAATTATCAGCTGAAAATAGATCACATACTTGTTTTTTTTAGACTTGCGTTCATAGAAAATAACAGAATACCGTTGTACACAATCAGGCTTATAATGTCGCTTAATAGATTGATTTTATAGAATTAAGGAAAATAGTATGTAAGCCCATATCAATGCCCCCCGTTAACATACACAACAATTAGAAGCTATAGAAATCAGTCGTTTGGACAGCTATATTCCTACTTCAACATGTGAAAATCCACCCCAGCGGGATTTGGCTTGACACCGCAGAGAAACGTTATCATTTGTTCTTCTCGATAGAATGAAAGCTGAGAACGCGCCACCTGAGGTACAGTAAAATTGAGAAGAGATAATTACGCTCTTCACTTCAAAGTAAGCCGCTACGTGTCATGGCAACGTCCCAAGACCATATATTGACACAGGCCACTAGTGGCAACGCTGAAAAGAAGCCATATATAAAACTGTGTGATATGCCTTTTCCACACTTGAAGCGCTGTACGAACCATTATATCTGCACTCATTTTGCAAAATGTGTCAGTCACTTTTGTCACAATTGGTGCATGATATAATTATTCATATCTTGTTTTCAAATAAATATTTCATCTCCTCAAAACCGACCAAAAGTGACCAGGTAGAGAATGCCGTCTACATCAACGCTTTTACACAATTATTATTTTGTATTTAAATATTTAAATGAATACTGTCGATGATACGAGAGAAAAAGCAGGGTTTTATCCTGGACATATATCGCTGGGTTTTTTTCTGTGTGAGAGTTATTCCTTGTAAAATTACAAGCAAGCATCAGCTTTTGTAACTGTCGTCAGCTTCTTGCTTTGTTATTTAGGAGATTATTTTAGTAGTCAACAGCTTTCGTTAGCCAAAGAGTGTGTCGGGGCGGTTGACTGAATCCTCTGAGGGTAAAGTCAGGTCATTGTGTTCTGAGACCCATGCCCCTTTTTGCATTCCACTTAGCACAGAAAGGAGCACACTAAGTCTGCACACCAGGCATGTGGACTGGTCAATAAAGAACGCTTAGCCTGCACACCAGACGTGTGGAGCGGTCAATACAGAACGCTAAGTCTGCACACCAGGCGTGTGGCGTGCTCAATACAGATCGCTGAGGCTGCACACCAAGCGTATCGAGTGGTCAATACAGAACACTAAGTCTGCACACCAAGCGTGTGGAGTGGTCAATAGAGAACGCTTAGTCAGCACACCAGGCATGTGGAGCAGGCAATATAGAATGCTTTGTCTGCACACCAGGCCTGTGGAGTGGTCAATACAGAACGCTTAGTCTGCACACCAGCCGTGTGGAATGGCCAATACAAAACGATTAGTCTGCACACCAGGCATGTGTAGTGGTCTAATCAGAACACTTAGTTTGCAGACCAGGCGTGTAAAGTGGTCAATACAGAACGCATAGTCTGCACACCAGACGATGGGAATGGTTACAGAACGCTTAGTCGGCACACCAGGCGAGTGGAGTAGTCAATACAGAACGCTTAGTCTGCACAGTTGGCGAGTGGAGTAATAAATACAGAACGCTTTAATAGTCTGCACACCAGATGCGTGGATTGGTCGATACAGAACGATCATTCTGCTGACCAGGCGAGCGGAGTGGTCAATAGAGAACGCTTAGTCTGCACACCAGGCGTGTGGAGTGGGCAACATAGAACGCCTAGTCTGCACCCCAGGCAAAAAGAGTGGTCAATACAAAACGCTTAGTCTGCGCACCAGGCGTGTGGAGGGGTCAATACAGAACACTTAGTTTGCACACCAGGCGTGTGGAATGGTCAACACAGACGCTTAGCCTGCACACCAGACGTGTGGAGTGGTCATTACAGAAAATCCAATGCATGGGTTCCGTATCCACTACACCAATACCCTATCCCCACCCCCACCCCCACCCCCCACCCGAAAAAAAAAAAAAAAAGAAATGAAAAATTTTCGAAAGAGGTGGGTTTGCATTAATGCCATAATTCACACAACCCAGTACGTTTTATTAATCCAGTAAAATAACTATTTTTCGGGTCGTCACAGATCCAGGACTGTACGTTTCCAAGTCCACCAGCATCAAGTCAGTAACGAAAATACTGTATTTGTCTTTGACCACAGAACGGCCCAGGTCAAGTACCAACAACTTTCGGCAACAACCACCTAACCGAAAATGGGAAAAATATGAAGTGGTCAATGGAGAGAAACCTTAGTCTGTTCAGCGGACTACAATTATACAGTTGGTGTGACCACTGGATTCTCTGAGTAACGAAAATGTTGTATTTGTCTTTGACCACGGAGCGGCCCAGGTCAAGAACCAGCAACAACCACCAAACCAAAAAAGTGGCCAATGAAGAAAAACCTTAGTCTGTTCAGCAGACAACAATTGCACAGTTGGTGTGACCACTGGAATGCTCTGTGCAGATTTTGTCTGATATGTTTCTTGCGAGATTGTTTTAGAATGAAGAAAGACAAGTGGCTCCATGTGCGCATGCTTGTTGGAGGAACCAGGCGTTTATGCTGACAACATAAATGGCCAGCCAGACGTTTCCCTGTGGCTGTACAATGATGCTGTATGCAGATGATGCGGACGTGTTGCACTGCAACCTGGAGGTCTCTGAGGTTAGACGGCTGCCTGCCAGGATTTAGGCATTGTTTTAAAATGGCTGACGAATAACCGCCCTACATTGAACATCGATAAAACCAAATGCTCATTGTTTCCAAGTAGCAATAGGTTACAAACTGCAGAGCCCCAAGATCTAACAATTGAAGGTAAAAATGTACGATCTCTGTTGTTCTTTTGGCTTGTCAGTGAACTTTCTCGTGCATTGAAAATGGAGGGACAGGCTAGTTTTGAGTTTAACTTGGTTGGTAGCATCGCTAGGTACTTGTTTCTGAATCGTATGGATAGGATAACAGAACCTTTTCAATGTTTTGGTCCTTTCTCATCTTGATTTTCGCTGCTCAGAAGGGTCAAACACAAAGGTAAGCTCAAATTGAGTCTTTGTTGAAATTCTACCAAACAGGTGATAAGGTGATGCTGGGCATTCCTGGTGCAAGCTAGCAGTCCATGTCTTACATATGCTTGCACGGACCAGGTTGGAAAACGGGTGGAGATATGTGGACGTACAAAGCTTGTCTTCTCGTCAATGTCCTTCATAACAAATCCCCAACTTATCTCTATAAAACTTTCACATTTGGCAATCAAATCGCTCTCACTGTACACATTCTAGCACATCCCATGGTGTGATTCTTCGGAAGATGAGAACAAGTTTGGGTAAGCGTAGTTTTCTTTTTGATGGTAGCCTAACATGGGGCTCTGGCAAAAATGAAAAAAAAAATGGCTTTATTTGTTATGTTGCAAAGTATATCTGTTATGTTGTATCGTATATCTTTTCATTCGAGATTGGGTTCAGAAAACATCACATTGACTTAAGCGCATCCCTCTGCAAAATTATCTTCGTATTTTTATGCTAGATGATATTTTGTTTTAAAAGCATATCTCCTCACTACAAGAACAGTTTGTATCCACATTCATAACATTTTATACAAATCAAGGTCAGCTCGCATATTTTTGTGTCTTGTGCAGGTCGTAAAAATAAGCGTCAAGCTGTAATTGGAATCATTTCCATCAAAAGCAGAAGATACAGCTTGCTGGTAGCAAAACACCAATATAACATTCAAAAGCAAAAATAACACGGTAATTCAATATGAACACATGACTTATACCTATTAATAGAATACATAAATACATTTTTAGATGGCACGATTGGAAGTGTTTATTTTGACTCTGACACGGTAGAGTCTGTACTGCTGTGTCATCAGACTACCAGTTTGGTCTTTTAAAGCCACATTTTCGTATTATTTTGATGGCAGGTTGGAGAAGCAACGCCGACCATAATTTTCTTGATTTTTTGCATGATCCATACTTTTTCAGTCAACACCAGTGATTCTTATTGCATTCTGCCAACAGGCTTTAAAATCCCATTCTGTACCAGTATACCTGCAGAATAACCAGTCATTTGTATTGCTGAACTGGAATCACAAGTATACCCCTGGCTGATTGTACAGTCAATTCATAATTGGTGTCAGTTTATCATATAGTTACATGAACACAACCTTCCTCAAGGGATAAATTTCGCACTCCTATGACTGCCATATGGGACTCTTTTAAACGCATTTCCCATTATTTCTTGCATTTGTATAAACCAGTAATTGACCAATCAAGATTCAATGAGTAAGATTTCATAGTACTGTCACACGTTCTGCAATTTATTCATAAATCAACAGAAAAAGCATTCATGTTTACGAGTACATGTATGAAGGCCACAGCTGCTTCTTACTTCATATATTTTGTCTGCACTGACATCTGCAGACACTTAAAAATACAGATCTAATCAGGGACAAAGATATCAACAAAGATGGTTATCAATAGAAAATATGATTTAATGTAAAACTCAATAAAAACAGCAAAATCATCAATAACTTCATACAAATAACAGCAGCAGAACTCAGCTGTAAGAATCCAAACTTGTGACAGTTTACTTTGAATAGTGACACCGCCATCTTCGCCTCACAGCAAGCTCATAACACAATGTCAACATTGTAATAGTAATAACTAGACATCTCCGATCGAAAGCTGAGAAAACGCCACCTTCAGGCTCCGCCCGTGCTCCCATTTCGGCGAGTCACACCATCACGTCTAGATGAAAATTTTGAGATGGCCACACATTTTTTACTTTTGACCTTCATTTTGAGCTCAGCATGATTCAAATCTGATACAAATTGACAGAGTTGAAGGTCATATGTAAATCTTCAGATTACCTTTACCCTTGATCTGTACAGGCTAAATATACGGTAAATAAATGTGTATCGCTACAATCTCTATTGAACCCAATATGGTCAAGATCGGATCAAAATTAAACGGAGAAATGTAGGTCAACGTCATTAATCAAATGCCAGGTACAAAAACGTCATTAAGAAACGCCACCCTGTAATGCAGCAACAACACGGTGCACAGTTCCTGAGATTCTGCGCGTCCAAAATTTGTCAATGTTTATTTCAAATGTCTATGTGCCAATTTGTGCTGAGTAAACAAGCTTTGCAAATGTAGTAATTCGGCCACATCAGATCATAAGATTTCGAGTTATGTTGAAAAGGCTAATAGTAACAGTATGTCCAATATTCCGGGACACCCAGGACACGGTGACCCAGAAAGTAGGCCACTAGGTCCAGTGTTTATAAAAAGTTGTTGAGGCGAAATTTTGGTCTGGAGATCAATATAGGGTCCGGCCTATGGTAAAACCAAAATTGCAGAAGTATATAAAACACAATCCAATGCTATTTTGACCCCTTGGGGAAGCAGCTTCAATGGTACAGGTCATTTGGGATTCAGCCATTTGTAGAAATATACGGTCCATACGGTACAAGCTTCCATGCATATGGTGGAAGACTTAATAATAACAACAATTTAATATCAAACGTCATCACTGTTAGAGCGGTTTCATAAAGTAGGAAGTATGTAATATTTTTCACGAAAAATCATGTTTTTAAGCAGCCCCCCCCCCCCACCGATATAAAAGAAAATTTTTCCTGCCTCCCCTCCTTTTTTTAATTTGTACTTTCCCCCCTCGGGTCTCCCTTTCTGTGAACTTGCTATAAATCGTCTCATATAAACTCTTTATGCTATGTAAAAGGTTTATTTCATATAGGCATCGACTGTTGCCCAATTGTTTTGCTAAAAAAATATGTCTGAAACAGCATGTTTATCTTCTTGATATACTCAAAACAAGCTCAAACAATAGATAGATAGATAGATAGATAGATAGATAGATAGATAGATAGATAGATAGATAGATAGATAGATAGATAGATAGATAGATAGATAGATAGATAGATAGATAGATAGATAGATAGATAGATAGATAGATAGATAGATAGATAGATAGATAGATAGATAGATAGATAGATAGATAGATAGATAGATAGATAGATAGATAGATAGATAGATAGATAGATAGATAGATAGATAGATAGATAGATAGATAGATAGATAGATAGATAGATAGATAGATAGATAGATAGATAGATAGATAGATAGATAGATAGATAGATAGATAGATAGATAGATAGATAGATAGATAGATAGATAGATAGATAGATGCCCTGCAGCACTTTGAATTAAGCCTGCTCTTGTTCTCTGGAACTGGTCACCACATGTTCGTGTTCAGAAAATGTTTTCCTTCAATTTTATTTTGTTATGGTCCTCTTGAGCTTTAAAAAGACAGCGCCAAATATATTTGTGGATATTGGATTGCAGCTTGGATCGCGTTCATGATTTATTGTTGAGAACAGCGTCGTCTATAGCTGGCTGAAGCAGCGTTACTGCAATCTTCGATTTGTATTCTGTCGCCTCATGTACATCTTCTATCCTCTAAACCACTATCACGTCATTCTCGGTGTCGACGGAATTAAAAACTGCGAGCAAAGCAGTTATACAAACAGGAGGAACAATGCCACATCTTCCGTGCAGTTTTGACCAAAAACCATAGCACAATGCAATCTCTCTACTCCTCATTACCTATCCAGTTAGTGTCTGTTTGTCTAAACCTGCTATGTTTATAATAGCCTTATACTTTGCATCACGAAAAGAGCGAAAAAAAAGATATATGTCAAAGATTGACTGACTCTTTTGCCAATCATCTGTCATTGTTTGACAGTGTCTTTGGACAATCACAAGCACATTGCATCTTCGAATGTGTCGCTATAGATATTAGGTCTTTAGTCAAATATCCACTTGACCGCGTCATTTATCTATGAAAACTCACAGTTCTTGCTAGCGCATACCTTAAGATGTTTGGCAATTAAACTTTTGATGTGAGAATTGTAATTGAAGTATATTAAATGTGTTGCTTTTATTCATAATGATAAAGACCTGTTATTAATCACGAGTGTGTGTGACGGAATACCCAATGCTTCCAAATAACAGCGACAGGTACATTGCATCATGGGCAAAATCTTGCATAAAATTCAATATCTTGTGTACATAGAATCATGACTATTAGAAGCAACATCTTGTCGATTGGCCCCATTGAGTTTACCCAAAGAACACGTAAATTTCAGGAAGCGTCCAATTTAAAGAGCAAGGGAGACACTTTTTCCATCACAGGCTTTAGACGACTTGCATGCAGATTGTTTATCGGCGCATTAATGAGTATCGTTTTTGCACCTTTTCTCAAAAGCCCGTGTTATAAGACTGCAGTGGCTCGTTTCTTCAGCACAGGACTTAATTGAAAACAGTATGCAGCGCAGATAAAATTACTCTAGGAAGGTAGATTGGCATAAATGCACACGTTGAAGAGGAATTAGCTGTATCTCTAATTGCCCCAATATACGAGAGCGTGTTTAGTTGATAAGATGATTGTGGCTGCTTGTGTAATCGGTAGGGATCTGGCTGCTGTCGGCCAACAGAAGCTGGTGAAGGAAAAAGGAAATTGCAGAATCCTGGACGCGCAAGGGTTAGCTTCCTTTAAGAGATATTTGATAGTCCAAGGGAAGACGTGCCATATTTTTGATATACTTACGTAGCGTAGATATGAACTATATAATCAAGCTGGGCTGATAATGGCCTGACAGCAAAAGGTTTGCCGCCCTTGGTGCACATGGGTGCAAGTATTTTAGTTGTATGTTACAGTGAAGGTGGTTGATTCATGTATTTATTCATTGATTGATTTTTTTTAAATCGTTAACAGCTTTAATGTAAATTTCCAAGAATGCATCAACTGTCATTAACCCTTTGAGTGCCAGGTTTTGACTGTATCAGTAGTTTCTGCGCTGCACTTTGTGCGCAGTGCGCACGAAGCTTACCGAGAAGGCTGGAAACTTTACCCTTTTTATGGCCTGCGCTCTCCTGTTGTAACTGTAGACATGCTTTTCTATTAGTTTGGAAGTTCGGTTGACAAAGAATATGAACCTGGAATCGCCATGCCGATTCAGAACGCATCAACTTGTGCCGAAATTGGAGATGGGAGCGTTAAGCCCATTTCATTGTGTAAATAGCTTATGATCTTGAACAGTGATACCGTCAATCTTCTACTCCATTCCGCCATGTTAATTTAGGCAAGTTTTTTGTTTAAAAGAAGATTGAAAAACCCCGAATTTGTAGTTCACAAATTTAAAGTTTCTTGTCGTTGATATAATTTGCGTACTAGACTACATGTTGTCTCACATTATTTGTTAGAAACATATCTCTGTGTCAAAAGTTCTATTGTGGTGTACCTGCAAAAGAGGCCATATGATCATGTATGATTAAACATGGCTGGCTTTGCACAGCATAACGTATGACGAACTGCTTCTGTTGGTCACAGTGTCACATGCGATCGACGGTTGCTGGCACTGTTCAGCACAACGTTTGATCAACAGTTACCAGCACTGTTCAGCATAACGTGTGATCAACGGTTGCCGGTACTGTTCAGCACAACACATGATCAGCGGTTGCTGACACTGTTCAGCACAAAGTATGATCATCTGTTGCTGGCAGTGTACAACCTTACACATTACAGCCATGGGTGGCCGTGCACAGCATAACGTATGGACAACTGTGCTGATCATCCATAACATTAGTCTTCAGCAGGATCGCCTCTTGGCCTAGCTACCTAATCTATAAACGTAAGGCTCATAACAAGAAGTAATTTCTGGCAAAAAAGCCATGCAAGTTCGTGAAAATGTTTCTTGCAAGAACTTCTTGGGTAAAAACATGTTCGAGAAGTGGGGAGCAACAGGTTGCTTCATGTCAACTGCATCTATACTGTTGAACACTGCATGGATTTGGTCCTAATTTTAGCAGACCGAAATAAGATTTTGCATTTCTGTGCGACATTGTATTGACATTACCACGCTGCAATGTCTGTCTCCCGTGAACTTGTCATTGTCTACAAAAGGGATTTATATAGGGCTCTGTCCAATTGTAATTGTCTGAATAAAACCGTTTCTTCAAACCAGTTGAGTAATTCTGCATAAAACAGGAATGTTTGCAGAAAGCAATTTGTGAGCAAATGTCCGACAGGTTATTTGCTTACTTGACATTTAGCACAGACACACAGGCACACATGCACACACACATGCACACACACACACACACACATGTATATATATATATATGTGTGTGTGTTTGTGTGTGCACTTATGTTTGTATGCATACTTGTATATATCTTCAAAATAGGGTTTCTAGGTTAAAACCTCATTTTCCTACTTTTCACAGTTCAGATCATTCAAAATATATAAAAAACACATTCCTGTAACTAGTAAGGTCAAATACATTTTTGTTTAAGCTGGTCAATATCTACACACTCAAGTCAAAGCTCAAATGCAGTTTCAAACAACTTTTTAACAGCCATACGACACACGGAGCGCCCCCGGTATCAGCCCTTTTCTAACCAAACTATTTAACCATTTCCTGCGCACCTCCAGCTTTCCGGATTCTTGGAAAAAGTTTAAAGCATGTCCCCTTTTCAAAAAGAACGACAAGCAAACAAAAAGCAATTACAGACCCATCTCATTGCTCTGCAATGTCGCTAAAGTTTTTGAACGCTTAATTTATAATGTCTTGTATGAGTACTTCATGCGTTATGAACTAATGACCTCTAGAAATTCCGGGTTTCGGTCAAACGACTCAACAATAAATCAACATCTCTAAATCCTTCATGACATATATAATGGCTTTGAACTGCAAAAGGAATCCAGAATGGTTTTCCTTGATATCAGCAAAGCATTCGACCGTGTCTGGCGCGAAGGTCTACTTTTTAAAATAGGGCAGCTCGGTTTCAAGAAGCCGCTCCTGAAACTTATTAGTAGCTATCTAACCAATCGTCATCAGTGTGTAGCGATCAGGGGCCAAACATCATCTATGCTTCCTATTGAGGCAGGGGTGCCCCAGGGCTCCAACCTGAGGCCTCCACTGTTCTTAGTTTTCATAAAAGATATTACTGTTGGCATCCCTTGTGACATCAAACTCTTCGCTGATGACACCAGCATATTAGAGATCATTTTTGACCCTGTCACTACTAGTGGACGTATAAATACTGACCTTGGATGAATCTTTGTTTGGGACAAACAGTGGAAAGTTACATTTAATGCAACTAAGTCTCTAGCCCCCTTGTTTTCAGCTAAGCACAACAAACGTGATAATCCACCTTTATTTCTTGGCGAATCCTTAATCCTGGAAAGTTTAAATCATACCCATCTGGGAATTACCCTTTCTCATAATTTGAAATGGAATGCTCACATTACTAGAATCATTGACAAAGCGAGAAACGCCTAACTTTATGTTTTAAGACTTAAATATAGATTATCGCGTAACACCTTAGCCAGACTATACAAAGCCATGCTGAGCCCTATCGTGAATTATGGATGCGTCATATTTGATAATTGCATGACTTAAAAGTGCTCCTCATCATTTACTTCTTAATGAATTAGGTTGGCCAACTTTGGCCAGAAGACGCCAAGATTACAAACTGATTCTGTTTTACAAAATGTTCAACAGGCTGAGCCCCGCTTATCTTTCGGATCTGGTTCCATTTGATACCGTTCAGCCAACCTTCCATCCTGGCAACCGCCGGAGTTTGAGACAAATAAAGTTTACATCCAATCGTTTTGGTAATTCTTTCATTCCCTCTACTATTAAACTTTGGAACGACCTTCCGGACAATATAAGGCAATCTACTTCACTTGCTCAATTAAAATCTAAACTCAAAAGTACTCTTTTGTCCGTTGTTCCTGTCCCAGGTCGCTAGTCGCACGGCAAAAGATTTCTTATATTACACATGCAGAACTACGTTTGGATTGTTGTCGTCTTAATTATCATCTTCATAGACTAAATCTTCTTCCGTCCGCTGCATGTAATTGCTCATATGCCAATGAGAATACACACCATTTCTTCCTCGAATGCCCCCTCTTTTCATACCATAGAATATCCTTATTGAGAACGTATGCAATATTATGGCACCGGGAGTCAATCTGAACCTAGTTGTTCACTTAGCAGGTGATATAGTGCTTACTTATCTGACACATGGTAATGACAGTCTTTCGTCAAGCGACAACTTACATATTTTTGATTCTGTCTAAAACTTTATTATAGATTCAAGAGGGTTTATACCTTGAGTTGGTACGAGATGAATATCATGTTAATATACTGACCAATTTATTTGTCCTCGGATAATGTTTTATCTGTGTATTTTGGACATATTATTGTGTGTCTCTGTGTCTGGAGAGCCATTCATTTCGTATTTCTGTACTACTTGGCAATCTAGGTGAAATAAATATCTTTAAAATTAAAACATGTGACACTGGACAATCATATAAAACACTGAACGATCATGGGAATGAATGGTTATACCATACACATTATACATAATAATATGTCTGTCAACATAACAAAACAAGATATATTGCAATATAAACAGCACAGTCGAATACAATTGGGTACAAAACAAAACACATCAATACAACATATTACAAGGTGGAAAGTAATTGTCACCTGCTTCGGGAGATGTGGCTGAGGGGGGGAACCCCCTCAGACGGGGGGGGGGGGGGGGGGAGGGCCAAGCTGGTTTATCTCCACGAGGAGGTAACACCAGCATGAGAAAGAAAATACAACGAAGATTAATACAAATACAACATAAAAGGGCAGTGAAACGGTTAAACATACATGTGGTCGAATAGGAGCATTTACGACTTCTACTTATGATAGTATAGATCAGAAAATATTACTATAGAAGCTTCTGGTGCATTTCTATGCTGTTCTTCATGAATATTTCAAATATTGCAATTCATTCCGAGTCATGTCATTTCATAACAAAGATTAATATGTCATGATCATTTTGGGGGAATTAACAAAAAAAGTCGTGATTTTTTTCCAAAAGATTAGGCCTAGGTAAATGGTACATGTACTTAATACCTAGGACACACTAAAGAATCAAGCAGTTTGCTTTAAGGTCACGAGGAAATGGCAGTCAGCATTTGTACAAACACACTTTATCACATTTGAATATATTCTGCGAGGATCACTCCAGCTAAGATTTTTCATTCTGCTGTCACTGGGACCATCTATAACAGACCTGGTGTGAAAGGCAAAGCTAACACCTGGTTATGACTGCACATACCTCTTTGTGCATAAACCAAAAGGATCCTCTCTTCTTTGCCATTGCTAATGGAATTGTCACGGCCAGCAAAGGGTTGATATGTAGTGCATGCAATACACTTATTTAACCTGGCGTTAGACAACATGACACCGAAGAGCCGTGAATCCACAACTAAAATGCCATTGATGTGCGCCGCTTGTAATACACTCATTAAGCCCGGCCCAGACAACATGACAGTTAAGAGCCGCCAATCTGCAATACTAAAATACTTATTTGCTATAACATAAGTGCTAATTTTGCTAGAACTTTCAGTGACTCAGTAGCTGTCCCAGACAGTGTGCCAGTTTCAGTTTCATTATACTATATCAGACAGTTTTAAAGAGGGCGGTGCCTATTAACCCAATGAAAATCACAATCGGAGCACAAACGTTTGTCCTTTGGGCAAATGGCACAAGAGCTCGCACAGGGCTTCGTCACCCAAACGTTAACATGGCGTTCTTCCATTCCTGTAATATTTGCATTTCGGATGAAAACAGTGGGGTACATATGCATGGATGGTGCTTCTGTTATCACATACATTTACAATCTCGTCTGTGCAAACGTGACCGTGTCCGTCAAGCTTTTATCGGTGTTATAGGTGTTTATGTTCACAGCAGCGTTTCTGCGGCTATTAATACACATACTTGCTTGCATGTTGCTCCAATAGGAGTTGATACACACATTTGCTTGCATGTTGCTGTATTAAGTGTTGATACATATATTATGCTTCAATGTGACCGTATGATAGGCATTGTTACACACATCTGCGATTTCTGTTTCTGTAATAGGTTTTGATAAATATACATATGACTGCAAATGACTGCAATAGTTTTCATACACATATGTCCCTGCAAATGACTGAAGTTGTTGCTGATACCCCGATATGCTTGCATATGACTAAAAGTTGCTGATACAGGAACTTGCATTTGTGTGGCTGTAACAGGAGATGATGCACACATTTGCGTGCATGGTTATGATATGTCTTGATACTCACATTTGCGTGCATGGCCATGATATGTCTTGATACTCACATTTGCGTGCATGGTTATGTTATGTCTTGATACATTCATTTGCGTGCATGGCCATAATATGTGTTGATACACATCTGCGTGCATGGCTTTGATGTTTCTTGACACGCGCATAAATTTGCGTGCATGGCTATAATATGTGTTGATACGCACACTTATGTGCATGGCTATGATATGTCCTGATACACACATTTCCATGTATGATTGGCTGGACCTGGTGATGATGCACCTCTCTGTCTGTGACTTTTGTTCTGCTCGGGTGTTTCAGGGTTAATCAGATGGAGGTTACAACGACAATGTAATAAGATACAGAAAATGTTATTTTGATTTTTCAAATTTTAGACGGGCGATCGTCATTTCTAATTCTTCTTTTCCAAATGTGGCATCAATTAGGCAAATCAGACGCACATACATGTGTCAGAGAGCGCAGGACTTTGGTGTGACCGATTGTCTGGGATGATAAAAAGAAGCAACGAAGAAATGTAGATTTAAACGTCCCACTCCTATGACAAATAAAAAAAGTGTTGGACACGCCTGGCGTCAATTGACCGTGGATACAGAGAATTATTCAGATGCATCCAAGATCGGCGACGTTTAAACCGTTTAGTGGTAGCGTTTAAAAACTGAGTCAACAGCTTTTCTAGGCGTTCCTTGCCCAAAGTGTGCACATTATCATCAGTTGCAGCATAATGTTTAAGCTAAGGTCACGCGTGAGCATGCAGTAACAGTATGGAAGGAAGGTATGTTCGCAGAGGCATTTATCTGTCAGGATTAAGTAGGTGGTTGTTATATTCAACGAACACTGATCGTGTTGTAAGCAGATTGGTTATGACGTCATGTAGCATTTCAGTGGATTCTGGTATCAAACTATGTGAAAAAATATATTTGCTTCCACACTGCAGTTCCATGCAATGCTTTATATTTATGCTGTGATTGACTATCTGGTGGTTTTCAATGGTGTGCCGATCAGTGCTTCAAAGCATTGAGTGGTCGAGTCGTGCGTTGAAAATACACATTGATGTCTTAACTCATTCCATACCAGTCCCTGATCTTTCCGTATATTTACCTAGATTTAAGACAACAATTGCATATTTGAATTCTTCATGAAAAGAGCTTTTGTTCAAGTACCAACATGCCTATAGTCTTAACTTAAGTCAGTGGTTTTAGCACTGCTTGACAAGTCATGCTGCAGCATGACTTGCCAGCCAGTACCAGAACCACTGACCAAGGCCTGTGACCATAGTCTGGAATGAGTTAAATGACTGCTACCCATTTATCAATTCTCCCCCAAAAGCAAAGGGAACAGCCTAACAGAGACCGATTCTGATCAGCCACAATGCAGTATTATTATATGTGGACTGCTTTATCGTGTTTACATTATTTTATCGAGGATCACCGTGAAAAGGCATTTCAGATAAGACTATTGCACACAAGCGTATGCAGGAAGGAAGAGAGAGAGAGAGAGAGAGAGAGAGAGAGAGAGAGACAGACAGACAGACAGAAAGAAAGATTTAAACTATTCATATGCACTGAGTAGTTCAATTTCAAACAAACGAAATACACGTTAGAGATAAATAAATGAAGGAGAATGTCACATAAATTGAAGCACTAACAGGCTAAAATACATGTTCAACACTAATTATTTTTTTTGCATCAGTCTTGCAACGTGGAACTTAAAGTCCAAAATGTCTATTCAACACAGTGTAATTCACTTTGTAGCATCAGGCTTGCAATATAAATCTGAAAGCTGCATTAAACGACGTGCTACATAATGATGAAAAGAGACGTTTAATTGCAAGTGGTCGTTACCTTGTCATGCGGAACAATCAGGCCGATCCGTTTGAACTTAGTGTGGTGTTGAAAATGTAATCACTGGAAAGGCGTTGTGGCCAATTTAAGTAATTGTCATACAATATTATTATGTTTGAAAACAAATTCATTCTCACAAATTCAGTCGCGAATGACCACTCACAAAGATAATGAAGCTGTGCACTTTTAAAGCGGAATGTAATTACGAAATATATTACATCATAGAGCCAGGGGCAGCGTGCACACTGGTAGTTCTGTGTGAGTACACAGAGGTCAGACAAGGGTGTCACTGTGGTAAGACCATCTTAATCACTGGTTATTACCAGGAACATAAATCATGGTCTCTTAGACTGTTAGTCGTTGGCTGCAGTTTTCACTGTGTGTCATGGTGGAGGGTGTAACAGCAGATTGACCTTATATCTTTAAAATATGTTTTACCAGAAGTTGTTATGTTCGCCATGCATCCCTGTTGTCTTTATTCCCTGTGAAGAGGCTGGCCATAAAGCCCTGGACCATTAATAAAGGTGATCATATAGTTGTCATCTGACTTTCACTCCTGTCATCGTTTCACATCAGTGGCTTTGCTCTTTTTACAAAGCGGCTCACATCGTAAAAAAAAAACAACCCTGCAATGACTGCATGGCGTGTTACATCAATGCCCCTGCAAATAGAAACCCCGAGTATATGCCGCACTCACTTTTTAATCTAAGACTACAAAGTTATGTTCTCTCGAGATCTGATATTTATCTCTTAATTACACCTGTCTTGCATAGACAAGCTGATGAATACAGACTGGAGGATAATGTTCTCCATATCGGCTTGTTGGAAATGACGCAATATGTTTCTTCACTAATGTTTAGTCATTTTCACTGTGTGAATTGATTCCGGTCTACATGTCCTGCTTGCATATGAAATCAATATTTAAAACTTGCTCTTTGGGCCTTTTTTAAACTTGTGGCTATAATCATTGGATAAAAATAAAACTTTGTTCATCGAGAATATCATGAAGGGGGGTAAGGGGGGGATCTCAGTACGCTGGTACAGGTTATTATTTTCCTAGAGTACGCAGTACGGAACATAAAAATCTTTAAAAATTTTGGATAGTACGAAGTACGTAAAATAAGAGGGCTTCCAGTACGCCAGTACGGTAAACAAAAAGCCCCAGTACGCCAGTACGGGAAACCCCTTACCCACCCTCTATCATACGCCTGACTGGTCCCGTGCCTGCGGCCGATAACTCCTCTTGCAAATACAATTCACCTGACTTGGTTCGTATTGTGGTGGAAGACTCATTGTGACTGCCTTAATCTCTGTGGCGAATGATTCCTCATGAAAATACTATTTACCTGACTAGCTTCGTTCCTGTGACAGATGATTCCTCATTAAAATACTGTTTACCTGACTGGCTTCGTTCCTGTGGCAGATGACTCTGTTTGCTTTGCAATGATTCATTTGCCATAGGACCTCAGACAGCTTTCCCTGCTGGAAGAAATGTCGGCTATTGGCTGTCATGTGCCTGCCAGGGACCAATGCAATTGGTGAAGCACCATGCCAAAAATTCTTTCCCCCTGATGCCTTAAATCTTTAGAAAGGAGCTTTCTTTGAAGTTTTCCTCTGCCAATTTGCTGAGCCACCTCCTTTGAGAAACCATGCATGTGCATGAATGCCTTGTGAAGGAAACGTCGGGTGTGAATGCACAGAGCTTCTTGCTGTGAATGCTGGGTTTTGGTTTTGACAGAAGCGCAGCACAAAGCACCGATACTTCCTCAACAGACTCGTCGTTGGAACATACAAGTATGCATCATTGACATCAGCAATCGAGGGTGCCCAATCATTTTGTCACATTGCGGCCATGATGATGAATGCCGTCTCCATCCTGAAGTGGTCTGCTTTCAAGAAAATGGTTGAGACATAACGAATTAATCATCGGTCAGTTACTGCCGATCTATTTCTGGACAAGAAAAGCTTGGCTGTAAAATCCTGGTGATCTGGTCTGTCATTGGTTCGATCACACGCTTTCTTATCAACATGTTGATAGAAGACTTAATTACCATAAGTTTGCTATCACGGTCACTCTTTGGCCAAAAGGCTTAACGATTGGGCCTAGTCCCTTTTCTTCTGGACTTGTCAACAGCGTCTATACTGATGGGTCAGTTGTGCCATATTTAATACCACATCAGGACTTCATGGTAATTTTCAATACAATTACCAATTTGATTTTATGCTATATTTCAGTTTTGTATCTGGTTTTAGTTCGTTCATTTATGTGTACCGTATGTTCTAATTTTGATGTATTTGCATGTGATTATTTCCTCGAATTTGGGGGGGGGGGGTAAATAAAATTATTATTGTTATTATTACCAAAGGTAGCAATTGTGCCTTTGAGACATAACTTATACAGAGCTGCACTTTCTCACCTAGAAGACGGTCTTTCCCATTGCTCTTGCCCCTGATACTCAGCTTGGCGAAATTCATGCTTTTGACATTTCTCACATCAGATGGTCATCCAGTGACAAGAAATTGAAGAATGTCTTCCGGAGGCCTGGCATGGGATTCTGGCAAAGACTCGTGTGGCTCATGATCAATTGACCACTCTGATGGGTTTGTGGATCAAGTCATTAGCAGTGACACAAGACAGGCCTGAGCCTGACTGGATCTGCGCACCCGTACTGTAAGAATGAGTCGGTATTACCGAAGGAAAACCAAATCATGCAGAGACGGAAGTAACCTACTTTTCCTTCCTCTTTGGCAGGTGGTGTCAGGAGAGATGTTGCCTAACGCCACTTCAGCGTGGCTAAAGGAATGGTTTCTTTGGCTTTCAGAGTAGCTGGAAGGGATTGACAGCTGCCACATTTCCTTTCACATAGACCCACACCAGCAGTATTTCTGCCTCCCGTGAAGCTTCAGCAAGTGTCTCAGCTAGGGATATTATGGGAACTGGCAGACGTGTTCTCAAAATTTCCTTACATCCGCCGACCTGAAATATCAGGAAGAAGTGGTTGTATGGATGTGGGCACTGAAGTACTGCCCGAAAGGCACTTGCAACAGAGTTTTGGATACTGGGCCCAGTGGCCCTCCTCCCCTTCCACATCCTCGTCACAGCAGAGACCGCCAGGACTTACATGGTATCCAGGATTGATTGTGGAGGGTGCAAGAAATCTACAATGAGCTTTTTAGATGATATGCAGAGGCATAGTCCAGCGTCCGGACTGAATTTATGTGAGCAAACATGACATAGAGGAAATGTGTTCGTGTCTTTATTACTTTAGTATTGGTTTGGTTAATCAGTTATGTTTAAGGTTCATTGTAACAGGCTTATGGTGGGCTGGTAAAAGTGTTTAGACTTGTGATAAATAAATTTCCTTGCCGAATAAACAAGGAAGGGCGGGTTCAGAAACGAATTGTAACATTGACGACAAGATAGAGTTTGAACAATTATTCCACGATTTTTAATGTAAATTTCATCGCATTTTTTTCTTTCTTATTTATTGAGAATAACCAGAGAACATCTGTCTTACCCCCTCAGGGTAGCACTGGAATGGTTAGGAAGAGCTTCAAGTGCACGTTGACACACATATGATATGCCCGAGTGGATTTTTACTTAATGATCCACGCTAATAACATTGACGGTAACGTAACAGCCTATTTTCTAGATTACATAATTATCGTAAATCGCTCACTGAAGCTTTTATTCATAATTAGGCATAAATTGCATGTGGATGCCAAATGAGGAACGGGCAGCTAGCCATAATCCAATGAGGCGCAATTGATATGTGAAACATCTCAACCGTATATAGCAAAACTTCAAGCCCATAAATTCTGTCGGAAACGCCTCGACCGTATGTATGAAAAACACTGCTCACATCTTTTTTGAAATAGCTCAACGGTATAGAGCAAAACTTAAGTTATTTTTCCTAAGGATATAGTGTTACCATTATTGTGTTTTTGTGATAATTCTGATGTCAGTAATCACTGCAAGTAAATGGCGTACTCAAGTATGCTACACTCTTAACCGAGAGCTGTAAGAACGGATATGAAGGGATGACAGCACAATTATATAGGCCACAGCTTTATGTACATTATAATGAGAGGAAATATTGATTGTGTTTTACTCAAGATGGATTAATATTCTGCAATATTGAAAGGGCCTTTTCCAAATTGTTACATATTCAAGAGGCAAGATGTTTTTTTGTCTTGGTTCCGAAGTATATTTGAAATAAGGGCATACAATAGCACGCGAATCTGTTATTATGGGTGAACAAATTATCATGATTCATATTGAGGATGGGAGCAGTAAGTCATTGCAGCAACACCAGGATGGAACTTTGTCAAAGAAATAGTGTGGTCTCACGAATTGCTCTAAACGGCAGAAACTTGAGTTAATTGCAGTATATGCTACTGACGATGGAGAGCACAAAGAAAAGTCCTTTACCTGCCTTGCCAAGCGAGGGGTTAACGTTAAATTGTGCCATCAATACTTCACACAATGTGCAAGAGGATGAAAACTTCAATATTGAAGGTAATGAAATGGAGATGCTTGCAAAAACTCAACAAAAGAAACGAATCTTAAGTATGCATAATCATTTTATTATTGTTAGCGGGTCCAGTCTGTCTGCTAGGTTCGGGTACCACTAATTGGTGTCGTATAAGGCCATCGAGATGGCATTTGTGCAGTGTGACTAGGTCTAGATGCCGTAGGTACTCTCATAAAAACAGGCTGAAACAAAGTTTAATCGTAGTTATACGCAGTAACTCACCAGGTAATAGATTGAGATGGATCAGAAACGAAGAAACATGGTGGGTTGCATATTAGCTTAGTTGTATGTGATTATTGGATCTTGGCAATTCCGCCAGCACCCATTTTCAATACTGGCGGCCTGTTGGGTGCAGTCAAGCGTGCACAAATTGCCTCATCTATAGCGAAGAAGAAGATACGGAGCATGCCAGTTGGAGAATAATTGATGAAAACAACCAATTAGATCTTACAGCCACGTCCAACAATCAATACACATACTCAATCTCTTAGGCTGCAATTGATCAAAACGTACGCCTTAGAACAACAGTCCTTTCTTAAATTGTAACCAATTTAGAATGGACTTCTGAATTTGGACTAGTATTGTTCCTGAGACCCACTGTACAGTTCAAGTCTTAATGGACTTGCTCAAATGTTTCCCCTCAGTCTGCTTCAAATTAGCCGTTGTAAGGTGAAGCACACTCACAAGAAAATAAAGGCGGAAGGAGGCCGGCTACAGAGGAGCACGCAGTCAATGGATCAAACATCCCTTGCTATGTCTAGGTCCTATAGTCTCCTATCTACTCGTCTCAACCAGAACATGGATCACTTTTATCCTTTCCTCGTGCTTTACATACTGCCGACATGAGTCAGTTTTATCTCCTGCTAGTCTTCTTTGATAATGTGCTACAGTTAATATGATATATTGATCTTTGCACTTGGATTCAACATCTTCTGCTCAGATACATTATGCTTGGCGTTGAGATCATTAAATGTCTCGTACACACGATAGCAGTCCATCCCGGAGTCCATCTCCTGGACAGTGACACTTTTCGCTGTCCAGGTGCAGCTGACACCGATACTGATATTGTCTATCATTCGTACTTCCTCACGACTTTCAGCGACACTCACATGTTTTTCATTAGTCGTCATCGAACACCAGCTGAACTCAGAAGAACAAATTTACACTATTTATTTGCCTCCCATAAATACTAATAAAAAATAAAGAAACAAATTTTAAAAGACAGAAAATAAATACAAAAGAATAATAATCACATTAAGATCAAATAAGTGACCCTGGTGAAACCAATGTGAACTGGTAAAGGCGAGATAGCGCTCAGTTTGTGACCGTTTGTGGCGTGTCAGACTGCAACATTTTTCCATTGAGAGCAGTTAGTATAAGCTAAACAGTAGAAGAAAAGCCAATTCTGCGGTTGTGCGCTTCATTTAATAATTGAACGTCGTTTGTTGGATGATATGGGCCTCATGCAAACATTGAGGTCACGTGGGTATTACGTGAATTGGGATGATCGTGATAACAATCCACGTAAAACATGCACGTGATCCGAATGTATCCATTTACCCCATAGGCCCAAGTGGCAGTGAGGCCATTTCGTGTCACTATCATAGTCGAAAATAAGTCCGAGTCGAAAACCGTCCAAATCTTGACAAGTCCATCAACATGAACATCACCAGATTTAACCGTAAGGCTTGAATATCCATCAAACAATATATTATTCATTGAATATGAAATCTACAGAGGATAAGATGTTATTGTATTTGTGTCTTTTTGTCCAGAACCACTTCCTCGTAGTCATTAACCTGTTCCGCTGTCCGAACTCTTTACTGTCCATAAAGTAACCTGTCACTGTATAACCTATATACATATTGAAGTGCTATTGTCCATATTGCGCACGTTCTTCTGTAAAATTTGGACATAGGCTGTATTAGCCCAAATAGATTAAAGGGTCTTCAGCGGGTTGCTACTCAGAACATGGGTCGGAGCCTGTACCCGTACATGTCTCTATGTGTGGTGGCTCATTGTCTAAGCTAAATATCCAGCAAAGGCAACCCACATAATAATGAATAAATGTCAACCTGGCAAATGATGAATTAGCTTATTACGTAAATGTTTTTCTTATAAATGCAGAGCTTCATTATCAATGAAGAATACCTGTCAAACCAAACATAATGACTGAATTTGTACAGTACAAGTTTATATAAGAACAATTTAACTTACCCATGAACCGATATGTGCCCTTTCTAGCTGGATAGCTTATCCTAGTTAAACCACCCTCCAGTGTATAACTGAAGTAGAAACAAACTAGGGCATTATATTCAGTCCCAGTGGTTGTAAAATTAACAGTTGCAGCCAGACCACCTTTACAAACCGAGGCAAATCCTAACAAGTACTGCAACAATGGACATCCTGCACCAGAAATGTAAAACAAACTCCATGATGACACATACCCTTCACTTTGAAAGTCTCCAAAAAATGAAGCTCTATTTCGCTGCCAACCCTGAACGCTTCGATATAATGGGTCAGGTTTGTGACATTTGCGTAAATACAGTCAAATTTGAGAATTTTTTACATTGGATAAACGTGTACTTAGGCATGTCAGAAAAGAATGAAAGTCATTAGCATTTAAGTCAAGAACATGTCATCAAAACATAATTTTTCCAAACTACAAATAGGTACAATTAGAGAAACTTTTAACTGTCGTCGGCTGCTGCTTGCTACTGATAGCTCCTGGGGGTTTAACCTGACTGAAAACATGTAAGCTCAAATTGTCTGAAAGTGAATATTATTACAGAATGATGCCAAAAACAAAACAGGCAAGTCTAAAATCTCTAAAATTATTGCAGCCAAACTTCCTAAGTATCTTTGGACATAAACAGCAAAATTTGAAGGGCAAGTCAGAAACGAATCAAAGTCATTAATTTTTAAGTCAAGAAAAATGCAATCAAAATATGTTTTTTCTTAACCAGATATTAAGTACAGTTAGGCAAGTTTGTAACTGCCGTAGGCCGGTGCTTGCTACCGATAGCCCCTGGGATTGAACCTAACAGAAAGCAAGCTAGCGTTAAATGTCTGAAAGGTAAATAATAAAACAGAATGATGCCAAAGATAAAATTTAGGAGCAAACCAGGCAAGACTAAAATCTCTCAAACTTTTGAAGCCAAACTTTCTAACCATCTCTGGATATTTACAGCAAAATTTGTAGAAAAAAATGATCAAAAGTACATCTTTAAATCCTCTTGACTCAAGTTTATTGTTAAATTTGGTTGCATAATTTCCTGAAATTTGGAACAAGTACGACCAAATCTCAAAATTTCTGAAAAATAAAATGTATTATATCCAATAGCTTCTAAAATATTACTGTCTGGGAAAGGATAGTTTACTACTTCAACGTTAAACGTATTTATTTTGTGATAGACTTTAATGCAAAACCTGTCATTAGTGACCCGAATATCTAAGTCCAGAAACACATATCTGAAACCATCTGAATTGTTACCTTCCAAAAAGATATCCTTTGGGTAAATTTCTTCAGCAATTTCATTCAAATTTTGTACATTTACACAAGCAATGTCATCAATATATCTTGTATTTTTTGATAATTTTGTAGCCATTTCAAAGTCCCTTTTCATCAATTTATCCATATACTTAAATTCAAGCCAAGTTAAATATAAATCTGCAAGTAACGGGGAGCAGTTGATCCCCATTGGAATGTCTTTTATTGGTTGAAAAACCGATGGTCCGCATTGAACAAAAGTATTATCCAAAAGAAATTTTATAGCATCTGTCAAAGTTTCAACAGTGTAAGATTAAATGTTACTTTTGGAATATTTACTGTGCGACCAATATGATTTCTTTGAATATAAATTGATATTAATGTATGGTTTGCCATTATGGTTAAACATTTTGCTTAACTCTGAAAGACAACTTTTCACTACATTTATGGGTTGATTATATACAGTGTAAAAAAATCTAAACATTTGATATCTTTTGCTTTTAAATCTTTGATTTTAGCTACAAACTCGGGACAATTGCTAATACTCCAAAAGCAATTTATTTCACATTTTCTAGAAATTGCATTTCAGTATTTACGGAAATGATTGCTAATTTTGATATTTTTGGCTGTTTTAAAATTACCATATTGAAATTCTTAATGGGGGATTTGTAACAATGAATTCTACTTCTAAAGACTCTTTTCAAGTTTAATAACCATCCCTCAAATTTCTGAAATTTTATTCTTTCTTTGCCCGTTTCATACAGTAGGATCGAATGCATTCGATATGTCCTGAAAAATACTGTCAATGTTCAATTTAGGGCATATCCGAAATTTTGTATCTTTCTTCATAAATTCTTTTAAAACTGAAAATTGTATTATATCCACATTACCTGTAAATTCATGTTGGTAATATGTATCAACAAAATTGGAATATTCATTGTTAGACATTAAGTCACAAATTGATTTACTACGATAGCCTCAAGAGTAATTGAAGCCAGACATTTCTTGTAATTCATGATGCGTTGTCTACTATTATTGCCATATCTATAGGATATAATGGGGGGGGGGTCTTGTATTTTGCGTTCCTTGGGAATCATGTCACGAACAAATTTCAATTTTAAAAGGGACTGAATGTTCAGTGAATTAATAATTTTGTGTTTGAAATGATGGCTGCATAACATTTGATCCAATATTTTCTTATTAGAATCTGTTTTCCGAATAGTTGTTGTGTAAGCATACACAGTTTCACAAAATTTGTGGAAATGTGTGTTCAGAATAAGTAAGACCCAAATATTCATTGGTTCTGGTTATATCTCGAAATGATAGTGCTTTAAGAGTTATATGTAATTGGTCAATGCTATTTGAGAAAGTCTGTAGTAAATTTTGAAGATGTCTTTTATTTTCACGTTCCTAAAGTTCTTGTTTTTCTGGAATTATCTTTGTCCATGACCACTCCGTCTTGTTTGAATACCGGTCTGATTATTATTAAAAGGTGTGTGACAGCTATCAAGAGTTGCAAAGTCCAAATTCCTAACATCACCGAAGCGTAAAATTCTGTCATTGAGTCCGAAGGGAAAAGCTGAATTAAGTGTTTTGATCCAAAAATCTTCCATTTGTAATAATTTTTCTTGTGTTAACATAACTATCTTGGTCTAACAATTTTGGCTCTATGTTATCAATAGTTTGTATCCGGCCATTCAGATGTAAACGTTCTTCAAAATTGAAATGGTTACACAAAAAATGTTCTCTAATTTATAATTTTAAATTGTAGTTTTGTGTCAACTGAATCTCTTTTAACCTGATTGAGTAGTATGCCCACTTATTGGGATTTTTATTTAATGTAGGATGTCAAATGAATGATATTTGAGGATTCACAAGATATCACCAAAATGTTCCTATCGGGGGTTTCTCAATTTGAATTTTTTGTTAGTAACGTTACTGCGAAATTCCTTGTTCTTGATGAAATTTGATTTACAGAATAAGATGTTATGTTGACAACATAGAAATAATGACTGTCGTGAAAAATAGAAGTGGGGAATTATCAGCAATGTTAGAGAAGCTGTATCGAAAATCCGGCCAAACAAAAACTATCCACGATCAAATCTCTTCAGTCATCATCAAGCAAGTCCGGTAGTTGGAGGTGAACACACTAACAAATTTATGATATGATTGGAAGTACAGCGTCCACTACTTTAATCCATATTTGATAAGAGTCATGCAAAAATGCATCCTTGTAATACCTGAATGGTTAAAGTCATGTACTTCATCTAAATAGTAAAACTGCTATTTTTTACGTGACAAAACGTCTAATGCAACAGACGTGCTCTCGCTGTACGGCGGTGGAAGGAACAGCGGCACAGCCTTTGATGTCACGCACGCAGTCATATTGCAATGTCACATTTGAAACGTTTGCATGCAAAGTGAAAAATGGTGGCATTGCTTTTACTCAAATGTTAAAAAAAGAAACGAATGTAAACATTCATACTTGTATTTTTATCTAGCTAGTGTCTTGTAAATTTGGCATTACATAAAGTACATGTGTTGGGCGATCTTCATGTTGAAGGCCTGACTTTCAATGTGATGACATTGTTTTGTATGCTGTGATGCACAACTACGTGAAAGCGCCGTCACGTTTTCATGTGAAGTCTTTTTATCAAACAAAAATATATATATATTTGACCCCTAACTGTCCACTCTGACTGCTGTACACATCAACCGACGGCTTCCAGTTGACTTAAAGCCAAATCAAGGTTCGATTAACAACCTACACAAAATACAGGTGACTCCGTGATACAGCATCTACATTCACTCTCAACGCATAAATAGTGAATCTTGTGTCGATATTTCCGTAAATATTTAACACATTTTGGTGTCAATACAAAACCACTGTCCATAAAAGAGAAGAACGGTGACAGTTTACTGGTCAATGCTAGTCAAAATATTTAACGTACCAACTTGTTGTCGGGTATTCTTATAAATTGAATTAATGGGTGTTAGTTGGAAGTCATCTTCTTATTTAGAAAAGAAGCTCTTCGTCCAGTCGATCAATACTAGCATTTCCTCCATTGTGAGTCTTCATGCGCAGGGCCTGATGGCTTTTTATCTCCCAATTAATTTTCCATCAGATTTAGTCTGTTCACTTGACATGTGATGTTATCATAAGACACATCACCTGATAGATACAGAATTAGAGAAACAAACCATCTTCACACAAAACAGAGTGTCGTGCTGAGTGTGGCAAACTTCATCCAGAGATAAACTTTGTACGTTTACGGCTTGAACAGAAAAGACGCTTCAAGTCAGAAACAGTTGAACAATGTCATTGCAACTGGGCATCTATCTGATGTACTGCATGGAGATAAAACCAAATAATTATAGCATTATGCTCAGCGGTTGAAGGCCAGACTAGATTGAATCCAATACTTAAAAGGACAACACTTTTCATTGGAATTATTGTTACATGTACCCGATGGGACAAGGTCAGTTGCTTGGTGCCCTGAAAGGCCAGTCCAAAGTTGAATCAGTAAAGTGGGTTCATTGGTTCAGACATTTTACTTCAAAAGCGATCAGGGAGCAGCCGCAGTCGATATTAACCTCTCTTGCAAAATAGGTGTATTGCAGGAAACCTGTAGCATTGGCACCATAATCACAACCATATACAGTAGTAGTCATCACAGCTAGCACTTTGTAGGAACTCATTGTACTATCGTTACTAACGGCATATCTACTTTCACTTCTAAGGCACCCATTGAAGCATCGTCACTACTATCATAGACATCAGCTTGCAGGAACCCTCTGTAGCATCGTTACTATCATCACAGTCATATTAAGTTGTAGGAACCCATTGTAGCATCGTTACTTCACGGATAGCCACATCAAGTTGTAGGAACCCATTGTAGTCTCGTTACTATCGTAACAGCTATATTCAGTTGCAGGGAAGTCACTCCAGTCCGTCATCATATAATATGTTAAGTCGAAGGGAACTCACTGTAGTGTCATTACCATCATCATGCCTGTTAAGTGAACATCCTAACTTGTCAGGACGCCGCCTTTGGCTGTTTTCC
Source organism: Hermodice carunculata (assembly GCA_964020975.1). NCBI lineage: Eukaryota > Metazoa > Annelida > Polychaeta > Eunicida > Amphinomidae > Hermodice > Hermodice carunculata. Next base: position 82,352,005 of record OZ026617.1, read on the forward strand.
GTGACACAGATATCAGCGAAGCACAGGATTCAGCATCTTTGTCACAGACTCATGGGAAATTGATAACGTATTCAGTTCACTCTGTCGACACACCAGTTGTAAAGATGAGCAGTGACTGTTACTCTGCATTCCATTGTGAAAATATATATTGAGTCACGGTTTCTTATGATTTACTCTAGTCGCTTCCAGGAGGATTTCTGTTCAAACCAAAGAAGTAGGCCTAGACCCGCCATGATTGTAGAATGGTTTACAAGAGAATCGACCTGCAGTCCTCACACAAGTTAAATTCACAGCGCCGCCAGCTGTATTTGTACCAGATTAAGCCCAAAGGCTGAGGGTCGCCTATCTCAGGACTAAATTTTTTCCACAAATTGCAGCCCCTTGCCTCGTTATTGTCTTGAAGAGTTTAACATATAAACGTTGTTTCATCATTCTTAACGAATGTGCTTGTTTGGTGAAAAATTAAGAAGTATCTGTGCGAAATATTTGAAATAAGGCATTATGATGATTTATGGTGGCACTCTTTTATAACGAGGTTGAAATTAGGTTAGGGTGACGTCATCCTCAGTGGAGGGCAACTTTTGTAAATTTCATTTTAGGATGTTAATGCCGGAACTGTTTGAGGTGGGACTTATATTGTGCATGGTTATGTCCCTGTATAAAGACCAATGCAAAAACTACATGTGCTTGCTCTAGACCCAATTTCCAAAGTTAAATGGCCATTTGAATGAATTTAGTGTTCAGGTGAGATCGCGAACATTGCTTCAATTGACACTTTACATACAAAATGATTTTCCTGGACACTGGATGAATAGAGACAGTATAAATGACCTCTACCTAATTCACAAGGGTGGACTCTACATGGATGGCACTGACCTAATTCACGGGGATGGATGCTACATGGATGACATTGACTTAATCTACAGGGATCGATACTACATCGATGACATGGATCAAGTTCACAGGGATGGATGCTAGATGGGTGACATGGACCTAATTTACAGGTATGGATAATACATGGATGACATGGACCTTATTCACAGGGATGGATACTACATGGATGATATGGAGCAAATTCACAGGGATGGATGACAAAAACCTAATGCTACATGGATGACATAGGCTTAATTCACAGGGATGGCTACTACATGGATGACAGCAATCTATTTCTCAGGGAGGGAGACTAAATCGATGACATTGACCTAACTCACAGGGAAGGTCACTACATTAATGGCATTAACCTAGCTCACAGGGATTGAGGCACCATTAGCGAAATTGACCAAATTCGGAAAATTAGAGACTACATTGATCAAAAGAAAACTAACTTGATTTTGGTTGAATAATAGCTCGTCAATGAGACACATTTCGAGATGAAAATTTACATGACCTTTCATTACCCCACTATCTGTCCTGTTATTATGGTGGCCACCTTTCTGTTTGTCTAGTTCTGTCCTGTATGTTGTCTTTTCCCTTGGGAAGGATTGAATAGGGCTTTGGCCTTTTTCACAGTTGCTTACATGTAAGAGATATGTGCTGTGTATGATGTACTTGACCAATGAAATACGTTTAAACCAGACACATGGATGACACTGATGCTCAGGATCGCAGGGCCATTTGTTTTTTACTCGATTACTGAAAAGCTGGAGCTGCGCTTTAGTGTCCATGATGCTTGTTGTGTACATTTATAATGCACCCAATAAAAACCAGGTTATGAAAACACGTGGGTGACCTTGATCTAGTTACGAAGGATACATATATATATATATATATATATATATATATATATATATATATATAGAGAGAGAGAGAGAGAGAGAGAGAGAGAGAGAGAGAGATAAGAAGCCATTGTGTAAAAAGACAGAATGATAAAATATATAGTAAGATGTTTTTATCAAGACAGTTGGCAATATTGTTGACTTTTAAACTCTATAAACTGTGTATACAAAGTAACCTGAACACAGAACACAGTCCTCTTGTTTGTATCTTGTATGCTTCCGCCGTCTCTCTCTCTCTCTCTCTCTCTCTCTCTCTCTCTCTCTCTCTCATATATATATATATATATATATATATATATATATATATATATATATATATATATATATATATATATATATATATATATATATAAGAAGCCAGTGTGTAAAAAGAAAGAATGATAAAATATATATGGTAGGATGTGTTGATCATCAAGATAGTTGCCAGTATTGCTGACTTTTAAAATCACCGTCAGCTGCATGGCAGGCAGTGAAGAGGCCTATGCGTTGTTGAAGAAAAGGAAATATACCACAGGGTTGGGCACATAACGTAACGTGTTAAAATAGGCAGGTGTATCGTCTCTGCCGTCTGATTACTGTACTATTTAAGTAATCAAGCAGATGTTGACTGCAATCTTTCCTGAAGGGGGTGAGTGACTCCGACTTTCACGGCCAGTCTCCGGATGTTCTTTGTACTGAATCTCTATGTTCCCATGCAACTGATCCAATATTCACTTCAAATAAGCACATGGCTGTAGTCTTTTTATCAATGGGCCATTCTCTGGTCTAACTAGTGGTGTGGTTTCCGATCATCGATATCGCTTTCTTTTCCAAAGTAGTATTTCATTTCTAACTTTTCTCTAAATGGGAGTAACATGGTGTGAAACATCTCTTTAAGAGACCGAGTCAGACCCGTGTCTGTCCTGTACACGATGTACGCCATTGATAGTGGTGCAAGGTTTCCTTGTTTCTTCCTCTATGAGTCATTGTCTTGAAACGTAGTATGCGTTTTTTCTTTTTCTTTTTAATATAATACTCAGCAGAGTATATCAAGGGTATCATATCGGTGAGTGACGAGATCTCTTGGCCGTTGTAAGTCATTATGCATTATGTCAGTGCAGTGCTAAGTGGACACTTCATGATACATGACACATGGGCGCGTGGCGGCAAAAGGTAATTACACGTGAAAAGTGGATGTTTAGCACAGAGTCTGAGGGGAATAAATCAAACCTTGCACGCAGTATATTAGATTTGAATAGGTATTTTTATTCCGCATTAAATCCGCCTTCTGGGTTAGCTCCCCAAACTGATTGCTTTTTTTATGACTATGTAACGAAGTGTTAACAGACGAATATGAGCTGAGAATATACAAAGTCGAATGGTGGACGCTGAGAGCACGGACAGTCTCTACCCTCCTTGCTGAGAGGGAGCACTAGGAGACTCGTCTGGGAGAGTCGGCTTTGACCGAGACATTTCTTGCCTGTGGACCTGATAAGAAAACCGTGTTCTGCAGACTGATAGCCCGGAGACGCACGACCGCTGACCTTTCGATGTTTTTGTAGGATGGGTTGGATCTTGCTGAGTTCATTTTTCTGACCTTTTCGCACTCGCAAACTGTGGGCTAAATTCTCCCGCACATCAACTAACTTATCCACGTTTTCACCAATTTTTACATCATATGCCTATGTACTCGACACATGTGGAAGGCTTACCCGTCCTATGTATCAAGTAATGTACACAAATATTTACAATGTTGTGATTATATGTCCATGTATGCAAGGCATATGGAAGGTTCAATGTGTGTCTCTATGGAAGACTCAATACGTGTCTATATGGAAGGCTTAGTACGTGTCTATAAAGGTAAGGAGGATAAGGAACAAGTCTCCCATTCCAAAGTTGCATCACGATAATCAGCTGCGGCATTCAAACTTGTAATGAAGCGGAACTCGTCAGGACACCCTACAGCTGATATTCACGCACTCTGAAATCTTCTTATGCCACTCATTTCCATATGGTGAGAAGGCTCATTTCATCTCTTGTGCTTTTTCATTAAAGAGTTCAAACCCTAGAAGTTTCATGTCATGGTGACCTGCAGGGATCATCCTATCGATAGACTCTTTATTTGTTCGTTCTTTCGTTCATTTATTCGCTCTCTTACATACCTATCTGCTTATTTTTATCCACCATTTGCCAGCCAAATGGGTCTGCAGCGACCTGTAATTTGGAAAATTGTCTGCTTCGTCCGTTTTATTTGCTCAGCTGATTTGTCAGTCAGCTTTGTGTGTCGTCCGTAATCCGTCCACAATTAGATTTTCGATTCCTTCTCTAAAACTGTCAACCAGATTGATTTCAAACTTGTTGGGGATGTGCCTCGGGTGGGTCTCTACATAGTTTGTTCAAACATGGTCATGTTCCAGTCTAGAGACTTGTTTTTGTTGTTGTTGTTTTGGGCAAAACCTTAAAAAATCTTTTCCGAAACCACTCGGCCTATTGCTTCGAAATTGTACAAGGACACATCTGGGGCTTCCTAGATCCTAATTTGTTCAAGAGATGGCGCTGCATTTTCCCAAAGTTTTATGAATGTTAGTGTATGCTTTGACCATTTTTTGACTTTTTCTCCAGAACATGTGAGCAAGAGTGTTCAAACCTGTTCTCATTTATCCTTTAACTGAAAATACTGTTACTTTGCTACTACAATTGAGATAGCGTAGATACTTTTCAACTTATGTGATGTTAGAATTAGAAAAAAAGTTCGTTTTTATATTTTTCTGCCTTTACGGACGAGTTTGTGTGTGTGTGTGTGTGTGTGTGTGTGTGTGCGCGCGCGTGTGTGTGTGTGTGTGTGTTTGTGAGTGTGTTTGTGTGTGTTTGTGTGTATGTGTAGTTGCGTCAGAGCTGAGACATCGAGTATTAACAGCCCAGGGCAAAATGGCCACCAGGTGAAAAGACCACTTCTAATTGCATAAATCGTGGGGATAAGGGGTTAAAAAGAGCTCTAGGACTAATCAGTGTGACAGATATGGGCTTCAATAGTGGATTTAAGGCTCAGTTATCCTTTCTTTGTAAATTTGTTTGCGGTTTTAGCAAAATTCAGTAGAATCTGTGTGGCATGAGTATAATCAGACAGTTAATCTGATTTCAGCACACGGAATACAATAATATCGTCAAATTGCTCGAAATGTACCATCAAACAACTGTTGGAAATTTATTTCTGATGTTTTGATACATAGATCTGCTTAGTTTGTTCACGCCACTTTGCTCGGTATTAGCAACAGAAACTGTTTTGTTCCTTTCGGACACTGGAATGTTGAATCTCAAACAGACTGGACCTGTGTTCACACGTGGTGTAGCCAACGGTTAAGCGTGGTCATTGTCACGAAATTTTGCATTGCGTTGATAATATGGTACCAATTCTATAAGTGGCTAACGTATCATCGTACTTTTTATGCTTGTGCCAAAATTTGACACAAGTTGTACATTTAATAACTAATTAGCCACCTTTGAAGTCATGAATCGGATAAATCTTTAATCGAACCGCCCTATTGGACATGACCAACCCAAATCTGTTGGGCGGGAGGTTGCGGATGGGAAAGGGGATGAGGAAAGGAGGGTAGAGGGCGGAGGGTGGAGGTGGGTTCTGAAACAAGAGTAGAAAGGAGGGACCAATGAAGTGTATTTTACCCAAGATATGATTTTTATATAGATCTATGCCCGTGTTATAAGTTTCCTTTTAGCTCTGCTGACCAAAGATCGCAGAGCTTATGCGGTCCCTCATGTCTGTCCTTCCGTCAGTCGGTAAACTTTTGCTTGTGAGCCTAATACAATCCACAGTTTCAAGAATTACCCAACAAACTTTTAGGACTTACCAAGAGTATGAAAGCTAGGTTGAGTTCGATATTGGTGACGCAGCCTACAGTGTTATATAATATATGGGTTAAAATGTGAAAATCTTGTGACCACTCTAGCATCGTTTATGTGTGATAGATATTCGTGAAATATTGGTGGGATTGTGACCGAGATCAAAATCTCACTTGCATATGATACCAGTGACACCACCTATATTTTGACGGAAATCATCAGTTAAAATGTCTTGAAAAACATATAATTCCATATCTAATAAAATAATTAAATTAGACATGCCAAATCCATAGGATATATATATATATATATATATATATATATATATATATATATATATATATATATATATATATATATATATATCATATCCAATGCTAACATGTTATGTAATATCAGTGACCTTGACCCCTTTCCGGTAGTCAGTAGTTTTGTAAATTTGGAAAAGGTAATTTTGTACTGGCATGGTGTTTGGACATCGATTTGATATACTTTGTACATAAAAATCCACTTGATTACTTACTTTGGAGTCACCGTGACCCAATGATTTTGTGACCTTGACCTCCACTTCAAGGCTATTTAGCACTTAAAAAGAACATTTAATTCATTATTTTTATAAAGAATCAGGCGAATAATGCAAAATGCACCACAAATGTGAATCATGCTGAAGTTTGATATTGCATAATATGAATGACCTTTATTAATGTCTCAAGGTCATGAAGGGAATGCTTTTCCGAAATTGATTTTTTTTTTGTGATGGTCATCAGATTATATATCAGCAGAGCATTAGGCCCCTGGGGCGTTTTCTCTACGTGTGGCGCAAGTGGTCAGAGAGCACTCATCTGCCGCCACCTTTGAGAGGACTTGATTATTACATCACCAAAAAATGGTGCCAACATGCAAGCGCTTGATTGTTAAAAGAACTAAGCCCGGTGATTATCGGGAACATTGCACCAACAGCGTTGCCTACCAGGGTGGTTCCTCAGGGGTTATAATACCCCCACCCCCAGGGGGAGGGGAGTAACCAAAATTGATGAACCTTAAGCATGCACTTGATTACAGCAACTGACCCAAGAATTAGGGCACATGATTCCTCATCAAGTCCCAGGCATGGATAGCAGAAGATTGAACACATATTCTGAGATTAAGCTAACAGCAATGTGATTTTACAATGGACAATTAGAAAGGGTTTATAAATTGTGACGGATTTCGTTTTTTGTGACTTGATTAATATACTGGAATCAGAGTGCATTTACCTCACTGCCCGTTTTTAATGTATGTGTTAATCATGTTGTCCCCATGTCTTTGGTCAAGTGGTGTCAGACGGGTGCCGTTGAGTATTGCCACCGTCAGTCAAGAGAGCCGGTGTCTTTGATTTTGACCCTTAAATATAGCCATCCTGAGTGCTCCAACAATATGACGTAGTCCGAAAGCAAGTACACAAGCATTATGAGGAAGTTTTCTTTTCTTTTTCTTTTTTTCGTGTTCTGGCAGGTATTTTGCTTAATAAGTTAGCGGTTGGCAGGGCGGTTTAGAACTTTCGCTTGTATCGATGAGCCTGGGAAAAGGGAGGGAAAGCTTCGTTCAGCCACGATGTTAATATTAAATTCCTGTGTGTGAATCCACTAATTATAAAAAAATTGCGGTCAGACATTGCGGGCCATCCGTTTTGCAAGGCACCGTGGTTAAATGTGTCTATATCTCTGACCCAAAGGTCTATATGCATTTAAAAACCCACTGATAATGTTTTGAAGTAAAATTCCTGTATTCGTGGTGACATTTTTTCACTTTGCTTGTGTAAGATGCGTGTAATCAACTTTTGCCTTAAACGGATCCCTTTGCGTTAACCGGACGTGTTTATATTGAGTTCCAAACGTTTTTACATATGTTGATTCTCAAAAACTGCTTTTTGGCAATGTGTTTCATTCACAACTTATTTTACTTTAACTTTTCTGTATTGTATACTTTTCGTATGCAACAAAATGCGTTATTTTGTCGATTGTATGAACGCAAGTGCTGTTTAATGCAGTTGGTGTCCCGACAGCTTGCCATTCAAGTAGTCGTAGTCACATAGTCATGATAGTGTAGTATTCTCAAGATGTGTTTTTTTTTCTGTGTTGACAAGCCTTACTATGATCATCGAATGTAAATCTATGTAAGGGAGTGGAATTCACATTAGCTTCGGCTTGTTTTCCTATCCCATTCATTGTTTATGATGAATAAAATATGTTTAAATAAAAAATAAACGGACGTGCGAGAAGGAAGGTCATGTTCACACAGAACTAGATTATATAACCAATCAGAGGTCCCTTGAGCGAAAAATGAAGTTTTTGTGATTTTATTCCACATCCATATACTTTATTCTACAAACATTCTTCCTGCCAAACCAGTCTTGTGTGACGATCAAAATATGCCGAGACAGTGGTCATAAACATTATACTAGTGGGCATTATGCAGCAGATGTGCACGAGAAATGTCTTTGTGAACGTGCTTAATATGAACATCTAACGTACAAATAGCAAAATTAGTTTGTTTGGAAACAGTAGAAAGCGCAAAATGGACAGGCGCGGCTCAAATCACAAGTTGTCCCTGTTCTCTCTTTTGGCTCCTTGCTTGTATCATTATCAGCCATGGACATTACATGGCAAATAAACGGGATGAAATGGCTTTGCCTGATGACAAGCCTCTGTGACTTTCGATGACCACAAGCATGGACACATCGTCATGGCCCAAGAAAGTGAAGATGTTCCGTGTTTTTTTTTAATGTTAAAGATTTTATGCCAGGATGTCAGACGCAGGGTCCCTGACTGTGGTACACTTCGTGTCAGATTTGTTTCATTTGGTATCATTCTGATTGCCCGGAGATTTTGACGCTGTGTAATTTCTCTGAAAATGTAAAAATTGTTCATTTCTTAATGTAGCTGGCATGGGGAGTGGACCTTGACAGTTGTCGGTCCTCGGTCACGGGGAAATAAATCACATGTAAATAATCACAAAACAAAATCATCTAAGGTACCCGTGCTCGATTTTTTTAGGTCTTGACTTGGTTTTTTCCCCAAGGGCAAGGTCTAGATTTTACAGGTCCATCTGATTGAAAGGTTAAACTGGCATACTGGCGTAAATCTTGAAAGTACCTTATGCGTTTTTGTGATTCTTTTGAGATTGTTAATTTTCGACTTCGTGTCACCTCCTTGAAAGATGAAACTAACATTGCAGCTTATATCCTCGCACTAGTGGATCTTGTTACTTTTTCATTTACAAAATGATGATTCCAGAAATTTGTGAGTAAAGGCTTTAAAATGGCAAACAGTGATGATGATCTTAAAGAGAAGTGATCTAAATATTATTCCAAAGGTAGCAGGACTGCTTCAGTCTTTGCATCCAAGATCGGCTGAACACAGGACTGTCACAGTCCCCTTGGTAAAGTTTGTGCTTTTTCAAAAATAGTTTCAATGAGAATTTTAGGGAAAATTTACAATGATAACATGCCTATGGTCAACAGTTTTCCTGGGCGCACCCTGGGCGTTAAGTGGCAGTCCAATAAAATAAAGTGGTCTTAAGAGATTTGATCCATGCCAATGATGGTCCGTGGTGCATAATGAGATTATCACTAAGAGAATTGATCCATGCCGATGATGGTCCATCGTGTACGATGAGATTATCACCGAGTAAACCCATGCAATATTAATGTTTCCAAATAAACTGTGAGACTTATAACACTCTAAGAAGCATATTATTATGTTTCAGGGCCGTAACAAGGCTTTCTCGGCCGGGAGGTCATTAGCTTCAATTATGGACCTTTCAATTTAGGTGGCGTTCAACTTGCCAGCATTGACGCACGAAGTCCGTTCTAGGGGGTCCAAGGGCATGTCGGGTGTGGGTGGGGGATTTTCACCAACAATACCCCAGAAATTGCATTTCCTGTGTTCTGGGAAAGTTAAAGTGAAATTCTAAGAGTAAAAATTAGACAAAACTTTTTATAAACCGGCAGTTTAGGCCACAGTTTTTTAACGGGAGATTGAAACATGCTAACGGCATTATAACCACCTTTGAAAAGCGTGAATATTAGTGATTTAACCCTTGATGGGTCATTTATTTTGGTCTGAATCAACAGCATTTCCTTTGTCGCTCTGGGTGCTTCAGGAAAGCTGTTGATTTGGGTCAAATTATTCTTGGTTATCTTATTTTCAATTTACTTACAAGTTGTTTTCACAAAGTGCAGAATTAAAGCAAACGGAATGGAACAGACGACATTGAAACCACTGGTCATTGACAACCGTTTCAGTGGAAAAGTGTTAAACATTCGTCGTGTGTATCTTTCAAGCCACAGTGTAAAAGAAAAGAAATTTATATAACCGTTTTTACCGCAGTAAACTGAATCCATTGAACCAGTGTAGTGACTCTGAAAGATCTTTCAAACATTAATGCACAATCCAATTCAAGATTTCATTGATACAACTGTACTCCTATGTCTACAGATGTGGTTAGTATAGGACCATACCGAGAGTTTGAGTGACAGAAAGCAGTGGGGCCTGTGTCATACCTCTTGAGAATTACACCGAGGCTGCACCATTAAATAAGCTATTAAAGCATTATTCATCTTTCTCCTTTGAATCTCGTTAAAAAAAAACACAAATCTGTATGATAATAAATGTGCGGCAAATGAAAACGTAAATATTTAGCGCTGAGCACAATGCTGCATCTGAGTGCCTGGACTTCCAATAATAGTCTTTGCAATAAAACTGTAACATACTCTCCGATTCAAGCCTGCATAACCACCTTGCATTAGTGTCTACAGATTCTCTAAAAATAACAGTCACAATAGGTGCATCTTGAAAAACGACGCGAGAGAAACACATTGTAAAACAGTACACAATTTAAGCTCTGTCTGTGTTTTGCCTGGCTCTGAATAAGTTCGTATGCATATATAAGACAGTGTCGGGTAACTTAAGCACACGTTTGCCCTGATACACATAGGTCCATATTCAGATTGGTCCGTCAGTATATCAGGTGTGCCAAATGTTCCAATATACTTCTTGAAATCTCACGTTGATGTGGATCGCAGCTATTTTTTGTTCATGTTTTGAGACTGTGCGAGGGTCATCACAAAAGTAATGCTGCCGGGATTGCGTCCTTGTTTTAAGTAAAGAAGTATTTACTACCGATATATCAATATGTGTGTCAATTTTATTTACATACTGTCACATTTTGCTCAACTCACGAGCTTACTTGCCTGTTTTATGACACTGCTCAGGGTAAAACATACTTTTGATGCCGGCGAAAAATTGATATCATAGGTGAAGACCGTGATTTTTACCCAAATATTTATTACGCTACAGCTTTTCAAAAACATAAGATAAAATCTCATTACTGGCTCATCATTGTAGAAGAGTCCTCCCCTATATACTCCGGAGCTGTCTTCTCATATTTAGCTGTCACAAGGTAGAAAGGAGATGCGGTGGCTTTCTGAGACGGACAAAATGAAGCCATTAAACTAGGTACAACCAGCTTTTTAATCATTTTCATGGGACTGCAGATGAAATATAATCAAGCGAAGTCAGCTTAACAATGTGTCAGGAATGGATTATAAATTGTTTGTTCAATGTTACGTAAAAGAATGTAGCCTAACGCGTAGGATAGGCATTGGGCCCCAGGTCTGACCAAAAGTACGAGAAAGTCATAGCAGCGAATTCCCGAAGTCTCAGGTCCGTAAACATTGCAAAAAGGTAAAACAATATTGGTTGAATACATGAAACTTATAAAAAAACCGACATTTTGTACATTTATTATGTTATTTGCATGGAATTTGTTATATATGCACCAATAATACATATAACCCCGACAGGTGAAAGCTCAATCTTAAAGGCTATGAATTATGATGGTACCGATAACGGCAGTTGTATCTTATAAAAAGGTTGAAAATAGTTGAAATTTTTAAACAAGCACATGAAAAGTTCCAGAATAAAGGACCTTAGAAGAGAGCTCAAACACATAACAAGGCTCGAAAATTTTATTGGAAACGTAATCATTTAAATGTACAGAATAATTTTTAAAGAAACATGTAAAAAGATCAAATTTAATATTTTGGTCTTTTCCCTAGCCTGTGTCTCTTAAAAACGTTCTATATTCTGGACCTGTAAAGTTTTAAATGTTGCGTGTAAAAATGTATATATCCGTATCAATAACACCCGTAATCAATACGCCAAAGCTGATCTTAAACCATTATGATGTTAATTTTGTCCCTTATTCCTATTAGATATATGCTTCTTCTGGTATATGCTGTGTTTTCCATGAAAAATGTACATATGTGAAATGACAAACATATTTAAAGGGTACAAAAACTAAACCTTTTTGACAGTGTTGTATGTACAGAATTATTGACCCTTTTTTTATATTTTTGTTCTCAAGTTATCAATTTAGTACAAAATCCCAGCTGTAATATTCACACCTTTGGTACAATTTAAAAAAAAAAAAGGGGGGGGGGGAGACGTACAAGCACCATGACTCCTCCCCTTAGTTATGAGCCTGTGTTTAAGGCATTAAAGTTTGCCATACGTACTTCAAACAGGAACGACAGAACATGTTAAGTTATTTTAAGACGAACGCACAGGAAATAAAAAGAAGGTCTGCGCATCTATTCTAAGCTTTGTTGTATTGAAAACAGTGTATTTGAGTTTTGCATTTTATAATTGATCTCTTCTGAGTATCAATGATAGCAATAGTCATGGAAGCGTTTTTGGTTTTTGGTTTTTTAAATGTTATGTTTTAAAAAAAATCGTGTATAAGCATGACTGAAAACAATTATCAGTAAAGACTTCTGTGGATAACAACTCTTCCATAAAAATCACTAAACACTACATAAAATGACCATCATTAAAGCGATCCAATTGAAAACCACACATGTATTGACATTTGTATTACCTTGTACACGAATCAAGAAATTATGAACATTGTATTGTGGCCAAATGCTCAGTGGCCCTTCGCTTTACCTCAATGCGTGCAATATGACTATTCAAGGACAGTTAATCAATTATTTGTTAGACATCTAAAAACACACAAAAAATTAGCATGGACGTATATTTCAAGATATTCAGACGTTCCAAGTTCAGTTTCAATATAAGTGGCACATTTATGTGGCGATGTGAACTGCCATAATGTCAGCATGCGGATAGAATATGTTTTTGTGCAGTGTTCAGAGATGTCATGTTTTGCGGAGAGAATATAAAGTTTTGGTGCAGTGCGAATAAAATAAAATGTTTTGTTGTAATGTGGAGAAAGTGAGATGAATTCATAACGCTTTGTAAATAACTTTCTTGTTTTGTAAAGATCGAACAAACAATTAGTTGCTAATAACAAGCACAACTTACTACTTTGTCAATTGCATTTCAAGGGTCTCGAAGACTTGATTTTAGCACCGATGCGTAATGGCAAGATTCGATTGGAATGAAGGATAGCTGATTTTAGCTGAGAAATAGATATGAAAAGGTCCTTTTCATAGCCTATTCTGGGTGAAAAACAGATGAGTAGGTCCTTTTGATGGCCTATTTTCGCTGAAAAATAGAGATGAGTAGGTCCTTTTGATAGCCTATTTTGGCTGAAAATAGAGATGAATATGTCATTTATATAGTCTATTTTTGCTTACAAAGAGATATGAGTACTCCCTTTTGCTAACCCTAATTGGCTAAAAAGGGAAACGAATAAGTCTATTTTATGTTTTTGATTCCTATGCACATTCACCTACGGTTCGTCCACGGTTTGCATACATTCTCAAGAGTACAAGTTAATTCTTATGTTAAATAGTTGGAATTCATATGCACAACTTGTAATTTTTATCATTCTATAGTCCTTGTAGACTGAATAAAAGCAGAGTATGTTTGATATTGGGTTTTAGGTCCTTTGTCTGTATAGCAACACCAGCTTTATGTATTTGGCTGCGAGCATGTGCATTGGACGGTCCACGATTCAGACGTTTCTTGTAACTTTCGTTCCGATTACAGTTATAAAGTCATATGTACTGGTAACATCAACAGAGTCCATTCAACCTACAAGCATTAATGATTTCAGCTTTTTTATATAAAATGTATGTACATGCAAAATGGTCAAATTAAGGCGCTTATCGAAGACAGCATTTCTTTACCACAGGGAAAAACAAGATTAAGCCTTTCAATTTTAATATACATATATATATATATTTAAGTTCTACCAACGTGACGTCATTTTGGTATTGATTTTTTAATTTAAATTTGAATCTTAAAAATTATTTCTCAAGTATAAACACTTACAGTTCCCTAGTGTGGTGCGGATGTGTAGTTTGTGTAGAGCCATTGAGTCTGAGACACCTTTATTTGCAAATTTCTTTACACTGCAACTTAGGAAAAGATCATATAAAAAGCTTTTGGTGCAACTCATGGTCGAATAGCAATTCAATTCACTGCTGAGACTGCTCACGGATCAGGCACGTCTTGTGACGACTCAACGTTATGCTTCAGAGACCCTGCCAGCCATCATAGGTTATTTTACAGTCCATTGAGCCCAAACAGCGACGCAATTGCTTCAAGTTCAAGTTCTTTTAATACCCTTGACCTCTTATCAATGGATGGGGTCGTTTCACAAATGCAAAGGGATACAGGGAGGCAATGTTAAAATACAAACTAATGATGAAAACATACATAATTGGTGAGCCGAAAAATAGATAGACCATGCATATATAAATAAATAAGCGGAAGAGTACTTCTTTAAAGGCCATTGGCAGGTTATTGTCGAGAACCATCGGTACAAAAGAGATAAGAAACCGGACATTAGATTAATAACCCTGACAAAATAACTGCTGCCAAAAATTCTATGCCACTAAGTGACCTTTTACCTTATTACAACCAGGTTACACATTTATAATTATTGTTTTTGACAATGAAATATACATAGAAAGTTTGTTTGCCAGAGGCTATATCAAACTATATGATTGTAAGCTTGTTATCACAATATTCAATTTTAAAGCGCAAAGTTTATTAACCATGCTTATGGTGGTTACCTGGTAATATCCAAAGTGAGTTATTTACCGCACTAATTTGAAACCTTTGTATATAAATTTACCTACTTTATTCCTAAGTTTTATATTGGCAGTCATAAGCTGATGAAACTTTAAGGTATGCAATGTCTAAGTGATTGCTTTGTATCCTAAACAATAGAAACACAACGTTGTAACCATTCAGCAGTGGACAGTCTCAGTACATGTAGGGGAGTCTGTATTTTGTACCTCGCCTCAGAATTTACTTTGGTGTCTAAGGGTCTTCAGATCACGTATGCGCGCAACATCGCATATGTATATATAAATATATATATATATACATATTATGAATAAACCCAAATTAAGTCTTTCAGCGTCAACTGCGGCTGAAGTGTAACTACTAAAAGAGAACTACTCTGAATTATGATAAGGATGTTTTTGTCATGCTAGTACCAGTGTGCCCATAGCTGCATAGAGCATCAGAGTCCAGGTCCTCTGCATGCTTTGGGTGCAGTGGGCCCAAATCGGGTGGTTCCTTAAGACAGGTTTCACTGTAGATCTTTTTTACGTAGGGTGGATCCCCAGACTGTGCCAGAGTAATCTTGGTGGCGTAATATAATGGTGTTATACAGGCAAATTTTGTTTATGCATGTACAAATTGCGCAGTTCTAGAAAAGATCCCAAGCGCCCTCTTTAATCCAGCAATAGTTGCATCGACCTGTAGATCGAACTTCAAGTCCTGATCAATGCAAACTTCCAGATATTTACAGTTTTCAGTTCGACTAGTCTCCCTTCCACCAAGACACAGACCTATGGTTGTCTCACTAAGAGTATGTCTCTTTTGATTAATAGTAATGACCATACAATTAGTCTTACCAAGGTGGACCTTAACTCATTTGCATTGGGCCATTGGGCTACATTCTTGTAAGACTTGAAACACTTCGTCTGGCGTACGGTGAACATAATAAAGGATAATATCATCAGCATACACATTTACTGCGGATTTCTTGAGGCTTACACGTAGGTCATTAACATACAAAATGAACAAGAGCGTCCCAAGGATAGATCCTTGGGGCAAACCCGTTTTCATGACCAGTGGGTCCGACAGGTTTCAGCTGTATCTCAACGAGCAAAAAAAAACAGGAAAAAACAAACAAAAAAAACCAACAAACAAAAAAAAACAAAAAACAAAAAAAAAAAAAAGACAAAAACCAAAAAAAAAAAAAAACAAAAAAAAAAAAACAAAAAAAAAACCAAAGCAAACCAAGAACAAAAAACAAAAAACCGTGAGGCATTTTGCCGAAAAATACCCAATACAATCGTGAATAAACTGTACAAACTGACTCAATTAGAAAAAGTATAGGCTGTCCGCATTGAAAAAAAGTATAGCCTTTCCCCATTTGAGACGTAAAATTTCCATTTTGGACTAGCGGTACTGTCCCCAATACATAATAGACAGGTGTCTCCTCAGTGAGGTAATGTTATCATGAAAGTGACTTTATAATATTTGGTTTTGGAAACAAGTGTCCCATATAAGGAGGTGTCCCCATTGACACGTTATACTTCATTATATTTAATCATTTAAATATGATTCAATAACCTAAGATGCAGTATATCATCCATTTACATACATACATACATACATGTGGCTTTCTATTGTTTACACTCTTGCACAAATAAATGATTAAGGGTTAAATACTGTTAATACAGTCGTGAAACAGCTCCCTCACTTATCTGGTTGCTGTATACTTTAGTAGACAAGGCGGGTGTCTTGTTCAGTGGATGAGGTCACCATACGTTAGCGCCAGACACAAGACGTCATGCGCACAATGTCTGCCTCACCTCGTGTTCTCAATGAATTGCATAATTTTGGCACCGGTCCATATAAGGAGATGGCTGTGCTGGTGCGTTGCAATCATAAGATCTTACAGAATATTGGATTGATTCCATTTTATTCAAATCGGTCTGAAACAGGCTGTGTGTATTTGTATGTCCCAACAGACATTTTATGTTTAACCCCTGTTGCTCAGCTGTTTTGCTATGTAAAATGTAGCATTCTGCCCAAAGTAAATAAAGTAATAAGGTGAAAGCTGGGCGGGTGTCACGTGGTTGCATTGTCACCTGATCTGATTGTTAGTTCAGTCCAGGCCGGCACGCCATAGTACTGTCCAATGCAATTAGTTCACGGATTCCATTTAAATCCTAAACCAAATAGCCTCAATTCTTTAAAGCACAGAATATGCTTTTCTGAATACAAACTATTTTAGTTAGGCAGAATTAATATAAATTCCCCTTTTAAGTAGTTTTGTAGTGAATTTTAAACAGAGTCTGTCTTTTTATAATCTCAAGAATTGTATTCGTACCCAATGGAGGAAAAACGTTTACATTGTCCCATTGTGCCTTTTGATATCTTGTGCGGTGGTACCTGGCTTGAGAGACCGCTCGAATGAGAGACTGCATATCTTTTTAAGATCACTCTCTGAGAACATTGTGCTATGTATCTTTTCGATGTTATTGTACCTGTAATGAAAGACCACCTGTTTTGAGAGACCACATTTTGACCCTCGTTTGGGGTGGTCTCTTAAGCTAGGGACCACTGTATATATAATGCGTTGTAACTATGACATATTCCGAGAAGCAGCCGGGATATGCGCAGGTCATTTGGGTGCCAATAGTGAACCACTGGGTTATTTTGCTTTTGGTCAATATTGACCGTTTTTTTGTATGGATTGCCAACATTTAATGGTTGGCCAAGACGTCTACGTCAAAACCAAAGTGTCCAGTCGAGAGTGCCCATGAACAGGACAAGGACAGTAGCTGCGGTGCGTGATTCCATATCCTGAGCTTAGAAAAGTTTTGATAACGTATGGTTCGATCAGGTTTATCTTCATGTCTTCATATTCAGATTAATATATTTCGAGATCTTGGCTATGCACAGAGGTTGACAGTTTGACATCTTCCAAGTGCAGATCTTGAGAGTTTGGGAGTATCTATACAGAGAACTTGACTGAGTTTCATTTTCCGAACGCAGACTTGACAGTTTAGCATTATATGAACATTGAACTTGACATTTTTACAGTATCTACATGTAGAACTTGACAGTTTGGCATTGTACATGTGAAAAACTGAACGTTGACAGTTTGGCATAATCTTATCAGTTTTGTACCGTGTGCAAGCACAACATGAGAGTGTTGCATCACCTGTGCACAATATACGAGCAGCTGGCACCTAAGCAACAAGGTTGACAATGCATGAGGAAATACCCGTGTATAAAATATGCTAGTCTCACACTAAAGTGACAAAGCTGACATTATTCATACCCGGGTATAAATAATGCGACGCGCATATCCCAGCCGGCGAGCCTTTGTGACGTCGACGTGTGGTTAATTCTTGTCTGAGAAAAAGTCGTACACTCTTAACGATTCCGATATTGTAATTCATTTACAATTTGTCAGGCGCAATATAACAAAGATTGGGCAAAAGAGTTGGTCGGCCACCAAATACACACTATATATAATGCCTTACTGTTGCCACCATCGGCCAAAAAACCAAGGCATTAAAAACAAAGTTGGGTGCCGCTTGGAAGAGCGCCAGTTACGTAGGAATTGGCGCTCGTCAGGTCATGCAATGCTATTGATTGGCTAGCCAGACTATGCTGAGCCATTCATCAAACAGTTTTTTTTTTCATTACCTTTTTTATTGCACAATGTATTGATTGGCGAGCGAAACACTTCCAGTTGCACCCTTTGGTGCATATTTACTTCATTCTGAGACCCACATTTGAACAAACACTTATTTCTTTCACGGAAGACTTATTTACAAGACAGAGTTGTCAGATATATTATAAAATGGAAAGGAGGGCACCGTCTCACTCGGGCATAAAAAACACAGAGAAATGACTTATTCTTGTCAATAGTTGCGGGGGAAGGAATCTGGCCGGCTTATGTGAGGTCATTCGGGTAGCCAATCACTATCTCATTGAAATTCAAGTGCGATTAGTAAGAACGATGTTGCTCTCAGCCTGGCTTTCACCCTTGCTGTGTCCGTTGAGACTTGTTTTCTGGGCCATTGGTGGCATTGATGAGTAGACGCTTCTAGCCAAATACTATTTTTTTCCTGTCGGTCTGACACAGGGTCGTGCTTAAAGAGACCCCATCTTATTGACCTTAATCCTGAACCATTTCCATCTGTAGAAATATTTGCCGTCAATTTAATCAGACAGTTAGAACGCACTCGCATGGTTCATGCCAGTGAAATGGACCTCTGCCACTAAGACCACCTGTCTGCTGGAGATACTTTTTTTTTTTTTTTTTTTTTTTTTTTTTTTTTTTTTTACAAATTCTGCATGCTGGAAAAGTCAGTTTGAACTACTGAACAAGATTCTTTGTATTTTATATGCAATATTTAATTCCCTGTGGGACTACCATGTCACTGATAAACCATTTACTTGATAGTAACTACACCGGCCAGAATCTGACTGACCAATGCATTTTTATTGTGTGCCAGATGTATTGCAGCAACCACGAGGCCCCAAGTGAAAAATGACTCCTTGTCACAGTAATCAGCATCAATAAACACTAGAGAAGAGAAAAACGATGTTATCGACACCCACGGTGGCCTCTGAAATACTCGGGATACGACTTGTGTAGCCTTAAAGCAAACTGAACTGTCATACGCCAGGTGGGAGCAGAAATCAGGTTCAGCTGTATACTTCCACCTTTTTGTTCCCATCTTGATTTCTCCAACCTGTATCTGCAGATAATGAAACTATTTGTAAATTGGCATGTATTATACATATTGCTATCATCGTATTTCTGCCATGAATTTGCTAACGCAGTAAGTGCCACAAAAGCAGTATATCTATGTCTTTTCGTTCAGAACCACTTCCTGGTAGTCGTTACCCTATTTCGCAGTCCTAGCTCTTTTCACTCCATAAGCTAACCTGTCCCTGTACAACCTAAGTAAGTATGAAAGTACTATTATCTATATTGCACACGTTCTTCTGTAGAATTTTGACATAGGCTGCATTAGCCCAAATAAATTAAACGGTCTTCAGTGGGTAACTAATCAGAACATGTTTCGGAACCGGTACTCGTCAGTGGCGGCTCTTTGTCTGGGGTAAATATTCAGCAAAGACAACCCACATGATAATGAAAAAATATGAACGTGTCCAATGACGCATTTGTTAAATAAGTGAAGCTTTTCTTATAAATGCAGAACTTCAATATGAATGAAGAATACTCATCAAACCAAACATGATTATTAAATTTGTATCGTACAAGTTCAGATAAGAACAATTTGACTTGCCATGAACCAGTATGTATCCTGTCTAGCTGGATAACTTACCTTAGTGTAACTACCTACCAGTGTACAACTGAAGTAAAAACAAACCTCGGCATTTCAGTCAGTCCCAGTGATCATAAAATAAACAGTTACAGCTAGACCACCTGTACAAAACGAGGGAAATCCTAATAGCACTGTAACAATATACATCCTGCACGACAAATGTAAAACAAAACCCATGATGATGACGCTTACTTCTCACTTTGAAAGTCTCAAAATAGTGAAGCTCTATTACACTGCCAACCCTGAGATAATGTTTTAACATAATGAGCCAAGTTTGTGACATTTGAGTAATAACTGTGAAATTTGAGTGCCTTTTGACATTGAGTAAATGTGTGCTTAGGCATGTCAGAAAAAAATGAAAGTCATTAGCATTTAAGTCAAGAAGATTTTATAAAATTTAATTTTTGTAAACCAGATTCTAAGTACAATTAGGCAAACTTGTAACCGTTGTAGGCCGCTACGTGCGACCGATAGCCCCTTGGGGTAAGCCTGACAGAAAACATGTAAACCTAAAGTGTCCGAAAGGTGAATATTAAAACAGGATCATGCCAAAAGACGAAATTAAGAGGCAAAACAGGCAAGTCTAAATCTTTAAAATTATTGCAGCCAAACGTTCTAACAATATCTGGATATTAACAGCAACATTTGTAGGGCATTTCAGAAAAGAATGAAAGGTATCAGCATTTAAGTCAAGAAAAATGTAATCAAAATATAATTTTCTAACCAGATTTTAATTACAATTAGGCAAGCTTGAAACTGTAGTCGACCGCTGCTTGCTACCGATAGCCCCTTGGGGGGTTTAACCTGACAAAAAACATGCTGGCCTAAAACGTCCGGAATGTGAATATTAAAAAATAATGATGCCAAAAGATAAGTAGCAAAACAGGCAAGTCTAAAATCTATGAAATTGCTGAAGCCAAACTTTCTAAGAATCTCAGGACACCAAATTTGTAGAAATATTTGATCAAAAGTACAGCATTGAATCCTCTTGACTCAAGTTTAATGTAAATAAATTTGGTTCCAGATTTACAGTCCTGAAACTGAGAAAAAATACGCCCAAATCTGAAAATTTGTGACAAAAATGTAGTATATCCAATAGCTTCCCAAATATTACTGTCAGGGAAAGGATAGTTAACAACTTCAAAATTAAACTCATCAATGTTGTGATAGAAATGAAAATTAAACCATCACTTCATCATTTCTCACAAATCTCCAGCATTTCTTTGTATCGGATATACTTGAAAAAATTCAAGTAACATGCAGTTTTCAAGATACAACAAGGCAGTTGTTTACGATTACATAATGATCATGTCCTACTTTCAGGGGTCCAATCATAAACTTAGGTTTGGAAATACGTGTTTTGCTACCAACGTTGTATTTTTTTACCAGCAACGAGCCTGAAACCAGACGAAATGAATGGAACATGGTCTGTACTTTCAGACACTATCATTCACCTTTTTAGTAATTGCATGGCCACTTAGATAGTACGAGCAGTCCGTCACCTTAATATAATTGAAGTTCCTGGAAGCAACTCGTATGTAATCGTCCAACAGGGTCATGCCCATCAATTCGTCTCCAATAAAGTCGTGTTCACGTAATCATATTTTACCAGGAATCTTTATGATAAATCAGCATGTTTCACCCTAATTGTATCCGATTTACAATATAGTCAGCATTGGATAATCCAATAACCGCTGAAAAGCACAAGTAATCAAACAGAAATTATTACCAGAGATTATAACATTGCAAATGTTGGATAATTGAATACTTATGTGGCTATCAGCCCCTCCCAATGGCAGATTTGCTGTGCAGATGATGCGGCCATATACTTAATTCCTGTAATTTGTGTGAATAATTTACGAGACGTTTCAAAAAAGTACATCGTATTTTTACAGTAACTCTCTAGGGTTAAGTCGAGAACTCGAACCACTTGTTCATAATTAAGTACTGGTATCAATTTTGAAAGAAAGGCTGATATGTTGGTCATAATGTATTGTATTCACAATATTTGTTTGGCAAACTAGAGGACGCACATTTCATTTGGATTGTTGGCATATACCTTGAAGTGCTTGAGGTATTTCCAACTTTAAGATACCAGTATAGTAAGTTCCAGGCTTGCCAAATGGGGTAACTTGGTCACTCTGACCACTGCTGTTACAAAAGCAAACGGTTGCACCCGGCTTACATGAGAAACGCCTTTGAAATGTTCATTTCAAGCAAGACAATAGCTTGATAATTCAATTTTTCGGGGTAAATTATCACTTTCCAGAGTGAAATCTAAAAGTAGTAACTCACTGTAGATCACATGACCTAAACAGTGTAACAACTAAATTGTGACGCTCCTGCATCAGTGACGCAGTGCATTAATACCTGCAGACAAAATCAAATGTGCGCGAGGAATGTTTGACTATACGTCACGCGTGACATCGAATAAAGTTAACTACGACGAACTTAAACAAACATGGCACACGAAGTCGGCGTTTAAAGTAAGCCAAAGGCACATTTTATACGATAAGTATCCAATTGATCATAGAAAAAATAAAATCTGACATGGCTGGAGAGTGTGGTTACTCGTGATTTTCCCAACCAAAAGCGATCCGTCGTGAGAAATAATGGCAGTTCAGTCATGTTTAGTGTTTTTGGGTTTTTTGTTTTTTTTGTTTTTGTTTTTTTTGTTTTTTGTTCAGTTTAAACATATTCATTTCACACTGGATAGCCCAATAGTACACAAGTCGACTAATCATGTAGGATATTATATTTCTAGATGCCGGAGCCAAACTGGGTTGGCTCGGGGATGCTGATGAGACAATTGATTATGACGCGTCACCCGCGTATATAATAACAATCACGTGTACAGGGCAACCAATAGTCATTTACGAATCACATTGAATTGCCTGAACAATTCGCTCCATCTTCATACCAAACGTGTCTGTAAAAAGGTACACACATGTACAACGATACACTCTATCCAATTCCAAGACGTAATAGAACAAATATATTTCTGCCATCTGTACTCAATAGGACACCTCCACGTATTGAAAATAAGATATACACCCACTCCTTAAATGTCAAATCAAACTTTATCAACAATCACTCAGACACTTTGACAGGGGTTAGTATGTCCTTAACCGGCATCATACTGACCTTCTAACATGAAATTTGTCATTTTATATTGTGTTGTTCTTTTTTACTAAAATGATTGTAACACAAGGGGGGTTATGTATTTTCATATGTTCTATGTCAAATATAATCCATTCTGAGGTCTGCGTTCTAAGTTGTGATAGCGCAAAGCGGATTCCAGTCATTTTTCCAACTGGCCTTTTTTCAGTGGTATATACTGTCAGAAAATACAACGTGAAGTGCATCATCTCAAGGCAAATAACCTGCATCCCACACCTGCGAGAGCTCAGTCCAAGTACAAGCCGAGGACTGGAGTACCTCGTATGTAGGTTGAGACGGATGGATTGAGAAGTGGTTAGATTTTTGGAGAGTGTGTAGATGGTAGACTCTAACAAGGCGTCACAGCTGCTCCTTGGTACAGAATGATAGGGTCGCCTCGTTTGCCCTCCTCATGGCCTGTCTGTTAGATAGTAAGCATAAATGGCAAAACATCTTATTTTGAGGCTACCAAAGTTTATCAGGTGAACAGACATTGCTGCGTTCTGGCCGACAGATTTCCTACGGTTACGTTAATGCGGAATATGAAGTATTGGATGATGTCGTTGTCCTCTTTTCATTGGCATAAAATAAGGACATCCGTGCATATAATCTTCTGCACGTTCTATGAAAATGCAAACAGTTCTCTTTTCATGCCTACTGAGAGGGTGCATGTGAAAAGTGTATGTACAAAAAGAAAATTTATATAAAGTTGTCAATGCGGCAGTGAGTAACTCTGGATGCCACTTTTGGGGTATTCGGAATAAAAGGCAATAAAAGCATAGCCCGTTGGGGCTTTCTTTTCATGTGATTATATATGATATATGTAGCTTTGATTTAAAGGCAAAAAATTTCGGCTGGAAAAGTACATCCCCTGAATAAAACACTATCACTGCCCTTTCCATGTTCTAATATGGATAATCAACAGGTTATACATTGCAAGCAAAACCCAGGATGGACGGCGTTACAAAGACTTTGGCGCCATGATCCAATGTTGTGCGGGTATTCAGTATCACCAGTATGATAAGACATTAAAAATAAAAACTCCTGCTTGTCGTTTAGCTTATCAAATTTCTAAATGTAACCACTTTTTCGTTTGCGCAAGGCATCAAATTTACTGCAATAAATCATCAAATGACGTTCATCTGCAACCAAATCACCAGGATTAGTTGAATGACATATTTTGTTGGAACGAATATCTGCTGGAGTTTTTGAGAATGAACTATTTACCCAGTTCAATTGTAAAGTACGGCGCCTATTCTTAGTTTTGGAAATTCTCGTCGATTGTTACACTTGTTGCCCAGTAGATAATTCTCAAGATGAAAGTCATGTTCAAACATCTTATAGGTTCTTAATTTGCAGCCTTGCTCAGCACCATAAGTATTAACCCTATTAACATAGCAGGACCAGTTCTAACATAGTCAAAGAAAGCTCTATCCGTCACTATTTCAGTGATATAGAACTTGTTTTAGGGATCTGTCGATTCTGTTCTGACTTAAGATCAAGTGGGCTTAAATTTTCAACATAGGCGACTTAATTATAAGTTCCAGA
The DNA here is from genome assembly GCA_964020975.1 of Hermodice carunculata. NCBI lineage: Eukaryota > Metazoa > Annelida > Polychaeta > Eunicida > Amphinomidae > Hermodice > Hermodice carunculata. The sequence continues at coordinate 82,376,674 of OZ026617.1, forward strand.
TATTAAGGCAGACTGTTTATATGCCTTTCATACAAATACTGCAGGATCCAGGGTTTCGAATCTAAACCAGTATTTTTACTACCACAGGGACAGAGTTGATCAAAATAAGTAACGGACCTAGTTCAGACCTTATGGTAGCATTACATGCTTTCCTATCTACACCCAAAACATAATTTAAGAGTTTTATAACAATTTTATCAGAGAGAAATTTATCGTACAAAGTACGCAAATTGAAATCATTTGCCTCTTGGTGAAAAAAAGGGCACCAGACTTTATTAATAAAAGTAAGACAAGGCAGGATATTGATGGATGTTAGAAGACAAATGGTAGAAGGAGTTCACAAAGGGTCAGTGCTGAGCCTACTCTTCCCAACGATGCATGTTTCTTGCTTATTCGCTGATGCAATAGTTCACATTCAGTTATTCAGATTATGAAATATTCATGTACTGGTAAATATTAGGAATTGCTGCTTATGTTATTTATTAATAAATTGTTCTGATTGAAATATCTTTCAATCTTTTAAATACTAGCTAAACGCTTGTTTATTTTGAACAAGTATTTTTCTGACACCAGGTTTTACAAACAGACTCTGAGGTAATAATACTTTTGATACTCCCGATTAAAGAGCAAAATCTGGTGATACAACGACATGCTACCTTGCATAGATTGATATTGCATACTTTTGGTGACGTGTCCATACATTGTAATAAACATTGGCCCTGCATTAATAATAGTGTTTTTTAAAAGAAGATTTTAGATATATTGCGCAGCAAAGAATTCAATGAATTGTCAAACAGAGATAAGCATGTGGTCTGGACAACAATAATGTATTACGTATGGTCTATCTCTACACAAACAGACTTATTCAACGCGTACTCTCATTCATTTGTGGAGAATCGTGTTGTTCTTGACCATGACAATCTACAGGGGCACAGGACAATCCACAGTGGCCATAGACGTTGCAAAGGTTAATCCACAGTGGCCATAGTCATGACACAAGACAATCCACTGTGGCCATAGTCATGACGCAAGGCAATCCACACTCATATTTAACATATGAGTAGTTATATCGCATCGCACTTGATATTGTGTTGTTTCGTCTGTCCTGTCCATTCGTCTTTCTTCCACGAGAGGGGTTAATATAGGGCTTTGCCCTTCTCCCCAATTGTATTCGGTCGAATATAAAAATGTTTAAATCAATCCACACTGTCCATAGTCATGACATAAGACAATCTACATAGGCCATAGTCATGGCACAAGACAATCCACTGTGGCCATAGTCATGACACAAGACAACCCACTGTTACCATAAACATGACACAAGACAATCCACAGTGGCCATAGTCATGACACAGGACAATCTACAAAGGCCACAGTCGCGACACAGGACTATCCACAGTGGCCATAGACATACCATTTTTAATTGTGACGAGTTTTGCTTCACTTCTTTGGTATTCTATTAGTGGATATGGCATAATGCATTGCTAATTGGGTAGAAATTTTATGTCACGCCTCATGCTACAGAGAGCTGTGCCTGCCTAAAATTATCCGTCCCACAAGGTGCACATTTCAAACGTTTGCCAGTATTGCTTGTCTAAGAAGAACCATGCCAATATTTAAAGAGTCATTTCAGGGACAAGTAGTCAAGACCATCAGGGACACAAAATAATAAACAAAGAATATAGCAGCAAATACTCATTTCGGCTGAGGGACACACCGTAAATTGTTCCCTGAAATTAGCTGAAAATTTGACCATGGTCAACTATCTGGGTCACAGTGAAAAACTTATGTATAACTGCAATACATTTGTATTTATATTTTTTCACTTAGTTTCAAAAACATTTTACCATTCTTTTTAAAAATGCGGATTTGGTGCAGTTGGTATGTGCGTTTGCCATTTTGGGCTATGAAATTGGTGCGTAAGGCTGGTTGGAGACCCCTCCGTTTCGTGGTTACAAAGAATACATGGTTGTAACATGATCCAAAGCTGTGCGATGAAACGAAGGTATATCATTAGCTCAAATATCCAGATTAAAAGTGATGTATCCATATAAAATGTTGTCTGGTCTACAATTATGCCCCCTCATGCTCGAGATAGAGCATATTCAAACCCCTTTTCCGTGCGTACATGCGTCCACCTGTCTGAGACACTTCGTGTGCCAGCTGTAACTCTGTTGTCCTTTGACTTAGAATCATTAAAAATTTACACATATGTGTATCGGAGACTCAAGGGTGCATTGTGCACGAAAAGTAGTGCACTAGGTCAATATCTGGGTCACAGTTACTCGGCGAGGGGGCATATGTCTGTGAATATGATTTCGTGTTAATCATCACCATCATCATAATCGTCGTTGTCGTCTCCGTTAAGGGACCGTCGAAGGAGTGCCCCTATAGTTATCGCAAGTTCCGTCCTTCTATTCGGATCGTTTCCGCATGATAACTTGAGACGTTTTTTGAGCTAGGGCTTTCATATTGCACCGGATTTTAGTCCTCTATAAGGGCTACCTTAAGGTGACCTTGACCCGATTCTCAAAGCCATAGAGCCACATTAGTTCATTTGGTGTCCGCATGATAACGTGAGATGTTTTTGAGCTAGAGCTTTTATATTGCATAAGATTACAGTCCTCTGTAAGGGCTAGGCCAAGTTGTAATGGGTGTGACCTTGACAAAATTCCTAAGGTCACAGGGCCACATCCGTCCGGATCATTTCCGCATGATAACTTGAGAAGTTTTTGAGCTAGGGATTTCATATTGCATATAATTCTAGTCTTCTATATGGGCTACATTAAGTTCTAAGATGAATGACCTTGATTCAATTCATATTGTCACAGACCCACATTGGTTACACTAAAAGCCCAGAAAACATCTTAAAGCAAACTTTCTTCTTTAATTTAGTCTTATGGTATCTTATTTAAGACTCTTAAGATGGTCTAAGATCTTTTTCCTGCCCAGTCAGAAAAAAAGAAAGTGAGTAAGACCCAGTAAGAGGAAATCAAGTCATGCTATGACCATGAGGGAAAGGAGCAGAGGCAGTCAGTCAATTTTCAGACCAGGTAAGACCTTCAGTGGCTGCCTCATTAGCATAATGAGATGATAAGAGTATATTCAGACTTGAAAAGACATTTGGTACCTGGCTCATTAGCATAAGAGAAAGGCCTGGGGGTAACAAAACTATTATAAGATCTGGTAAGATGTTTTGGGGTTAGGGTAATTAACACAAGTAACATGATCAGATAAAACAAGACCTTGTAATATGTAGGCACTAGGACATCCACAAAGTGTCACAAAACAGTATACTCTATGTATGCACTATCCTACTGAGCAGCATGTCCACTGATTTTTCATTCCCTGTCCTCCTTTTCAAAATCAACTCAGAATCCAGACCATGATATATCTACCTAGCTAGAGATACACATGTACAGTACATACTCCCACTCATGTATGTTGTACCCACAAACTTTACCTCACCTGGCCACTATAGTGGACAGTGTATTCACAAGGCCATCACTGATGGAGGGCAATATGTTGAAAGTTTGAACAAACAATACTTGTGGTCCAAGAACAGTGATAGCACATGTATATATGCAGCCATCCATTATAGCCTATCAACATGCAATACTATGTGTATGGCTGTTTAAAAGCCTTTTTTAAAAATTTTCTGTACTGTGTACCAACCATTATTTGTACATTTTTTTACTTTCTGTACCTTGTACCAGGGCAAAGTTGTTACAAGTACCAGCATATATACTAGCTCCCCCCTCCCCCTACTGCAACATGTCTTTGTTTATTTTAAATTGTGCTGCTGTTTCAACAACACCCTGGGGGATGTAATATAACAAGCTGGTTACATCTGGATGTGGCAGCAACTTTACAATTTGCTGGTCAGTGACAAAGAGATCAACCACATGTACATATATAGGGGCCATTCAACATTATCAGCATTTTAACATTAGTACACAAAGTATGCGGGGGGGGGGGGGAGGGTCAAGACCAATGTACATTTTCACTTATTATTGAAAATATTGATAAATTTTTTTGATCAAAATCAGCATTTTTGCAGGCTGTCAGGACCACCTTCACATTCAATAGAGTGGTAGTTTGGGCCACACAAATGCAAATTTAAAAACTGCAATACTTTTACACATCCACAAAGTACATCATTGTATGTGGTGTGATGAAAGCTATTATGATGTTTAATCTGCCACTGAAAAAAAAATGTTGCTTTTTCATAAGTTTTTTAAAAAAGAAGAGGGTTTGTTCAGCCTTTCCACTCATATTTGTATGAGATCCTTTCACTATCAACAAAGAGATACATTTTTTCATGCAAGGAAATTTAACGAAGTGTAGTCACATCATATGTAACAAAACTATGGTCTCAGCATTTATGGACAGTATTTCTGGCAAACTTGTGCAACTACATGTGGCAAGTTTAAAGCTTTTTTGCCATGTAAATGGTCTGAATATAATCTTATACAATGGGGGAAATGGAGGCACATTGTGTTTGTAAAATGATCTGTTATACTGACACCAAATGATTTAGACTAATCATGTATTATATATGATATCAAGTCAAAATTCATCTGTTGAAATATTTTATAGAACATTCATCATTCAATAATTTTTGATGTAAAAAAGCTCATAATCACCATGCAAACAAACCCTGTTAAGGGAAATGCATGTGTGGGTTCAGTGTGGTTACAAAATAGTTCTGCCACAGCTAACTGGCTGGAGATCTGAGTTTTAGTTAGACAGGGTCCACTGACTGTGCAAGTCTGTCTCAAAATGTGCTTAACTGAGGCTGGTGGAATGGAGTGGTGCAGAGGTAGACAAGTCCCATGGGATCACTGCCTCAGCACTGGACAAGCATGTTTGCACAGCTGTGTGTGTGTGGGGGGGTGGGGGGGTAGAGTAGGCTGACAGAAAGTAACTAGAAAAGATTTGCTTCACAGCAACTCTGTCTGGGTGCCTTCAAAATGAAAACAGTTTGAAATGCTGCACTTTGCCATAGTTTAACATAATCTAAATTTCGTGTATTAGCCTAACTTTTATAAATTAAAATGCTACAGCTTTGGTTCTGAGTTCATTGAATGTGGCCATTTCACAAACTTAGAAAGTAAAGTTTGAATAAAACTACTTTCTATAATAGTTTTGAAGTTATTCAACATTTCAATTTTGTGTATTTGCCTAATTTGCATAAATTAAAAGTCTATAACTTTGGATTATGCTCCCTTGGATGGGGCTATGCCACAAAGTAGGAATGGCTCCTTTATAATAGTTTTGAAGCTTTTCAAGATTTATATTTTACATATTCATGGTTCGTTGGATGTGGGTTTTCCACAAAAGTATAGATTAAAGTTGGAATGACATCTCTATTTATAATAGTTTTGGAGATATTGGACTTTTAAATTTTTCAATTCCCCTTATTGGCACAATTTGAAATTCTACAACCAATATACTGTCCATTATATTGGCAGGTGTCACAAACCTATATGTGCACATTGAAATTTAGAGTCTGTCTGCGACGGTTTGGAAGACATGGAGCTTTTAAAATTTTACTTCCCCCGAATTTGCATAATTTTAAACATCATGACTATTCCAAATGAGATGCACAATTTCACTGGTTAGGTCAGTCACCATGCCAAGTTTGGTGGTTTTCGCAAAATTGGGTTGGAGAAAAACTCCTGACCAACTTGGTCGGTGGGGGGGGGGGGGGGCAGAGAGAGTGCTTACTCATACAGTGAAACCTCTCTACAGTGAGCACCCTTGGGGCCAGAGAAAAGTGCCAACTGCTCAGAGGTTCAGCCCTTCTGGGCAGTATGGATGAGAGCACTGTGAATTCATTTAATTTTGCGGTGTTCTTTGCTTATTTCACTGATGCTTCAAAACCATGAAAATCAGAACTCAGTGAAAAATATATTTTTAAGATGGCATTGATAGGGAGACAGAGAGGGTGCTTACTCATACACTGAAACCTCTCTCCAGTGGGCACCCTTGGGACCAGACAAAAGTACCCATTGCTCAGAAGTTCAGCCCTTCTGGGCAGTATGGATGAGAACACTGTGAATTCATTTAATTTTGCTGTGTTCTTCACTTATTTCACTGATGCTTCAAAACTGTGAAAATTTGAACTCAGTGAAATATATTTTTAAGATGGCATTGACAGGAATTATAACAAAAATATTGAATTTAAAGCTTCAGTGAAAGGTCCAAAGTTCAAAAACCGTGAAAATTAATGCTCATGAAAATAAATGTATTCATGTACATATACATATACATTATTCATACATGCACATATACAGGTTCAGTGTATACGTACATGTATTGTAATTCAAGGGGATGTGAATACATGCAATACAAAACTGTCTTTGTTCCTTTATTACCTAAACAAATTTTTAACAGATGCTGTCATGAAACTACATGTACAGGTACCTGTGAACTGACACAAACACTATTCTTTCTCAGTACTGGCTATGAAGAACAGGCTTCATCTCACTGGTTACAAGAAAATGAATGAAAGTGTCCACACTGTGAGATGACACAAATCCACACAGTTTCAAAATTCACAAAGTTGTGTGAACAGTCATTGAGGACTGGAAGACCATACTTTGATGGGTCTAGCCAACTCAGCAGGTAGTCTATTTTCAACTGTGGGGTACACTCAGGCTTGTGCTGCCTAGAAGTCCAATGCCTGTGTTCCCCGGGGACTGATAAGCCAGCAGACTCATAGCCTCAGGCAAAAAAAGGGGACCAGCTAACACACCAGTCTCAAGAATGGTGCACTAAAAGCTCTGTCTACCACTAGTGGGAACTATAGCCTGCCTTGTACATATTGCAGCATGGAGCAGGTCTGTTCTTGCATGAACTGAAAGAGATTCCCTGTATTTTATTGACAACCTCGTTACGCAGTTGTTGGGAGTGGTCGCTGCCCCCCCCCCCCCATCCCATTTGCTACAAATCCCAAACCTTCCAAACCATCCCCCCTAGCATGCATGGATAGAAGGCTGCCTGTGAGACTCTGTGTCTCCATGGCAACACAGGACAGTGTGGTAGATATTAAAGCAGATAGCCACAGAAATGTTACCACATGTACCCACAAATGCACAAAACCATTCCTAAAACATCCCCAAATCAATGAAGCATCACCATTTGAACAAACGTGATTGACACCCACTCATAGCACATGACAACCAGTTTAAAGTGATTCTGCCCAGTGGATTTCAGAGAAGTTGCAAAATGTGAATAGTTGATACCATGGAACGCAGACTCCAACAGAACCCCATACTTTAAGCTTAGCTGACTGACAAGTCAGCTAAGGTAAAAACTTAGATACATGTATCTTGGTTACAGGCCTGCCCATTAGTGTACAATGTAACTGTTAGACTGTAATAGATAACTGCATATATACATGTGTTGTCACAGTTCTGGACCACAAGTATTTTTTGTTTTAACTTTCAACACATTACCATGATTACCATCCATCAGTGATGGCCATGTGAATACACTGTCCACTATAGTGGCCGATGAGGTAAAGTTTGTGGGTACAACATACATGAGTGGGAGTATGTACTGTACATGTGTATCTCTAGCTAGGTAGATATATCATGGTCTGGATTCTGAGTTGATTTTGAAAAGGAGGACAGGGAATGAAAAATCAGTGGACATGCTGCTCAGTAGGATAGTGCATACATAGAGTATACTGTTTTGTGACACTTTGTGGATGTCCTAGTGCCTACATTTTACAAGGTCTTGTTTTATCTGATCATGTTACTTGTGTTAATTACCCTAACCCCAAAACATCTTACCAGATCTTATAATAGTTTTGTTACCCCCAGGCCTTTCTCTTATGCTAATGAGCCAGGTACCAAATGTCTTTTCAAGTCTGAATATACTCTTATCATCTCATTATGCTAATGAGGCAGCCACTGAAGGTCTTACCTGGTCTGAAAATTGACTGACTGCCTCTGCTCCTTTCCCTCATGGTCATAGCATGACTTGATTTCCTCTTACTGGGTCTTACTCACTTTCTCTTTTTCTGACTGGGCAGGAAAAAGATCTTAGACCATCTTAAGAGTCTTAAATAAGATACCATAAGACTAAATTAAAGAAGAAAGTTTGCTTTAAGATGTTTTCTGGGCTTTTAGTGTGAATTTGGTGTCCACATGATAACTTTTGATGTTTTTGAGCCAGGGCTTTCATATTGCACAAGGTTATTGTCTTGTGTAAGAGCTAAGTCAAGTTCAAAGATGGATGACCTTGATTCCCAAGGTTCCAGACTCACATTAGTTATTTTGGTGTCCGAATGATAACTTGAGAAGTTTTCAAGCTATAGGGATTTCATATTGCAAATCATCATAGTTTCCATCAGGCCAAGGTGAAGTTCGAACATGAGTTACTTTGACCCACTTCTCAAGATTAAACAGCTACCTATTTGCTTCTGGATGTTGTATTTTTCGTTCAACGATTCATTACTGTATATAGCTGACTTTGAACTTGTATCCAAGGTCAGTTTACCCAATGCCCCAGCTGAGATATATTTGCTGCCCTAAACTGTCCAATATTTGTGTACGGTGCAAGAACTACTATTATATCTAGTTGTTGTTGTTATTATTATTATTATTATTATTATTATTATTATTATTATTATTATTATTATTATTATTATTATTATTATTATTATTATTATTATTATTGTTGTTGTTGTTTTTGTTCAAAAGAAGTTGGTAAAGGAGGGATCCAAGTATTAAGTGAGTTTTATTGATTTAAACAGTGCTGAGATACTTCGGGTTGTAAAATGCAATGGTATAAACATGTGAACTTAACGAATTGGTGTATTATGACCAACTGACACAATTCTAACCCGATCAAATTTTTATCGTGTCGACCTTACTTTAATACAGAACCCTTTGTATATGCATTTATATTCATACCCAGCAAAATTGAACGCCAATTATAGTAATTCAATTAAATAGAATATCGAAGTATGGGTAGTTCTGTCATACCTCCGTGTTCCGGAGACCACCTCCGTGGTCAGCAGTGTTTATATGACGTTGACAGTCCTGTTCCACCTGCCGATACGCAAGCTGGAACATGCCTTAAGGAACATTTAAAAAAAAAAAAAAAAAAAAAAAAAAAAAAACACTGACTGGGTATATATTGGTACTGGACCTGAAGTACTTTGCACAGTTTTGATTTTAGTTCCAGCTGGACATATAAAGTCCATTATAAGTGTCACATGGATACACAATTTTCACTATGATTCCAGCTGGACATACAGAAAGTCCTTTCTGAGTATTAAATGGTTAAGTTATTTGTTGGACTGTGTTTTGCAGGTTTTACTGGGATCTGTTCATGCTTTTGATGCTTATTGCCAACCTCATTATCCTGCCTGTGGCCATATCATTCTTCAACGACGACTTGAGCACCAGATGGATCGTCTTCAATGGGGTTTCAGACACAGTTTTTCTTTTAGACTTGATCATCAACTTCAGGACGGGTGAGTACACTTGTATGACTTTCATTGTCTCCTCCCAAGTGGATGTATCAGCACGTCTACTATGTTGGAAACATTGCGTTACTGTACTTTACGTCAAATGTGGCACCTGTTAAAAATATATATTAATGTTAACTCTTCCATTCCGAATTTCAACAAAGGTCCTTGTGCTCTGAATTGGCATGATGGTGCCAGATTCATATTCTTTGTAAACACACATTTCATTTATGTTCCCGCATGCCCACGACGTAGAATCCATGGTAATTGTCAAGCTCAGCAACTTCCCTCGGGGAGTCTTGGGCGTAATGTGCCCAGAACAGCCGCCGAGGAAAGCTGTTGACTTGATAAAAAGTTCGTGCTGAATGAGTTAATATATAGAGTTGTGAGGTAAGTCGGTAGATGGACTGCAGGAAACGTCGAAAAACAAGTCACTAAACCCAGTTTTGTTGATAAACTGGTCTAGTTACATGGCTGCTGCGAAGGACATTATAATAAGATCGAGTCAGTTAACAACATGCTGTCGTGATATTTCGTTTTCTTGAACCGTTATTGCTTTGCCCGTCTAAACCACAGAGCTCTCTCTCTCTCTCTCTCTCTCTCTCTCTCTCTCTCTCTCTCTCTCTCTCTCTCTCTCTCTCTCTCTCTCTCTCTCTCTCTCTCTCTCTCTCTCTCTCTCTCTCTCTCTCTCTCTCTATGGTCTGATTCACAGAGCTAAACTGTATGACCACGGTCATGGCAAGGAGTCTGGTTTGCATATCAGATGTTATTGCGGCCCACCCAGGTTGTGTTAAAAGTGAGCGTTTCCATAGGCGCGCGCGCGTGTGTGGGTATGTGTATGTGTATATGTGTGTATGCTATGGGGTCCGTGTGTAGTGGGGTCCGTTACTGCCCACACTACCATATTAATGCGCCAACTTTGATGGTTTCGTTTTGCAAAAGCATATGGGGTGGAAATAAACGTATAGGTGACGGGGTTGTCTCTGTGCATATGCAGCACCAAGCCGCCGGCAAAATCGATGATCAGTGAAATGAATTCATGAAAACAACATGTGAGATTAAGGAGATTCTAACGAATTCCTATGTTTCCGAAATGAAGATTTGAATAAGCTTTTAGCAGCTCTCGAGAAAAATATGATAACCAATATTGACATTTTGCCCCGCAATGAAACATCCAGACCCGTACTTGAGCCAAAGAAACGTGTATGTAACAAAATGAACCAACGGTTCTCGGCGTATCCACTCAAACCATTGACCTTTGACCTGTTTTGCTGAGTGCTGGTTGCCAAATTGCCCTCGCTGTTTATGGCATGCAGGAAGGCTATTGATGGATCCAAGTGGCTTCTTTTTTGTTAAAAAAATGCTGAGCATTGAAACCTTTTGCAGGCCATATTGACTGAGGTCTGCACTTGGATCAAAATTGATACAATAATGAAGGATGTGTAAGTGTAAAGAGGGTTGCTTCATGTTGCTTAAGTACTTATCTGATCTATACATTGACATTTAGCATTGGTACTCTCCAACGTCGCGTGGCCTAGCTGAGCTTACTGGTGTGAGAGACGACCTGTGCGAGACGTTATTTGCCTCAGAATGGTTAACCCATTGCACACGTTTACGGAAGGAAGCGGAGGCATGACCGGGTCACGTGTTCATGTTTGAATAAATATTCTGAGGATAAGCACTTATGACCTTCAAAGGGTTAACACACAGGAGGGTAGGGATCCTAAGTGGAGACCAAACCCTTATGGTGACAACGTTTAGCATAAAATATCTGCTCAGTTTGTCAGTAAGTTCCCCTCTCATCCAGGAGCATTTCATCCATATTGTATGTGTGTCAGGAATTCTGAAAGGGAAAGAACCAGGAAATATTTCTGGCGATTGGAAAGATTTATTTCATATTATGGCAGTATCTTATCAGAATTATCGTGGTGGAATTTCTGCTTCGAAGACTTCATCCCTTCCCCCAAAGAAGGCCCCACCAGCAAAGTTAGGCGATGGGTTCGTAATAACCCAGACTCCCGTGGATCACATCCCACCTGATCAATAAAGAGGTCTGGCAACAAAATGAATGGCTACATAAACGCCATTGTGCCCAGGGCTGAGGCCACATATTGGGTTTTTCTTCTTTCGTCTCCTTTTTAATGGGAGTAAAAAGCAATATGGTTCTCTTGTCCGTGGATGAACAACCTACTGCTGCAGACAGAAGTAGATGCCGGCCCTTTATACATGTTGAAGCGACATGTGTTTGGGATGGAAAGGTCATTCCTTTTTTGGGAGTAAAGCACATGAATGAATCTGGAAATTATTCAGCGGTCTGTGACTTGAATAGTACAACTCTCGTGGCCTGTATGTCGAACAATAACGTTTCATTTGTGAAGCTGATTAATTATTGACAGGAGAGCAGCACGCGGCTGTACCGAGGCGGTCAGGCTGCGGCGTATCATGCACAGTACACTTGCAGCATTACCATGCAGCGAGATAAAGATAATTATGCGCTTACGTACGACCTTCTATAAATACGAAATAGGGGCCTTGGTGCTAATTTGGTCGATGAATTGGACTTTTCCCTGACTTTCTGATACCCTATGTTTTTTTTCGTTTCACTATTTCTCTTCCTGTTGTTGATAGACTTAATAAACTACAAAGAAATACCTTATAAAATACGACGATAGCTGAAAACCATCTTTAAATTATGTTGGTTTGTGATAAACAATGAACTACCTTATATATACTGCATATCTTCTGTGTTTCTTTTGAAGAAAAATCAGTCCTTGTTTCTCTTAAAGTGTAGAGAAGCATTGGTCTTGCATGCAAATGTACAAATTGTCCTATAGCTTGTACCACCATTTTTTCAGTAGATTTTCTCACTTAGACATAACTGTGTCCAGATTATATTTAAAATGTATATACCCATTTGTTCTACATGGGTCATGACAGATGTCACATGAATCACTTTTAGCAGACTTATTAAACAAGGGTTTTCTAAAATAAGATTAAAAAGGTTTTTTGGAGCTTTAACGATAAATATTAATATGTTCTACAGAAATATCATGTTGATTTCTATGAACATATTAAAAAGGTATTTTCTGAGTGTCAGTAAAACACATAAAAGTATGTTTTGGTATGATATTGTTGAGACTGAGATTGTTTTACCTTGAGTGTGATCAAACTTTTTATACCGGAGCACTAATTTTTTTTATAAATTACAAGTATAAAATCAAATAAAGACCATCTAAGTTCTCAGGCATCGTATTGAACTATACAGGCATTCTATTTTCTCATCCTTTTCGATATATTAATAAAATCTAAGAAATACTTACATAGGTGATATAAGTCATATTTTCATAACGAATTTTAGGCTTATTATGCTATATTTTCAATTGAGAAAGGAGCATGGAAGAACTTAACCACGTTTCCTAATGAATATAATATCAGTTTCAAATTTGGTTGTCCTGTGTTCACATGGAGACCTTGTTTTTGGTGTTTAAATTCAAATTTTGACAGGTTACGCATTTCTAATGTAAATATAGTAGTCTGACTTAAAATTCTTTATTGTCCTGTCATTGTTTGGATGATTTCTATGACCTATGGTCATGTAATTACCTTTTAAAACTGTGCATTTAATTTAAGGGCTAAATTTGTTTTAGGCCTACTTTGAATGAATGTGGGTGTTTTCCAAGTGGGTGGATTGGGATCCCGTAAAACTGGTTTAACCCGCTGCCAATATGTTGGTAACCTATTCCAAGTCAGCTAGAATGTACCCTCATTCATTTAAATTTAATTATTCTTGGTCATGGATCCTTCCGACGATGAACACTAGCATGTCTTACTATTTCGAAAATGAAACTGGATCTGACAAGGTTGAGCTGGTATTCGGTTTGGTCTCATTACTATCATTGAAAACTGTTGTCCGCTTCTCTTTTCATGGAACTATTATTTATTTTGCTAACAATTTGAACATTCAGGCATTTTCTGCACATATTGCAGTGCAGTAAGTGTTCCAAATGTAGTGGGACTGATGTTGGTTTTTATAATTGTCTGATGAAATCATTTTGTTATTGTTAAAGTCATATCAGGTTGACTCAAAGTGTTTGATGTACAGCTGATACACGGTTACTTTCAATAAATAGGTAAATTTATACATATTTGGCTTTCTGTCTGTCTGTCTGTCTGTCTGTCTGTCTGTCTGTCTCTCTCTCTCTCTCTCTCTCTCTCTCTCTCTTGTATAAATAATTGGCATCTAAATCAGCTGGCTGACAAGTTGACGTATGTCTGATTATCAATGAAAAAAATTGAAACTGTTACATGGAAAACAGCTATACTTACAGTTACCTTTAGGAATTTCAACATGAGTTCGCTCTCTTTCTTTCTTTTCAAAATACCTAACTCTTTCTCTGATAAATGTAGTAGAATTTAACAATAATTAGGACTGTTTTACATTTTGACCTTTGAACTTTATAGAACCATGTGTAAGATGTACATTATGCTTGGCTGACTTGCAGATGTATTACTATGGCATACTACATTTTTTTAATTCTAAATTATTACCTGAATAAATGGTTTCCTAGATGACTTACGGGATTTTGTACTTTCTTGAACATTTCAATTTCTTTTCAAATATACTTCTGGAAAACATACTTGAAATGTGACTGCTATCCTTACAACTTTTGGTTATTGTAACACAATTTGGCCACTGTTCTTGCAATTTTTGACTACTGTTTTGCGTTTTGAGGCCTGATGTCAGTTGTTTCTGCCTGATGTTTGACATTTGAAACAGTGTACTTGCAAATTCTGACAATGTATTGACTTTTCACCGCTATAATTGTATTTTCAAAAACTTTTGTTTGCAATACTCTTAGTTGAACCCCTTTAAAACAACATCATGCCTTTAGCTACATGTCTAAAACACATCGAATTGTGGATTTGTATGGATCATGATCATTGTTGAGACGGTGGTTGCAACTAGTACATTTTAAATACTGAATTTTACTGATATTTTGAACAAATTAAGAACATGTGCTTGCAAATTCTCTGATGTGCTGCAGATTTTGGTCCCTTTTCTTGAATTGCACGGCCCTATATGCACATGAATGATGCACCTGTTCAAGCCAATTTACTGAAATAGGCCTATAATTTTAAACAAAACTTTTGGCATTCTGTCATGTTAAACTAGACATAGCTTTCTTGACCCTATGGACCTTTGCACATACGTTTTGGACCCTTTTTGGTACAGACGAACTATAAATTTATGTGATTCAGCTATACATACCAAGGAACATTGCCTTTGGTCGGAATTGACTTGGATTTGTTTCATTAGGACTACAGTTTGAATATGGTAATGGCACTGTCTAATTAACTTACCAAGTGGCTGTCAATGTTCAAAATAGGTTGGGAATGAGAGATCATTAGGCTTGCTATAAAGTGATAACATTAATCTGGGTCGCCGTTGGTCGTTCACTACTTGACGCCAGCTCATTTTTCATAATTCCATCTGGTCACTGGTACTCTTGCTGATTGGTCCCTCGAGAACAGATCGTGAAAGTCAATGTATGGACATGTGACAACTAAAAGGGAAATGTAAATATCTCATTCAGTCGCTGAATATATTATTTAGGTGGATATAAGAGAACTTGAAGATTGTTATACTTACCGGTGCATCGTTATTCAGTAAGTGGTATGAGTGACTGTTTAAATATCAACCAGGGGTAGACTGGTTCTCTCTCTCTCTCTCTCTCTCTCTCTCTCTCTCTCTCTCTCTCTCTCTCTCTCTCTCTCTCTCCCCTCTCTCTCTGTCTGTCTGTCTGTCTGTCTGTGTGTGTAGAGGTCAGACATATTTCAGTCTTATAATCAAAGGGCAGGCACGCCTCAGTTTTATATATATAAATTACATGTCAGATATATATCAGTCTTATAACAGGTCAGATACCGGGTCAGTCTTGTAATTGCAGGGCAGATAGTGTGTAAGTTTTCTAATTACAGGGCAGGCTTGTTTATATCTCACATTTGAACAGTACCCTTGATATGCCTCGTTTTTCACTTCGTACTTGAATAGTGCCCTTGATATGCCTTGTTAACACTTTGCTCCTGGCTTCATACTTGAATCATGTTCATGACCTGGCTTATTTCATTTAAAGTTTGGCTTGTACCCTGCTTGGCTTGTCCCCATTTAGACCAGTGTCCTTAATCTGACGTGTCTGCATTTTAAAACAGAAGAGAGGCGTTTACCTGCGTTGGTTTTATTACGTATTTAAACAATGTCCATGAACTGCGTTACCTGTAATTAAGATAATATATGGCATTACTCCAGTTATTTGCAGTTTTCACATAAGAGCCTTGTGGGAACTGTTCGGATTTGGCACCAAAATAGTGCCCTGGATCTGACTTCTTTGCAATTTGCTATTAAATACTGCCTATGATCTACCTTGTGATGCACTGGTACAAAGTTCTTTGTTTCCAATTTAAGCTTAATGACTGCCCTTGATCAGTCTTACTTGTGACTGACACGTTACTATCGACTTTTATCTGCCTTGTTTGCAATTATATGCTTAAAAGGAACGCTTCGTTGCTTTCGTCATGGAAAATCTTGGCTGAATGATAAAATATTTGTACATATCTTGTTACCTCGGCTGCAAAAGTACCCAATCTATTCAAGGTTACTTTAACATAGAATCCAAAAGGACTTCATACTTGCAGCCCGAAATAATTATGTGTATTGAGATTATTATTGGGCAGAATACACATTTCAAAGGCCTTTCTCAATACATGCATTTTACTGCCTTTAGGCATATTTATGAACAAAACTACTGGCTACTATTTTACCTGACATAATGTAACAAGTTTATGGTAGAATAGTCTTGTTAAGCTCGCCCCCCGCGTTCGCTCTCACTTTCTTGCGCGGAGATTTCAATGTAGTTTTCATCTGTGAATGCAGGGTCCCATTAGACCGTTGACTTATGTGCGTTATTCGCTGAATGCAGAGCAAAAGTCAGAACATATTCCCGGAAAGACGCATGTTATCCATAATTATGGTAAAAAAAATGCAAGAGGTTTGGTTTTCTCCGGAAGTGCCTTGTGGTGAAGGGGACACGTGAGACGGCCATCTTGATGGAAGCATTTCTTGTTATCGCCGCGCTGTCAGGGACGCCTGGTTTATTTCTTCTCACTACTTTTTATGAATGTAGTTATTACCATCCCTAAAATCGAAGTAACCTGGAACTAAGCCGGGACCTATATAAATATTAGGGAACAAATGCTAGCCATTGATTGAGCCTATTTTGTCCCCGGATAGCTAACGTTTCTTTCGTAATATATTGTGCATATAGCTGTGACGCTATATTAGACGTGATGTATGGCCCTTGTATAGCTACTCGGGTCAGCCAAGGGAGGCTACAAGAGATTCCATCTAAGCTCTTGTATTCCTACGAAGCCACAGTCTTACTTGCATGGCTGCACGGGACCAGAGCTGATGATTGGTTATGCATTTACAGCATCCAACGCAGGCTTTTGTGAAGAAAATGTATGTGTGAAACTTACGTCACAAATGGGTCCACAATTGTTACAGACATAGTTATTGTCATGCCCTGTAATTGACCAGTTTTATGCGTACATAGGGAAACGAGAGGTGGATAGATATGGTATATCTTTGAGTATTGCACCCTGTTCTGTTTTGTGAACTAAAATGGAAGCATCCCATAGTCTTGAGCAGTTTTTACATGCTGAGTATATAAACATGCGATGTGAGCAGTTGTGGTATACAAAACACTAGATGTAAATCGCTGCATTACACGTACACAAAAAATGAAATACGAGCTAGAACGCAACAATAGAAATACCAGCTGTTACAAAACACAAAACATCAAGTAGAATTTATTGCAGATCACAAAACATGATATGCAAATTACTTCAGAACACAGACCCCGAGATTCGAGATTTCACATAGCGCAACTATGATTGTGTATGTGACTTCCAATTCTACCATCTTGTCTTTTCAGCATGTTATCGTATCGTGCGAGGTCTGTCTGGGCACGATACATGAAATGATTAGTTGGTGGTTAACCGCCATATTCTTGAGAAGGTTGCATCAGAAACAGGACCGAAGAACTTGAGTAGTGCGCCCTTTATAGCATTCAGACTGCAAAAAGTAACAAATAACACATTAAACAAAATTGTGACTTTTCAATGGTTATAATGAACGTGTGTGTGTCTGTGTGTGTGTCTGTGTGTGTCTCTGAGTGTGTTTACTGGCATTAGTGCTATACATTGTTTCATGGTTCAATTTGTAGAAGTTTCTCAAGCTTGTTTTTCCTGTGTGGATATATTTGCCAAAAAAGCCTTATAACCTAATATCAAGCAACTTTCCTTTGAATCTTGGATTAAGCTCAGGAGAATATAAAGCTTTTTTGTGAATTTTGTCGATGATATGCAAAAGTACGTGCCCCAAAAGTGTTTCCTGTGGGAGAGATCTTATTTGCGCATCTTCAAGAGGGATATAATTATGTATGACTCAATTAGGTTTTTATGTTAGGAATAATACCGTCTTGTCGACACTCTACCTTCAAACCTGGAGTACTGCATTTCTGCTTAAGGTAATATCCAACCTGGCAAAGATACTTCACTTCTGGACCAGACATCACAGAAATATGCATTTCTACATAATAAATCTACATACTTAATTGACCACAAGGCTTTGTAGAAATGGCACTAAAGGTGGAACTCTACATTCATAGTTGTTGTATAAACACAAGCGCTTTGGGTAAAATGTGTTTTTGTGATTTTTTTTAATATTTCTTGAAAAATTGTCAAGATAAAATGGTCAAGTTTGTGCAATTATGATGTATCAGGGATTTTTCATAAGTACGTCTGTTTTTTTTTAAATGGTGATACAAAAATTACAAAATGGCTGATTTTTTTAAACGGATAGATGGATTCTTAATTTTTGACACACATTTGAAAAAGAAGTCCAGGTTTTTAGAAAATCTCTTTTACCTTTTTGCTCTAAAGAATTGTTTAGATTAAATCAGTTTTTATTTGATCACTATCTGATAATAAGTTTTAGAGAAATATCCACATGAAGTGGATATTTTGGTGTAAATACCTATTGTCTGTAATCAGGACTCAACGGTTAACACGATTACCACGTTAGCATTTAAAGTGTTTTCTTTGTTTTTTCAGATTGTATTGTAACCAGAACTACCAAATTTGGACAACTGATTGACAATATTATGTGTACCAAAATGTCCCAAAATCTCAAAACGAACAAATTTATCCAAAACCGGTTGGACATTACTTTAAGAAAATGCCGCGAAAATCTACAACATTTTTACAATCAGGTGTCCAGTGACACCCCCCCCACACACACACGTACACACACACACACACACACACACACACACACACACACACACACACACACACACACATACACACACACACACACACACACACACACACACACACACACACACACACGCTCCTACACAAACGATTAGTGTTAGAAAGCCTCGTAACACTGACGGCCTCGTCACGTGTCCTGGAACGCGTGTATGTTAAAATGTAATCCAGGGCAATTCAACAAAAGTGGCCTTCCATATACATATATGACATTTTTGATGACGTGCTTGAATACAGATTAAAACCAGAGGCCCTTTACACGGCGATACACATTATACTCATTGCATTATTGCATCATACCACCACCTAGGATTTGGCAGTAAATTGTGCTGATGTCATATGGTCATTACGTTGTAAAACACTCCACACAATGCCAACCAATTTGTGTTTGATTTGATTTGGTGTCAAAACTTTTTGGTACAATGTTATTTTGATGTAATAGGACATGATGAATGCATTCCTAGTCACAACCACATAATTTGGTTGTTAATAAGTCGCAAATATTTGAATAGAGAATTTTAGAACTTCACAAAGAAGCAGAAATTGTGAAGAGGGCCTCTCGTATTATGTCTCCATGTCCCTGGCAAGTGCTGGGTCTCCCAGTCACGTACACAACATTTCTCATTCTTAGGTCAGTGGCGGCTCTTTCAGTTCCTTGCTGTCGAGGGAAATTGTCAGAAGCAAATATCTCCCAACTATATACATTGCAGATATCCGACCATAAAGACTGATTCCTTGAACTTATCAGCATAGCCAAACGTTATTGGAAGCAAGGTATAAACCTTGAAGCTGCGAGGCGGTGTGATCCGTGTAAACTTTAGTCATCCCACATGCTGAAGACAAGCTTAGGAGAAAGATATTGTCCTTGCCAACAAAAGCTTAATCCGTACAATAAGTGGATTAATTCATATTACATACTGCCTGGTTAGGAAAGCCACTAGACGTAGATTTAAAGGAGCTGAATAATACGAAAGGGTGATTTCTTTTGCACGCTCTTACTATGGCACGGAATCCCCTCATGAAGGGTTATGTTAATCATGTTAATAAACAAAGTGCATACAATTTATATATATATCATGTCAAATAAGCAATGGCTGGCACATAAAATGTTGCACCAGCGGACAGGCGATTTGACCCAGTATACCCCAGTAGCTGACACACGGTTTGACCCAGTATACCCCAGCATCAGACATAAGGTTTGACTCAGTGTACCCCAGCAGCACACGTACGGTTTCACCCGGTATACCCCAGTAGTGGACATGCGGTTTGAGCCGGTGTACCCCAGGTTGCAGACTTACAGTTTGGCCCAGTGTACCTTAGCGGATATATGGTTTGACACAATGTACCCCAGTATCAAATCTTGATATTTCTACTGAGTTTTTACTGATATTATACATGGTAACAATTGTATTGTCCTGTGTGTCGTCGTGTCCTGGAGATCCCATGTATTAGTCATTTCGATGTACTTTACGACTATCAAGATTAAATAAATACGTATAAACTTAACAGGCAGACATACGGTTTCACCATGTGTACCCCATTTCGTAAGCCTTAAAGGTTACTAATGAGCTGGATCTTATTTTTTTTTCATCTTTTTTTCATCTTTTGGTCTTATGAGTATCGTGTCTGCTTTTTACCTTTCTACATATTTTTATAGTATGTTATCCATATAAATTATATGGTTTTTGCAAAACACCTTCCCATATAAAACTGGACTGTTATCCAAGTTAATACTGAATAAAGCAATAAGAACTGGCCTATGTTTCATCAAACACTTACGACCCAAGCAAGGCAGATTGTACCCAAACTTTACATATACTTTGTATCCTTAGGTTCTGGACTATTATTCAAGATAAAATTCCCATGTACCCGAACTTTACATGTACTTTGTATCCTGCATCCTTAGGCTCTGGACTACTTATTCAAGATAAAATTCCCATATTGTGCAGTTTAACATGGCAAGGAACATATGCATTTTTTCCACAAAATATGAGACAAAGCCAAATTTATGAAAAAATATATTGTTATAAGCAAACTCATTCAACATGTGTCTCAAGCACTTTTAAGTAAGTGGACTTCAAATGTTTTTCAACTGTTCACAAGTCAAATTTAAATCACAATTTCAGTTTCACAGTACCAGCTAAGCAAAGGAAATCACAAAATGCACAATTGCGCCCAATACTATTCACCATATGTGACGGTTAACAAGAGATATTTACATGCCCAGACGAACGGGTCAAGTAGCTTTACAGACTTTAAAACAATGTACCCGTTCTCGACAAAGAGTTGATCAAAGATTTTTCAGCTGAGATCCGCTGTTTGGTAACTTTATGGGTCACAGAATCTCGGCTACTCCCGTAAGTCTGTCGCCTTGGACTTCTTTTGACAGGGATGCACTTGCCCCACAAGGACATCAAGCGGTACAGGAACAAGGAATTGTTTATAATGTTGCATTTTTACGTGGAGTGATAAGTAAATGACGTGAGGGTGGTGGTAAAAGAGGTGAGTCTAACTAGAAAAGCCGCGCCTACAGGGGGTATTATATTTTGATTTATGACGTGAGGTTCCCAGTTACCATTGCTTCTGGGGACGGGGTTTTTGCATAAAATCATTTCAAAGTCAGCTCGTAAGTAGGAAAATGGTAAGGTTTATTGTGAATCCAAAAAGTAATACAGAATACGAGACATGTATATCAATTTTTTGCCATAAAGCCGGGTTTGACGCCTGTCGGAGGACACAGACAGGACCTGATATTCTCAAAATTAGTGTGTGTTTTTTTTAGATAAATTAAAGTTTACAAATACTGAAGTATTATTTGTTTAGCGTTTCTCAAACTGGATGTGCTTTAAGGTAGGTTGCTTGTTGGCCTTACGTAATGACTTGTGGCATAAGGGACGATGCAACCCATGATAACAGATCTGTTGTGCTAATCTCACAACACCACTTAACACAAAACAATGAACTGAGGCTCAAGCTCTGCCAATTCAAGAGCCGTATGTGGTATGTTTTCATATTATTATATTTGTGTTTGCCTCACGGGATAAAACAAAACGAGCACGCAATGTAATCTATGTCCAGACAAGCAGTAAAATCTTGCGTTCGTCTTGTTATTGATTGCTGTCTGGATCTTCACAACGCCGATATTTTGACGTGTACAAAGACTGCATTCAATCAGCCAAAAGCAGTCCATGATGGCTAACTTTTTTTAACTGTTCCTGGCTGCAGAGATTCTATAAAAGCGATGTGTTTATTTTATACAAACACAGTTACGAGCTGGATAGTAACTTTGCGAGCGTCAGTAGCTTCAAACTGCGTCGAGTGTTTGCACGCCTAAGGCTAAGTAATCATAAACTCCGCATAGAACTGAGTGGATATCAGAAGGAACCATGTAATCAACGTACGTCTTTATTCTGTTCACAACAAGCTGTTGAAAAGGACACCTACATGTATTTCCTAATATATTGCAACCTTTCTGAGACATTAAGAAAAGACGCCTTCCGTGGTTTTAGAAAGTTTTACTCATATTTTGCTTTCCTACACGATAGTCATAAGCTGGTTGTCCTCATGTCACCCTATCAAAATGCAGTATATAAACCATAATTTCGGGTCTTAAATGCAATGTGTTATCTTTACGTATGCTTGGATTGTATATGTGTATATGTGTACATATGCATTGCGTTCACATTGTAACTATGAGCCCGGTTAGGGCGTAAAGATTGAATAAAGATTGAAATTGAATCATTTTATAAGCAGTGTCGGCCCTGAAATTACACTGGAAGACAGAGTGTATCTTCATATGTTTGCTTAGAAAGTTTTGAAGTTTAATTGTAAAATCAACAATTTACAGAGAAAGTAACAGTAGCGTCCCATAGTTCTTAAATCGAGTTTGTACTGGCTGTTGACAGTGTCGTCCAATAGTGCTTAAATAAAGTTTGTACTGGCTGTTGACAGTGCCGTCCAATAGTGCTTAAATCAAGTTTGTACTGGCTGTTGACAGTGCCGTCCAATAGTGCTTAAATCGAGTTAGTACTGGCTGTTGACAGTGCCTTCCAATGGTGCTTAAATAAAGTTTGTATTGGCTGTTGATAGCGGCGCCCAGTAGTACCTAAATCGAGTTTGTACTGTCTGTAGATAGCAGTGTCCAATAGTGCTTAAATCGAGCTTGTACTGGCTGTTGACATTTTGCACTTTTCGTATCAGTACACATACATGATTATTTGATTGTCATGGAGGCTATTGTCATCTTGGTGATGGTTCTAGGACCCAGGTGGTCTGGACGTGTGTGTCATACCTAGTGATTTCTTGACTTAGGGTAAAAAAGCAAATGAGCCTCGATGTCGATATAGGCATATCGCTATTCTGTATCTTATTCCCATTTCTAATCCTCGGTTCTTTTCAAGTGTTCCCGTCGGGTGTCATGTTTACATTTCAAGACCAGACATGTTGCTCACCGGGAAACCAACATCTTATGCTCGTGCTCGATGTCTGAACCACGTCTATCTGACTGCATGGTGACATTTGTGATTTTTCTCATCATTGAATGAAAAACCTATTGATCATTCTACACTGCCGAATACTTGTGTCACTTGTGCACTTTCAATGCCAAAATGAACACATGGATTTTCATTTCGCATACAGCTTCTCCTCGTGCGACAATTGCGGCCTTGGGGATTGAAACATACAGGCAATCACGATGCCTATCAAGCGTACCCCTTGTCGCATAATTCCTTTGCAATTCTAAGTCACGATACCTTCTAGATGCTGGTAATTTTCGTAAAATTCTAGGGGCATTTGTGAAGAAATCATCTTGGGCAGCTAACTATGTGGTCTAGGCGCGGCATCTATCAATTTGGACCCAAATGAGCCCATGATCCGCATTGCCATTACCCGCGGACACCATACCTGCCATTACTTGTGAGGCAGTGTGGATTAGCCTGTGATCAATAGCATACGCCAGCCGTGCATTTACTACTTGAGAGCTGAGCCTCGGATTTAAGAAGCAAAGAATTGGGCCAATTGACTCCCTACACCCGTCACTTTTGTCATTTCAAATCGTTGCTTCTAAACAGTAGTCCAAGCACGGCGCTTCTCTGACATACCCTCAAACCCCAAGAGAGTGTAGCTCCTATCAATGCGACTTTCAGACGGCTTCTCCGTTACTCTCAGCATTTTTTATTATATTTCCCAATAGATTTGCTGTGTTTTCCTTTACTTTTTCTTGTATCAATTTAAAAAAAAAAAAAATTTGAAACTTTTCTATCCAGTATTTGATTGATGACAAAAACAGGTTGACAAAACATGCCTTATATGGAGCACACGGCACAGATTATTTACTGGCAGTACGTAAGTTACAACATACAGTACGGTATTATACTTTCGCTTCACTATAACATCATTTGGATATTTCGTTATGCAAGGGCATAAGACAACCGACAGATGTTCCTATAATTTTCAATCAAACATGAAAACGAACCCAGTATCGTTACTCAATCAATTAAACAGAGAACAACGGAATTTGGCGCCAAATCGTCCATCGGGAAATTAAAGCTGAATAACAGAGAATGGCATGTGTCATCCATTTTCCAAAGTCACGTTTTACAAACATTTGATGCCTCGTTAATTGTGAATACGTCATATGAATCTTTTATATAGTAAAACACTGTGCATGAATGTTGAACTGTAAATAAAGTATAAGGATTATGAATAGTAAATACTGTATATGGTTTTTTCATTTATGAAGTACAGATTTTGTCAGACAATTTATTTACTACTATTTGGGTCCCCACCCTTTAACCTGTCAAGCTTGCCTTTGCTGGCGAAAGAAATATATCACAGCACTTTATTTTCCCCACTATAATCTCCAATTTAAATCTGATTACACAGTTTTCGAGCCAATGAGTGCATGCAATGTTGGCAAAAAGTACAGAGGAAAAGGAAGTTGTGAAACAATTAGCATTTGCAACCGTTATAATGAATTAAAGGCCACTATCTCTTCTATGCTGCACATCAAAGGTTTTTGAAACGGTAATATTTAAAAGACTATATCATTTCCAAAGTGACAATGATTTGCTTACAGCATGTAATTCAGGGTTTAGGAAACTAGATGGTAGCGTGAATCAACTCATTCACATAGTGCATGAGACAATTTCAACCTTGGACAAAGTCAAGAATAATAGGTTAGTGTTTTTAGATGTGTCAAAGGCTTTAGACAGAGTTTGGCATGGAGTTCCTATACTTAAGGTAAAAACATTGTAGTGTAAGAGAACCACCGTTATATTGCATCAAGTCCTACTTAACAAATAGAAACTAAAGGGTGGTTGTGGACGGTGCATCGTCAAACTGGGTAAAAATAGAGCCGGGAGTACCCCAGGGGTGCGTTTTGGGCCCAGTGCTCACCCGATTGCTTTGATATCACATTAGGAACACTCCTAGGGACTCTTAGTTCTTAATTTGTTCACCAGATGGCGCTGCGATTTTTTCCCAAATTTTTTAATGATTTTTTTTTGGTGTGTGTTATTGCTCTTTTCGACTTCTTCTCCAGAAGCGTCACTCAGATTAAGCTGAAACTTAGTGGATATGTTCCTTGTGGAAGGGTCAAACAAAATGATAGACTACGTGGTAATGCTGTGGATTCCTGATTTTTCGCGCTTTTTTCAATTTTGGTACTGACGGGTAAATGCACCTTTCCTATTGATTCCTATATAAGTCAATGGGCAGTGCAATGCTAATTCACATTTTTTTACTTCTTCGCCGAAACCATCAGTCAGATTTACTTTAAACTTGCTGGCAATGTACCTTGGGTGGGTTTCTAGCATATTCGTTCAAATGGACACGCTCCACTGATTTTTTTTGGGGATTTTTCAATGATTTTTTTGTTTTGTTTTTTTTTTGTGTGTTTTTTTGGGGGGGGGGGAGGGGAGGGGGCAAATCTAAAAGAAAGAATGCAAGGGTATATGTTCATGTCAGCGGAACACAGGACTGCCACAGTCCTCTTGTTTGTCTTTCGTTTTTGGCTTTTTCTGTTTTATGTTATATTTTACTTGATGTAGAATGGTGTATTTTACTTATTTGTATACGTGAAGAAGGCATCATTCGCCTCTTCCTGTCTAATCCTCTTAAAACAAATTAAGTATATTACAAATATTTAACAGTTTGTGCCATGACCGAAACAAAATATATTGCAGTTAAGTTCATATGCATAATTCCACTTTCTTACTTCTTTGATTGAAGATTCCTGTTCAATTATCTTTCAAATGCACTGCTATAAACTCAACACATAAAACAAGTTGCTCCTGCCGAATTTATTGATCTGGCTACAAGCACTTTACATATCTCAATCTCTTTACTTGACACGGCAATTTATAACAGTGTTCAAATCTGATCATTTTACATTTTGGACGGTTTCTTCAGACGTTAAATTCTATACCATTAAGCCTCAAAATTAGTAATACATTGTAAACTAAACAGATTGTCTTTCATTTTCACTTTGTTTGGTTCCACATGTATGGTGAATTACACAAGTTTCTTTTAGTCCGTATCTTCATTCTGCAGGAATCTGGTGAAACTTTACACACACACACACACACACATATATATATATATATATATATATATATATATATATATATATATATATATATATATATATATATATATATATGTGTGTGTGTGTGTATGTCTGTATATATATATATATATATACATATATATATATATATATATATATATATATATATATATATATATATATATATATTAAAGTTGAAAATTGTTACATCAAAGGCAAGCTACATTTGCCTGAATATGGTGCGAAAAGGGGGCCTAACCTGGAAAGTGTGAAACATACATAGTTAGCTTAAAACCAAGCCTTTGCCTTGCTATAGCGATCAGGCTATTGCATAAAAATATTGATTTCGTTCACAGCTTGATTCGAGACAGGACACATGTGGAATTTTGTTCAGTAAAGCAACGTGTTGGCATTTTTTAAACAGAAATGTACTGAATCCTCATTTTATACCAGAATTTCCACGTTTCTGAACTAATAGCTATGACCTTTATAAGTAAAGGTAGAGTTCTTATGAACCATGGGTCAAAGTTAGTGTTAACCTCCAATATGTATGTGTCTAAATTGACTTGCTACCTGAAAGAGTTCTGTAAAGTGTTTTTCATTGTTCTTTTATCGATTTTTTTATTAATCACTGGATTTCTTTGGCTGCAAAGTTGCAATATAAAACGCAGTCAACTTTGTTATTATTTTTCTGCGCTTTTCAGATTAGCTGTGACCACAAATTAAAGTGGATATGAATACGTGACACCACAGGGGTGTATGAACAGAAGATGTAACAGCTTTATAGTGAGCACCATGCCTAATGTAGGATTACGTTAAATTCTTGGATCAATCTTTTCAGGACCGGAACTTAGTTTGGCGATGAAGACGTTAGACTTTTACCAACTAGTCACCGGTAATGCGAGTCTGGATTTCCATTCCGCATTTTTTCTTTTCTTTACTTTTCTTTTTTTACTTTTTTTATTTTATTTTGTTGTTGTTTTTTGTTTTGTTTTGGACAAAATCAAATGTTCCCCCATGGTGCAGTTTTGGATGTGTAATCCTCTCACATTTGATAAGGTTTGGTCAAATTATTGAGGCGTGATGGCACAGAAATGAAATTCAAATAGTTAACTTTGTGACCTTGAGAATGAGGCCAAGGTAATTCAAACACATCCCAACCTTGGTCTTACAAAGGTAAAAAGTCCGACCATGCTTCATCAAGCTTCTTCATATTCTTGAAGTTATGGTACAGATAAAAAATTCATACATGCCCTTGAGAACTGGTCAGGGATTAGCACAATCCGAACAAGGTCTACGTTTTACCAATACACACAACGGTACCAAATTTCGTCAATATCTGTCAAATTCTTCAAGAGATATTTATAAGAAAACAGAAAAGTTGAAGCAGAGGAGGGACAGGAAGAGGAAGAAGAAGAAGAAGAAGAAGAAGAAGAAGAAGAAGAAGAAGAAGAAGAAGAAGAAGAAGAAAAGAAGAAGTAGAAGATGATGATGATGATGATGATGATGATGATGATGATGATGATGATGATGATGATGATGATGATGATGATGATGATGATGATGATGATGATGATGATGATCCTTTGTCGCTGTCACTGGGTCAAAGATGTTTTCAACAAGTGATAATGCGTCATTCCCTACATGTATAAATTTGAACGTGTATAATTATGATACCTTGATTATAAGTATTTTGGACTGGTATTTGATTGCAATGTAAACAGAATAAAACATCTTATCCAGGTAAAAGTGCACTGAGTTTACAAGAGCGCTGATTGCGTGCGATTCAGATGCGTTGGAGATGTGCTACGCTCGGTGACGTCTCACGCATTCTTGACATTTACATACGGATCTGTGATGGATGGGGTCTTAATCGCTTATGGCAAATTTCTCAGAGAGAGCATCAGCATTAGAATGTTGTGTTTGTATTTTGTGGCTGACGGCTACAAAGGTCCGAGTACCCACTTGCGAAAAGCCTGCAGCTTTGCATATTAAATGATTTGATCCCATTTGACCATAGTGCCACCAATCATTTACCTCGACAGGTTGGGTATGCTGCGTCGAGGGGGCCGATCATCTTAAATAACTGCACGGGGCACGTTGCAATATTGGCTAGGACATTCTCTCCCTGTTTTCGTGGTTAGATTACTACATTTACTCTAAAATGGAGTGGTCCACTTGTCTATGTGCGTTGTGCCTTCTGTCAACTAGCTATTCCTCATCACCTCGATGTACAAGAGGGGTTGATATAAGGGCAACGTTGCTCTCCAATTGCTTGAATCGAATCTGTTTAAAGCAAATGGAGAGCATGCCTAAAGCAAATTATTACGCCATATGGACAAAGTAGGCCTACAGGTTAAATACCTGATTGATCGGACTTGACCAAAAAACACCTTGATGGTATTTTAGGCTGAAAGATGGATTGCATAATATGAAATGCCAATTTTGATAGATGGCATGCAAGTCAAGGTTCACCAGCCGCCTTGATTCAGTGGATCATGGCCGCTGTGACTTCGTTAGGCCTGCAAAATATTCGTACAAGAAAACGGGCAATCGATCAATTGAAGCTATGCAAGAAACGCTGGATGAGATAGATTGATCTTTGTTAAGGAGGCAAACCCAGAACAACAGAGATTGAGAACCCCCAGGCTAGATCGACCTTCCGCGCCTGGGTACAGATCATACTAGAGACCCAATGTTGTTTCATGTACCTGCTCATCGAAGACACGCAGCTGAACCCACGGTGAGACATGTATCTGCACATTGTCGAGAAACCCAACTGAACGCAAAGTGACTCGTGTGTCTATTTATCGACGAGACACTCAGCTGAACCCACAGTGAGTTATGCGTCTGCTCATTGTCGAGACCTCCAACTGAACTCACAGTGGGTTATGTGTCTGCTCATTGCCGAGACACCCAACAGAACGCATGGTGAGTCCCGTGTCTGTTCATTCATGAGAGTCATCAGTAATTCCAGAGTGTGTTGTTTAATGCGACAACCAACTGAACGCTTAGTGACTCATGTGTCGAGTCAATGACGAGGCTTCAGCGGAACGCTGTGACTCGTGTCTGTTCATTGACGATGCACCCAATTGGACTCATCAGTGGCTATACTGTCTGTTCTTTGACGAGACAACTAAGTCAGTTCATCAATATAATAGTAATAATAATAATAATAATAATAATAATAATAATAATAATAATAATAATAATAATAATAATAATAATAATAATTTTATTTAACCCACGGAAATGGGGAAGAATACTGATAAATACATTGAAATAATAACTAGCAGCAACATATCATAAGGGATAGGCAATAACTCCTGTGTATGATTATTGACGAGAGACCCAGCTTAACTGATCAGTGACTTTTGTGTCTGTTCTTTGGCGAGACACCCATGTGAACTCATCAATGACTCCTATGTTTCTTCAATGAAGCCACAACCAACTGAACGAGCCAGTGACTCCTGTGTCTATTCAATAAACTGACAACAGATTGACTTCATTAGTAATTACTGTATGTGTTCAATGACGAGAAACCCATCTGAACTCATCAGTAACGTCATGCCTCTGCAATGGTCAGCTCACAATTAAGAAAACACCAGGGTAATGAACTATAACAGGTTATTTTGTGTTATCATCATCTTCCTGTTAATAATGACTGGCGCCAGTATATATACACGACACATATGCAAACTGTTTTTTTTCCTTTTTGCACGCACTGTTTATTGTTTAGCGAAAAAGAAACAAAATGTATCGGACACTAACTAATTATGGTTGAAATTCTACACTACAATTTGATAAAGGAAGAGTCATGTACAAATAGTGGTCAATGTTTTTTCTACACTAAGGTAGCAGATCTGTAGCCAGCACTTTTGGATAACCTCCAATCACTTTTAATATTTTTGGATAGTTTGATATTTAAACTACATGCTCCCAAATACTCAGATGTGTGAACATGTAACTTATATGAGAAAACTGAGCTCAAAACTTTTGTTTACACTGAAGAGTTTCAGCAGCGTTGACCACATGGGGTATGATAATGAACCATGTCATTGTTTGCACAGTCATTAGTCCATGACCCCTGGCAACCAGGTGAGTCACTGACAAGGGTCACTCATAGGGAGCAGGAAACCATAAGCCATGGAGACAAGAATGGGCCAGTTCAGACTGATCACTGCCACTGTTCTGACTACTTTGAAATTATTGATGTAAAAACAAATTAGTACAATCCACTTATACGGGGCCCCAAACATGGAAAGCCACATGTGAATCCACACCCAAACGAGGCAATTGTGGTCACATTTTATGTTCCCAAGTGAAAACAAGCTCCAGTTTTAAGCCACAAAATATACTTTTTTATGACAACATCACAGAGGTAAACACACAAGTTTATTTCACACAATAATTGAAACAGAGGACAGAAGTAGGGGGTATGTGCTTTATTACAGCGATTAATGCATAAGAATTGGCAAAAGTTTGTTTCAATTTTCTCTCTCTCTTTTTTTTTTTTTTTTGCTCAACTCATGCAATTTGTGTCTTGCCTCACAAACATACGAATTGCCCTAACACATTAAAACAGTGGACGTCAAAAGAAATATATATCATATCCAGGAACGTTTCCAAGGATTTTTTTCTGACAACCCCTTTTGTGACTTTTGGAGCAATTTCTAGAAAGAAAATGAACAACCAGTTAGGACCCACTTTAAAATTTTATAACTTTTTATTTTTGATATTTCAGGACCTACCATCGAACTCGATCCTGAATATATATATATATATATATATATATATGTATATATATATATATATATATATATATATATATATATATATATATATATATATATATATATATATATATATATTTCTCTGGTTTCAATTTAAACAAAATGTGTAAATAGTATGACTTCTGCACAAAAAATGTGAAAATCCTACAAAGTCAAATGGAATGCTATAAAATCTCAAAAAATTTCCAATCCCGCAAAAAACCCCCCAAAACTGTGCATACAAATCTATAGATGTTTACTTTACGTGTGGAAGAAAAGTAAATGGGTAATATCGATCCAAAGTTGCCAGTCTCACTGGGCAACGGCTACTAGATCTTAAGCCCTAAGCGCACTTTTATCGGAGAGGTCTGTTAGGATTACAAATTGTTATACCATTCATTACATGTTGTAAAATGTTAGGCAAAGATCATAAATTGATGTGATACTATTCCAGTGCAGGCAATCATAATCATATTTGTGTGAATTTTTAATGAAACATGGGATAGCACACAGTATAGTGCTTATCAACGATGTTTATGTCTGTCCTTTTATGCTGGTAACATTGCATGTGCTTTCATGCACAACATGAACATTGTTTTTAAACAAAACAGTGGTACCGGTATGTAAATAGTAGGCTTATATTTAATTTGGGGTCAAACAAAATATCCCTAATCATTTAGGATTTACTCAAAAGTGTGGAACCGATACCGACTGAGCCTGCGTGTCAAGCATATGGCAACTGCCGTTGCAGAGGACAATGTAACGGACGTGTGTCCTGAGGCTGAAGATTGTGCCACCAGTCCTCATGTCTCTCCACTGCTGAGGACAAGGTAACGGACGTGTGTTTGAGGCTGAAGATTGTGCCACCAGTCGCTATGGCTCTGCATTGCTGAAGACATCCTGTTTAATGCCTTCTCCTGTACTGTCCTGTGTTTTGACATAATTCGTGTGTCTCATTAAGTACTGGAAAACCTCCAGATTAGCACTCATCTGTATTACCAGGCAATCCAGTAAAAATAGGGGCGTACGTTTACAAATAAACGAGGGAATGGACGTGTGTCCCGGGCTGAGTATACGGACACCTGTCGTAATATGTCTCTCATCATAACTCGCCGGCATCACAGTCATTAGAATGTGATGGCTGTCATTGTTGTTAATGATGGATGTGATTGAGAGACAACGTGTGACGTCTTCCGATGTGATGATGTTCTATAGGTATTCCCAGTCGTACATCAGTACTGTAACAACCACCTTTATTAACCGCTCAAGCGGATCGGCTAGTCAAAGTTTCACGGGTGCATCAAATTATATGATAATTCGGGGAAAAGTCTTAATCATTTCACACTTGGATCCTTACACAAATCACAATATAACTGACAAATCACGCGCTTCCAAACCAAGCCATTTGTGTTCCAGTTTAATGTTGAACATGCCATAAATTCCCACAAGTGGTAGTGTTGGTAGTGTGGAACAATGTATTTTTCTATGTTTGAAAGGGAATTCCAGAATCCCAAAGGGAAATCCCAAAAGTGTTTTTACTCCCAAGCCACGTGGTTGGTTCATTGTTAAACCAACCAATCAGACGGCGCGCTGTTACGAACTATTTTCAGGCTCCTCATTCAACCCGTGTGTCATGCCTCCGCGTCGCCAAAGAGTTGGTATTATCCCATTATCGAGAGTGACACTGACAGTACCCAGGATTATTAAGGATTGATAATGACTTGTTTGCATCGTATTGTGACGTTTTAGTTCCGTGAATTCGTTGCCTGATTCCCAGGTGAATGTTTCTTGCCGATAAAAGCATGTGCATCAAGTGACAAAGTTTAATCATTTTCACCGTTACTATAAACAAAGTATAGGTTACTGTGTCACGGACCGGTCGTGCAATAATGCTTTAACAACATTTGCAAAAAGTACATGCAATATTCGGATTTGACATATACTGTCCTTATTATGTCTCTCTATAATGAGACATCCATAATAAGCCTACTGTGCGATACTTGCACCAATGTACCTTCCGTATGTTCGATGCATTAATATATATTTATACTAGCGGTTAAGCGTGCCGCCCATGAATATCAAAGAGTCGTGTTGGTTTTTCGGCTTGTTGTTCAAAATGGTTGTGCCCTTGAAGCGATGGACACGGCAAATTTCCAGGTAAATTCCTTCTCAAACATAGAATAAATAAAATCTTACATGTCTGATTGGGAGGTACGTTGGTATTTTGGTTTTTTTTTTCTTGGTTTGTTTTTGTTTTTGTTTGTTTGTTTTTTTTTGTTTTTGTTTTTTTCTCACTCGTGGTCCTTGTTGATGTGAAAAATCACTTGTGAGCTTCGCCCACTCGTGATTTTCCACATCAACAAGGACCACTTGTGAGAAAAAACAAAACAAAACGGTAACTCCCTCTAGGCCATGTAAATTCTCTATTTATTCAATGTTTGAGGGTGAATTATCATTTTCTGGAATCAAGTTCAAAAGTAGAAGCTGACTGTAGATCACATGACTTAACATTGTTACAACTTAATTGTGACGCGCCTGAATCAGTAATGTAGTGCATTAACAGGAGACAAAATCAAATGTACGCGAGGGATGTTCGATTATACGTAACACCTGACGTTGAATAACTATGACGAACGTAGAGAAAGACACCACACCAGGTCGGCGTTGAAGGTAGGCCTAGGCCATATTTTTTGCGATGAATATCGAATTAACCATAGAACGGTCACACGTGATTTTCCCCACCAACAACGATCGCTCGTGAGGGAAAAAAATTAGCAACTCACTTTCCAGCCATGTAACATTATCTATTCATTCTATGTTTGAGAGTGAGTTATTTTTGAGCGTGAAATTCAAAATTAGTGACTCACTGTAGCTGTAGATCACATGACCTAAACATTGTTACAAACAACAGTCACGCTGCTACATCAGTGATGTAGTGCATTCACATTTAATTTTTTTAAACCTCAAAATCGAATGTGCGCGAGAGATGTTTGAATATAGGCCTACGTCACGCGTGGAATGGAATAAGAGTGACAAAAGTAACCAGACACAGTACACCAGCTGTTCGGCATCGAAAGGAAGACCAGGGCATATTTTTTGCCATGCATACCAGATTTGATATAGTATAAACAAAATCGCACAGTAGGCCTATGATATTTTTCTGTCACTCGGGATCGTTGTTGGTGTGGAAAATTACCCGTGACCTGTGGTCACTTGTGATTTTCCCCACCAACAACTATCCCTCGTGAGAGAAAAACTGGTAGGCCTACATGTAACTTACTCTTTTAGATCAGCCATGTAAGATTCCCTGTTTTTCTACTCGGCTAGGAGGTTCTTCAGAATATGGCACCAGTGTTTCGGCGCTTCTTTGTACATTCCGTTTTTGCCAAAAATTGCGCTTTTCTTTTGTGGGGGATCCCCCAACACCCTTTTTCTTGGGGGTGGGGGGTGGGAGCACCCTCTGTGGGACTCGAACCCACACAATGTCATGATGGAATCCTTTCACGGGCAGCCCAGACCTCAACTTTCTGGGCTGCCCGAACGATTTCGATTCTGCGACCAAAACCTCAAAGGGCCACTCTAAAGATATAAACAAATGTGAACCCAGTAAAATCGTTTCGAGATTATGGATCAGATGGTATTCTCTGTGCCGAGTTCCAAGCCTGTCGAGCTTTATCTTGGCTTCCAAATTCTTCGTGCCACAAGCTTAAAATCTGTCCCAAGTGTGATTTGAACAGATTTAAGTCAGGAATACTGGTTTTTGTTCTAGTATGTTTCATTAGAAGTAAAGAAGGGCTTGGAATGGGCAAAATGGCTCAAATTTAATGTAAGCTACCAACGCTTGACCTGTTAAAAGTCGGAATGCCCAACTCGCTGCACTGTCGGCCTTTGATCATTCCAAAAAAAAAAACTTAAATCCCAGATTTCTTTAGAGGTAGACCTAGTGAATGATGCTACACCAAAAGTGGCACGAGCATTTAGGGCTACGATTTCAAGCTCCTCAATCTCAATAACTTTTCGTACAATTGTTCATACTGGATGCAATATGCCTTTTGACCTTAAAACGATGACAAGTGTAGAAGACGCCTCACTTCGGTGAATTTCTGTAACTGCTAGTAAACAAATATGGCCGTCCAGCAAGAGAAAATTTACAGAATACATCGATAGTCTAGATGACAGACTTAAATTATACACAAAAAGTTAACAGTTAGTACTACTATTCTACTTTCAGATAATTTAATTGTTACAGCGTCAACGTGTATGATTCTATTGAACAAAAACTAAAAAAAATAAGGGTTTGTGGCCTGAACATGCCAGGCAAATCGACGATACTGGTGTTAACAACAAGACTTTTATTACCTACACAACTAGAGTGTGCACCTAATAGATAGCACGAACAGACGCATTCTTTGCCTTGTCTGCCTGTACAGACCCACCTAATCACTTCACTTGGTGTATTTACAAGTGTGTTTTTGTGTTCAACAAAGTTGTGTGATGGAAACACAGTACCAGTGAGACTTTGTATGCTACTTTGTAAGTGACCCAGCTGTCAGACTTTTCAATAGGGACATGTTGTTTTGCTCTGACGTTCCAAATATACATAGTTACTAAGGTAGCACCTGTCTTTCTGACTGTTTGATTCTCAGTGTCAACACTGGTACAGCGTTTGCTACCGTGGTAAAGCAAATGAGCACTTTTTTCCAGTCTTCAGATACCATCGAATCTCTCGTACCATTTTTCGCACCTCTAGCCGCTCCATCGACAAAATGGACTTCGGTGTTATAATGTATTATAATTTTGCCTGTTTTTTTTTTTTTTTTTCGTGTTACGTGTATATTTTTCATGTTTCTCTTTGTTGGTGCTCTCAAATACATTTATAACTTGTTGAGAAGTACTATTTTATACAGTTTTGAAATACCTTTCCAATGTGTTGAGGTTTATAATTACATTATTTTTGTTATATGTATACTGGTCGCATTAATCATACTTACTAATCTATTGATATTTTTTTTTAGTTGGTTCCACATCTGCCTTTATGTGTATGGTATATTTCATGTTTATTAGGCAAACATCACAATATGGTTCACTTCTCTCGTAAATATATTTCTCGCCAATTTTATATTTTACATGGCAAAGTATCGACACTCTTTCACTTTCAACATCATCTCGCGGAAGTACGAAACCTATTAGGATGCACACAGTTTCTTCTAGATCTATTATATGCTTGTATCTTTCTTTTAAAAGATTATTCGACTTATTGTTGTCTTTGGTATCAAATACACAGGCAAGCCTTTTACGGCGAATCTACTTCCTTGTATACAGTTTGGTCCTACGCTTTTATCTGTACTTCATTATATTTTCTTTACGCGCAGGATTTGCATACATTTGTAAAGGAATGTGTGCTGTTAAAGCTATCTTTAAGTTTGAGTATATGATGACGTACTTCGTAGTCTACAGGTATCCATCCAGCATATATATAGGTCTACACTAGACTGATGAATTACCTCTATCTTTTTATAATTTATCATGTAAGCGTTCAGACGTTGTGGCTAAGGTGCAAATTACTATACACTATGCATTTTGCACCACATTTCGCGTGTTGATGGGAATCTCTAGAAAGATAGTTACCGGTTATCCTTATGTGTATTTATGTTTCTTGTGCACAGCTTTCCCAGACGGCAATCCATGTCCACTTATATCACATTTTGAGATTTATTTCCTATATTCCCCATTTTATATATGGCTTGCAGGTAGGGCCTATTAGCTGTGGCACCTTTTACACTGCTCATCAACGAGAGCTATTAGTGCTGCACCTTTATGATCATGACGATGTTTTGTTCGTGAAAGGCTGAGATATTGACGTTTGTAGGCTTATTATTTCTCTACTTTGAATCTTATTGGCTGGAGATATTCATCTAAACCCAGGGCGTCTTGTGCCGATCACTCGCGCGACACAACACTTTGTCATTTAATATTCGCAGCTTGTCCCAAGACAAAATTAGGTGTATTTGCTCTGATATTGCCAAACACTGCGATCTTTTATGTGTCTCCGAAACCCTTTTGTCCCAAAATACTCCTGATAATGACTTTTCCTTCGCGGGCTTCCATCCAAAAATGCGCAAAGACCGCCTCACTGGATTAGGCGGGGGCGTAGGCCTTTACGTGACCCTGCGGCGTTTAGCTTCAAGGCGTCTTGACTCAGAAAGTCCTGATCTTGAGTTTTTATGGGCTGAAATTAGAATACATAATAACAATTTTATACGTGGGGTTATTTAAAGACCACCGCACTCCCCGGTATCTTTCTGGGACAATTGACAAACCAATCTCGATCAAACCATAATCTCTCGGCTTCCAAAACATCATCCTAAATGGTGATCTTACTGCCGACTTTATCATCAAGGACAAGCCCTGAAATTAGCTGAAATTTTGACCAATAAGGCGTTTGTCCTGCATCGAAACTGAATATTTTCTTACATATTCTTTGTTAAATATGCTGTGTCCCTGATATTCTCAGTTTAATGTCTCTGAAATGGCATTTTCAATGTTCGCATCTATGACATTCCTAATTTTATTTGTAAATCATGTGTCCTACCACCGATAGCCAACTGCGATCCCAGCGTAGCGTCTATTAGCATTCTATTTCAGCGTAAAAAAGCAAGTTTATAAAAGATTAATTTGGGAATATGAGCAGGCAAATTTCAACCATTTTCGGGACTATCTCTGTCAAATTCAGTGGAATAGTTGTTCTGCATCCAACGATGTCAATGAGTGTTGTCTTTGCTGGTCCAATACCTTAATGCATGCAGCAAAAGAATGCATGCCCAATAAAGAAGTCCCCATTCGCCCCGATGACCTACCAACTTGTCCTTACGTCTTGAAAAATGTAAGGCTATGCATGCTTATACCAAAGACAAAGACGGCAATAGCGGACTACATCGGAAATACGGGCTTATTATAAGCAAATAAGAAATCAATATCAGGACTATCTCCACTTAGCTGAGAAAGAGCATAACAATACTGGGTGACTCTTTAAAAAATTACAAAAAGAAAAACAAATCTTATTGGAGGACTATTAAATATTTTTTTAATAAGTACCACCGTTAGTCAATTCCGCCCTAACTGTGCGATGGGAAGCACATAACTGATAGTGCTGCCAAACCCGAGGTGTTTAATTCCTTTTTTCCTGAGCCAAAGTAATCTTAACACTCCAATGCTCCAAGACCCCGTCCCTCCCGATCACCCTACCAATATAATGGGGGATGAACACATCATTGAAGATGAAGTTTTCTCGACATACCTAAAAGTCTTGACACTTCTAAAGCTACTGGTCCAGATGGATTAAGCACCAGGCTTTTGAAAGAAGCTTCTCTGCTATATACAAGCCTCTAACAAAATTATTTAATCTGCCCTTAAATAAAAAAGTTTTTCCTTCTGTTTGGAAAGACGCTCATGTTTCACCTCTTTATGAAAAAGGTAAAGAAAATTTACACAAGAACTAACGTCCATTATCCCTTTTAAGTTGCATAGACAAAAGTAACGGAAAAGGCAGTTTATAAACATGTCTTTAACTTTTTTCGGGACAACACAGTAATCTCTGCAAACCATTTGGGATTTATACCCGGCGACTCTACTATTAACCAGTTATTTGCTCTTTATCATGAGTGATGAGTGGCCATCGACAAGCAAAAGGAATATAAGATTTTTTTTCTTAATATTAGCAAAGACTTTGATAAGGTCTGGCCTAAAGGTTACTTACACAAGTTGGTAAAAAGTGGTATGACTGATTCTCTTGTATCGTAGTTTAAAAGCCTTCAAAACCGTAAACAGCGTCTATGTAGTTCTTAACGGGCAGTCATCAAGCTTGGGAACTATGAATGCTGTGGGCGCCAAGGATCAATTCTTGGTCCCCTACTTTTCTTAATTTATATAGATTATACAGTGGATATTGTTAATTCAGAAATTAAACTTTTTGCGGACTATACGTTGTTTTGAATAGTGATCTTGCTTCTTTAGACCAATGGTCTAAAAAATAGCTTGTTTCCTTCAACGCTCTCAAAACTGACACAATGCTCATTTGTCTTAAGAGGCGGCCTCTTTACCAACCACCTCTCGTTTTTCAAGGGCATCAATCGGAAAATGTTTCTCAACACAAACATCTGGGCCTTGTACTAAAATCCGATTTAAAACGAAAATCTTAAAGAAATTGTCTTTAAAGCTCTTAAACAGCTAAATAGAACGAAAAATTTACAGTACCGTCTTGACCGAGAAGCCCTGGAAGAACTGTAATTTATAACTCTTTTATTAGACCTTTAGTAGAATACGATGATGTGGTCTGGGACAACCGTGGGCAAACGGACGTGGGCAAATCATCGAACCTTTAAACCGTAGCAACGAGAAACGTACCATCTTTAACGGAATTCAAATATCCAACCCCTTATCATCTTCCCTGAAATATCCTGAACTCCTAAAAGTCGGCAAAAAGCATCTGTCTGTTCTTCATGCTAGAATACGTATGGGCCGCAAATAAACATTTGTTTAAAATCCGCGTCAAGGTATCACCAGCATGCTTATATGTTGAGCGGTTGTCGAAAGTGTGGCATTTTTTTTCACCTGTCCCAGGTACACCATCTCCTGTGATATACTCCATACTACTGTTAACTCTGTTGCTCCTTTTCGCGTAAGTAGTGTTCTGTTTGGTACCGGCGACTGCGACCTTGAGGGAAATACTATCATATTTATAGCGGTGCAAAATTTGATTGAAAAAAGCAAACGTTTTCAAGCTGAAACTCCTACTTAGTAACTGACACTGGGACTCCTTGTAGTTATAGTCTCAGCTGGTAAGAACCATATCACCCCGGCATATCACTCAACTTACAACGAGTTTAGTCAGCCCCACTATCTTTCCTGTAAAATTTGTGGTGTCTGTCTTATTGCTCGTTAGACCGGCAGCACTGTCCGTAGCACCCTTTTCGTGTTCAGTCATACACGCTGCATGCTGACAGGGAACAAGGCACTGGCCCTCGTGAGTTTTCGTCCGTCCTGTCTCATCGTCGCTTCTCAACAATAGGGGTTCAAATATGGCTTAGCCCTCCTCCGCAATAGGAGAGATCTGGGTTAGTTCTAAATTCACCTAAAGATGGTGATGCCCTTCCTGTTCATGGTTGACTGCCCACATGTTGTGGTCACTTTCCATGATCCTCACCTTTTTTGATAAAGCAGGTATAAATTTTACCTGTTCATATCTTGTCAAATAAGCTTCAAACTTTCATTTTATCACCCCAGCGTGTAATTGCAGGAAGACTTTATATGTACTTAAGGTAGATTAGATGATAAATACAAAATTCTTCCTGGTATGCAGGGTGAAACTTTCTGGACTTTTAGGTTCACTGTAATGTACTGGATTTTGCTGACACACTTTTACACCTGACCCTAAAGCCATGGGTTGCTAGATGTCACAAATATGCAACATGAGGATGAAAGGCTGTGTGCCAAGAAATTAAGCCAACCCAGATCACCCCGATTCTGTTCCGGGGAACTTTGTGGACTGTTACACATCATGTATTATGTATTACCATGGAATAGAATATGTTTAAACCAAATCCGTTTACGATAGGCCTGTCTTCAGCGCTCTGCCCTGAATTTACAACGCTTCCCAATTGCAGTTGCAGTCAATTGTTGAAAAAAAAAAAAAGAAAAAAAAAGACCTTTAGTAATTACACAACATTAACAACAGAGTTGAGCTGGCCTTTGCAATATAATAGCCAGAAACAGCATGGAGGTTACAGTACAAACTGGTACAATGCAGAAGGACAACATCAACATCGACGCTATATGCCATTGTCTTCAGCCTCACCCAGTGTTACCAGTCTGGTTGAAGTTCAGTCTTTACTGTCAGCGGTACCAATGTAATTATCTCTATGCTTGGTGACGAGGCAATGCTTTTTAACACCGTTAACCCGTCGGCCGATATCTGCTTCCCCGAAATGTTTTTAT
This sequence comes from Hermodice carunculata, assembly GCA_964020975.1. NCBI lineage: Eukaryota > Metazoa > Annelida > Polychaeta > Eunicida > Amphinomidae > Hermodice > Hermodice carunculata. The sequence goes on from OZ026617.1 coordinate 82,417,883, forward strand.
CTAAGTTTTTAGGTTGGGAAGATGGGACTAAACCAATTACACAAGGTACTTGTATGGTCCCCCTTATACTGCAACTTAGGCACTGGTCCACCTAATACTTATTACACACACACACACACACACACACACACACACACACACACACACACACACATATATATATATATATATATATATATATATATATATATATATATATATATATATATATATATATATGTATATATATATTCCGTCCGTTGTGACAATAATAATGCTACAGAATTAGAATCATCGCTATCCAACACATGATACCGCGTCAGGACAAAGGGAACATCACTGTGTCCTTATCGTTGCCTGCAGCAGGACTGCTAAGCTGGGGATGTAGGAAGCTTTCTCGCATGAAAGTCATTGCTGCTCGCTTTTCAGAGCTTCACACGAGCCTTGGGGTGCAAAGATGCATTATGCTACAATGTAGTGAACCAACACGCATTCCTGTCACAGGGGCAGATCCCCAGAGCCTGACACTGCTGAATGTTGCATAATTAATATGTAAATCCCGACTATAAGTGAGGTCTTCTTAGTTCCTACTGCATTGGCTCCAATACGTTCTGTCTGTTCAGACCGTGTTGAGGAGATGGATTATAAAATCACTATTTACCATCTAGGCCTACCTGTATTTAGCTGTCTTGCTGTCTTTCTGTGTGTTCGTCCCTCTGTCTGTCCGTTTCTCAACTCGTCCATCCATCTGTCTATACACGCCAATCTCTGTCCAAATAGATAGATGCATAGATGGGTCGGTCGGTCAGTGGACGGACAGATGGATGGACAGATAGACACACAGGCAGACAAAAAACTTCTCAGATCTGTTACCAACGTGCTCGCCCATGGTGTACATCCAAATTTATTGCTTAACCTTGATAGAAACAGACTATTAGAAATAATGCTGGCTGGTAGTTGCGATCTCTCAGATAAGGCCAACAGAGACACATTTGATGCTGTTCATAAACGAAACTAGACACTTTTTTGATGAGTAATTTATCCATGTGTGTACTTCTGCTCATACAACTTTGTATTGTCCGGTGTGTCGTGTACTCAGAACATGTGCGTTTGTATGTTCTGTAGAGCTCCTCGATTAGCTACTGTGGAGCTACTGGGTAACCCAGGTTTTGAAAGTAAATATGTTACAATATACAATACAATACAGACAGACAGACAGACAGACAGACAGACAGACAGACAGACAGACAGACAGACAGACAGATAGATAGATAGATAGATAGATAGATAGATAGATAGATAGATAGATAGATAGATAGATAGATAGATAGATAGATAGATAGATAGATAGATAGATAACTATCAATTTATATGCTTAAATAGGCTCGGCATAACTCTCACTTTGTATGCTTCCCCAGGAGATAATTCAGTACGTGACATATTAGTTTCTCAATTGCCATTATGTGATCTCTCATAGTTTTTATACCACCTTCAGCTTCCTGCACGCATATCTATTGATTGATCATTTAATCAATCGATTGAGTACTTGATCGATCTATTAATTGATTGATTGATTTATTGACTGCTACGATAGCATGATTGATACATTAACTAATTGATAGGTTGACTGATTGATCGCTTGATCGAAGGACGGATGGATCGATTGGTTGACGGACTGATTGATTGATCTACATTGTAAGTACGTGCAGTGACGTCAGATGATATTTTCCTTGGCAATCATTCACGAACTTCTGTTTTTTCTTTTGTTCAGCTATTTATAACTTCGAAGCTCCAAATATCATGCTCCCGGGAGCCGCCCATTAGTCGTGGGTAGGTTGACTGAGAGAGCCAGTTTTTTTTTGTTTTTCGGTCAAAGCCAAATTGAAGTCGATACAGCAGGGCCTTTATGATGTCCTGGGAAGACGGGAGAGCACGCAATCTCCGACCTCCGAATTTATTATTTTTTTTTTTTGCTGTCAGGCAGGGTCACTGTACGGGCAACCAAAGTCTGGGAGTCAGTTCATACCTATATATTCAGGGTTTCCATCATACAAAAATATGGTCAAACTTACGTGCGCTGGTAGTTGTAATAACCAAATTGTCTGATTGTTGCATGCATGAATCCTCTTGGTGAAGTTACGGAGTGGACTGTGTGTCTATGATTAACGTGGATCAGCTACCAAAGGAAAAAAAAGTTTTTTTTTTTTGTTTTTTTTCGTCGGAAACAGACCTAATGATCATGTCTGAAAAAGCATTGAGGAGGTAAAATGCTAAAAAATACAAGAGGGTGAGTTAAACGCAGAAAGGAGGCTCTTTGAGCTTTACTTTCCCTCGAAGAGCGTGACATTATATTTATATACTAGATTTAAGAAAATTTACGTAATTTTTGGCCATGGGTAGGCAGAGTGACAAAACACTACAGTGATTTACACGTCCTAAACAAACATGCAACATATGATCAAAAGTCGTCCGAGTCAAAGATACAAGCAACCAGGGCAATGTATTGACTTCTAAGTCACTAATTTCACTTGCCATAGGACATACAAGCATTATCATCTGGTGACGTGTATAAATCACGCTTTTTTCACCAACAAAACGATCTATGCATAAGTTCACCAAGCGGGGAAACCCGAGCGGAGATTCCGATGCCAGATTTCTGGGTAATTTGCGGGCCACTCAGCCTTACCGCACAGGCGACAGCGCTACTGAATACAGCAAGTAAGTAACGAGGAGTGAAACACGGATCATGATTTCTTTAAAAAAACAAAAACAAAAACAAAAACAAAAAAAACAGAATCTAGGGTGGCTGAAAAGTATTTGAAAGACAAAGGAATATCAGTTGATGGAAGAAATAAAGCGGCACTTTTATTTTTTATGTTTGTCACTTTGACGTTTCTTCCAGACCTGTTATCAACATTACAGCCCACTACACAACAGTCAGTGGTGGTTTACCATGATAATTCGCCTTATCACTGAACGTTCTAACTGTCAATGCTTTCCGTACTCCCCCCGCCAACGATCTACAATGGTAAACTTCTATACGCCTCCTGTATTTGGCCCATTTCCTGCTTTTCTGTTCTGTTCGAACAAGATTAGTGTCCGACATCATGCATTATCCTGACCACTTTTGAGAAGGTGCACAGCGCGCCATCTGGTAGCAAAAAATCAGCCCGCATGCCTCGTTTTCGTAATGGGACAGCTACCGGTGTTTTCCCGCTTGGTGAACTTATGCATAGACCGTAATGACAGGATACACATGAAACCAAAAAGAGGGAGTGAAGACAACCGAAGAATGGCCCTGCTTAGTCAAGATGCCATGAACGCTTTTAAAAATATTATTTCCTGAAAATATTTTCACAAATTCAGGCTGGCTCTAACGCTCAATGTTTTGCGTTTTCAAAGGCAAATTATGAACTACCTTTGATCCCATATCACCCGTGCAAGTGGGACCAATCGCTTCCGAACAGTGACTGCGACACGATAATACAACTGTAAAGCCGCTCTACCCTGCTGAAAGCCACATTGACTTGGGGTGACACGTTCCAGTGAGGATACTTTCGAAGCAAAAATGTTTGATATATTGTTTTGGATAAAAAAATCCCTAATAAGGTTAAATTTTGTGAAAAGTACCCAAATCTAGGATATGGTTAACAAGCTTAAGGTTCAAGGCGCACACTCCTAGTACCGGAAAATAGTACTGAAAAATTGGATACCCCTCCCCAGCCATGTCACACACGCAAATTGGCTTTCAGGAGGGGGTTTATATATTGGTGGTCTGGGTTGTAATTACTGTCCAGAAGCGATCGGGTCCGACCTTGGTGGGGATATCTGCCGTGCAGAGGATCATCGATGTTTGAATAGTTTTGATAGGCAAGTAAATTTCCAAATGGAACGAGCAGAGGTAGTTAACTTTACAAATTAAGTAACCAGGAAGACAAACATATATGCTTTGTCACCAACCGCGGGACATTACATATGAATTTTATCGATGACTGTTAAAAGCGCGGCAAATGACCGTCAAATTGCCTCCATAGGATCCCCCTAGACCGCTATAATTATGTTTCTGATGCAAGCGCCCACATCAGTGAACGTAATAGCGAGTCAGGGGGATGCTTTGGAGGCAACAGTCAAAGTGATGGGCCTTGAATTAAAACAAGCGGAGGAAGCGCCCCCACCCCGATGTTTATTATGCCTGTTTTCGTTATCCTTGGAACTCCGTTCATGCGCAAGGTACATGTTAACGTGACAGAAATCTAAATTACAGGTAATCCTGCAGTTTCCTTCAACCATTATGCGATCAAGGTAAAACAGTGCCGTGTGGGTGTATTTGCTGTACTTGAATTATGTAATGTCGGAACATCTGTTCCAAATAGCATTTTAGGTAAGACAATAGGTAAAAAAATCATGAGCTACATTGATGGCTGTGTCGTTAGGCACCCTGCTTCATGATTGAGTCAGCACCATAATAAGAAAGGCATGGTGTGGATTTAATCCACAAAATCCCTTTAAACTTGTGCTTGAAGTTCGGTTCCTGCAGTCTATGGGGCGACGGACTCAATTCAAACCGTCTTCAGCACACCTTGGACTGAGTCCTTCTCGGACTTCTTATGCCTGTGAATTAGTTCTTACTGGACTTATCATATCGGTGTTCCTCCAGTTTAAACATGACATAATGTGTCCCGTGTAGGCATATGGTAGAACTATTTTGATTGGTCCATTCACAACCAATATGGTAGAGTTCAGAGAACTGGCGTCACCTACTCCTTGCACCTACATGACATGGACAAGACGTTACACATTCCAGACCTTTCAAAAAATCTCTTAAAGTCAATCGGTGATTAACTCAGGTAGAATTAGCATTCTAGTCTTTCCACAGCCAATGCTCGACCGATATAATGGGTCTTTTTTGTTCTATAGAAGCCGGCTACCCGAGGAGGCTAGCCTTCCGCACTGCATTGCAATGGGGTATTTATTTATCTAAGGGCGAAGATACAGATACATATTTGCCCATCCTTAAGTTATGTTAAAGATCCTTTTCAATTACGAAAGCAACAGTAGGTTTACGGTTGTGATAAGATTACTATGCAATGAGTGTGACCCACAGGAAGCGAGTGAAGCCTTCCCCCGAGTGTGTTCATTTACACTTCGTCAGGCCGCTTTACCGTAATAGCGAGCTTCGTTCGCCATTACGGGCATTTGTGTCATCTCCGAAGTAGACCCAAGCTCCGTTGTTATGCCTACTGCGCTGGGCAAGTCTAGTAGAGATAACACCAAATTTGGTCTGGTTTGGCGACTCTTTTAACTCTTCGAGTGCCAACTGCGACTAAAATCGAAGTACTTAACACCAACTGCTCTGAATTATACTGAGGCCACTAGATTCATGTTCTTGTAAAAATGACATTTCATTCACGTCCCAGCGTCTAAAATCTTAAAATTATTTTAAATTTCTATTTTTGTCAGATATTTAAAATCATTTTAGATATCTGAAATTAATTTTAAACATCTCAAATTTATATTCAGATAGCTAAAATACTTCTGAAAATGTTCACGATTTATAGCTATGCTTTTTTTTAGATATCTCATAATGATATATACTATATGTATGTATATCTTACAATCTTTGATTTTGATTAGATGTTAAAACGGCTTTGCATATTTATTCCATTAACATATATATAGTGTATGGTCGTAGACAAAAGGCAACTTAGAAGATGCCTTCATGTGCCATGGTATAAATTAGCGGATAGCCATTTCCACGGGTGCACAACGGAGATCAAATGCAAGATAGAGTCCTCTCATGCATTCAAACTTGTAATGATGCTAACACTTTATGTAAGGACAACGTACCAACAAAAACATACAACAGTGTTATTTTCGTGACACAGTAGATGACTGGAATGTTCAAAATGCCTACACTGTATCGTAACTAAATTGTACGAGTGCAGCTATATGATTCATTCCTTTGATTTAAAATACAATAACTTTATCTTCTAAGTGTACATTTACAATATTACAATTTTACAAAGGGCTTTACGAAGCGTATTATCTTTATCTCCTATGCTTACATTGAGTATATTACAATATGATCAAATGCTGTACGAAGTTTAGTATCTTTATCTTATATGTGTACATTCAGCATAGCACAATTTTACCAAGGGCTTTACGAAGCGTATTATATCTATTACTCAATTCAGTCATATTTCAAGGTGCTTAGTTATCACCAATAAATGAACGCGCTGGACATATCTGAATTAGCTATGATAGATTGATGTAACCTTGTGCTTTGCCAAGACGCAGGGCAGTGTATCTGTACAGAGGCGTATCACTTGGTATTATACAGAGGCGTATCACTTCATTGTTATTGTATTTTCCGCCAAATCCTCCCACCCAAATACGCTTTGTTTATAAGTTGTCAAGGTTTTATTATGTTGATATTAATTGTATGTAAGTCTGAGTGCACAACGCCATATTCCAATACACAATTTTTTGCTGGCCAGAATCGGGCATTCTCATTGGATTGTATGTATAAGAAATTTTGAATGAGCTGGTTACTTTTGCAGCTAATGCATTAAGATTTTTGGAATCGTAATATACGTAGATTTACCATGAAAAAGTCGTTATTTTTACATACGGCGGTTTGTTTAGTTGTTGAGATCCAAATTACAATGGAAAGCAACGTGAATATACAACTCTGGCAATCGTGCCTGAAGTGCCCTCTGCAGTGGGAATAGAGAAACCTTCTATTTGTGCTCTTCCCTGTGGCAGAATATTTGTCCCTGTTTTTTTTCCGTCTGGTTTTCCTCTGTAATGATGCAAAATGACAAAATAAGGTTTATTAAATAAATACACGTCACATAAAATTAAGCGGAAATGTACCACTGCAATGTTATTATCATCAAATACTAGAAATCGTAAACCAAGACTTGGTAGCGTCTAGTTTGAGTATTTTTTATTGTTTCTGGCGATTGCTTCTGTGTGTCAGTGTAATCTCGCCTGGTGTCACTGCGTACTGGCGTACCTACGGGATTTACAATGCTACATTTATAACGTTATGGTGTGCACTTCTTGTGCGCAGACAATATCTTATTTTCCAATGAGCGCCATTTGAAGCTTAGGTGGTAAGTATTCGAGACAACATTTAGCTGTCTTGACGTACATATTGCCACCTAGGTGAAATTTTACTACTGTGATATCAATTCTTGAACTGTGTTATTTTACGTAGATTTTTCAGGGGTCTTACGTGAAGTCTTACTTACTAACTATGGAGATGAAAATGTACAGGAGCGGGCCCGTCTGGTGTCAGTTCGCCCTTCACATAACGATGGCACTTTTTGATATTCCGGTTTTACCGCAACATTCTTTCTTCTATAAGCCCCAAGAATTTTCTAAATAAAACACAAGCTTTATGCTTTGTAGATATTTTATATCCAGCAAATAATCGACATGTTAAAGTATTCGGACAGTGAGTTAGCTACTCATACAGTTCATTCTTTAGATGCGGGAGCAAACCCCACTGTTTGCTGACGATAGGCACGGACCAGGGGAGCTGCCATCACACAAAGGGTTTACATTTGGTACCCCAAAGTTGTGGAAAATAAAAGCAGACAACGTTTGAAACTAATAATCCCCGTTGACTAGAAAAGGGTTGATAGATGAAATACACAAGAGAAAGAGCCTCAAGGGGTCATAGGGTACAAGCGGAAATTCACGGTACCGGTGCTGACTTGTACATTGTCTCAGTCTAAAATAGAAACATAATGGCGCCCGTGTTTTTCTCACAGTCCACGCTTCAGAATATGCTGCCGCAAGCCTTATCAAATTGTGTCATTTTACTCAGAGAGAGAGAGAGAGAGAGAGAGAGAGAGAGAGAGAGAGAGAGAGAAAGGAGGGAGGGAGGGGGAGAGAGAGAGAAAAGGAGGGAGGGAGGGAGGGAGGGAGAGGGGGAGAGAGAGAGAAAGAGAGAAAAGGAGGGAGGGAGGGAGAGGGGAGAGAGAGAGAGAGAGAGAGAGAGAGAGAGAGAGAGAGAGAGAGACTCTTATTGTGTCTTCTTATCAGTGCAGACCGGTGGTGTTCTCAGTGCTTACGGTACAGTGTTGTTTCCTGAATAGACCTGTGGCAGTAGTACAGTATAAACCAGGAGTATAAATTACGAAGTAGACCCCTGGCAGTGGGAGAGTAAAGATTACTAACGAGACATCTGGCAGTGGTACAGTTTGGAGTACTAAGCAGACCTCTGGCAGTGGCAGAGTACAGATTATTAACCAGACCTCTGGCAGTGCTAGAGTATAAATTACTAACCAGACCTCTGGCAGAGGCAGAGTACAGATTATTAACCAGACCTCTGGCAGTGGAAGAACAAAGAAACTGAGCAGACTTGTTTACCTGCATAACAGTATGTCCAGAGTGCTCCAGTTGTGAAAAAAAGTCGGGGGGGGGGGGAGTCATCTGTAATCAAGTGAAGTCTACTGACCAGAATGTCAATGTTGCGGATGTCAATGTTACACAGAGAATTGCACGATTCATGTGCTATTATAGTACAGCAGTTTTGTATGGGACTGGATAGACCTTTTCATATCGCTGATTGATGTAATCATTAAACATAAATTGCCTTACATTAGGCTAAATAGTCAGCTACAAAGTGTATGCTTCGAACTGAGGGACAGCGCTACAAATGGAGCCATTATTATATAGGAGGGAGCGCTAATTTAAAAGTGCTTAATATCTTTACGACACAGACAGAAAAGAAAATAAACAATAACTGTAGACACTTTAGTCGGTACGTATGTCACGTGATTTATCATCGGTATCACAACAGGGAAGATGCCTGAGATATATTGATATGATCTCAAGAAAATTAACTATTATGTTAAAAAAACCTATTAATGTCCTCAGGGTGTTTGTCTCTCTGGAATTAATGTATCCCAGCCTCTTAGTGTTCTCACATGTATGAGCATTATGCTGTCTTGGCAGAAACACGGGGGTTTGTTTGACATTCAAGCATTCCCCAAAAGTTAAATTATCTTCTTGCTCCGAAACAAGATATCAAATAAGTTAATATATGCTGCATTAGTAAATACTATAAATCATGATATTATTTCTGTATTTTATTCTTTTTGGCAGTTGTGTTTTTTGTGTGTCTGATTTTCCCTCAAGCATGATCCCATGTTATCATCTTTTGTCATTTAACCCTTTGCCCCTCAAACCGGCCAAACTGGCTGGTGGTCAAATGTCGTCTGCTTCAGTGTTTTCAACTAATTTCAACAGTAATGAAAAACAATTTGACTGAGAATTGAAGGTGAGACCTGTCAAGAGAACACGAACCAGGTCAACAGCTTCCTCGGCATAGGTTGGGCACTTAGTGCCCAATCCATGCCGAGGAAAGCTGTCTTAATTCAAGGGGGAAAGGGTTAACCATGTTGGTTTGCGGCTTTTTCCATAAAAAATATCAAGTTATTCTTCCCATCTGAACCAGCTAGTGTAGGGTCGTGACGCCAATTTTCGTGGTACGCTGAGCGATTTTGGTCAATGCCGGACTGCTCGATGCGTTCACCTTTTAATTTATTCAATATTTGGTGTGATTAGCGGGCGAGTTGTTTGATGGAATAGAAGCCGTTTAAATTCGTCAAGGGTTATCTTCATAGCTTTTTGTTTTCTAACATTAAAATGGATAATCTTCAGAGACTTGCCTGCTACGGGAATGTTGTTGAATGAAGTTGTTTACTTTGTATCCTCTCGAGAATCGTTGTTGAAGTTTTAGCAGCCCAGTATTTACAATAACGGTTGCAGGCCTTTTTTGAATGATAAACCAGTTATCTGCTTTAAATGTCCTCTTTTAAGTCCTCATTGTAGTGTTTCAGGCGACGATATAAAGACGACGTGGCAATAATCTCTCTCTCTCTATCTCTCTCTCTCTGTCCTCTGTCTGTCTGTCTGTCTCTCTCTTTCTCTCTCTCTCTCTCTCCCCCTCTCTCTTGACCTCTTAAGGGTACTGTTTTTTAATGGGTTACCGACCATAATAATAGTGAGAATTATTACTTGATGCAGTAAGTAGGTACAAACTTTATATATTAACTTGCTGCCAAAATAGAGTAACCTGTTGCTACGGTAGAGACGTTTGCTGGCAAATAATAGTGACATGGTGCCAAGTTAGAGACATTTACTGGCAAACATTAGAGCATTCACCTGCAGCAGAGGTGCCAACGATCTATCAATTCTACGATTGTACAGAGGGTAGCACTTGCACAGATGAGACAAGCGATAACAAGTGTACCCTCTCTGGCTGGCCTTACGAGACAGGCTACAATTAATATTAATATTTTCTGTTATGAATACGGCACCTCTATTTTGAATGTCCGCGGCAGATTAATGGTTCGTCTTCATTGTATGCCTCTGCAAATCAGCCTGCAAATCAACTGTCGGTACGGCACACAGCTTAAGACTGGTATTGTAATTCACAGAAGATGCGCCTGGTATATTCAGACACCGTGTAATCAAATATTGGCTGAAAATGCGTTCACACTGAATCTCCAAGAAATTCAAACATTGTGTTTTTGATGCACTAAACATTGTAAAAATGTCTGTCCTGTTTGGAACATTTACATTTTGGGCGTCACAAAGTCAACATTTTCCGGGAGGATTCCGTGTAAAGGGTGGGTCATACAACATTTGTTGAATTGAACCTGAAACTTACATAAAGGGATTGTTGGTACGTTAATACTCTGGGTGTAGTAGCTTTCATGTAATGCCGTGACATGTGCATATTTTGCCGCAATATGTATATACTTGGTGGCTTAGTACATGTGATGCTAGGGGATACATACACGGCCAACCAGTCATGGCCTACTCTTTGCTGAGGAGTCTCACAACCACGGTCACACCGGCGACAAACGCCAGCCACAGACAAGAAGAGGATGTTAACCCGGATTTTCAGCATAATGATTCCTAATGCTTCCCTCAGCGTTTGGCGTTGTCAACATCAAAGGCTTTCGATAGCGAGCTTCTGTCGACTATCAAGAAGAAAGATGCTCCATCGGAATGGCAGGATTTGTCACCTGAAGATAAACGGTCCCCTTCTATTGATTATTTTGATGGAAAGGCTTTCATATTCGGTCAATCAAGACGGTGTTGAAATTATAGATACATTCATCCCGCTTTGATACCTATCCCTGCGACTGCACTTAGATGGAAAACAGACCAATTGATGCAACCGAAAATAGTGCTTATACACTGGCCATAATGACCTTTATTACACGTGCACGCCAACTGCTATGAAACAGATAACCGCCTTACGTTCATATTCTGGTGACTCCGCAGTCCACTTGACTCAGAAGTACGATAGCACTGTGCCCGATTCAGAGTATATAATATTGAATCTCGTAAAGGCTGCCAGGATACAGTTATATCCCTTTGAATGCACGTGTTTACTCTAGCCTTCGATCTGTTTGGTTAAAGGTCACCTGCTGATACATTATGCAAGAGAGCTGTTTTACTGACTGTCTGTATGTTTACTGGAGCAGAGCCTAAGCGTAAGTTGGCCACTTGTGCTTCTGGGGTTTGCCTTTTAAGTAGATCATTTCAGCAGTACTTGGTACACATTAAAATCCTGGATGGATAAGCGTATTGTAGGCCTGCTGGAAAATCTACCAACACTAATTTACTTTACACAAGTAAACCTTATTTCAGTGTTTCACTGCAAAAATACGGTGACTTTACAAGGTATTATTGTAACTTACTGAAAGTAAAAGTTCCTGTTGGCAGAAACCCATGCGTCAAAAACGATCGAGTTTTTACGATGTAATGGTAGCAGAGGTCTTATTAAGTCTGTGTGTGAACACAGACTTCTTGTTTTTACTCAAATACTTTGTTCTTTCTTTCTTTCTTTCTCTCTTTCTTTCTTTCTTTCTTTCTTTCTTTCTTTCTTTCTTTCTTTCTTTCTTTCTTTCTTTCTTTTTTCTTTCTTTTTTCTTTCAATCCATGTCCCATATTGTGGTCAGCTTTTCTCAGACACTGTTGCTTGGAAAAAAAACACTAACCTTGACAGGGTGATTGACCTAGTAGTAAAATTCTGCATATTGCATGGGACAGTCATGATCTTAAAACGTATGCAAATTAGAGGCATATTATTGGAAATTGTAAATCTAGTATATCTTCAAAGCTTTTCTAGATAGAGTTGCCATTCCAAGCTTAATATGTGGGTCGATTGCTAAAACTGTGAACTGTGAAATCCTGGCCTCCACGCCTGTCAGTGCAGAGGCAGTGTTGCCAAGTGCTATGAGCTTACTCTTTAATCCCTAGGGAGGTTGACTGTATTGGTAGCTACATACAGCAAAACCCTCATTAGTTGGTACCTCTTTGCAGTAGGCACCTCCTTACAATGGCCAGTGGGAACCTTAAATGTTTACCACAATCTGCTACATTGGGCACTTCAGCAAAAAGGTAATCGGTACATGTATTTGGATTGTTTTCTCCTGAAAATGTCATTTTTACACCAGAGCTAATGCCCTTAGCCAGGTTCTTCACCCCACACAGTGTAATTTCCTTACTACATCAAAAAAGTGCAGCGTGGGCCAGCCAGCCCATGTGTATATTCAAAGTATAACAGTTTTCTAATCTAACATTGATTCCCTTGACACCTTTGTGGACTAACACCAGGATTAGGTTATCAAAGGGAAGAGACTTAACCACTGACTTGTCTGAAACAATAAGAGTGTGGTTGAGTGCCACGTGAGTGACTTGCTCAAAGTCACAATGTAATATTTTGATGTTCATCATTTTAACCTATGAGATGAGAAGTGTTCTACATATGTAGTATATAGACAGCATCAGATCAGTTCAGTTTGTACTCCTGCCAGTCAGTCAAGCAGCAAAAGTTCTCCAATGTACATGTCACAATGAAACTCACAAAATTTCTGACACTTAGTAGGCAAGCACAAGAACTTGAGGGTAAATCACAGAGACATATTGTGGCAGAGTATGGCGTATCAAATGGGGAACATTGTTAAAAGAAAAGCAGACATTATGTCATTCCTTGAGGAAAACATGAACCCCAAAAGGAAAAGAGTGAAGGGCAACACCTATGAACAACTGAATGAGGCAATGTTTTAGTGGTTCAGTGTGACGCACAGTAAAAACATGCCAGTCTCCGGTTTGATCATGAAAGAAAAGGCCAAAAAAAGCTGAACATTTCCATGTACACTTGCAAATATACATGTACATGTACGTTGTGCATGTTATTAATTTCCGGTCTTTTTTCCCCATTGCAGGGAATAAAGAAAAAAAATTTGAAAGAAAAAAAAATGAAACATTATTGTCTATTATTTATTTCATTTGGGTTTGCAAACCAGCATAAACATGTACATGTATATGTGCATGGCTTCTCTATCTTTTGTGTTGTGTACTTATCCATACAACTGGTAACTGGTAATCTGCCTACCCATGGTGGCCAACCCGCTCTGCAATGGGCACCTCCGTACAGTGGGCACTTTTCTCCGGTCCCAAGAGTGCCCACTGTATAGAGGTTTTACTGCAGACTGACGCGTCCTTGGTGTGACTCCCCATCACAATAAGCTAGTGCTGACTAAGGGATGTCATTTTAACTACAGTTGATAGGTTAGTGACATAGCAGCATCCAATGAAGTATGCACCGCAGTTTAGCATGTTTTGTTTTGTAAAGGGAGACTCAGATCAACTACCAGAAACTCTCTGTAATGACCGACTGTAATAAGGAAGGGTTTTAGTCAGTTTTAGTGGGTACATTTGGGCCGGCAGCGCTTCCACTGCTGTTGTCTTTCTGGACCCAACAGTGACATTTGCCTGTCAGTTAAATATCCATAACATTTATATTGTTTCATAACCTTTGTGAACACTGCTGACTTCCAACAAAGATTTTTCTTATTCCATCTACGTTCAGCCTGTGCAAACTTGCACCTTCAGTTTGTCCACACCTTTAAAAGGTTGTTGAACCTCTATAGTCCACACGTATATGTACTACGGTATGTATGTTTGTCCTATAGGAGCTATGTGAGGTTGGATATTGCCTGTGCCAACTTATAACTAAAGTCTTCCGACACACTCAGGCTAGTGACACTCAATAGTTAAACACAGAGCTAGGTTTCTGTAAGAACTATGTGAAGTTGAATGCTATGTATGACAGTGGATTAGGTGAGCCTTATAGTTGATATTAGTAGAGATTGTCACGTAAATGTTTTTATGTTCCTGTAAATTGTAAAACTCAAATACATGTACTTGTAAATACATGTTTATCAATGTACACATGTTTCAATTGTTGCAGCGATTTTATGCCCCAGTTTTACAAAGCATGGGAATCTGGTGCTGTTGCAGTAATTTTTACTTTATATTATAAATGGGTTTAGCATCATATTTAAATGTTATGTGAAAGTTGTGCAAATTAGGGACAATTAAAATTTTAAAAGCTCTGTATCTTCCAACCTATGATAGATAGACACGAAATTGAAGTAGTACATAAGTCGCATCCGATGAAATATCAACCAAAGTTGTAGCACTTCAATTTATACAAGTTAGGTAAATACACAAAATTTAAGTCTGGAATATTTTCAAATCTATTACAAAAAGAGGTACCTTTTCCACTTCAATTGGTAAGTTTGTGATATAAACACATCCTATGAAACATGAACCGAAGGTGTAGCTTTTTAACTTATGCAAATAAGGCAAATACATATAATTTATATATGGAGTAAGTTCAAAACTGAGGTATCATTCAAACTTCATTTGATAAATTTGTAGTACAACTTCATCCAATGAAACATGAATCCAAACTGTAGCAGTTTGATTAATGCAAAATAGGCAAACACACGAAATTTAAATCATAAATAGCTGGGAAACTATAATAGATTGAGGTGACTTTCCACCTTCAATTTATAGGCTTTTAACATAGCCACATGAAAAAATTATTGTTACAGGAGTTAAACAAATACTGAATAGGCAGTTTTTAAAGGTTTTTTTAGGCACACAGACTGATTTGCTGCTAAGCAAATCAAAATTGTTCTAGTGGACTCTGACTTTGTTAGTCTCTTTATCAATTTATCTTTGAAAAAAAAGTACAAGCCCAGCACAAATAATCTTTTTGCAAAGATAGACCCGTGCTATGTTAACTACTAAGTACCATGTCCTATTACGCCTGGTCCTGTTTTGGTGATATGGCGGATAATGTGTTCATTTTTCACTTTCACCCTTTTGCTGTAGACCTCACAAGAAAATCGCAAGGTTAAGTCACAGTCAGATGGCGTGACAATCATCTGTGAACCCATAGCCCGCCCACACCTAACAGAAAGGATGGCTTCCCTTTGGGCTACGATGAATTGGATTGAGGTGAAGGTCAAATATTACCATGACCCACACAAAGGGAAACACAAGATGCATGGCTTCCGTAAAATACTTTTATGGTGTGTACCTTCCGATCCTATGTTGTGCTCTTCTAAATATACTTTCCCTTTTCAAAATTAGTCGACGGTCATGAACATATGGGTGTCTTTGTATTTTGTACACATGAATAGAATAGGTAGAATTTTGATTTTGGCTTCTATCTCCAATAAGAGCATTTGGGATGCTTGGCTGGACGAATCATGCTATAAATTTACGTCCTACGTCAGCACTGACTCGCATAAGAGAATCGTCTGCCTAATTCTCTGTTCCACTTCACCATGCAATGCACTTGTTCACGCTGAAAGTAAAAAGCGTTTAAAATTGTACAACTCGTCATCCAAGAGGTGTTGATAATGACAGCTAACAAGAGCCGGCCTGACAAACGCAATGGTGCCATCATAATGTATAGCGCCAAATGGCTTTGTACTGAGTGAACTAGCGTGAATACCGTATTGTATGTCGAAGACTAGAATCAGAAGATACCAGCGCAGCAAGACGAGCCTGGCCTGCGTCCAGGACAAGGACGACGAGTGTGGCTGCAGCTTGTCTTCTGTCGCTATTAGCCACAAAGGGCTCTCGGTCTAATATTTTACCTTCTGTCGTCGCTGTGCGTGTCACGCGCAATTAGCGTGGGCTATACCTTGGGCAATGAAAAGATTTGCAGTAGATTTCTCTTTATTATGATCTCATGTAATGTGCCAGGCAGCAAAGCCTTTTTCCTTTTCACACAATTTTCGTTTCAAAGTGAAGTCGAAAAGCTTTAAACTTTAATTGTGAAAAATTAAAGACAGCTGACAAGGACACGCGGTCTTTTATTATCTTATGTACATATGCTTATGTAGTACATTTGGATAGTAAGTAGTTAAGTAACAATTCGCATGAGAAATGTTTCAGGAGGACGTATATTATTTGACCTCAGGTACACGGAAAGTGTTTGGTCTTGCTTTGAAATGATTACTACCGCATAGCGACGTCAGACCATGTCAATGAAACACATTGTAAACTATACGCAATCTTAAAAAAAACCACACATTTTCTATCACATCAAACAAACTGCATGGCATCAGCCCAAATCATTATCGGTTGAGTAATATGGCTGTCCAAGTTGAAGGGCACACAGTCACTGCTAAATCGATACGTTCACCTTTGTTGTCATGCTTATGACATCCCTTTAAAATTTGTAACACTAGCTGTTCAGTTATTTATGATATTCAATTCTTTGTGGGACCTGACAAAACTGAGTAACGGTTAAACGCAATATACATTTAATGACCAAAATCTAATGGAATATGCATTTTGATTGATTGATTTGAGTATCTTTCCCACGATGCACTGCCCTGTTGATAAATTGTAATCGTCTTTTTTGTGATGAGAATTTTACAAGAAATAGGCCTCTGATTGTCTGGTAGCATGCTCATTTACATTCGTAAGTACATTTGTTATAGAGGTGACAAGATCTGTGGTTAACCTTTTTAACTGGGGGATTGAAGAAGTATATTCTGCGCAGCTCAGTTGAGCATAATGAAAAAGATCCATGTATGTGCTTAACACATGATAAAGGTTAAGCTACCCAAAACAAATGTGACGTGAGGGACGCAAGTTTTGTAAAGAATAGACAGTCCTCCTCACAAAGAACACCTGTTACTCTAGGGCTTGTTCAATTATAGTAGACGGTGCCGTGGACTTGTGTGGTGCATCTTGATTGCTCTGCATGATAGGTTTAGGTCTACTCCTTTGCCTTCAACAGAAACCTTCAACGAGCAATCCTGCCAATTTGCACAAAATTCAAGATTCTTCTTAAGAAAGACCTCATCAACTGCCTTAAACTGTGAAAATTATATTTAATCAATCCAGTGGACATTTGTCTCAAAATCGTTTCCAGTTGAGAGAAGTTTCTCACAGAAGTCAGACAAGAGAGGGAGAGAGAGAGAGAGAGAGAGAGAGAGAGAGAGAGAGAGAGAGAGAGAGAGAGAGAGAGAGAGAGAGAGAGAGAGAGAGAGAGAGAGAGAGAGAGAGAGAGAGAGAGAGAGAGATTCATAGCTGGGGGCTACTTTAGTGTATGATACAATATGCCTATTCTGGGGACCACCGCCGCCCACAACTGGTAATTTCAAGGCATTATACTTACATTTTATGTAAAGTTCTCACTGTGAAAGTGCCATTATATATTGTATATGACATCCATCAGACAAATTAACCTTCCGTCAACACTAATCACACATATATTTTGGATGCTATCTTTTCAAAATATCTAATCGGGACTAACTCAAGGATTTGTTCCCATTTTGAAAATTGTGGATTCTGCAGAGAGGAAGAAGGGTCAACTATCTTTTGGAAACAGGTTAACCAGCGGAGAAAGCTTAAAACTCAAGAAAAATCGTATATAGAGGAAAGAGACCAGATCGGAGGGAGGACATATCAAAAGCATTAAAGGTACACTGGGATGAGATTAACGACTCAAAATGGGGCCACGGAACAGTACCAGCATGTCAATCCGAAGATAGACATGATCGATCGGATCCTGAGTTGTATCACAGAATCAGTAGCATTGAAATAAAGACAGCTATACGTTTATATACAGCAGATGAGATTAGGAAAAGCTCCAGGAACAGATGATATTGTGAGGGAGTTTATAAAGAAGGGGCCAGATGAAATTGAACACAGTTTACAGATGCTTTTCAATAGAATTATTGGAAAGAAAAGGGTACCTAGGGAATGGAATAGGCTTTGGATATCATATATTCCGAAAAAGGGTCAAGGGGACGAACTGGACAGGTGTAAGGGTATTGGTATCGCAACTAATTTGGACAAAATATTCAGTCGGATAATGTACCGAACACTGAGGAGAAAAGTTGAAGAACTTGGGCTTACAGGAGAAATTTAGTATGGTTTCAGGCTAGGGAGACAGGTAAGTGATCATGCATTTACACTGACTCCGGTTTTCAATTGGCAAGACAAAATTGGATAAAGGTATTGATGGGTTATTTAGATGTGAGAAAGGCATATGATAAGATATGGAAAGAGGCTCTGTGGAAAAAACTTAGTGGGTTAGGATTTGGAGGCAACTTCCTGGAAATAGAGAAAGCTTTATACAAGGATGTAGAATGCACACTTTCACTTAGAAATGTTGTAGTAGAAAATGCACAGCTAAACATAGGCTTACAGTAATGGTGTGTGCCTTCCCCAATTTTGTTCGCTCTATATATTAAGGACGTAGGTGAACTGCTGAGGGATTGTGACAAGGGAGCAACAATAGGACACCAGAAAATTCCTTGGTTATTTTTTGCAGATGACATTGTGCTTATGGCCGAGTCCCAAAAAGAGTTACAGGATATGTTAAACATTGTAGGGGGGATATGGGAATAAATGGAGCTTAGAATTTACCCAAGACAAAAGCCAAGTTATGACACTGAGAAGGAAAGCATATGGCAGTAGAAAATGGAGACTTGGGAAATTCCAAATTTCAGAGGGTAGAAAGCAGCTTATTGAAATTGGAGAGGTCGTTGATATGAGTATCTTGGGTAAAAGAAAAAAGCAAAAGGTAAAGGTATGTTCAGGTACAAAGATAAAGCAGAAGGTGAACCATACAAAAGGTATGATAAAAACTACAGCAATAAATAATTTTAATAGGGCATTCACTGCTCGAGTGCTGTAGATAGGGTAGCAATACCAGGAATTTGATATGGTTTAGATGTTATTGCGGTGAATGAGGGGTATATCCAGGGTATGGAGAAAGCACAAAATGCAATGGGAAAGTGGATTCTTGGAGCACCACGGTGTGCAGCAACAGAAGCAATCTCAGGGAAGTTACGATAGAATCGCATAACTGACAAATTTGCCTAAACCAAGTTGAAATACTGGGGGTATTTGCAATCAAAAAGCGAGGACAGGTGGTGCAGAGATATATATTATATAAAGCTGTTAGAGAACAGACAAGATGGGTCAAAGACATAGATAAGTTGGCAGACAGGTATGAGTTGGAAGTTTATGGTCAAGTTGAGGATTGAAAAACATATATAGGGAAGGTAGTGACAGAAGGATGGAACAAAGACTGGAGAAAAAGTCAGGGCAAAAAGTACACTAAGTATATACAAGGTTTTAGAGAAGTACATGCTGGGATGGAGTGAAAGGATCCAAACTTTCGTTCCAGAGTAGGGCAGGGATTATCAATTTAGAGAAGAGAAGACAAAAATGGATTGCAGGCACCAATGGTAAGTGTAGAGTTTGTTTCCAGGAGGCAGACGAGACGGTAGACCATTGTTTTGTATAGTGTGATGCAGAGAGAGATGAGGGAAAATATATTTAGGAGATGGCAGAATGAGGATCATAACTGTAAGAACCTAGAGGAAGTGCGGCGCTTAGGAGAAGAAGAGCGTGTGGCATAGATTTTAGCTTTGACAGGGGGTTCACCAAGTGGAAGGAAAGGGGTCAGAAGTGTTCAGAACCTCCTGGTATGGTGCTGGGAGAAAAGAAAAGGAATGTTAGAATTAGAAAAGAACAGAATTAATTAGAATAAAGGGTTTTGGGGAGGAACGGGTGAGGTGGTAGGCCTTATCAGGGTTCCCGTGGCTGTGCGCACTGAACATGGGAAATGCCTGGGCCTTAGAGGTGGGGATCGGGTCAGAGGGAAAGGTTTTCTTTTTTTTTCCGGCCATCTGTACAAGCTATGATACATGACCTCGGCAAATAAGCGGAGTGCCACAGGATTATTATTACTTGGCTGCAATGTTGAAAATTGTGCATTCTGCACCCAATGATTTGTAAATAAGGATAGTAATGGGACGATGGGGGAAAGGGGAGTATATAAAACCGAAAATATATATCTTTAAATATTTTAGAGTATAAATAATGATACCATATACTCTGTGGCCGCAATTTACTTTGATATCGAAATCATATGTAAAATGTGCGACTGTCCCGCAATGCATTGCGCCATGTTCAAAATGGCGGTCACCAACAGGCATGATTTGCCAGGGTATTGTGTCGGTTTTGGATTTGTAACTAACGGTGATATCTGCTTCAGACATAACCAAGCGGGAAGATTAAAGTTAAAATAGCTGATCGTGTTTTAAAAGTACCTTAACGACCGTTTGCCCTGGTAACTCGTAAACATGGACACCTTGAACCTTGCGAAATATTACGACAACGATCTCCAAACATCCGGGGCAATGCTGTTTCACCGACCAACCTTGGCTATGTAGCTATGCTGTTTCCCCGGCCAAAGTTAGCGACTTGAAACAATTTTTTTTGGGGAGGGGTGTTTTTGTTTTTTTTGTTTCAAAAATTTATTTAGCGTCGGTCGGGTTACCGGAAGCACATAATACTTTAATTAGGCCTTAGGTAACCTGGAAATTTGTTGTAATATGTTAAAAATTGATGTTCTTTCCCCTTTTACACATTCCCACTTTTTTACGTCAGTTTAATTGGTTACCTGGGTACCGCCGGAGGTAGCTATTTCTATACAAACTAATATTTATATTATAAAGTCTATGTTAAACCAAAGGGGATGACTTCTTTCAGGCGTATACTTGTAATACAAGGGCAGGGCGCCACAGCGCAATTTTTTCGGAAGCAAGATCCCATGGTTACTGGGTATGGATAAAGAGTTTGGAACAAAAGTTTCATCTTTGGTATCTTGACTCGTTAAAGTTGGACATAATTTAAGCGTTTTACACTTAATTTTCTTTGCTTTTTACAGTTTAAAATAGCAGTTTTCACTTCGTCTCTTTTCTTATGAACAAAAATGAGTTTGGTTTCACTATCAATGTTTTTCTAACAACTGTATGCATTTTACTGCGCCTCATAAGAATCACTTCTCTAAGTGATTTCATGTTATGCTGCGGCTTACCAGGGCACTGGTTCAAGCGATGTGTAAGTGAAACATATTCTAATTGATTTAAACTGTTTACTAAAAGGGCACTTCTCCAGTACTCTCTTCAACCTTTACCTTGTCACGAATACTGCTTGTAAACTACGTAGCCATACCTGAAAGGTTCATGACACACACACACACACACACACACATACACACACACATACATATATATATATATATACAGGAAACATATAGTCTTCATTTATCAAACTTACCAGTTTTGGCTAGTTGTATAGCAATTCACTCTTCCGTTTTATCAGACCATATTGATTTCCATAATACTCTTAGCTGTGAGGCCATTTTGCTGTTCTGTGAATGGTATTGCACAGATTGCTTGTTTGTTATCATTGTTACCATGTCTAAATTGTATTTTAGTTCAATTCTAGTTGTGTTATATATGTCTGGTAATTAATCATTGTTGATCATGATAATATGCATGTTTATCTGGCCTCAACACTTTGAGGGCCCCTTGAAAATCAACCCTAGTGTGAAAAGTTAATACCTCCCTTTTTCAAAACACAAACATGCAAGAATGAAAGCAAAAACAAAGGGGAAAAATGCAAGCCACTGCAGGTCGGTACAATACGGCAGACATAACAACAGGACGGTAAAGTAACGCAGAAATGACAACAGGGTGATACTATAACGTAGACATAACAGGGCGGTACTATAACGCAGACATAACAACAGGGCGGTACTATAACGCAGACATAACACTAAACGGGCGGCACGCCTCACTTTTAAAGGGCAGATACATGGACTTGCAGTTGGTCCCTGGGTGGAGAAACAGTTCTCAGGAGTGTTCTTTTGCCATTCAGCACACTGCGCTGAAGAAAATAAACAACGTGCCTACTTTTATTCTTTCGTGCGCGCTCACGACGGCAGAAAGTTAATTTCGTTGGGAGTGTCTGTATGTCCGTTTTTGTCAATAAATATGCTTTCGTTTGCCTGTGCCGGCACGTTCTCGTTTGAGCAAAATCGCGAGAAATTATTTGATGCTGCTTAAGTGTTAAACACTGCAACATCATGAAGCTCAATGTTAGACTGTAGAAAGTTACCTGTGACTTCATAGGAATTTCTTCTCCACAATGTTCATATTTTGCTTTTGCTTGTTTCAAGTATTTTTTTTTCTTTTAGAATTGTGGATAATATTCTTTTACAGCCACTTTCATTCCGTCAAAGGAAAAACCTTAGAGACGAAAAATGAGTGCTCAATAAAGTGCCTGTATTACTGACGAATTGTCCTTCAGTTATTAGGCATACTGGAAAAGTCAAACGAATAATTTATGTGGTGGTATTTCAATTCCGCTTAGCAGAAAACTGCAACCTTGTAGAGTCTTAATACTGGGTAATTGGCATGTCAATGGAATTATGTAATACGGTTCTCAAAGTCGATCAAGAGTTCATCAGCAGTTCAGGTGTGTAATTGTACCACTCAGAAACCTTGATTTTATACCCACTATAACGTCAGCACCATTGGTACCATCCGTCCATTTTTTTCTTAATCATTTTTGTCCAATTGGAACAGTAGCCGACATGAGGTCAATGTGGAAATCATAACAAATTCAAAGATGAAGTTGGCTGGAACTGAAGTCAAGTAAAAAGTACGGCTATGAACAAGTTTTGACATACAGTTTCACTTCATTTAAAATCTGTGCTTATTGCTTAACGGTTTACTAGTATTTGTTTATCACTTGCACATCCTTATTATGAAAGTTCTTTTCTGCTGCTAAATTTTGGAGGACATTTCTTATACGGTTGTCATTTTGTTGCCATGCAAGATAACGTTAGAGAACAACTTTAATTAATTGCTCTGACCACAAAATTTATTTTCATGAACCCTAACTATCTATATACTTATTTTCTTTATGCCTCACTTGTAAAATGATTTCTGTTCGCATGATTTAGTGTGAATTACTTACTCAAATTGTGCTTTTAAATGATGCTTAAGAAATATTTTTGTCATGGTGTCGTTTAATATATATATGTATATATATATATATATATATATATATATATATATATATATATATGTGTGTGTGTGTGTGTGTGTGTGTGTGTGTGTGTGTGTGTGTGTGTGTGTGTGTGTGTGCGTGTGTGTGTGTGAACCAGGGATAGTGCGATTCGTTTTGCGCAAAAGAAAAAAATCATGGGGACAAACATAAAGCATTTAGTTTAGTTTAAACATATTTACTTATACTGGATTGCCCAATAGTACATAAGATGATGACTAATCGAGGGGTTCTCTACACACGGAGACGCACAATATATATACAAAACAGACAAAACGATACAATATAAAGGAAAAAGACTATGCACTTGAACAAAACGGGCTATGTACATGGATAAATTAAAGAGATCGCAAATTGAACATGAATATGTACATGTGTACATTATATATTGTCTACTCTCTAAAGCTCGAATCTTGCCATGCTCCCGTTGGTGCACACTAGGGCAGGCGACTGAAGGCGAGGGTTGCACCCGACCTAAGCCCGTCCACCCTAGCCGGCCAAGCCACAGGCATTGGCCCGCTCAATGGGCGAGTGGCGCATGAAGCAAAAAAAGCATACCACCGGGCGCGGCCGAGGCACGATGGCGACATACTCACCCTGCCACTGTGGAGTCGCCAATGCGCCCAGTAGCTCGGGTGCATCCATGCCGCCTTGTCAATGTCCACCTCCAGATAGCTAGCCGTGGATGAAGTCTGTTCCTCCCTGATACAATATACAATCAAGGTCGCTGAAGTTTTAACAAGTCGTATCGCAACATTTAACATTGATTGCATCACAATAAAACTTCTATTCTATAATAATAATAATAATAATAATAATAATAATAATAATAATAATAATAATAATAATAATAATAATAATAATAATGATTTTATTGACCTCCGCGAACGGAGAATAAAAGTTTACATCTGTACAATATAATACAAATCAATACACATAGACATATAAAACATAACCATGGCAGAAATAAAAATTGACTAAGATGAAGATAGACCAGCTTCCTATCGTAATGTAAACAATATTCAATATTACCACCCCCTAGGGGAGAAGCATCCCCCCGGTGAGACTGCCAGCCAGACCCCTCCGTCATACGGAGGGGGCGGTGCATCTCCAACCTCACCTATTGAAAAAATGCACATACAAGCAATTTAACATCTCGTTCTGTAGCACAATTACATACTCTTGAGTCCCATAGAGTCCATCAGTGTAAAAAGTGAAAGGTTTCCCTCCGCAATAATTACCCACTGAGGCATAATCCAGTTGCAGTTGCTAAAGAGCGTATTTCAGCTTTGTCTACATCCAAAACTATGTCGATTGTTCCTTTGTCTCAATTTTTACAAAATAAAGTTGTTGAGAATATCCACTTGACATTTACCCACGCATAAGCCCAGGTATTGTAGTGCTAATTGACGATTTTTTTGAACTCCTCCGCTATCTTCCATCTTAGTCCAATGCTGCCCACTGCACAATGCTCAGCTACGCCTTCATTATCTGACAATCTGGAAAAGGTTGAAGGCGGTAACCGTGCTCAGTGCTGGTCGTCATGCGCTATTAAAGCCTCTGTGCTTGAGACAGGATGGTGAATGAGATGTGTTATACCAGCACATCTATGACAATATCTTGTGATGACGGAGCCCCTCCCCCCGTTATACCCTTTCTCTCTTTCTGCACTTCGCCACTTTTGTCTTTCATCATTTGTGGCTCAATTAATATGGCGCTACCACCATGTCATATGTAGGCACGTCGACTCCGTCCGAAGTTTATATATATATATATATATATATATATATATATATATATATATATATATATATATATATATATATATATATATATATATATATATATATATATATATATATATATATATATATATATAGGTGTTGAAATTTATTTTTGCACCCACATGAATCCAAAAGTAAGACGTCAGTATTGTATCCAAAGGTCCGGGGGAGCGCGATAGTTCTGTTTGTCATGACAACTTAAAAATCTAATTTGTTATATTTTGTTAATAATAGGAAAATATCAGTCAGCACACCTTACAGGTCTTTTCGTTTGTTTGCTTTCTTTTTCCAGCTGTTACAAAATGATATGAATCGTTTCTAATATTATATTGTAAATTTCACACAATCTTACTTTCTAAGGGATTTTGTGGGGTTCTTTGTGCCTATCAGTTTCAACTGTCAACTTATTCAAAAGAGGAAGCCCTTTTTGAAAGTCGATCCCCCAAGGGCAGTGGTGGTGAAGGGGGGGGGGGGCGGTGCATCTCCAACCTCACCAAAAGCAGTCTTGATTTGGGTACTTTTCACAAAAATAGCACCTTATTCAGCGAATTAGTAACCTAAGCAGTAAAAATTGTGACCATATGTCTCCGTCGAAAATGCTTCCTGACCCACAAGAATATTTTGCCTGTTACCAGCAAAACTTGGTGAAATCGTGGGTCATTTGCAGGAAATTTGCCCTATCTATTAGGAATCTTTGGGTAACATATTGGACCTTTCTTTAGGAAACCTGACTGAAAATGTGGCCCACTTACCGATAGAAGTAACCCCCTCGCCGGCAGGATAGCCCTTTAGGCTCGCTCTGAACTCACCGTAGGGCAATTGAAAGATATGATGCATATGCAGGGTTCATGAGAGAGAAAAACGATGGTAACGCCACAATGGTAGGGGCAGCACCCACGTAAGCTTTCCTCTTGTAGCAGACGTGACTCAGGGATTCGGAACAGGTGTCCCCATCACATATAAGAGGTGTTATAGGGCTGCTGTGTAGGCAAGTACTATAAGTGTCATCACCGGACTCCAAAGTTGGTTGATGCAACCCGGGCACTGGAAGCTATTTATTCACTTTCGTTCTGACCACTATAGGTTTAAGGTAGCCTTCTATTAGACCTCCTGCACGTTTAACTTACAAAAAAAAAAACTTTCCAGCGGCTCCTTGGGCACGACACATCGGTTGCATATCCAGCAAAACATTGAGCCTTTTATCTACCACTATAAAAACACTTTTGGCCATCCAGCTACTCAGCCAGCGCGCATAGCTGGTACAGTATTGTGAATCGACATTAATTTACAGCAACTACACATATTTTAACATGCAAACCGCACTCAGAGCGAAGTTGGTGGGAGAGAATTCGCCGAAGCAAATCTAGCACTAGCAAAAGTTTGAAACTATGACAATAAGGATACAGACGAAGATAAATAGCAACAAAACTGTTGGAAAGCACTCACGAATAGGAATATGGCCTTGTAGGCTTACTGGTGGTGATTGAAATATGCAGGCTTATTGGTGGAGATCATGGTTCTATAGGCGATCTGTTGGAGACCATGGTCTTCAAGGCATACCGGTCGAGATCATGGTCCTGAAGACCAACCGAGAGAGCGCATGGTCTTGAATGCCAACTGGTGGAGATGTTGGTTATGAAAGCTCACTGGTGGAGATTATGGTCCCAAAGGCCAGCTGGTAGAGATCATGGCCCTATGGGCTTACTGGTAGACGTCAGGGCCACAGAACTGAAATTATAAAAAACCAAACAACGGTGTTGACTGACGCACACCTCTATAGCTTTACAGTCAACATCTGGTCAAATACCAATGATATAAGAAACAGTCACGGTATGTTACAAAAATGTGGTATCTATTTGTTTTCACCATATGTTTAAATGACTAAATCTGATTCTGCATCTCACGTGACTTTCATCATTTCAACATTAAACAAGTGCCTCCGGCTGCGCCCAGGTAACTAATTAAAATGACGTCAAAGGAGGTGGAAGTGTAAAAGGGAAGGACATTAATTTAAAACGTGTTTCAACAAATGTCCAAGTTACCTGAGGCTTAGCAAAATATATGTGGGGTTCTGGAAACCTGACAGACCCTACTTAAAAGGCCAAACCCTAAAATTAAGGGAACAACAACAACAACAACAACAACAAAAGGAACCTTGAAGCTGCCTTTGATCGACTCTGGCTCAAAGATTTTATCGAGAAAGTGGCCTTGTGTCTTTATTTGGCAGTAAAGTCAACTGAAACACAGCATTTTAATTTCAATTTGTCTGGACGGTTAACTTGGGCCCAGAAAACAGCATACCTGCATAGCCGCAGTTGTTTGGTGAAACAGCATAGGCCCAGTTGTTCGGTGATCGTTATCGTAATATTTTGCAAGGTTCCAGGTGTCCATTCTCTGAGTTACCGGGACAAACGGTCCTTAGAGTACTTTTAAAACATGACTTACTATCTTTACTTTAATCTGCCTACCCTATTGTGTCTGACACAGTTTTCATCGTCACTTACAGTTCCAACTGCGACATGATACCTTTGCTTGAGCCAGGATGTGGTGAACAACATTTTGAACATTGCACAATGCATTGATTGTGGGAGAGTCGCACAAAACTACATTTCATTTGGATTTCGAAGTGAATCACGACCACAGCATATATCATATCATTATTGATGCTCTGAAACATTTGCAAATTATACACTTTTCTCATATAACTGAATATACTGCCCCAGCTTGTTTCTACTTCAGTTATACACTGGCGGGTGGTTTAACTAGGATAAGCTGTCCAGCTAGAATGGTTACATATTGGTTCAGGCTTAAGTCAAATTGTTCTTATCTGAGCCTGTACTATACAAATTTAGTAATTATGGTTTGTTTGGCAGGTATTCTTCTTTCATAATGAAGCTCTGCATTTATAAGCAAAACTTCACGTATTTAGCTAATTCATCATTTGCCACGTTCGTATCTATTCATTATAATGTGGGTTGGCTTTGCTGTATATTTAGCTTAGACAAGGAGCCGCTACTCAAAGAGACATGTACGGCCAATAGGCTCCGAAACATGTCGAGTATTTACCCGCTGAAAACCCTGTAATTTATTTGGGCTAATACAGCCTATATCAAAATTTTACAGAGGAACGTGTGCAATATGGACAATAGTACTTCCGTATGTTTATAAGTTAGACAGGGACAGGCTTGCTTATGGAGAGTAAAGAGTTTGGACTGCGGAATAGGGTAATGACTACTAGGAAGTGGTTCTGGGCAAAAAGACACAAATACAATATATAATACCCCCCACCCCCCGATCGTCCCCATATTGTTCTCATTTACAAACCATTGGGCGCGGAATCCAAAAGTTTTAAAATGGCAGCCAAGTCGGGTTAGTCCCGATTGAATATTTTGAAGAGGTAGTATCCAAAATTACAGAGCACACCAGGCAAGACCCCCCGCTGAGCCAAAGATTAAGCTTAGTGGAGAAGGTTGCCCCGATAGTGGATACAGGTCCGACAGTACCGGCAGGTTTTTATACAACTGGTAATGATGGGTTACACGGATGTGAGAAAGAAAAGATGAGTCAGTTTTATTCTGATCAACGGGTATATAAAGTTGCTATATTCAGTATGTCTTTCCAAGAGTAGCTTACTTACCAGTTAATTTTGAATTATGAATTGGAAGTTAAACAAATCGGTGTGCTTATTGCTGAGACAACATGAATTGTGGGAAACTGCTACGTACTATAGGTGGCATTCTGGAACATACAGTGGCCATTATGGTAGCCTCCCTGACGTGGGATTTTTTTAAGTATTAGGCTTTTGAATGGCGATAACTTTTGACAGACCAGCCTGATTTGCATGAAGTTTCAATCATTTTACTACATAATTTCTTTCAACCACATCTTTTAAGTTCACTTTCGCTACATATCCAATCTCAACGTACCCATGGTTGTTTTCTGACAAATTGCAACAAACTTACGATTCCTTGACCATAAAATATGAATGAAAATGTCCTGAATTTAATTTAATATCTTCAGATTAATGTTCGGACGATATCAATATAAATATAAGTTACAGAATGCGATTGGAAATAATGTCAAAAATAATAAGTTTGTCATTTTTTAAAAGTGAATTTTCAGACGTCTTAAGGTCATGTAATTCATCATGTATGTCTCAACTCCAATCATTCGAATGATGTACAACTTGAATTTAAATATATCTTTTAAAATTTATTTCTTATTGACATCGTAAAACCATATATGCAGTTCAATATCTATCAAACTAAATTCAAAAATAAATTTCATTTACGCTGTATGTCTCAACTCCAATCATTCAAATGAGGTACAACTTGAATTTAAATATATCTAATATATCTATTAAAATTTATTTCTTATTGACATCTTAAAAACATATATGCAGTTCAATATCTATCAAACTAAATTCAATCTAAAATAAATTTCATTTACGCTGAAAAAATGTTAAATAATAAAGCATTTGAAGATATCCAATTGTGTTTAGGATATTTCTGAAGATGTCTTGAAATTTGTATCTTCTTGTAAAACGGCTTTCCTCCGTGAATTCTAGTTGTCAATTTTTTGGCGTGAATTCAAGAATATTTATACAATTTTGCCAACAAAGAAATCTGATGCAGTTTGTTCAAACAATTGAAAGGTTATAGGGAAGTAGAGAGAAAGACAATTTGTTGGGCGAGGCAGGATGTACATGTTCTTTTCTGTCATGGTGACAAGTATCTGAGTCTGCTGACCGTCGTTGACAGATAATTACTTAAGAGTTTGGGTAGACGTTTGTTTAGCAACAAAATACGTGTACCAGCAAATTGGCATCACTGCTGTTATTTACCAGGCCTGATGACCAACGCATTTTTTCATGAAAAATATTCAGCCTTAGTGCCATCCTTACCAATAGTGTCAAGCACGGCATACTGCCAGAGATGTAGATTTTGTGGACGGCCCCCAGTGTCGAGTTCGTGCCGCCTGTCTGCTGTCAAATTATACATTGTTTCTTTATTGTTTTTGTTCGGCAAAGTAATGATTGCGCATTAGTGAGAAGGAAATCCCTGGTCACCAGCGTGACGCAGTGTGTCAGCGTGGGTGTCTTGGCGGAAGGCGGATGGATGGGGGGAGGGGAAGGGGGGTAATGGTAGGTAAATTAGGCCCTGTATACATTGAGACAATAAGTGGGTATCTCTACAGACCATTCAGGAATTAACCATGAATAACAATAATCCCGCTGGCCTTGAAACGGCGAACGGGGCGTGGCTTTTAAGCCAAAGAGCAGCGATTTGATGAAGACATTGATTAATTTACTCAAAGAATAATGTCGGCTTGGCTGAGATATGGCAGACATGTTGAGACTTCTTTGATGGAATAGCAACAGAGATAGTTTTAAGACAACGATATCGACGTAAGATCAAGTAGGGATTTTAACGGCTGCATGGAAGTTCTCGCGTGACATAAAAGACGATCACACGATAAAATATCCGGGGGCTCTGCTTTTTTTGCGTTATTTTGCGTTACCATTTCCCTGCATTTTAGATGCGATTATGTACAAAATGGCGCAATCGGAAAAATGACAACTGCGGATCTTGTAATATACGTAAAATGCACTTAAGTATATTTTTTGTTCGGAACGATTCGGACTCGAACCTGCAACCTTTGGCACCAGTCGCCTAGCTGAAATGGGAAACGCACATATCCACTCGACCAAATCCCCATTCCTAAAAAGAATGGTTCAATGGAGGTAGTTATGTGCGAGTGCCATATCAACACGATAGTGCAGTATATTAACTGATTCGGCATTTATTTCCAATATCGGGGACTTAAATCTACCAGCATTAAGGAAATGCCGAAAATATATAATTTTTGTTCGGAATGAGTGGGACTCGAACCTGCAACCTTTGGCACCAGTTGCCTAGCTGAAATGGGAAACGCGCAAAGCTACGCTCCTTATTTTTGTTCAAAAACTTGTGACCCGATTTCAAGGGTCAAGTTAAGCTTCTTGCGCACAATATTTAAGAACCAGACGAAACGAAAGCACAAAACATGTGCAATTGAGTTCCTTTGTGAACGTGTACGTCCAGTTTGAAATACAATGACTTTGACCCAATTCCAAGGGCACCAGCGTCATACATTGGATTTCTGGCCTGTGGTATCTGCAGGACCAGATAACTTACAGTCACAAACTTTTTCAATTTATCACTTATGTAAGAGTCAACGTGTCTCAAAAACCAGATAAGTCAGGATCATCATGCATTTACAGTCAATAACCCCCGTAAGAGTCTACGTCAAGTTAAAAGGCCAATGACCTTGACCTAATTTAAAGATTCACCTATCATTATTTATTTATTCATTTATTTGTTTATATACATATGAAATATTTCAAGAAACCAGAAGATAAGTTACGATCACAAAATCTGAATACTTTATCGTGCGAGTTTGATGACCTTCACCTAGTTTAGCTGTCATTCTTTTTATTTTTTGCAGTAGTATCTCACGTAATGGTGTGGGCGGCAGGCGGGTTTTAAGGAGCTCGCCTATATGTTTATCCTGTATGCATGTTAAATGCAGCTGGTGGGGTTTGAAGGGAAGCTAGTGCACGTATTATGTTAGTCTGTGAATATAATTATCACCTACAACCATGCCAAACCTTGTGGCTTTAGATTTAAGAAATAGATACTTCCTTTAGATGTGCGTTTATTGATTTATGTATGGCACGAGCGCAAAACGGGCCGAGGATCGCCGCTTTGCTCGGGTGGTATGGCCAAATCAATAATCACACATCCAGAGAAAGTATATATTCCCTGTCCCTATTCTAAGATGTGCCTTTTAAATTTTGCGCAAATTAAATTCTTATCTTCTCATTGCAAGAGAAGCCTGAACCTTATGGACCAGATGGCTTAAGCACAGAGTAAGAGGTACAGAGTTACTGTTTAAAGTGGTCACTAAGCGTCAACGACCAATCACAGAGCTTCATTTTAAATAAAACTGTGTCAATGTTGACTCTTTCATCACGCTCTTTCGCCTGCATTAGTAATCATGCCTGGTTTTTTACACCTCAAATAAAATGAATGCGTATAAATCATTTTAAAAACGTGCAGATGTTTAAGGAAAAAAATAACAAATAATGGAGAGTAAATTCATATGTTATTAGGAAAAACAGCAGTTGTCTATCTTTGTTTAATCCCAGCTGAAACAAAATATTGTTTGAAATATTCTGCTGGGGTGCAAGTGAACTTAGTAGGTTTTCCACCGAACTTCCATACAGTTCAATAAAGAAAAAGAGTCAGACGGCGAGTGGATTCGACCGCAAGAACTTAAAATCTTCAGTGTATCTATTAACCGACTCGGCCACAGATAGCGCAAACTGGCATATCGCATTTTTTTTCTCTTTATATACACAATATTTTATAACAATGTCTTCCCTGACTCGTCATAGAGGCACGCAAGACAAGCATGTCAGGACATGAGGTGGAACGATGTAGCCAAAGGAAGCTACTGATTATCGCTCCGAGTACTCATTCTGCGGGTATGAACACACCATTGCGGTCAAATCAGGTGCAGGTTACCGTACCAAATAGTTCTTGGTTGTCTTGCGCTCACACCTTTGGGACCCATTTACCTGTTATTAGTCCACTGTTTTAGCTAGACTATTACACGAAATGATCAGCCTGTTTGTGTTGTTTGGTTTGGCAGATACCTTTTCCTCGATGAATTTCATGAACAGATGGCGAATCACATATTCATAATACAGTGACGTAATGCTGGCAAGCTGTGCTCTGGTTTTTGATTTTATCTATCGAGTTGCCTTTTTTATTTTGCATGTTTTCAATGAATGGTGTCTGCACAACACCAACCGCATACTTTATTTTAAAAAGTGACGCAACAAAAGTAATATGCCTTTATGAAAATATACAGTAAATATAATGGTGGTTTCATCCCGGCGCATCACTTACGAAATGCGAGTAAATTAATTTTGTAATATGTTGAAGTGTAAGTTCGTTAAACGTCTTATTCATCTGTCTCTGAAAAGGTAAACATTTTGGGCTCGTATTTTTTTTTCAAAAACACGTCGATGTGGAGGTTAACTACTACGGAAGTCAAATGACAGTCCGTGCTTTGACATCTTAATATCATACAATGTGTTCCCGTTCTGTCTTTAACATCAAAGTCCATTGCGGTGTCGTCAGCCAAAGAAAACAGCGTGTACTGCCGGTGTGCCGGTCATGAACCATGAGATAGATACATTCTTTGCCGGCTATCGATTACATAAAGATAAAACCTATTATTTATCAAGTTTTTATTGGTAATTACATCTCATGCAAATGTTTCTAGACCTACGTTTGTCTTTGGCCTATACAGTGAACTTGAAAACAGATTAAAATGTAGATGACGGATGGCTCTCGACGTCGTAGGTACGCGCTCCTGCACTGCAGTTTGTCGAAACAAATGGCGCAGGGAGAAGGGGCGGTAGTGGAGCGTGGAGCGTGGAGCGTGGAGCGTAGAGAGGCGGGGGGAAGGGGGAGGGAGGGCAGTGAGCGACAAAGGAATGATATATGGGTAATGGGTTGTGCATTTGTATGCTAGGGACTTGCTGTAGCTGAGAAGTCGAAATTAGTTTTGTCTTTATTGTCAGTGCATACCTTGGTAAACAAAGTCTGTTGTACAAAGGAAATAAGACAGTATAGAGTGCTTCATATTTTGTTATAGGTTTGAATACTA
The DNA here is from genome assembly GCA_964020975.1 of Hermodice carunculata. Lineage (NCBI taxonomy): Eukaryota > Metazoa > Annelida > Polychaeta > Eunicida > Amphinomidae > Hermodice > Hermodice carunculata. The sequence continues at coordinate 82,451,656 of OZ026617.1, forward strand.
AACAGTACAAGCTCATGTCTCTATTTGGAAATTGACTTTCCATTTCCAATGTTATGAATCACCCTTGCAAATTGATTCTCCGTTTATTATGATTCAACTTTAGCATTTACAACCACCAGTGTCAGAAGTTTGTACTGATGGTCGCCGGGCAATGCTCGTAGACAAAAATCTGGCAATGGACAGTGAATTGGTACATGATATACCCCGAGCCTCCTGATTTTCCCCAAATAAATTATCTGTGTAAATGGCCAAAAAAGGGAATAAAAAAACGAAAAGAACAAAACACTCAATGTCCTTGAGATGCCTAGTGGTTGCGTCATTTCTTCCGTCAAAAATTGAGAGTAAAACAAAACTTGTACATGGCTAGCAATAACTACGTTATCAACGAATAAAAATGTACGACGGTCTTTTACAGGCCAGTCATACAAATGATCAACCCATAATACAGATTACATTATGCAGAGATCAATTCCTAAAACAGGTTACATTGTGCAGATATCATTCTCTAGTACAGATAAGTTTGTGCAGCGGTAAACCCTAATACAGATTACATTGTGCAGAGGTTAATCCCAAATACAGGTTACATTATGCAGAGATGAATCACTAATTCTGATTACATTGTGCAGAGATCAAACCCTGCTACAGATTACAATGTGCAGTGATCAATCCCTAACAGAAATTAATTTGAGCAGAGATCAATCCCTGATACAAATTAGTTTGTGCAGAGGGGTTCAATTTCCTCGGTTTTTTCTTGATAAACATGTTAGGTGCGGTTTTTTCTTGATAAACATGTTAGGTGCCATAAACATATTCAGATAGTATTATCTCATGTCTCAGAAATTTAAGTATAAACATATTTATTTATCATGGATTACTTGGTAGCATACAAAGCTAATCTAAAAGTTCTCCAGACACCGGAACGCATATAAAAGTAATGATAGCACACACAGGACAATACAAGAGAGAAGGTACCTAAACTGCATATAATACACAGAGCTTACCATTTGACGTAATATAATTATGGAAAATGAGTTTTCATGAAATTGAAGTTGCATATACCGATAATTTAGAGTCAAAAGACAAAACGTCGGCTGTCTGAAATGTAGTTCTGAATGGTAGTGAATATCATTTAATAAGCTTTTATCCCTGAATCTGAATTGCCCTCGAGTGACCAATTCTTAGCTGAGTCTAGCATATATTTAAAAACGCTGGCCATGAGCAAAGTACACCGAAGGATTTGGCTCATATAAAAGACATTTGAGTTTGGCTTTGCAGAGAGTTAGGGAAGGACTTTCTCGAATGTCAACTGGGGGTCACTTGGTCATCTGAAATGTTCATCTTGTCAGACCTCGGGTAATTTTTATGTAATTTTAATTATGTTAGGCTCAAATTGTAGAAATTGTAATAATGTACATATTTGTAAGTTACACGTGACATCTAAAGATCAAAGGTCAAAGTCATTTCTGAAATCTGAAATATTCATGTTGCCATAACTCGACCAACTTTCACTTGATTTTAATCATGTTGAGCCCAAATTGCAGGAATTGTTAACATATACACATTTGTAATTAACATGTCACATCTAAAAGTCAAAGTTCAAGGTTATTTGATCCTCTGAAATGATCACAAGGTCAGAATACGGCCAATTTCTGGCTGATTTAATGAATGTTGGACTCCAATTGTAGGAATTGCAGTGATGCACATCTTATTATTACATAAGACTTCTGAAGTGCAAAGGACAAGGTCATTTGCCCATCCCAAAGTACTTCTCTGGCTTGGTTTAATAGTTATCGTACAAACAGACTACAAATTGCCTGTGTAAACGGAAATCTCTCCGAATCTAACATGATCACCACTGGCGTCCCCCAGGGGTCAACTCTTGGTCCTTTACTCTTCATTGTTTATGTAAATGATATTTCCATTTGTTTTAATCACTCCTCTGTCAATCTTTATGCTGACGACACACTGTTTTATTTTGCCAATTCCAATATTGACTTGGTGTCTCAGGCTCTTAATCATGATCTACAAGGTGTCTCAATCTGGTTGAAAGCCAGCAAGCTCAGTCTCCATATTGGAAAGACCTGTAGCATGCTTATCAGCAAGAAGTCAAAAACACAAAATCCAAACCAGAATCTAAATCTTCATGAGGAGGAAATCAACCAGGTTGATTTGTGTCAATATTTAGGCATCACTTTAGATTCAAACATGAAATTTTCTGAACAGTTTAGCATCACCTATTGCAAACTGAAGAAGGCTATTGGCATCTTTACACAAGCAGCTCAATTTATCCCGACCAGTGTTTGCATTACTTTATACAGTACATTGATACTACCTCATCTGGATTTCTGCAGCACTGTTTGGGGTCCTAGCTTGTATAAAAAAGACCTTGTAAAATTACAACGTATACAAAACAGAGCCATGAGAACAATTCTAAAATGCCACCCCAGGACCCACATCACGGATATGCTGAATACCCTGAAATGGATGAGCATAAAACAAAGATTGCATTACAATTACTGTATCTTCATTTGGAAAATTCAAAACAAACACATCCCTCAATATTTGAACAATTATTTCACTGCAACCTCAGATGTCCACACCCATAATACAAGATTTTCCACCCGTGGTTCCATTTACCTTCAGCGCTCACATCCTAAATCTTTGAATGATATCGGATCCAAAATCTGGAATGAAATTTCCCAGCATATCCGTGATGCGAGTTCCTTGTATAGTTTTAAGAAGAGCATCCTTCCATACATTTTCAGTAGTGTTGAACACTTCTAAACCTCAGGTTTGGAAGCATTCTATTTGATGCTTACTATTTAATTTGCTCTTTATTCTGGATATTGATAGTTAATTTTAAATCATTTGCCATATGTCCCTGTGACTCTTATATTTTATGTATTTATATAATTATCTTTTATACTTGTTATTCATACATGTTTTGGGCCTCCATGCCTAAACAGAATATTGTATTCTGACTATGGATTGCCAAATAAAACCTTGAAACCTTAAAACCCAAAAGGTCAAGGTAAATTTTCACTCGATTCTAAAGGGTAAAGATCAAGGCCATTTGCCCATTGAAATAGGTCAATGTATGGCTACTTATAGACTCCTGGTTAAAATTAAACACGAATAGCAGAGTACCTACATACTTTCTTTTGTCGTTCTTAAAATTATCCAGTGTTCTTCAAAAGTCAAACTCAGGTCAATGAGCATATAAAACCATTTTGGTCGAGGGGTATTAAGTGCTTTGTACGAAATGTTGTTTTTATATTCAACCATGCCCTCTGCACGTTGTGATAAATGATTACAATTCAATCATAGTTTTCTGTCTGATATTTATTGTTTTTGTTCCTGTTATAAGAGATAAGTGCGTGTGTGTTTATCTCACTGCTAAGCCTGAAACTGGTATGTCAAGCTGTGAGTTGTATGATCATTTTATATACTTTATTACCCACATTTCTGGTAAAAGGTAGTATATACTCAGTAAATATATCGACATTCATTTCGTACCTTCAATATCTATGATAAATATCATTATAATGTTTGGGCTTATAATTATATATTTGTGTAACTTCTCACAATAATGCAAGGACATTGGTATCGAATGAGTTATCAATTATTTGATCCAGTTTCCTTTGTGGTCAATGATTGCATCAAAACATCTAGGACGGTCAAGTAGCCTCGACGTAATTAAGTAAATCGAAATAATGTTAACCAGGTACTATAAACCCGTCATGAAAATCAAACTGCTGAATTTCTCGATTCATTAATTTGTTGTTCGTTTTACGTCACGTTCCAACATGTCGCTGCAGAGAAACGTTCTTGCAAAAGAAGAAAGGTCATAAGGTCACCTCTGAGCAGAATAAAATGATAACAAGGAAAAAACCAGCATAATTAATTGAATCATTTCAATCACAGCAATAACTATCAATAACAAAGACATAAAGAGCGGTGCAGATTGTTGGATGAAAGGGAAGTTCGGAAATATTATATGCATCGTTACCTGCCGGCCAAGTGAAAGCCTTTCTTTTCGCTGAAAGCAGAAAATTGCCAATCCACGTGAAGAACTCATGAGGAAATATGATTCGCGCCATGGGGGCCCATTTAAGAAATGACGTCATCTTTAACACCTCGGGAGCAAGTGTCCTTGTGATATTGCACTTTCATCAAGACTTTAATTTTGCATAAGTATCACCTTCAGGTATTTATTAATTCGAGTTGCTTCCCAGGGTGCTGGAAAATGTAAAGTGACAGGCAGATCGGAGCAGGATAGTTTCAGCTACAGCTCCTGCAGAAAAGAGCAAGGAATATAATTATGTCTTAATGGTTTTAAAGGGATAAGGAGAGATAGAGCCACATCTTCCGCAGAACAAAGCATGAAATATGACCATATCTATAGAATCTATTGCAAACAGGACAGATACAGCCACAGCCCTCGCAGAACAAAGTATGAAATGATTGTATCTTGTTTCACTCTTTCAATGCCAACTGCGACGAAAGTCGATCTACTTACGACTTCTGTCAAAGGATGCTAAATTCATATTCCTTTTGAAAAGGCCCTTGATTCAAGTACCATCATGCTTTTTGTTGCAGAGATTATAATGGCCTGGGTCAATAGCCTTCCCCGGCGCGCTTTGGCCGCATTGAGCCCAGAGCGTGCCGAGGAAGGCTGTTGACTTAGTCCAAATCTTGGCACTGAAAGAGTTAATCCATTGTGAGAAAAAAAGGGTCCAGCCGAATTGAATATTGCCCATTATATATATATATATATATATATATATATATATATATATATATATATATATAAATATATATATATATATATATATATATATATATATATATATATATATATATATATATATATATATATATATATATATATATATATATATTACCACTCAGTGCTTATACCATCTTATTTATCATGCACGTGTCGTATGCTGGTACATGTGAAGGTCCCTAAACACAGATGGCCGTGAAAGCTCGATATATGTTATATCAGCACACTGTGCTTTATTTCTGTGTAGCCAATCAAAAGTATTTTTGTAAAATTCAACCTCAAACATTGAACCAATTACAAGTATTTTTCTGGGCAAGCTGCAGCTGTCCCCGTGTATCGCCCTCGAAATGGCTGCTGACAGAGCAGAGGACGAAGGCTATTGGTTTAAACATATTTTATTTCGAAAAAAATGGTCAACAGGCAAATTGCCCATATAAGGTCCTCTTGTTTAAGCAGTGACGATACAGACATGGAAGTGTTGAACTGCCAGAGACCTGATAGTTGGCACATCACACTGTTACGTACAGATAGGAGAAGTGGAGGGAAAAAGAGAAGCCTATTGGGCGAGTACATGTGCAAAGTATAATCTACCACACCTAACCTAGCGATGAGATAAAGAATTATGTAGCAGGTTGCAAGTTGAAAGTACCTAATTTTTCAATCTTTCAGTCGTTTTGATGTATCTTTGAACAGATAAAAAAATCATAAATGACACTCTTATTTTTGCCACGTGTGCAAAATGGTAGAGTTTTCAGATCGAATGCTGCGAGAGGAGTAATTTCAGTTTGGAGTTTGTCCTTTTGTATAGCATATTAGGTACAGTGAAAAATGTAGTGGAAATAATCTTCAGCAGAATATCCGCAGGATCATATTGTGGTGAAGCCGACAATCCAGGCTATTGCACTCACTGGTTGACGGAATTCTTATCACAGGGGTCGTCTTTTTTGTGTGATAAATAATAAAAAGATTATCACATGGTTTGGTCTGTATCAGGCCTGTACCGACACCCAAGTTCCAGTATCGTCACTCGACCTTCGGTCTTGTTACGATACAGGGGCTGGAGGATGGTACGGGACTGATACAGACCCGACCATGTGATAAAAAATATAAATATTAGAGGAAACGCAAAAACAAAACAGGACAGATGATAATCTTACGAAGAAAAACTTACCCCCTGCAATCAACGACACAAAAACCGCCCTCTTCCCTTATCTGTGAATGCTGTTTGAATTTTGTGTTCAGTGGTAAGTTACCCCTCCGTGATGAAACCACAAAGCGGTGGTATGGAAACTTTGAACGTGTGCTAGGCGAGTAAAGCACATCACAACAGAGTAATGAGATGCTGCAAGACATGTGGTGAATTCAATCAAAAATCCAGAAAAGGCAGCCAAACCTCTTTCCGAGCCCCTGCTACTAATAAACTTGCAGCCGGATTCTTCCCACACAAAAGCGGGGAACTGGAATCTTTATCAATAAACATCAATGCATGCTATATCATGGCACAAAAATAAGCTTTCTCGTAATACACTTGAACCACGAGCTTTCTGTTATATGTTTCCATACCACGCCAGATCCCGTTCTTTTAACTTCAGTCTTTCCTGCAATTGACAAAATATGCTCCTAGAGACTGGAAACAGATTTGCCGGGTCTTGTATGTATGTAAACATTTTACGCCATCCAGTTTTACATCCACCATTTGACTCATTAACTTTTACCATGAAGTGAAGTAGACAAGGGAGGACCAATTTGTGGCCACTGTAGTGTTACTAGTTAGTGGACGCTGCGTCATTATCACAACAACATCTCTCGTTGTCATGCTGGGTGCATTGTCGTCTGCTGGGCTCGGCACTCAGACTGCTTGGCTTCAGACAAAAACACGGAATAAAAATAAGAAATCACAATAATTGAATCCAATTTGTTGCTGACTCCTCCCTTTTTGTGGTGTTCGCGCCGGCAGAACAGTATGCACAGGTTGTAGTTCTGCAGGAAAGGCTGGTCAACAGGAGGCATTAAAGAACGGTGGCAGGGCGTCTTCGTGACATTTGGGCAACGGTTTAAACATGATGAAGAAACCTAAAAATTACAAGTCTGTAAGATCACTTCATTCTACATTATGTAAATGTAGAGAGGAATTGAAAAAATCTCTTTTAGTTGATTTTGTTGAAGAAACTACATACAACTTTACCAGTTAATTTGGATAAAGAGCAAAGCAAAGCCTGTACTTAAAAAATATCTAGACATGATTGTATATAGGCCTACACACTGGTTTGTTTGATCCCAGCAACTATCAGTAAATTATTGCAGTTTATGACGTTATTTTCATCATTTGCCTATCAATCACTACAATGGTCTTGTTCACCTGAATCATTGCAGTGAAAGAAAAATCTTAAAAATAGTCCTTTATGAAAATACCAGCATGCCCTTCATTTACGGCACCAGAACATTATTCTATGTGCAATCTCTGGAGATTACTCAGTACACAAACGTGCACTAAAATCATTAACACGACAGTAACTAAACACCCTTTACTGCCTGAGCTGCGGCCGATAGTGTGGGCGTCCAAACCCACTGTGCCCACTCGGTATGTGCTGCGATATCCCGGGCTGATGATCACTGACACCAGCTGCCAAATGCTAACAGGGTACAATAAACAGTCCGTTAGCGTACAATTTTCAGCCCCTCAGCGTACAATAAACAATCCATCACCTTTTTGGCTGTTTACTGTATTAAAACATGATATCGAATCAACACTGAACTGGTTGTGGAGATGACAAAAACGGCAGGAACAAACAATAATTGTCAAGGAAAACGTGTGCTAGAGGACAATAGAATAAAAACCATTTGTCAACGTAATGTTCCGTCCCGAAATAAGGCCCTGTCAGGGCTTTATTTCAGTTTGTAAATCATTTGTTAAATGACGGACTGTATATATATACATGTGTATATATATATATATATATATATATATATATATATATATATATATATATATATATATATATATATAAAAATATATATGTATTTATATATATATTTATATATATATATGATTTCCAAACTGAAAAATGTATTCAATCATACATCAAACATAATTTATACTCATTTTGTGCAAATTATATTACATTAGCTATAAACAGCTATTGTTCATCGAGTTCTGATGAAATGAAGGAGAATGCTGCTGACAGACAGAAGTGGAGATGAAAATCATAGGCAAAAAATGAGGCAAAGCAAAGCATATACCAGGTAAAACTTGGCATCACATGGGGCAGCACGCATGAACCCCAGTCATTGCTTGATTTTTGAAAATCTATACATCACATCGATCTTTGCCTGCAGAAATTGCATTTACAAGTGAGGCCATTCCAAATCTTAATTTGGGATTCGAAATTGTGAAATTTGAAACAGCTTGCGTATCATTTGTCAGGCTATTCCAGACTTTTATTCCAATGCAACAAGAGGAGTGTAAGCCTCTAGTAGTTGCCCTTTTGTGCGACTGAAAAAAGTGTATGTTTAGCATGAAAAAGTACCTATGTGAAATTACATTAACTGCAAATGTATGCTGGGCTAAGTCTATAAAAAGCATTGAAAACATTATATGGCAATCTGTCACAATCTAGAATATGTTTTTGAAATCGGTTTGGAGAAAGCTCTGATACTTCCATCGAATACTGAATATATTTAACCCTTTTCACTATTTTGTATATTTTATATTTAATGAAATAAATGTGATAATACTGTTATATGTTCAATATGAAATATAAATAAACATCTCCATTGTGTTATATATTCAGTATTAAATAAAAATTAATCGATTTCACTGTTATATATTCGACATGCAGTAACGATAGTTTTGTCCTAGTGCCCTGCACCACAATAAAAAAGAAAAAGTCCCATCATGCTGTGATAAATGTTGATCACATCCGGGTCATTTGCAGCGCAATGATCCAGTCATATATTCTGCGCAGCAGCCACCCAACGGCTAAAGGCCTGCGGACTGTTCAGTCCGCCCCGCGTACTCTCACTGAAGATAAAACATATGATAAACACTCACAGTTTGGTTCATTTTTCCTCCTGTTTGTAGCTGGTGCATTCAGCTTTTAGTCTAAATGTCAAATTTTACGACAAATTAAAGACTCTAGATTTTGAAACCAAATCATCTGAATACGGGATAACAACGCAGAGTGCTACAATGATGAAACTAACCAAGTGTAATATATTTTATTTCCTTAATAAGGATGCGGCAAATAGTCCAAAGTTAATGCAGGTCTTCTCCTCGTGTATACACGTGCATAATTACACAGTTTGTCACAATCACATTGAAGATAGGAAGGAAAAGAAAAAGGGAAAAAACATGGACACATACATTCAAGTGTATGAACATACAAGAGAGATGACTTTCAAAAACAGGCGCCTTCATTGTCAGACTCCGACCGGTCTTTAAAAATCGCTTTGTATTGCAAATGCAGTTCGTAGCTGCATAAAAAACAACCAACAAACCAAACAAACAAACAAAAAACCCCTAACCAAGTGTACAATACCTCAAGCCAGGACATCTGAGTTCATGGCCGGATCACTCCCAGTGTCCCTAGCGCACGACGAGTGATTCGGCCACGGACGAGGCTACCCTGACTTGCAACTTATTCTTCACTTGGTTGGTTTTACTTGTATCCCGTAATTATAGTTGCAGTGTAAAACTCATTAAAATAGATAATGTATATCCTGAACTATCAACAGGCATATGACATGGTGAACAGAAACAAACACCCCCAACATTGGCCCAACACGGTTGTGGCCAAAAGTGTCGAGCGGCTATAACACAAGAGGCACGAAATGCTTGATTGGAGAAGAAATGTTTGACGCATCGATGGGAGTGCGCCAAGGAAGCCCATCCACCTGTCCTTTATGCACATTTTATACAAATAAGACTATTCGAGACCTCAAAAAATATGGCAACGACACTTTCCTGGAATATATCTTAATACTCCTTCTCATGGATGATACAACCGTGCATGCCACACCCAGAATCGCAATATATGAAAATCTGCGTCGCATAATTAGGTCTGCCAAAGATATAGACCAAGAGGTCCATCCTGTCAAGTCTGAATATGTAGGAATTAACACTCAAGACAATGAGACCTTTATTATAGACAATATTTGTGTCAGGAAAGTAGCATCACACCTAGGTACCCCCATATCACATGAATCTGTCCACCGCCAGGTGGCAGCACACGTTGCAGAAAAAGAAGTACATGTGCGAAAGTTTATATCGTTTTATACCAACAATGCAGATACCCCTTACCCTGTGAAACATCGAGTGTGGGATAGCGCTCTAAATAATGCAATTCTTTATAGTTGCGAAGCGTGGATGACTGAAAACTTAAAGTGCGTAGAACAACCCTACCTTACGACCCTCAAAGCAATGCTGCGTGTCAGTCCTCAAACATGCAGCGACCTCGTACTATATTGAAACTGGAGAAGTTTCTGCGACAGCTAAAATAAAATCCAGACAGATACGTTTTCTCCAGAAAATGAGAGCTCGAGATGACTTGAAGGAAGTGCTCTTCAAAAGGCTATCGCACTAGCCAAAAGGCATATAAGTCCCCCACGGGCAAATATATTATACAACTAGAGAGCTTGACAGAAAACCTAGCTGCAACCGAGTTCCGCATACTCAAAGAATCCATGCAGGAATTTGACTCGCCTGGTCGATCATCTTCTACATCGTTGAACGCAGGACTAGAAAAGCATAAAGCCTATAGTCTTGCTCTAGCAGAAAATGAGCGTATAACCTTTACAAGGTCCCACAGACTCAAAGACTGGACGCTGCTCGCGCCTGCCAAAAGAGCAGAGATTGGGCCAGTGTGGACTAATGCAAACAGAAGAGCATGTGCTCATTGAATGTCCATTATGGAAAGAAATCCGTGACCAGTTTGATCTTACACATGCCAGTGTCCCTCAACTAATGAAAGCTGAATGTGTAGACAATTTGTGTACATTTTGTCACATCGTCCTCAACTGAGCTGAAGCTCTAAATGATACAAATTCATGACTGATATGTTTAGATACAGTAGCGACTGAAAGTAACTTAACCAAAATTTGCGCGCACTCGCAAATTGCTCGCACTTTGCTCACACTTGAGCACATTGCTCGGGCTCGCACCCCCGGGTTGCTCGCAGTTCTTTTCTAATCTACCCGCACCCTTGCTCGCAAGCACCCTCACGCTCACCCGGGAGTTCCATGTGCTCGCGGGTACTGACTAACCCGCGGGCACACTGGAAAGACCAGCAGGACAAGCCTCTTTTATACATACTACATTTCAGTCTTTAAACTTATTCATTATCTAACTGGAAATGTACCCCCCCCCCCGCACTTCTCAACAAGTCACCCCACTCCCCCCAAAAAAGAATGATAGTGGCTAGTATGCGTCTATAGATACCCACATGTAGATATAGGCTCATTTGAGTATGTCTTTTTCCGTTTGCCACATAATTATTTTTTCTACACATATGTTAGGGCTGCATGTGACTCCCGGGGAAGTAAATGTCACACTCAAGTCGATTTTATTTTGCTGTACATTCGAGAGAATAACTATTGAATGTGAATGGAGTAATTTACATGTTAATTGTTGAAAGAAATGCACTGCTAATAATTGATTTTACTCATGTGTGTTTATTTCGGAAAGGAGCTAAATTTGAGAACAATTTAGGAACCACGATGCAGACGTTTCCTAGCTACAAGATGCCCCGTGTATTGTGCTCTGTTATCACCGGGCCCATGGGTCTATGAAAAACTGTAAATATTCCATGTACTTGTGAATAAAATCACACCAGATTGTTCTAACGTTATTAGGATTTGACTGATATTAGCGTATTGGAACTATATTTAAAACACTTATATCTATACTGCCCAGAAGTAAACTGCCCATGCTACTGCACTGCATTTACCAGGTTATGTATCTACATCTGTCATTTAAGCAAAGACATGATCAAATGAACGCTTTAAATCTTAATTAAATTTTGTATATATAATGGACACTCTGTCCTGCCCCCGATATTTCCCTTATAATGTATATTTTTTGTTGGTTTGTGTCAATGAAATTCTACTACTACTACTACTACTACTACTACTACTACTACTACTACTACTACTACTACTACTACTACTACTACTACTACTACTACTACTACTACTACTACTTCTACTACTACTACTACTACTACTACTACTATAAAAATAACAGTTTTTACCTCTGAAAACAATTGAAATTCACAAGCGCACTACTTAAGAGTAGTACCCAAGCTCTGCCAAGATGATGTGGATTTCTACTAGGGTGATATGGATCAGGTTATCATACAGTGCATAGTTTCCTGTTTGTAGGACTCATACAGGTATAATTACTGAAAAGATTTATTTCCCCTCAAAATTATATTCATTATATGAAATGTTCTAAATGTCCGAATGCAATCCATTATGTATATGCACGAGTCCAAAGCGAATGAAAAACAAATTGTTATTAAATTGGGATCTACAGACCGATTTCGCGACTGGGAATTTTCACTGTGGTCACTGGGTAAAGGTATTTCATTGAATAAATGTTAACATGTCTAGGATGAATCTGAATTTGTCAAACACAACCAGACGTGCGCCTTCTGTAGTTGGATGTGGTAGTCTTGATGGTCTGACGGTGCAGTGTTCATGACAAATGTACGGCGGCTACTGAAATGTACGGCTTTTCTTAACAGTTACTGTCTATATAATACACTTGTATAACAATGACCCTCGCATTCTAAAATGATATCCAATTAGCAAGTCAGTGTGCAGGCCCCTACTCTCTCTGCCATGTCACTGCATTTAAAGTGCAAGTAGAAATCCTGCAAACAATTCAGAAATTGATAGCTGATGTAAAGGACTTTGTGAGGAGGGGGAAGAAGCAGTTTGTTCCATTTAGTGAGCATTAAGTGCGTTAGCAGAAGCGGGCCGACCCTTGTTAGTTGTCACGGCTTCGCAGAAGGTCCCGACAGAGCTGACTTGGGCACTTGGCAGCAGCCAGTCAATATCACTGTGACCCTTGGCTTGCCAGCTAGTCAATATCGCTGAAACCTTTGGCGTGCCAGCCAGCCGACCAGTCATATTGACCAGTAATGCTATTAATGACCTCGATGGCTAAGACTGACACGTTGTTTTGCGGTCTCTCTGTAAAGAGTCCAACAAGAGAACTCAATCTAATGTAAGAGTATCAACAAATAAATTATTTTGGTCTCAAAAGATGGATGACGAACCAGCGTCATGCGACCCACCGAGGACCTGAGCAAAGTGATTTAACTGTTCCACATTAGGAAAAGTCATTTGATGACTGACACGAAGAAGCAGAACTTTCGAAATATCTCAGTGGGTTTGGGATCTCTGCCTATTTGATACCCGCCAAGTTCGGTGAACTGCGGTGTTGGCATTGTCACGTGATTAGGCCCGTAGAAACTGATGCAAGGATTTTTGTGAAGTAAAATGCAATTTTTTAGAAACCATTTGTTGGACGATAACAGTTTACAATAACGTATAAAGGGTGAACAACTTTTTTTTCAATAAAATTTTGCACGCCTGACATATATCATATTTGGAGCTATCGTTCCCCAAACCCTAAAAGGTTCAATAATTGGGTTAATCGTGATGAATACATATTCAACTGATGTACAAACATTGAGACACACCATTTCAAATAGTCCCAAATGACCTAAACCAGGGTCTATTCGCTGTCAAAATGTGTACTTTAAAGCACTTCGCAAATGAATTGAAAGTCTCATTGGGCAATTGAAGAAATTCGAAGGTAGACAGTTGAATCACTTTATTTGATATAAGCTTAAGAAATGAAATGAATTTCTGCTTTTTTTTTTGTTTTTGTTTTGCTTTTGAAGCAGGGAATGCTTCCACTTGCTACTCCACAAGTCAATCGACTCTGTTTTATGAAAGTTAGCCTGTAGGGCTGGACCAAATTTCATTATCATTAGTTATTTAATTTTATTTTTTGTATCTTTTCATGGATACGTCTAGATTATATTAAACCTTTGAGGTGTATCGCCTTTTATTTGGTCGGCTTGAGGTGACGTGAATTCAAGTTACGGCAAAGATGTGCTATTGGTATCAACTAGGGGTCATAGAATATTCAGTGCGTGTACTGTAAAGACGACATCTGCCAGCGGATAAACGGTTCCTGTAAATCAGTCAGTGGTGACATGGATGTAATGGATCCAGCAAAATAATAATTTGCAGTCGTCAACTTGAAATGTTTTATCCTTTTGAAAAAGAAGGCAACGCTTGTCGCTAAATGGTATGAATAAAGCCAAAATACTTCCTAAGAGCAATGCAAATGATAAGCAGTCGCGCGGGAAAACAAAGTGACAACTGCGATAATGTATGGGCAGCCCTGCCTCTGCCAGCATATACTGGCAGCTTTGTTGCTAGGTCTAACCTAAAAAACAGTCACGTTACTTGCCAATCAGCAGGTGCGCCATAGGTGTTGACAAAGGACAAGGGAATCTTGATTTGTAACTGATGTCTGTACCTTGACCTGTGTTTACCTGTACATAATGGCTGTACCTTGACCTGTGTTTACCTGTACATAATGGCTGTACTTTGACCCGTGTTTACTATACATAATGGCTATACCTTGACGTGTGTTTACGTGTAGATAATGGCTGTACATTGACCTGTATTTGCCTATACCTTATGGCTGCACCTTGACCTGTGTTTACCTGTACATAATGACTGTACATTGACCTGTGTTTACCTGCACGTTTACTGTTGTAAACTGTACATAGTGGCTGCATGTTGACCTGTGTTTACCTGTAAAAAGTAGCTGTACATTAACGGTAAATCGCGTGTCCTGGTAATTAACTCATGTAACAATACACAAAAAATATATATTAAATGGCTTCGGTAGGGAAAGACCAGAACATCACGCATAATGACAAGGGTTAATGCTGTATATAGAAATAAGAGAGATAGAGGTAACGCAATGGTGTTGCCATGCACTTCCACTTTTTCAGACTTAAATGCATTGTGAAACGTGCAAAGCCAGGGATAGATTAGGGTCAATGAACATGTTGCAAACCATTTACTGTCGGACCCTGCAAAGAATTGTGAATGAAAGGCGTCTTGTTTAGTTAGTTTCCTGTAAATTACACTTTACATGACTACTTAAGAGGAGTGGAAGTACCAATTGCTGGACACTATCCATTTTAAATACCGTGTAGCCTGCACATCAATGGTGGCTGGATATTTTGCAGTGGCAAATCTGGACTTCGCAAATTTCTCGCTAAATTAGACAATATAGTCAAAATTAACAAAGATTCTATGTTGGCCCTTTAATAAGTCATTTTAAAACATTTTAACAAAAAAAATATAAAAAACAAAAACAAAACAAAAAAACAACAAAAAACAAAAACAAAAAAAAAAAGCAAACAAAAAACCCCTCCCCCCCCCCACTTCTGTAGCCCTATTCACGAAGCTCAAGCATTTGGTTTATTGACTAACAGTCCGAGCGGTCCATGTAATATTATACGCCGAGTGGGCGGAACGTGTCACACATGAGACCAAACTGCCTTTTCGAAAAAGCTACCCTTTTGAGTCCCCACATGACAGGCAAGGCAGACAAGGTGCGCAGGGTTCCACTTTAAAGATTTTGCTTTTCTTTCTCTCTGTCTGCTTTTCTCACTCACCCCTTCTCCCTGGCCCTGTTACCGTCCACCCGAACGATGTGCAAAGGGGACGGGGTTACAGTTACGAAGTCCTCTCTTTGTGTGCTGGCCGCTTCTCGGGCAGGAGGACACCCAGTCATCTGAACTGTGTATGGCAGATATACCTCTTATCGCATGGACGTCCTTTGGCATCCCTTTACTGGTTAATTTTTTTCCTCCTTTAATTAAAAGGAACGTTCGCTGAGCACCTTGAATCTTTTACCGACTGTTTCTTGGAAGGTACAGAAGGCATCCAACAAATCGATCCAGTTACCCCTCCACCATGTTACTTTTCAATTCCATCCTAAAAAATCCATACCCCACTCTAATGTTGGCTGCCAGTTCTGAATGATGTTATGAAAAATGTGTCCATTGCAGGTGAAGCAAGAATCCATATGCTGTTTGTGCACGAAAATTTCCGTTTTGAACCTTTAATCTAATAAAAAAAAGGGTCAATAATTGATAATATATGGAAAAAAAGTTGATGTGGCACGAGGTTATATCAATTATGTACACCGATGCCTTTTCAATCTTACAGCCCCCGTGGACTGGTACCATTGGCTTGGTTTAAACATATTTTATTCGGAAAAGAAAAATCTATGGGCCAACAGGCTCACCAGCCCATATTATGGCCTCTTGTACATGTACAAAAAGACAACAGTAACGTATCAAAAGACCATTACACGGATAGTAAAAAAAAGTGGGCCCACCATTGAAAAAGGAAGCGTGAAGGTGGATCAAAGGATGCCTTCGCTTGAGTATAAGTTTAACCCAACAACAGCAGGTTGCTGAAATTGGCAGTATTCATATTTTAAACAATCCGGACTGGAATTCTTATTTTATTTATGTGCGACTTGCTGTAGTTTCATTACCTCTAACAATAATACAATTAGCGGTTTTATAAATATTGATACTTAGGTACTTGATGTGCTGTATTCATGATAAGAGATGCAGAAACATACACAATTTGGAAGCATGACGCACAATTCACAGTAATACATGCTACACAATTATGTATTTGATATATTCGTGTTGCATTCAGTACTCATCGCTGTAACTACTTTGCCTTTTATGCTCTAGATGAAGTAGGAATAATCCTAGAAGTAGAGTGTGAGTCCTCTTTATGTAATTGCATCGCCTTTCATTCTTAGCAGAGGTAGGATTAATTCTAGAAGTAGAGTGTGAGTCCTCTTTATGTAAATACATTGCCATCCATGGTCTAGAAAAGGTAGGGTCAATTCTAGAAGTATGGTGTAAATCCTCTTTATGTAAGTACATTGCCTTTTATGTTCTAGCAGAGGTATGTGGATTTTAGAAGTAGAGTGTAAGCCCTCTGTATGTAAAAAGCATAAGAAAGGCCATGATGAGCCGTAACACTGTGCTTAGCTGAATATTGCATACACCGCACTGTGTTTAGCTGAATATTGCATACACCGCGTTCATGCAGATTAGATTCCACTGAATTGTGTGATCAATAGCAATAATTGTGCTACCAGAGGAAAGCACCTTAGTCAGTGGATTTAAAGTGGTATATTCACATTTCTCTCTCGAGGAATTTGCCTCATAATAACACAGTCTAATTTGTTGTATGTGGAGGCATAAAATTTCTCATAATAAACGTAGCTGTATAGCTGAAAGTTTATTGAACTTTTCTATTCTCAGCTGCAAAATTAAGTTGTTTATGCAAGGTCTTTTTCGTATACAATTCAATTGGGATACACATTTACAGCCCGCACAAAATGTACAGGGCCATGTATACAGATGCATGGGGCTAAAATTGTGAATTATGCAAAGTCGCATTTAAGAAGCAATTTGAGGTATTTTGTATGGCGGTGATAGGAGGTGTGCTGTCATGTATATTAACGGGGTGTCACGTATATTTATGAATGTTTAAAGGAAGAGGACGAATGTTCCTATATACAAAATCAATTTTAGGAACAAAAGATTTTATGACGTCATACATTGAGCAGTTTTAGAAGTCATGAGATGTTTGACATGAAATTTAGCCATTTTAGAAGAACTGTGAGGTATGATGTCGCACAGTATACAAATGAAGAAGCAAAATAAGAGGTATGTAGTCGTATGTATTAAAGAGATTTAGAATAATCATCCTGGTTTTCTTATAATGTTGAAGAATTCATGTGCAATAAAGGTATATTACCGTATTTATCCATTGTTATGAATAAAGCAAGCTGCAAAAAGTTTAGAAACATCTAAAGGTGACACAAGTATCAAACAACGTTACAACATGTTAAGAAATGTAAGAAGCAGTGATATATTATTGTAAGGTGATATATGGTAGGAAGCAGTTATGGGAACAAGAGGGATAAATTTTCTCATAGACGACATATGACCCAACTTTAAAAATGTACCCTAATCACCTTTGTGCAATGGTAACCTTTTGTTGCGCCAATTGTTTGACTCTACAATGGCATTAGCAATTACGATCCTGCTGAGCAGATCAGACGAAGAGCTCTCGAGAGCAAATCATGGTCTGCTTATTGCACGATTTGCGGTGTAGGATAATTGGCATAGATTAGCCTCAAGGACTTCACACTTTCAAACTGATAGTCACGGGGAATGGCCGTTTTGTAACTCACTGCTGGTCAACAATGAGGAAGCCACAGATACCAGTACGTCTTACAAAAGCGAGTCTTCACGGCACATGAAACCCAGAATTCAAGCCACTAATCAGGCATTCAAAAGTTTCAGTTACACATGTCACCTTTAATTGCGCGCATTACTGTCACATTGTGTAATTACTGTCCACAGGATCAGCTTATATCAGCTTATATATGTTTTGTTTCCCTGCTAGATGCTTTCTTTTCACCTAACGGTCACTTTTAACAATTTGTAATCTTATATATGTGTGCTTGTGTATTTTGTCACCCCAATATACATAAAGGTAAATACATATACATAAGTAGTAATGTGACGGGGATTGAAACCCACGTGGACTTATTGTAGCCTCACATTGTGCTGTGCATTGACTGATCTACGCATTGGCATTTTCGTAATCAATTACTGTTACCTCCAGACATGTCTTTTCTATGTGGATTTGGATCTGCCGCCGAGTCCATTATTTGACAATACATCTACTATCTGCGAGAATGTATCAGCACTATGACGCAAAACCTTAAAGCCAAAGTTATCCCCCAGCCCCCCCCCCCCAAAAAAAAATCTATGGAAATGCACTAACAGTTGAAACTAGAAGATATAAATACTATGCAGAGTAGACCAGCAGAACAAAGGTTATACTGAAATAATCTCACAATGCAACAGTTATGATATAGATGACTTCGCATCAGAATATCATACTCCGATTACAGGCTTAACATTCAATGTATCAACAACTTTAATTCATTGTATTTAGCCAACTGTGTACTTTTGATTGTTGGTTACCACCTACAGATATGACAAAATGTTATTTATTTAAGACAGGGAAATAAGTTTTGTTGGTCTCCTATTCCATTACTGATGTATTATAGAATATACTACTGGTAAGATGTAAGCCTTCATGATACGTTTTAGTATCTTACAATCGGCAGTTTGAATGAATATGACTTCACATAATCAGTGATCATTACTTATCAAAATCGACACCAACTTCAGTCCAATTTCGAACCCGTCCAAATATGACAAGTGATCATGAACATGGCCAATTACATACAGGTTCGGAATACATTCCTCAAGCCATGCATCTGCAGTCAAACTCCAAACAGACAACATTCACAAAATAATAATGACGGTCTTGAAAATTTGAAGCGGACAACAGTTTTGAATGATGGTAAAGAGACAGGGCCAAAGTCCGTGTTATTAAGATTCAACCGTGATCAAAGTCGCCAGCCATTACATGAGCCATGATGAAATTCCGTTAAATCAAGATAGACATACGCCAGACATAAATATAGTATGGAGGAAAACATCTCTGTCCTGACTTGAGACAGGCGCTAACTGAAAGTTTGTAGTAGCTTCAATCGATTTGATGCATGCAACTCTCAACTTTAAGAGCTATCTTGCTCCTTGCATATACGATTAAATTGCCGAGAACAATAAATACTCGGTCACAACCTCACAACTTTCAACTTTAGGACCTATCTTGCTCCAAACATACACCATTAAATTGCTGGGTACAATTAATACGCGATCAGAACCTCATTTATGTAACTTTTTAAATCCGCCTTATGTTTGTTATCGATCAAAAATTCCAACAGTTGAACAAATTCATCATATTTAAATGCACACTGACCATCTTCCACATTGTTACTACAATATTCATTCTTGAATACAATGAGGAGTTTTTGGATATTGTTTTTCTAATATGTTATATATATATATTAGTGATTTTAAGTATCGTTTCATATCTATGTGGAATGGTTGTATACAGAGTAGAAAAGTCCCGAGGTGAAATTTGTTTGCATGGTAATTTATCACTTACAAAAATCGATTGTTCTAACAAAACTTTGGAGTTGGACAAAATCCGAAAGCTTTTTACACTAGATGTTGCTTCTATTCGATTACAGTAATTTGGCCAAAACTCTTGCTCTTTTTTGAAAGCAGTTAACAGTAAAACAGACAATTGTTTAGTTCAGCAAAATTTTAAACCTGCTATAAACTGGAACTTGTATGGATTTTTGTGAAGTTTTGGAATAGCGAAAACTCTTGGTAAACGTGCATGTTCATCACAAAACATTATGTTGAATGTTGATAAAAATTGTTGATGTTTGTCTAAAATAGTGTTGAGTGACAGATTTATCTTTTTATATGTAGCCGAAGTGGAAATTGTGTCTTGCAAGCCCAATTCGTCAATTATAATCTTAGTATAAACTCTTTACATATAATAATAACGTCATTTGATGCTTTATCAGGTGGTGCAAAAACATAATTTTCATGCACATTTTGCAGGCAACTTACAAACTCTGCATGTGTAAGAATTGGGTGTGGTGGCTGTTTGAATTTTTATGTCGTTATTTTGTTACTAACAATATCTTTTATTTCACTGATCCGATCATCTAATATTTAAACATTAAACTTGTCCTTTTAGCCCATTTTCTAATATATTCTTCAACAGCATCCATGGTAATAATTATCTTGTCTTAGCCCCAAGTAATTTTATTTTGCTCACGATATTTTGGACCTTTAATATGAGTTTACGTAGTGCCTCATTTGGTATAATTCAATGATCACAAGTAATAACATGACCATGATGGCCAGAAACATAAGGAGAATCATGACAAGGACAGGAATATTCTCCTTTCATGTAATTATCCAGTACAAAGTCACCAACAGTTTTAATAAGGTTGAATATCTCGGATTAGATGGTCTTGGAGTATTTACATGAGAGTTCAGGAGCATTGGTATCCAGATAAGGTGGTATACATGATTGTACCTTTTTATTATGCAAAATATTTGAGAGGTTTATAGAATCAATTCCTTTATCATTATATATGCTAATTTTATGAAATCTTGTTTTAGTTTTGTCGCCTCAATAACTGTAGGTTTGAAAAGTCTATGGTAAGCTTAATCCATAATAAAATGATACAAAGTTTATCAAACTGTTTTTTCAGGTATAATTTTATAACATCTGTTTTTTTAAGTTGTGAAGTAGTGTCAAAGGAATTTCATCAAGTGTAGACCTTACCAGATGAAGACAATTAGTTAGCTAAATATATCATTTAGAAATTTAGGTGAAACATGAGAGAGTGAACATTTATTAGGATGTTTACGATGACCATGTTAACGATCTTGTCTTGCCCGAGCATCACCAATGATCACGAAGAACCTATTTTGGAATACTTTTTTGACACATTTGCTACCCTTTTGATACGATCATTTAATCCAAAGGGCCACATGATACGTAGTTCTTTTTGCTAAAACAGTTACCGC
This sequence comes from Hermodice carunculata, assembly GCA_964020975.1. Classification (NCBI taxonomy): domain Eukaryota; kingdom Metazoa; phylum Annelida; class Polychaeta; order Eunicida; family Amphinomidae; genus Hermodice; species Hermodice carunculata. The sequence goes on from OZ026617.1 coordinate 82,473,061, forward strand.
TCCTCTAAAAATTTAAATCCAGCACCAGGATTGCTTTACCTTTTATCCCATAATTGGGCGCATAGGGATTTAGTGAAGTCGTGGTTTACGGTCATGGGATCAGCTATATCCGTGTCTTATGACCCTGCCGTACATGGCATACCGCTGACACTTCAACTTACCCTCGTTCTGTATTCCTTGTAACACTGGAAAATATAAACACTTAAACACGTATAAACGAACAGACATTGTACAAAGTTTTATTTCTGGGACACGAATATCATTGCACAGCTTCTTTATGAGACTTGAAAATGTTGCATATATATATATATATATATATATATATATATACAATAAATCTTTCATAAATATCTATTGAAGCTTTAATATCCAGACAAGCTGGTGTGTACAGACTGGATGACAAGGTTGTCTGGAAGTGACGTAATGTGCGTGTACGCTAAGTTGTTATAATTTCCCGTATTAGGAACATTGCTTATTGTCTGTATCTGCGTGTGAATAAATGTCCAAAGGAGATATGTGGGGTTTTTGGCCTTTTTTCCCTTTATAATTTCAAATTTACAATTATAAGTGAATGATAAACATAGGACTAACCTCGTCCAGAATTCCCAAACACCTGACTGGCTTCATTGTTACTATTGTATGCACGATTAGAGTTTTATGAATCTCTCTGGGAGCCAAACGCGGCCAGCGACTCGTACCATCAATTCACTTAAAATGTCTGTATTTTAATTTTGTTTTTATCAAGGATTACGACAAAAACACCAAAATTAATTAAATGTATTTAAACAAAGGTTCAACAAGAACTACTAAAAAACATATTGAATTCAACAGTAGTAATTGTACTTAAATGCTTGACATGCAAAAACCATTAAAATTTGTACACGTGAAAATAAGTCGTATAGAGGTCCTTCAAGCTGTTCAGACTGTTAACACTGCTCATGATGCTTTGCATGAGTAAACAGGGAAATTAGGTCAATCATTTGGTATCGAAGCTTCAGTTAGTGGTTGCATAAACCATGCAACTTAGGATTTTATCCATTAGACGTATTTACCAAATGCAGTGCGAGTATGTGTGGATATCAGGTGCACACAATGTATTAAGCCACTTTAATTATGACAGCACCAATAGGCGATGATAGTCCCGGTGGTCTGTTGTTTACAAAGATATCAAAGACGCATAAATCTGTATCCCACTTTTTGTTTTACTCCGTAATGGTTATTATTCCTCCAAACTGAATGCCAGCTTAGGCTAGTTTCTTGAGAACAATCAATTGAGACCAAGTACTGTTAATTTTCATGCAAGCGCCCATATTTACATCCGGGACAAGAAAAGTACAAGGTTAATCGTATGTACCACGAAATATGGAAATCGATATTACCGGCCCTAATCTGAGTTGTTTTAGGCAGCACTCCTGAGCTTAGCAACAACTATAATATTCTTGGATTAGTGTATGGATGTGCATTAGGAAGCCAACCCGAGACATAAACTAGTTGAACCGAAGGGTTTATGTACACATCCATGCTGTACTCACTGTAAAATTCACAATAAATTACTGATAACTGTGCTATATGTGTCGATGATTTTGAGACTACTTCAGCTAGCCATAATTCGGAAGCAATATTACGTTTGCTATTATAATGGTACCTATTATATTTCACAGTGACACATTACACATCAACGTTTTTATCGAAAGTGAAATACCGACAGAAAAATTGAGAAAAAGTCGAACATATTCTCTGCACATGTAAACCCACTATGTACTAGGTTTAATCCACCCTTCAGAGATTCATTGTCTGATAAATCTCGGTTTTATTTCCATACACAATTTCATTTGGAACAATGACACAGGTAAGAGTTCCCATAAAATGGAAATATCAATGACTTCGTCGCTGCGTTGGAACCCCATTGGGGAAAGAACGATGTTTACCGTTTTGTTGGTTTCCCTGTAATGAGAATGTGTGTAAATAGACAGACGTACAGACTGGCAGACAGACAGACAGACAGACAGACAGACAGACAGACAGACAGACAGACAGACAGATAGATAGATAGATAGATAGATAGATAGATAGATAGATAGATAGATAGATAGATAGATAGATAGATAGACAGATAGATAGATAGGTAAGCCTAGTATAATGAATTAGTAAATATAGCCTGTCATGTGGTCGTCAATATAATCTCCAAAGTGAACAAGGGTAAAAAGACTCAGAGTCTTTCAATGAGAGCTGTTTTAAAAGTTTCTCGACAGGACGAAATGAAGTATGATTGCAAGAAAAACAAATACACACAATCTGACTTCCTATCTTAAGTGTGTCACGCTCCTACAGACAATATGTGGAATAAAGCAGGTTCAACTCTTCTTTGCCTAAAACCTTTCCGCATTCAATGCTCCCGAGAGCTCCCGGATGTAACACCTCGTCTGCTTCTATGATTTCATTTCAAGTTTCACAAATGGAACAAATTTGATTCAGAGTGGTACTTATCACGATAGAGTACCCAATGTCAACAAGTTGTCTTTGCGCCACCCAACCCGCGCCGAGGGAAGCTTTTGTCGCAGTTATGCTCTGATGGGGAAAAGGTAGACGTTGATCAGGTGGGGTTAGGGTCCATAAAGTTGGTGGTTTATGGGCCGGTTAACTTTGATACAGGGGCGATCTTGCTGCAATAAGTGGACAAATAAAGGCAGGAAACATATGTACGTAGCGCTGGACAATAACACAGTCAACTCCCGATGTTAAATCAGCGCTTGTCACGGACACAGTGTTTACCTATTATTATGGGGGGGGGGGAGGCTAATATCAAAGCAACCAATAGGAATATGGTGGGGGTATAGAACTGGCTTATATAATCACTGTGATTTATTCCATAGAGTCTGTCAGAGAAGAGACTTAGCTCATCTCTTTTATCCACTCTCTTATTGATCTGCAGACTAGCTCTTGTAAACGTGGGTAAAAGGATAAACGGGGCGGAATAAAGCTGACCGACATGTTAAGCCCTCGCCCATATACATTTTGGTTGTTATGGCTTATGCATCATACACAGCTGACATGTAATCTAGTAAAGAAGCGGAATCTTGCGGCCTTTTACGAGTTCATGTTTATTTATCAAATTATGGGAAGATATGACCCGATGACCAAATATACACTATGCCAACGAAAATGAAATAAAGTAATGATGCAGTAAAAGAACGAGGCGCTTTTGCAGCAGTCCTTGCACGTGGTGAACACGTGACAGACATTTTGCATTGTTTCAAACAAAAAGACTCTATGAAGGCTTCTTCGTTCAAGTCATTTTCTTTTCCTGTTTCGGTCGACATTTAAGAGCAGGTGAATATTTTGTACAGAAAATGGTTGTGACTATATTTCGTCCATGTTAGATACTGGTCCTCCGAAAAAGATTTTATGGGATCCTAGTTATTATTTTCGAACTTCCATCATGGCTATTAGTCACTTACCTTGCATACAAATTTTCCACACAGCATCGAAAACAGTTGCGTTCATTTGTGATCACTTGTATTGCACGAACCATTTGTACATATGTATCAATATATGAATTCCAAAGGACTGTCACTTAATAAATTCATCGTCATCACCATCATTAACATCACAAAATGTGAGTTTTACTTACACTAGTGTGAATGATCTTCAGTTAACAAGAAATAGGCAGCTATGCATACCACCAGATGAACTGACATCTGGTTATACCAACCCGGGGTCAACAGCTTTTTTGCGTATTCGAGGGTCAGGAGAAAACTGTTGACTACATGTTCATTATGAGCAGATGCTTGCTCAGAAATTTGTCCAAACGTTTCAAAGGTCGTGAGGGTAAAAGGGACTTCCATATCATCTACAGCCGAAGCCTGGAAACACAACGATTTTACTTGTGTCTCGTAAAGCCATATAGTTTGCCATTAAAACGATTCCTATTTCTGTTTGTAGCTATTTATGGAATAATCGAAACTGTCATTCTCACTGTAACGCGTACCTCCTGCTTACTGTTATTTCATTTTTACAAAGAGCAGTTTTGCATCAGCGTTCCACATTATCTTGGTTTGATTTTGTATGATCCATTTATTGTCCAGGGGTAGCAGAGTTGCATGGTTTGCCTACGTTTTAATACATATACAGAAACTTGTGTTTTATGTTGCTGACATGCCAATGGTATTTTAATTTTTGCAGGTATCATAGCAGATAACTTTGCAGATGAGATCATCTTAGAGCCAAAAGAAATAGCCAAGCATTATATCAAGACGTGGTTTTTCCTCGACTTGATCAGCTCAATACCCCTGGACTATTTAATACTTGTGATTGCTCCAGAGACAAACGTCACTCAGCTGCTCCATGCCGGTAAGTGTCTGCACTCAGAAATATATTCTCCCCAAATCACAACAATTGTTTTTTTTTTTATTTGTCCTCCGACACGTATCTGCATTAAATCAAGTCACACAGTTTCATAAGAACCACAGGAACTTGAGCTGTGCACACTCATCATATCCTGTCATTCATCCGCCGGCACAGAATGCGGTTAAATGTTTCACAGGAGAATGTCTTAGGCGGCGGTTTGCCTTTATTGAAGACTTGATTTTGGTCTAATAGCATATGACAGAGAAGCTTGAAAAGGAAGATATTCACAGGTTGAGGCCACTCTTTAAGTGCTGTGCATAGTTGTAGGTGGATCCCTGGCGATAACGAGAGCTCATAGGGTTAATCCTTTACTCATTAGAAAAGTGGCATATGTTAAAGTACTTGATTGATGTTTGACGCATGATGTCTTGTAACCATATTTTTCATTCGGGTCCTGGAGGGCACCGCATTTTCGTTTTCGTTTCTTTTATTTGTTTGCGTGTGTGTGTATGTGTGTGTGTGTGTGTGCGTATGTGTGTGTGTGTATGTGTGTGTGTGTGTGTGTGTGTGTGTCTGTGTTTTGTTTTGTTTTGTTTGTTTGTTTGTTTGTTTTTGGTTATTTTGACTGTATTTATTTTGTTCTTGTTTGTTTGGCCCAAAGTCCTAACCAAATGAACAAAAGGTGAAATTTTTATAGTATCCTCCGAGCCAATATCTGACTTGTATGCCTCTTCGACTTTCATATATAAACTTTTTCCAGGAAATGTAACTTATTTTATTATAGCTCTGAACACATTCTAAAATAAATGAGAATTATGTAAGATCCTAATTTCCTATTTACCAATTCCATCAAATGTCCTGCAAAGCTTACATATCATCAATACAAGAAATTCGGTACTAAGTTCTATACGCTCTATTCCGCTAAAGCATGAGCACAGAAACAAATTAAACATTTTTATTTTTGTTTTTACCAACATGCGTTCAACAAATAAACTTTGAAAAAGCTGTATCAACCTAAAAGATGATGACGGGTCTTTAGAACATTGTCCGTGAAAAAGTTATATTAACCTAAAAGATAATAAAGGTTCTCCAGAACTTGATCGGAGCTTCGAAAACCCGGACGTCTCTTGTAGCCGCTGCTTGACCAACGTGTAAATACCAGCACACAATTCCTTTTCACGAAAAAATGATGTGAAACTTTGCAGCAGCTTTTGTCTCTAAAGGCCATGCACGGCCATTGTGTCATTACTAATCGCCAAAACTGGCCCTGGGTGAAGCACTTTGTTATATATGACGAGAGTACCTCAGCCATTGGCACCAAGCATATCGTATTTCAATGGCAATTTCACGACAAGGAATTTGTAAATGTACCAAATGATCTAAATGGCCAACCTTGCAGTCCGGAACCAATGCACAACCTCGTTGCATGTATTGAAATGCGTGGGTTTTTCTGGTTTTTTTTTTGTTTTTTGTTTTTTGTTTTTTTTTTGGGGGGGGTATGCTCGAAATTTCTATAAATCTGACAGCTGTGTCCTACCTCATCTTATTAGGTCACCTTTTGACGGACGCACAAATTAACCCTTTCAGTGCCAATTTTTTGACTGAATAAGCTGCTGTTCTCGGCGCGCATTGGGCGCATTGTGGCCGTTGCGCACCGAGAAAAGCTGTTGCCCTGGCGTATTGTCTCTGGAACTATAGGCATACTGGTATTTTAATGAAAGGTCTTTTTACAAGGAATACTAATCTGGGATTCTAACGATTATTAGACTAGTTTGACTTAAGTAGATAGACATTAGACGTGATTGGTACTGAAAGAGTTAAAAGGTCCCCTAATGCTCCGGGTTCTTCAATTGTGGTGGTTGCATTGGTTTATAATTCTGACAGCAACAAAACTGGATGTGACGTTTGGCGTTCATGTATTGCATTCCTGATCAAGGATTACATTTCAGAGAACAATCAAGGTTGGTAAAGGACGAAAATCCATATGCATCCCCGTAGCGGCGGGCTACAGTTCATTGTACCTAAAAAAGAGAGGCTGCTGACTCCCTTGAGATGTCAGTTTATTGGAAAGCAAGATAAATAATGGCTTTTTTTGTCTCAGAGCCTTTTCATGAAAAGCACCTTTCCATATATGTTTGGTGTCTTTCTGAGTGCCTAGATGTTATTGTTCTTGTCTTAACATGTATCGTCATCCTGAAAAAAATAGCTTCGTGCGCGGTGACAACAGTCAGTTGGGGTATGGGCTGCTCTCATGCTGTGTGTGTGGTGAACTGTATGTCGTGTGCGGTGTGTGTGTGTGTGTGTGTGTGTGTGTGTGTGTGGCGAACTACACGCTGTGTGTGATGAAGTACATGTTGTGTGTGGTGAACTACATGTTGTGTGTGTGGTGAACTACATGTTGCGTGTGGTGAACTACACGCTGTGTGTGGTGAACTACATGTTGTGTGTGTGGTGAACTACACGCTGTGTGTGGTGAACTACATGTTGTGTGTGTGGTGAACTACACGCTGTGTGTGGTGAGCTACATGTTGTGTGTGTGGTGAACTACATGTTGTGTGTGGTGAACTACACGCTGTGTGTGGTGAACTACATGTTGTGTGTGTGAACTACATGTTGTGTGTGTGGTGAACCACATGTTGTGTGTGTGGTGAGCTACATGTTGTGTGTGTGGTGAACTACACGCTGTGTGTGGTGAACTACATGTTGTGTGTGTGGTGAACTACACGCTGTGTGTGGTGAACCACATGTTGTGTGTGTGGTGAACTACATGCTGTGTGTGGTGAGCTACGTTTGGCCTACTCTAATTTAAGCCATCTAAGGTGCTGCTGACTTCATACGTTTTTGTATTTGAAGCCTGTCGCGTGACTTTTAGGCTGGGTTACAATGCAACATGCGAACTAATACAGGTTTACGTAAGTGGCACCCATCTAATATGGTATAACAAGTAAAAAGGTGTTATAACTGATTTCGCGTCAGTTGTAACATTCAGTGTCTTAGATGCTATCTTAAGTTAAATTTTCTTCATCACAGCTTTAGTTTAGAAATAAATATCAGGCAGGAAGCACTGAAGCACAGAGAATTTGCAAAATAGGAGAATGTAAACGAAACAGAACCTTACCGAATTGAGGAATAGTTGTCTTCTGGGTAACACAGTAGGCGTCCTTGAGGTGACACGGTGGATGTCTCTTCGGTAACACAATATGTGTCTTTTACATAACACCATGGAAAATGTGGCAACAATATTTCAACAAGACGAACACAATACGTAACTTGCAGAGTTTTTTTTCAGCCTTTTTCGCATACAGCTTGCTTCGCCGTAGTTAACTGTCATTTTACTTCTTCCAGAAATACTATCTGTTAGTTTGTACGTGGTAAATTACAGTTTAAGCCTGTCAATAGGTTGTTCTGGAATGCTTAATTACGGATCAGGGAAGGGCCGATATATAATTTTTCATCCGATACCAATATCCAATATTTTGAAATCCTCCTATATCGATACAAAGTGAAAAACAACCTATTATGTGACATGCATATGTGAGGTATGCAAAAAAAATGTGAATCAAATACACATGAACGATTAATGTTCAGTACCAATGCTGCAAAGAGTGAGTTGGTCTATTTGATGAATTGATTAGTCTATACAGAGAAATGAACAAGTATGTGGGTCTGTTTGAATTATTGAAGAGATGAGAAAAACAACCTTTCACTTGCAACGCATTTACCCCGTTATATTGGTGTGAGATCACGTTTAAATCCGATATCCGTATTGAAGCAAAGGCCTGGTATGACCGATATCCTATGTAAATATCGACCAATCCCTGAAGGCAGATACATCCAGTGATACTTCATAATGTCGGGTTTAATGCATTACGTATTCATTTAGTGCTTCAATACAGATGAAGTGACTGCAGTTCACCTGGGCCAGAAAGGAAATCCTTATTGTAGAAAACTCCAAGGTTAACCAAATTTCGATTAATGTGAAATAATGGGGGGGGGGGGGCATGAACGAAGCTAACCAAAACTCAAGACGGGCTGAATGCTGTGGTTTTTACTCGAGTCTTTGGGGTTCCACCACCACGTCTAAAATAAAGAAAATATACTCCACCAAATGTGCCATAATACGTCACTGAAGATCAGGGGCCAAAATACGACAGAACTGAATTTAAGCTATTTACAGTAGGGAGCTTCTTGGAGCCACTGGTATAATTTGGTAGCAGCATGACACTGCCATTTGGTTCTACTCTTTGCTAAAATTATTTTTGCTAATTATATTTATTAAAAAATATAAAATACATAAACTCAAAAAACTGAAATTCCACAGGTAATACTTGCGTTGAAGTGAACCGTCTAGTGTTTGTCGTCAGTGAAGTTTAAGGAATTTTGTTTAAAGACACCCGGTTTACAGGTCAGTTAGCTCTCAAAATCACTGTTCGCAAAGTTGACTTTTTCTCATTTTCAGTGGATGATACTGGTTTTCTCTCATCATTTCAAGTAGCTTTGTTGTAACCTTTTTACTTTCATGAGAAAATCTATTAAAAAATTGTTCACTGGTGTATCGTTTAAAAGTCAAGCCAGGTGTCATTGTGTATTCAGATATGCAAATCCATCTAACGAGGGAGCTGAGAATGTGCCTTGCTTTGTACGGTTTCGTTTTTCAGGCAATACCTGGTCTTATAAGTACCCACTTATTTCGCAATATCATCTACAATTATACTCAAGATCAAAAAATCTTTTACTTTTGTACACATGACGGCAGACAAGCAGAAACCACATTATGGCTCAAGTCTGTGCACGATTATACAAAAAAAGTTAATTTGTTCCAGTATTTTCAGTGTCACAACACATCAGTGGACACGCCTTTTATGTGTTTTGGCCATACACCAAAGAACTAAGAAAGCGGGGCAGAAGATTTTATGTACTTTTCGAAATAATTAGCTCTTGAATGTTTGACTGCAGATTTGTAAGAATTATATTTTTACATGAACTTTTTATTTTGAACCATCCTACCCCAAGAGCGGTTTGGTCAATTTCTACAAACTTACTGGAAATGAGAGAATACGAACACTAATGAGGAAGTTGTTTTTGGTGATATTTATTTCTTTACATGACTGTTAAAGGTCAAACTAAAGAAATTGTGATCTTCTTCTAAAAACACTGGGACACAAAATTGAAAACAAAATGCAGCCAATTAGCAGTTAAGGAAAATCAAAATTCTACTTCCTGAGTTTTAGTTTAAAGTACATTTTGAAACATAGTTACATGTTTAGGAAAAGCTTTCTCAATGTTCAAATGACACCACTAAACCTGAACAGTACTCATGCTTGAAAATAATTACATACAACTCATTTTTAACACGAGGAAAAAAAATACATTTCCGTGTAAAATAGAAAATATGGAGTTTTATAAGTGTGGCTACAGAAGCGGAAACACAACAACACAATTAAAATGGAACTTCTATAAGGCGTCAGCATGAATCCTGTCAGCTTGGCTCTTGTCGGCGTGGCTCCTGTCAGCATGGTTCTGTCAGCGTGGCTCCTGACAGCGTGGCTCTGTCAGCTTGGCTCCAGTCAGTGTGGCTCCTGTCAGCGTTGCCCTTGTCAATGTGGCTGTGTCAGCGTGGCTCCTGTCAGCGTGGCTCCTGTCGTGTGAATCCGCTACCTTAAAGGAAAGGAATACTGCTTGAACACACTGCCGGCGTCAGCGTGGTGCCTGTGTTATAAAGTATCTGTATCATCCTTTAACTTGAAGGAATACTGCTTTAACTGCTATACGGTGTCAGCATTGCTCTTACAACTTGAAGGAATACTGCTTTAACTGCCATACGGCGTCAGCGTGCTCCTCTACCCTAAAGTAAAGGAGTACTGCTTTAACTGCTATACGGTGTCACCTTTGCTCCTATAACTTCAAAGAATACTGCCATACGGCGTCAGCGTGCTCCTCTACCTTAAAGTAAAGGAATACTGCTTTAACTGCTGCTATACGGCGTCAGTGTTGCTCCTCTTCTCTAAAGTAAAGGAATACTGCTTTAACTCCTCCAGAGCTAAGGACGTCCCTTAGAACTTAACTGTAACACAACCCGTTTCTGGCTACACATCTTAAGCTCCAAAGGCGCTCCATTAGTATGGACTATCCTTTTCTGCCTTTACTCTCTCATTGTGTACATTGGTCTTAAGCTCTTAAAAGCTCTCCATTAGTGCGAAATGTCCCTTTCTGCCTTTGTACTGTCATTGCATACGTTGGTCTTTAGCTCTAAAAGCACATACTCCATTGCTATGGACTACTCCTTTTTCACCTATGCCAATTTTGCTCCTTGACTCCTTAGTCAATTCATCACTAATGACCATCCTTTTCTCCCCGTTCTACCCTTGCAGACCCTTGACCAGTAGCTCTGGTAAATAGCCAAATAATAGGTATTTAAATGTTGTCCTTTGCTTCCTGTTTGGAGATTTTGGTTCTTAGCTCGGAGACAATCGCCCACTGATAACCCTCCTTGTGTAGTATTCTCTCGGTAGTACCTAGGTGTCAATTCTAAAGCTGAACGCACGTCCTTTCCTTGTCGTTTTGAACAGATGCCTAACAATTGCCCCTAAAATCAGTCTACTATTAACGTTTGCGTTATTCAAGTCGTTTGGTTACGCTCAGAATTTGAACCTTTACTGCAACAGTAACATCTCATTTACGACGACATCCTATTAAACCTACCTCTAGAAGCAAATTGACGACCTTCTAACAACCTAACCTTTAGAGGCATTTTTGGAAAAATAAAATTGATCCCGGGTCTTTGCACTATGCTAGAAACAAGAATTTGTACAAATAATATGGACCACATTTACCTGGTAGCATACATATATGCTTCGCGTCATTTGTTATCCCCGTGTCTGTTTGTAATCAACATATTAGGATGTGAATCTGCAATTGATGCCACAGGTATCGACTGTACCAGTTGAACGACTGCTAATGTGACAAATTGTTGACAAATACTTGTGAATGGCGTTAAGCAGGCAACAAGTGCCTTTATTCAGTATTCGTGTACTATGTTGTTTGTTTTTGTTTTTTCTTTTGTTTGTTTGTTTGTTTTTTGTTTTTGTTTCTGTTTTTTGTTTTTGTTTTTTGTTTTGTTTTTTTTAATTGACTCCTTTATATATGCCAGTGTGTTAGGGCTCTCGAGCTAAATGAATTCACCTCTATACGCAAAAGCTTGTACGTATGCATTGGTTTCGTTGATTTCAACATGCATGCTCTGCAGAACTCCAGCAGGGGCGAGTTCAATTTACATGTAGTTTACACAGGCGTACGGCTTTGTTTATTTGTGATATCAGCTTGTCCAATGCATTGTCATATTTCAATTTGTCAAAATGCCACTGTCCCTCAATTTGCTATTTATGATTATAACATGCTTACTATCGCCCATCTGGAACTTACCACAGCTTTTCTTTGTATATTATTGCACTATTAGAAATGCCAGGATGTATTCTCTCCGTGCAATAGCCAACCTGTTCATAGCAAAGCTCAGGGCAAGCTTTCCTTCCAATCCCCATGAATGTACAGCACTATGTATATACGATTATATACACTTATTGCAAGGTCTATTACAAGTATTTATATACTTCTGCACATTACTTGTCTATATACACTTTTTACATGGTCTATTATAAGTATTAATAAACTTCTGTGCTCTACTAGTGATGGATCTCACAGTAAATGTAATTTCACTCTTAAAATTTTCTATCCTAGTTACTTATTATAGTGTTTGATGCTATCTGTGGTCAATTGTAATTTTATATCCCTCCTTCACATATGTCTGTCAACTGAAGTTTACAGCCTTTATTGTTGTATGTATTACAAATAAATCATGTATCAGTATTTTGTGTTAAATACCACGTCGGTGTTCACCCCTTGTGACAGAACAACTTATTGTTAATGCTTCATATCCTCCGTGTTGATTTCTGTCGACTGATTCAAACTATAATGCAGATTATTTGTTATCATCCCCGGGTTTATATGCCTCTCTTCTGCGCAGTCGTTCTTAGCTGTAGTTCTCCATTCCATACTCTTCTATATTCATGGTCCTGTTATGCATACCCCTTATTTTATTTATGGGTAACTGGCGCTTGTGTTATCAGTGTCTGCCATACTCATCGCCATTGCCTAGTATTAGTTTATATTTATTACACTGTTTCATTTAGAAAAAAGTTCAAAGATTGATATTTATTTACTCATTATTTCTACATTGGTAATGTTATTAGCCGGTTACATTCTTTTAAACCCTAGACCATCTTCCATATACTGCGACACAACTCTGTGTAATGTAAACGTTCGAGGTCTGTCTCAGGAAAAAAATAGGATGTTTAGGAGCCGATATTGCCCCCTACTACGACATAATAGATAGCACTCTTTGAAACTTCTTTCACCCCCCGAGAATTCTTGACTAAGATTTTTGCTCTGGCGAGGCATCATACTTGAATACGTAAGGACCGCTCAAGTGGAACATGGGGTGTTGGTCTTTACGTTTTACGTCAGCTCTCTGCATCAGGACGTCACGATTTGGAAGGTCCTGCCTTACAATCACAATGGTCAGAAATGAGAATTGATAATAACAATTTCTTACTTGGTGTCATATGTAGGCCACCTAATTCCCCAGCATCATCTTTGGATTACGTACAAGATAATCTCAATCAGGCCAAGGCTACTGGCATAGAAAAACTTTAGCATTTTTGCACAACTATTTTTTGTACCCCGCACCCAAGAACCAACCCGTATAATTAATAATACCTCCACTTGCTTATATCAAATTATTTCAAACATCCCTGCTTATATCCAAGAACCAAAAATCCTGCCACCTATAGCTAATTGCGACCTTAGTATCGTATCTGTCAACATACTCTTCAAACGTAAAAAAAAGATCCTGCCTATAAAAGATTAATTTGGGAGCATGAAAAAGCCAATTTTGATCTATTTCTTAACCCCTCAGGCAGATTCCTTTGGACAATTTCTTCTGATCTCGTGGAACAATTGGAAATTGAACATCTGTGAACAAGAAGTACCTGATGTGCTCATATATCGTGACACGTGCAAAGCTACCAGTCCACATGTAATTAGTGCCAAACTCTTAATAGAAGCTGCACCTATCATTCACAAACCTCTCACTAAAGTATTCAATCTTTCGCGTAGCAAAAAACAGTTTGCATCCATTTGGAGGGAAGCCCACGTAACACCCTTGCACACAAATGGTAATGAATGACAATAATCGTCCCATATCTCTTCTAAGTTGCATGGGCAAAGTAATGGGGAAAGTGGTATTCTAGCAAGTTTTAAATTTCTTTGGCAATAATTTGGTCATTTCAGCTAATCAATCTGGATTTATACCGGATGACTCCACAGTCAGTCAATTAATTTCCCTTTATCACGAATTATGCTCAACCGTTGACCAGTAAAAAGAGGGAAGGGTGGTGTTTTTGGATATAATCAAGGCCTTTAATGAAGTTTGGCATACAGGGCTTTTAAACAAACTTGAAAGAAATGGAAGTACTGAAAATTTGTTGTCATGGCTTGGTGACTACCTCCACGATCGGCGGCTGCTGGTAGTTTTGAACAGCCAAGCCTCCTGATGGGGAACCATTTATGCAAGTGTTCCTCAAGGATCGGTACTGGGTCCCCTGCTATTCCTTCTATATATTAATAATATAGCAAATGCTATGAATTCCAAAGTAAAACTCTTCGCTAATGATACATCGCTTTTTGTCACCGTTGAGTACCCAGATTATGCTGCAACTGCCTTAATGGTGATCTGTCATCCCTTGGTCAAAATAATGATTAATCTCCCTCATCGCCCTAAAAACCAATTCTATGCTTATCTCTTTCAAAAGAACCCCCACAGATCACCCACCACTAACCTTCCAAGGGCATCAACTAAAAAATGAAGCCAATCATAGACACCTAGATCTCACATTAAACTCTGACCTGAAATGAAACACTCATATTATGCTAAAGTAACCAAAGTTTCCAAGCAGTTGAACATTGTGAAGTCTTCACAGTACCATTTAGATCGCAAAACCCTTGAAATCCTTTACAAATCCTTCGTACGACCCATTATAGAGTATTTAAACGTACTGTTGGATGGATGTGCATAGGCAGATTACTAACTTTTAGAGGATCTGCAGCTGACTGAGGCCCGCATAGTGACTGGAGCCATGAAAACAACCCTAATGCTGATCAACCTATGTGACGAAACTGGCTGCGATACCCTTTCCAATAGACGCGACAGATTAAAACTCATAACGATGTATAAAACTGTCCACAGACTAACACCCGACTACCTGTTTACCATCCTAGCAGACGCTTAAATTACCGACGAGAACACTCGTTACAATTTAAGGCAACTCCCCGACTAGCCCGCTCTGCGTTTTTTTAATACCAGAACATCTTTGTTCGATAAGTCATTCATTCGGAACTTACCTACTTTGGCACTATATTCTAACGGAAAATTCCCGACTTCCGCGTATTCCCAGTAAAATATCCTGAACTTTTAAGAGTTAGAGAACTATATATTCAACTATCCTTCACTCCGGATTACGCGTGGGTCGCAGTCACACACTTGTTTAAAATCGGGGTCGTCGAATCCCAGCTTGCTCGGGTGGAATGACTGGCACTATTTTCTCACCTGTCCCCGCTATACCATTGCTGGTGGCATTTTTCATACCAATGTCGCTACCTTTTGCTTGAACAGTATGATCTCGATGGAAACACAACTATCTTTTTGGCAGTACATTAATTTATTGATAAGAGCAAACGATTTGCACCTGCGACGCCGACATAATTGTATTAAGAAAATGTGTTTTCTTGTCAATATTTTGAGGTCAACAATCATATATCTTGGACTTGGTACTTTAAAGCCCCTCTGTCTGTGAGTGTAGAGGTTGTGTCCAGCTTTTCCTTGTTTCACCTCAGCGACGCCAGCGGCCACCCTTCTTGCACCCCACGAGTGGCGGCCCACACGGCGCTGTGCGTTACGTTTGTCCCTTGTATGCGTCCTTTCTGACAAAAGAGATTTGAATAGGGCTCTGCCCTTCTTCCTTATTGTCTTCATGGAAAGATTATGTATTTCGTCCACTTGTCCTGCAGCTAAACAGGGCGATAAAAATGCTGATTGTAAAGCTTATGATAGTACGCTTATAAAAGTATAATCAAGGAGGGTAGAGAGAGCCTCCTTGGTATAATGTAATCGTCGTCCAAAGGATTCCTATCTACACGTGCTCACAATCGTACAAGGGAATTCTATGTACACGTAATCTCAATAGTACAAGGGAGTCCTATGCACACGTGCTGATAATAGTACAAAGAGGTCCAATGTACGCGTACTCAACATGGTACAAGAGAGGCCTATGTACACATGCCCACAATGGTACAAGGAAGACCTAATTATGTACACGTGCTCACGATGGTAGACCCATGGTACAACTACAAGGAAGTCCTGCGTGGTCAGGATTGGTTTTGTTGCTGCCTTTTGGATCGCAGTTCAAACTTCTCTGGTGCTCACAGCATTCAGCTGAAAATGTGTTAGATAGATAGATAGCACAGCCTGCTGGCATGCGCTATAAGCAATGGTATTTAAGGAGGCAATGAAATCACCTTTTGGCGTTAATTTACATGGTTTAGCATCGTTTATTTTGTCTGAAAGCTTACGGAAACCTACTAGAATGCTTGCTTCTGGGCACCAGCTTTACACAGCCGGCCTCACAGCTGCTAGCATAACATCATGACGCGTCACGATAGCGTCTGCAATAGACCTGCTAGTTCTAGGGCTCCACATGTCCAATGAATGTTTAAATCGATGTTGGTGATGGGAAACAACTCTCACCTTCAATATGCCATGTGGTGATCCTAGGCTTGCAAAGTAGATCACAAATATACATTCCCGACTGAAGAAACCGACCTGACGGGCTGGTATTACAGGGAATTAGAGACATAGGGGATATTATATCATATGCTTATTTGTGTGTGACGCAGACGCGCCGACCTCGTGTCTTGGCTCCTCTTTAGTCTTGCCATAGTTGCACGCCTTTCTGCTGTGCGGGCTGTCTCTGAACTGGGGTCACCTGTACTCTCTCTCTCTCTCTCTCTAAAAGGTGGATAAGGATATCAAACAAGGACCGTCCAATAATATTACGGGCTTGCAGGACACACCCTTGGGACGGATTCATAAAACGTTTAGGATCAAGCTTCCATTCGGATGGACTCTAAGAGCATTGGGATTGTCAACCTTTGAGCAGTCATCCTGGATACTGTCGAGGGACGCAAGTCACCGCTGTTAATCCTTCCTTGCTGCCAGAGTATTTTGCAAGATTTGGCTCACATTCTCACTTTCCAAAGTACAGGCACACATTTATGACATTTAACCTTCACATTTAACCTTCACAATACAGGTATACATGTGTGTATGGCATCTCTCTTTCTCTCTCTCTCTCTCTCTCTCTCTCTCTCTCTCTCTCTCTAACGTTTAACCTAGTATTAAAAATGACTGTCTATATCATCAAACGTTTTAACCTCTCTCTCTCTCTGTCTCTCTCTCTCTGTCTCTCTCTCTCTATACATATAATTATGTATAATTATAATATATAGAGAGAGAGGTTACAACGTTTTATATATATATATATATATATATATATATATATATATACATATATATATATATATACATATATATATATTTAACGTTTAACCGTTTAACCTAGTATTAAAAATGACAGTATATATCATCAAACGTTGTAACCAAGGCCAAGTGGGTTCAGACCCTCAGAGGACAATAGAAATAGAGCACAAATTGAAAACCTCTTGACCCTCTATCCCACATATTTGGTCCATCAGAACTCCCTTTTTTAACTTTATTGACTTGTCAGCTACGTTAGTTTGACAGGTCATGTCCAGAATTTTTTTAGTTGTCCTCTTTTTGAAAAAAAAAAAACTTGTCCAATATCGCGAGACCAATACTGTGAAAGTGCACATGAACGCTTTGGGGCACCGTTACGCTTTAATTTATGCAACATTTTCTTCACAAACCACAAACCGGATGCTTTTTGTTTATTTTGTTGTTTTTTATATATCAATTTGTTTATTTATTTTTTATTCATTCTGCAAAAGTACAGCTGATTCGATATCCCATCATTATTGCTCACTTGGTAGGAATACTGTCAATTGTTTTTTTTGGACGAATTTTTGAAAACATGATAGATTACAATCACGCTAGGGATTCTAAACTGCATTAATGTACATGTTTTTTTGTTCAAACTGTTGACCAGGTCCACTTCAAATTTGATGTAGCATGGGTGGGTGCCTATAATAAGCATTTAACAGGTCTCGCTTGAGAGATTTTTTGGCATACGCACTTCGAGTACTTTCGGACACAACACAATACTACTTGCGTAAAATTGTTTAAATGACTAAGCAATTGCCAAAAGTAATGAGTTCCCTTCGTCAGTAACAAGACCGGCATCTGAACAGGCAGTTTTGTCTTCATTCAGATGTCAACCAAGAAGAAAGTCCTTGTCACGTGTACAAAACAGGCATATTGACTTTCAATAAGTTTGGGGTTTTTGTTACATGTTATGTTCGTACTGCAATATATATATATATATATATATATATATATATATATATATATATATATATATATATATATATATATATATATATATATATATTCGGGTATTTATGCGCTGGAACAAAAGCGTCGTAAAATTGCGAAAAGGCCATAAGACGCGCAGAGATACGCGTACGGTCGCCATCCAAGGCAGTAATGACCTAATGACATTTGGTGGTGGAATCCTGAACAGAAATATAAATCTCTGCCTGAAATCCTAGATGTGTTGAAAGTAAAGGATATGAAATTTTCAAATCTTCAGCTAATTTTTATGCCTGTCCTAGGCGTGCGTTATGTCAATTAGAATAAAGTTTAGCTTACATTTGCAATTTTTGTTTCACTTCTGAACTTATGGAACGTCTTGTTTAATAAACTCGCCACGAAAATATATTTTATCTCGTAATAGTACCGCTTCCGTTTGCTCTAAGATTAAGAAATTGCAGCGTCGAATAAAGTTCAGTGTCAAATGATAAAATTCATTACCACATCTGAGGTATCAGACGATAGTCTAGAACAGTTCTCAATACACATGATATGCTTTAAACTGTCTTAATTGCTTTGAAATAAGACCTATCAAGCTACAAAACCATCTGTATGTGCGTAAAAAATGAGAATTACCTACACCCAGAGGCATTCGTCACAAATAGGTTGAAGGGCTACGACAATTAAAGAGCAACCTGGTATGGTTAGAACAAGAAATATCACTGAAGGGCACTGGTCTACGTTTTAACACAACGAAACGCATAATTTTGTGTGGTGTCCTAAAAAAATCATTGGGTGTCGTCCTACATACTTGTGTGCAATATGTGTGTAATAACGTCACATTCTATGCACAAATCCGTCGTTTTAGCAAATCATATAGGGCCACTGAAGGCTTATATTTTGTTTCACAAACAAGGGCAATGGTGCTACATCCGTGGAGTTCTGAACAAAAATAAAATCTATACGCCCCATAACCAAATGTTGTCTATGTCTGAAACTATATCTTATTTTATCACTACTATAAAGTTCAATGCATTTTTTTTTTGAAAATTCAATTCTTGTACAACCAAATGAATTTATAAACGGGTCATCAGCTGGAAACCAAGCATGTTTCACGGCCTTAAATTCCCGGACAAGATTTTTTTACGGGGGTGGGGTGGGGGGGAGGAAATGTGGAGGCTGTCTGCCTTTACATTATATTTTGTAAAGAAAGACAACCTTCTTATCACCCGATCTTTTATTTGGTCAATTGGTGAACATGTTAAGCAGAATTGCCACCTTGCCTTTGTAGAGGGCTAGACTCACAACCACTGAAATTCGGCGGTGAAACTGATTTTCTAAGCTAATTTTCCGTCGGTAAGGTACTTCACGAGCCTGCACGTACGAGTCGCAACTGGTAGCATTCACAACTGTGGACAGCTCGCTCTGCATTGGCAGACCGGGCAACTGCTGCTTGCTGGTGGTGTACCCGTAGCTCGTGCAAAGACAAATATAACTAGAAAAATTTAATTTGCATGTCAGCAAATCAGTCTGTGTGCCTAGAAAACTTTTACAGATTGCCTATTCCGTATTTATTGAACTCCTGCAACAATATTCTTTCATGCAGATAGGTCAAATACCTATAAATTAAAGTTAGAAAGGCACCTAAATCTTTGATAGTTTTAAAGCTATTCAAGATCTTAATTTTGTGTATTTGCGTAATTTACATAAATCAAACTGCTACAACTTTGATTCGTGCCTAATTGGGTGCAACTATCCTACAAATCTATCAACTGAACTTTGAATGACACCTCAGTCTATAATAGCTTTGAAGGTATTAAAAAATTTAAATTTTGTGAATTTGCCTAATTTCCATAAATAAGAATGCTGCAACTTTTTTCAAATTTCAATGATTGCTGTTATGTCACAAACCTACAAATTGGAATTGGACTGACACCACTATCTGTAATAGTTTGAAAGTTATTCAGAAATTCAGTCTTGTGTATTTGCCTAATTTTATACAAATCAGAATGCTACAACTTTGGCTCATGATTCATTGAATATGGCTATGTCACAAACACATAAATTGAAGTTGGATCGGCACCTTTATTTATAATAGGTTTGGAGATATTCAACTTTTAAATGTTGAGTGCTGCTAATTAGCATAATTCCAAATGCTATAGTTGTTCACTGTCTATAAGATTGACAGGTGCCATAAACCTGTATGTACTACTTTCCATTTTGTGTCTGTCTGTAATAAGTTGTAAGATATGGAGGTTTTCAATTTTTAATTGCCCTTTATTTTGCATAATTTTTAAGCTGACATTCAAATACAATGTTTAACCCCTTTATTAAATATGACGTTAAACCCACTTGTACTATGAAAAAAAATCACTACATCAACACCAGATTCCCATGCTTTGTAAATCCGGGCATAAAATGACTGCAACAAGTGAAATGTGAATGTATGGATAATCATTTACATCTAGTTATGAGTATATGTATTTGAGTTTCACTATTTACAGGAACATAAAAAATATACGTGACAATTTCTACTAATATCAACTATTTGGCTCACCTAATCCACTGTCATGAATAACATTCCACTTTGAATTCACATAGCTCTTACAGAAATCTTTGTGTTTAGCTATTGAGTGTCAGCAGTCTGAATGTGACAGCAAACCCAAGTTGTAATTTTGCACAGACTGCAACACCCAACTTCACATATCTGCTAACAAAACTCTATATGGTACATGAACATGTTTTCCTATCGAGTTATCAACGTGGAGGCATCTGTATAATACCTCCATGGTTTCAACAATTTACTAAAGCTGTGGACAAACTTAAGTTTCAAGTTTACACAGGCTGAACATGGATGGAATAAGACGAATCTTTGTTGGGGGTGTGAGCAGTGTTTACAAAGATCATGGAACAATGTTGTAGATGTTTAACTGATAAAACAAATTTTACTGCTGGGTCCAGAAATACAACAGCTATGCCTATGAGAGCTGAGACTACCTGTATGCCCCAATGTACCCACCCTGACCAAAATCCTTCCTTATTACGGTTGGTCATTACAGGCAGTTTGGATCTGTGTTTGAGTCATTTCTGGTAGTTGATATGAATCTCACTTTACAAAGACATGCCAAACTTTGATTCATATTTCATTGGATACTGCTTTGTTACTAACCTATCTGGCACCTCTCAGTCAGCCCTAGCTTATTGTGATAGGGAGGGACACCAAGGAGGCTACAGACTTCCCTCCTCGTTTACACAAGGCAGCCTACCTTATTCCATCAACAAAGCCAGTCTCCCGAGGAATTAAAGGGTGAGCCACAGCACTGGGCTCACTCACTGCCTGTGTACTGACAAATGTGGAGGTCAGGCTATCACAGTTCAATTACCTCTGGTTGCATAACAGCCTGTCTGGAAACAAATACCAGGGTATGGGCACAGTGGGGGAGGGGGGGGCAAGAAATATGTCAGATGCACGTTTATTAACAATAAATTCAGTGAATTTGATATGAATTAGACTTCTCAACTTTGTTTGCATACTATAGGATTTTGCTTTAGCAACATACCCACATATTAAGCTCGGAATGACAACTCGAACTACAAAAGTTTTGAAGACATGCAAAATATAAAAAATTCCACAAATATGCCTCTACTTGGCATAATTTTCAACATCATGACTGTTCCAAACGATACGCACAACTTCACTACTAAGTCTATGCCCATGCCAAGTTTGCTACTTTTTGGAACAATAGTGTCCGGGAAAAGCTGACCACAAAACTGGCACACGGAAATGAATGAATGAATGAATAAGTAAGTAAGTAAGTAAGTAAGTAAGTAAACAAACAAACAAACAAACAAACAAACAAATAAATAAATAAATAAATAAATAAATAAATAAATAAATAAAATAAAGAATACAGTATCTGAGGAAAAACAAGGAGTCTGTTTTCACACACAGACTTAACTGCATTCATCATGCATGTAAAGACAGACCCATGGTACAACAACCTCAATGCACGCGTTTACCATGTGTGTTACTACAAGCCTAAGATGAAACAGCACCTCAATGCACACATTCTCCGTACACGTGAAAAAGAAGCTCAAAATAAAATAACACTTTAGTGACAACATTCACCGTGCATGTCAAAGAAGGCCTACAATAGTAAAACATCTTACTGTATGGCTCAAAGCAGGAAGGTTGGCAATTATAGAGCGTTCGAAATGCACTGGCAAGCAGAATATTTTATATGAAGGTTTCCGCTCTAAGTTAATAACAGCATCAACTGCTAAATATTAAGTGTTCCAAGCTTGGATGATAGGCCTAAGTGTACAACTGGTACCATCTCAGACTTGATTTATCAAACAAGCAGCAACAGTCTCTGCCTATATAAAAGCTAGCCAAACAAACATCGCACAACAACAAACAAACAATAGGGAGTTGTGTTGACTTGAGACAATTTTATCATTCCATTAAGCGCAGCTCTACATCCAGGCTGTAGTACATTATGCTAAGGAAAAAATACTATTCTGGCCACAAGATAGTCTTATAGTTTTCAATATTAACAGACTTTTGGCTGTTAATCTATCTAATCATTGCTTGTAGCGTAGAATAGAATAGAATAGAATAGAATAGAATAGAATAGAATAGAATAGAATAGAATAGAATAGAATAGAATAGAGTGCAGGCAGGTAGTTGAATAAATAAATGACTTGGATATGGTAACACTGTAGAAGTTCGATTCAGAGTCCTTTCAGCTGCCGTATAGAAGATCAAATGATTTTGAGAGTTGATCAGTAGCGTTTCTACTTTTGTGATCTAGTCGTATGTGGCATTCTAGCATGTCATACATTGACTTCTGTACACATACTTTGTTTCATTGAACGATGACAGTTTCCTTTCATCCAGTGTGTTTTAGTTACTCTACGGACGATAATTCCGTCGTTTGACAAATGTATGTTGCAATTGAATGTGACTGGAATTGGCCACACATGTATTGATTTTAAATGTGAGCAGCTTGTGTCAAACCTATGGTTCTCGTTTGCTAAATCATTGACGTATAGAGGTCAAGCACAGGGTTTGTTTCCCTTTATCTGGGCAAGCCAACTCAAAGTTCATTAAATGAGACCGGCTTTTCATCAGGCCGGCCGAGACTGACACAATCCTGCATTGCCCAAGGGAATAACGATACACACACACACAAAACTAACCAACAGAGACTTGCTTTCATCTGTATGCCGCAGCAATCCTCCTGACTGCTCGACGCCACTAAGTGGACCAGATAATGTGGACTAAAATGTCCAGGGTCAAAGCGTATCTCACTCGTCATGAATGGGCAACTTCTGACTCTGCAACCTTGACCTTGATTGAGGTCAATACCTTTACAGAAGTCATCTGCCTCCCGGCTTTACATACCGCTCTACCATTTGTATAAATGGATCTGTACTACTTTAAATAATTCCACGATGCCTTGTACATTGTTTGCAACATTTTCCCAATATACTCACATACGTTGAATTTTACTAAAAGTACTATGATCAACAATGAACGTTTTAAGTATCCTTTTGTGATATAATGAAGCAATTTGATATAATGTGTATGATACATTTTCAGAAGCCACAAGTTTTGTAAAAGTTTCTTCCCTTTGATATTTATGTGAAAATAAGCGTTTTGATTTCGTTGTGTTCCGACATTAATTTTCTGCATTATCTGTGCTCATTTCTTGTGTGTGGATGGTGCAAAGTGGCGTACATTTCTGGCTAAATAGTGTGCGAATGTACTTGATTCACCAATAAATTTTAAACATCAGATGGTGTCACATGGAACCCGACAAGGTCAATTCTGTTATCTCTATACGAGGACAACGAAGATATTTCAGGAAAATCACTTTCAATTCTTGAATCGTCTTTTTGAGTAGGATCTGGTGGCTGATGATTGAGGAGATCAAAGACTTTCCGTACATCTGTAAAAACCTTCTTCATGGTATTTGCCCGGTGATGGCCATGCTATGCAGGGATATTTTTTACGAAGTGCTGACTGGGGACCAGACTGACATTTCTTTGTATCATATATGCCCATGTTAAACGCATCTGTTATCCATGTAATTATCCGTGTAAATGCACATGTTACTTACTGGTTAGATTATTGGGCACATGAGAAGGGGAATTACGTGGGTGCTAAGTGTGCATATTTAAGCTACCATGATATAGATATTATTTAAGCATCCAACATGAGTTTCACCGACGGTTAAACTATGCTTCTGTTGTTACTCGCGCTAGTTACTTCTACCGCGACTTCAGCTAAAATTCTGCTTATTTTCTTTTGTCAAGGTCGAAAACGTTACGTTCTAAGAAAGGCCCTTTGTCTACGTTTGGATTCTAACGTCGTGACACTTGAACCACGCGTTTCGTACGTGCAATATGGCATTATGACATTAAGGTGAAATGAAATGACAAATGATGATTCTCAAAAAAAAAAAAAAAAAAAAAAAAAAAAACGTTCACACAAACGCACTTTTTGCCGGGGCCTGGTTGCTGGACATGCCACGTGATGCTGTCACAGACTCTTTCTCCGTATAACTGTAGTATGGGTTCCGGCGTAACTTCGACTTGAGATCAGATGGAATCCTTCCATTTTCACCCCCAAGATCCAAAAGGTTCAATAGCAAACGATATAAGGTTCAATAGCAGAAGTCAAAGAATATGAATTAAATAGACAAAGAGTTCTATTCAACCACATCTAGGTAAATAACCCCTGGTTTTACCACTTTATGTTTCAAACAAAACGTTATTTGACATGGTATTCGGAAGCCTTACTTTTTGTGGGACTAGAATGAAATGGATCTACTAGGATGGAAAGTTGTGTGTAGTTGTAAATGGTGATAAGCATCACAGGACTCCACTTGGCATATCAGTGCCTGGGCGCCGGTTTGCTGAGTGCTTTTGTGCACGTGCAAATGACTCCGGCACCGTTAGACGTTCAAGGCAGATATAATTAATACAATCCTATTTTTCATGTGTTGAACCAATATGCACAGAAAAATGTAGAAAAGTCATTAGGCATGAATTTTTGAAGTGTGAATGGGAAGAATGAATTTTTGGGAAATACGAAACTCTCTGCCCCTGTTGTTCTGCACTGTTTCTTGCTTGCACCTCTGCGTTCAAATCACAAACGTTTCCCTTTCTTCTTCTTCTTCTTCTTCTTCTTCTTCTTCTTCTTCTTCTTCTTCTTCTTCTTCTTCTTCTTCTTCTTCTTCTTCTTCTTCTTCTTCTTCTTCTTCTTCTTCTTCTTCTTCTTCTTCTTCTCCTCCTTCTTCTTCTCCTTCTCCTCCTCCCTCTTCATCTTCATCTTCTACTTGTTCTGCTTCTTCTTCTTCTTCTTCTTCTTCTTCTTCTTCTTCTTCTTCTTCTTCTTCTTCCTCCTCCTCCTCCTCCTCCTCCTCCTCTTCTGCTGCTTCTGGTAAACATTTAGAACAAATCCATGTGGGGTCATTATTAACAAAACCACATAAGCATCCACCATGATATAAACATTGACAAACTGAACATTTAGAATTCCTAGTGCCGCCTTACGTTGACTTTACGGTTACTTATATCACATATTAAACTTATCATTTGAACAAAATTTTTAAAAAATAACATACAAGTTCTCTGTTGTGTGGTTAGGAAAATAAGAATACCGGAACCATAAGTTCTGGGGCTCTGTAGGAGATATAAGGCTGAGGTGATTCATAAATATCAATTTTTATATGGTGAGCAGGGCAGAAAATATCATCATTACGGTGTATTGGCAATTCAAGTTAACTCACAGGATAACAGTACTGAAAGAGATACATTTCGTCATCAAGTAGTAACAATATAAACAAATGAAAACCACATAGCTGGGTGGCCGGGTTAGTGTGAAAAAGCATTAGAAAGCGAGAGTGAGACTACCATGTCGCATTTGCCAAATTAAGAACATGATCATCTGGGTTTTTCGTGTTAGTTTTGTACCAAATTACAGAGCTCTGATCGAGTCGGCTTTCTTTTTTACCAATTACAGAGCTCTAAGCAAGTCCGCTTTCTTTTGAGCTAATTACAGAGTTCTACGTTTTGGTTCCTACCGTTCTGTTTTTGAACACAGTGTTTCAGCTTGATGACTTGTGAGACCAGAAAGAGACTGCATTCCTAGCAGCACTGTCACGATTAGTAGTTCAGCATTGCATACTGAATACAATTTAAACTGTTTGCCACAATGTACTGTAAACAAAGGGTGAAATCTTTCTAGTCTACTGGTATATATATTTTCTTTTGTATGTATTCCAAACAGCCAAACGTACCACATATTACATGTAAACGATATTAAAGAGAGACAACTTTATGTCCTGGACCTATACTGAAAAGTCATTCTGTATTTTTTTTTTTTTTTTTTTATTTATTTATTGATGAGACTACCCCTTTACAACGGGGGCACCGCGGGCAGGGCATGACCCGCGATGCGTCCAAATATATACAAGTATAAAAACAACACAATACTTCACTATACACACCAATCAAGTAATAAAACAATTAGGTCGGGCTCAGGGAGTCGCTAAGTGACTCGCGCCTGTAATGCCACGCTTCTGTTATAAACTGTTTACAGATAAAATCAAACAGTGACCCAACATTTTTTCCAAAGTCAAATGCTTGTTCGCCAAGTAAAAAACAAAGTTTTCTTATTTGTGAAGAACCCATGTATTTGTACCATACGTGCTCCATACCGCACTCTCTTAGACCATTTTCCAACATAAATATATATTTGACTCTAATATGGTTTATTGTACTACATTTAAACATGAAATGCGGAAGATCCTCTTTTTCGCGGTGACACAAATTGCAAATTTCATGTGATAATCCCCATCTGGCGAGATCTTCATTCAACCCCAAACAACCGACCCTGGCCAAAAATTTTAATCGGACTCCAGCAAAATTTCCAAAGTCATAAATGTATTTACTGCCAAAAGTAGAACCCTTAAACAACCGAAACCAGTACAAAGAACTTTTATCATCAATATCTTGAAAGAATTCTACCTTGTAACTTTCTAAACTTAATTTTCGATAAGGCTGCAGCCAGCCGTCATTTTTGCTTGTCAACGTACGGTCCATTCCTACATTAATCAGAATTTGGTGAATTTCATAAATATAAGGCCAGGGTGGTTTCGTTTGACCATCATAACTTCCCAAAAGTTCGTTAAAAACTTGTTTACATAGTCTGTTATCAGGCAAATCGTAATTTAGTCTGTGGTAATACTTGATTCGGATTCGATCTAAAATTAACTTAAGTGGTAACCATCCAAATTCTCCTAAAACCGCTGAAACAGCCGGATAGGACCTTACTCCCATAATCGCCTTAGCCATGCTATATTGTATTGTTTTAATTAGTGCTTTGCTCTCATTAGTATTGTTAAGCCAGACAGCACATCCATGTGCGAGAGAAGGTACGATGATGCTTTTCCAAATACTATTACCAAACGAAACTCTGTTAACATTCTCATGAGCTGATAAGATATTGCATAGATAAGCCCGTAGGCGTGATGCCTTGGGTTTTAGTAACGTTTTAACATGTGATAAGTCACACAAGGACTGGGTGAAAAGTATTCCAAGATATTTATAGGTCGTACACTCATTAATAAAAGAATTCCCCAGCATCCATTTCCTGCTGGGGTTATAACGTTTGCCAATGACCATCACTTTTGATTTATCGTAATTAAAGGACATGCCCCATTTAGATACAAATACATGTGAAACATTTAACATTTTGGTCAAACTCTCTTCACTTTCACCAATAAGGACCACATCATCTGCGTACAGTAAACCAGGAGTTTTTGTTCCGTTGAGGGGAATGCCAAAGTTTTTATCATTTAACATGTCAATTAAATCTTGCATAACCAGGGAGAACAGAGTCGGCGATAGGATACAGCCTTGTTTTACACCATGTGCAACCTCGAACCAAGATGATTCAAATGGTCCGAAAATAACCTTGTTATTCACTCGGCTGTACAGGCCTTTGACAAGGCGCCATGCTTTTCCTTGTATGCCTTTCTCCCAGAGCTTTAGGAATAACATGTCTCTGTTAACCGTGTCAAAGGCCTTCGATATGTCGAGAAAGGCTAGCCATGTTTTTAATTTTTTGTGTTTCCTCAGGGTGCATAAACCTTTTAAACTAAAATAATGATCTTCGAGCCTTCGCCTTTTACGATAAGCACCATGCATTTCACTAAGCACGTCATGACTTTCAAGGAAATCCATAAATTGCTCCTCAATTACAGAAGTGAATAACTTATAGACACATGAAGTTACCGTGATGCCACGGTAGTTACCGAGGTCTTCCTTGGACCCTTCCTTATGAAGAGGTTTAACAAGTCCCCGAGACCATTCTTCGGGGAAACACTCTGTTAGCTTACAAAACTGAAAGAGGTTGACTAAAGAATGTATCATGATATGCCCTCCGTACTTAAGAAATTCATTGGGAATACTGTCCACTCCACAGGCTTTACCTGATTTGAGCTTTTTCATTGACATTTCAACTTTTCCAAAGTCTATATTAATATCAGAAAGACCGCTGAAGTCACCTATGTAATTTTGTAGATCGTCAACCTTATCCTTCAACGAACTTGTAGATAAATAAGTATTATTGTTGCTTCCTTGAGAACCTAAGTTGCGCCAATAATCACCTAGTACACGTGAAATTTCTTTTGGATTTTCTATCAAGCGGGAACTATCGTTCGGGTCTGTTATTCTGAGGGGGTACTCATTTTTAACGTTCAATCTCTTGAGCATACGCCAGTATGCTCTACTGTTTTTAGAGCCTTTCTGAGAATTAAGAGTGATCACTTTAATCTTTCTTTCAACCGTCTTTGCTTTAATTTTTCCTTGGATAATTTGTTTTCTTCTTAAATATTCAACCCAAAGCTCATGTATAAGATCCGGATTACAGTGGCCCATACTTGACCAATGCCTAAAGAACCTATTGGCCACTTTTCTACTTTTAATGAGATTGCCTATTTCAGCATCCCAAAGACGACCTGAATGACCTTTAAATGTCTTTTTACCCACAATCTTCTCGCCCACATCTGTTACAATAGTTTTCCACGAGGTCCAAGCCTCATTTACGCTTTTAAATTGTTCACAATTCCAGTCCGAAAGGCGGGACGAGATTTCTTCTCTAAAGGTCCCCCAGTCTTTCATTTTGCTTAAATTCCATTTAGAATAATATGCTATCTCGTTTTTTTCGACGTGCTTGTGTGTCGGTACAGAAACACAACCTTGAATATATATAGTGTTATGATCACTTCCAATATCATATACACCCATCTCATCAATCACTACGCTCGTCAATGTTTGGCTGATCCCTTCAGTAGCCACGGCATAATCTATAACTGACTTAAGGATACCTCTTTGCCATGTATATTTACCATAGCACAAATTGGAGCAGTTTAGTACTGTTGTATCTGTGGTTTCAATTAAATGTTCCAATAGATCACCATTTATACTTCTTCTATCATCAGGTCTAAAACATGACAATACACCATTAAAATCTCCAAGTAGCAGACATTCAAAACCCCTGGCTTTTAAAACACCCACATTGCTAATTAATTCCTCTATAATACCTTCAGATTTGTCAGTATCTAACCCGTCATTCGGTAGGTATGCTGTACCAATCATTATGGCTTTGTTAGAATTCTGTATTTTAAGTGAAATCCAAAGTCGTTCAAACTCATCATTTCTGGAATTTAAAACATTATCATCACAGATAGAATTACATTTATTATATACAAGAAAACCTAAGCCACCACCTGATTTCTTGGATGCGTCCGCACGGGACTTCCCAACCCATGTATAATCTGGATGCAGGCTTTGTAAAGCACCGTCATTTTGATGGAAAGTTTCTACCATAGCATAGACTGAGAATTTTTCAAGATCTAGTAATTTGCTAAGCTCTGTGCGTTTAGCTGTACTAAGCCCTCCAGGTATACCCTAGCTAAAAATAGAGCACGCTTCCATTGGATTACCATGGAGTATAAGTACGATCTTTATGTGGAAATGAATGCACCGGTGTACTTCTATGCAATTTGGTCAGAGAGTACCAGTTCGTACATGATCGAGTGCAGTGCAAGCGATTGTCCGGTGGAAATGGGGTAAAGTTCAGAATTTCGTGATCATTGGGTCTGGTATTGATGGCTTTGAAAATAGCTCATTGCCGGCATGTCGATGGACTTTCAAGAAAACATGGTACGACATAGGGATCACTGGATGCAGACGTTGCAGTGAAATCAAATGGTTTCACAGACCAAACAATCTATACACTGACCTTCTACATTATGCACAAACGACGTACCCATGATAGCGTCCTCCTCTCTTGACATATTTATACCGCATTTCTACGCCATGTGACAATCTGTATCCAGCTTTTCATTAAGGAATTTAACGGTAAAAACTATGGTCTCACTTCTTTGATTAGGTGACAAACAAATATTAATTTTGGATGAATTAATATATGTATTTTGCTAATATATTACAAGTGGGTTACGAATTTTCTTTTTTGTTCCAGGAATTGTTTTGCTTTTATCTGAAATGAAAGAAAATATATCTGTCTGCAAACTCGACAGATTTTACTCTTGGTGTACAATAGTTTGTGACAAAAATATTAAATTTAGTTTGGCATATAATCCTCAATCACTTTTAAAACTGAAAAATGTTCGAAATATTACTGTTCTTTTACGAAATACCCTTGTGTCAAGTGACCACTTGTAGTTGTATCAGTGATTCATTCCTCCACGCATCAAGGGATTAAGACCTCTCCATTGGTTTAAACAAATTTGATTCACAGCAAATACAAAACCAGGCGCCATGATGGTACAATGTTTCACTGACAATCATGGAAAACAATTGGGAAAGACAGACTGAACTCTAGAGACCCGTGCTTTCTGTCGCTATTGGTGCATTTGGTACTATTCATGGCGCACCATAATAGACCGTTAACGTCATGGAAGACATCGCATTTTAACAAGATAGAGAGTGGGGCTTACTGTAGGCAATAGGTAATTGAAAATAAATTAATGGGAGAAAGATAATGATTTATTTCATGGTAAAGTCCTGAAATGTTTAGTTTTAGTGATAATATCCTGGACATCCGAAAAGATTTTATCTATTTGCATCGAATGGGTCATGCGGAGAACCAACTAAGTGGCGTTCTAAAGTAAAAGGAGCAACATTAACAACCGTCAATTGTGCTTTGGTCCTCGTATTGTAAACGTTCCATTGGTGGCGTATCTGTAAATATTCCATTGGTGCCCATATTTGTAAACGTTGCATTGGTATCCGCATTTGGAAACGTTCCATTGGTGCTGTATTTTTACGCTCCATTGGTGCCCGTATTTGTAAACAAGTAGTTCTCTGCATACAATTTGCAGTTTTTTTATTACATAGATATTTCGATTGTGTTATGTACTAAGCCAGGTAGTCCGCAATCGATTATAACCCTTGTCGTACCGTTTAAGTAAGCCAAAAATGATCACGTAACCTTGCAGACTGTGATGACGACAGAACACATTTAGAAATATTGGCAAGCATTTTTGTTACGTGAATTACCGCGGGGGTAATACATTTTAGACCTCTGCCATAACAAGGTTTGGTTCTCACAATGTCCATATCTCAGAAATAAAGTTGGTACCTGACACCTGACTATTCTGCACTTCCATACAGCATTGCTGAGAGTTCTTAACATGTAAGAAGAAAAACTATTACATTCCAATAGAAACTCTATCCGTTTGTTAATGAAACTTGTTTGTTTTTCTGTTATTGTAGGGCGAGCATTGCGTATCTTCCGACTAGTTAAACTGCTCAGTTTGCTTCGTCTGTTACGGCTTTCCCGATTGGTCCGCTACATCAGCCAATGGGAAGAAGTAAGTATGAAAGTTTGCCTATCGTTGTTTTATAAAGTGTATTGATGTGTCTTGCACTTTCTTCAATGTCATTTGTTTGGCACGTCACATGAAGTCGGCACCTTGTCATCTATTGTTTTTTTCGCTTAAGCACAAGAAAACTTGCAGATAAACCGGCGTATTCAGGACAGATATCCTTGGTGTCATACGAAAGGTGAATATTAATTGTGTCGGCAAATAATGCATTAAAATTGCTATTTTCCGTTAAAAGTTTGTTTGGATAGCAAGTTTGGGTGTATCATCACTTGGCATCAGTTAAACACGCAAAAATCTACCATAGCCAAATGTATTTCCTGAATACGAAGTGAGCTGCCTCATTTTTTTTGAAAGTTGCTCTAATTGCTTGTTACATTGACAAACCATGCTCTCGAGTAAGCAATGCAATTTATTTTAACTCATTCCATACCGTGGTCACAGGCCTTGGTCAGTGGTTCTGAAACTGCCTGGCAAGTCATGCTGCAGCTGCCCTTGCGTCAGCTGCAGCATGACTTGCCAGGCAGTTCCAGAACCACTGACTTAAGACTATAGGCATGTTGGTACTTGAACGAAAGCTCTTTTCATGAATATGCAATAGTCGTCTTAAATCTAGGTAAATATATTGAAATATCAGGGACTGGTATGGAATGAGTTAAGCAACATATAAGGGTCTTATTTCTGAACTGTGTAACCATATTATATTAGATTGGTCCAAAACCCCATTCGGGCTGCCGCACGTTTGTACCCGAACTCGATCTTCTTTTTTTTTTTTCTTTGTAGTTTTGAACCGAAAGATTACACAACAGTGCTACTATCCAATGAAAATAATCAATGTTAAATGTTGCACGAAGAGGAAATTCTGTAGAACTGTCGGCATGTGTTGCTATCAATATGTGCATTCTTATTTGTTGCAAGATACTTCTTAAGGTCGAACTCCGGCAACTAATTTATCGCCAGATTACAATTTACCAATCTTTTGTTAGACATTCGTAGTGCGTACCTCCTCCCAACAACTCATTTTCTCGTTTTTGCATCCCTTGTACAGGACATTGGAAAGGTATTCATTACATATATGAATTGTATTGGACGCTTATGCTGTTTTGTTGACGCTGGTTTCTTGTTTGTTTACGTCCTGTCTACTTCCGTCCAAGTTTCACAGGAGCGGGATGGACGGGGCAGGGAGTCGCGATGTCTGGCCGTGCAGGCAGCAGTAGACTGAAGGCTCCAATAGTTGGTTTCGTTGCATGGGTTTTGTAACTAGCCAATCAATTGATGTGCTGTGCTTGCGGTAGAAGCATTCTCGTTTCTTGGCTCTGTATATGAAGTTGGTGAATCATTAATGATATAATTGTGAATTGACAAAAATTGTATAGCAAAAAGCAAAAAAAGGAAAAGAAACAAAGAACGGAAGGGACTTGGTAATGGTAGTGCACTCAGAGAATAGGACCGGGCTGACAGGGGTCCACCCACACTATGTCAATTTATACTTGATCTGGCGGTTTATACTAGATTGTGTCAATGGCACCGTGTTTCTACAATTATGTAAGACTCTTCCAAAAACCATTTGTTTGCCTTTTGATCAATGATAAAATGCCGTTTTATACCAGCAAGATACTTTGTTCATAACATTAACATAGAATGAAAAGATGTTTACCTCCCTAGACAGCATTTTGAAATAATCAGTATTCACAGATATCAGCCTTTTCCTGTGGCCACGTTGGCACATCGGCTACAATTCTGCCGACGAGACATGTCAGCCACGAATACAATGACCAAAAAAAAGTATTTTTGACGCTTCACTACTTGTCCACGTGCATACAATTATAGGTTTAGTGGTTTATGATATAAAATTAAAAACACATCTAAAATGCATTGAAAGGATACAAATATGTTTACCAAATAATCTTAATCTACTTGACCTGTATGGGCAATGCTACAACGATGAAACCCGTGGTGTATTTTTTTCATGTACACTAATGGTCTATCTAACCATGGTGTTGAGAATTACAAGCTAGTGAAAATCTAAAACGACTTTTACAAATAACTGATGTTACAATAATCAGACAAATTAGAATGAGTGCATATAAAACATGAGGGAAACCATAATACCGTGCTTTTGTTTGTACATATTGCTGAATACATAAAACTGACCGGGCGCCCAGTTTATTTTGGCTTCCAATGTACAACCGACACGTGATATTGTGCAACCCACATGTAAAAGTTACGCACTTGTCTCCGTATGACAACATGCGCCAGCGGTGACAGATCTGCAAAGTGCCAGAGAAATGGGCCACCTCAGGATGCCTTTCTGACGCCTGGGGTAGAATGGGACACTTAGGTTGAAGGTCAGCAAGCAGGGCAACAACAACGGGATTCAACTCAGAGCTTTATGCAAGAACTGTAGCTCAAATTACTGGTGTCTGGAGATAAAGGATCCTCCTGACATGCAGCATCCTCAGGGGAAACTCCCTGTTTTTATAACACAATGAAATCACTGACCGATACAAAAGATTACGAAATTAACTGTTGGTTTTGTGAACGTTTATCATCAAGTAAGGCTGAACTGGATGTAAGATCAGTATGGTCTTTCAAATGTCGTAACCTCATTGGTCAAGATGTCCTACTAGGAGATCACTTTTCACATGGAGAGACTTGCTTTGCATGAACCTGGCTTTGCCTACCAACACTTACTGTGACATTGGGTCAATCGTGGCAAAGGGCACGCCATTATCTATTTCGCAAGGAGCAATACACGACCCAAACTTTAATCAATTAATTGATATTTTGTACTGAGGAGTTCGACAGGAAAATGATGTGAATAGTAAGATATCATAAGCGGAACAAAAACCACGAAGTAAATCATACGTGGCTTTCGTGGTCGGTTGAGACTGGCCGGGTCAAGGTGTTGACGGGTCATGCTGACCAAGTTACATAAATTCTACATCAATATCGAAACGAGCCTGATGAAGCAAAGCTTGTCTCTTGCTGTGGCATAGACCTATTGCTCTGATAGACCATACAGAGATTCAGTTCGCCTTGCTTGCTATCGATTTCTCACGGTTAAGACCACCTATTTACTTGTTTCTGTGTCCAGCGACTCCATGATGCACCAGTCCTGACAGTACCTGACCGAGGTCGCCCCCTCCCCAATGTTAGCAGCGCCTGTGACTATCCCTCCGCACGGAAGGGCATGACACTTCATTGGGCAGCCTAGTATACACTTCATAAACGGCTCGGTTTTGTTTGAAGTTACAGTGAATTTCTTTTTTTTTTTTTTTTTGCTGTGGTCTTATTTTCGCTTATTTCGCTGATGCTTCAAAACTGTGAAAATAAGAACCCAGTGAAATATATTTTAACATGGCATTGATAGGGACAATAACAAAAAAAAAGTGGATTTAAAGTTTCAGTGAAAGGTCCAAAATGCAAAATCCGTGAAAATAAATGCCCGTGAAAATAAATGTATTCACAGTATTCCAAACCGCCTATGAAACCTACTTTGGTTTTATCTGTAAAAGTGTTGCTTTTAAGAAAAATGGGTTTAATTTATGTTGTAATGCTTATAAATGTACAAAATGTCATATTAAAGTCAGACGAGCCTTATATTTGTTCCTGCTGATGTGCTAACTTCGTTCTAATTCCAATTTAAAATGTTTGCCGAGAGTTGGATCGCCCGCGCGTACACACCCCCTGCACAGCCATACACACATACACGCAGATAGAGACCACTTTGGCTTGTTTCGTGACTACAAACAACAAGCGGAGCGAGGTGTTTGGCCCCCAGTCTGTGTTTAGGGTAAGAAGGGAGGCAACTAGCATAATGTACACAACAGAGCTCATCACAGTGCAAGGTCTCTAGAGAGTTTAATATCGCACTCAACTCAATAAAACTTAATAAATCTCTGCAAAGTATTCTTTCTACTGATCGATATTATGAAACTATACCCGTGTTGTACATATATTGGATCCTCGTGCAGTTAAGCGGGTGAATTGTACTAAGAAGCCAAAGTCGTATTCTTGGATTCACAATCCTGGCACTTCAGTCAGTCTGCCAATCAAAAGGTGTGAACAGCATGCACGGACAACCAAGAAGTACGGGCAAACAAACCCATAGCAACATATATATATATATATATATATATATATATATATATATATATATATATATATATATATATATATATCATGTAAAACATGCTGGCCTAAAAGAGTCAAAAGTACATTTTCCGAACATCAAATATTTATTGAAACCCATGTAATAATTGAACAGAGTACAGTTTAAAAGCATCAGTGACTTGCAACTCTAAATCTATGTCTAGCTCTGAGTAACTTGCATCCAAAAAAGGCCAATTTTACAAGAGAATGATTGGGAATACACACTTTTATTCCCCTAATAGAGATTAGTCGGTCAGTACCTGTGATATCATAGTGAATCCAAGAATTTTGCCCTCCACAACAATAACGCCGTTCCATGGCATAGATTGAAGCTCGTATTTCAACTTTGTCTTCACATACAACTTCACTGATCCGTGTCCCATGCGCAGTTTAGACGTTCGAATATTCAAATCTGTTCTCTGAATCTTCTGAACACATTTAATCCCTTATTGTTATGACGATCTGACAGTTTTTTAACCTCCCGCGCCGTGTTTGGCTTGTCATTCTAACTGCCCGGCACAAAACGAGAAGTCCGCTGTCATTGGCTGATAGTTGCCGATAGCGTCACATAGTCGCAAAATTATTTGAACTTGCCGCTCTTCTTGACTTATGTTTGGAATATCAGCCAATGAGAATCGACTTCTGCATTCGGTGCAAAGTAGTACGAGAGAGAGAGAAGCCAAAATGGCGCGAGAGGTTAAAAAACAGTCAGATCGTCAGAAAAATTAGGGATTATATGTGTTCAGAAGATTCAGAGTACAGTTTTGTATATCAGAATGTCGAAACTGCATGGGACACGGATCTGTGAAGTTGTATGCGTAGACAAAGTGGAATTACGAGCTTCAACAACGGATCTATGCCACGGAATGGCGCTATTGTTGTGGAGGGCAAAATGTGACTTTGGATTCTTCATACAATTCAAGCGCTTTATTGCATGAGGATCCAATATATGTACAACGCAGGGATAGTTTCATAATATCGATCAGTAGAAAAAAATATTTTTTGCAGAGACTTATTAAGTTTTATTGAAGTGAATGCGATGTTAAACTCTCCAGAGTCCTTGAACTGCCATGACCTCTGTTGTGTATATTATGCCAGTTGCCTCCTTTAAATTCTAACCCTAAACACAGAAAGGGGGCCGAACACCCCACTCTGTGTTTAGGGTTAGTGTAAACCCCAAAAGTGTGTGTAAAGACAGTGTATAGAATTGAATTATAATATCATACGGTGGTTTACAAAAATAAAACTGACCCGTTTTTGATGTGCTTACCAGGCCTGTTCAGTGATGTGTCACACCCTTCCGTGTTGTGGAATGGTCATTGGCGCCGTTAAACCTGGGGCGATTTCACTCGGGCGCTACCAGGATCGGCGTTACGATGTGCCCCTAGTAATAAAACACATGGCGTTTGGCCATCTTTATTTGCAAGTTCTGATGCTGCACTCTATTCTCTGTCTCAGCGTTTCCTCTTCTCTGGTGCTGATTCCAACCCGCAGACGTGTTTTGGCCGGTGTCGGCAGGTACAGTAAAAGAGGACTTTTCAGCACCGAATATGCCTAGAAGAATTGTTTCATTTCAAGTACAACGGCATGTTGGGCATTCCAAAATCAGTTGCACGTGTTCTTGCGCAGTTAATTTCTCACGCCAGCGATGTTTTCATGCCATATTTAGGAGTTGCTGCTATATAGTGCGCGTTGATATCTCAGTTTGACTTTCACTTTCACATTTAGTTTTCATCTCACATCATTGCTTACGGAAAAGCCCTCTTGACTTTCCTGTATACTTGATAGCTTACTATAAATTGATTTATTAACAATCTTTTGAAAAATTACAGCGTAAAATTTGACATGTCAACATAAAGGCTACCAATTATAGAAAGGGGAAGTTTGTGTAGCATTGGCTCTTGGATTTGCAAATCCGGAATGAGTCGGATGTTACATCAGTGTCATCACGGAAAATATCGAAATTGTGGTTGTTGACAAGTGAAATTTTCTGAAATAATTTTTTTTAGTCTGATGATATGTTTATTTGACAATGCCTGTGCTGTTATCGCCACTTTCGCTTTTCTTTTCTTCAGCTTTGTTGTCCTTGACGTCATGCTGCTGATGCCTGCTAGATAAGCAAAACTTGTCCAGTGTACGCTGTAGCCTCTTACTGAAAATATACAGAAAGTAGGCAATGACTAGTACGCTAGACTGTTACAGGAGCACACGTTAGTGTTACAATGAAAACTAGTTACTTGTAGAACTAGTTCTATGGATAGTCAAAGTAATTTAAAACATCCTTGGCAGCCTCAGCTTTTTCCTGTATGAACATTTATATCATCAGTTATTGATTAAAATCATGTAACGTTTTACAAGTCGATAATGGCAATTCCCATTGGTAACTAGGCTCCTTCTTTTATATGAAAGATCCTGAATTCAACGCCCATAACGCAAGGATTGGGAATTAATAATCTTTCTCATACTCTTCTCCCCCGGTTGCATGTGTGCCTATTTCATGTCGATCGGCACATAGTGTGGTCATGTTCATCATTGTCCCTGGTCCAATAGTCTCTGGTTGGTTAGGTAAATGCTGACATTAACATGTCAGCTGGTGCGGACTTATGATTTGCACCATGTAGGGCACTTACACTCGGAGACCGTGTGTGGTTTATAATCTGTTGCTTGCTCTCTCTAACTAAGGATGCAAACACTATTGGTCAGTGGGGGAAATGATGAATATCCGGGGCATAATTTCAAGCGGACAAGTTATTAATTGTTGTTTAAAAGGAATTTGACCTATACATTTCTTAAGGTATAAGGCTATGCGGCTCCTGGAACCAGACTCATATCCGGATATTCGTTACGTCACCCAGAATACTACAGATATCTTCTGTGTAGGCAAAGAAAATGAGTCGCGTGCGTAGCATCTGCATGATTTAGTGAGTGTGCTAGATGACGCAATTTAAGGGCTACTATGTAGGCATTGCTTCAAGAAAAGCGTCTTTGAATATAACCTCTGAATCTTGGACTAACTCTACTTCCGTCATCTTTGAGGTTAGTGTTAATGATATCTGTTGTCACAAACTTACACTGATTTTTCGAATGATAAAATTCTCATTTTCAGCGATATCGCTACATCGACCCAGAATGCGCAATGCTCATATTATTACATGAATAGAACATTTTTATTTGTTTGTGCCTTATGCTTTCCCTGCAATGTATTGGGATCCATTGCTCAACTGAAGCCTTGTGAACAGAAAGGTGGCAATGTGTTACATTTACCAGAATTGTTTTACAAAGCGAAAGACTATATGTCTGTAAGGGGAAAATTGAGTTTCGCTTATAAAGATACAATGAACACACCTGGAGAAACATATGTTAGTAAATCCAAGACACGATTTTGCGCCGATCGACAATACAGCTGCAAGCTGATCGTTTAATATGTATTTAATGCCCGTACGTGTTTACACACGAACAAAGTGTATACATATGCGACACACGTCATAGTTACAAAGTGTATAGATATGTAACGCACGTAATAGTTACAAAGTGTATACATATGTAATACACGTGGTATAGTTGATATCATTAGGACCAAGTTCGATACATATTTAATGCACATGGAGGATCATATCATTTGAACAAAGTTAATACATATTTAATACACGTGGAGATTCATACAATCCATACTGTATCAGGAACTTCTAGAATCTTGATGCTGCTTGTCTGCTCACACAGAAGGTAGCGGAGGACCATACTGCTTTATTCGTGCAGTTTGCCGAAGGGAACACTATTTGCCTGTTGGTGTCCTCTCAATGTTTGCCATTTACATTGAAAGACAGGTGCTGGTCTGTGATTTATAAGAGCCCGGTACTTCATATACCTAGCGGAGTGCTCTTCAAGATATTGTTGCTGAGGGAGTGGCCGTGATACAGCTATCATATGTTCAAACACTTCTGCCTTGCTCTCTTGTACACCCAATTAGCGTACGGATGAGGCGCCATACCCACAGAATAGTTGCTCCAGCGAGTGGTCCTCGTGCTCTCTCTGACCCTCTTAGCCACATGTATTATATGGGCTGGCAGTCTCTTTGCTTGTTATATGTGACAGGATCTCAGATGTAGGCTTTCTGTTTGAAATATGTAACCGAATGGGAGAAGTACGGTTGTCCCGTTCAAGTGACTCGGGTTTTATCTGTAAACTGATACACTGCAATATGTAATCTTGAATCAACACTTTACCGGCCGGCCGTTCGCAATTGTACTTTAGGAAGGGTTAAAATCTTGGTCAATTGTTTTTCAATTCATGAAAATTGTGTTCAACTGAATTTTTTTTAGGAATCGCTTCTTAGCGCAAGATACGTGTCAATTGAAATACCTAGGACTTGCAAGACGCACCGGACTATGGGAATGGGGAACTTCTATCAGATTATTTATTTTTATGATCATATGCACGTTGGATGGCACGGTCGCTCTTTTATTAAACCAGTAATAGTTTTTGAAATATCAGGTAAGATAAAAAATTGTAGAAGGTGCATCTCAAAATCTTTGAAATTTAAATCCAAGGCTCCCATGATATTGTATGGTTTCCACAAGTGGGCAAATGCAAAACCAGAATGCAGTCGCTGTGCCAATGGTTACTTGCATAATTTATATCCGAACTTTATAAACAGGAAAACCTATATGTATTAAACGAGGTACTACAGTATTTTACTTTGACAGAAGGGATACGTTTAGTTAACTTTTCCGCTACCGGTGTTGGTATGGAGCAACGTTGTGCTTATCCCACGTATCACCTACCATTGGACAAATGATGCAAAGATATGTTTATCTCATGTATCATCTACCATTGGATAAATTGACGTAAATATATACTTATCTCACCTATCCCCACCATTGGATAATGGCAAAGCGATATGCTTA
This sequence comes from Hermodice carunculata, assembly GCA_964020975.1. Taxonomy (NCBI): domain Eukaryota; kingdom Metazoa; phylum Annelida; class Polychaeta; order Eunicida; family Amphinomidae; genus Hermodice; species Hermodice carunculata. Next base: position 82,514,010 of record OZ026617.1, read on the forward strand.
TCTCACGTGTCACCTGCCACAGGATAAATGGCGCAACGATATGCTTATCTCACTTATCCCCTACCATTCAAGCTGGACAAATGGCGCAAAGATATGCCTATCTGACTTATCCCCTACCATTGGACAAATGGCTCAAAGATTTGCTTTTCTCATATGTCACTTGCCCTTGGCTGAATGACGCAACAGTATACCCGATTGACTTGTGCCCTTCCTTCAGCCGACCAAAGCATGGGTATCCTCCACGCACTTGTCCGTAACCCTTGATAATGTATCATTAGCGTCAGATCGGCTTACTTTCACAGGTGAATACAACGAACTATACCTCTCCACTTACTGCAGACAGATTGCTGTCACAGAATAAAACCAATCTAGCTCGATGTGTACGGGCAGGCTATAGGCGTGGTTTATTGAAGTGAAAACCAGAATGCCAGCTAGTAGTGTCCGGAAAGCCACGTATTGTAGTGGAGCCAGCAGTGCGACAACACATGCGATTTCGTACATCTTAGATATGATTTTGTAGTGAGATGAAAGGATTGTTTTAAACAGCTTTGATCCACAACGATACGTTAATTAGGAAAGCGTTCCTGTGGCTCATCATATAACGAGATTAATGAGACATCTTGTTATGTGGATGTTGACTCTGTAAATCTTTCTGCAGATGAAAGACTAACATGATGGATTTCTAAGAAATATAATGCACAGCCTTGAAATTAAGGGCGCAAGTTAAGTGCATCATTTTAAGTGCAGAAAAGTGACACAGGTGTGATAAAAAGACACACAACATTCTAGTACTGTAATGGAAGTGGCTTTTACGGGAACACCTTACGAAAAAAAAACCCACAAAAACAATGACATGTTTTTACACACAAAAACAAACGAGCAAGTGACGTCATGACTGAGACGTGCCTACCAATAAATCAAAGGCTGTTGACATTTAAGTTTTTGTCGTTTTAAATGTGTAGCTGATTGTTCATATAATACATTAAACAAAGTTCGTCAATAAACGTATACTTTGTCCAAACTTGAACTGCCAGGTAGTGTTGAATTAGTGAATTCTCTGAGGCCCTGTTCCACATGCAACTGTTGTTAAGATAGAATAATCTTGTCTCACACATGTCCCTTACCATAGATCATGTAAAATAAGTCTCAAAATGAAGGTTTATCAACTGACTATTGATTCGAGGCTGCAGTTGAAAAACATAAAACAAGTTTCTCGAAGCGGGAGTATTTACTTCTATTTACCCCTTGCTTATGACCTTATAACCTTTGATTTTCTATTTTCAGTAAAACGAAATTATTTCGGAAATGGAGTAGTTTGGGACTATTTGCCCTTCCAAAATCACTGTTTCTAAGGAAACAATGATAGCCGTCCATTAAATTAAATATAATAGGCCTTGCAATATTGATAAGTAATCACAGAGAGAGAGAGAGAGAGAGAGAGAGAGAGAGAGAGAGAGAGAGAGAGAGAGAGAGAGAGAGAGAGAGAGAGAGAGAGAGAGAGAGAGAGAGAGAGAGAGAGAGAGAGAGAGAGAGAGAGAGAGAGAGAGAGAGAGAGAGAGAGAGAGAGAGAGATCACCTTATCAGTGCAAATACCTGTCCATTGCGGCTCTCACGCAAATTAAATCTTTGTGTAAACACAGGCTTTTTGTTTTCCCTCAATCTTTCTTTCTTTATTTATTTTCGCATAAATTTTGTCCTCAGTTTTTCTCGAACACTAGTGTTCCGAAAAGCACCAAACTTAGCATGATGATTGACCTAGTACTCAAATTAAGCACCTGGTTTGGAATAGTCGCCATGTTGAAAATTATGCAAATTAAGGCCATTTGAAATTTTAAATGTTGAATATGTTCAAGAATATAAAAGGTAGAGGTACCATGCTACATTTAATTCATATGTTTGTGCATCAGGTGTATCCAATGAACCACAGGCAAAAGTTATAGAATTAAAATTTATGATAATAATGGCACTTGAAAAGGAAAAAATGTCAAACATCTTCAAAATTATTGTAGGGAGAGGTACCATACACACTTTGAAAATCTGCACAGGTATCTGCCATAGGCACATCCAATTGATAACAACTACAAGTTGTAAAATTTTAATTTATGAAAATTTGGAGAATACACAAAATAAAAATCTTTATGCAACTTCTACAACTCTAACAGATAGAGGTGTCATTCCAACTTCAATTGATAGGATGGTGATATAGCTGCAACCAATGAAATATAGCCAAAGTTGTAGCATTAAAATTAATGCAAACTAGGCAAAATCACAAAATTTTTATCTTGAATGTTCAACTTCAAGATTGTGGTAGATAGAGGTGTCATTCTAATTTCAGTTTATAGGTTTGTGGGTTGGCTGCATCCAATGGACCACGGATTGAAGTAATAGTTTGATTGATGCAAATTAAACAAATACACAAAATATAAATATTAAATAACTTCAGATCTGCTACAGAGAGACGTACCATTCTAATTTCAGTTTATAGGTTTGCGACGGAGCTCAATTGTTTATGTTTGTTTTGAACAGTTCAATATAAATTATTGTTGCACGCGACAAACAAATATTAAATAGGCTATCTTTAATTTTTGACGTCACACAGACCGATTTGCTGACATGCAACTCAAATTTCTCTAGTACATTTTGTTTTCAGTGTACCTGATGTGACACATTTGCATCATGCCGTCAAACGTACAACGTAACAATGACATGAGAAAGGCATGGACAACACAAATGAAATACGTTCCAAAACAAACAAGAAGAAAGACTTTTCTGAATATTTTTTAAATCATGGATATCATATAAGACATAAACGTGAAATAGCAAATAGCTTTAATACTTTCTGAACCAATATTGGACCCGATTTAAGCAGTCTGGTGATTCTACTTCAACATCCATTCTAAATTCCTTTTTTTTCTGACAACACTGACACTCACCTTGGTTTTCAGATAAACCAAGAACTGATGAAACATACTGAATGGTTAAATTCTACTAAATTCTAAAAAGGAAAAAGTGTCAACACTTGTTCTATTGAAAATTAAAACAACACACACACACACACACACACACACACACACACACACACACACACACACACACACACACACACACAACACAAGACAATTTTGAACCGTAAAATAGTTCGTGCATAACATGTTGGGTCAATTGTAAAGTATGCAGTTGAATAGTAGAGGAATCAATTCGATGTATTAGACATGCATTAAATTAAATTTTGTGTTGACATGCAAGAAAAAAAAACTGAACGACTGTTTTTCGTGATTATGTTATCCATCTTGAAATCACGATTGACTGGATGATCGTGAATATATGATCCATCAGAAATCACGATTGACTGGATGATCGTGAGTATATGATCCATCAGAAATCACGATTGACTGGATGATCGTGAATATATGATCCATCAGAAATCACGATTGACTGGATGATCGTAAATATGATATCCATCTTGAAATCACGATTCACTGGACGGTCGTGAATATGTGATCCATCTTGAAATTACGATTGACTGAATGATCATGAACGTGTGATTCATTTCCTCAGAAATGACAACATGACTGGACAATCGTGAATATGTGATCCATATTATAATTCGGATTGACTGGATAATCGTGATTATGTGATCTCTTGAAATAACAATTGACTGGATGATCAGTGCTGTCCATATTTATTAAACTTCTACAACATACCAATAAACCTTCATAAACCGACCTCTTCCATATTGCGACTGTTTTTTCAAATGTGTCAAAACGTGGTGGCCATAAACAGGTGCCATTTGGTATACATGTTCATACAAACATGCATACATTCACACATACATACATACATACATACATACATACATACATACATACATACATACATACATACACACACACCCACATACATACATACATACATACATACATACATACATACATACATACATACATGCATGCATGCATACATACATGCATACACACAAACATACATGCATGCATACATACATGCTTGTGTGTACGTGTACGTGTTTGTGTGTATATACAAACCCACATTCATACACGTGTGTGTCTACGTCCAGGTCCGCGAGAGTATTTCTTGTTCGAACGAAAAACACTCGTGAACAGATCAATAGTGTAACTAATCAGATTGGCCGTGCCCTTCATGGAGACTCGCAAAGATACCCTATGCTGTGACACCCTAGGCTGTGAGAGCAGAGGGAACATTCACAGCAATTTGTACTAAATTGTAGTCTCACCTACGCGACTAAGTTGCAAAACCTTTCAGCCATATATAATTGATATTCATGACCCTCCCCCCGCCCACCTCCTTTGACCCTGTGGTCACTTCGTCAGAATAAGAACAAAAAGGCCGTTTACTGACAGAAAATTACTGGAAGGGATCACATTCCGTTGGAATTTATACCAAAGCACCGTGCATAGAGCGGTGCCAAAGGTCAGTAATGACGGTTCTCCAATGAACTGGAAAGAAAAAAGGAAATTTAAGGATCATCAGAGAGTATGATTCTCTTAGCTCCTTGACCTGTGCAGGTATTTCAACAAGATTATACGATGATTAGTGAAATGAAGATACATGTATGAGAAAAAAATTTAAAGGCTCACCTTCAATGGATCTGACAATTAATTTTTTCTCTGTAGTATGGCAAGTCATTTTAACATATGTTAAGAAATTATTTAGCCCACAATTTATTTATTTATTTATTTATTTATTTATTTATTTATTTATTTATTTATTTATTTATTTATTTATTTGTTTGGTTGTTTATTTATTTATTTTTTTTTTTTTTGGTTAATAATTCTTTTATGGAGGTCACTAAAACAATAAATGCGCTCAATAATTGTTTTATTGTGTAGTTTAGGATCATCGTAAGTCGTTAATGCTGCTCCATAATTCAATTTTAACCTCTAAAATTGAATTCTTGATCTCCGTAAAATCAGTTTGGGGCTCCTGAATCATTTTTGAACTTTATAAGTCATTTTAGCATTTTGATTGGTTTATGGTGATCAATAATTATTTTTTATACAAAGCATTCTTGATTAAATACTTGTTCACTCGGCTTAGCATTTCATAGTGAGCTTTCTGACCGGTCTGTGGGTCGCGTTGCACACACTTGTGTAATACCAGCTGGGTCCTCGGTGAAAGTCCCAGGTGTGTCGCTTGAAGCCAATTTTTGAAATATATAAATGTCGAAAGCGACCCCAGGGGAGCCCCAAACCAACCTTATAACGGAGAAAAACCCTTGATCTACATCCAGAATGCCGTTTGTCTGTAGGCAATGCAAACCATGACACCTAATCTCCAATTCATTGTGGCAAAATCCCTTAAATCAACGAAAAAAAGGTTTTGTTTATACCCTGATAAATTACTCGTTTGGCGACTTTCTTAAATATCAATATGTTAGTCATATGAAAATGTGACAAAATTCATACGGTCAACTTTGAATACCTAACAGCCTCTGAGGTTGTTTGTCCCATCCTGTACTTAGTCTCGACAAATCATATATAAATTTAATATTGCTAAGGAGTACGTTTTACAGGGTAACCTGTTCATTCTTATTTTGTTAACAGACTTGTCAGAGGGATTTTAAGACATCATAATGCACACTGAAGGTACCAAACTTTGATTATATGTTGAAAATCGATTAAAAAAAAAGGTTCCACGATACATTAATGTATAAAATCTCTACAACCAATGTGGTCTGATCACCTTGACCTTCAACTCAAACTGTTACGAAAAGCTGTTTAATATACATTTCCGCTGATCTTCAATGCTCTTCGGGTGAAAACCTATGCGTACATAAAATGCTACGACTCAAATCCAACAAATATGTGTCCCAAGCTTCCTATATTGGCAGTGCTCATTGCAGCTTTCCATCTGTGTACAAAATATCCACATGAGAAAGATTTTGTTTAATGTATAACATATTATTTTATGTCTATTTACGATAGTTACCAAAGGAGGATGCAAACATATCTTAAGGGAACAGATCTTCGCTGAAGATTTTGAGTTTAAACATTTTTGATTAATGTTGAAAAGGTCTCTTAATGAGAGTTGGGTTGAGGAAACAAAAGAAAAATGATGGCAGTTTTAAGCTTCACTTGATTAATGATTCATGGGTCCCAACACAATTGAGTAAAATACGAAAAATTGTGCATCCATTTAATGAAAATTAACGTTATGAGGCGCTATGATTTTGGCCTCCATACACTTTTGTTACCTCAGCTGACTTGTCAGTCAGCTGAGGTTTTTTGAGGGTCCGTCGTCCGTCCGTCCGTCCGTCCGTCCGTCGTCCCTCCGTCCGTCGTCCACAATTCACATTTTCGACTTCTTCTCAAAACCGTCAGCCAGATTCACTTTAAACTTGGTGGAGATGTGCCTTGGGTGGGTCTCTACCAAGTTTGTTCAATTGGTCACGGTCCAGTGATTTTTGGATTTTTAATGAATTTTTTTGTTCCTTTTTGGGTAAATCTTAAAAAATCTTCTTCTCCGAAACCGCTTACCCAATTGCTTTGATATCACACAGGAACACTCCCTGGGACTCGTAGTTCTTAATTTGTTCACCAGGTGACGCTGCAATTTTTTTTTCTAATTTTTTATGAATTTTTGTGTGTTATAGCTATTTTCGACTTCTTCTCCAGAACCGTCACTCAGGTTAAGCTTACATGTGGTGGATATGTTCCTTATGGAAGGGCCAAACAAAATTGTTCACTATGTGGGAATGCTAAGGATTCCTGATTTTTAATGATTTTTCAAATCGGCTCCTTTGGGGTAAATGCACCTTTACTATTGATTACTATGTAAGTCAATGGGCATTCCAATGCTAATTTACATTTTCGACTTCTTCTCCAAAACCATCATCCAGATTTACTTCAAACTTGGTGGCAATGTACCTTGGGTGGGTGTCTACCAGGTTTGTTCCAATGGTCATGTTCTAATGAATTTGGATTTTTTTATGATTTTTTTTCAAAAATCTCTACAAAAGTTTTAATAGGAAAGTTTAACATGGGAATTTCTTGTAATGGTCATAACTTTAATAATATTGACCAGATTTACTTCAAACTTGGTTGGGATGTGCCGTGGGTAGATCTCTACCAAGTGTGTTCAAATGGTCATGCTCTATTGATTTTTGGATTTTTTATGAATTTGTTTGTTCTTTTTTGTGGCAAACTTTCAAAATTCTTCTCCTCTGAAACCGCTCACCCAATTGCTTTGATATCGTACATAGACACTCCCAGGGACACCTAGTTCCCAATTTGTTCAGCAGGTGGTGCTGCAATTTGTTTGTGAATTTTTTGTATGCTTTTGCTATTTTTCACTTGTTTTCAGAACCGTCCCTCAGATTAAGCTGAAATGTGATGGATATGGTGTTGTGGAAGGGTCAAATAGTTGTTTAGTAGGTGGCACTGCTTTGGATTCCTGATTTTTAAGGATTATGGTACTTACCAGTCAGTGGAGCTTTCCTTTTGATTACTATGTAAGTCAATGGGCATTCTAATGCTAATTCACAGGACAACTGACACGAAATTTACTGTTTACTTGATAACTTGAGATCTGTTTTGAGTTAGCTACACATGTTAATTATTCTGTATGAAGGTCATGCTGAGACAGTACATGAATGACCTTGACCTCGTTTGTGGGGTCACAGTGCAACATACATGAATTTTACTCTTCATTATAACTTGAGAACTACTTGAACTTTGATGTTGTAGATGTAAGTGTTTTTCTATAAAGGTCAGACTTACTCAGAACATGGTGTCCTTGATCCTTTCCCAAGTTCATAGAGCTGCAAGTGTGATAAATGTCAAGATCAGCTGAGGCACGGGCTGTTCACACAGCCCTCTTGTTTTGTTTTGTTTTTCTTTCATATCCGTCAGAATTATTTTACCGGGCAAATTGAAATTTGTCATGTGCCTTGGAGGATATTTTCTTTCAACGTGTCATTGTGTCCCGTTTGAATTTAACTGATGTCAATGAGAATAAACCAAAGAAACCAACCCCACACCAATTACATGAATATTTAGTGACTTGCAAAAGTGACAAGGGTCACATGTCCACCATGACAAAAGGGTAACAATGAGATCAGATGCACAGACTCAGACTCAGTCTCAAGAATTCTTTATTCGACGGTAAAGTTGCACAATCGATGTGCATATATGTAGCATACACTGTGGTAAGGAGAGCTTTCACAAGGCACAATCTTCAAAATGGTAAGGGGCGTCCAGAGGGTTGTTGGTTGACAGCTGCCAACTGTTGACGAACAGGACGGCGTAATGCAGTCAAAAAGTCGACAAGCATAAATACATTGAGAATTTAGAGTTGGATGAAATGACAGTGGGAAAGATGCCTGCGGCACATGCTCACTTGTCTCTTTGACTGTCAAAGGAATCTGACCTAATTTCACTTTATCCTACCACTGACGTAACGAAACCGTAATTATCATTGTCATAACTTTATTTTCCAGAAATGAGTAGCACCATGAAAGATATGCAGCGTGCAGATTATAAGGGAGCCTTTGGCATAGCTTTTGATTTAAATTCACTGCTGGGAATGAGTTTTCTTGTCGTATTTACATTATAATTGTGTGTCTTTTATCTTGATTTTGGTGTGCTTTTTACAAATTTCATTTATTTGTTTATTTATGTGTGAGTCTTAACTCAACAATAATTGCTTTTTTGTATTTTAAGATTGAAATTCTCTTTAATATACAGCTCGTATAAAGTCAAACGTAGATCTCGTCAAGAAAATGTATCTTCAGTATGAAAGTCATCTTCCTGGAAGTTCATTCTCCGTTGATCTCCAGAGAAATGTTGATGGTTAAGGAACTACTATACCCTATGAAATTTTGTCTTTGATCTGGGATCACTGGATTAGCTGTAAGCTTTAATGTTTTGCAGTCTAATGGAACATATGAAATTGCGCCTAGAGCTGTTTTTATTCATAGATATTTGCGCTCTGAGTGCAAATGGTCAGCCTATGCTTTTATATTGGTTTTAGGCAAAATTCTCACTGACGTACAGGACCCGTACGTATTTCCCAGCCACATATTGTCTATTTCACACTAAACGCACTGCTACGGGCAAAATACAAGCTGTTTTCTCACTGGCTTGAATTTACTTTACGATAACATACATCGATAGCACGTGAATTGTAATTTCTATTCCAGCGGGGCCTTCTAATTTGAAGACGTAGGCTAATTCCCAGATCACCTGCTGGTTTGTAATTACGCAGCCCTGCGGTGATGTAGCATCCGACTACCAGTTCCATTCAGCAACAGCGCCTGGTGCTTGTTCAGCGCCATGTCTAATACACACATAAAATAAGTTGGGAACAACTGAATTTATATACACATAGTTTTTTCTATGGTGTGTATATTTTATATTACATAGAGAGCCCCACTGGTTTGATGTTCTACAATGTCACTTGTTCCTCATGCATCTTGTTTGTGGCGAGGATAGACCTGTTTTGGGGATGCTCCTACAAAGTGCCTGTCTCCTCGAACCAGGATATTACAAACCACAACACACTGTCAACCTTATTTTCTCTACCTTGCAAGCTTAAATTTTCACCTGGATCAAACTGATTGAAAGCAAACTTGTCAAGTCTCCTCAGCTAAAGAATCATGTCACATGCTGTGCGCACAGTATGGGTTTGATGAATAAAGTGCAGGGAACCAAAGAGCCACCTGACGGGGTTTGATTTAGCTTGCTTCATACAACTCCACATAAAAAAACTAAGTGTGTAAAGTGGGAGTGATGCCTCACATGTTTTGATATGTTTATTGGCGTTCAAACTTATTCTTCCAACAAGACTCCTGGTTTCTACTTACTATGCATAAGACGCTTTAACCTGTCCAACCTGCTGATCTTAAGCGGCAAGGCACGGCATTGCCAGAGGAGAAACCCAGGCAATTTAACCTTTCTCTTTCAAACCGTCTCCAAGCTGCGCACGTTAAACGTCTTCTGCGTTAATTCTGACAGTGTCACGTTTTGACTAAGTCAAGAACTTTTACCGGCCCCCTTTGGGCAATGCTCTCCAGGCACGTTGAGGAAAGCTGTTACCTTTGACCGTTCTTGAGGTCCTGTAAGTGTAGGCTGTTACGTGAAAGGAAGGTCGGTGGACAGGGATTATGTGCCTGGTATTTTTAGTATTTTCAGCTCATACCGAATTTTTGTCGAAAACAGGCAATGAAAGATGCGATGGTCTTACGTAAACTTTCTTTAATTGAAAATATTTTTTACAATCAAGACAGATCTTGACTCAGAATTATTTGTACCAGAAAGGGTAATCATCATCGCCAGATGGTAAATAGGCACAGATTTCACAAACGGATTCAATGAAATTAACATTGCATATACCGATAAGAGTGAGGTTAAATTTTACACACAGATGTCCTGATCCACAAGTTTTATTCGGGTAAACCAAAATGAATTTTATTTTTGGCATTGTTGTAAAGTTATTTATTTATTTGTTTCTTGATTGATTGATTTATTTATTTACTTACTTACTTATGTATTTATTTATTTATTTATTTTTATTTATTTATTTATTTTTATTTATTTATTTATTTATTCATTCATTCATTTTTGCACAGACACGTTCAGTGTCAAAACACTCTCCTCCAACCTATACAGCGAAGAGTATGACATATGATGTGCCAGAACGTGTACACTGAGACTGATTTTGATTGCCAACTGTAACAGTTTCATAAAGATAAGTGGGGAGTTGCTTTAGGAAGTACACAGAACAGCAAAGAACACTTGCATTGCTATCTGTTTCCAGTGTGGACCGCCAAGTGTATGGAGGGCATGAGCTGGTGGACACCAACGAACGCACGGTAGCATTCACCAGCTATGTTTCTGGTGTTAGCAAGGTGCCAACTTTTGTTTTGTTGTACTGGAACAGGCTTAAAACAATGATCAAGATAAAATGAGCAAAAAGATTGTGTGTGTGTGTGTGTGTGTGTGTGTGTGTGTGTGTGTGTGTGTGTGTGTTATACAAGGACAAGTACTTAGAGATGTGTTATACACAGACAAGTACTTAGAGATGCTATTAACCGAGCACAATTCGGAATTGACGTTTACAATTATTTTTTTTGCAACATGAAAGAAAATGTCCAATTCAATGTCGAGCCAAGCACCATTGTGCTTGTTCAATGCTTTTACCTTCACTTGTAAGATCCAGAGCCTCTGCCATTGCGAACCGATGACTATTTTCAAACAATAGACATCTGAATTTATCAACGTTTAATGTCATGCGACTCCAGTCCGCCACTTTCAAACAATTTCTAAATAGCTGGCAAACAACTTGTCTTTACTTAACTCATTCCACCCTGATAGAAGACTGAGTCAACAGCTTTCCTTGGCGCGCTCTGGGCGCATTGCGCCCAGAGCGCGCCAAGGAAAGCTGCTGACCATGGGCATATAATTTGGAATGATCTTCCATGCAAGTTTCATCCAAAATATTGAAAAATAATCCCTAAATTAGTAAAATACATTTAGCAGACGACATTTAGATATTAGCGGGAAAAAGCGTCATCAGGGTGGAATGAGTTAAAATGCTTTCTGCAACACATTTCGACTGACGTGTACATCAGTCTACCTTCCTCCTTCTCGGTATGAACCTAACCCTAATTTTTGACAAACGTTGGTTTAGTTTTTGCTCTTAATGTCCAGAAAGGCTTATTTTCAAACCCAGAATAAAACTGTCTTCGGTGCCATTCGGTAGCGCGAGAAACTGTTTGAGTAGTCATTTTGAAACCTTTACTAAAATGTGTAGAGAAGCAAAGAAGCAATAATTGTAATGGCAATATTTGATAAGGATATTATTTCAATACGTGCACAGACTTGCGCCTCAGAAGGAAAATTGAAATTCATGACTATAGTGTCTTTCAATTGACAACATTGCTTTTTATAAAACAGCAATTGTAGGTCTCGGTACTGCGCATGCGACTACCCCTTTGTGAAGAAAATTTATTGCATTTTCACAACTTGGTCCTCGGGCCGAGCGTCCATCAGGTTGTTGGGGAAACCCAAGGAGGGTTTTATCTTTCTGAAGCTTTGGTCCCACTTCTCGTAGACGCTAGAGAAAATTTTGATCAAGCAGTTGGAAATGCTTATCCATATAGATACAATTTGTCACATTTACAAATCCTTATCTCAATTTGGCCATCTGAAGCAGTTGCTTCTAGACGGTTGTCAATGATGTCAAAAGTAGAAGTAATATTATTTTATGTTCGGAACGAGTGGGACTCGAACCTGCAACCTTTGGCACCAGTCGCCTAGCTGAAATGGGAAATGCACATATCCACTCGACCAAATCCCCATTCTTAAAAAGAATGGTTCAATGTAGGTAGTTATGCGCAGATGCCATATCAACATGGTTATGCAGTATAAGTACTGAGTCGGCATTTATTTCCAGAATCGGTGACTTAAATATTTTGACACAATTGTCCAGTCAGTGCTTATGACAGCATATAATGACTCTCACTACGGCGGCTAAACTTTAACTGTCTTGAAACTCTTTATGTAGCCTCACATCTGTCTTCATGAACTGCTAACTTCCAAGGGAAAAAGATTTAATATATTTGCAAAACAGGTCATTTCTACATATACTGGCTGTGTTACGTTCAAGGCACTTTGATCAAATGAACTTTGAAAGATATTTTCTAATTATACCTTTTTGTTGCATTAACGTGTTTGTATACAAGAAATGGCGGTTTGGTCCAAATGTCCATCAGAGACTTTTAATAATAATATAGGACTTTTTTTATTCTTAAAAGCTTGTGTCCTCTTGAAAAAATACCTGTTTAGCAAACATTTGATGCTGGAGATACTGAATTAAAAATACCTTGTTATTTAGATATAAAAAGAATATCAGGTACATCTATGTAAAAGTAGTTGCGTACGCGCGAATGATCTAAAATAATTGTCAAAGTCTATCTTTAAGTGTCGTTTTTTAATTTAAAATTTGAACTCAAGAGATGGCAGATATTTTTCTTGCAGAATATTTTCTGCTTGCCTGGAACATATGAAGCCAAACTGCGATCTTTGATGCTGACAATTGTGTGTTTAATGTAGACTGTGTGACCTTGGACGCTTACTGAGTACTGGTGGCGACCAGCTGCTGCGGTACTGCGGGGAGTCGGGTTATCTTTTAAAAGGCAGTTGCGGGTGGTGGTTGGTTTGGGCAGCACATTCCCTCAAACTCTTACGTTTCCTGTTTACGTGCCTACCAGCACCCTGCTACTCCCTGCGAACTCCAAGTTAGTGTAAATGTTCAAATTATGGTTCATAGCGTTTGGCAGGATCAGCCTGATGCACATACCACCCTTCACTTGCCCATTAGGAAGGATTCAAGTGTTTTTTTTTGGGGGGGGGGTATTTAAGAGCGTATTTCTCTTTCTTAAGGAAACTGCTCGAAAGGTACCATGCAATATTGGGAGTTCCGACAAATATATTCTTACCGACACCAGACAAGCGTCTTCTATAATCGGCATTCGTGCGTTCTGTATCTGACGACTCGTAAAGGTGATATTTGAATTGGCAAACTATTATTCTTTGTGTAACGCTCAACCAATCTAATGCTGCCACTCGGTAAAGTATCAGTTTCTTGAAGACTTGCCGTGCTGAGTGAGGCTTATACTCAGAGCGTCACGAGGCTCTTTGGTTATTATTCTTGATCTATCGTGCCAAAGCACACAGTGTACAAACATAATTATATCTTCGGGGCAGATGGAAGTCAACATGTCAGAGGACATCTTACCTAACAGCAGTTTGTCTCGCGCGCAAATATTAAGACCAACTACCCGCCGTGCTGTCTGGTCCACGTCATGCATTTTGATAATTTTGGGGATAGAAAACAAATTTAATCTGAAGAAAGGCCCGCAGGCTTAGGACACAGCTGTCTAGTATCACTGTTATGTAAGTGAAAATGTTTCGATGGAAATTGAATTTAAAGAATAACAAACCCATCGGAAGCAAAGCCTTATAATACCGGTCGATAAAATGTGGATTAGTTTAACTCTTGAGATGTCAATGTGACTATAACAAAGAAAATAACTTGAATGAGCAACATTATAGTATTGCGCATGCCCGGCTATGCGGATCTGCTCTCTTGTGCACTCGCCTAACTGACTGTGGAAAACATGTTTTGTCACAAACTGTTTGACTGGACGCTTGACGTCATAGAAATGAATATGCAGATATTAATTCAATTTGTGACCCGGGATAAAATAGCTGCAGTTACCCGATATACTGGATAACAAACAGGTTCATACAATACTTGTATTTATTGAGGGAATTGCGCATGTCACATGACCGCGGCATCATTTGAAAGGATAGCGCAGCACAGGAAGAATCATCTAGTGATTTCCTACTCTCACCCCTCTGATAGGACAAGAGGAATGACACTGGCACCAGAAACAAGTGACGTCACACTGTAATTCAGCAGCCTCCTAGTTTCAACTTTTCAACCACCTCCCTCTGTCTTCGTTCGTTGCCCATTACGCCATGCACCATTTGAAAGTTGAAGCATGAATGTGGCATAACTTGCTTTCTAAATCTTTGAAAAGTTTGATTCTATAGTGACGACGAGGATAATAAAAATAATCAGCACAAAAAGTAAAAGATGACAAAGGCTGTACCTATACGTTGCTGGAGACTATTTGTGTAGCAGATTTCGGGGTTTTGCATGCACTTTCCTTCATCAAACTATTTGTGTCACCGCGAAAAAGAGGATCTTCCGCATTTCATGTTTAAATGTAGTACAACAAACCATATTAGAGTCAAATATATCTTTATGTTGGAAAATAGTCTAAGAGAGTGCGGTATGGAGCACGTATGGTACAAATACATGGGTTCCTCACAAATAAGAAAACTTTATTTTTTACTTGGCGAACAAGCATTTGACTTTGGAAAAAATGTTGGGTCACTATTTGATTTTATCTGTAAAAAGTTTTTAACAGAAGCGTGGCATTACAGGCGCGAGTCACTAAGCGACTCCCTGAGCCCCACATTATTGTTTTATTACTTGATTGGTGTGTTTAGTGACGTATTGTGTTCTTTTTATACTTGTATATATTTGGACGCACCGCGGGTCATGCCCTGCCCGCGGTGCCCCCGTTGTAAAGGGGTAGTCTCATCAAAAAATTATTATTAAATTATAACTAAATGACAGACAGATTGCGTATATGTTCATTGATGCTTAGGTGGGGCTAACCTGAATATTAAATTTACAAATTTATATAAAAATCCAGGCATGCAATAAACAGTTTTGCACGCAAACACAATGACAGGTATAAAGTGCATTGGTAATCAAGCTGTTGATTCAAAGATGCTTTGGCTTCCTTTCGGTCATCAGTTGTAACAGACCAACGAAACAGCCAATTACAGAATCCCGTTGTTGTCAGCCTAATTTTGCTGTCTTTACCAACAACACAAAAAAAAATGAAAATCTTGTTGTAAAAAGAAAAAAGATGTTATTACATGAAAACAATGAAATTAGGTTGACACCAACGGGCTTCCGTAATGGGCTGTTCAGTTGGTCTGTAAAAAGAGTTGTTATAAGAAGAGTAAATCTTGTTATGACAAGAAAAAGCTTGTTATTGAAGAAAAGAGTTATATCAAGGAACAAAACTGTTATAACAAGAAAAAATCTTGTTATAACTAGGATGGGTTGACACCAACGGGCTTTCGCACGATGAAAATGGTCGGTTCAAACGTGCCACTCGGGGCGCGGCTGGGTGCGGTATGTTGTCAACGCAGCACCAAAATGGCGTTGAATCAGTTGCTTTGTATGCAGTTCATTGTATTTGAGTTTTCACAAAGGTGTGTGAGAAATCAATCATTATACAAGTTTGTAAACGTTAGAGTATTTTGGCACTTGATTTGTTTTTTTTTTCTATTAATTATTTATTTGCTCGGTTTTACCTCACGAAAACTGAAAAAAATGCCCGAACTTGTGTCACAAACATGCAGTCGAATGGGTTTGGAGAAAATCACATTCAGCCCAGGTGAATTAACAAGGGAGTGTACTTCAATTACCAACATTTTTGTCTCCCTGAAGTTACTTGAAAGATAATTGAATACTTTTGGCACATGACATTTCGCGTAACAATGGTACCATCATGTTCATTACGATGGCATGGTTGTGATTTGGATTGTTCTCAGTGAATGCTTGATAAATATTATGGCTGTTGCTATAATCCAAAATTTAAACACAACTTTCAACTGTGAATTTCGATGACATTTGCTTGTAGATTTGTCTTTTTGATTGATATGTGCACGGTTTACATGCTATTGATGTGTGGCTGAATTTATTACAAGGCAATTTCAGATTGTGGGGTTTGTGGTTTGGATAGCGTAGAAGCCTAGAAAGAGTAGGTGTATTGGATTTCACACGCTTCCGATTGAGAGTCAAACAAAAAAAAATAACAAATCACACCAGAAAACCTCCATTATGGTTTTTATAACCGATGTTACTGGGTCAACCATAATTTTATTAATTCAAAAGCGGCGCTGACCATTGTTTTTGCAATTTTGATGAGTAAAAAGCACGAAATAATTGATTACTAAATGCATATAGCCCAATTGACTTCTACCTTACTTTTCTTTAAAGCGTTTTATAAAAGCGCAACACCGAAGACACAGACAAAACAGGAATATTTGAAGTTAATGAGGGAAGGTTTAATTTTTTCTACGTGAAAAGCTGTTGAACATGAGTACGTAATTTTGACGGTGGGTGGCACCATAGTTTCACTCCACGTAATTTGAAATAAGCACAGCATCCAAGCAAACATGTCAAATTAGACGATAGTTTAAAAAAGCGTTATGGACCAACTTGCCCACAAAGGGTTACCATTTTTCCCAGTAAAGGCTGCTAACCACAAATGTGCCATTTCTGACAGGTGGCAATATACTTTCCGTGGCCTTGTTTTGAAACAAAACGGAAAAGTTAAATCAATCAATTTAGCTGACGATAATAAGATTGCGCGCCAAACGCACAATGGGAACGGTCAAGGCTAAAAGACTATATAACCTTCGATCCTTGGTGTATAATACCACCATGCAAGGGAGTTCGAGAAAAGCACACATTGCTGCAGGCCATAGATAGTAAGTCTTGGATCACGCTCTGCCATGTAAATGACTTTCTTGGTAAACTTAATACAAGCTGCTGACAACCATTGACAGGCATCTTTTCCCGTTTAGAAGGGAAGCCATAATGTTTGCACGGATGGCTGTAGAACTGACTAAGATAGAAATACTCAGCATCGATATCAGCTGCAGGCAGACCCAAAGAATAAAACTAGATATGTCCATCATTTTAAGCACAGTAAAGGCGCTCTTTGTACGACCATGACAAGATATTATTCTGATATCTGTGAGTCGCTTTTCTTTCATGGCAGTCAGGGATAGAGGATGGGCAACTTGTGCACAAACTTCGTTTGGAAACAACTAGTTGATTGGTTCTGCAGTATTTAGAGTTGTTGCCTTTTTTATATTATTATTATGATTTTGTTGGTGCCGGGTTTTTCACTCTTCTTGCGCCATGACTTTATTGTGCATGACTTGTCATGATTTGGAATGAACTTTTCACCACTTTACCGAAACGCTTCTAGCAATTGTAGGGCGCTTGCAATGCTACTTTAAATACTTAGGTCAGCTGCTGTATAGATAGAGAGCAAAAAATTGTCTGTCCTTTATTTTCCATTGTTTTGATAAATGAGTATATTTTCTCAATCAAACCGAAATGTATGCATAAAACTGGAGGCGTCTAAAATATCTTATCAAGCGGGGCAACCTCCTAATCGAATCACTTTGAGTGTTTTCACGATGAATGATCCGCGTGGAGTGTCACCGGATTGGTGATCAGTGTTTCGAGGGCAGTGGTTTTTATTTTTTGAAGTAATTATAGCTGTTCGTATCATTTTTTCTTCTTCAATCTGATAAGAAAAATAATCATACTTTTGCAAGTGGACACCTGTGAATGATCAAACTCGTGTTTGCTGGATTGAAAAAATTATTAAACGCAAATTTCTTTTGCTCTGCAATGGTGGTATTATAAATTTAAGCATGTCCATATTCCCATGTCATGGATTTTGTGGACTTGACAGCTATGATTATTACATAAAAAGTTCTGTTCTCGCAACACCACTTCAAATATCAATTTATTCTGTTTCGGAACAAAGCTTAAGCCACTGCATAACAGCATTAGCGACGCCCCAAAAGGTAAAGTTGCCCTCGGTTGCGTTTGGTAACAATTATTGTTGGTCTTATTATGAATAATAGTAATATCAAAACGTACCGAATGTGAAATATATAGTTTTAAAATGGTTGTTCCTTAAAGGTTTGAAGCGCAATAAAATCGTGGCATTGAACCAAATATGCTCCTTCATACAGTGTCACAGAGAAAAATGAGACAAGGCCTACTTAGTTTTGTAATTACAAGTGTGTACAAGCGGTGTATTATTGGGTCTGTGGCCTGTTGACAGAGTAACATGCAGCGCAGACTTTGAAGGCAAAACAAATGGAACGCTGTGCATATACAGGTTGTAAAATACACAATTTATATTGCAATTGTATACATGTCGTAAGATGCATCATATTTTGTTACCATTTTATACATGTTGTAAAATACATAACATATTATTACAATCGTGTGGGTCTACGTAATACTGACACCTGCTGAACAGAGTCATTTTGATGTGATTGCTACCGTACCTTTGCTTTTCCATTTTGGATGGAACGAAACAAATTAATGATAATAAAACGTTGAAGAATTGTGTGGCCAAAAGAGAGATGCAAGGTGAATTCAATATCAAATCAACGCTGAAAATTTTATTTTTCTCAAATATACCTCCATTAAGATGAATGGAGGTATACAACTTAATGCATTCCTAATTAAAGCCCAATAAACTCATTCAGAATGTAGACAATGAGCCAAACGTTTTGCAGATCAGACTAATAAAAACTAAAGTGGGAACTATCTGTATAAATCGACCAGAGGCATGATGTACCTACAAGTCACGAGGGTGGATATCTCGTCGTAGCACATATCCCACAATGCAACACTGATGACGTACCAAGCGCTGCAACTATGAACCTAGGCCTAATGCATTTACATGTTAAAATAGTGACATTCGCTGGTTTATTTCTCCTATTTGAAAGGTAAAACCACAACTTCCTTTGCATTCTGCTCTAAGTTTATACAGGTAGCAGTGCCTTTCTAAAAACTCACAGTTGATAATTATTTTCCTAGTCAAAATTATGATGGGACTGAATTTGGGATGCTCTGCTCCTGTGATATTAACATCCAATAGACACACCAACAGTATTCAGTACTCGATCAAAAGTTGTGGATCAGTTGACCCGACCTTGAGGGGTTACTGGTACAAGACCTATGTTCCTGATATTCGAGAAGAAACTTTGATACTTCTTATTTTTGCAAGCAATAATTTACAAATAGCTATTATGCTGACAATTATTCGTTATTAAACGACGAGGAACAAAACAGTTTACACGCTCATATTATGCAAATAGCCGGTAATATCATGGAGGAATAAAGTAGTGTATTCCTCCATAGTGATAGTTTGCTATTTCTCTTGGAAGAGTATCCTGTCGTCATTGTTGCATGATGGGATTAAGGTTTGCCTGGGATAGCTGACATCACTCTGGCTTCAGTATAAACTTTCAGGTGTTAAAGCTTATTTCGTCCACATTTTAGCTTCAATGCTCTGATCAGCATATATTTTTCCACCTTATTTTAACTCAAATGATTTTTTTTTTTCACAGGAAGCATCATTTTTGTATGGCGTACTTTCTTTAACGTTTAATGGCTGTGCTTGCATTTTGAATGTAGTTGATCAATTGCAATGATATTCTAAAGAAAGGGGTAACAATCGGAACAAATATGGTAAGGAAGAGGAGTCAAGGTACGGACCAGCGGTCAATGCAGCAAAGTAGTTTGATAGCTTTACGTGTGACAATATGCATCTTTTGTTTTCAGTTTCTGCAGGTGGCTAGTAAGTTTATGGGGATATTCAACCTGGTATGTCTAATGTTGCTGCTGGGACATTGGAATGGCTGTCTTCAGTGGCTCGTCCCTATGTTACACGAGTTTCCACCCGATAGCTGGGTAGCAATTAACGAGTTACAGGTAATGCTGAATAAATACTGACTTTGTGATGTCACCGAAATCATACGTGTAAACACGTTGTCAATGTTCCGGTATTTTATTGCCTTACCTTCATTGTAAAGATCTTGTCTGCTGTCGGGCCCTGTAAAGATGGAACTTGAAATGTTACAGTTCTACATATTTACGACAATTTGCAATCCTACACCATACCTTAATAGTAGAAAGGAATGGTATTTTTACGGTAGTTTGTTGATTGCCTTTGGTTGTTGCAAGAGCTGGATCCCCTACAGCAGACATGATCTCACCGGCAATGGCTTGCAACCACGTCCTTCACCGCACCCATGCTATATGAAAGTATTGCATGACAATATGGTTTAAACCCACCGCCACCAGTCTTGTCGTGTTCAGCTTGTGCTGACATTTGCTTTACACGCCCTATAATTTCTTCTTTCACCTTTCAGTCACTTGCCAGATGTCACCAGTCCAGAACACCCCGACAACATCATACCCCGTGGAATGGCACTATAGCCACACCAGCTCTCTTTCTCTTTCTCTCTCGTGTCCCGTAAACTATTGTCTTATGCGTGATTTGTTCCTTGCCGTCTGTCTGTTGCAGTTCTTGAGTGTAGCCGGGATGTTCATGCGTATTTTTAACCTGGTCTGCCTGATGTTGCTTCTCGGACACTGGAATGGTTGCCTTCAATGGCTGGTCCCTATGCTACAGGATTACCCGTCAAATTCATGGATAGCAATTAACGAGCTGCAGGTATGGCGGACCGGTCCTCTCTCTTCCAGGCGCATGTTAACACTGGCAACAGAGGCCTTGTCCACGCTGTGGGGCTCTTTGAGGTTCGGCGACCGTGTTAAAACCAGATTAATACAACTGTGTTTTGGTAGCATGAAACGAAGGTGGCTGGAAGAGAACTTGCCTTTGACTACCCATTAATCTCTTTTAACCGTTAATGCGCAGTGACATCTAGTGGAGGTCAAAGAGGACACCATTAAAAGAAACTTTTCTTTGATTTCATGCTTCCAGTTTGAAAAATTGTTGAACATACTTTATCAAAGTTTTGCAACAATGTCATCTTCTTGGTTTTCGCACAACGTCATGCCAAAGTTTGGCCCGTAGTCTGAAGAAGAGTCGAGAAAAAGAAATAAAATTGCAAAACCGCTTCCATAAATCAACGCTTAGTTTGACCCCTTATTCAACTGAAGCGCAACTATATTGAAACATACTTATATTGGAATGTAGGCTGACGGTCCATTTGGTAAAATGTCTTTGGTTGAATTTTACCATTCGTTACTTAGTGTAAAGTCTCCGTCCAGAACGTGTTACGTGCTTAAATTTAAAACAAAACAAAAAAAGTTGTATCAATGAAAAGATATGCGTCCCCTTTTTTCGAAATAATTAGCAAAATTATGCTGGTATATGAATCAAGTGCAACGGTGTCACAAGTGAACATTTTAAAATTGTTCCCTACCACCAAAGGTGGCATCGGGGACATAGAAACAGTCAGGGAAGAGGCCAGTCTGCCCGTTCATCCGTCATTCTATCACGATATATCCAGGGCCGTTCCACATACGATGATAAGAATTATACCACAGTTACACCATACTATCTAATATGCACTCTGGCTTGTAGATGACCTTGACTTACCTCAAATCATCGAGCCGAGAACATGCACATTTTTGGTCATCTTTTACGATATATCCAGAATCGTATCACACACAAGGATGATACGGGTGCCATAAATGTATTATGTCACGCTCTGATGCAGTCTGGTTTGACAACGTTGATCTACTTTCAATGTCACAGCGCTTCCGAACATATCTATTTTGGACATGTTTGTTTATAATTCAAGTACCATTGAAACCTAGCGCAAAAAATGCACCAGACAGAAGCATTCTATAAAGGGCTTATGCATGCCATGTTTTGGATGATCGTGGCTCACTTTTAAGGTCACCCAGGCCCTGAAAATGTCTATTGTACGACATATATGTTCATATTCAAGAGTCAATGAAGCATGGGTACTGATATTTACACCACAGAAGCAGCCCATGAAGGTTTTATGCATGCGATAATTTGGATGCCCTCCACTTATTTTTAAGGTCACAAGGTCCCCGAAAATGTCTTTGTTCACATTCAAGTCGTATTTAATCTTGCGTTTTGATACTTACACCACAGAATAATTGTTTACAAGTCTTGTGTTTGCAATACTTTGGATGACCTTGACCTATTTTAAGGCGACAAAAACCCTGAACATGTCAGTACCAGACATGCATATTAATTTTCCGCCACAAAGCACGGGGTTCACGCCTGTCAATTACTGAGGGCACACAGGCATATAAATGTCACAGACAGGGCTGTATACCCTTTCTCACAAAATTTGTGTCTTTTTGAGAAATTTAAATTTATAAATACCAAATACCTCTTCATCTGGTGCTTCCTAAATTGTATGCAAGAATAAATTTCTGTCTGCCTCTGCTAAGTATTCTTTATTTTCCAAATATAAGTAGTATCCTGCTTGCCCACATAGGCAGCGGCCTCTATCTCGCTCGGCGAGACTACGGCTACTGAGACAACCAGGTATGCAGTTGTGGCGGGAAATTATTACACATGCCTCGTATTGTGAGGCATATTTTTGAACACTCCAAGTGCCACTTCATTAAGTGGCGGGCGGGGGGGGGGGGGGGTGATAGAGATTGGGTCGGAGCCAGTCGCCCTGCCAATCCGTGGGCTCCAGAATTAACATACCTATGTGGATGCATTTTGTAAAGTTTACGTGGCAGTGGACGTAGATCCTTTGGATCATGTTACTATTTTTATGCTTGATATGTCTATAAAAGACGCGGTAAGCAAGTGACTGTTGTTTGTTTTTTCTCAAGCAAAATGTTGTCATAGCCTTTCTGACCTTACCATCTGCAATAAAATCTGGTCAATGTTCAGATCATTAAGCATGAAAGAGCCAAAATAATGGACATTTATTTGCATCCCTGCAAACGCTCATTAAAGCAAAGAACTGAACTAGTGCATATCTTGATATCCCTCATTTTGGGTTTTAAAACATTTTAGGAAAACACAAAATCTATGAAAGCTGAATCAGGGTGCAGTATTAGTAGGTGCCTTTCGGAAACAACGGTCTATAAACTTAAGGAAGGAGTAATTGGCTGTATTTTTGTCCCGGGTCCTGGTTTGCATGGATGGAAGTTTAACGTAAACAGTTCATTGGCACGCCACTGAGCCGCGGCAACTGCTCCCTGCAGGCTGCTGTAAATGCCTTACTTTTCTCTGTTCACATTTTATGCACACTGGTAGGTCCCAAATGCACTTCTTTTTACCTCTCCACCAGAAAATCTCGCATTTCTTTGTAGTTTATAAAGGGAGCAGTCATTATATTCAGCTGGGGGTGTTCGTGACTGTCTTCACGTTGATTGTTGTGTATACCATTTTTTACGCTCCCTGACAGTATCCCTCTATATTACCTATTGTCAAGAGTATGTTGGCGTGGTAATTGTACACGGATATTAGAATAGCTTACACCCACCCCCTTCTGTGCATAATGACTTTCTCTTTTTGAAGTGGCAGCAGATGAGAAGGTAAAGAATATAGGTTCCAGTTATATGCACCATATGTATTGAATGCATGTGTAATGATGTTGATAACACAAAGTTCACATTCTTAAGGCATATTGCGGCATCAAGGCTCCAAATTATGTGTCGTAAACTGGTGTTACCTTCTTACCGTTGGTGCCTCCTGTCCAACTTAAGTCTCAGTTGTGAACGTTAATGTCCACAAAGAAACAACATTAAATCCGTGTAATTTTATCATATGATTTCAAAGTGCACGGCAGGAAAGGATTTGAAACGGAAGTATTGAGCGTGATGAACGAATTTCTGCCAATGATAGGATAGAAGTGTCAGATTGTCCATTTGGAAATTTAAACTTATCGCTGATAAGGTGCTAAAATACCCATTCCAATGTATTTATTATAACATTGATTTTTTAATATCGAAAAAGCATAATATGTTTGCAAGATACTGTGTCCACAAATCACCAGTTACACGATTAAATAAAAAATAAAGTAGGTTACCAATTTTAGCAAGTCGTATGGGTTCTTCGGTTCGCCGTGAATAGCAGTTTATCTCCAGGTCAAGTTTATTTCCTCCTTAAGAAGTCGAGGAAAATATTGAATTTATGTTTTTAAAAAAAGGGGGGGGGGAGAGAAAAAGATACAGAGAGAAAGAACTTTTTGTGGAATTATCAGTCCGGCTTTTCAATATTTCCCAAAGATTTTGATTACTTAATTGTGACTAGACTGCACAAAATCATTCAGGATTTTCATTGTATGACAGACACTCTCAGACCAGCCCCTTTATTCATGCACATGTTGATTCTTTCAGTGTTCATGATTGTCAGGTTTATTGAAGGCAACATTCGGCATCAACGGAAGGCAGCATTTAGCAAATAGTTGTTGGTTCCAACATTGTGTGCTAGAAACATGTAGTCTATGAGTGTCACTGTAAATGTCTAAAATGCTGACAGACGATCACCACGCTCATCTTTAATAGGGACACTCACATACGAGGTCCTTCCACCCAAAACACTTTAAATTTATAACTTTTTATGGAAATCATATAGCGAATTTCATTGATTTCTAAAACAATAAAACTGAATGATTTGCGGAAGCTCTAGCCGTGTACAGTGACCGATACCCGCATCCAGTTGTCTCTTTACCCGGTAATGTAGCGGTAGAAAGATACCCGCTGCCCACGTAGCATGGCTTACCGGATACTGCTTTCTGTCACTCTCGTGCTACATCACTTTCCCATTTTCAGGACGCCAACTGGGTGGACCAGTACACTTGGTCCTTGTTTAAGGCGCTGTCACACATGTTGTGTATTGGCTACGGACGCTACCCACCGAGAAGCATCACGGATGTGTGGCTTACCATGGTCAGTATGCTCACCGGAGCCACCTGTTACGCCTTGTTCGTGGGACACGCCACCACACTCATCCAGTCATTTGACACCTCCAAGAGGCTCTACCGGGAGAAGGTAAGTGCTTTTATCATATACCAGGACCACCTTTTCAAACAATGATGAGACTCGAAGCTGCTTGTACAAAATACCTGGATTATGCGGGTGCAATTACTGTACATCACTTTACTGGGGGTGCGGGCTGGCACAATGGTCTATCCAAAGGTTTTTACATGTCATGATGAATTTTTTTCAGGAGAAGAGCGAATTTTCATATTTCATCTCCGCTTCTACACTGAATCAGTCTGTAACTGATACTTGACCTCACTGACAACATGCATGTGCAACAACAGTAGCCTCGTACACCAGGCTAATACAGCAAATTACATGCATATATACATGCTCACATACATATGTATGTGCGTACATACATACGTACGTAAGTACATACATATGCGCGTACGTACGTACACACATATGTACATACTTACATATGCACATACATACATACAAACATACGGACATACATACGTACATACATGCATACATACACACGTACATACATGCATACGTCTATTTAGCCTGCTCGTGCACTTGTGATATGTAAGTTCATTAGACCAATGTATTAAATCTGCCTGTACTCTCATGATATCTAAGCTTGTCATACCCAAGTATTTAGTCTTCTTGTCCTCACTATAATTTTAGTAACTCCTCTAAATGGGGTTCTATCTCTAGAACTCAAACAACGGTACTTTTGTAAATTATATTTCTATGGCCATACACCCTATTTAAAAGCCCCTGCCATACTTGGAGCACTACTACCCTCTGGTGACAGAAAACAAAATGTGGCTGGCGTGTCCCCATTAAATACATGTTAAATTTGCTTACTTTTCTGGCTTATATCTATATTTTAAAAACACTTTTGAACACACCATTTGTGATATCCTGGTAGGATAACCCTAGGACTGAAACAATGAGGGAAAAACATGTCTTCAGTGTTTGGTCCATTGTTGCAAAAGTTACTGTGAAGTAGTAATATAAAATAACGTTTCAGGGCAACATGATTTGTATCATCTTATTACAAAACATAATCTGTTGAATTCATATTTTAGAACCAGTCCTTCTTTTGGGTGTGTAATTTGTACTACCTGGGACATCGAAAAAAATGGAGAAAAAACATAGCCCAATTCTCACATTTCATCGCAATATTTTTGAGTCCTGATTAAAAAAAAATAGGTCTGCAATAATCAGTTTGCTCCATTAATAAGTCAATTGAGCTTTAGAATAAATAAACCTGTGACAGCTAATTATATATCCATAAAAACCCATATTTTATTAAACTGTTATTGGTGGAAATTCCTAGAATGTATAGTCAACTCAGTTACTCTGGCTTTGGGTCCAACTGTGCACCGTATCAAAATTACAGTGAGATGTGTATCGGCGGCAATTAGGAAAAGTAAAAACACTGAAGATTTTTCCCCCTATGTTGTAGTCCTAGAGTTTTCTAGCAGAATAACACAATGGTTATCTTCAAAAGTGCTTTTGATAATAGATATGAGCTATTAAAGTAAGCAAATTCAACATGTAAGTGAATGGGTACTTGAATTGGTGTCCCTCACAGCCTCATTCTGGTTTCTGTCACCAGAGGTCAATAGTGTTCCAAATATGGCAGGGACTTTTGAATACACTTTTTTATGTTGAATTTGTTAAATTCTCAAATCGATTTATCAGAGGGTATTTTAAAGGATATCATCTCAAGCCTGGGAGGAAATGTACATAAACTAGAACTACAACATAAACACAGGGACGACATTATGCAGTTAGTAAACTGGCCGACCACAGTGAAACTTGTATTTAGCACTTTTGAATCAAAATAATTCTGAATGGATCTGAAGTTGTGAGATTTTTATGGAAATCGGAAATGTTCAAATAAGAACGATGGCTAAACACTTTTAATTTTTGACGCGTTTTGATGTGAAGAATTTGTGTAATCCACTGCGGACATTAAGATTTAGCCTCTCTCGTTTCAAAACTGGTAAGTTGGCTCTTCTATTTTCACCAAATTGGAGAGCAATAAGCGTCATCACACTGATGAGAGCTCCGGGTCTTTATACGTTTCTCCGGTACGCCTTGGATACCGAGCGTTGCCAATCTGACAGGACATATTACAATTTTTCCAATTGGCTATTTTCCTTAGAGCAAAAGCTAAGCAAAGAATGAAAAGCAATCTAACGTCTTCAGGCGCCTGCGAGTTTTGATACTTAATACTATTGGTTTACGTAAATCAGCTTTGAAGCAGCAATTAATTTGTCAGACTGACACATTAGATGATTCAGGAGTTACACTTGATAACACCACACTGATGAATCTATTTAAGAGTTACATTCAGTAACACCGTAGATGAATTTATTCGGTAATTTAGCACTTATGTTTCTTTGGAACCTCACAAGGTTTTTACTAATTTCTCAGAAGAATGTAGGTGTTGAATAATTCCGTGTGTCTGGAATATTTGGCGATTTATTATATTTACCACGTATGTTAAATTACTTCATTCCTAATTATTAAACTGTGCCGATATTTCTTCGTAACAAGTCGCATATTGGGCGCCCACTTATTCAAGAGAATAGTATAGGATGATAGTGTACTTTGTGTGTCATAAACCCTTCACAACGTGCTTCCAAATGCAAAATAATTGGATTTATTGGCAGGAGAGTAACAGGGTGTGTTCAATGTTGATGCCTGAGCTCCTTAGAAATAATTGGCAAAATCAAGCTGCACCAACTGTTTTTGTGTTTAAGAAAATGCATTGCGTAAAATGATATTCCAGACGTATTACAGTTGTAGAAGGTTTCATACTTGCAGTTGTGTGCACAATGTGTGTATCTACTGTGGATATTTTCCAACACGATGGAGCTGACTTTGATCTTAAGCGCACTTCAAAGAGAGATCTTCTGCTCATTATATGTGTACAGGACACAATGCGTGCCCATATTATAAAACGTTTTACTCCTCGCCATTGTAAATTCTCGGTGAAATAACTCAACTACCTCATGGGCTCAAAAAGGGAGGAGGCAAGGAGAAGCAGCAGTTTTTTTTTTTTTATTATTTGCTTCTCATAACGTGCTTGCGATTCAAGAAAATAGCGGTTACCACCACAATGCAACAAATCATCTGGCGGAAGAATAACATGACGCAACAATTGATGATGCGTCCATTTGCCATGTTCTAACGTTATTAGTTCTATGAAGGGACATTGAATGACAACAATTAGTGAAACAGCTGAGCATGTTCCCAGGTGTAGATGTTCATCGTTGCCCAACCTTGAGCACCTTGCCAGTGTTTAGATGTTATTCTTTTTCTTACTGTCAATGTATCGTTTTCCCGTGACATCAAAATCCACCCCAGCATTGGGATATGTGGGTTGAGGTGCGGATGTTCCGAAAAAAAAGTGGATAAAGTGTTTTTATTTTGAATCGTATTTTTTTTCATGTGATATTATTTAAATTCCCGGAAAGAGAGTACCAGCACTCGCAAACTGGTATGAAACTATTGCCAGTTATTAATCAAGTCTATAAACAAGCAACAGCCACATTTATCAATAAGGTATTCTGTTTCCATATAAAATCACCAGGACTCGATCGC
Organism: Hermodice carunculata; assembly: GCA_964020975.1. NCBI lineage: Eukaryota > Metazoa > Annelida > Polychaeta > Eunicida > Amphinomidae > Hermodice > Hermodice carunculata. Next base: position 82,542,774 of record OZ026617.1, read on the forward strand.
TGATTCCAAGCTATTTACATGATAAATAAAAATGACTTCATATTGGTGACCAAAACTATGTCTTATCATTTGAAGCATAAATAATCTCTCACTCAGCAAATGTCACTGTTATCTATTTTGAATAAGCAAGAAGAATTATTAATGATTAAATGATTGTACCAAACTACACCGAGTCCAAAGAAGTAGATTGTAAACTATTTTCTTAAGTCTGATAGACTAAAGGTAAGCTGCAAACTTTAAGACTGACTGACTAACTTGTAGGCTATAAACTACTCATGGGTTACTCACTTAAAGCGGGTTGTAATCTTTTATGCGTCTGGGTGACTAAAAGTATGCTATTTATAACTCATCATGCACAAAGTGAATCACGAGAACCTTCTCTTGAACAACGCACCAGGATTGTGGATAAAATGTACTTTGCAATATCTTTTGTATGACCGTTATATTGCTAGAGGTTTTTTGGGTACTTTAGATATGTAGAAACGAACGCGATGTTGAACTGAGGGTAGTACGGGTGTGGCATAACGTGGGACGTTCACTTTTTGGGGGTGGGGTATTGATGGGTTACATGTATCACCGTGAACGTATCAGAGAAATGTAGGGGAAATTCATTTTACAATATCTTTAAGGTGGCACAAACAAAGCTAGGCACTTAGAGGAGTGCTGTCTTCAACCCGCTCTCCTGTTTTGGTTTTTATTTTTAGACCCATAAAACTATATAAATTCCTGTTGCTTGGGATCTTTACATTATATATACACCAAGAATAATTTTAAGAATCCTTTTTGGGGGCGAAAAATTGACATTTTACAAAAGGGTTCGGTTTGGAGATTTTTCTCGGCATTCTCGAAAAATATAGTACTTAAAAACTCGAAAATTTGCAAAATGAAACTTCGTAGTCATGTCCAGGTTTGGTTCCCTCACTTTTACCATAAACGCAATAGATAAATTGTAATCGAATATTAATTATGATGCTCGTGAAGATGAACACTTCTTCATGTTTAGGGGGGCATAAAACTGCCTAAAAAACATTCCAAAACGCAAGGAACCAGTCCTGGTTTTGTTTTGTTTTTTTTGTTTTTTATATTTGTTTGTTTTGTTTTTGTTTTTGTTTTGTTTTGTTTTGTTTTGTTTTTGTTTTGTTTTTGTTTTGTTTTTTGTTTCCTTTTTTTGTTTTTTGTTTTGTTTTTGTTTTTGTTTTGTTTTGTTTTGTTTTGTTTTGTTTTGTTTTTTGTTTTGTTTATTTTTGTTTTTTGCTTTGTGTTTTGGGGGTTTTTTTTGCTTTATTTTGCTTTTTGTTTTTTGGGTTTTGTTGTTTTGGTTTTGTTTTGTTTTTGTTTTGTTTTGTTTTGTTTTTTTAGGGGGGGGATGTTTTTTTGTTATGTGGGCATTCCAGCTCAAGTTATCTTGAATTTTTAGTCCTAAAAATAAAAGTCGTTGGTTCTTTCAGTGTTTGTGTCTATAATTTTAACGATTCAATTGGAATTTAGTTTTCATCGTGTTAAATAGAATAAAACTTTGAAATATATACACGTATATTTTCCATTGTACAAATAAAGCTGGTTTTTGCATTAAAATGAAAAATTGGCATTTTCTTTAAATTTGCTCTTTTTAGGCACATTCATGTTGAACTTATATTGAAATGAATTTCACGTTGTCCATGTTTTCGCGGTTTGTTAGCATGCATGAATAAGCAAACGTAAAAGTTGCGTCGAACTGAGATAAAAAAATTATATATGCACGTATCAGACAATCTCGATACTTCTGTTATATTTGCCAAAGTAACTTGTTCCCTCTTCGCGTTTACGTCGTTGCCATGTTAGATAGGCAGGCTGCAGGTGTGTTTCATTAAGAGCACGGAAGAGTGCTTTATTAGCTGCAGGCAGCGGAGGGTTGTCGGGAGCGAGGGATCAATAACCCATCTATTTGACATGGGATTGGTAATAAAATGGAATTAAAGTCCTGTCTATGTTGTTTCATCCCGATTTTCTGTATCTTAGAAACCCTTTAAGAAGGATGCATTATCTTTAAGACGTGGGTCCTGTTTAAAGAGCCATTTCAAGAAAGACACAGAGATAGTTTCCATTCCCTCAAAGACGTCTTCCCAAGGAGTATTTTTTGGATGGTAATAAGAGATAGTGCCAAATATAAGCCGGTAGCTCATCATGTTATAGGCGGTGAAAAAGCTTCAAATGTAACAATATACCTGCACTAGTCTGATTTGATCAGTTAAGAAGTACCAATCAGCTTTGTATTTTCACAATAAATGAGTGTGTGGTCAATTGTTTACAGTAGATCAATTAAACGTCATATTGCGCCAGATTTTACCTGCACAAAAAATAGTGTTTAAATAACCGAATGAAACACTCGTTACACCGATTGTAGCTGGTCTAGCCCTGGCTTGTCGATAAAGCCGGATTCAACAATAGCATGCGGAGCAGTTGCCGTTTCTGGAGTTCATATTTCAATACCCTTGCATATAAGGCTGCCTTTTTGTAGAGATCAAAGGTGAATTCCATTGAAAGATAAAGCTATGGATTTGTTCACATGCACATTCATGAATTGCATGGATGAAGAAAGGATGAAATAATTTCATGGGCGTGTATGCTTCTATTTCTTTGGAACTAGTCTGTCTGTGACGGGGTCTCTTTATTCATAAGTAACCCGGATGTCAATCCTGCAAGCATGGAATGTGCTAAAGAGTCAAGCACTTGGTCCTCCCTCAACCAAATGATGACCGTATCATCCCGACTGTCGATAGCTATCTATGAAACTTCATAATATCGATGAATCATCTTTTAGTTTACAGTTCACATTTAATTACTAAGATATAGTCCACACCAAGGATATGCTCAGGGGGTCTTGTGTGGACATCGAATGATAAGCAAAAAAGCATGGGCATTATTATTCCAAAGTCACATAGGGTTTGAAAGGTGTTTATCAAAACGCTTAACTAGGCAGAATTGCGGGTGATAAAAATACCTTTCTCATTATCGGCAAACAGCTGACATGATGCACCTTCATGCGGAAATGCATGGCACAAATGTGACATGTATTTGGACACTTACACACACTCGGGGAATTCTTAAGCTCTCTTATGGTCTCTACAACTGTAGCCATGTTGCTACATGAGTCAAAGGTTGGTTTACAAAGAATATGAATCTTATCATCTTTGTGTCAATTTGGAGCACATCTACCTCTTTCGAAAGTGACAGTGAGAGGGTTTCATTTAGCGCCCAGTCTACCCTTATTCAACGACGGGGCGTCACAGTTTGTCCACATTATCGCAATAAATGATTAACTGAATCTGGATCTTTTTGGTTTTCCGCTTAAAACCGCAATAAATAATTAATATGCATTTATCAAACATATTTCTTTAAGTGTACAACGGCACGATCTTCTCTATGTGGATAATATTTTAAAAACGTTTGTCATTATAAATTTACATGTAGCTATCTGCAGTCCATGAGGTATGGGTAAAATATTGGGCACCGTCTGCCCGCTCGTATGAATGAATAAACTTTATTTTGCTGTGCTTCACAAAAATATGAGGCATTTTGCCGACAAATACACAGGACAGTGCACCAGAATACAACGTTTAGAATACAAAGAACGAGAGAAAGGAATACCATACAATACAATACAACACAATACACAAAAAGTGTCACTACACATTAAAGGGCACCTGTTCCACATTTCTTTTAAAGTAAGCTATATTGTACTATCAATGTCAACACAGGCGGCCAAAAACGTTCCGAAATTACGTATGGTTTCCACATGTTCACATCTCATCCAAAATAAAAATTTCTCTTCGTCATTCATATAATCAAATTTAATATATATTTCACAAATAGAATTTATCATTTTTAGACGCAAATGAGAGAATTTTGAGTATGTCATTCTGTAATAGAATCGTCACCAGTATCAGTACATATATAGCAAATTCGTTGCTGAAGAGGAATTTTGTTTGGACTTTTGTGTCTACTTTTTTCAATGGGAAGGTTATGGGGGCTAGTATGAATATTTGGGCAAATGACCTTTTGTTGTGCACAAACAGAAGCAAAGGTACGACTACATACAACATAGGAAGGAGTGTATCTTCCTTAGGCATACCTTAATATATAGTAAATACACAAATGTGTTAGGCGAAATAGCTTTGAAATTCCAGGAAAAAGATCATAATGGCATAAGCTTAATTGACTTCTGACTTGAATAGAATTAGCAAAATGTAATGAAGTGTGGTGAATTATGCATGCATCGTGTAATTTCATGACTTTCTAAATTTTGAATCGAACGTGAAAATATATTAATTAATTCATAGGTTTAGACTTAGACATTGACTGAAACGGCAATGGAGCCAAGAGAGATTGGATTGAAGTGGGGTTGTGTGTGTGTGTGTGTGTGTGTGTGTGTGTGTGTGTGTGTGTGTGTGTGTGTGTGTGTGTGTGTTGAGAACTAGACGGAAGATGTGGCAGTTTGCTCCTGTTTGTATAATAACATAAAAATTAATATCTCATTGTACGAAAGAGATTAAAATACAGGGAAATGGTTTTCCGCTGTACTATAAATCCCCTGCATTCATGCAAAATGTGAATTTTTTCTCTTTTATATCTTACATTTTTTATATTCAAGGTTATATTGATAAAACTCTTCTGTCTGTCGGCTTCAGTTTTAGCATTATGATCACTGTTACGAAATCGAGTAAGATTTTCACTGATATTAAAGTCTTAATGCGTAGGATTACGTTTAAAGATGCTGAACTAATATTTAGACACTTGTGTAATGATATAAAGTGTGATAGTACATGGACAAAGTTCATTTAAAACAGACTAAAATTACATGTTTATTTAGTTGACACCTTGACAAAATTTCAAATTGGATTTTTTTCTTTTTTCTCCAAGATGTTTCTCGAAGAGCGATGCATGTGTACTGAGCTATCTGTAACGGTTGTAGCAGGTAGACTTTCCACGGTAGGGCCTTTTGGTAGCTTTGTATAGCCAGTTATCCAGGTTTATTTGTTAACTAACAATTTTGTTGAGCTTCTCTGGACCTACGTGTTGTGTCTCAAAAACAACAACTGACCATCTACAGTTTTGTATGCCATGTGTGGTATGGTTCGATTTTCTTTCTTTTCTTTTCTTTTTTTTTTCTTTCTTTTTTTTTTTTTTTTTTGTACCTGACCTGGCTCATGTGTATGTTGTCCGTCATTCAAGCATTGTTTTGAAAGCTCAGCTGACTTATCAGTATGCTGTTCGTCATTCAAGCGTTGTATTTAAACCAGAGGTGACTTATCAGTATGGTGTCCGTCATTCGAGCGATGTTTTTAAACCTGAGCTCTGTTATCAGTATGTTGTGCGTCATTCAGGCATTGTTTTAAAGCTCAGCGGACTTATCATTTTGCTGTCCGTCAGCTGTCATGGTCTGTTAACAATTAAATTAGTGAGCGGTGTCTACCAACTTTGTTTTTTCAAATGGTTATATTTCTGTCAATTTGAATTCAATTTTTAATCTTCTTGTTCAATTTTGAGAGAAAATCTTCGGAAGTGAACTCCTCTGAAGCTAGATCAGTTGCCTCAAAATATTATTGAGACATTTCTGAGTACCCCAGATCTTTGTTCAAAAGAGGGTAGTTTTTTACACTTTCCAGCCAATGGATAAGACAATGTCCATGTGCATATACAAGGTTCAACTTATTTGACCTTCGACTTAGTATGGTTTACATATACAAATAAAAATCGTCGCTCAATAGTTGGTTTATGGGCATTGGAAAGAGGGCCTAGTCCTATATAGATCTCTTCCGGAATTACTTTCCTGAAACACACCAAACGCACACACACACACGCGCGCGCGCGCGCGCGCGCATCCACCGGGACTGAAATATATGCCATGCAGCAAACCTGGCTCATTAAGCTGTGTATTCCGGTCATATAATGATACACATCTTGTTTTTGCGTTTGTCTGTAATATTTTTGCCCGTTTACTCTGTTTTTTTTTAACATTGCACACAGATATATCAAGTCTAAAACGCATGTCTTGGTAAAACTAGATCACAAGATCAAGAATCGTGGTCAATGGTGCCCGGACACTGTCATCTGAGTTCATTCCAGTTCAGCTTTATTCTGGTCAGATAGCTCGATCGGGTCAAACTAATGTTTGGAACTTACCTCACAGATGTTCACACATATAATTGTATTTCTCTAACTATCCTTCTTCGATTTAATATAGATCAATGGCCACGGTTAAAATACTTCCTTTGAAAACTCACCGCATATGATTGGCAAATGCTCGTATCTTCACAAACATGGGTACCATGCGTTTTTGTACCTGTTAAATATCAGCAAGCAAGACCTCCTAAAGCAAGAAAAACGTCCCTTAGCATATTCTCATGACATGATCTCGAATACAAATTGCAGTCCAGGCCAGCGCAGCATAGAGAGGCGATGAACAGCAAAAATAATGTCCTATTTGTCGATATTGTAAAATAAGTAAGCAATGGGTTGGAATATTTAAGCCCACACACCATGTCTCATTTGGGGTATCTAGGGTATCAAAAGTAAATGTTACCTCTGGAATTAGAAATTCCCGTTTTAAGTGACTTTTAAACTTTTGCACAACAGTAGTGGAAAGAACAAAGGTACATGTATATATGATAGTGACTCATTGCTACAAATACGTACCAGTGGCGTCAGTAAGTTTCTCATGGTAACTCAGTTTGGTGATATTTTAGCGCTGATCTTTAAGCAGCAACACTTTATGGCGGGTGATGCAGCTGGTGTCCGTAGCAACGTGTTTAATGGCTTGTCTTAAACGTATCGAGCTGTTTTCATCTTAAATTATTTTATACTTGCCAGGGGATACTTAGTATCATTGCTAACAGCATGTACTTTTCACTAGGAACAGGGGTAACATAATACAACAAGCTGGATAGAATGGTAAATCAATTTTCACAAAACAATTTTGATGCGCCTTCTACATTAGACAGTTTGAGGAAGCCCAAAGTATTCGCGCATCTATTTTAAACAGCAGATGTATTCTTCAGTGGCTCAAGAATGATTTGATGTCGTTTTCATATGCATTTGAAACATACTAGTAAGGTGTATTCCAACAGGATGCTGACAGGAATTAAGTAGAACATATAAACGCCAGTCCGTGTAAATGTGCAGGTCTTTCATATTCTGATTGTAGCACCACATTTTTGGCAGTTCCGAAAGCTACTAGTTATTAAATGACCTGACAAACTTCACGTTAGTTGAAGTTATGACAGTTTGACTCGTTTTCGCATTCTTTAGGCCATATCGTTTGACATGCGCACACGCAGATGCACAAGGCAAAATGTAGGGGAAAGCTTAAGCGATATGAAAACAAAGCATATTATTAATAATAATAATAATAATAATAATAATAATAATAATTATTATTATTATTATTATTATTATTATTATTATTATTATTATCATCATCATCATCATCATCATTATTATTATTATCATCATCATCATCATCATCATTATTATTATTATTATTACCATTTAGATTATTATTATTATTATTATTATTATTATTATTATTATTATTATTATTATTATTATTATTATTATTATTATTATTATTATTATTATTATTATTATTATTATTATTATTATATTAATTTCCAGCCACAACTCCATACTCGGTTGTCTCAGTAACCATAGTCTATCCTACGAGATACACGCCGCTGCCTGTGCGGGGAAATGGAACATTACATGTGCTAATATTTTGGAAATAAAGAATATTTATTACAAATAGATGGAAATTTATTCTTGTAACCAATTAAGAAAGAATTATATAAATGACTTGGTATTTGTACACTTAAATTTCCCCAAAAACACAGAAATTTTTGGAAAAAGGGGTATCTAGCGTGTGTGATAGTGATATGCTCTTGTATACTCCGTGATTGACAGGCGTAAACCCCGTGCTTTGTGGCGGGAAATTAATATGCATGTCTCGTATTGCAATTAGGCATGACTTGTAGTTTCTGTTCTTGGGTAAAGACCTAACTGAAAACATACGATCGCCTATTATTATGGGTATTTTACAAGCAAGGCAGATGTGGGCGAGCACGTTTACATGCGGTTGAAGTTTCCCGACAGTGATTCCAAATACAGTAAACAGAAGAGTCAAAGTGGTTTGAAACATCAGGGAAGACCAACGAGCAGCACGATACTTTGTACACAGAAAACTGATTTAAACCAGAACCTCTGCATGTATATGCATCCTTTTCTAGAGAATGTACAGTATACAAACACGCTGAGACCTGGAATGTCACGGAACAACACAGAACAAAAGCGCACGACAGCCACAAATTGTCAAATGTTTCGGTGACATCCACTTAACAAGCTGGAAGTAGTAATTCAATAAGATTCTGGACGGAAATGAGACATCAGCACGCCATTTTGGGTAGCTTCCTGAATGCCACTATAAAGGGTCATTGTTTCGCGTTTAAGTTAGACAGGTGTACTTGTACTGCGTGTACGCGCCGACCGCTGCTACTCAGCTCACTAATGCATTTGAACAGCGGCATGCTACTTGACTGGAGGTCAAGTCAAGGTGATGAGGTTTAAGTAATGTGGAGAGAACTGATGGAGTTTTTCTTTTTCCAATTTGTAAGCAATTCCAGCGATACAGAGGCAAGATGGCATCTAATGAATAGAAGCCATCGATGCATATTAAGTGGTCGCTGAGTGCCAGTGTGATAGTGCTCGATAGGTCATCTCTTGAGCAATAATCCACTGGTCCATATTCTGCCCGGCCTGTCTTGGCACAATCCCTTTTACCCAGAGGCGATATAGTTGATTAACAGGAGAATTCAGGCAGTATTTGTGTTTATGTAATTTAGCGCCGTCAAATGCAAACTTACTATTATTAAACAATCTTCAAAGCTACTTGAGTTAGTCCAGGGCAAGTATAATGCACTGGTCGTCAAGGACACATGCTACCGTAAAAAGCTTTGGCGTCTTTATACATGCTACATGTGCCAAGGCAGTCATATCAGGCAACACTTTACGTGCTTAGATAAGAAGGTGTACTTACAATGATGCTATATGTGCAAATATATCTGGCAACACTGCACGTATTTAGATAAGAAGCTATGTCACCTTTACTCAAGCTGCATGTGCCAGGATATCTGACATTGCGACATGTGCTTTAGTAGGTAACCTTGTCACATCTGATCATGCTACAGCGTCAGGATACCTGACAATACTGCACGTACTTAGATAGGAAGCTAGGTCTCCTTAACTCATGCTGGACGTATCAGGATATCTGACAATGCAACATGTGCGTGCTTTAGTAGGAAGCACTGTTACATCTGATGATGCTACATACGTCAAGATATCTGACAGTACTGCACGTACTTACATAAGAAACTATCACTCATGCTGGATGTGCCAGGATATCTGATAATGCGACATGTGCTTCAGGGTGGTTTTCCACTGCGTCCGCTCCTATCCGATGCGCCAACGGCTGCGTCTGCGTTAATAATGAACAGTAAAAATCCAAGCATCAAAACTCATTGCGTTTTTACCTACTTTTATGCTTATTTTGTCGGATGCGATTTCCATTCATTTGTCTGATTTTCAACGTTAGGGATCCGAATTCGCATCAGTCGTCATAATAACCATTGAGTGTTACATATTTTCAATTGTTTTCACAAATAAAGATTCATAAGAAAAAGCACTGCCACTAAAATTGTTTCATATGTAGAGAATTAAATCCTAATCGCTGGTAAAAATGGATACCAAAACGCACTGAAAAACGGATTCAGTGAGTTTTACCTTTTTGCTAATCACAATGACATACCAAAACCGACAGCCAAGCGCGACCATTCATGCAACGGATCGGATCGGTCGCAGTGGAAAACCACCCTAAGAAGGAAACCTTGACGCGCCCAATCATGTTACATATTCCAGGATAGAAGTCTATTGTCGGTGGGACTCTGCATGATTACCACTGTATGAGTGTATTATTATTAATGACTGCATATTCAACTTGAAGTTGAACTCCTCATCAAGAGAGCTCTCATTCAAGCTCTACCGTGTCTGTAGATCACTGCAGTTCAAGAGGAGAAGAAGAAGAAGAAGAAGAAGAAGAAGAAGAAGAAGAAGAAGAAGAAGAAGAAGAAGAAGAAGAAGAAGAAGAAGAAGAAGAAGAAGAAGAAGAAGAAGAAGAAGAAGAAGAAGAAGAAGAAGAAGAAGAAGAAGAAGAAGAAGAAGAAGAAGAAGAAGAAGAAGAAGAAGAAGAAGAAGAAGAAGAAGAAGAAGAAGAAGAAGAAGAAGAAGAAGAAGAAGAAGTACCCTGCACTGGCAGCACGTACAACACATCACGCCGAGGCCGAAGGCCGAATGTGTTGTACGTGCTGCCAATGCAGGGTACGGCCCCAACGCACGGACCTGATGTATTAATTCCTTTTCTATTATGATAACACGACTAACAGAAAATTAATTGAAAAAAAACACCTATACATGCCCATGAAACGCTGGTTTCATCATTCCCTGTCCCGACAGAGCTACATGCATTCGTTGGTTGATCAGTGTGCATCTTTTGCATCATTTCGCCAAATGTGATTTTTAAAAAACGAATTTGAACAAAGGAACCGAAACAGGATTCCTTCTACATCGCCTCTATGGATCTAGGCCTACATACATGTACATGCCCATAGTTATCCATAGTATACATACATACATACATACATACATACACACACACACACACACACACACATATATATATATATATATATATATATATATATATATATATATATATATAACACAAAAATTCAATTAGAATCACAGTAAGCATTTTTTTCTTTATTTTGGAATGAAGATACAGGACTTATCACGACGAAAAGTCATGAGATAATACGGTCTTCAAATTTCAGTCTCCAAGCACTGACTTTCCTGGCTTCTTGGGTTCAAGCTTTTTCTATTTCCAGCAAATTATGTTAACATAATATCGGCACTTCATTAGACAAACATAAACAAAAGAAATATTTTTTAACTTGCATGCAACTACATGTATTCATTGGATATCATCTATGAAACGGCAATCGCCTATTGCAGAGACACCTGTCAACTGTTTACTTTGAATTCCAAATTCGGAACTTATTCCTCATTTTACTACAACCCTGTCAATTGAGAATGGACGCCAGGCCAGCGCATCGTACAACCATAGGGGCAACCAGCAGAATGGCTGTCATCATATTCTGGTCGATGCGAACTCATTCATACTGACCGCCAAAGTCACTGTCCACCGAAAATACTGATTAGGATGAGAAGGGAACAAACAAAAATCGGTGTTCCCCACGCTGTTTTCCTGTTTTCAACACCTTTTGCTGCCTCGACGCATATAATGTATAGGCCTACACCAAAAGATTCATTACAATCCACTCCCTCGATCCCTGCCTAATATTGAGTTGTCGGACGTATTTTAGCCCACTTTGGCCACTTTATTCCTCGCAAAACGTCTCGGTTCTAAATGAGCCACTCTTCGTTGAACAAAAGTGACCCCTGCGTACGGACTCAAATTTCTCCTTGGTTCTGATTGGCCGCCAGTAAATAAATTTGCATTTTCGTTTACTTACCTACTTCCGGTTAATCGCTATATTATGTACACATCCGTGATGAAATGATAAAGTAAACGAAAATAAGGTGGACAGTGACTTTGGCGGGCAGTATGAATAGGTTTGTATCGACCAGAATATGATGAAAACCATTCTGCTGGTTGCCCCTGTGCGTTCAGCGGCGAGTAGCGAAATTATTCAGATGACATACCTATTTCAGAGGACGACCAAGTATCGACTAGAATATGATCATTTTCAGGGACATAACACAGGCTACTCTAGCCATTAGTGGAAGTTTCAGCCGCCGTGCTTTAAAAAAAATGACATGAACATCAAGGTGTGCTGTCATTCCAACATTGCAATCAGACGGCGCAGCAAGTATGTAAACAAATTGGATGTGTGTGAAAAGCGTGAGTAGCTGGAAACACTTTTAACTCCCCATACTGAGGGGGGGGGCAAGGGGGGGGGGGTCTTGATCACAGTTCACAGGAAAAATTATTCAGCTTATATGCATATTCACGATTCACGAGCAATGGTTTAATCACGAATCCCGAAAATTAATGTTATTGTTTCACAGATCACAGAAAATAAAAAGATAGGATCACGAGTCACGAAAATACCCTTCCCCCCCCCCCCCCCCCCCCATACTGTGTGGCGGCCTATGGATTTTCATTTCTGTTTGCAGCAAGATTATCGATACTTTATCTGTCAATGAAACGAATCTATCGGGTATATTGGGTTCTGGAACATCAACGGGTACACGTGGTATTCGCTGTTGCAACCTTTTCATCATCCCTACGACCACAGCATTAGCAATAGGCCTATAGCTGGGCAGCCGCAGCCCGTTTGTCGAGTTCATGTATTGTGGGTACATTATTGCCTGTTCCCAAATCTAATCAATGGTATTAGTTGAAACTAAGTTCATTGGTTATGTTAATTATCACACAGTCGTGTTCTCAGTACTAACAGACTACGACTTTAAAAATATCATAGTCCAAGGGTCCCATGAGGAACCCAAGCGGCCCATAGGCTGGTGCAGCACCTGCTGCCGTATTATAAATTGAGTGTACAGACGCACTTGGTGGATGGCAGCCTCTTATTTTTTAAAATTTTATTTAAAAACACATCTCAGTGGCACAAACACTCACATAGTTTATTAAAATATTGTTTTCAAGTGACAGAGTACAGTGTTGTCAATGTTACGACTTTCGTGCGAGATTTACGGTTATTTTTTACTCATCTACGTTATACGTCATTTTCTTAAAAAAACCCACATCTCCGTAATTTCAATTTAAGTCTTATAAATCTGGTACAAAAGTCATAATTTTGGCAATACCCTCTTGTAAGTAAATTTTTCAAATCAGGTTGCACTTGATTGCATCATTTAAGGTCCAATTTTCAAAACATTTTCCACGGAAGGGGTATTTCCCCCTATCCGTTTCCATTCCCCAAGCGAAGTGGGCGGGGTCGACTCGGTCTCTCCTAAGTTCTCAGTTGTTTAATTTTCTGGATGTTGGCAACCCTGAGAGTGGTTTTACAGTGGTTGTGCGTTGAACTATTTGAAGTCCAACTCCTATTGATTACTCCTTGGTTCGCGGGGGGTGGGGGTGAGGGGTAAGAGTGCGTTGTGCATTTGCGGAGTGCGTTGCGGCCCCACAACGCACTGCTATTCAAGCTCCCTGTTGGTTACCCCGCAGTTACGGGATGACATCATGATAGAATGTGCGTCTGTGTCGCTAGCCTGCGACAGAACACTAATAAGCCTAACTATAACCGGTCTCAAATATGCAACTAGCATACTGTCTCCAGCATGCGACTGAACGCTAATTAACCTGAATATACCTGGTACCAAACATATCACTAATATACTGTGTCTTCAGCATGCGACTGAACGCTAATTAACCTAAATATACGCGGATCCAAACATGCCACTGATATTCTCTGTTTCCCACTTGCGACTAGACGCTAATAAATCAAACTATACCCAGTCTCAAACATGGCACTGATATTCTATGTCTCCAGCAAGCGACGGAATAGTAGTATGAACGCTAATTAACCTAACAATACCCGGTGCCATATATGCCACTGATGTACTGAGTCTCCAGCAAGCGACTGGACGCTAACTACTCTAACCATAACCGGTCCCAAACATGCCACTGATATTCTGTCTCCAGCCAGTGACTGAATAGTAGTATAAACGCTAATTAACCTACATTAACTATACCCTGTCCCAAATATGCCACTGTATGATATTCTGTGTCTCCAGCCTGCAGCTGAACGCTAATTAACCAACCTCTACCCTGTGCCAGATCTGCCACTGATATTCCGCGTCTGTACTCTGCGAGTGAACGCTAACTAACCCCTTAACTTGTCTCTGGACGAGCCAAAAAGATTATAAACTATTCACTGTGCAAATTCTTTTACAACTGGTAGCAAAACTAGATTAAAAGCTCGCAAGGGTCCCTCTGCCCAGCAGACACGCATCATTATGCTGATAGTTGGCCCTGTAGCCAATCGTTGGTCATCTTCAAATTTCTCATCGTACCGTCTGCCAATTTATCTAGGCGCTTTGCACTTTCCAAATCGTGTTATGTCTTGTCGGAGTAGGGGTTGTCCTGATTTGGTGCTTTGTTTGCTTCGTTTATCACTTAGAGACATATGACTTATGTAAAGACCATAACCGGATGTTATCTTTAGGTTATTGAAGACCGTGTTATAGAGAAAATGTAGCAGCATTGGGGAGAAATAGAAAATGCACTTGATAATATTACAGTTAGAAGAAAAGGAAACAGCCCACACAAAAAATTTACATCACTTCGGTGTGTAACATGAGAAACCTCTTCAATTTTAATGAAAATAAACAAGATTACGACAGATACCAATGACGATGACGACCAAAAAACGTTGTTTCCTTAAGGTTGTGACCAGTCGATGTTTTCAACTGACAGTGTGTATACGCCTGTCGAGGAAGGTACAACTCGACTGTTCCTTCAACCTTACCGCAAAGCTCTTCTTAATATTGTTCTCAGCTGTATTGCTATGCCGCTGAATGAAATAATATCCTTCAACCTGTACCCGGTTTATTTGGTGCATGGTGCGTAGACGCGTCATTCTTTTTTTTTTGGGGGGGGGGGCGTATGTTATCCCGGGTTATAGAATACGCGAGTGAATATTTTTCCTTACTACATGTTAAAACAGGAATTGCGCTCTGTATTGTATTAAATTTTGATCGAATAATTTTGCATCACTTCAGGTTGATAGTGCCTCTCGTTAATCAGTTATAAGTAGTTGTTATTTGCCCAAATGCGAAATTAATGTCAACTTAAGGTGTGTCATTAGATTTTTTAATGGGATGTTGTATCAAAAGATAGAGAGGAGAGGCTCACATTTGGTTGGATGTTATCTTTAGGTTTTTGCCTTCTAGAAATTACACCAGTCACAGTATGTATGGTTTCCATGTATAACCGATCGTCTAAAATTAATCTCTATAGTTCATCAGCCTGGGGATGCACTGATTTATACCACCATACTGTTTGGGTGTCCTACTGTAAGCGGTCTGATCTAGAAAATTCTGGTTTAATTATGATAAAGTAGCAAATAAAACAACATGATTGGTTGGTTGTCATTAGCGGAATAATAGCTTATTTCTAAAGGAATGGAAGTGACTGTTCTTAGTACAAAGGAAACTCAGAACGTATTGCTTGCAAACCTGTTAACAATTACATAACTTTGAACGAGACAATGATATGTTTGAATAAACTTGTCGTTTCCTCAAATACTTTTTTATTGATTGTCCTCTATTCCTCCTATTTGGGAATATAAAACTCGTGATTTTTACTTAAGTTCAACACTAAATTTACAGTCTGGTTTAGTGCCACATCTCTGCTGAAAATTAAAATTCACTCGGGTGATCTGTTTCTAAATAACGGTTCATGTTGGTGATCTATGAACTGGTACCTTTTTTCCCGAACACTGGTAAAAAAATTTTAGATCACTATAATATGATCGGGAAGGGTAAATTATTAATACTGGGCACAATAAATTTCACATTACTGGCTTATGGACACAACAATGTGTTCCAAACCCCCACCACGTCAAATTTGATATTTTGATAAAACTCTCTTTGCTCGATCAATTTGTAACAATTCAGTTTTAAGTTTTCTTTTCAAACCCATAAATTAGGCTTCTATTAGCTTATTTTGTGTTGTGAATTCCTAGATAGGTCCGAGAAGATCCTCCGTTAATATATTTGTCGGCCACGTTGGGTTGCATACTGCTCCCTGTGCACAACGCTTGTGTCCTTACCGATGTTTCTCACATCTGATTTCCGGCTGCACAATTATTGTGGAATTAAAGGTGATCAAATCAGCAGAGTTCTCTTCTCCTGCAACGCCGTTTGCCAGCCAGTGTCTCGTTATGTCTGTCTCTCATTGTCTGTAACAACACTATAGTGTCCACATATTGATCGCTCTGCGTGGGACTTCTGACAGGTTGTGGGCGTGACACCAATCATTTGCTTCAGTGATGGCTCAATGCTGGCCGTCGATCGTCAATAGTTCTTACATGTGTGTACGTGGCATACCATATGACTAGTGTCAAAAAACGTGGTTAAAATATCAAAATATTATTAAAATACATGTGCGTATCATGATTGGAGCCAGTGTCTAGTTAACATGTATAGGCCAAGGGTCACAAATTGCAGAAATACAAAGGTTAACCCTTGTATCATCAACAAACCTTGCTACCGGCCTGCTTGTTATTCATTCTGGAGCAGTTAATCTGATCTTTTTCGTTATTGCTTAATAGCCTTTCTCTTTAGAAAGTTATTATATTAATATAAATAATACTGAGCACTGTGCATTCTGTACCGTCGACCTCAGTACCTGAGCTCAATTATCAATCAGCTGAACCGTGCTCATGATCAGGCGTCCCTTGGCCGTTTGTGGTAATATCATTTCTCTGAAATTGTTAGCAGGCATACCTGCCAACTAATACAGAATGTCTCTGCCAAATCTGTTAAGACCGTCAATTTGTGAATGATTCCTTCGTTTAGACGGGCCTATCATTTTAATTTCTGTGTTGAATTTTGTGGTTTTTATACTCTTTTCCAAAATAGCTTAATTACTTTGAAATGCACAACATTTTCCACGGGACTGTAGCTCTAAAATTGTTTTCTAAGCAATATAACGATTTATTTTTTCGTTCATTTATATTTTCCTTTTAGCAATTTTGAGAGAGCTTCACAGACTCTTTCTGTTCCACTTACGTTTTACATTGAATCCTCCAAATAAAGCTTGCATTTTGGGATTATTAGTAACCTAATGACCAATAAGAATATTATTTTATCAGAACGGGCACCCTTAATTATTCCTTATAGCTTTAGTTTTCTTGTAGAAAATATTGTTGTCTTGGCTATTTTTACATTTTGTGGAGGTATTCATGGCTTAGTGTCGAACAAAATCTCGGAAGGGCGCGTGCTACTCTCTTTCTTTGATTTTGCCAAATGTCAGCCGAACGCAGACTGGCCATATACTTTTTGTTCAATGACTGGGTGTGTGTGATTAATTTGAATGTTAAGTGTAATTGAGACTAACATTACAACTTAAAGTATCGATGAGGCCTGTATTATGGAAATAGATTTTTATAGGCTCTGTTCTGTGCATGTATTTGTTCTGTTACTGTGAAGGAAAGCTCTATAGACTCACGTGAAGGTCATGAAACCCTGTTTCAAATACATGTAATTCCAGGTCAAACTGTTTTGGAATCCAATCATGTCTGAAATTTTTGCTGATCCACTTATTATAAAAAAAATCAGGATGCAATACACCTGACAAACCTTTATGTGGACGTTATCAGAGATGACATCGCCACGCCCGTCCAAAGCACAGAAAAAAAACACGTTGTTAGTCTGAGAAGAAACGACTACCACCCCCCCCCCCCCCCCGCCACTGTAGATTCCAGTTCCACACTTGATCTGCAGTGGTATCAACTATGAATATAAAGGTTTTGATGGCACGGTTGTTGTTAAAATGTTTCTTAGTTCCATGATTCCTCCAGTTCAGTGCTTTGTATAATGGGAGGGGTCATATGACTGCTTGATAGCCGCATTAAAACTCCATCAAGGAATTGCGTCAGCGCAACTTGGTCTGGCATTAAACCTTAAGGTCTGCTGAGGAAATCTTTTGACCAGTGCATATTCTCCTGGTGCCGGTTTTCTAACACTTTTATCGGAGGGGATATATACAGCATTAGCCCTGGCTGTGGACCTTTCGGGCGTGAATGGGTTAGCTTGCTGGAACCTTATTTGGGAAGGTGATTACACACAGCAGGACAATGACAATATATGAAGGAAGGCATAATGATTAAGCCCAACCCTTACAAGTGTTGCTGGCCCAGTAACGACAGGACATACCTACCACCATTGTAGTTCCTTTGATCAGCTTGCAGTGCCACTTATGACGTGTGTGTTTCTATAGTAGTGATATTAACTTGGGATTGTTTTGTCTCGCAACTCAGATATAAATAAGTGTGAATATCAATGTTCGACCTTCTAAAAGATTGAAGGTTGTCTGGTCTGCAAGCATAATGCTATTGCCAAGAAATTACTCAATATCCCGGGGCTGCATTCACAATTAGCTCAGGCTACTCATGTATAAATGTATGGTTTTATTCGTCTTTGCAACACGTGTGTTAAAGGTGCATTCAGTGTGATATCATGCAATATACTTCAATTTTTATCAATTTATTTGCAGCAGAATACGCCACAGAGACACGATGGCTTATGCCTATTTTCCACAATTCTATTTTTTTAATGATCCTATATTTTATGAATTCAGCAGCGTCCGATCCGAGAGCACTTTTCGTAGACCCGAGGCCTTACACTCTGGTCAAAGGTATATTTGAGTGTATGCCATGGATCGAAACATCTCACATTGCATACGGCCAGGGTCTTAATGCAATTAAATTGGAAGAAATATGTCACAGTTAAATAGAAGTGTGGTGATTCCTTCCCCGGTCAAATTGTACAGAGGCAACCTGATGTCAGTTATTATCTCTTGAAATGATTTAACCTAAATTTCTATTTAGTAGAAAACAATTTTGGTAAGACTTGTAGGTATGGCTTCTCATGATAAACTATCCTATGGTCACAGGTTTCCTTAGTGCCGGTTGGACGCTATGGACAGCTGTTGACGCGCTTCTTTTTCTAAATAGTAAAGGGTTAAATCGTGAATTTAACAGTGCATACACATCGATTGTGTGAGCCTTGCAATAATACACATAATGGACTATGTAATCAAAAAAGCTTCACAACATCTACCAATGTCCATATAAAATCAATTTCGTTGGCGCAAAAAATGACAAAATTTATTTGCACTGATCGTGTCAACAATCCAATTGTTCACGACATTACAGGCAATGCAGCTCATGGTATATGTAGCACTAAAATTGACTTTTAAATGCATCCTCGACAGACTTGGCTTCGTATCTTTTGACCCTCCAGTCAGTCTGCCTGATTAATCGCTATTTTATATGTAGTAACGGTAATGAAACTAAATGAAGGCCCTTCCCCTTCAGCGGTGCACCGATCAGAGAGGTGATCATTATCACCTTCACCAGTGATAATCACTGGTCCTGAGTTTATATCTGATAGTTACCATGGCCACACAAAGCGACCATTTAGTGACTGAGAACAATTTTACAAAGTTAAACAATACCCATGTGTAGACTGGCCGACTGTATGTGGAGAAAAAAAAAAGCATGAAATCCTCTGTTCAACAGGCACAGCAGGTCAGATTTGATGAGGATCTAATGCGTCAAATAGACTTGCATTGAAGAGGTTACAATTGCGATAAATCGCCTACGCATTGACGACATTACAAGGGCAATTGACCACTTACTCATTTACCAGTTTACAAGAGCAATATGTTACTGACCGATTGACGATATTATAATGGCTATAGGTAACTTACGCATTTGCGAGTTTCTAACGACAATAAGTCACACATTGGCGAGGTTACAATAGCTATAGGTCACTTACTCATGGCAGAGCTTACAACAGCAATAGGTAAAATACTCCTCGAGGAGGATATAATGAAAGTAGATCACTTACTCATGGCAGAGCTTACAACGGCAATAGGTAAAATACTCCTGGAGGAGGATATAATGAAAGTAGGTCACTTACTCATGGCAGAGCTTACAACAGCAATAGGCAAAATACCCCTCGAGGAGGATATAATGAAAGTAGGTCACTAAATCATTGTCCATATTGCAATGGAAACGCATCACTGATTTATGGTAAAGGTTTCAATGGCAAAAGGGCAATAACTTATTCTTGACGTTACGATGGTAAAAGATCACTTACTCGTTATTGAGGTTAACGGCAAAAGGTTACTTACGAGAAAATGACCATTGTATGTTGATTCATCAAAGCTTGAGTGACGCTTTAGTGAAGCGATGGCAGTGACCCTTTCTGAAGTGATATCATGGTGTCTAACTTAAAATATCAGGAAATAATAGAACTTAGGCACAGTGTTTTCTCGTACATTATTGTCTTTGAATATGCCTGCTTTTTTATTTTGCAAGACAGTAGCAATTTGTGGTCGTTGTACCCCCA
This sequence comes from Hermodice carunculata, assembly GCA_964020975.1. Lineage (NCBI taxonomy): Eukaryota > Metazoa > Annelida > Polychaeta > Eunicida > Amphinomidae > Hermodice > Hermodice carunculata. Next base: position 82,562,985 of record OZ026617.1, read on the forward strand.
CTGACTTCACCAAGCTCATCCATCCAGTTGGGAGCATGCAACGCTGTTTTACAATTGCATAGGTGTCGTGCCAATGTGATACTCCACTACCGCGGTTCTTGACAACAAGTCCCATCTTTTGCTTTCTCACACGACATCTGCTTCACCAAACATGCAAAAAGCTTAACATTTGAGTCATTGTCAAAAATAATAATCCCTTTAATGCCAAAAATTATTTATGTATGTGTGTGTGTGTGCTTGTTTTTCTGAACCAATCCGCTGGAAGGAAGACTGTCTAATCCGTGAAACCCTAACAGATATAGTGCAGCATTTTCACTATGTACTGTTACGCGGTTGTGAGAACTTAATTTGTTAAACAATATGGATTTACAGTGTTGGCGCCCGGCATGCAGGGACACACAAGACGGAGTTCCAGCGTGCAAGAGACAGTGGATGACAAAATCTAACCAGTATTTATAGCAGTATCTGAGTTCTTCTGATCATTCTCAAAACTGATTTTGCTAAATGGCCACTTATGGCCCAAAAATGAACATTACGTCAGCTACCTGGGATACTTGACATTGATTCTAAAACCTTATAACTAGATCCTGGAACTCCCGGAGATCATGAGCTATGGATGTCACAACTAATTTTGAAGATCCTACATTTTTTTAAGTCTTGGGCGGAAACAACAACATACTTTTTTTTAACACTGTCTCACTCAAATCGGCCAGTTGCGCCTGGATGTAAATTGTCTTATGCTTTAGTCTTTTGAATTAACTGTCCCGTTAATAGAAAACATTTTTTGCTGTAAAATGTAGATAAAACCTATCATGAATGAACGCTACAGGTCAATAGCTTTTTCTTCAGGTGGGTTGGAGCCAAGTAAAAGCTTTTGATTCCGTCTCATTCTGACAACGAAAGATTTAAAATATGATCCGAGAAGCTCTGGATAGAAAAGCTGCCATTTTCGTTTTAGGATTTTGGGCAACAGAGTCAATGGTTCTATGTCCATGAACCATTTTGGTATAAATTTTGTGGTTTCAATCAAACTGGAAAGTGGCTTGTAAATTGGTAAACATTGTTTCATCCTCTGCAATACATTAATATTAGATTGTGATTGATCCTGACCAATGCTGACCACATGATCAAAGTGGGGAGCAGGCAGTTATATACTGTGTGTGTCGTCAGATCCCATGTCTTACACACTGTTTCAAGGGTGAAATGTAAAAGTTCCGATTGTGATCAGAAATATGTAATTGATAGCCGCCATATGACAACGATAACTCAAACCAGGGACATATAATACACCCCTACTCACACGAACCTGACGTCGATGCAACTGCACGTAGCCCCTTGTGATCTGAACTATAAATTTTGTCTTCCGATTTCCAGTGCAACCGCTAGTTTTCCAATATACCTCGTGAAGAATGTAATTGAAGTCAACGAACCGAGTGAATGGATTATGCTGTGACAGGATTTTGCATCAGATGCAGGAGATTTATTTCTTATATACATGTTTCGTACTTGTGTCTCTTTTAACCTCAGCTGACTTGTCAGTCAGCAGAGATTAAAGAATGGCCCGCCGTCTATCGTCCGTCCCCTCAAACATACCTTTTCGTCTTTTCTTTCAAAACCTTTAGCCATATCCTCTTCAAACTTGGTGGATATGTATATTGGGCGGGTCTCTGTCAACTTTGTTCAACATGTCGCGGATCAGTGTTTTTAGGTCACCCGAGCTTACCTTAAGATCAACTACCCGACGTCATCCGTCATCTTTCATCTTTTCGACTTCTCAATTGGCCTTGCACGGATTTATTTGAAACATAGTGGGGATACCTTGCGGTTGGGAAGGTCTACAGATAGTTTGTTCATCTGGTTACGCTCCATTGGGTTTTTCGATTCTTAATGAAATTTTGTTTAGGTTTTTGTAACATCTTAAATAATCTTCCCTGAAACCTCTTGGCCAATTGCTTTGAAATTACATAGGAATACCTGTGGGTTTTCCTAGACTCAATTTGTTCAACAGGTGGCGCTGCAATCCTTTACAATTTTATGATGTGTGTGTGTGTGTGTGTGTTTTAGCAATTTTTGACTAGCACTTATTTATGCTAAAATTTTGTTGATATGTAAATTGCGGAATGGTTAAACAGCTTTTCACTAGGCACTGATGTTCCGGATCTCTTATTCCATTTATTAAGATATAAGGTAATTGGGATTGCAATCGTAATTCATAAATTTTGACTCCAAAAGTTGTCTAGTGTTACTCTCTTTTTGCGATTTGTGTATGCAGTTTATTTTACATGTTGTGTTTGTCTCAACTTGGCTGGAAAAGATATTGCCTGAATAATGGTTAGGCAACCACCAGTGGTCAGGTATGTGGATTGAATTGATGTATTTTTACCTCGCCCAAGCCTGAACGTTTTAATGGAAAGCTATATCATGTAAAGTTGTTGCAGGGGCTCAAACAATTTTGATGTGAATGACATCAAACTTCGTGTGCGTGTACCATTGATTGGTATCAAAATTTTGTGCAAATGCTATTCATCCAATTATTTTTGGGTTGTTTTGAATTTTTTCGCTTGTGTTTCCAAATCCGGGAATTTTTTTCCAAAGCCACTTGGACAATTACTTTGAAATTGCACAAAAACACTTCATGAGGTCTAAAAACCTAAATTTTACAAACGGATGACATTTTTGGGTAATTTTTGACGACTTCTCTTGAAACACCAGATTAAATTTATTCAAACACGGTAGGCATTAGTTATTTTCCTCTATTTTTGTGATATACTTTGTGTAACCATTGTATTTTACGTGTTATGTGGGTCTCATCTTAGTGGGAAGAGGCAGTCCTCCAAATAGTGCTTATGCAATCACTTGTGATTCAGCTTTACGGACTGGATTGATACAGTTCCACATGCCATAATCCTATCCTGAAAGGTTTAATAGGAAACTATATCTTGTACATTTTATTTAAATGGTTATAACTGAAACAATTTTAGCCATATTATTACAAAACTTGGTGTGGATCTACCTTTGATAGGTCTATGCCAATTTTGTTCAAACGGTTAGTCTTAAATGATTTGGGGATTTTCCCGTCAAATCCCTTAAAATCTTTTTTTTTTAGCCAAACAAACTGGGCCATGTGCATGAAAATATTTTATGGTGACCCCTATATCTTAATTTCTTTAACAGGTGGAACTGCAATTTTTCATCTTTTTGTGAGTTTTTGTATGTTCTGGTATTTTTGACTGCTCCCAAACAGCGTGCTGGATTCTCTTCAGACTTGGTGGAAACGTACCTAGACCTACTGTCCATATTGTTCTTTACTCTACTGGATTTTTATTAGTTTTTACTCCTTTTGGTAAAAAAAAAACATCTAAAGAATAAAACACTTGGCCAGTGGCTTTGAAATTGCACTCAAACACTTCTGGATACCCAAAGACAAGGGGTGCACTTATTCCTGGTTGGAAGTGTCAAGCTAAGCTGACTATAGGCTGTTCACGCAGCCCTTTTTTGTTCGTTTTTGGCAACACATTTTTCAGAACCACTGGGCCAATTGTTTTCAAATTGTACTCGGCCACGCCTGGATACCCCTAGATCTTAATTTTTTTCAACAAGTGGCGGTACGAGGTATTCTATTTTTCGACAGAATTTCTAGTTTTTTCTTTCAATTTTCACTACTTCTCCACTAGCTGCATTATTTTTAAATATATTAGAAATTTAGCCTGTCCTAATTTCCATGGAGGGTTCACTCGATGGGAGTACTATCAGTTGCTGTATCACAAAACTAACAACCACAGCTAATAAGGAAGTTAGCCCCCACCAGGAGATAGTAGGGGAAAAAATATGACAGATTGTGTTTTCCGAATCAAAAAGAACAGACTGTGAATGACGTTGACTTTTGTCTAATTTGGATAATCCAAGCATCTCATGGTAAGGAAGAAAAAGGTGAAAATCCAACAACCAGTTTGAAAATAGCGAAAATCATTTAAGTCATGGCCTTAATGTTGAATTTTGCATTTTTTCTGGACAGATATATAACATGTAGTTTAGATAGCTTTAATTATGCTTTTCGTAAATTACTTTCAATAGACCAAATAGTTAAGAACAGCATTATCCACATTCATAAATTCAAACCAAACAATGACAGCAACGTCAAATACCACAAAAAGGCTGAGATTCAAGAATTACCAAAACAGCAATATTCAGCTTTCAACACCAACGTGAAGGAATAGATTTAACTCCTGACATAAGACAGGCAGTCACCATGAAAGGAAAGGCATCATTTCATTCATATGCAATGAAAATGAAAAATATATTGCAGTTGAAAAACTGACGACCAGTGTCCTTACAGAGTTTAGATTATGATATAATTATGAAATACTGGCACAAGTCACGGCATCAAGAGTACAAATAAGTCTGCCAAACAATGTGGATAAAACTGGTTGTAGTAAATGCCAATATATTGTTGACACAAGACAAATATAAGATATTACAATATACTTTTACTAGCTTTCATGATGTATGTTTTGTTGGTTTTGAAAAGGCCTTTGACACTATAAAATGATATTTGTGGACATAGTTTTTTGCGCGTGTTTAATAGGACAGTTTCTTTTCGAAATAGGGTCCAAATATATATATATATACGGATGTAGGCCGTTGCGTTATCACCAATGGATAGACACCCTCCTTTGTCCGTTAAAATAGAGAAGTTTGCCAAGGGTGTGTAATTTCCCTTTCCTATTTATTCTTGAGATTTAATTATTAGGCATGCATGTATGGGCTAGTTGTCCAAACGTAAATGCATCGCCATAGGGTTAGAGGGGATAAAGGGGAGCCTTCTCGCTGATGGCACCACATGTTTTGTTTTAAATTAAACATCTAGAAAAGCCTTTCCAGATTATTTTGAAATAGTGAGAGGTATTGTGGTTTAAAAGCGAAGCTTGAAAACACTGGATGTATATGGAGAGGTTATAATGCTGGATGATACTGGATGTACATGGAGAGGTAGTAATGCTGGGTACCACTTTATGTATTTAGAGAGGTAGTAATGCTAGATTACAAAGGGTGTATATGGAGAGGTAATAATGCTGGATACCACTGGATGTATATGGACAGGTAGTAATGCTAGATGACAAAGGATGTATATGGAGAGGTAGTAATGCTAGATGACAAAGGATGTATATGGAGAGGTAGTAATGCTGGATGACAAAGGATGTATATGGAGAGGTAGTAATGCTAGATGACAAAGGATGTATATGGAGAGGTAGTAATGCTAGATGACAAAGGATGTATATGGAGAGGTAGTAATGCTAGATGACAAAGGATGTATATGGAGAGGTAGTAATGCTAGATGACAAAGGATGTATATGGAGAGGTAGTAATGCTGGATGACAAAGGATGTATATGGAGAGGTAGTAATGCTAGATGACAAAGGATGTATATGGAGAGGTAGTAATGCTAGATGACAAAGGATGTATATGGAGAGGTAGTAATGCTGTATGACAAAGGATGTATATGGAGAGGTAGTAATGCTAGATGACAAAGGATGTATATGGAGAGGTAGTAATGCTAGATGACAAAGGATGTATATGGAGAGGTAGTAATGCTAGATGACAAAGGATGTATATGGAGAGGTAGTAATGCTGGATGACAAAGGATGTATATGGAGAGGTAGTAATGCTAGATGACAAAGGATGTATATGGAGAGGTAGTAATGCTAGATGACAAAGGATGTATATGGAGAGGTAGTAATGCTAGATGACAAAGGATGTATATGGAGAGGTAGTAATGCTAGATGACAAAGGATGTATATGGAGAGGTAGTGATGCTGGATGACAATGGAATTCTGGTGTCTTCTGTACGGCGCATTAGGAACACATAATCTTCCGAAATTTCCATGATAAATTTAAAATTATGCAGTAGGTTTGATACTGGGAAAAATGAGAGATTCTTCCATAATAGGAAAAAATCCTAGCTGTCAAATCACTTGGCATTTCTAACTTTGTGGGATTTACTTACAGTGCCCCTGGCTTCAGACATGCCGAATACAGTTGAAATGCGAAGCAGAAAAGTTCATATTGGGAAGCAGTAAACAAACGTTAAGAGAGACACCATGTAAAAGAAGCCAGGTTACGGTGAATTAAAAGTAACTTGTTTTGAGGAAAGGTGAAAGACTATACTTATGCCATAATTTTGAAGCTTTTTGAATGAACGAAAATCTAAATGGAAACAAACTGTTCAAGATATTTTTCCTACCATGAAATTGAATGATTTGTTTTAAAGTGCGATTGGTTTCAAGTGGAAGAAAAATGCATGTGCCATTACTAAAATATCAAGTTGTGAAAGCTTCAAATTAGGTCGACAGATCTGCATTTCTTCCAAACAGTGCTGTCTCAGCAAGAAAAGAAATACTTAGTTCAATGTCAATAAAACGTGCAAAAGCCAACTTATATTTTTCAAATGGTTGTAGAATTATGTATTAAAACCTTTGATGACATTTCAAAGAACAGAATTTCTCGCTGTAGAACATATGAGTGTTTAATTTTTGACTTCGAATCTAAATTCTTAGCGCAATATAAAAAACAATCATCCATTCATTATGGATGAAAGTAGTTGTCAAAGATTCAGCTAAACGTAGGCATTGAAAATGTTATTTTGTAGTTTCGACCAATTGTAAATTTGTTTATTTTGAAGATATGAAATGTAAAGATGTTTACCAGGTGTTAATTGAACACACGTCCACAGCAGAGGCTACCTAGTACCAAAAAGTGGCCGTCACCTTTTCTGGACGAGGCTACAAAGACCACTTTTGTGGGCAAAAAAAGGTTTATTTCTGTCGAAACTGCAATAGAAACCAAATTACAATCTTTTCAATTCATACTTTTTAAATTGCATTAGTATTGGTAATTGACTTTGGCGTTATGAAATTGGCATGGTGCAAGATGAATCATGTAAATTCTGTGCAAGTGTCATTGAAGAAAAAAAGTTCATAAATTTGGGAATTGGGATTGTCCCGCTTCAAATGATGAATTTGCTTCCTGCTAGGAAAATTAAATGCAACAAGCTATAATAATTCAGGAAGCAATGTAATTTTTTTTGTGTGATAATCCAGACAAAGTTTCTTTTAATTTTTGCATCTTATATGGAAAACTTTACAAATATTCAAGAAGATTCATCTCTGTGCATATAAAATTAATCAACTTCTTGTTCCTGTTTAATAGGAAGAATCTAAAAGATAGAAACATAATCAATTGTTACTTATGAGAATTTCAATTACGATATCAGCGTCTGTAGGAAACCGATGCTCTAAGATTGTCAGAACTTTGAGTATTGTTCATGTACTGATAAGTACTAACTAGCATTTGGCGAACTTAAGTTAATTTATGAATGTATTTCTTGCAACTTAAGATCACTTTTTTATATTATCATTTTCACTTGAGTTGAACATTTTTACCTTTTTACTGGTACAATTAGGAACAACATGTTCCGCCTTTGTTCATTCAGATTTTTGTACTTTGTGATATGTATTACTGAAGAATTCAATACCAAATGGTAACTTTAGGGGAACCAATGCACGTGCATGCTTGTGTGTGAAACTGTGAACTAAATCCGGTTTGAGCTTGGTAGAGGGCGTACGTTGGGTTGGTCTTAACCATGTTTGTTCAAAAGGTTAGGGTCCAGTGACTTATAAATTATTTATTTATTTATTTATTTATTTATTTATTTATTTATTTATTTATTTATTTATTTATTTATTTATGTACTTACTTACTTACTTACTTACTTATTTATCTATCTATCTATCTATCTATCTATCTATTTATTTATTTATCTATCTATCTATTTATTTATTTATTTATTTATTTATCTATTTATTTATTTATGTGCTGTCATTGTCGGGTTGACATTTATGGATGTTTTTCTGAAGTATTTGGTCAATTTTTTTGGCATAGTCTTCCCACAAAATCACTCAGGCAGTTGTTGAGAAATCGCACAGAAACACTTCTGGACATCCATGATCATACTTTGTTCAATAGGCGGCGCTTTTTTTTTGAAAAATATTTTTTTTGCATTATATAAGGTCATCCTCAAGTGATTTTTGTATACATATTATATATATATATATATATATACATATATGGGGGTTCTGGAAGAAATCTTATAATCTTCTCTTGCATGTCCAGCTTATTTGAAATGAAATAAGACCACGTTTGGACATCACGCTTTTATATGGTCGAAAGAGTCGCGACTTTTTTTTTTTTTATTATTTTACGACTTTTTGTGCATTTTTGTAACTTTTGAATTCGTTTCCTAAACCACAAACTGAATCTGTTCAAACTTCAAAGAAACTGAGCTTGAGTCAACCTCCACTATACTAATTTACTACTTGTGGTACTGGCATTTCGAAATGTTAACTATTTTTTATATCCCCACGGGGGGCATGTAGGATCCCATGTCCGTCCGTCCGTTGCCGTCAAATTGTATCAGCAACTGGTGTCACATGATTGATCAGATTGACTTCCAACTTTGTATGCTTGATGAGGATGATGAGGACCAATCATAATCTCAATCGTAGCTTGCATGCTGGGCACATGTCCTGATTTTAATGATTTTTGTCCATTGAATAATGATCTGCAAGGAGTTCGTGTTAGCATTGATTCCGGTGTGCAACTTGTTGTCACGACTGGTGTCATATTTTTTCGGATTTATTTCAAACTGTGCATGGCTGATAGGTGTAATTAGGATAAATGCATATTGTATAGCCTCGTGTTGTTTATATTTGCAGATTTTAACCATCCTTTAACTAATATTATGATCTGTGAAGTATTCATGTCCGCATTGACACCTGCATACACAGATCAGATCGAGCATATGCAAGAATTATTAGTTAGACCTACTTCAAGCATGGTAGGATTGGACTACAGATGGGTCTCAATTTGAAGTATTTCATTCTAGAAATATCTGAGTCACTGTAATAAAATGATATACTGTATGTCATTAGGCTATGACATCTTACTTGTTTTTCTTGCCTTTAAAAATCACGCAGCCCCATATAAATACAAAAATTTGTTTCATGAAATAAATCTAGGTTACTCGGTCAAATATCTGTGCGACATCAACAACATCCCTCAATACCCTGCAAACATGGACCACAATTACCTTAGGAATCTGCTTCAAACTTGGTAGGAATGGACTCTATATTGGAGTGCTTCATTCAGAAAACTAGGTCACTAGGTCAACTATTTAGTATTTTGGTCACATAATTTGAACTTGAAGACATAGAACCCATCTGCCATACTACTCCCGCGCCTTCTTACTTCAGTATTTATTAGAATTATTGCTATGAAGAATACCCTAGCTAAGTGCCCAGCTTCGTAAATATTTTCCTCTTCGATCGACCTCTATCTGTAGTACACTCAGGGCTCACTCTTCCTGCTCAATGTGAGCAGCAGCAAGAGTGTGGACGGGAGCTGTTGAGTGCAGTTTCCTAAGGGTCAATTGATTTATAAATGTAGACACTTCGGGATGTTTGAAGGTATACAGGAAGTTCTTCAGGGCTCAAACAGATGTTCAACTACTTTGTCCAACGTCATCCGTCAATTAAGTTGGGTATGAGCAAGAAAACAGACAGCGATACGTTCGCATGGCCCTAAATGGAGCCTGTGATTATGGAAGTTATTACACGATATTTATGCCGGGTAGTGGCAAATTAAATGTCTGTCACATTGAGTATCAAAATACAATGTTTAAGACATAGTATTTGAAATGAGGGACAAGCGACAGATTAACAACCTCAAGTTCACGTGATCTGATGCAGCATACTGTTTTCGAAGAAGCAGGTCTTTATATCACGACTGAATAAAGTTTTAGATGCCAAATACACCGGTCGTGATCTATAACCCAATTGTGTTAATCAGCGGCTTGTTAATCCTTATAAAGCCACAGGTTGTAACAGTGAATCTGCTCCAGATGTCATTCACTTCCAATGCAAAATTGGTTAAAACGTGATTTATTTGCAAAAATTACATGGGAGCGGATGCTACCGATAGACATCCATTCTGTTGTGTCCTATTAGTGGCTGTGTGTGCTACACGTGGATCTACCCGCAACCTAGAGGTTCGGCAGAGTATCCAAATTGTGTTAAATATGGTTGCAATTGGAAGGGCGTGTCTCTATTAAGATGAAATACCGGTAGCACTGGAGCACCGCGTCTCATTGGTAGTCCAATACCGAGGAACGTGCCGTAATCGAGTCCAATACTGCTAGTACTAGAAGAACGTGTCTTAACGGGAGTTCAATATCGCTTGTACTGGAAGAACCTGTCTTTATGGAGTCCAGTACGGCTGGCACTGAAGGAACGTGTCTTAACGAGAGTCCAGTACCACTAGTACTGGAGGAACGTGTCTCAATGGAGTTCAAAACCGCTGGCTGGAGTAACGTGTCTTAAAGGGACGTATTGGAGTCCAGTACCGCTGGTACTGGAGGAACGTGTCTTAATGGAGTCCAATACCACTGATACTTGAAGAACTTGTCATAATGGAGTCCAATACCGCTGGCACTGGAAGAACGTGCCTTAATGGCAGTCCAATACTGCCGGTACTGGACAAAACGTGTCCAATCCCACTGGTCCTAGGGGAACCTGTTATAATGGCAGTCCAATACGGCTGGCACTGGAGGAATGTTTTTTAATGGCAGTCCAATGCCACTGGTACTGGAGAAACGTGTCTTAGTGGGAGTCCAATACCGGGCACACTACAGCGAAAGATTTAAAAAGGAGTGCAATCCTGGTAATACTGAAGGGACTGCCTCTATGGAAGCGCAAAACTAGTGGTACTGAATAGGAGTGCAATACCTATAGCACTAGAGGACCCTATCTCCATTGGAGTGCAATAAGGGTAGCACTTGTACAACATGTCTTCGTGACAGTGCAATAGCTGTAACACTGGAGGGCATATCTCGATGATAATACAATACCTATTGCATTGGAGGTACGCATCTCAATAGCAGTGCAATATGGTAACACTAGATGTAGCATCTCAATGATTATGCAGTGTACCTGCATCACTAAAGGAAAATTTCTCAATGAAAATGTAATGCTTATGGCACTGCGAGGGAGTGTCGCAATGGGAGTGCAATAGCGGGATTTGTGTAAGGGCGTGTCTAATAGGAGTCCAAAAGCAGTGGCTCTGGGAAAGCGTGCCTCCTCGGGAGTTTAATACCGGTAGAATTGGAAGGGCATTTCTCACTGGGAATGTCATAGCGGTAGCACTGGAAGGGTATGTCTCGTATCGAACAAGGGTAGTGACAATCAAAGATGTGACAAGAACTAATCTGCAAATACAAAAGTGTTACGAGTTTTTCCTTCGTTACATGTATAATGCACGTATAACTCGCAAGAATTAGAGATATACAGATGATCAGTCGAATGGGAGGCACTTTCGGGAAAACCAATCTTATTTATAGCCACCATGCCTCAGATCACAGAGATCTACTTCCTGAAAACTCAATAACCGAGCGGAGATGAAAGGACTGATCCCCGAATGGATGTTTTTACATCTGGTACCTATGGAATTAAATGGGTGATGGCATATTCCAATTACTGTCATTATTTTTATCCTATTATCATTGGCAAACGACAGATGAGGAACTGTGGTACAAGATTGTACTTTTGGGAATATAAAATGACACATTATAACATGTTGCTTTGAACACAGATCATACACCAAGTAGTTGGAAAATATGCGTTGTCTATGTAAAACCTCTTGGTATTAACACTGAAATACTGAGATCAGACCATGCAGGCAAATCCGAAGGTAAATACTTATGTTGCCATAATGATTGTAATTAATATACAAAACAGAAAAAGGGCTGAGGAGTAAGTATCCGAAGTATATGGGGAAATTAAATAGTAAAAATGTGTAGCCATTGTGCATAAAATTTGAATATCCCATGTTCCTGTGACAACCACATTTTCAACAGGCAAACATTTTAAATGTTGACATTGTCGAAATATGCAAGATGGGATATATCAGTTGTTCTATGGTTTCTCGGGCGGTATAATTTTCCTTCGTTATCACTCGAGAAGAAATGTTTTTACTGCTCTCGATCAATGGAATAACCGGTAGGCTAGATATGATTCACAGGGATTCATAAACTGAAATATAACCATAATGGTAAAAGTATACTTGGTACTTAGGTGAAAAGCGGAATGTAGAGTGAGTCACGGGGGTACTTTTCAAGGCTTTGCCATTATATTAAAAATCTTTTATCCTATTTTAGCTTAAAAATACTAGATATAGTATCGAGGGTTATTTACCGACATATACATGTACCCATTATGGCATATTTATGTTAATATTCTGCTTAAACATACAACATAAGAACTATTACAGAAAGGATGTGTATCGAAATATAACTTGTATAGCATACATCTATAATATTATTGTGTGTAAATATAAATGGCATATGATGTGTAGGGATTATACTACGAAGTCGAACCCGGGGTCGTGATACTGAAGGTTATTTATTTTTGGTGTCTGTGCATATATGCACTAAATAGAGTATTATGTTCGGGTCTACATAACAGGAATAAACTAAATATAAACACATGGGTATAAGTAGAGGGTATACATAACAGTGATGTACGATGTACGCTAAACAAATGGATATATACAGGGTCTACACAACAGTGATACTCTGTGTATGTTAAACACATGGGTATACACAGGGTCAACACTACAGTGATAAACTATGTATGCTAAACACATGGGTATACACAGGGTCCACACATAAACGATGTATGTTGAACACATGGGTATAATACACAGGGTCCACACAACAGTGATAAACGATGTATGTTGAACACATGGGTCTGTACATGGTCTACATAACAGTGATAAACGATGTATGTAAACACATGCCTGGATATGCACTGGGTCCACATAACAGTGATAAACGATCTATGCTGAACACATGGGCATATGTCAAGCAGTGTATGAAACTGACGTTAGCTGCTCAATAGTGAATTACACACAATGTCATGCAGAACACGTATAAACATTCAGAAAGTAGGAAGCAATAAATATCTTCAAGTGCAACAGTTGGACCAGCAATAAGCAGTTAAGTCGCTCTTGTGAGTGACGCCAGCACTAGCAGGTTACGTAGGCTATCTGGGTATGTGATCTGACCGTTCAAGTATAAGAAGCTAGCTAATCGTTTTATCAGCATACATACAAGCTGAACCTCCATAAAATGAATATACCGTGGGAAGGGATCGTCTGTGTTTCCGGGACCCGTCCTTAAATTCGGCATATTACAAATAAAACAAGTTAAGCAAACTCGAATGACAGTCAATAGCGGCGTGTACAAGTCATGGTAACGGGGAAGCATAGCAGGTTGGCCGTTTGAAAATTATCAGAGATAGCAGTTTCAAAGGAGAGACCGTGACAGGCGCTAATTCCCTGAATGGCCGACCTTTATGTCGTGTCATCATGCAATAGTAAAATGCTAATGACATTTGTATGCATGTGTGATGAATCATCTACATGTGTGATACCCATGGAAAGTTTTAATTTCCTGCTGACGTCAAAGCTGGTGACACAATGAACCATTTGTGGCTCTGACATTTGTTTTTATAGCATTGTCAGAAAAGTGCATATTGGTGTGTGCATCCTGTAATGCATAGTTCAAAACGTGACCTGCCTTGCCGTTTGACACATCACGTTAACTTTCCTGACTTGTCGTATGCACAGTCATGTGACTAAACAAAACAAATACGGCACCATATTATACTATACCCGACTATGCCATACCAAAATAATGCAAATATCCTCTTAGTAAATATGAATATATATTATTCCACTGTATATTAATTTCTTTATCGTTTTACCCTTGGCACATTAAGGGTGGGAGGGTGTTTTCATATCCTGTGTGGTCCTCATCTCCGTCTGTCCCTGCCGTCCGTCTGTTCAGTCCATCCTGACGACGTTACTGCGATATCACACAAAATACTGACGGGACATGCACCACATTCTATGGGAGATGGACCTTAAAATGAACAGCATGCCTATTGAAAGCCAGCGTGCATCGATTATTTTTATCTCAACTGACTTGTCAGTCAGCTGAGTCAGTTAGATGGTTGGCCGTCACGTTTCAGTAATAGTTAAGTTGAAACCTTTGAAAAAAATCTACAAAGCCACTTGCCTGATGGCTTTGAAAATGCAAACAAACATATCTGGACATTGCCAGACTTAGGTGGCACTGCGATTCGTTGTCTATTTATGAATTTATGTGTGTCTTTATAATTTTTGACTTCTTATCCCAAACCACATGGTGAAATCTATTCATACCTGTCAGTAATGTAGTTTTACTCAGTTTTCACCAAACATGTTCATGTGGTGCCATTGTCATGTCTTGGAGTTAAACATTTTTGAAGCAATCATGAAATGATGGATACGAATACATGTTATCATGATTAGTGAAGTGATTCTTGTTAACGTTTATAATTATCTGATCAGGTGATATTCTCCACAACCGTTCACAAGATCCACTTTAAACATGATGAAAACGCATCTTGGCCGGATCGGTATATAACAAAATATCGGGGTTACTCATATCCATATGGCACCAGCTTAAAGTAAAGCTGGTCTCGGCCTCGGGTGGAGTTCTCTCATAAGTGACGATACTGGGTATGTGAAATGTCCCAAACAAAGATCCAGTGTTTTGCCAAATAGGTCGAGGGGCACACCCCCACCTAAAAAAATTGGGAAAGTACCCCCTCCCCGCTTATCGGAACTCAGTTCAAGCTGCAACTGACGCACAACTCAGCTCAGCTGAGACAGTGTGTTATTTTAGGTTGAGTTTATTTACGTTAGCTGGGAATAAGCTTTTCAGCCCCTTTGTTTTAACTCTTTAGTTGAAGGTTGAGTAAAAAATTCCGCGAGACAATGACGTCACAGTGGCATTTCAGCAATTAACTTCAGTTTCACCAAATTTTTGATAATTCGTCCAAAGGACCAGAACCCTGCTGAACACTTGCTTTCCTGAAACGTTCTTGTTAACATGGGCGGCCTCCGGTCATTTTATGAACTTTCCAATTTATCAATTTTAATGCTTGAATGGGTTGAGGGGTCCCACAGGACGACATGACCATAGTATCTTATGACGTGCTTTGTACAAAGGTCGCCATCCTTTTAATAGAGTTGCACTTTACAGGGCACCAGAATATCAGTTAAGACTACTGTCATTATTTGTGTATGGATTTCCACACTTCTTCAGAGCATAGAGTAGTCCTCTTTGCAGTTAGTGCAGCAGGTATGTTTCTTTATTATATAATTTTTACGCACATTAATAGCAATTAAAATGCATGGTTTCTTAATATCACATGAATTGCCTTCTTGTACTGCTGTTTTCTTTCTTTCTTTCTTTCTTTCTTTCTTAATTAATTTATTTATTTATTTATTTATTTATTTTATTTATTCATTTATACGTTCACTAAATCATTATCGCTCTCGAAGTAAAATTAGATGCAAGTAGAAGCGAGTTTTTCGTGCGGAAACATCATGCATCCACCGATAAGGCAACTCTCATCAGAGGCCACCCCTCTAAGAGGGCCACCATTCTTCTGCAGAAAGTGTGACCTTGACCTTTGTCCTCAACGTCACCTCTTGGCAAATTTAAGGAGAAGTCTCACCTGGGTACATGATGACCAATCTTTATGGACTTCAATCATACCTGATTGAAGATGTGGCAGGGAAACCATTTTTTGCAAGGCATTGTGACCTTGACCTACGACCTGAAAGTAATCCACAAAAATATGAAAAAAAGAAAAAAATCCTAAAATCTGTGGCGTATCTGTACCAAAAGTTTCAAGTGAATCTGGCTTACGGTTTTGAAGACGTCAAAATGTGAACTACCATTGCAGACCCCATTGACTTGTATCGTAATCAGTAGGAATATGAAAATTAACCAAAAATTAAAAAAAAATAATAAATAAATGAAAATCAAAAAAGACAATTGAGGCCTAGTGGGTTGATACCAACCCAATGTACATCCCCACCAAGTTTGAAGTGCATCTGGCCAATTGTTTTGGAGAAGTTGAAAATGTGAATTATCATTGCAATCCCCATTGACTTACACAGTAATCAACAGGAATGTATGCAGTTTGACTGTTCAAGATCAATCGGGTTTAATATAAGCCATACAAATAGAAAGCCCATAGGGACTTTCCTATTAACGTTTTATAATACCCTTAGGCCTACGATGCCCCTTTAAGAAAGTATAAGGCAATATGTTAATATTGCTGAGTCAGCAGAAAAATGCAACAAGGATTTGACCTTGATCTTTGACCTCAAGGTTATATGTTATTATAGGGAAAAAAAATTCCCAGATCCACAGTACCAAATTAAAAGGCAATAGATCAAGAGGGGACAGGAATATAAGGAAACTAAGATACGCGGCCGCGACGACGGCGGACGACGGGATTAAACACTATATGCATCATCATGGGGAATGCATAATTACGTTTACGTGTCTCAGTGTATATATGCAGGTGTTATGCATGTGCATGACATTGTGCCGGTCAAAGGGGCAGAGGCTTGGCCATAAATGATGCTGTTTTTGCTGCGTTTACTTTAGATTGCAAGAAGTTTTTTTTTTCAACTGGAGATGCAATACTCCACTCATGATAATTAATCGTCGCAATTTTCTTAAATCTATGTTCACATGATTAGATGAAGTGCACTCTTGTGCATTACATTTTAGATATTAGTTTTACCCACTCAATATTGTATTCTCACGGTTGAAACACCTTGCCCTCCCAAAAACCAACCACCGCGCAATGCATATTACTGTTTCTGAATGACAAGTAATTAATTTATAGGAAGCGTAATATGTAATTTTCTGTCCATTGAAGCCATCTGTATGAGCCATGCTGCATAAAGATTCACAAATTTCAAATGTTTGCGCAGGTAGCCAGCGCCATTGGCATGTAACGGAAACTGGATGATTTTCGCCAAATCTCGTAAAGCTCTATTCCTGGCCAGAGAATTTTGAAGGGGCTCAGGCCTGGTTGGAGATGCAAGAGAAGGATGCTTTGCATGCTGTAACGCATTTTTTGCGACATTCTGGAACTAAATTCTGCTACAGTTACAGGATAACGAGCCAAACAAGTATACTTATGCATCAAACATAAAAATATTGTGAACTATGATGCCACGTGGTTGTACGCGTGTACAGTCACACGTGAGCCCACCCTGCATTGGGAATTAGTCTTGTGTGCTCATTGACAGTCTATGTGCGTTCCTTGTCCAGTATTGTCAGACAATCATTATAGAATTTGATGGTACTCCACCAGAAATATATAGGCAGTAGATAAACATGTAAAATGGCATTTTTTCACTTGTGGAGGCATTTTTCTAACTGGCTTAAGTCATTTGATAGACATCGGGAAATCCTGCCCGGACGACCGCTAACCCACTCCATTGGATAAAAGCGGTAGCAGTATACAACTCTTAAGTTAGTAAAGCAATGAATCACTCATAACTTTTTGCCGCCAACGAAAGCGTTTTCTTGTCCTGCCAATCTGTCCCTGGTACATCGATATCTGAATGATATGTTCATTATGTCTGGGTGCCAACCCAGACATTTGGTTTTTCCAAGAATTCTTTTTTCTTTCTTTCTTTCTTTCTTTCTTTCTTTCTTTCTTTCTTTCTTTCTTTCTTTCTTTCTTTCTTTCTTTCTTTCTTTCTTTCTTTCTTTCTTTCTCTCATTCTTTCCTTCTTTCTTTCTTTACGAACAGATTTGTCTGGAGACTTTATCGGACCCTACTAATCCGAAAACCGCCGAACTTGCCATGGTGAATGACCTACCAGTTAGGCACCCGACTTGGAATAGTCATGATGATTAAAATTTTGCAAGTGAGGGGCAATTAAAATTTTAAAAGCTGCATATCTTCTGAACTATTGGAGATAGACACAAAGTTCTAACTTAGACATATAGGTTTGAGACAACTGGCAAATCCAAGCATACAAACAAAACTTGAGGAATTTTAATGTATGGTAAATTCACCAAATTTCTCCCCAATCAACATACAGGCCTTGCACTGCTTGCTGTATGACCTAGTGCTTGACCTCCATGGTGACAGGCAACCATTTTTCATTCCTAATTAATTAGCTTGAACCTGTTTCATAGGCAGCTTTTTATCCATACATGCAAGGTGTACATGTATTCTTTGGAAGGTTTGGGTCTTGTAGCAAATTGGGGGGGGGGGGGAACTTCCAACAACTGTGTAATGAGGCTCTCATTAAAATACAGAGTATCTTTTTCTGTTCATGCAGGAACAGATTGACTCCATGCTGCCATATGTACCAGGCAGGCTATAGTTTTCACTAGTGCAGAACAGACCTGTCAGTGCACCATAACTGAAACTGGTGTCCTAGCTGGCCTGTTTTGCCTGAGACAATGTCAGTCTGCTGAGCTTAAGAGTCCTAAGGGAACACAGGCTTCAGACTTCTATGCATAACTAGCCTGATTGTACCCTCTGTTAAAAATAGACTAAATACAGAGCTGAGTTGGCCAGACCAAGGAGGGAAGGATTTGTGTCATCTCTTTGTGTT
Source organism: Hermodice carunculata (assembly GCA_964020975.1). Lineage (NCBI taxonomy): Eukaryota > Metazoa > Annelida > Polychaeta > Eunicida > Amphinomidae > Hermodice > Hermodice carunculata. Next base: position 82,581,584 of record OZ026617.1, read on the forward strand.
CTTGTTACCAGTGAGATGAAGCCTTTTCTTCATAGCCAATACTGAGACAGTATAGTTTTGTCTTGGTTCACAGGTACATATTTATGTAGTTTCTTGACAGCTTCTGTTCAAATTTGTTAATGTAATAAAGGAAGAAAGACAGTTTTGTATTGCATGTATACACATCCCCTTGGATTATAATGTGTATACACTGTACAAATTGCAGGCACTCAAAATTTCAATGTGCATATATACGTTTGTGACACCTGCCAATATAATGGACAGTATAAGTTAAGAGAAATTTCAAATTATGCTAGTAAGGGGTTTTCAAAAGTTTTAAAGTTGAAAATCTCCAAAACTATTAAACGTAGACATGCCATTTCAACTTCAATTTATATGTTTGTGGCAAAGCCGCATCCAGTGAACCATGAACCAAAGTTGTAGGATTTAAATCTATGCAAATTAGGTAAACATGCAAAATGTTAATCTTGAATAGCTTCAAAACTATTATTGATAGTGGTGCCAATCCTGCTTCAATTTATGGGTTTGTGGCAAAGCCCCATCCAATGAACATAAACCAAAGTATTAGGCTTTCAATTTGTGCAAATGAGGCAAATACCCAAAATTAAAATGTTGAATAGCTTCAAAATTATTATAGATACTAGCCTCATTCAAACTTCATTTTATAAGTTTGTGACATGGCCACATCCAACGAACCAAGAACCAAAGTTTTAGCATTTTACTCTATGAAAATTAGGCCATACACGAAACTTAGGTTATGTTGAACAATGGCAAAGTGTACCATTTCAAACTGGTCTTATTTTGAATGCACCCAGACAGATTCACTGTGAAGCAAATCTTCTTTTCTAGTTATTATTGCTTTTCAGATATTTGTGTCGTAGATTGTCAGGTTTATTTATGATGGCTGGGTTGGCATTGGGATTTTACATTGGCCTGTCTCCCAAAGTCACCTGATAAGTGTACAAAAAATAATTTTCGGATTATAAATTCCAAAGTCTGAGTCATAATTTTGCATTGCATGTCATGATGCTTCTGTGGTGGGGTTGGAGACGGTTTGTATGTGGCTGACCCTCGCTCAAAGATCCGGGTGATGGTTTTGTTTTACTATCTGATGGGCCGCATCAACGCCAGTGTCTTTCCGGAGGACGCTGCATCTGCTTTCTTGCAGGTCTTGCAAGTTCACGGAATATTTTGAGTAAATGTTGTGAACAAAATCCACAAAGACAATTTTGGCCTGCTTGCTCCGATTTGGAGGAGTTCCACCTTTATGCCACAGCTTCTGTGCTGATTTTAATGTGTGATCACGTTAGCTACAACAGACACACCAGGTTGCCTTGTACAAGTGGTGGTTGTGTATGCCCCAAAAGAACGGACTTCCTGTTACCATTTCAAACAAATCGTTTCTGTTTAAAGCATTTTCTCTTTAGCTCATGTGCAGCTAGAGGACGGTTACTTTCTGTCCTGTTAGTATTGTAAAGGAAAACCGCAGAAGATGCCCTAAAATAGGTCAAAATTAGCGTGTGTATGTCATTTCTAGATGTTATATCTTGTACTTATGTCCTGAAAACCCCATATCTTCGATAACGAGACTCCGCTTGTTAAGTTCTCTGCCCTCGTTGTCCGTTCCTATCAATACATATGGCAAACTTTTACATAAAAGGCATCAATATAATTTTTATTAAATTGTTTATTAAAAATTCTATTCCTGCCTTTTATGTAAAAGTTTGCAATATGTGTGTTTTTAACAGGTAAGGTTTTTAAGCATCTCAGCATAAAAGATTATCATGGGTGCTCGGCCAGTGCGGGAAATATCAGAATGCGTTTTGAGCCTGAAATATTTGGACGTGGATTAAAATTTTCTCGTCTCAGCTTAATATTTAATCAAGACAATAGATAAAATAAATAAAAGAATAATAGAAGACAGCAAAAGTACGTCTGTGATAGATAAAGGACGTGCAGGTATTCGTGCTCGTAAGTGTAAAACTAATAATGTATGTATCATATACATTTAGAAGGACCAAATATATTAAGAAATGTGTTTTACGCTACGCCCAGTCAGATTATTAATCCGGTCTGGGTAGACTGAGGCTTCGTCAGTACAACCAAGGACACGAGCCGAAAAACCCACACTATCTTTCTCTGCGTGATTGGTCAAATTGGAAAAGTTAAAAAAAACTTCTATGAAAGAAAATAAATTGACATCATATACTACGTTTGGCTAGCTATAGTACAAATCATGAGATGCCTTACCGGTGATGTACGGTGATACCTAGACGTTTTATTAAGGCCTGAATAGTTGAAAAATAAGAAAAAAACAAAGAAAAACAAAACAATGAACAAAAAATCGAACAAAATAACCACTTAGATTATGCACTTAACTACATTTTTCTAAAATCAAACGAAATAATAAATGAAAGTTTTTTACGTTTTGCCTGATATTAAGATGACGGCTTTATTTTATTTCAGGAGAGATCCGAGGTTTTTTTGCTTTTGTATGCGCTGAAGCGCACATTTCACGATGATTCTATTTTTTAGGCTTTTTTTTTAACTCTCACTCAGTTTGAATAGGGAAGCTGCCTATTGGTGCAGTCGCCGCCTTATTAGGGACCTACAGTGGACCTGTAGCATAAACTTGCAAAATTTGGTGCGGATACTTTGAGGAATAAACGTGTTACAAACCTGGTTTAATTTGGTACCCACTTCTTTCGTTAAAACAAATCTCCATACTTCACTGCCACATGCCTGGATGGGACTTATAAGCTTTTTAAATAATTTCGTTGCCAGGCTGACCTTGTTATTAATAGAACATTGACGTTGCTTGAAAAGTGCATACTTATCTGATCTTTAATTAATTTATCGTTTATGTAAATGTTCCAGAGTCACAAAATTCAAGACCCAGATAACAAGCCTTGTGTTATCTGTACCATATCATGAGCACCGTAAAAAGATACTTCGTTCAGTGTCTTTTCACCTGTGCTAAATATAATTTTCTTTTATCTGTGTTAATGTTTACATTCCACGTGCTAGAGTTGATGTTACAGTTTATTCAGATGCTGTTGTAGCCCACTTGCAGGCTCTGATATTAACACAACGCAGTTCAACTCAAGTCATGCAGAGTAAATGGATAAGCAGTGTTATCGAAATTTCAGGTATACATGTATTAGAGAAGAACGAGTGAAACAGTAACGGCCTTGCTTTGCCTGTATCTTTTATAAAAAAAATGATTCGGTGTAGGCCTCCTTGGTTTTTGACACAATACTTGACATTGCTATCCACTGAGATTAAAACACTTAAGAAGTTTCTTCCCACCTCAGTTAAAAGTCATCTGTATGATAACGCTTGACGCCATGTTGAATCAAATGCGCACTTAAAACCTACGAAGCGCACGAACAATTTCTTTCCTGTATATTGATTAACATACGTGTCAATCAAAGTTTGAAGGGTCAAAATATGGTCAGCAGTTATGCTATCTTTCTTAAAACCAATTTGATGAAGCTGTATAATATTGTTTCCTTCAGGGTAGTGATAAAGTCGATTGAAGTTAAGCCACAGAACAGTTTGCAGAAATGGGCGGTGCTACACCCCTGTAGTTCTGGGAACTGTGTGAATATGTCAAATGCTTCTTAAAAATTGCCATTTTCATTTAGTATATGGTTTTATTGACTGTGGAATGAGTACATCAACTATTGACCTCACTGGTGCACTGCAGTCGCCTAAATAGATACTCTAGAACTCATCCATTTAGGGAGTTATTCGTTAAGGTATATAAGCGTAACTCAAGGCAGTCTTTAAATGTTAGCCATCCCGGTGTACGTAAGGACTGTTGTTGGTCCTTGGTGTTCAATAGAACACGTGCCCCGCGTTTTTATGATTTAAAGAGTCGGTCAAGTAGATGCTGGCACATGTGCCCCAAACGGCATCACCATAGTCCAGTGTCTTGCGGCACCAGTGGTAAGATATTCTTAAAATACTTGAAGAGTCCAATCATTTTGTAATAATGTTGAGGACATCCTCTCAATTTTTCGTCAAAGGTATGTGTTCCGTCAAAGATTGTAATGGGGACACCTGATTATTGTAACTTTTCTTTTCCTTCATGTCAAAGGTGATAAATTTTTTATGTTTTTTCCTCCACATTGTGTGCCTGATGTATATGACGTATAGATATGACGTATACATGTACATCTGAAACATACGTTCACAGCGTACGCACCCTTCGTCTGTCATATAGCAGCATTACGTGTGTTATCCACAATCCAAAGCCATGTGAAATTATTCTCTAACATACACACTACAAAGGAGCCCTGAACTAGAAAATCAATATTCATGAGACAAATCAGCTTTTCTCTAAAAGAAAGTTCAAGTAATGACCGTTTCCAATTTTGCTTGTCATTTTCGATGATGAAAATAATTTCCTGTGCAGCTGCCAGGGTCCTGGACCTGATTAATCCTTGGTATGGCACTAATTGGCATCTAGCAAAGACGAATTAGCTCCTTCTATCCACATCTCAACTAGATTCATCCTATACATCGTTGAGAGAGTAATTTACTGATAGAAAAGCCCGTATAGTGTGATATAATAACTTTGATGTCACCCTGTCTAATTGTACAGGCCACACTCAGTATAGGTGATCGTCACTTATTTAGGCTTAAGCCTGCAGTGTGTGATATAATAACTTGGATGTCACCCAGTCTAATTGCACGGGCTACACTCCGTGTGCGTGATTGATGTCACCCAGTCTAATTGTACAGGCCACACTCTTGTCTCTTAGTTAGGTTTAATGTAGTTTGATCATAGCTGCCAGTGATTCAGGAAAGCTGTTGGTTATCTATTGCTGTCCCACATAAAGCGTACCAATTTAAGATGAACCTATTATAGTTCCATTATTTGATAACATTTATGAATTCCTCAAAATTTCTTGCCCCATTTTTCGAGCATGGTGCTACCGTTGATAATGATTTTCTTCATAATTTGCAGCAATAGTTTTTTGTTTGTCTGTTTGTTTGTTGTTTTTTTTTTTGGGGGGGGGATGTTTTTGATAACAAAAAGCACAAATGCACAATTTAAGAAAAATAAAGTAGATTTAACTTTACATCATCGAGTGAGGACAAGTTGTAACCGAAAAGCATTAAAAATCGACACAATGCGTTTCTGGCTGAGGAGAAATAAAAGTATATAGCTTGATTTCTTCGGAGGCTGTGACAGAAAAACGTGGTACCTTTACCGATTGAAACACACGTAGAATGTTTAACATAAATTCTTCACATATGAAGATGTGTAGAGTAACTTGTGAGATAATCAATTTTAATTTAAGTACAGTAATATCTCCCAGTAAGACCACCTCCACACAGGGATCATTTCAATTTTAAGATCCCCAACTTACAGTTCTGATTTTTTTTAATCCTTAAATTAAATTAGATTCCATTTTCATTTTCCATCCGTATGTGGTCTCATCGGAAGATACCACTATATGTAACCATATTAAAATGTAACAGTGTATCTTAAGCGGACCCTTCAAACGTACCTCCTAACCGTGCTTAATATAGAAGATATATCTGTCTTGCAGCTGAATGACTACTTCTGCTCAAATCAAAGAATATTGGCTGTCTGAAAGAAATTCATCGAATGCTGCTTGGTACGAATTAGCCAAAGCTGGGGACTGTAATTGAATTGCCATCAAATTCGCTTCACAAATCATACATATAATTAACCAACACTGGTTTCAGGCAATATTAAGAAACAGTCATGCCATCATAACATCTCAACAGGCAATTAGGTCTATCTGTGGAATCATTGAATTTGCAGATTGACCGCCCAGGACCGGAAGCTGCTTTTGCATGTCCGCTCGCTGTCTCCGCCAATGCGGTTGTTTCTACATTGTTTAGTTGACCCGTCCTTTTGTTTGGCGCCTAATCATAAATCTAGGCTTATTGTATTGCGGCAGTCCAATCATTTTTACCAAAGAAATTCTACTTTATTGTAAGTTATTGATACTTCTCATGTGATTTATATATTGATTTCTACCATACACCTAATATATGGCTAGGTTTCAGTTCGTATTTGGTATTTTTATAACCACTCCATCAATGGGTCTGAATTTTCCAGGTCAGCGAGATTTTGGACATTTGTACAAAGTGTTAGTTTTGACATAAACTAAACAACCGAGCCTGCATTTAACATTCTGTGGTTTCGGTAAACGGTTTCTTGTAATGGAAAATATATTCCCAAGTGGCATTTATGCAGCTAAGCAAAAATAAAAACAACAGGAACATGACGTTCTATGGTGCCAGCCAATGCTGTCTCACTGTGTACTCGAAAAGGCAGCAGCATCTCTCTCTCTCTCTCTCTCTCTCTCTCTCTCTCTCTCTCTCTCTCTCTTTCTCTCTCTCTCTCTCTCTCTCTCTCTCTCTCTCTCTCTCTCTCAGATTACAATGTGATCAATGAAAGAGAGGCAACCAAAACGTCTATCCATACTTAGCCGACTCTCGTCAATACATACATGATACAAGAGTTTGTTTGGTGACAAACTTGTTACTTTAGCTTTAAAGCGATCCTTTGAGTTTTTGTGTATTTTTTGTTTCGATGCGGAATATGAAATATTAAGACAGCCCTGGTACCAAGTGGAATATCTATTTAAGTCTTGCCAGCGGATTATGGATGTAATTGTTTTATTATCGTTTTGACTTTTTTCGTATTGTCTGTAATGTGACGTCTAATCAGCGCTATTTATGTTGTATGTATTACAAATCCTTTTCCTGTGCAAAATGTGCTATGATCTCGATGATCATTATGGTCATTTTTGTTCTGCAGTTCTCCCATAATGGAGGCTTGAATAAAATTATTATCATTGTTATTATGTCTCCCACAGGAAGCCGGGGGACATATTGTTTTAGTGCCGGTTTCTTCCGCTTCTTCTGCTTGTTGTTGTTGTTGTTGTTGTTGTTGTTGTTGTTGTTGTTGTTGTTGTTGTTGTTGTTGTTGTTGTTTAGGTTCTTCAACACTTGGTTTCCGAGCGATAAGTCTTGAAGGAACCGACAGAATTTTATGAAACTTGGTAGGATTATGTATCTTGGCAAGACCTAGGTTGGGATACCTAGGTTGGGATTGTATTTGGATGACCTTGAGCCAATTCTCAAGGCCACAGGGTTACTTATGTGAAATTGGTTTCCGTGCGATAAGTCTTGAAGAACTTGATGGAATTTGATGAAACTGGGAAGGATTATGTATCTTGACCAGACCTAGGTTTGGATTGTATTTGGCTCACCATGACTTAATTTTCAAGGTCACAGAGTCACTTATATGAAATTGGTTTCTCTGCAATAAGTCTTGAAGAACTTGATGGAATTTGATGAAACTTGGTAGGAATATATATCTAGGCAAGACCTAGGTTGGGATCATATTTGGGTGACCTTGACTAAATTCTCAAGGTCACAGGGTCAGAAAATTGCTAGAGTAATGTATCTAGGGGAGAGCTAAAATAGGATTGTAATTTTCAAGCAAACTTGGTCATTTGTAATTTGTTATCACCTGTAGCTTATTCAGAGACGTAAGTGTTCCACCGGGAGACATTTGATTTTCTGTTGGAATCAGTCAATTCTAGTTGTTAATATTATTATTACTATTATTATGATTATTATTATTATTATTATTATTATTGTTGTTGTTGTTGTTGTTGTTGTTGTTGTTGTTGTTGTTGTTGTTCCAGGGCATCCTATTGGTTTTACATTGAACAACACAAGTCCGAAAGAATCAGTTTAAACCTATAAAAAATCATTTTCAGCCAAAGACTTTAATGATAATAAAATAAAATTGCTCAAATCTGCAGCAAAATCCACTCCGTGTTGGTTGCGGCGCTTCCACCTGCAGCATATCTGAGATAGGTTTATACTAGGTAATGCTACTCCAGTATTTGCGCTGAAGGCAGGTTATCTCTGGGGAGAACCTTAGAGCTCATCGGCCTCTGACCGACACTGCCTTTCCATCATTCTGGAATTAATTAACCAACAATCGAGTTTTCATGGCAGAGAAATCAGAGAGCGAATTGCTAAAAGTAAGCGTAACTTAGTTTTCTTGCGTTAAAGCGAGCATTAGTCTCTGATTCCCGAGTTTATTCTGACGTACCTCTTTCAGGAATTGCATAATTACTGAACTTCCAATGGGCATGGCCATTCGCCACCATTGTTTTTTCATTTAGAAAAGGATAATATATATATATATATATATATATATATATATATATATATATATATATATATATATATATATATATATATATATATATATATATATACATATACAGACTGACAGACAGAGAGAGAGAGAGGAAGAGTGAGACATATTTAAAAAAATCAAAATCAGTTTATTTGACCAAAGGGAGATGGAATGGCTACAGAACCACTGGTAATACAGATATAGAGAACATACGATGCAATTAAGATAAATTGAAATATTACCATAACAAGAGGTCCGGATGACCCCAGCTCAAGATACGCAGATACGCCATCACTGGGATTACCTGTCGATAATTCAACTTAAATGCAATAAAAGCTCCAGACAATTTCAGATAGAAGGGTACACAATGATGCGAAGAAGAAAAAGTCAGTGAGATAAATAAAGCACAATATCAAAGTGACGGCCACAGTCATTGTAGTTAAATATATATATATATATATATATATATATATATATATATACATTTACTTATTTACTTACTATTTTTGGGGTGGATCATATACTGATTTGTTCGGAAAAGGGTCGGTTAACCACATATAATTTTAAAGATAATCTTATTTCAAAGAAAAATGAGTGTGGGAGGCACACCAAGCTAATACCCGCTCATGAGTACACAAAGAAGGTTTTTGTTGTTGTTGTTCAGGTGTGTTTTTTTTTAATGTTTTGTTTTGTTTTGTTTTTTTGTTTTTATTTTTAATTTTTTGTTTTGTTTTGTTTTTGTTTTTGTTTTGTTTTTTCCTTTTTCGTTATTTATTTATTTGTTTATGTATTTATTTATTTGTTTGTTTATTTATTTATTTTTCATTTATTTATTTGTTTTTATTTATTTATTTATTTTCATTTATTTATTTATTTATTTATTTATTTATTTATTTATTTATTTATTTATTTATTTATTTATTTATTTATTTATTTATTTGCATAGACACTAAAAGGAAACGTTGCTCACAGAAAAATCAGAAAAGCGCTGAAAGACTTTATATGTAGATATCCTGCCTGCTTTTGGAATCACATTATAGCAACCTATCTGTGGTCCTATTCAAGATTTAAGGGCAAAATTGTAATACAGTTTTCACAATGTCTGCTGGAATTGGCCGAGCTCTCTTTGATAATTTAGTGACCTAAGTGGCAAAGTTAATGGCACCGTGGTAACGGCTAACTCACTTCGAATTATCACTTGGGGTGTCAGTATTGACGCTGCTGAATCATAACTCTAAAGCTGCCTTTTCGAGCAACTGCAGTGGCTGTTGGGAGGTAATGAAGCATTGACATATATCACAGAATATTATGCACGGAACAGCCGTGGCATTCAATACGAGGTCACCATGCCCCCAAGTATATATGCATATATATATATATATATATATATATATATATATATATATATATATATATATATATATATATATATATATATATATATATATATATATATATATATATATATATATATATGTATACATATATATGTATATATATGTATATATATATATGTATATATATGTGTGTGTCTGTCTGTCTGTCTGTGTCTCTGTGTGTAATGCAATTTTGTGCCAATACGCATTTTGCTTATTTATATTGACATGTTTTCACACCCTTGCAAGTCCCTGAATTACACCAGAAAACAATCAGAAATCCACAAATTTCAATATGCAAGGCATACTGTGCAGCAGATATCCATGTTGTCAAACGATGAAGAAAGTCATATAAAGTCATGGGTCTTTTTTGCCCGTAGCTTATGAACCTAGTCAGACAATTCAATCTGTAAACCTAGTTGTCCCCGAAGACTTACGACTGTCGTGCCGTAGGACTTGCACGCTAAGTAACCAATCTGACAGGTACTGTGTCCTCTGTGCCGGGTTTCTTATTACATGCTTTGAATGCCATCCCATCAAACAGATGCCTTAAGCAAGCCGAGCAGTAGAAGCGGTTGACGATATACCGTACCTTAGAATATCATTCTCGGTTTTCTTTTTGCTCAGAGAAACCGACATTCACAAATATTTGCTTAAAGATAACCAATACCTGGTGGTGATGTTTCTATATGATTGCACGGTCCAATAAAGATTGTGGCCGCTGTAATAGGATAATAATTGGTTTTTAAGATTGCGAAAGTCTACTTAGTTGGCCAAAACTGCAAAAGCAATTTCCGACTAATTTCGCTCGTTGTGATACATAAATGGACGTGAGTTTGGTCACAAACCTGTATGAGTATGCACACCGCAACACACAGACGGAATGCAGTACTAACCTAATGCCTGCACCCGTAACACCAACCTAAACGATTTCCCATATTACGCATTCAGCAATATTTTCTCCCTTTAATTTTGTTCCGAATTTAGATTACCGTGCAATGTGGGGTTAATAACTTGCAAGGGGTTTGTAAGTTACTATCTGCAATTGCATATAGTTTAATTTATCTGGATTTCTTGGTAAAGTTTATATCATTGCAATGGATGCTGCGGTTGAAGTCTATGTATCCGGGAAGAAGTAAACTTATTTGATAGATGTGCAATTTGTAAATAGATTGCTAATCCCTATCTCCCGCGAGGTAACAGGACTAATGCGTGATCTGTCTGCGTCTTGATTTCAAATAAATTTTCATTTGGTAAGGTGGTCATATGGTAGAGACACAAGAGAATATCAAAGTAGGAATTACACCAGCAAGCGTTCCCGCTCTCTGCTTCCAATATAATTAAAGCGCGGAAATAGTCCATCTTATGGTGACGGAAAATCTATAGGTGTGTTGTACGGTGGTTGAGGCAGCAGAGAAAAGTCTCTGTGACAGATTAAACACACAGAAGGTGGCCTCAATGTGGCCATATTGGAAGACTGTCAATGTTACACACAGAAGATTGGCTCAAGGTGGCCACATTGTGAGACTCTCGATGTGGTTACATACCAATCGTTTGCCTTCAGAATCGAGATTTACTTGAATATGAAGGTTTCACGTATGCATGTTAAGTACCATATGATATGTACACAATGGCCTTTCCTGTCCACATAAATTTGCACAAAGGATGACAAAAATGCAGTACGTTTTGCCGGCAAAAGACATTTGAGTGCATTCGTAAAGATGTATATTATGTCGCTAGTATATTGCATTTGACATTAAGGAACCTTTAGGTGCTGAGAAACAGACCAGACAGGTTGGCCTTCTCCTTTAAAGTCATGTAGTTCTTGCATTTTCCTAAAGCAGTTCATTATCATCTTCCAAATCAGCTCCCGGCTTTCAATAATTATCTTTAGGTAATTTGGCCTTCGAATTGGCCCGAGAAAGTAGAAAATGATAGAAATATTCATATTTTGCTGTCTAATAATAGATCTTCATTTGTGTGCATAAGGTATTAACAACCAGACGGCTTGTGTTTACGTGAACATCGCACTGCTATCTGCAAAGGTATCTGATTTCATTGAAACATAGGACTGAAAGACAAAGAGACCTTTTATAAAAAAAATGAAAAACAGATAGAGTTCACATTTTTTTCAGTATTTCGCCAACTGTAACTTTAAGCAAGGGGCTTGTGTTCACGAAGCACGATTTTGGCAGTTCAAATTAAGCAGATGCCACTCCTTTGATATTGCACTGATATTTATAAAGATACAAGTACCTACGGCTGTACCCAGATAACAAATTAGACTGACGTCATGTTTGAGCAAATGTCCAAGTTACCTAAGGCCTAACAAAAATATATGTGTGCTTTCGGTAGCCCGACCCACCCTACTAAAAAGGCCGGACCCAAAATAAATTTTATAAACCATGGAAACAAGTTTCAAGCCGCCCTTCCCTAATAAAAATTGATCGATTGTGCCTGAAAGATTTTATCAGACAGTAGCGGTGGTGTGCCGTTGTTTTGCAGTAAGGTCAACTCAAACACAACATTGTAGTTCAACTTCTCTAGAGGGTGAACTTGGGCCGGCGAAACAGCATAGTTGCATAGCAACGGTTGATCGGTGAAACAGCATAGCCCGGGTTGTTCGGTGATCGGGTATCGTAATATTTCGCTGGGTTCCAGGTGTCCGTTCTCAGAGTTTCCAGGGCAAACGGCCGTTACAGTACTTTTAAAACATGACTTACTATCCTAACTTTAATCTGGTTGCTCGGTTGTGTCTGAAGCAGTTGTCATCGTTAGTTACAAATCCAAATGCGACACGATACCCTGTCAATACAAATCATGCACGTTGGTGAGCGCCATTTTGAACATGACGCGATGCATTGCAGGACAGCCGCACAAAAATACACTTGATGGAGATGTCAAAGGGAATCACAGCCACAGCATATATTATATCATTAGTGATGCTCTGAAATATTTGCAAAATATATACTTTTGGTCTCTTGTATCATACCCCCACCCTCCCACCGATCGTTCCATTACTACCATCCTTTATAAACCATTGGGTGCGGAATCCACAATTTTCAAAATGGCAGCTAAGTGCGTATGGGTGAATCCTGATTGGATATTTTGAAGAAGTGGTATCCAAAATATATGTGTGATTAGTGTTAAGGGAAGGTTAATTTGTCGAATGAATGTAATGTACAGTATATAAAATAGGACTTTTCCAGAGTGAGCATTACCTAGAAATGTAAATATAAGGTCTTGAAGTTACCAATTGTGGGCGACAGTGGGCCCAAAATAGGGATATTGTATCCGGCACTGAAGTCGCCCCCAGGCTATGAATAGTGTAGCAGCACTGGGCGGAAGTGCCAAGCGCCTATGCTGGGTCAAAGATGGAACTTAGTGGCGAAGGTTGCCCGATGGCGGATACAGGTCCGAAAATACGGGCGGGTTTTCATGTAATTGGTCAGAATGTCCAGCGTTTTTTGTTAGAGCCTCATAGTTAAGCTCCTGCGCCAAGCGTTTTCAACCTCTCCCTATTCAAAGCATATCAAAGTGTTATGGTGTGTTTGTCATCAACTTATGGTATTGCTACATTTACCAACAAAACAGTCAACGTTTATATAGTTATATCTGTTTTTTAACCAACCATGTACATATGAAAAGAATATCCAGGGGTAGAACTCTTAGTCTTTTTCGATTGAACGTTTCCGTATGTTACGTGCCTAGTTTTGTACTGTAGGGTAATCCAGTATAAATAAATATGTTTAAACTAAACAAACAATATATGTAGAATTATAATTATAGTTTAAAGAAGAGTCGAGTTTTCCTTTGATATAATTCAAATAGTTATTGTCTATTGTTATAAGGAACCTTATAGAGAACCTTACAGCTGGTGAGGTGTTGGAATCCCTATTGATGGTTGCCGCTGACATAACCATAACGTAGCTTTGGCCTGGTTAACAGACACGATTATCAGGACAGAACCAGGTTCCTACAACAATAATGGGGAAAATGAGGGGCTTGTCTAAATAGGTTCAGAGTTAAAATCAGACTACAAAGCTAGCTTCTCATTGACCAGTACCGTACTTACCTGGGTATGTACAGTAAGATTCATTTCGCTTTAACCATGATGGCAGAAAAGTATTGTTTATTCCGTTACCCGATTTAGCTGCTGAAATGAAACCACTCAGACAGCATCATGGAGACGCCGTGCATGTTATGTAAGACTCAAAAGTGCATTGTAGTTGACGTATGGCAAATGCTGACACCAAGCATGAGCAATTTATTTATTTTTGATAATAAATAAATAAATACACATATGTCAACAACAATGGGATGTGGTTGTCGGACCCTAATTAGACAGAACTAGCTGGAATTATCATAACATTTCAAAGTAGCATATATCGCCCGTCGCGTGTTTTCATCAACGTTTCAAACAAAACATACTTTTCGTGCCGTCCTCTCTCATTGCGAACTTTAAGGCCTGACTGACTCTCAAGCAATGTGTTGCATGTTAGTGGTGTTTTATGTTTTTTCCATAGACTTGTATGATGGATTATCAAAATAGACAACTGATCAAGTCCATGTGTTTTGATCACCAGTATACTTTTGAAGTGTTCAGATAGATGGCGCACGTCACGCCAGGACCAGGTTTTCGTAGACACACATCACTGCATTTCCAATTTTCCATATTTCTTGCAAACAAGTATTAATGCAATTCTTTCCCGATCAAAAGAACCTGGATGTAAAATTATTTAGGTAAACTTTGAAGTTTCCAGTTAATTCTTCACTAACAGAAACATTTTTGGTGAAGATTACAGAGAAACCTATCATTATGTCATGTCCCAGGTCAGCACATTTCCTCAGCACGAGTCAGGCACAGTGCCCCCAACCTGTAGCGAGGAAAGACTTAGTCTCAATCTAACTGGGAAGTTTCCAAGCATATGTGTTAAATGTGATCTCAAGAAACTGTAACTGCTAAATTCAAGGCATTTGATAAGTAATTGTGACGGCAGTAAGGAAATATTAAGGAAATCTTTGCCTGGGTATCTCTTAAAATAATAAAAATCCCCGAGTCGCCAGTCCAGATCACCAGCTGGACCCTACTTGCGACCGTATTATCCTCTCCGGAGGAGCGGGATATGCGTGTGGGACGACCGCACGTATGGTGTCTAAGGCTGACGACGCGGAGGGTATCATGTCTGCGTGCCAACCCAGACATTTTGTTTTTCCAAGAATTCTTTTTTTCGTTCCTTCTTTCTTTCCTTCACGACCAGATTTTCCGGAGTTTTTCTCAGACACTATTATTCCGAAAACCACCAAACTTGTCATGGTCATTGACCTAGCCAGTGAAATTGTGCCTCTCATTTGGAATAGTCATGGTGTTTAAAATGATGCAAGTTAGGGCAAGTAAAATTGTAAAAGCTGCATATCTTCCAAACTATTGCAGATAGACACAAAATTTCAATGTACATACACAGGTTTGTGACACCTGCCAATGAAATGCACAGTGTATAAAAGTTGTAGAATTTCAAATTATGCTCATTAGGGGCATTGAAAAATTTTAAAGTTGAAAATCTCCAAAACTATTATGCAAAGACATGCCATTCCCACTTCAATTTATAGGTTTGTGGCAGAGCTACGACCAATGAGCCATAAACCAAAGTTGTAAGATTTTAATTTATGCAAATTAGGTGATTTTGTTGGATTTAAATCTTTTTTATCAGCTTCAAAACTATAACAGATAAAGGTGCCATTCCAACTTCAATTTATAGGTTTGTGACATAGCCACATCCAAATGAGCTTTGATCCAAAATTATACATTTTTAATTTGTACATATTAAGCAAGTAAAATGTTGAAAAGCTTCAAAACTGTTAGAGATATCGGTGTCATTCAAGTTCAGTTTATCAGTTTGTGACATGTCCGCATCCAAAGAACCATGAACAAAAGCTGTAGCATTTTGATTTATGAAAATTACCTAAAACACAAATTTAGATTATGTTGAACTATGGCGAAGTGTAGCATTTCAAACTGTTCTCATTTTGAAGGCACCCAGACAGATTTGCTGCGAAGCAAATCTTCTTTTCTGGTTTCACTCTGTACTTGAGGAATGACAAGAAAAACATATATGATAGTTCTCATATCGAAAGCAACTTAAATTCATGAAATCAAGTTTTGCAAAGAGATACGTCTGATGATGTTAAATGACTGTTCGATTGTCCCCTCAGATACTTGATGTTGGATTATAATAGATTGATAAACAGATGTATGTGCTTCTGTCCGCGTTTTTTCCTTTTTATGTCTTTTTTTTTTAAATGTAGTCTGTCCTTGTGCCCGTATTACCTAATATTGACCAAAATAGACACTACAATGTCAGATGGACCACACTAGAAAGACGTTTCTGATTGGATGTTACATCCACATTTTTGTGCACGGAAGAACTTTCTAAATCCAAGCTGTTCGCATTCCCTTTAACAGCTAGAATCCCTCACTTTTGTTAAGCAATGATTAAACAACCTTATTAATCATTCATATGTCACTATGAAATGGCATTGGATGATCGTCTCCCAATGTTCCCATTGAATTGGCACTGTGCTTAAACCCCCTCACTTTATACTCGTACATGGTCTACTCGATGTTCACCGCGTGGCCTCAGTGGCTCTTCAGGAAAATCTGTGGAACTGCGCTCCGAGTTGAGTGCTGGTTCTCACCCTGCAGCACAGGTGGAGTGTCCATACCATACCATTCACATACACTGATAGACATTTGCTGCTTTATACCTTTTTTAGCCTGGCTAATGTCCCTGTACAGAGATCTTTTCTAAGGTACCGATGAAACCGGGTATAAGTATGTAGGATGCCTTAATGTTGCAAGTACTTAACTTGCTGTGCGTCCGGTTGATTTGAGCAGCATGTCTGTGTTGGTCACTGGAGTGCTGCGTGGGGGCATGTAGACAGCTGCCAGAACAATTGTACTGTCTGTCAACTTTCATGTGAGGAAGGCTTTGTTATTCGGACAGAAGGAAGGTGAAATATAAAATAATGTTGTGGCATGTTGGTATCACGTGACATCAAGTCTTCTCATTGAACAAAATAAAAATAAGCGATACGCCTGCGGTGTTTTAGTTGGCCAGGGATCGTACTTACTTCATATGTATAGATCAAGGCTGATGGCCGAATAGATGCAAAAAGATGTCAATCAGTGATCGATTCAATGTATTTCAGCCCTCTCATAATTTGTAAGGAGTACGAATATATGTCTTGAAATACTTTGCAGTTGATTTCTTTCATTTGGCTCTGCTGTCTATCCACGTTGGACAAAACCATGATTAACGTTGCGCAGAAATCCATGGGCCTTCGCCTAATTGATTAATTTGGTTATATTTGTGTGCAAACTCTCGATTAATACTTGTTTTGAAGAGCCAGATTTTGTTACGTAAGGCCCTAAAGTAGTTAGATCCCTTGTGATCCTCGAATGAGTTTTATCTGCGATGGCATGCTCATTATATACATTATCTGAAGGCATGTAGTTCTGGAGCATAAGTGCAAATGAAATCAGTTAAGCTTCTTCCAACTGGCCGTTATACAGATACAAAATAATGGGCCAAAACGCTACAAACTCCGAGCCTGATGAAAAAAAAAGGGGAGGGGGGATAATGGAAAATACATAACATTGGATTAGATGATATAAGAGGATCAGCGGACAGGGAAAAAAATCATATATATATATATATTTAGGGATACGTAATTTTGCAGATCAACATGATGATGAAGAACCTATTAATATTAGGCAGGTAACGTTTGGGCAGCGGCGAAAGCTTTGTCATGTGTTGTATCAGATTGCCAGTTTTTCCGCGTCTTGTAGGGCGTCTGAGAATGCGTCTGTAGGGCCTACCAACACCGTGGAATAAAATGAAAACTAGGTCAAGAAAGCTACGTCAATGTGTACAGCCAATGCATTTTAATCAGTCTTTTAGATCCGCTGTTTGAACACCACGTACTTGGCCAGGAGTGCAGCTCAGTTAACCCTTCAAAAGTCAGAATGGTGAACTGGGTCAACCTTCAAAGGTCACAGTGGTGAACTGAGTCAACCTTCAAAGGTCACAGTGATGAACTGAGTCAACCTTCAAAGGTCGCAGTGATGAGCTGAGTCAACAGCTTTTCCCGTTGAACCCAGGCCACGTAGCGCTCAGGGCCTTTCGAGGAAAGCTGTTGACTATGGGCATGATATCCTGGTAAGTCTATCCTGAATTTTCCATTGAAAATTATTTTGAAAAAGGGAAATATTAAATTAAACAGTGAATCACAATACCTTCTAAATTACGGTCATTGTCGACCGGTTTGACATAGAAAGTGTTCATGCCTTTATGTCATGCAGTTTTACGGTCCCATGTGTTGAGATGTGTGAAGGCAATCACCTTGCAGCAGGCAACTAAGAGCGGCACGTTGTACTTCACCACGGCACACAACCCATCCCAATGTTTCATGATTGTGATCTCCTGTCAGCAGTACATCCACGGACGCCGAAAGCCGTTACAAGCCTGCTTGACACTCTGAGTGGTGCGCACAATTCACCATTAATTGCGTCTTCCTGTCGAGACATTACACTTAACAAGGAGTATACACCAGGAAGCACGTAGATGTTGTTGACCCGAATGACCCCATTACATTCAATCAGAGCAACGTCCATCAACAGTCTTCATGGGCGAATTCGTGTATGTCCCATCCATTGAAAGAAAAAAAAAAAGGAGAAAGTCAAGTGCCCCTGATGAAAAGTCTATCATATGACAAATCACAAGATATGATATATCGTATCATATAGAGTAGTTTATATCATGTTTGTGTCGATTATCGTACGGCAACAGGTTTTCCTGACACTATATAGGCATGAATTACCCTGAGAGTGTTCTAGCATCGGAGAAATGATGGGAGTAACCTGTGACATAACCTTTGCCTCATTTTCGCCCAAGTGCCATAACTGGCAGGTATTTTAATTCCTTTTGCAAGTGAAGTGTACATGAACAATTTCATACTTTTATACCGTACTTTTATTTTACTTTAAATGTAAACATATGCATGTTTTTATTCGTAATGTTATGATGTGGTCAGTGTTGATTTACACCTTCGCTTTTTTATTTATTTATTATTTTTTTGGTTGGTTTGTTTGTTTGTTTGTTTGTTTGTTTGTTTGTTTGTTTTGGCGTATAATGCTTTCCAGTTTCCCATGGCAGATTGCTGCTGAAAATCATTCATTCATAAGTGCGCTCGGAACGTTTCCATATTGTCTTAAAATATTGAACAGTTAATGCAAAAACTGTCCCCGAATTATAAACTCTAACCTATGTTAACTGTTGTGCGATGCATGCAAATCCTCTCATCGACTGGCTCTGACTGGCTAAGCACTGTGAAGACTGCACTTATATAAATTGAATGTGAAAAAATTTGGAATAACGGTGGTGACAAATTTGGCGACTTTCCTTCAAATTTGATACAAAAAATATTACAAGACATATTTCTAATTCAATGGCAAAGTGATTTTTCACGACAAATTTTACCGGACAAAAAACATCCTCAACATTTAAATCAAAATTTGAAATGGAAAAGTACTTCATGGCGCTGAAAAATGCAAATGAAAGAAAAAAATATTTTAAAAAATCCATGCACATGATTTAAATATGGACACCAATTTAAATACCACAAGATGGACGAAAATGTAACATGTCTTGTGAGGTCGAAGATGTAATCCATTAGGTATCAAATAGTCAAAAGTTCGGCAAAGCCATGAAAAATTAATAAATTACGTATCTGAATTTACCGTTAATTTGAGATGTTTAAATTTGAAAGATAATTTTATTCAATTTGGGGAATGTCATGACGCAGACTTAATTAGTCATTTGGGAAACTTTATAACGCAAACTTTTAAAACATGAGGCAAAGTAAATGTATAACTGAACCGCAACAATTAAATTAAATTTTTGTTATTTCTTTGTAAAAAAAAATCTTCAAAGAACAAATGTATTACGTCCCTTCTGCAAGGTGGATTTTTTTCCATTTTTATCAAATTTGAACTTTTACCCTTTTTAACTTCTTCTCAACCACATGCAAGATTCTTTTCAAACTTTTATTAGAACACACATGGACTTAATCTCTACTGCGTAGTGCTGCTATCATATTCTGAATTATAATACAGTTCTGAAATTGCAAATTGCCGGTAAGGGTCTGCTTAAATGTTAGCATTGATAGCAAAGGGATAACAGTAAAGCTGCCATATTAACTTATTTCTCGGCAATGGTAGACCATAGGTCTATGGTGATTATTGAACACAAATAAGAAAGTACCTATGGGGTTTCTGTAGTTGCTTTTAACTTTGATCCGGTTAAGTTTGATTGGTCAAACCGATAATTGTATAGGTAATATCTGGCTAATGATGGGTCCTGTCACTTTTCATTTAAAAAATTATAACGCAAGAATTGTGTGACGACACAATACTATATTACAAATAGTGACTGTCCACAAAAGGACAGCTTGACAATGCACACGGGTAACATTGAAGTCATATACTCAAGGTCACACTTTAGTTACTTGCACTGTTCTCTTGTCATCAGCAGACTTATCTTAGCCACAACTTTCATGTTGTGCATGGAGATGGTCCTACGTATTGACTAAAACGGTATACATATTGTTGATCTTGACTCAATTCGCAGGGTCACAAGACTACTGCAGCGAATTAAGTGTTTTGAGTGATAACTTGAGAGCTATTTGAGCCATTGTTTTGAGTGGTCATTTGAAAAGTTTTCAGCCAGAACCTAGATACGTGCACATGATGATGGCAATGTGACCTTGATCTGAATTCGAAAATCCCAGGAACGCTTCAAGTCGCATCCAATGTCAGCTAAGCACAGGACTTCCACAGGCTTCTTGTTTCCCACGTTGTATTTACCATTTTTGAGGGGGTTGTGCTGTCAGCATTTTTCACGCTCATTGTGCCTGTTATCGAAGTTGGCAGTGGGTCTCCTGAACGTTTCTGAAATGAAGCAGGTTGTTTTGTTAGGTAAATACATGTTGCGGGCCTGTCGTGGTTGTGTCTGCTATTATTACAGCGCTTCCTGCAGGACTATGACCCCATGTAACAAGCTCACGAGTCGGGTGCTTTAACAACATTTATAATGATTCATTTAACGTGCGCGTACAAATTAACGTATGCGATAAATCATTTCATGTATGTGAAAAATATTTTATAGCATCTGTTGAGTAAATATATACGTTAAATCAACTTATGAACCCTTCAATTAGGTATTTATTCCACGCTGTAAATGATCTAAGGCTTGTGTCAAATTCAGCTTCTCTAAGGTTTTATTTAACTGTCGCGCTTATAGGAGATTATGTCCTGTTTGACCAATCATTAACCTTGCCAGAAAGGTTCATCATGTGCTTGCAACGGAATGCATACACGAGGTTTGACAGGTTGGACGACAATGCATTATGGAAGCCTACATGGACGTTTTCATTGGGACAGATTTCTTCAGACCTTCATGAGCGGCGTTTATGGTTGGAACGAAATGATTCTGACGCGGAAATCCTCAAATCGTAAAGTGATTCTAAAGCGAGAGTTTTCGCGCCAAAATCATTCAGTTCCAACCAGAAACACGTGCTATGATTTTATGCGTGCCTGTTTACCCACAAGGGAGTTAGAGCAGGAAAAAAAGTGCATTAAATTTGTTAGGCGGATAAGTATCATTTGTTGCACTATTATGTTGTCTGGTCAAACTCTGACAACCTGTACACCGGCAAACTACATGCCAAGACAGGAAAGCAGGCAATGACAATTTCATGATAATTTGATTCTGAATTTGGGCCTGTATTATCTTGAAAATTAGCCAAATACACACTCAGGTGGACCCACTGAGATAGTAGTTGCTGATTGGATGTTAAATGGGGCCGAATTTTCAGATTGGATGTTGGGCGATTGTTGTACTACTTTTCTTAATTCCAGGCGTCCTCTTACTGCTGCATCAGTAGCCACACGCCGCCTCATTTCTGGTGTCTGTTGCAGTGCACTTTTGAATGGCGATGTTACCATATATAGCCCAGACGTGTTAATCAATAGGATAAAACTATTAGCTAGCGTGTTGCAACCACTGCATGGATGAGCGTAGATTTTATGGCCAATGTCATGCTGTGGTTACAGTAATCTAATTGTGAAGCCATTATGTTCCCTCTTGTTTCATTTGCATGACCTTATTCTTTGACTATTGTCAAAGAAAATCCTACACCAATTATAGGTGTACGTTGTGCTCCTCGGCAAAACTTGTTTTCTTGAATAAAACTTAGCTGTCCTGTACCAGTACTAAAAATATTGGCCGTCTTTTACACACGTTAACCCGTCACTAGAAGGGCTTTCATGCAATACGCATTACCCATGCCTAACCTGTCCCTGTCTAACTTATATACATAGAAGTACTAATGTCCATATTGCACACGTTCCTCTGTAAAATTTTGACATAGGCTGTATTAGCCCAAATGAACCAAAGGGTCTTCAGCGGGTAACTACTCAACATGTTTCGGAGCCTTTTACCCGTACATGTCTCTTTGAGTAGCGGCTCCTTGTCTAAGCTAAATATTCAGCAAAGACAACGCACATAATAATGAATAAATATGAACGTGGCAATTGATGAATTAGCTAAATACGTTAAGTTTTGCTTATAGATGCAGAGCTTCATATCAAAGAAGAAGACCTGTCAAATGAACCATAATTATCAAATTTGCATACTACAGGTTCAGATAAGAACAATTTAACTTAACCCTGAACCAATATGTACCCTTTCTAGCTGGACAGCTTATCCTAGTTAAACCATCCGCCAATGTTTAACTTAAGTGGAAACAAGCTGGGGCATTATATTCAGTCCCAGTGATTGTAAAATAAACAGTTGCAGCCAGACAACCTGTATAAACCAAGGGAAACGCAAATTTTAACGCTAGAACTCGACGGGAGAAATTTTCGTGTCGTGTGCTCTCTCTCTCTCTCTCTCTCTCTCTCTCTCTCTCTCTCTCTCTCTCTCTCTCTCTCTTTCTCTCTCTCTCTCTCTCCTCTCTTCTCTCTCTCTTTCTCTCTCTCTCTCTTGTCTCACTAAACAATTTGAATTAGAGTTTCAGATCAAACATGTATAGTGATAATATACTTCCACTGAACAAATTCCTTCCAATTACTTTAGGTGTTCGGCATCAAAGTAAGACCAAAGGAAGTTGGTGAGTCTGTAAGACCAGTTAAAGAATTACGATATGGCTTCACCAGCGAAATAATGGTATGACTGATGAGGAAAAAACTACGTCACACCGTGTACTGCTTACCAAACATTGTATAGGTTGGATTGAATTTCAGTAGAGCGGCCAAATAATATTTTCTGATGGAGTGATGTTTCCCGGTTAATGAAATTACTCTTACCAAAACTGATTTCATTATTTTATATAGGATTCTCAAATTACTGTTGTAACATATGTCAGGCGATGTCCAAATATATTGACGGAATTTAATAAAGGAATTCTATATGCAATTGTATACACCCAGTAAATTAAGGCGTTTAATGAAGTTAAACTTGCATAACGTGTTGATTTATAAAAGTACTCGAGTATAATCATGGCTTTATTTGAGATACGCTCCATGCACACAAGAAACAAAACAAAAGACCAGGGTATTTTGGTATTAAAAATTTGTCCTTATGCACAAGATCAGGCCGTGAATCTGAACTTTGTCAAAAATATGGCACTGACCATTACGTATGCGGCATCTGCAACATGGGAAAAGGCGAAATTATTTGGGAAACGCTGCAAAAAATGGCATGGTGCTGCCTCCTCCTACAAAAAGGGTGTGCATGCTGTCATAGACTGCTCCTCAGAAATGACTGTGAACCGACTCATTCACTCACTGTGGTATTTTAAGCTGCTGAAAAATTTTGTATGACGATCTATCTCTATCTTTGGTTTGGTACTTGTGCTTGCAGAGCATAACGACTATAAAATCTTTGCAACACTTCAGGTTTGTCGTTTAGTCATCATGTTGTTCAAATTTTTACTTCGCGTAACAACTGATTCTACAAGCTAAATCGAATCATATAGAGAGTTCCCAAACTGAATTCCGTCAGTTAATATTTTCATGGTATCATGTTTGCTTCAAATAAAATGCTTTATTGTAAGTGATGTCTAATTTAATACCAAAAAAAATGAGAACAAATGGATATTTATGACAGTGTCACTGAACTGAACGACTGTTTTTCGGTAAAATACAAAGGAGGACCATTTTTATATATAGGAGCTTTTGGTCGATACACACACACACACACACACACACACACAATATATATATATATATATATATATATATATATATATATATATATATTATATATATATATATATTACATATATTTATACATATATATATATATATATATATATATATATATATATATATATATATATATATATATATATATATATATATGCGTGTGGGTAAATAGGTATAAATGTATGCATGTAGATACCGTATATCAGAATGTAATAATCTGACGTAGCAGTGCAGGATAATTTACAAGGTGCATGGTGTTTAATCACAGTTCTTATGGCTGTGTGTTATTAATATGAGAAACACTGGTTCAATTAGTGAGTTTCTCCCTGTCAAATACATCAATTTTTAGCGTAATAGAGTTTCGTATCAAAATATTTTCGTGTTGTACACGACCTGCATTCAGATTTTGAGGTTATTTCTAGGAAGCCATCAGGGAGCATATCTGACCCTAAGGAAGAACAGCGAAACCTGTTTGGACCATTGCAGTACCCTGTCTGTTATCTTTTATGTCATATAAATGATACGGGATTAACCTTCCAAACATTATATTAGATACCTTAACCCCTTCGCCCCTCGCCTTCAGCACTATTATTCTGTAGCGAGAAGGCTATAGTAATAGGATGGACAAAACTGTATTAATACGCGATAGGCGTGTAATGAACGTTGCTCGAATGTTTTACAAGGGCAATTGCAACTTTCCTGACAGAATTATGAGGAAAAACAAATCTGGACATCCTAATTGATTGGCTGCTTTGTTCTTAAATAAAAATGCTTTTGTCGGTACACTATTATCTGTTTAGTGAAAAACAAAGATGTTGAAGATAAACTATGTCAACCGAATGATCTTTTATCGTCAGTACAGCTTCAAAGTAATCAACAGGAAATGTAAAACCAGGAACACGGAGTAACACTGGTCTTAGTATTCCTGGTTTCAGGTGGCATATGTGTTTCTTACCAAACTTTTATTAACCTCTGATATATATATACATATATATACATCGTACTCAACACTATCCTTAAAATAATGAAAAAGAGCATATCAAAAAATTAAAATGTAATGCATTGAATCGAGTTAATATGACCTGCATATATACATCCATACATACATCCATACATATATATCTACATATATACATATATACATAAACATATAAATACATACATACCTATAGGGTCGAAAATCAGTTGTTTCCCTGCTTCATATCTAGAGTTAAATATTCAAATTTTAACCAATCGCCCATAGCTCTGGAGCCAAGAATATTTAAGCCATAGAAAGATAGTTTATAATTTCATTCTATTGGGATAGCAGAAGGTTAGTTTGCAGCCTCCTATCCCTTGCTTCACATAGTTTCCTCACATCTGTAGCCGCACATGCATAATTTTTGTTTTTGTTTTGTTGATCCCATAGGTTAAGACATCCTAAGAGATTTTCAGTATTCAAATTAAGGCGATGAATCCCATGTTTGGATAATATATAGTTGTTTGAATTAAAACCACCTGATTAACTACTTAAAATGTCCTAACCAATAATGTCATTACGCATAGTGTGGCATAGTGTGCCGGGGTAGCATTAAACATTGTACACAATTTCGCTTTTTTTGTCCCGCCGTTGAAAACGTGACAGTGAAGCGACTTGTGGTCACTGGAGCTGTTCAATACTTCGACAGAGTTGGTATCAACAAACTACACTGGCAGTGTGGGTTTAATTTAAGCGAACTGTTGGAATAATTCGCCTTGAAATTTATGTTGGCCCTTCCAACACAATGAAGATGATTTCATAGACGGGCATCTTTAATTATGGGTTCAGCTGTTCACTTAACCTGCTATTTTCATAATGGAACAGAATCCTCACACGTGCTATGTGGGAAATAACGCATCATGATGGCACTTCTATTGCTAATCGCTAATTTTAATTAACAGAAGGGCTTATCACAACCAATATTTAACTATAATGAGATGGTTTGGCAAATGATCAGAGCTTTGCGTATGCGACTATCAATACACTGTCTATTGTAAATGATCAGAGCTTGCATATGTGACTGGCAATTACTGTCTATTTTAAATACGCTATCTATTTTTGTGTCCAAACCCATTACAGTCAAATCTGTCGATTACAAACACCTTTGGTTCTAGTCACTATTTATAATCCACAGTAAACAGGGACTGTATCGTGTGAAACCTCTGAGTGCGTTTGGACCTAATGAGATAACCTAAAGGAGACACGCAGTCAGCACGCAAAGCCATTGTTGCCAATAATGCACCGTCTATTCATTCTGCCCTGTATCGGACAGACATATGAAATCGTATGTAGTCTCTGTGGCAAACATTTAGCACCCTGTCACCATTCTGTTGTTGTCAGATTCGCACCCCTACTCATAAAGGTTTGACTATGTTCAAATAAGCACTTAACTGTCACAAACTCTCGCTCTTGCGCCCATATTTGGTACCATGGCGCAATGCCTGCTATCAGCTGGACAATTTTCTCTGGATTAGACTTTCTGCACAGTAAACGTGCATATGTCTGGGTCAGCTCAGACATTGTTCTTCCTTAGATTTAGGAGTCGGTCAAACATGGCCAACAAAGTGGCGGCAGAGCTACCCTGGTACGTAGCTTTCAGTATAAAACCTGTTGAATTGTTTTCCTTGGAGATAAGACACCTTAAAAAGACACATAAATGAACATTTTTATAAGGTATGTGGATGGCATTCTGTGGCTTAAAACGAGGCAATAAGTCAAGACGCCTATGTGTGATTGTTTACATCTATTTTCATAAATAATAAAATGTACGCGTGTCTTACTATTACAGAATGTGGCTGGACACTTTTGTTGATTTTGTGTGTGTGAGTGGGGTTTTTTTTTGTTTTGTTTTGTTTTGTTTTGTTTTTTTTTTTTTTTTTTTTTTTTGTTTTTTTTTTTTTTTTTTTTTTTTTTTTGTTTTGGTTTTTTTGTTTTTTTTTGGTTTTGTTTGTGTGTGTGTGTGTGTGTGTTTTGTTTTTCTTTTCTCCAATCCTTATAATTTTTAGCCATTTTAACAAATATTGCATCGAACTCAAATCCCGAATCTTATAATAACTCTCTCCCCATCTATGTGCACATGGCGTCCACAACAATATTTGCCATTAAAATGTGACGCTCTTTTTGTTAAAGATATTTGGAATACATCAGACTAGTACTGCATTGAATTTTTGCTCTGAAATTATATTGAAATTGTGTTTCTACACAGTTTCTTAAAATTGGTTTGTTTTGCACTTCCATACGTGTTTGGTATATTGCACTTTGGACACACAGGACAGTTAAATATCCTAAATTATTTTAATTACCATATGGTGGGTTAAACAAACTCACATCAGAGACTTTAAATGGGCCCTTTAAGAAAGCATTGACACTGTTCCACATGCTTATGACACGAGGACACTTTAAAAAAAGATGTCCCATGGTGTCTACTTCATTTTGACAGAAGGAACACAAATTTGAGTCCATCAGCTTCCAACTATGTACAGCCTCATTTAGCACTACTGCCTCATGATGTATTCACCACTGTCATATTTTATAAGAGTTTCCCAATTCACAATTCCACAGTTGCATCCAACATTTTCTCGGCTGTGAATCTGGTCTAGACTCATTATCAGTAAGTATTCCGGTGTTCTCTGAAACAGCCTTGTCAATAGCTTTGTGGTATTTTTCACTGAAAAGTTTCACATAGACGTTCTTGCATTTCTACTTTTAAAATTCACTATTGAACAACTGGTCTAGAGTTGTTCTGTAATTGGTTTCCACCATGTGTTGTGTAACTGGTAACCTTGTGGTAAAAATAGATTTAGATATTCAGACACTTTACCTTTCCTGTACCAATCCATAGTTTGCAGTTTTTTTGCATAAAACATCTCTACTTATGAAAACATTCTCCTTGGTTTTCCAGATATCTTCTATCTTTTAAATGCCTCTTAATATCCAGTAAAGCTCCTACAGTGGCTTCTCATTTTGCTTTATCAAAGGATTCAACCACAAATATTCTTCTAAAATGTTTGAAATGTTCTCTGCACTTCTCTATTCCAGTGAAACATATTCTAGCTTTCACAAAGAGGCCTATATAATTCTGGAACTTTGTCATCTCTTTTGCTAATAAAATCAATCGTTAATTGTTTTTTTATTTTACAAACACATTTGAGTGACTTTATCTTTAGTTCTATGTCCAAAATGCCTAGCATTCTGAGATGTTTGAGCTTCTGCCATTAAGCATAATTGATTTTGATCTTTTACCATTCCACAGAAATTTCTGATTTCTTTTTCCGTCGGATCCTTTACTAACTTTGTGACTGGCAACTCTGTGCCAGTGTACCATACCTTTGCCAATGCTAAGGATTTTAGCACTGTTGCTTTTCCTGGTCAAGTAATATTTCTGGTTTTCCATTAATTTAAACAATTTTTAGAACTTTCTCTTGTACGGTTTTCCAATTATGGCTAGTCATGGCACTTTGTTTATTACAAATCCATATACCTGGAACATTTACAACTTTTTGACATGGGAGGTAGACCTTGTATATAAGTGATGCCTTTTACTGCCCTACAAGATAACCATTTAGTTTTGTCTCTATTTAACTTTGATTCACTTGCCCTGCCAAAATCTTCAATGAGATCCAGGGCTTGGCTAACGGACTCTTCATTCTCTACAAAGATCAAGGCATCATCTGCATAACCTTTAACTTTGGTTTCAGATTTGTGTGGCAATGTGTAGCCTTTAACGTTGCAGTTACATCTTGTTATATCACGAAATAGACATTCTGATACCAATATATATAACAGAGATGACAAGGGACACCCTTGTCTCACTCCTCTACTTAGCATGATATTTCTTGAGAAGAAATTGTTTGTGGATATTTTGCATGTTATGTCTTTGTGTAGGATAGTAATCCACTTGATAAAGCTCTCTTCAAAACCGCATTTTTTAAGACTTGAAAAATTAATCCTCTGTTGACATTGGGTTTTTATAAATTACTCTCCCCGGTATTCCACATCTTTGATCATTTTCACAATTTTACCTGTCACTTTTCCTAGCCTTGTTCCGATTATTTGGACAAACAGTTTTAATCGTAATTTAGTAATGAATTTGGTATCCAGTTTTTGAGATCCTCTTTTTCTCCATCTTCGTAAAGTAGGATAGGGACAGCCTCTGTTAAAATTGGTGGAAGTGTTTCCTTACTGCATGCATCCTTTACCACAACAACGACCTCATCCCAATAAGATACCAAAAAATACTCATAGAATTCTTTTGTTAGTCCATCGCCTACTTGGGTTTTATTGTTTTTTCATATTCGTTAGAGCAGGTGTTGCTTCCTCTTTGGATATCAAACCTTTGTACTCTTTTTTATTATCACTACTGTCTAATTTACATGTCAAACTTTCCAGGAATTTATGCTGTGCATCTACATGTACCTGTTTCCCTTATATAGGGCTTGGTTGAAATTACTCTAAACTTGTAGTATTTCATTTATGTATTCAGATAGAGACCCATCTGGCATTTGTATTTTCTCAAACAACTTTTGCTTCCCTTTGCCCTTTTCCGAGTTACACTCAAATTTTGTTGGCTCTTTACCTTATTCAATCCATTTCACTCTTGGTCTTACTGCTGCACCACGCCATTCATGTTTAATAATCTTGTCTACACTTGCTTTTGTCTCTGCTAAATTTTTGCCGTTTCTGCATTAGGAGTGTTATCATACACTTATCAAAGTTTGGCGTACTCTTTTTCTAGTACATTTCTTATGGCATTTCTAATTTGTGCTGGTTTCTTACTGATCTTTATTGAATTTTTTTTAATTTTCTCCTTCCCCTGTGCCCGCCATTCTAATACATTTGCTTATTTTTTCTCTGTATCCAAGTGTGCCAAAACTTTCAATTTCCTTGACAGAATATTTTTTAACAAGCATTATTAAATTTCCAAATACCTCTAACTCGTATTACGTTTGTTGAGTCTGTCCATCTTAAAACTACTTGCAGTTGATCACGAATTGCACAAGGACCAATATAACATTTTTCTGCACGTGCAGTTATATAGTTGCTAATCATAAACCTATCTGCTCGTCGTGCCAAATTTCTTCTATCATTGCTTTTATCAAGTTGACGCCATGTAAATTGTTTAACATCAGGACGTAATTGTTACCAGATATCCACTAAATCTAGTTCATTATTCATTTTGATCAAACGTTCTACGGTACTTTCTATTGATTAATCCTTTGTTGCGTTCATGCTGTCGTCTGGTATTACTACAACATTGCAGTCATCTCCTAGCGCGACGTGATTCGATGTGTATTTTCCTTAGTATATCTTAATAGCATCAAGCAGCAGATTAAAATATTCAGTTCTCTCTTCATACAATTAGGAGCATATATATATACCACATTAATCGTGTTGTCAGTATTGTCACTATCTAAGCAAATAATTTGTGTTCTCCGTTCATGACAATTTGTTTTTGGTTCTATAGCCTTCCAATCACCTCTTAATAATATAGCTGTTCCTCTGCTTCTTGAATTGTTGAATTCCAGAAGCATTGACCCTCTCCTAATTCTTTTAACCATTGCCGAAAGTCTTTTTCGTCAGCTCTGTGTGTTTCTTGTAACATAGCAATGTCACAGATCTGGCTTTCCAAAAATTGAAAAGTTTCTTTCCCTCTCAACCCGCTTACATGAAAAGTAATTATTGATGGTAACACCAATGAAGAGGATTATATATATATATATATATATATATATATATATATATATATATATATATATATATATATATATATATATATATATATATATATATATTTAGTGTACGCATTCTCTACTCAATGCATACAATGGTAATTTAGTCTTCGGTACAAAAACACATGACTAACGTCATCATGATTGATTTTGTTGATGTGTGGTCTTTCTATTTCTTTCTTGTCTCTTCTTTTTGCCAGGGAGGGGGGTACATTGGTTGTCTGGTAATGGCAAGATGCAAGACTCATCTAGGGGTCGTTTCATGTTTGCCCCCTGCCCTTCTTTAAGCATGTGATCATCGTCATCATCTTCTTCATCATCATCATCATCATCATCATCATCATCATCATCATCATCATCATTGTCGTCAAATTCATCTGACGATTTCTCACTCTTACTTTGCATTGGCGTTGGGTTTCCCGCTGTAGCTGTTGCTTCAGCTCGATGACTGCTGTCAGCATCTATTTGCTTTTTGCTTGCTACAATGTTGGAGTTTGATTTTTCAATGTCATTTCTAAGACAGGCTTCACCTGCTGGGGTTTTTTTTTGCGTGCTTACATCAATTCTTGTCCTACTGTGGTTTTGTAGGTGACCTTTCAGCCCACACGTAATGCAGGACTTAGCCTTTGGGCATTCTGAGGCTTTATGTTCTCTTGAATGGCAGATATAACATTTCTTGACGAAGCATTTGTTGGAAAAATGTGCTGTAGACCCACAGTATGTACTTGTTTTTGGCCTTTATATTCTTTTTCTATTTTGACATTTTTTTGCCAGCTGGATGGTTTTTGGTAAATCCTGTTGTATTATCATGTCAAATTTGGCATGGAAAGTAGAAATTTTTGTTCCTGGGTAATACTGTTTTTTCCATGTGCAGGACCTGCCCGTATATTCCCACACAACTCATTATCATGTCGTTGGATGTCTCAAAAGGCACCCCCTTCAAGATTACTTTCTTAGAGTTTTGTACAATGTCCTGAATCTTATAAACATTCACTTTATCTGATTCTATGATAAGCTCTTCTGTGAGGAGTTGTTTGCGTGTTGCCTCGTTTGCTCTAGTGATCAGCCACTCCCCACTACCAATCTTCTCTATTTGGGTTATGTCTCTCAAATTAACCTGAGCCATTGACGCAGATTCTATCATCTTGTCCACTGTGATCAAAACGTTCTTTGGTTTCACTTTAACAGTAAGGTCCAAATTCATTACCACCATGTTTGGGGTTTGGCTTTTGTTTGAAGTGGCATCAAAGCCCAGCTACTCAACAGCCTATCTTGGCGTCTCTCATTCAAGTGTGCACCATCTGTGTAGACGGAACCACCCATCGCATTATTCATGAACATGAAGGCTTTATCATTGTCAGTATATTGCACTTCCTTTAGTTGAGACAAGATTTGCAATTTTTCGTTCATTTTTTTCATGTTTACATTGCTTGTTGCCTCGGCAATATGGCAAAGATCATCTTTCGCACTCATGTAGTCTTCTACGGTTCAATACGTTTCGCAAACCGTCCGGTTACATCATCCATGGGCATCCTAATTTCAGTGTCATTTCCCCCAACGCAAAAATTGTTTTATGCTGGTGTAGGAAGGTTGGGATGTTTTGCAACACACCAATTGTGTTTGGACTCCACTGTTCCCCCCCCCCCTTCCCGACTGAGTGATAATACAGTGGTTTCATGCTCATGGCTAAGCTTCTGAAGCTTGTCCTGCATTTTCTTGACAATGCTGCTCCCTATGATAAGGACTGCCACTTCTTTGGTGCTTTCCTACCCTGGGGATTGTCCAACACAAGTGCTATTTCACAAAAAAAGTAAGCTGTCTTGAAGCGGCTAAGGCATGAGACCTATGGACATGTCAACCAGCTTCTTTGTCTCGTCGCTGGACATTGCAGGCCACTACCAGACGGCGCCACAACACAAACCAAATGACGTCCCAAGACGGCGTACCCCATGCAAGAAAATGGAATCTCCGGACTTTACAAGACACCCCCAAAATTAAATTACTGTCAAGAATGCTTATGCTTAAGAGTCAGAAAATGTTAGCCTTTGACGGGGAGAGTTAGCTATCATGAGGGCTTAGAAATAGGAAAACTTTAAGATCGCGATTTCAGTGCCTAGGCCTTACCCAGGGACAGTCGTTAGCACGTGCCCATGTAGCTCACTTGCTTGATTAATTATGCTGATGATAACTATAACAACGATGATGATAAACTTATTTATTGCAAATAAACCTCATACATATCTTAATAAACGCATATGATAACTTTCCTTTCCTTTATTCTTGTTCATTTGGTCGTTATGATTATCTCAGAACAACAGCGATAGGTGCACATGAAATGCAGCCATACTACTAACATAGTAATTAATGCAGGGTTAAGCTCATGTTTTTTAATTATCATTGCTTTGACGATCAACGTTAGTTTTTCATAGTAAACATGCCTGGGTTTTCTCGTTCTGTCTCTGTATCAAGTGTACTGAGAACGAATGGTCTATCCACTTTGCATAAGGTCCTTAAGGGAAATTTTAACTTTTTCAGTGCCAATCACGTCTAAAGTCAATCCACTTAAATCAGACAAGTCTGAATTATCGTTTGGATCCCAGATTCGTATTCCTCGACCTTTCATTTAAGCACCAGTATGCCTGTAGTTCCAAAGAGAATTACCCAGGTCAACAGCTTTTCTAGTGCGCCAATGCACGCCGAGAAAAGCTGTTGAGTCCGTCCAAAATTTGGCACTGAAAGGGTTCAGATGGTATTTGTGTAAATCGCTTTAATCGAGCATAATAGTGACGCCGCGTTAAGGTTCTTATGGAGACCTTCAGATAGCACTGTCATGTTAGATAGTTGCTTAATTGCTTCAAACCGATCCCCAGATGTTGGTACCCAATGCTCAGATAGTGCAGTTACTTTAACGTATTCTTGACGATGAAACTACAGCTGCCGTGACTGACTTATAGTCTTTGTTCATGGGGTGCGCGTGACGATCAGCCAGTTTCTACACTAATCTGTGTAAAAAAAGCGAAAACGAGAGAACAACACAGTGTTCCCGTATATCCCATCAAGTGGTTTACCAGGTGATGTTTTAAAACAACCATTTGTATAATGAAAGACTTTGGTCAGTACACTTCTACTTCTACTACTATTACTACTACTACTACTATCACTACTACTAATGATAATAATAATAATAATAATAATAATAATAATAATAATAATAATAATAATAATAATAATAATAATAATAATACGACCTCTCAAAGCAATGTATCACTAACGCTCAGACTGCCTTAAGTGTAACCACAATTATTTGCCAGCAAACAAATTTGCTGACCTTTCCACTGTCACTACGCGTCCGCGCCAAAGGCAGGAGTTATGGACAAACTCGGTTAGTGTCCTTAAATTCTCATTCCAACCTGAGGATAAAGGCCGACAAACTCTGTTAATCGAAATACCAAACGACATATCAAAATTTGAGTACCAGAGTGCCAGTTGCAACAGCAGTGATCAATTTCGCTTTTCCTACAACAGGCATGGATCAGCCCTGACTTTTTTGCGCATTTAAAGTATCTAACAGAGCTGATGCGTTTGTTTACGTTCAGAATGCATTGCACACTACTAAAATGTTTATCATACAACATATACCAATTGTTAGCTGCGTCTGCGCAGCACCGTGCGCATTTATACAGGAGATTGTTCTGTATTCGCTTGGAATAATTCATTGACTGAGTGTTTCTACGACTTTGACAGCACTTCGATCTGATGTTTGATCTCGCCACAATAACCTCAACCAAAATACAATCTGCAGACAATACGTTGTACATTCGATGTGATCCCTGTTGTACTGGAATTCAGATGCTAGTTCTACTTTCGCAGTAAGTCGGTCTCTTTCTGAGGTTCCCCCCTTCGGGCCGGTTCATCTACTGCTGAAAATATCTTTCGCCCAGGTACCGGCGAGCATAGTAAAATAATTATTTAAGTGGCAGAGTTCTTGGCAAATAGGGAGAACAAGCGTAACTACATTTTAATTACCGGAAGCACACAGTAGATTAGTTATATTTTTAATACAACAACTACAAAATAAACGGTAATCAGAGCACGAGGATGTTCACAGTATATAAAATAAATCTCATTCGGTAAAGAATAACCGTTTTTGAAGAAACTGAGCTGGCCTTTTTCATGTATGTCAATATTTTGGTTACATTATGTGGTGTACCAGCTGATCCATCCCTTAGGCTTAAAGCGGTTTAAGTGTAAAGGTTCAAGCTTACACTGGACGCGAGTGGAGATACGTTGTGGTGGGATTCTAGACATGCGTTTTCAGAATGATTAATTTCTAATCTTAATCCTCACCCGATCATTTTTTTAAGCTAAAGCAACAGCTAAAGAAGTAATTAAAGCGTTTTGTAAATATATGCAAACACGTTGCATTGCTCCAAAGTAGTATGTTTTGGCCTCATATGCAGAGCCATCTGTAAAAATGGTATCTTCTTGATGCACTTTTTTCAACAGAATTGGGTTATCTGAAAATAGTGCGTCATTGTAGTAATTCTGATCAATATCGGATCAAATGACAGATAAACTATTGAATAACACCATCCTGGATTGAACCTGTCTTGCTGAAAAAGTCAGACTAATATGGAAAACAACAATATCAAGCATAATAATGTAAATTTTAATTAATTTTGCAATTTGCCTACCGAATAGGTAGCTTGCAAATTAAAGATCAACTGACCAAATGGAGTATGGCGGTACATGGTGATACAGCTTTCACTAGCTGCTTGCCAGAACCAATCAATCTGTAGCATGATTTCAATAGCAAAAAACATCTTTGAAACACTCAAATCAAAACGTGTCGTCCTGTGATGTTTTTACGCCTTATGCATAATTTACTTTTATGGTACCTGTCTGCGTATTTGCAGATTGCAAGTTTCAATTTGCATTGGGATACGCTCCCAGTCTCTCTCAGAGATCATGGCGATTGGGTCTCGTCATGCCATTGACACGTTCTGGTTGCCGTTAAGACAAGACACGCCACTCTATGTGCGTGGCATCATGAATTATTACAGTCATTACAATTGTTTGTCCTTGAGGGATTGGGTTGTGGACGCAACAGGTGTTAAACTAAAGGGGTCTTGTCACAGCATATTGTATCGAGGCACAGTCATACCAATGTCAGATATTGTGCACGTTCAAGTCCATTCGTATGTCCGATTTCTCCTTGGTTCTCGCATGTAAGTAATTTGTCCTTTGAACGGCTAACGTAAAGAGTGACGTAGCAATTAACGTTGTGAGGTCAGACTTTCATAAATGGGTCAAATACGGTTGTGCTCGAAGACCCATTGGCGGGAATTACGTCTGCGTAAACACAAATGACACTTTGCTTGGGGCGAACTTTTTTTTAAAACTTTCACGTGCGTGGGTT
The DNA here is from genome assembly GCA_964020975.1 of Hermodice carunculata. Taxonomy (NCBI): domain Eukaryota; kingdom Metazoa; phylum Annelida; class Polychaeta; order Eunicida; family Amphinomidae; genus Hermodice; species Hermodice carunculata. Next base: position 82,617,661 of record OZ026617.1, read on the forward strand.
TTGTCCTATTCCCCATGTGTTAGCCAACTTTGATTGTTAGTTTGAAAGTAATTCCTTTATCATGCCATACGTCTATTGGAAACCGCCGTCGAACACCAAAGAGAAACACTTTTGTGTACTTGCCCTATCAACGTGGCCGATTGACCCACCAGCAAAATTTAAGAAATCAGAATTGACAAACGGTCCATTCGCTTCGCGTTTAAATGAAGGGTTTTCTCTATATGTTGACTGGGGTCACCCGTTCCAACTCATGTCCATACAATGTCTAAATTAGTTCTCTTGGGGCTTGTTGACTCAACGTGCTCTCAGTAAGATTTTGTATCGATTTTCCCAGTACTTATCTCACGGAAAACCTAATGAAGAATGTTTTCCGTCCATTACTAAAACAACACAGCCTAACTCCAGGCCGAATAAGATCAAGGTCAAATGAAGATCCGTATGACAAGGAAAATAATGCTTTGACAAATGACAACTCTTGGCGTCATGTGATGCCATTAAAAGTTGTTCAACCTGTGATGATCTGCTAGTATTCTTGTCGGGTCCCAGTGGCCCAGGATGGCGGAATGACAGGGAATTGGCCAGTTTCAGCTTCTGCTTAGAGGGCATCATTTTTAGACTTTAAAGTTTATATGCTGATATGATCGCCAAAAAGTTGTGGGGTTTTTTGTTTGTTTGTTTGTTTCTTCTTTTTTTTTTTTTTTTTGTTTGTTTTTTGGGGGGGTGTTTTTTTTTTTTTTTTTTTTTTTCTCTTGTTTTTTTTGTGTTTTTGTGTTTGTTGATGATCTGAACCTGGTTTTTTCTCAAGTATTTTGGCACTTGCATATCCTCTTAATCAAACCAAAAATACACACACATATGTATATATATATATATATATATATATATATATATATATATAAGTGAATCGTTGTTTAACTTATTGTCACCCAGTGCACCGACTTGCAACATAAAGCAAACATGCAGCATCTTTGACTTGAAGTCAGTATTGATGTCAAATGACGGAATCAACTGTGTCTTGGCATCATGCTAATTAGCGCAATTATCTTTCAGGTTATTTGTTTTGGCATTTATATCCGTGTTCGTCACAGTACTTCCCTTTCAGATAGTACATGGAAGAAAACACGTCCCAGTCTGAACCTGTACATTCTTTCAATTTGCACAACAGGCAATTCTAGAATAACAATATTCTGGAAAACGTTGAAGTGCACAAACACCTTGGTCTTTGGCTTTCTGCTGATCTTTCCTGGTCAGTACACCTCAATCATGTTATTGGAAAATCAAAAAAACTAGTGGGTGTCCTGAAGCGCCTACAGTACAAGCTAAGTAGAAAATCTCTCGAATCTCTTTACTATTCATTTGTACTTTCTTGTTTGGAGTACGCTAGTGTGGTCTGGGATGGATGCACGAAACTGGACAAAGACAGACTCGAATCTGTTCAGCTGGCCGCAGCCTGGGTTGTGACAGGAGCACTTGCCCATACTAATCTCCAACAAATATATATTGAGACAGGCTGGGAAAAATTAGCTGAACGTAGAAGGAAACAAAAATTGGTACTCCTATTCAAAATCATTAATGGACTAGCCCCAGCATATCTCTCAAGACTATAACCAGGAACAGTTTCAGAATGCACCAGACAAATAAGAACTATTGATGCCAAAAAAGCCCCACTTCATAACTCATTTTTTCCATCAGCCATTCGTGAGTGGAATTCATTATCGAGAACAGCAAGGACAATTGAGCATCTGGACGATTTCAAAAGGGAACTTAACAAAACTAAACCAAAACGTAACGAATTATACTATTTCGGAGAAAGGAAATATGCTATAATCCATTCCAGAATGAGAATGGGCTGCAGCCAGTTGAACAGTGATCTGTATAAAATTGGAGTTGTTGAGTCGCCATCGTGCTCATGTGGAGCCAGCCTGGAGACCGTTCACCACCTTTTCTTTGAATGCAACAAATATGTTATACTAAGAAATGAACTACAATGTAAAATACTTACCTATGGTAATTTCAACCTGAAAACTGTGTTATTTGGAATTGAAGAAAGAAGAATCACAAAATATCAAAATGAGGAGATATTCGAGGCCGTTCAGAAGTACCTTAAACTTTCAGAAAGATTCAAAACATGATAAATTCAAGTTGGAACATAATTTAAGTTGGTAAATAGTACAAATCCTATTATCTTTACAATGCTCGCACATCATTTTCGCTCCCTTTCCTTCTCTTCTCATTGTTGGTCCTGTATGTTTATCTATCTGTGAATTTGTGTTCACAGTCTACCTGTTATATGTTGTCTTGTTGTACGCGTACAAGAAGCCCTAATATAGGCTGGTGAGCCTGTCGGCTAATTGTATTTTCTTTTGAAATAAAATATGTTTAAACCAATAGAATTGTTTATATAATTATATATATTTATACCAGTTTTGAAGTAAGCTGAGTAAAGTGTTAGTACTTGTGAATTGAGAGAGAAAGTTACTTTTGCCTGCTTAAACTGCCCCACCTATTTGTCAATGAAATTGTCTTGCTTCGTCAAATGAAGAGTGCAATAAATGCATATTTACAACAGCAAAAAGTTACAACAGCCATTTGATAGGTCTTAATTCCCTAAAAGACAATAATTTTGTGAGAAAGGGACATCTAGCTCTGTCGATGACAGTGAAATGCCCCCGTGTACTCTGCTATTGACAGGGGTGAACCCATGCTTTGCGGCGAGAAATTGATATATGGCCCGTATTCATCATGGCCCCTCATGACAGTTGTCTTTGACCCCTATTACCAAAAAAACAGCAACTTGTCCGCCATATTATACATTACTGTGCTCTGTTCTCAAAGGTAATAAGGTAATAATACCATTTTAGCAAACAAAACGAGTTTGGCCGATTGCCTGATTCCCAGACACTGGTACGAGATTTGTGCGTTTTAGGTGGCACTCCGTGGATGAAAACTCCTTCCAATTTAGCCCGATCAACAAAACTCCTTGCAAGTCAGTCTTAAGTTCTTTTCCTGCAGACTCACAAGATATGTTACTGCTCTTTTCTTCTTCCAGGAATATTCATAGCATTTACGTGGAACCACTTGCTTGATTTGTGCTTGCCGACATTGTAAACGTACACGGCATTCTGTCACTATATTTTTTGCTCGGTAGAATAATACCATCATCCTATTCTAGATATGTAGAGTCTTTTTTTTGAATGGAGGATGCCATAAACTCAATAGTAACCCATGGATTTGAATTGTTGTCTATTTAACTTCTGGGAAATTGAAATATCGCATGTGAACACAAATCTGGAAATACGCTCCTAATGAAGTTATCAAGCTGCAAACTCTCACACAGTGACGGGTCCCATATGTGGCAAAGCAGTGCACTGTTCATTCGTTGCACATGTATTGGTTTTCCAGTTGGAAGGTATCGATGTTACGGCCGCTATATACAATGCACTCCTGATGTTTAAGTTTCCAAAATCAAAAAAAATATATAATAATAATAATAATAATAATAATAATAATAATAATAATAATAATAATAATAATAATAATAATAATAATAATAATAATAATAATAATAATAATAATAATAATAATAATAATAATAATAATAATAATAATAAAAACAAGATGCCTTTTAGGGGCACATGTTGACTGTAACTGCGAAAATAATTTACATACTTGCTAAATCTGTACTTCGTTATTGCTGCATTTTTGTATCACTATTACGTTGTCATTAATGGCAGATTAAGCGGTTGCCTATGCAATGTAACAATGTAACCAATGACAGAATAAGCGGTTTCCTATACGATATTGTAAATTATGACAGAATAAGTTGTTGCTCATACAACAATTATAATCAAAGCATCCTACTTAGTTTTTATGTCATCTAATAACAATGGTGTTTCAAAGGTGTACAGTATGAATATGTCAATGTGATAGCTTTGGCATCAGGGAACCAAGAAGAGACAGTCGACTGATTCTCCCTATAAAAGTGCCTGCTGTGCGACTCCTAATCTGATGCTTTAGACCGTTCATGTGTTGACCGCTTCACAGCTGTGCAGAGAAAAGGATATATTTAGATACATAGATACATTGCATTTGTTGTAAAATTGTAAATTAGTTCTACATCATGAAATCTTTCAAGCTTGCAACAAACATGCAGTGTGTAATTTACAAGACAAACTATAATACTCCATAGTAGTATGACGGATCAAAAACCACGACAATTTTAGAATCAGGCCTATTCCATCGGCACCTAAACGACTTTACCAATAATAATTCTACCAAATGCCCAGATAATCGGTTTTCCAAACGGCCTGCGGGCTAAGTTCTTGTCATCATTCCATACTTTTAAGTCTTCTGACAAATTGACTTTAGATTACCTTGGCGTAAATGGAATCGCCACAGGTAATAAGCAAGTTCAACCATAAAGTGGAAGATGACTCAATTGGCCATAGGAATTAACTATACGATACACTGCATAGATTTGCAGTGGCTTGCTACTTTTTCTGAAAGCAGCCAAGCAATTATGAAGTAGTTGGGCTTCTTGTGAGAAATCAATACGGAGTGAGGTAGCTCAGTGGACGGTCATATGGAATCACATTCATCCACTTACATCATCGGTCCTCCATTTAGAGCGTCAGGCGTGCATTTAGCCACAAAACTTGTTCAAGTTGATACGGTTTGCTGATACAGAATTACAAGTCATCGCTTGGGTTTCCTGTCAAAATAATAAAACATGATGGCCGGCGGTTCCGAACTACAGCAATAGTTGATGTACTCATCGTATGACGGTTTTTCCATAATCAATAATATCCAAAAAATATGTGAAGTTATTGCAGAAATGGCGTAGATTAAATACTTCCACAACAGCGTCCTCACAACGTTGTATTGATAAACTGTGGACCTATCAATTCTGATGGCTTAGCGGGACTATATCTGCATGTTGGCTTTAGGAAAACGTTCTTGGAATAAAGCAACTTAACTCATTCCACCCTGATAGAAGACCGAGTCAAAAGCTTTCCTTGGCGCGCTCTGGGCGCATTGTTGTTGACCATGGGCATATACCTTGGAATGATCTTCCATGCACGTTTCATCCAAAATTTCAAAAATAATCCCTATATTAGTAAAATACAATTAGCAGACGACATTAAGATATTAGCGGGGGAAAGCGTCATTAGGGTGGAATGAGTTAAAACAAGAGGGCAGAGAGTTCAGTAATGAGGAGAAAATTTGACAGCCTTTGGACAGTGTACGTTTCTGGAATTACGTTCTAATACTGTTAATGAGATGTGCTTTACGGAACCTAAAAACAAGGTCTCAGAGAGTTTCGTAATAAGAATAATAGTGACAGACTGCTCACTAAATAGTATTCCAGAGGTATTCAGTCTTTAAAATATCGCATCCTTAATCGGATATGTCTTACTCATAAAGCAACTTCAAGGCATCAGAACCATCAGAAATCAGAAAAACAGTGACAGCCTGTCACTGTAGACAACATAGCGGTTGAGAGGCATGGAGTCTCAATAGTATAGCATCATAATTGGGGGTGTCTTACTCATAAAGCAGCCTAAAAACATGATATCATAGAGCTCAGGAATGACAAGGACAGTGACAGGTTGTGAGCCATTTAGAGTTCAAGAGCTGTATTTCAACAATATGGTGTCATAAATGAGATGTATTGTTCTTGTCTAAGGACAAGTACATATGGCCTACTGTCTACTGACCGCTGATACATGTACAATAGGTATTGTGCTTCTATGTTGCACATAATAATGTATGTTCCTACCGGAAGAGGGACAGGCTTTTTCCGTGCGTCCATCCATATATGTTTCCATCCGGCATTTGTGTCCGCACTATATCTCGCTAGTCGTGTGACTTAAATTAATCAAATGTCCGAAAAAAATGTGTTTCTGGACATAAGGATATGCCGCGTATGAAAACTATGTCGGTAGGTCAAATACATGGATCGTACTGATATGTGTATTTAACTTGCGATCTGAAATACAGTGTTTAGAGTTAAGCATTTAAGCCAGCTACTTGCAGTTATTTGCTAGGTAGTTGCTGTTATTTTGCCAAATAGGGACTGTAATTCTGCGGCGCAACTTTTTTTTGGGGGGGGGGGGGGTTATTGCTCGTAAGTTAATGCTATTTTGCCAGATAGTTACTCTTCTTTGTCTCAAAGATCCTGGCGCTGAGATACTGAATATTGATGTATACAAGAAACCAGTACCGGCCCACAGTGGATTTGTACTACGTTTGGCATGGTTATACGAAACAAAAGCCTGCCACAACCAAATTTTATGAGCACACCATAGGTATCTGTATGTTGTGTACTGATTCGCGCTGTGAATCCAGTTACATGTACATTATGAAAACGAGAGCACCCAGTCTTTGCTCGTAAGCTCAGCTGAGCACTGGGTTGTCACAGTCTTCTTTGGTGAATGGAACTGGATATGGAATATGAAATCACGAACTTGATAGTGTTTGGTTAGATAGGTTTGCTTTGTTCGACCTTTCTTTGTCAGTTCAATAGACTGATTCAAATGCACTGTGTTTACATATGCATCCTAAATGCATCAATCTGTATCATATTCAAAGTGCATCATGCCAATGTCAAACCATGCCCTAAATCAAATCACAGTATGTCATACACACACAGCGAGCCGCAGTACCGCTGCTGTACCAGTATTCAATTTAGTCCACGTGACCAATACCCCCTATTCCCATTTAGTAAAAAAAAATAGACCACTCTTATGACTCAACTCCTTGCCAACGGCACATTACGAAGTGCTTAATGAAAACGAAGAAAATTTGAAATTAACTATTTGGACATATATGTGTCAAGGCCCCGTGGCAATTGGCCAACTGCACTTGTTTCAGATTGGATCTTCAATTGTGGACAAACTTCCGAATTCCAATCTTGACTGTGGTCATGAAGAACCGACGGATATCTTTTGAAACCTCAGATTGATTTGTAATATGCTTGATCATCAAAGTAACTCTTTCTCCAGGCAATGGCTCTCTTACAACCGAGCATTAACCTTTTACGCTTTTCTGTTTGACTTGTTGTTCTCTGTGGGTTTAACAATGTTCATAACTTATAATTACATAAATATTTGGAAACTTAGGGTTTACAAGCTTTGGGAGAATGCCGTTTGTCATTATATCGAATTAGCCCTGCATTCATTACTTAAACATGTAGCAACATGGGGATAGTATCGATTCGTTTTAACTCTAAATACATGCCATAAGTCCAGGGTAACAGTTTTTGTCGTCGACTCTTGCCGCCAAAGACGGAGGAGTGGGCCTATTTACCAAGTATCAATTATCTTGCTGTGTTTCCTTTAGGATTTTTACTTGCACGATTTTGCAAAAAAAAAAGGTAGAGCTCAAAAAATTAACGACAAGTGTATAACAGCTTTATGAACTATTCGCTGTCCACCAGTTCTTACGGCAAACTGTTAAAATTTTGAGCATGTGCACTCGCTCAATGCCTGAAGACGACACGTTGCAGTTCAGTGTTGCCATATATGCGTTGTGTTGATGTGCATACTTTCAGGGTCTAACAACACGTGGTCGACAAGTTAAACCTTGCCTAGCAAGAAATTAAATCTAGTGCTCTATGGACTTTGCAGCTGAATGATATGTTACCTTGCCTCTTCCTCAATTATCTGTACAGGCCTACCCTTAGCGTAACAAACAAACTTCAATACCGTAATCGCACATTTTTCCTGTGTAATTAATTGGTGCCTAGAGTAACAAACGTCGGTATCATAAGTTTTTTATTTTAACTCATTCATTGCTCATTTCGACAAAAATTCATGGGCTCTGAATTGACATAATGATACTAGATTCACATTTTAAACTGATTTTCATTCGTCTTGCCTTCAGATCGTTTCCAGCGAATAAATGACTTTTTCTTCAATTTTTGATCTTGGAATCTTGCAATTATTTTACACCATTGTAGGCACTCTGGGACTTTTTGCCTTGCATGTGCATTTTCCATTCGTTTCTCCTTAAAGTGTTTACCTTACTATTTTTACCTTGGAATCGCTTTCTTAATGTTGAAGGGCATTATGGCCAGCAGCTTTGAGTCGTGGTGTTGATCACATAAGACTGTATCATTGTTTCATATCAACAAGAAAGACTTTTATAAAATGCATGTTCGTTGGTCATGAATCTGCTTTCCGGCGTTTATGGCATGGAAATGCAAAAATGGTGCCGCCAGTTAGCAGAATGACTTGTCCGGGGATTAATGGCACCGAAACAAGTCTTGCGCTGGTTCCCCGCTGATGACCCGATTTTTCAAAGGCTAATAATGCCTAAAACTTTCTTCTAAATTTCACATTTTATGAATATGATTTGCTCCTTTTATAAATTAATTTGCTATTATGATTTAGAACAATACAGTTTTTCAGTGAATGGTACGGAATAGGACTTTGCTCTTAGAATATCGGACTTGATAGTGTTCACACGGTACATGGGCTTACAGACTTAGGTTTGTTAAGTTTCTCTTTGTATGAAATACGTCTGTGCATCGTATCGTCCCTTCCGTTGCCGGGCCATCGCGGCATACTGGTCTACAGATTGAGTTCTTTCTTGTAATGTAGTCTTTTGCACAGTTGACATAAAACACGTACGCAGCTAAACCACGCACCGACGTACAAAATTTATGTGAAGCCCAATATCATGTTCCTATTGGTGGTGTTGTGGTCAGGAAAATACATACAACATTTGATGAGTCCATTGGTAAAGCGTATTTCATCAAAAAGTATATTAAACAACTGAAATGTACCAATTTGTAATTCCAGCATAAATAAGTAGTTCATATGTATGTAGTCTATCATTATGTAATCCTTCTCATCATCTACTACATCGCCTTTATTCAAATGGTTTTGCACATGCTTGATCAACTTTAAGATGTTTTTCCCTTGACAACTGACATAGTCTCATCATGAAACTCGCGGCCATAATTGACATAGTCGTAAAGGGGCGTGTAACTTTGATCAGATTCAGGGTCACTGCAAAGATCAGCTATTGAAAAACCAAGCTTTAGATCCTGCAAATATCTTTTCTTTCATTTCTAATAATGAATGGATACTGTGCCTGGGAAGGCCGTACATTTCTGTTAGAGCATAACAGTGGAATTTAACCACGCCATGGAGGCATACAGTATTTGGTGGTCACGCCGAAGTCCTTATAAAATGCATCATACTGGTGTTATCAATTAGGTTATTCTGAGGTGTTGTGAGTGTGTTGCATCGTAAATCATTTAATTTTGAAACATTTGAGCTAATGTTGTGAGATTATGCCATTGCTGTCTCGTCTGATGAGCCACTAAAAGGTTCCGCGCCTCTGTTCGGACCAACGGCACGTTCAGTGTCTCATGTGGTGCGTCCACCCAGATGCAACACTCGAGAAAGGATAGCTACAAGGGCTGGCTGAAAAGTTCTAAGCCTAGCTGTGAAAGACCCATACAAAGTCGGTTGTTTTCATTTACTTCTCTACATAGTTCCCTTCCAGGTTTACACACTTTTGCCAACGATGCTGCAAGGCCTGGGTGCCGGTCAAGAAGAAATTTTCTTCAGCCACCCTAAAAAGTCATTCCGTCAGCGAAATGACGTCATCATTACTGGGAAAATGGCGATCGACTAGTTCCTTTTTCATTTCTGGAAAACAGGTGGAAGTCTGATGGTGCTAATTCGGGTGAATAAGGGGGATGGTCAATGAATGCGAAGTGACAATCATGGATTGCTGACATGGCAACCACCGATTCGTGAATAGGAGCATTGTTTTGGTGGAACATGACTCCTTTAGTGAGCATTCCCCGTCGCTTAGCTTTGATAGCTTCAGGCAAATGTCTCAGTAGGTCAGCAAAATATCTTCCATTGATAGTCTGGCCTTTTTCAAGATAATCAATCAGCAAAATACCCTTGGAATACCAAAAGAATGAAGCCATCACATTTCTAACAGAAGGAACCGACTTGGCTTTTTTTGGGGGGGGGAGGGGGGGATCCCGGATGCTTTCATTGTTTAGACTGAATTTTGGTATCTGGTTCAAAATGGTGAATCCGGGTCATGGTTACAAACCGGGTCAAAAAGTCATCGGAATCTGCTGCAAAACTGCATAGATTGTCACGGGACGCCAGGAATCTGACACGTTTCTGATCTGCTGTCAAGAGCTTTGGCATCCATCTTGCAGAAACTTTTGTCATTCCCAACTCCTTGGCGATAATGTTCTCAACCCTCTCATGAGAAATGCACACAAGACTGGCAATATATTACGAGCGGTCAATCGTCGATCAGCCATCACCATGTCATGCACCCGGGTAATGTTTTCTGGAAGGGTTGCAAAAGATACGATAAGTTTATTGTGTATAGCACCCCTTAGGGTCGTTACAAGACTAGTAAAGACGTAATATTATATGCAAGTTATCATATGTAAAAAAAGAAAGTGCACAGTACATCTATGTTCCATGTAGATTCTGAACTGCAACTGATTTATATCTTTTATTTAACAGTATCTATATAAATTAAATTGAATAGCACCTAAATAGTTAAAGGAGTTGAGAAGAAAGGAAATCCGAGCTGGGAACTCGGATTACATAACGTGCTAGCACCAAAATTATATACAGTCTAGGTTGGGCCAAGTTTATCTCGTGTCTGTTGAAAGCCTTCCTGGACGCGCGTCATCGTCAAGGATCTCCCTGCCACGCTTTAATTCTGCAGCCCACTTCTTAACAGTGGAAAAGGAAGGGCCATCACCCTTTCACGTGGAGACCATGTCAGCATGTATCTGTGTTGGAGTTAGCCCTTTCAGTTGCAGGTACATGATGACTGCCCTACACCCAGTTTTGTCCATTCCTAGTGATTTCAGTGGGTAGGTTAACAAGATGGTCTGCTACAAAGAAACTAATCACACCACAGTTGCAGTAACTGTTCTTATGTCTGTTGTACTTGTCAGTAGCAAAACTTTGTTTCAATTCGATTGAGTTAACCCACTTATGCTTAGAATTTTTCAGTCAGCCCTCGTAAGAAGGCATGTAGCGTTGTATGGTTAATAGACTGATAAGCGACACTTCAAATCATGTCCCACCGGACGACTTATATATATATATATATATATATATATATATATATATATATATATATATATATATATATATGTGTGTGTGTGTGTGTGGGTGTGTGTTTGTGTGTGTCAGTGTGTGTGTGTGTGTAAGTATGTATACAGGGTCTCAGATCACGATCCACTTAGTCAGAAAAAAACTGAGCAAAGTGAGTAAACAAAAGAATTATAATCACTAAATAATAAGCTGTGGAAACCTCCGGAAGATGGACAATAGCCGAAGCGTCTTTTATCTCTCACTCCGACCAATTAAATATTTCGCGAAACTAAATATCCACACTCGACATGGCCTTTTGTTGTACGTTTTGTTTCAAAATTTTGTCGTGAGTTGCCTTTCATTCACAATGCTCAGCGTGTGTCATCGGTTTTGTTGGGATAGCTTCTAATGTCATAAACGTTGGCGAGTCTCCTTTTGGGACAGCCTCTTGTGTCATACATTATTTGCCAGTCCCTTGTTGAGAGAGCCGTTAGTGTCATAAATATTTGTCAGTCTCCTGTTCGACAGCCTCTAATGTGATAAGCAATGGTCAGTCTCATGTTTGACAGCGTCTAATGTCATAAACAATTGCATGTCTCTTGTTTGACAGCCCCTAATGTCATGAACAATAATTGCAACCTCTTGTAGTAGATGGTTTTTGTTCTAGCAGATTTAGGGCCCTAACACACTGACCAGCCGGCCGTGCGATTTTAGGTTCGCACGAGCATCGTGCGAGTGTTCCAAGTCGCCCGTACAGCTGTTTGTTCAATGTGTCTCACCGCCGACCCGAGTTCGGAAAATTGCGCCGGTTTTGAAACTCGTACCAACGTCGTGCGGATTTTTTTATATTGTCGTGCGAGTCCAAGCCGATTGGTGTTTCAGCCTGTTGTAGTTTAGAAACTAGCATACAGGGGTTGCTCTTGTCTGTCATGTGTCCATGTGTCTTGGTCATAAAAGAGGAGAACGTGAGATCTTGATCGGACAAGATGCCTTGTGGCCGTAGAAAAGGAAGAACCCGTTGTGTTGGACCATCAACTGAACCAAAATTAACGGAAGATGTCAATAAAACGTCACCGGGTCCTGAGATTATGGTTACACCAGAAAGGAGACACAAATTCGCAAAACGACACCAAAGTCTTTGCATGAATTATAGTGTGACGGAATCACCAAAATATGACACATTTAATCTTTTACCAAACTTTTGTCGCCAAAATGTACCCTAAGTTTCCTACGATTATAATGTATTGGAAGCATTTTTCTGCTTTTTTTAGGATTATATTTAGCACTATTGCCAGCGTAACATAATCACAAAAACCAGGCATTAAAAATGTCACTTACAACGTAATGCAAAAGTTTACCACCCGGTGTACTGCTTTGCAGAAAAAATAGCTATGTATTACAATAGCAATTATTTTTATATTCAAATATCACCATTGTGATGAAAACCAAAATACTTTATTGTGAACTTGACTTAAAAGTAAAACACATCACGTGATGGAATCAACATTTGGCCGTGACGAAATCACAAAATTGACAAATCCACCAGCACAAAGCCCCCCCAAAATGTTTATTCAAACGTGTTTAATTTCGGCCAGAGTGCACTTGCTACCATTTATATGCTCAGCCGCTAACATTGGATAGCTGAGCTTAGTTTCAAAACTGTATTTGTCAATTACGGTTTTATTGTATAGAAGATTTTCTAAGCCTCCTGTTAAATATATTTTCCGAAATTGACCATACAGTTATACCTTACAAAAGGCCAAGAAACAATAAGTATATATCATATAGAATAATTTGAAGTAACAATATTATACACTCACTTTAACCAAGACTGATATAAGGACAATGGACTTTTATTTGTATTGTATTTGAGTCTTTTTGTTCAGAACCACTTCCTAGTAGTCATCATCCTATTCCGCAGTCCAAACTCTTAACTCTCCATAAGCCAACCTGTCACTGTCTAGCCTATCTACATATGGAAGTACTATTATCTGTACTGCACACGTTCTTCTGTAGAAATTTTGACATAGGCTGTATTAGCCCAAATGAATTAAATGGTCTTCAGCGGGCAACTACTCAGAACATGTATCGGAGCCTATTCCCGTCCATGTCTCTCTGTGAAGCGGCTCCTTGTCCAAGCTAAATATTCAGCAAAGACAACCCACATTATTAATGAATAAATATGAACGTGGCAAATTATGAATAAGCTAAATACTTGAAGTTTTGCTCAGAAACGCGGAGCTTCATTATAATGAAAAATACCTGTCAAACCAGATACAATTACTAAATTTGTATAGTACAAGTTAACATACGAACAATTTGACTTTGACCCCTGAACCAGCATATGCCCTTTCTAGCTGGATAGCTTATGTTAGGTAAACCACCTGCCAGTGTATGACCTAGGCATAAACAAACTGGGGCATTATATTCAGTCCCAGTGATTGTAAAATAAACAGTTGCAGTTAGACCACCCGTACAAACACCGGGAAGTCGTAACAAGTCCTGCAACAATGGACATCCTGCACCAGAAATGTAAAACAAATCCCATGATGACACCTACTCCTCACTTAGAAAGTCTCAAAACAATAAAGCTCTATTTCGCTGCCAACCCTGAGTGAATGTTTCAACATAATGGGTCAGGTTTGTGACATGTTGGTAAACATGTCAAATTAAGGGTTTTTTGGGTTTTTTTATCGAGTAAATGTGTACTTAGGCATGTCAGAAAAGTGTGAAAGTCATTAGCATTAAAGTCAAAGACATATTATCAAAACACGCTTTTTCTTAACCAAATTTTAAGTACATTTAGGCAAGCTTGTAACTTTTGTAGGTAGCTGCTTGCTACCTATGGCGCTTGTGGGTTTAACCTAACAGAAAACAAACTAGCCTAAATGTCTGAAAGGTGAAATTAAACAGAACGATGCCAAACTATGAAATTAAGTGGCAAAACAGGCAACTCAAAAAATTCTAAAATTATTGAAGCCAAACTTTCTAACAACCTTTGGATATTAACAGCTAAATTTGTTAGGCAAGTCAGAAAAGAATAAAAGCCAAGAAAATGCAATCAAAATATATTTTTTCTTAACCAGATATCAAGTACAATTAAGCAAGCTTATAACTGTCGTGGGTAGCTGCTTGCTACCTATAGCCCCAGGGGTTGAACCTAACAGAAAGAAAATCAGCCCAAAATGTCCGAAAGGTGAATATTGATGCCAAACGATAAAATTAAATAGCAAAACATGTAAGTCTAAAATCTCTAGAATTATGGAAGCCAAACTTTCTAACCATTTTTTGAACATTCACAGCAAAATATGTAGAAATATTTAATCAAAAGTATACCTTTAAATCATCGTGACTCCAGTTTATTGTAAATGAATTTGGTTTTAGATGCAAAGGCCTACAATTTAGAACAAATACGACCAAATCTCAAAATTTGTGACAAAAATGTATTATATCCAATACTTTCTGAAACGTCACTGTCTGGGGAAGGATAGTTAGCTACTTCAAAGTTAAACTTATCCATTGTGAGATAGACTTTAATGCAAAACCTGTCATTAGTGACCTGAATATACAAGTCCAGAAACACATCTCTGAGACCATCTGAATTGTTACCTCCTAAATGGATATCTTATGGGTAAATATCTTTAGCGATTTCACTGAAATTTTGTACATTTACACAAGGAACACCATCAATTTATCTTGCGTTGTTCGATAATTTTGTATAAAATTTGAAAGTCCTTTTTCATCAATTTTTCCATATACGTAAATTCAAACCAGGTTAAATATACATCCGCAAATAATGGGGAGCAGTTGCTACCCATATAAATGCCTTGGATTTGTTGAAAAACCAATGGTCGGCATTAAACAAAAGTGTTATCCAAAAGAAGTTTAATAGCACCTATCATAGTTTCAACAGCGTCAGATTTAACGTTACTCTTTGAATATTTATTCTGAGACCAGTATGCTTTCTTTGAATATGAATCAATATTTATATATGGTTTACCATTATGTTTAAACATTTTCCTTATTAATTCTGAGACAAAACTTTTGAATTCATCTATGGGTAGATTTGTGTACAGTGCAGAAAAATTATTGATTTTAGATTGAAACCTTGGAATTGTATTTGACAGAGTTTGTCCAATGTTTTTGTATCCAACGTATTTCTTCACAATAACTATTTATAATAAACTGGACTACATTTTTTAAAACATACCTCACAAATAAAGAAAATATGTGAGTGAGGGAACTCTATACCTAAATTGACCTAAATCAAATTACTTGTAACTACTTCATGATCTGTATTGGTTCATTTTTCGGTGATGCTTAAAGGTATATATAAAGCAAACCAATATTTCCTTCTACTTTAAAGATACCATGGAGGTAGCAATGTATGTTTTAGTTCAAAACATATGTGACCAACACGTTAAACAAGTCCTGTATTTTGTTCTCTGAAAGTATCAATTAGTTGTAAATTGTCAAAAACTTTAGACGTAAAGATAAGTTGGCTTACTTATTGATATGGGGGTAATATGCGTACCTGGATGTCCATTATTAGCTTATTGTATAAACTAATGGCAGGGATGAGCTAAACTCATATTACCCCTTCTGTGGGGGAGGGGGGATATGGACACCTTTGATTGATACTTTATATGGTTTTTTTGCATTTTCATTTAACCTGACGTACAATTTGGGAGATAATTTAATCAAGGGCAAAATATGAAACTGTCAATTACTATCTATAAATGCTTTGTGTAAAAAAAATATACTTTTATTAAATTCCACTTGAAGTAGCAGGAACCCATATTATTTTGTGGATATGCTCATGTTACACGGATATATGGGCATGTTTGTAATTTTCGTTTTTGCCCTGAAAATGTAAAATATATCAATCTGCTGGTCAAGATATTTTAGGTCTTTAATGCTAAAGGAACGTAACAGGTTGGTTATTTTTTTATCTATATAGATGTACGTTTTGCTTTCCAAGAGAAAATCCACAGAGGGGACCATATTACCTCATGTTACCCCTACATCTAGAAATTGCATAAAAAATATTTGTTCACTTGGATTGCCCAGATTGCCTGCATTGAAAAGAAAATTCTATGTAAAACATAGTCATATTGTTCACAAAAAGTGTTCTTGTGGTTTCTCAAGCAGAAAATTTCCAGACTGTCTGAGAGCTAATAAAACTTAAATATGGAAGTGTTCTCTAAAAGAATATTTGAAAAATTCGCATCTGGCAGTTTTCACATACAGATCTGATTACTGGAAATAAAATCCAAGTTATGTAATTGAAACTGAATTTAGGTACCAGATATATGGAGGGTATGTGGGGTTGAAAGTTTTGATATATATGTTACTGATTAGTATAATTAAAATTGTACAACTTTTGCATTATGTTCATGTAACTTGCCAATATCATAAAGCAACCAAGAAAGAAAGATATATGGACAATCAAGATATCTGCGTATGCCCACAGACCTATCGACGATTATAAAATACATCTGAAAAATGTTAAAACATGGCTTTGAATAGTACATAAATGTGATTGAAATTTACAACCACAAGTAGGCCGATATTATTCACTGTAAAGTTGCCCGCAAAAACTATAATTTTGGTTTGTTTACAATCAATTCAGTGGCAATTTATATGAATAGGTCAGAAAACATTGCTGGCGTGAATTAGTGAATTTTCCTCTATCAGCATTACAATTGTTGCCAATAAAATCCAGAAACGCTGGCCGTATGATTAGGGTTTTTTGCAGTAGTTCATCATGACTCAGGTAAATATAGGCAAAAATCGACGTTAAGTACAGTCATGTACCCAAAGTGTGTCACTGTTTATTGAACTTCTTTACTTGCACCGACAGCTCTCGGAAAAGACGTGCTCAGGCTTGTCTTAATATTTAAGAACCGTCGCCGGTGTGGAGACAGATCCTTTATCATTTTCACAGTTTATTTCAGTGTTACATTTTCTGGAAGGAATATGCTTAACTGACGTCATAAGAAAGCCTTCGACAAGACGAAGAAAGATTTCGTATCCATCATATTTTCATCTGTTAATCATGCTCAGCGTAATTTTCAGTGTAGGGAATACTGTCAATTGTAGAAAAGTTGAGGCAGTATACGTAGACCTGATGGGACGAGTTTTTTTAAATCAGCAACTGTTTATTTTTCGAATATCTGCCTTACAATATTTCCTCATTTCATTGGCAGAATGTCAATGCTTAGCGCCTAATGTGAGGATAACACATGTTTATTTAAAATTGTACTTTCGCAGAGTGCTTTGATATGCTAGTTTAATGATAATACCAACTATTCTTTGGTGATTCCGTCACGCACACTTTGGTGGATTCATTACGCATACTATGCAAGTCCTGCGGACCAGAATAAAAAATTCAATTTCGGGTTTTAAACGTGGATTTGTTTCATGAAATACAGTGAAGGTTAGGGCACTATTGTTACCCTATGCGAATTTATACGACTGGAAAGAAACAAACGATGTGACGGAGTCACGCAATAACCTGTGAAATAAAAAAAAACCTGTTTGCACTATGATTTCAAGGTAGAAAAATTAATAATGAAGATGGATTTGAAGATACATAGATTATTGTAATTTCTATTGTAATTATTCAACCATACTCAAAACGGAAATTGTTATATCGTATTTACTTTGCAGTATGCACGCCTGCATCAGGTTTAGTATATACAAAAACAGTGGGAGTTATGTGATTCCGTCACGCAAAAACAGGTGATTCCCGATCACTTTTTAGGCCCATGGCTTAGATATGGCTAAAAAGATTGACAGATTCTGAAGCAGACTCGAATTTTAGCATTGAGTATGAAAAACAAACAAATAACTAGTAAAACTGTAGCAACCAGCTTGAAAACTAATGTATTTACGTGACGGAATCACCGAATCAAACCAACACCACATGTTCGTTCATGGTAAGTATGAGATGAGTTGATCCCTAAACAAGTACAAGTTCTGAGCAAGTAATATATTTATTCTGATGCACCAGGCCCTACTCTTAGTTATGGTATCAAACTTACCACATAGTGTGTTATGTCTTTCTTGATAATGATTATGAATGTTCAGTTTCATTTAGGCCTGTGTCCGGCGGTAAAGCAGAAAAGTACTTCCGGTAGTTTTGCACCTGAATAGACTTGCAGCAAAGTAGGAAATTATCCCTTAATGTTTTGCAAAATGTATGTTTAAAAAATGGAATTATAGCTCTCATTTTTAATGTGGCAGAATAAAAAATATTAAAATGGAAAAAATCGCCTTTTTAGCCCCCCCCCCCCTTTCCGTGGAATTCATGTTTGAATAGTACAGCAGCGTTGTCTCCTGTGTGGACCCCTAACTTACAAACTTACAAAATTATGAGACGGGGGGGGGGGGGGGGCATTCTCTTCTCACATTGGTAAAGACACACCAAGGACGAGAAATCGTTGGTCTTGAAACAAAGAGAATCAGCTCGTAGCCTTGGGGGCGGGGGGGGGGGGGCCGAGGGACAAGAAATCTGTGTGTACGATTCGACACACAAGGAATATCGCAATACGGGCCTACGACTGGACGCATTCAAGCGATTATCTGTTACATTATGGTCTGTCAACCCTGAGTTACGGAAGGGGATTTCTCGAATATTTCGTAAATAGCGAGAAAAATGACCATGTATTTCATACATAGCCAAATCTGAGCTGTTTACCTTACTCTTGAAGGAAATTTGTTTGCAGTAGTTTAAAGGGACCTGTTAATCACATGTGCGCACGCGCACTTATCTTTTCTTCGACGATATGATATGCGCTAAGTTTTGCTTGCGGCCGCAGAAATGGCCCAAAATGCGGCTGAAAAGAAACACAAAGTGCATATAGCTACCACATATGCCTCAAAAGTAAGGTATATTGATGAGAAAAGGTTACGTATTAGATATGTCGGCAAGTAATAATCCATTGTTGTAATATTCACAAAATACGTTTCCGTAGAGCAAGGTTGATAGACTATAGGAATATATTGGGAGAACGGTATTTTTGCGCCTGTTTAAGTGTATTGAAGCATAGCCTATTCACCACATAATTGTCAAATGGACTGCAGGCCTAAGCATGATGATAATTAGCACAGGGCAAGTTTTGTCAAGAGGCAGTATGGGCCTCCTACCCAAAATTAACACTTCACAAAGTTAGGCCTACATGTAATTGTTTGAAAATCAGCGCGGATTTGCCACTCGGCGCGGCGGTGAAACACATTGACCGTTATAAGTCGCACGACGTTCGTACGAATCCGACCGGTTGGATGTCAGTGTGCTCGTTTATCTGTTTCATCGCCGCTACGAGTCTGTGCGTGTTTAACTCGTACGAGTCGACGAAAGCTTGTGCTGGCCGACAATTACTCGACCGGCCGGCGCAAATTCCAATGTGTTAGGGCCCTAGCTCCATAAAGCACATTAACGCTTAGTTACAGCATTTGTTATCTTAAGTTTCGTCTGACATATCTGCGTGTATGGCATCTGCCCACTGGCCATCAATCCTCAATCATATTTTGACGGTTTTGAGACGGTCCGAAATTCCTTATCCCATTGTCAGAAGAACTGCATGGCAGGTGTTATATTTATATGTTTGTGGGGATCTATATATCATTTACAAGTCGTGTCTGTCCGGTTAGTCTTCTACATATCCGTGTCTGTTTGCTGGCCCATTCACTGTGCGAGTCACGCCGATCAGTCTCTTCAGCGTGGGGTTGTCCATTAAAGAGCACGCCTGGTACCTATGGTGCCGGCTTTGCTCATTGATTTTCAAATAGATGTCATGTTTTCAGTGGGGCATAATTGAAGATCGTTGTTCGCTTTGTATGGCTAAGGGAGGACAGAGCCGGCTGCTGAACACGTCTGAATGGCCTGTGCACATACTAGCCACTGTATGTGTCCACCTGCCTGTACGACATACACGCTTTTACCTTGGACAGCACTGAAAACTTGCCGCCGTCTCAGCCCGTGCTGCATGTCTTGAAGGACAGAGAGCACAGACTGAGACGGAGGCAGCTTCTCAATACCATTTAACGGGGTCCAGGCTGGCTTACTGATATTTAGAACAAACACCTAATTCCGTTTCGCACTTTATTTTTTTTTTTATTTTTTTTTTTTTTTGATAATTCGGGTAAATCATTGCTGTTTGCTGACTGTCTCCATCCATCATTCACTTGCGCAGCTACCTGCCTAACGACAGGGAGCGATGAGTTCACCCTTACAGAGTAACAAGGATAAATGGCTGGCTTTGCAATTTAAACATGCACGTGTTCATTGACCCTCGAATGTCTGTCAGTGTGGACCAGACTGGAAATAACCTTGTCTAAAGACACTGGGCACTTTATACACCACTGCAGTGTTTGCCTCGAAGCAGTTCCTTTTGCAGGGGAACTTGGCCAGAACACTTTTAGTCATTCCGTTCTTTACATTGACCAGTTTTGCGCTAGTTCCACCTTTCCACCGTAATCACGTCGTATGTCCCATTATATGTGCCATATGTGCCATATGTTATCAAACGTCCGACAAATCGGTCTTGAACGTCACAATGCACAGGGAATTAGACGCTCAAAACAGGCCTGTCGGACCATATCTTCAATCGTATCAATTTGCTTATAATTTTACAACAGGATTTGTGTTGTAGCGATATTTGTAATTCATTGATTTTATGAACGATGTAGTGAGCCTACCTTGCTTGTGCATGAGACATTGTCAGCAACATGTAGAGTGAGACAACCCTGCTTGTGGATTGGGCATTGTTAGTAATGTGTTGTGTGCCTGCTGTCAGAACAGGAATTACCAATGAAGCTAGCATCAAAACCACATACGCCAATACGGCCCTTCCACCTACACAATAATATTTCTGTGCGCAACATTTTAGATGTTGGTTGGTAGTTGTCCAATAAATGTGATTACTAAGTATTGAGGAAATATCAGGTATATTTTGGAGACACAGGGAAAGTGTGATGTATCCAGACTTCTGCATTTGTCACTGAGCCCTCGAAAGCTTTACATTTGCTTTGGTTTTTATCCTGAGTTAGAATATTTAGTTTTATAGATGGACAGTTTATCTATTTAGTTTTATATATGGACAGTTTATCTGTTGGCATTCTTCTTTAACAAACAAGTTTCATGTCTCCTTCAATGAACAACATGGAACATAAAAGAAAGACAGGGCTTAGTCTGATGAAAAAGTGTGAGCGACCGTGATATCAGTAGCGTACCATGGGGTTGATAGCTAAGATCCCCGCCGATTAGCCAAGGTAACGCGGTGCACTTCGTGCAGACAATGTTGGCCATACGCCTACTTCGAATTCTGGAGGTCCGAATTGCTTCTCTTTACCAGAATCTTTCTCTACCCGTGTAAATAACCTGCTTATTAAACTGTGTAATTTTCTTGTGTTAACATTACATGTAACATAAACAACATGAAAGATCTACATGTATCTGTTTCAGAAAGGAAATAAACTGTTCGATACGTTAACTAAGAAAAATGCAAAAGTTTATTTGTAGAATATTGGAATACGGCAAAACTGTACGATTTTCTTTCCTTCTTCCTGCATTTGTTTCCAGATAGGAAGACATTCCAGGTGTTCTAATGTCTACCCTGTATATATTCAGGATCTGAATCGATAGTGATGGTTTGTTGTCACAAAAGTATATAAAACAGTAAGTAGATACTTAAGATGGTACTTCGAAAGTACATTGCTACAGCTGGGACTGAAACCCAGATGCGTTTATGTGCCCCTTCAGAAATCATACAATAGATAAATAGCAATGAATTGAACAAAAGTCGGTGCAAAGTTCTATTCAAAATGACTGAAATATTTGACGGCGATTAAATTCATAAAATGCAATGAGATGCTGTTTTTTTTTATGTTTCAGTTCAAGCAAGTAGAGGAGTACATGGTTTATAGGAAGTTACCGAGAAATCTGCGGCAGAGGATCTCTGACTACTATGAACACCGGTTCCAGGGCAAGATGTTTGATGAAGATAGCATCCTGGGAGAACTCAACGAGTGCCTGCGGGAGGTAGGTGGCTCTTCTCCTTCTGCCCGCTCCACACACCCTTTCATTCCCGCATCGTTAATCACAGCATATCAATATTCCATGTACATAATGCTCTTAGCATTTTGCTAAGTATCAGAGTCATTCTATGCAGACTTTTTGAATCGCAATAAAATCAGGACGCGTTAATTCCCTCATGATACAAATATATAAAAAAATGTTTTGCCAGCCGAAATAGTTGTTAATAATTCTGGAAGGGAAAATGCATATCCCATTGCCTGTTTGTTTCCATTGTAATAAGGTTTTTACGAAAAATATGTTTTCGTTTCGAAAATATAACAGAAAAATGGCTCATTATCTTTGTTATATCATGGCATTTGGCGTTATTGTATAAAGTTACCTATTCGTGTGGGCAGTTTTCGTGCCAATAATGTAACTGTAACTGGATCTGCAGTATTTGGTCTTGTTGCTACTATGGTACAGTGACCTGCAGCCAAAATACAATACCAGGACTCAGGACTCAGGGCAACCTACATTCAATTTACCGATTACAATAACTTACTATCAGACTTCAGTTTCTTGCACTCGAATTCCAACATGTCTGTGGTAGCATAGCTCCAATTAGGCAACGTAAATTCTCTATTAGAAGACGCATCTTTATTAGAAGAAGCACCCCTACTTTGGGACATCTTCAAGGTTTTAATATCCGTCATTTTGTTCGGCAGAAAAATACCCTAATGAAAGACGCACCCCGACTTCAGGTTGCCGATTCAAAGTAATCAAAATGAAAAGTTCCCGCCTGATTTTCATGTGTACGACTCGCCGATCATTTTTTACCTTTCTTTTTTGTCCGTGGTAATTTCATCAATAAAAAGTAGGTATATTAAAAATGCAACCCTATTCCTGTCTACTCCTGAAGTTACCATCATTATAGCTCATCAGGTCATGGTCCGAGGAAAACTCTCTGTTAGAAGACGCACCATGAGTACATCATCTTCAATTGGGGAAAAAATAGAATGTATTGTAATGGAAGCCTCGGCTTTTAGTAGATGATTTACGGTACATATATTGTCACACAGAGTACACAGGAAGTAGTGTCAGCCTAGCGTTCATCCAAACCCTTGTGTCCTGTTTGGATATCTCGCGCTTATATATATTTACATTTGTAACTTGTAAACGTGTTATTTTTGGTGAGGTATATAGGTATTTGTGAAATATTTGCCGCGAGACAACAAGGCTGGGACAAAAAGTAGATATAACTATACATTCGTAATAACTTTAATTTGGTATACTGCAAATCTTGTATTCGCATTACAGATCTGAAGTGGAAAATAGTAAAAGATAATAATAATTAAGATAGTAGCATGAAAGGCTGTCTCATATTATATATTTCATGCTTCCAATCTGAAATGATAGCTATAGCTGACACATTTCGTGTTTAAAATAGAACATCAGGCACTCTGAGCACCGATAACCCGCACCTTGTTTCATGTACGTGACATAAAAGTATGTCTGTGTCAACTTACATTTGCGGACGTCACTGTGGTTGCCGGCAAGACCATAGCTATGTATCACTAGCATGTTAACATGTGGACACAAAGAACAATTCTCGTCGCGCTTGTCATATAAATCCATCAAAAGTACATTACAAGGAGAACCACTGGGAAGCCTAGGATTGCAGGTCTGAAGGGACCTTTAATCGTATCAGCCCTGCTTTGGTTCTCCGACGTACAGTAACGTGAGGCCACCAGGCGAATGACATATCGGCTTCCTTGAAGATACAGGAACCGTTCGCACTTGATATCGCAGTTACTTGTGATACTTACCTTAGCCTGAGCAACTCGTATTGTAGATGATGCCCTGTAGCGTAGGTAATTTTAAGCTCAGCTCGTTCCATTCACGCTTGACGGTTCTCCACTGGTTTGGTTCTACAGTTGAGTAGACGGATGCACCATGGGTGATTAACCAAATGTTTCAGGATTAAATAACAAAATTATACCCTTAAAATCAACACGACACAGAATTAATTTGATTTGTTAAGCCCTCTGCTTGCCAGTCTTAGCATACTTATTCATGTTTTGGAACAAAATGCACAAAGATTTCTCCTTTAATCTTTTGCCGTCAGAACTGAATTCAAAAGTTTGAAATGTAAAAAATCCATGAAATGTAGGTCGTAAATCTACTGCTGGACAAATATTGGAATAAATATTGAAGATGGCGGATGCCTTCGCTGCTGATCTTTTAAGCTAAGCCAAACTGGCTTCTGCCACGCCCATTTGTGCGATATGTATTCTCTCATATCTAATAGCATACCGAGACAGGAAAATTGTGAACTATCATTACTGTGTGATGACTAGGCTTTTTGAATAATGTGATTGGTTAAGAAGTGAAGAAAGGGGCAGTAAATATGTTTTTCTCAACGCGGCGCATTTGCAATCAAGCCCCAGTAAAACTGTGAGACACCACTTTAATTTTGAAATATGCAGTAGTCACGTCACTATTATAGAATATCATTAAACTATGCAAATGGCAGAGGACATTGTTTACCAACAAATAAAAACGATGCGGTATGGTTCCTTTGATCAGCACTCCAATTAATTACCTAAACAAAAAAAATGTATTACTGATGGGACCACAGAGATTCATTCCATGCGCAATGGACAAAATGCCAGTACATACCTGTGTCAAGAGAACACACGCTCATGCGCTTTATTGTTTCAGCGGAATTAATTTCTGAAATATACAACTTATTATAGTCTTTGTGTATGAATAATGTCTGATGTTTTAATTCTTCCAGCATACTAACTTTGCAAACGCGAGAAATGACAGAACTCGTTTATGTCAAAAAGTCATATGCGAGCCGGATGCTTTATTAGACAAGATTTTATTACTTTTAAATGAATTGTAGATCATCTTCAATACAAATATCTTTTTTTTTCATTTAATATTCTGTTAGATGTTTTCGGGAATAGCTGTTAGCATTTGCAACAAACACGAAGAGTTAGATTCAGTTGATGTTTTCACTTGCCCGATGTGAAGACAAAAGCATATCACCTGCGCATATAATGGCTGTTTTGATGCAACAATCAAGCAGTCTTCCAAAGGTATAGCTCAGGGTACGATTATGAATGCCAACGATTTCTGTTATAATTTGCAACCTAGTTGGTCAAAATAGCCGCATGTATTCACATATAACAATAAAATCGCTCTTTTAGTAAGCTAGACTGAAATCCTTTAACACAACTGTCAGGGTCTAAACTCTTCGAAATATGAAAGCAGATCCAGGTAGTGAAGCCAGAGTGGACGAAAATGACGAATTGGGGTAGTCACCTTGGAAGGGAGGCCCTGATGGTCCCAGTTCAGTATTGTTTAAGTTTGATAATTAATGTATGAAATTCAAGCATCATTGGGATCAAATGTAGCAAATATGAATTTCATCGTGATTTTACATAGTAGATGAGAGGAAATCTAAAAAAGGTGCAAGGAGAAACTTTGTTTTGCTCTGATTTGAGTGTAGTATGTCCCCTAACTCAGCTTAAATACACCCCCAGGTAACTAACCATGTAGTGTATCGGCAGTGAAAAAGCATTGCTGTCTTGAATGGGGATGTTGTTGGCTTGAGCGTGTGACAGTCTTTGCCAACGTTGACTCCTTATTGCTACCACGGAGATTGAGTGGCCGAATGTCATATCAGGACATGGTAGTTTAAGTGTTAAAGCGGAAAAGATAAAGGTCAGGTCTCAACGATTTCGATCAAATTACAACCTATTGGCATAGCATGTAATGCAGGGAGGCCTTTATTAAACGTGAGAGATGAAAAGGATACCACCTGACAAAGACACAGTGAGCATCTCTGCACCACGCTATGAGCAGACACCTATCTTGGTCCGCCACTTCTGTTCAGCCCTTTTTTCAGAACTAAAAGTCATTCTAATCTGATTTGAAACATTCCTTTTAAAGATAATTTAGTTTTCGTCTCTATTGATTTCCGTGCTTGCTCTTTCATGTTTTATATTCAAATATCACAGTCGTGAATTTTGTATCCAGATTAATAGCAAAACTGACTACAAGATCCTGCGATTGACTCAATCCAATCACCAACCAAGAAGAATTTGGGATGTTATGTTTGCGTAATGACTGCTTGTATATCTATTCCAACTCAGTCTATTTACTAAAGACATTATCTTCTGTTGAACGACCGTATCATATTACACCACGTGATTGACGGGATATACGGTGTCATACAGGGAGAGAGTACAGCTCAACTTTTTAATACTGATTATCAAATGAAATCTGTCCATTCCCATTTGTCACTGGGATGTCAATATAAAAGTGAACAGTGGCACACCTTAATATGCCTTTCATTCTGATATTTGTGTGCCAATATGGCCAGGCTACAGACAAACATCTGTTGTTGTTGTTTTTTTTTTTGTTGTTGTTTTTGTTGGGTTTTTTTTTTTTTTTTTTTTCTTGTTTTGTTTTTTTTTTTGGTTTTTTTTTGTTTTTTTTGTTGTTTTTTTTTTGTTTTTTTGTTGTTGTTTGTTTTTTGTTTTGTTTTTTGTTTTTTTGTTTGTTTTTTTTTTTCATCTCAAGCCAGTAATGTTCCCTGATTTCTACCGTCCAGCCGGAGCTATGCACGATTGGACGCACTCTTACACATACAGGAGAAAGAAACTGTGAATGGGGAAGCTGGTGTACATGGGTTTATAAAGCATAGAAGGTTCTCTTATAGGGAATGTCATAAATGGACACAGTGCTATGTGGGCAGTCAGTGCAGCGGCAGAGACACTGAGCATAAATGTTGACGGATTGCTTCCCGCCCGACAAGAGTGCACACAGAACTAGATTGAAATTAGTAAGTGCTGTTCCACGTGATAATCAAACTGCATCGTAATCTGTATGAAAAAATAGGCATTAAGACACAAGTAGATCACGCCAGGTTCTCTAACACCGATATGCTATGCAGACTTGACAGTTTAAGCTGGTTTCCTAGACATATAGAACCAAGCAAATAATTCTATATCAGCATTTGGGAATTATTTACCAGTCCCATGAATCTTTGTGGACAAAACTCTGTCATGACATTTGAATAGAAAGTGCTCGTTTGTCAAGCCTAGTCTACGGAGGACACCGTATTGCATCACTCTCAGTCAACTCCCAACATTTAATCCAATGTTATTCATTTAACTGGAGTAAATGTTGAGGCAATTTTTCATATTCAATCTTTCAATCTTTTTAGTCCCATGAACCCAGGCACCCTTTGCCATTTGGATGCCAATATTTTATCAGCAAAGTGGATCGCAATGCCGTCTGATTGCACAGCAATAATAGCTGGTCTCGGCAAGGCAAATCGTTGTGCCCACAGGTACGCAGGAAACTATTTAAAGGGAATCACCATCAGGGTGCTATTATCTTATCGTAATATAACATTTGCAGTACGGATCGGGGTGCCATATTGTAAATTTCATTAATAGCATCCAAGAAATTTATTCTTTGGATTAAGAGTTCAATTTAAAAAAACCCGTGCATTTAAGACATTTAAATTTTAAGTCCACATCGTCCAACAGACGTTAAAGCAGTCAGTTTTTATTTTTCCACGAAGCAGCCTTTTGTTTTCTACAAATGACCAAGAAAAAACCAGATGGGCGGGCAATACACGCACAGATGCCGCGTCAGTTCACGTTAACACTATACTGTCAAATAACCTTAGACCGAGTCCGCGATTTTAGAGATAAAAGAGTTGAAACTGTACCGTGATTGGACGGCAGTTGACGAATGACGTCTCGCATGAAATACTGATGACTTTCTGTAGCCTCATTAATGGCGGCGCACATGAAATACATATGACTTTCTCGGGTAGTCCAACCAATGACGTTTCATATGAAATACATATGACATCTGGCTTAGTCTGACGAATGACGTCTCACATGAAATACATGTGACATTTTGCAATGATTGTACCAAAGATATCAAAGAATCTGATATACAAACCAATGTAAATGTATGAACACAAAAAGAGCCATGACAAAAATTCAAGACGTTATACCACTGCACGAAAAAATCCTTGTTAAAAAGAAAGTGTAAAACAAACAAAAAAAACTCAACTGAATGCGATCTGAAGTGATAAATATGCTGTGACACCATTACTTGTTAAGTAACGGCACAATGTATCAACTATGATCTCTGGCTTTATAGTAGCATTAAGAAAATTCAACAAAGATGTATTGTGTCATTGTCGTCTAATTCGGTGACAAAAAAATTATCTGTGTCTAGGGGAAATAAAAATCAAAACTCCCACTAACTGCTAAAATAAAATTGACCTTCACGACGTAAATTTCCTACTAGTTTTTGCTAATGTTAAGGTCATCTTAACGTGTTCCACATGCTTTATATTTTCGATCTTTGAGACGTTCGCACATCTTTTGTGCCTACAAGTTTCAATGTTGATATTGTGGGGGGGGGGGGGGTTCGAAATCGTTTTTTTTTTCAATGACATAATCTTTTATCAAATATAAAAACCAATATTTTAACATATGAGTGGAAATGTCCATCAATAGTGGGAACTGACCCCCACTCACTTACCTCAACAGAATGACGTCATATCCACTCGTTCACACCAAACAAACTTTTAATGAAAACTTACTACATGGCTTTAAGATAAAAAGGGACAACGTTCCTTACATATGACCTCAATATTACACCATATAAACATTAACAGTACATAACGACACAGACAGTGGGGTCTTAAATACACCCACTGCAAAAGACACGAGCGGATCTCCAAGTTACTTAAAAATCTCATTTTGTCTTTGGTATATTGAAGAACTCATTTCATCATGTTGCGGTGACATTTAATAGCACAATTTTTATATTCACAAAAGAGAGTGGCCAATGTAAATGATGGGCATTCCAGAATGTTGTTGTGCAATCGCGCTTTTAGTGTAACCAGGGATGTGGTGTAACATACTTGTGACAGTCAACAAAGAAGTGCAAGACGTCTTCGTGACCGTTACGGAACGAACAGAGTACACGTTTGAGAGTGACCGATGGTAACTTTACATGTATATGAATTCAATGGGGCACAATCCATCCCCATCTGTATGTATATCCCACAAACCGGTGTTCTGTGTACACACTCATACATGGAAGTTCTACGAACACACCCCCAAGGACAAAATACGTTTCAATTATCTGTGAGCTGACGCTCCATATCTTTAGCATGGATTGGGAAGCAGGAAAAGCCTATATTAATCACCTCCCAGAGCCCAGATGTTGGCGTTAACTTTCCCACCCAGTTGTTTGGTGGAGGAAATCGGAGGACTAGGAGGAAACCACCGTGTACAGTCAAAGTGGTAGGAACTCTTTCCACTTGCACACACGGCCGTGAATCGAACCCGGGCCGTAGAGGTGAAAGGCGAGCGTGTTGCAGCTCCGCCAACCATGCAACCACGCTCCATGTGAAAATCCGATAAGCTGACGTTAATATATGCCAGCACGTCGTTTACCATCAATATTGTCAAGTCTCTGCGCAAAGTGCATACCCCCACCCCACCCCAATAGCTTCCGTCTATACCCAAAGGTTATAATGACCCACCCATCATAGCTAAAGCCTGTACTCAAGTTTTACTATTTGGACCGTTGTCGACTCAATTAGTTTAGGCCTTCATTGAAACTAACGTTTTAACTTGGCGTTTTAGTTAACGCAGGATGTGAAGACACAAAATATCTTATTTTTCTGCTCAATTATTCATGGAATATAATCGTTAAAATTCAAAATGAAGATTTATGAGGTGTGCGGCGAAACGTCGCTGCTTCAGTGGTTAATGAAACGTTTTATCTGAATTACATTCTATTTTTGAAATGGCCCACGATACGAATAAGAGATGAACTCATTAATTCGTGAGATATACGTTCCATAAATAGACTTGAAAGCTTTACACTTTCCTTGCCCACAGCGTCTTGATGAGGACTGTTAGGTAGAACGTTTCAAACTAGTATTTTTGCTCTCATCTCTATGTTCAAAATATTCTAAGAAAGCGCAACATACAAGTAAAAAGACATTACAAATTGCTGGTCGTTGTCAACTGGTGTATCTGTCAAAGTACTTAGTTGAAAAACGCTCACAGTAATGTCAGATTACAGCACAATGGCTATACCTGTACCTTAACGATTTGCATAGTGTGTATCTTACTCGAAGTCTATTCATATTTCATATGCTGTAAAAAAAATATTGATTTTTGCAATGAAATAAACGATGTGGCTTCAATATGGCAATAAGGAGTTTTTCGCTTTCGGTTCAATATGAGATTAAAATGTTGTAAGTTTTTTTTTTCAGTTAACACATGGCCTTAATCCTGTTCATGCACGTACACAATGGGACACTCAATAAAAAAGCCTCTTTGTATCCTCGACAAACTATGCATTCACTCATCCTAGATATGATTTTGTTTCAATACCTGATGACTACGCTTCCATTTGCTATCAATTGATTTCGAGCCCTTGTGAGAAGATTTAGATCATATGTACTTGTGTGTAGTTATCTGAAATACCTTTGTCAAATTAAATATGCCGTAGCGGGGGGGAGGGTAAGAATTTTTCTTTGTTATGTTGCATCAAAGACATACACGATAAATGTTTTAACCTTTAAAGTGCTCACTGCTTAAGTTTGTTTCCTCATTACCGTTGAATATACAATGGTTAAAAGATTCTAATTACTCATGAAGATACATTTCATTAGAGTACCAGCAAGCCTAGTTTAATCATAACATAGTCGTAGTCAACAGCTTTCCTTTGCGCACGAAGTGTCCCGAGGAAAGCTATTGACTCAATCTTAATTCAGCGCTTTAAGGGTTAATATAAAATGTTGTATATCATGTGATTAATTTTTGTTTACCTGCGCGTTAAACGCATTGCGATCTTTATCATGGTTTGTGGATGGAAACTGCAAGTTCAATGTTCAGCACATATGTATTTTAATCACGAGACCATTTTGGATTGCCAAAATACCATTGGCAACTTAGCCTGTGCATTAAGATTCTTCAGCGTAAGTGCAGTGAGTTTACGTCTACAATTAGAAACCCCTTACTAATATAAAAAATGCTCTGACAAAGATTTTATTTAGCTTTGATGCTGTCGTGGACTCACATTGGACTTAAACCGGTCCATGTTGCCCCATCCACTCCTGACAAAAAGATACTTTCCGCGATTAAATTATGAATCAATTTATATGAGGACATCGTTGCAATAACTTTGAATATTTAGAAAATATATGTAATAATTTATGCGATTGAATTATTGCATTGTTAATCAATATTATCTGATAAGAACATTGTTGATATAGTTTTGAATATTGACTAAATATGCATTGGCTTTGAATTCTGCTCCAAGCAAAATACAGCAAACAAGGGTGCATTGTGCAATTTTTCTTTCCTTTCTCTGTCTATTTTTGGAAGGGGTGCTCTCAGCGTTCCTTTATCTCTGATGTGTGCATAATTCCGTTTGTACACAACCAACTGATAGCATGTTATATTTTTGTGTGGATTGTTTACAGGATATGCCTACTGTGATTCATGTTTTCTCGAGACGTATGGAACGTAGTCTGATTACCACAAAATTAAGGTGTACGCAATTGTATTTTCAAATTAAAAATATTATATTTCATACATTACCATTAATGTCTTTAATTAAACTTTCCCAGTGTTTCAAATCAATGCAGAGATGTTATAAAATTAGCCCTTTCTTAGACTTTTCAATCTAAGACCTGCAGTCATCCGTAATCCAATATCATAAGCCTCTGTTGTTGCATCTATGCAATACTCACAAGAAAGAGGCGGAAAGGGTGTAGGCTTAATGCATACAGTGTGCCCGCTAACCTGGTAATAGGTAGCGGAACACCTACAAGCAAATTTACATTGGAACATAGCGGACGGACTGAAACCGCTATTGTGGAATCAATACTCATGAAAATGTAGCAAGATCAAAGTGAGTCTGCAATTAAGGCTAGAAAACAACTGATTATAACAAATAGTATGTGAGAAGGGGTGCGTCACCACCAGCCCGATTGCACAAGCAACCAAATTATAAATACCTCAGTGGCTAAGTTTAATAATATTCACATCGTTTGATTTATAATGAATTCGGGGTGCTGACAGGTCAGGTAAGTTACCGAATATGCCTCATAATATAAAATAAAAATTTGCAAAGGCGTCATAATAACATCTGATATCCTCTGAGCATAAAACTAAGGGGCATGAGGTACTTTTAGCCTGGCTGGCGTCATCAAACTTTATGGTAGCACGCTGGTAGATCGTTAGAGTTATATGATAGCATGCTGGTATGGCGTTAGAGTTATATGATAGCATGCTGGTATATCATTAGCGAAATCCTCAACATTATAAGATCCGATTTACTCACAATTCACTCAAACTATTTCTATCAAAATTTAAATACTTTTGTTGCGTACCCATTCAGTCAAAATCGCTGAAAGAACTGAATTGTATTTTGGCATAACGATATGGAGGTTTCCCCATAAAAGGACTAATTCGTGCATTTGGCTTTGTGGAATTTTGAGAGAGACTTGATGTGATGATCAAAAATTGTGATGTAAGTGGAGTTTGTCAAAGTTTTCAAATTAATTTATCATATGAACTTAAAAACGTTTTGAAACATTCTTGCTTGTGAGTTTCCAAAGCCAGGCAAAGATTATTATCTAAAATCATTGAGAAATAACTGGTAGAGATCACGTGGTAGGCCTTGCTTCAGCATACCGCTGACCTGCTTAGTTAAATATGCAAATTACGTATTTGACATCGGTCAAAAATAACAGTTCTATGGCTTACCGTATATCCATACTATGACCATCATCCCACACGAAACAAATCTGCCTCAAAATCCATAACTTTACTGAAATTCCAGGATTAAAATAGAACAGTTTTTCAGGGTATCCCGAGGGACTGTGGAAAGCTGGAAGTTTTAGGGGATAAGTTGAATTTCATTTGGTGGTTAAAATCACATAACAGTGACAGTAAATATACTTCACATCACCAACTTAACTTTGATTAGACGACAGAACCACTAAAGATTCTTTGTGTTACGCAGTTAAATTCGATTTTAATCAACATTTCATAAAAATAGTCACTGATTTAGTTCAGATCAAATTAGGAAAATGAAAGAAGATGGTTATTAGCTTGATTACAGGTAGGAAGCAAGTGAGGTGTGAGCATTGATATTGTAATTTACATCGTTAATAACACAGCTGTCTAGAGTTGATATGAAGGAGAAGCTTGTCATTGCAAAAAGGCTACAGGCATGCAATCTTTATTGATTATTTCCCTGTCTTACTGCTCTAATCGACAGAGGACCAAGGACCCTGACTATGTCAGAACTACACGATCTCCTGCAGTAGAGTCCATGGTGTTTCGGGGCCATGTATGTGCATGCCCCGCCGACATATAGATTTCCCTACCTGAGTGCGCATTTTAACTGAGGCTACTATGTGTAGTGACCCTTTGCCCCAAGCCAAGATGTAAAATTTATCACCAAAAACTGTCGGTTTTTCAGGAAACATAACCGAAAGAAATGACAAGGCTATTGAATTGCTTTATAGAGTAGACGGTAAAAAGTGCAATTAAAACATTCTTGCGTTACAGCTGTGTTACCTTTTCAAATAAAGACTTAGAAGTTAATTTGATTTGAACTCTTTTATCAAACTCTGCTTCATCCTAGTCGTAGAACGGCGGCAGACGGTAAGCTTCGGTGGCTCAAATATTGTTATATGATACGGTTGGCCTTTAATAGGGAAAACGGGGAGGCCACAGAAACAGTGGTGTACTATTTGCGTTGTGACGGGTCTTATTGCATGAAGTTGTGATGTCGTTTGAGGGTGATGTATTCAGAAGCTGATTCCGCTTGGTCCTCTTGTGACTTGTGGAGTGCAACAGAGCATCATCCGTTGAGCTTCAGATGTGGGCTACCCTTTGCGTACGATAAACATATCACTAGCCACCAGGGAGTAGGAGCTTTTCTGTTTAGTTGCAGTTGGTCTAGGATGAATAATCTCAATAGTTTTGTGATCATCTTTTTTTCATTTATGATTAAGTTTGCTTCAGCCTAATACAAGTGCATGCCAGCACATAGCCGATGACACGTTAATTTGAATAAGCAAGAATAGTATATAATATTATGATGATATTCTATTGTCCTAATCCTTAAACTTGAAAGAATGACACTTGTATTCAGTTCACGTCGGCCTGTATAGCTTTCGCACCATTGTTGTATGCAGGATTCCAATGTAAACATAATCCTCTTTGCTGAATTGATCAACTTCTTTGATACGTGCCTTCTTATTCAGTTAAGTCCCTTGCATTTAAGTTTATAGTATCTCTGTTTTTAAATAAGGTTCAAATTATTATGCAAAGGAATAGCCAGTAACAGAGACTGAAAGTGTCACCACTGCAGACGGTTATCTGTCTCTAAAATTTAGGTGTGAAGTGACAAAATGGTGAATATGTCTGAATGTTATCTTCAGAAGTACCCACAATTGCAAGGGGTATGGTCAAAGAAGAGTGCTCTATAAAAGAGGCTCTGTAATCCTTAAATGTCACTTGGTCGCGGCTCCAAGTGATGACATGCGATGATGGATAGACTTTAAGTAAAACTGAAGCACGCCTTTGCCCACCAACAACCTAATGTACAAACCATGCCTTTAGATTATAAAACTCAAAACCATGATAGACGCTTTAAACTCATTATGTCTCCCCGTGCAACGGGGGGGGGACGTATTGTTTTTGCGTTCGTTTCTTCTGCTTCTTCTTGTTGTTGTTGTTCTTCTTCTTGTTTTTTTCTTGTTGTTGTCGTTGTTGTTGTTGTTGTTCTTCTTCTTCTTCTTCTTCTTCTTCTTCTTCTCCTTCTTCTTCAACACATTGTTGCGTGCCTTGCGGACACGATAACTCAAGAATGATTTGACTTGAGAAGTCGAAATTTTTTGTGAAGATGTTCCTATATAAAACCTTGCTTGGAGTTGGAGATGGGTGACCTTTACTCATTTTTCAAGGTCACATGTGCATGTCATCTAAAATTAATGCAGACGCAAAAACTCTGCAAGGATTTGACTTAGGAGGCTGAAATTTTGCATGATAATGTACCATAATATGAACTAGTTAGGAATTGTTGATGGGTGACCTTGACCTATTTCCAAGGTCACATGGCCACTTTTAAAAATTATTGCAGATGCACTTGAGAAAGATTTGACTTAAAGAGGTTGACATTTTGTGTGATTATGTTTCTATGTAAGACTTTTGTAAGACCTTGCTTGTGACTACAGATGTATGACTTTGACTCATTTTCAAGGTCACATGAACATCTTGTCTAAAAATCAATGTGGACGTAATAATTCAAGAAAGATTTGACTTAGGAAGTTGAAATTTAATGTGAAGATGTTCCTATATATGATCTTGCTTGGGATTGCACACGGGTGATCTTAACATATTTTCAAGGTCACATGGGCATGTCATTTAAAATTGATGCGGACGCAACAATTCTGCAAGGATTTGACTTAGGAGGTTGAAATTTTGCATGATTATGTACCATAATATGAACTAGGTAGGGATTGTAGATGGATGACATTGACCTATTTTCAAGGTCACATGGCCACTTTTTAAAAATCATTGCAGATGCACTCGAGAAAGATTTGACTTAAAGAGGTTGAAATTTTGTGTGATTATGTTTCTATGTAAGACTTTTGTAAGACCTTGCTTGTGACTACAGATGTATGACTTTGACCTATTTTTCAAGCTCACCTAGGCATATCGTCAAACATTAACGTGGATGTGACAACTCAAGAAAGATTTGACTTAGGAAGTTGAAATTTATATAAGACCTTGCCTGGGATTGCAGATTGGTGACCTTTACCTATTTTTCAAGGTCGCATGGGCATGTCATGTAAGATCGATAAGATTTGACTTGGAAAGTAGATATTTTATGTGAAGATGTTCCTATATAAGACCTTGCTTGGGATTGTAGATGGGCGACCTTGACCTTTTTCAAGGTCACATGGCCACTTTTTCAAAATCATTGCAGACACACTAGTGAAAGATTTGACTTACAGAGATTGAAAATTTGTGTGACTATGTTTCTATGAAAGACTTGTTAGACCTTGCTTGTGACTGCAGATGTTTGACCTTGGCCTGTTTTTAAGGTCACTTGGGCATTTCATCTAAAATCCATGCAGACATGAAAACTCAACAAGGATTTGACTTAGGAGGCAGAAATTCTGCATGAAAATGTCAATAAAGAGTGTTCCCTCACCATATCTGTAGATCATTGGAATTGGTATGCCTATTTATAAAAATAAGGGTAACAATAGTAAGGGCACACAGGGAGACATTTGATTTTCTGTCGGAAAATAAGCCTGTTCTAGTTTTATTATTAAATTCGGTCCATAATCCATAATGGATCCTACACTCTCCACGAATATCCCAGGCAAGGTTGCTGCGTCAGTTATTTTGCAACTATTGCAACGTGGCCAGATAGCAGCAGACTTATGACTATTTGTTGATATATTTATTTGTGCTCCATGAAAATAATGAAACGGTTCTAATTACATATGATCGTTTAGCGGGTGCCGACGCCTGGCATGTCTCATGCCTGAAAGGTGACACATAGTCGTCCGGCCTTTCTGGTGTTTCTGTCCTAAACCACTTGACTTTCAAATGTTATGATTCACAGATATGCTATCAATTGCCCTACAGGAAAGAGCAGGTTATAATTAAAACATGCCTTGTCAAGTGTTTATTAAAACAAACTTTGTAAAACTGATGGCAGTTACAAAACTACTCAACCCTAAAGAGACCACCATTTTTGAGATGATTAATGACAACTATTTTGCTCGTAATTACAATAATAGTTGTGTAATGATACCTCTCGACCACCATTGCCAAGACCTTCGTGTCTGGCCATATTGCCCAACACAAGTGAGTTGGGTACTCACTGGATTGGTCTGAAAACCAGACACTTCTGGGGGGATGAGTTCCAGTGCTCCACTATTCTTCTTCTCAGGCATTTTTTTATGGCATGGTCTACAGAGTTGGGAGCTCCATGATTTTCATCTGGATATATTGTTCTATTGGTTATACTGTTCTATTGCCTTGTGCACTACCTCTACTGTGGACTTTGTGGAATAGAGTGAAGAGGTGGCATATTTACAAGTTGGGTAGCAAGAGATCACCTTGTGGGGATCCTGAGGGCTCGGGCCACCTAATTTGACAACTGGAGGTTCCTCGGCCACTGATCCCAGACGATGACCAGGAACAAACAGATGTAAATAGATCTAATCCAGCAACTATATCCTGCCCGTAAGCCCTCCACTTTGGATTCACATCTGAAGACACAGGCTGAGGGCTGCCTGGATCTTCTAGTCCCTGACCCCTTGGTCTGAGCACTCGGAAACCAAGGCAGCCAAACCTGTGAAACCATGATAGAGACCTATGGGTTGTGGTGCAGGCATTCCAGAACTCCAGCCATTTCCCGAGCTCCCGGGTCTGAGACCTTGGGTCAAATGTCCAGGCATCCTGGAGCACCAGAGAAGGTGCCCAAATCTGTGGTGGTGCCTACCGGTAGCGAGCTTTTGGCGCCTGTGGTTGTGGCCCTTATCTTGACCCAAGTGCTGACCCTGGAGCCTCCAAGCACTGTGCCAGCAGTGCCAGCTGCTCCTCCTCCAGGCCAGACCTAAACTGAGCAGCTGGTGATCCCACTGCATGCTTCATTTGTGCTGTATCCTGTCTCCCTCCTATGGGAGCAAGCAGAACACAAGCTCTGGGTGGAGAAGTAGCTGTCTTCATCTGCCCCTGTCAGTACTCACACCATGTCGGAGTCAGTTGTTTCAGATGAGCGGCTCACTGCCTCTGTTCTGAGCCAGCTCTCACTTAGCCCCCAGGCTCCAGAGTTGTCACAACTCCAGCAGGTGCCCTCCGGCCAGCCAACCCAGGGTGGGTGGCTATTGTAGCTCCTGCACTGAGCCACGCGAAAGTCCCACTCTCTTGCCCTTAGCAAGTTGTGGTGATAGACCCTATTCTGTTGCAAGTGGTGGCCCCCTCTGCCTGGGACAAGCAGCTGTTCAACAAGGCTTCGAGGCTTCTGACTCAAATGCCTGGTGATGAGTCTATGGACATTGACACAGAGGAGAGGTTGTTGCTTTCCAATTTTTCGTTCAGCAGTCCCAGGCTACTGGGTAGCAGCTGGCACCCCTGCCAATGTGCCCTGCTTTGCATGTCCTTTAGCATCCATAGTCTGGATAGAACCAGTTTCTGCCCCCATGGATACTACTCTGGCACTGACCCAGGGGGTTTTGAGCATGTCAAGGCTCTTGTTCTGAGTCTAGTGGGTGACCAAGCCATGGTCACTCAGCTGGAGGAGAGGAAAGGGGCCATTGTGAAGTGATTCCAAGACTTGTCCTTGGAATACGTTCGACATAAATCCCCAATTCCTTTTTTCTCTTTGTCACTGAGTTTTATAGCCAGCTAACAGCCAGGATTTGCAGCATCCATGTTTCAATGGAGCTGCCAACTTCGGCTATTTTGGCAAGGGTCAATTCTCCACCTGCCAGACGTCCAAGGGAAATGCCTCTCTGCCCCAGAGAAAATTCATTCTTCACAGTCACTTCCAGTCGATTTAGATTGGGAGAAATATAATGCAAGGGTGCTGAAGGCTGTTTCAGGATCCTCAGATGCCTTCAAGAGACTGGAGGAAGATGGTAGATGCTCTGTCCACATGGCATCTTACTCAGACATCTCGCACTGTTGGCACTGAGATCTCTCTTTGACGACCTCCAGTGCTTGGCATAAATTTCAAATCTGCACCATTTGTGTATAAACTATTGAGATTCTGAGCTGGCAGACCTAGTACTGTACTCAATCCGTTTGTCAGATGTGATTTGACTCCTAATATCAATTGTGGTGGGCTGCAGCAGAGGGCTACGATGCGGCACGAGTGTAATGGCTGACTATATCTCCTAGCTAGTAAACACTCAGCCATTCACAGCCAATTGCAATATCCGTACAGACCGCTGTGTCAATAGTTTTTAAAATATTATTGCAAATTCAGCAGATGTCGAATTCCGAGTCAAAAATCAGCAAATTTTACGAATGTTCAATCGAATATGTAGCAGCATAATACATTCTTTTTTTGCGGGGTTGTCATGGAAATATCATTGAAACTGGCAAAAGACTGGACGAATGATTTATGTTAAGGCCTATTAGGCTCTGGAAGACATTCTAAGTGGGTGGTGTATGTTCCTGGCACGTCATGTTCGTATATCCTAATGATGATCAGCATGTCCACAGATTACATGCAGGTGTAGCAAGCAACGTGTCTGGTTACTAGGACTACATTTTCATGCTACCAAAGCAAACATTTTTGCTGTGCTGGCCTGGTCCATATGGGGTTTAGGATGCTCTTTGCCAGTGAACATTAATTTGTACCCTTTGTCGCCAGAATGCTTGTGTTTTGTGTTCTCATTTTCTCATTCTTTCTTGGTCAGATTGCTTGTTTTATTACTGCAGCAAATTGACTGTAATGGTACTGTTCTTTCGTTGTCAGATTGCTTGTAATGGTAGTGTCCTTTCGCTGTCACATTGCCCATAATAGTACTACCCCTTGGCTCTCAAACTGCTTGTAACGACACCGTCTGCTCGCTGTCAGATTGTTTATAATGGTACTCTACTTTCTCAGCCAGATTGCTTGTCTTGGTACTGTCCTTTTGCTGGCCGATTGCTTGTAATCGTAGTGGCCTTTCCTGTCAGACTGCGTATCATAGCACTATCCCTTGGCTGTAAAATTGCTTGTAACAGTACTTTCCTTTTGTGTACAGAATCCTTGTCATGGTACTGTTATTTCGCTGTCAACGGATCGCTTGTCTTGGTACTGCCCCCCCCCCCCCCGTGTAAAGATTTCTTGTCATGGTACTGTTATTTCGCTGTCAACAGATTGCTTGTCTTGGTACTGCCCCCCCCCCTCTATATTTCTCTCTCTCCCTCTCTTTCTCAGACAACTTGTCATGGTACTGTCCTTTTGCTGTCAGATTGCTTGTAATGGTGTGCCCTTTCACTGTCGGATTGCTTGTAATGGTACTGTTCTTTCTATGCCAGATTGCCTATCATGGTGCTGTTCTGTATCTGTCAGATTGGTTATAATGGTACTGTCCTTTCTATGCCAGATTGCCTATCATGGTGCTGTTCTGTATCTGTCAGATTGCTTATAATGGTACTGTCCTTTCTCTGGTAGGTTAAGTGTTTAGTTACTGCACTGTCCCTGTCATAGTGCTTGTAATTGCGCTGTCCTTCCGCTGTCAAATTGCCTGTAAGAGTACAGTCCTTTTGCTGTCAAATTGCTTGTAACAGTACTAACCCTTGACGTTTAAATTGCTTATAATGGCACTGTCGTCTCGTTGTCATATTCTTTATAATCATACCATACTTTCTCGGCCAGATTTGTTGTCAAGACACGGTCCTTTTGTTGTCCAATTGCTTGTAATACCACTGGCCTTTCCTGTCAGATTGTTCATCATAGTACTATCCCTTGGCTGTACAATTGCTTCTGGTAATATTTTCATTTGGCTTACCGATCCCTTGTCATGGTACTGTTCTTTCGCTGTCAGATTGCTTGTCTTTGTAATTTTCTCTCTCTCTCTCTCTCTCTCTCTCTCTCTCTCTCTCTCTCTCTCTCTCTCTCTCTCTCCCCCTCTCTCTCTCTCTCTCTTTCTCTCTCTCTCTCTCTCTGATTACTTGTAACAGTACTGCCCGTTCGCTGCCAGATTGCTAGAAATGGTACAGCCTTTCTCTGTCAAATTGCTTGTAATGGTTCTGTCCTTCGTCTGTGAGTTTTTTTTTATATAATGGTACTGTTCTTTCTCAGCCAGATTGCTTTTAATGCCCTTTCGTCATCAGATTGTTTGTAATGCTACTGCCCTTTTGCTGTCAGATTGCTTGAAATGGAACCATCCTTTCCCTATCAGATTGCTTGTAATGATACTGTCCTTTTTCAACCAGATTGCTCGTCATAGCACTGTCTTTTTGCTGTCAGGTTGGGACTGTCCTTTCGCAGTCAGATTACTTGTAATGATACTGTTTTTCTTCCCCATCAGATTGCTTGTAATGGTACTGCCTTTTCGCTTTCAGATTACTTGTAATTGTACTGTCCTTTGGCTGGCAAGTGCCTGTAATTGTACTACCCTTTCGCTGTCAGACTGCTTTCAATGATACTGCCTTTTCTTTGCCAGATTGCTTGTCATATTACTGTCCTTTCGCTGTCAAATTGCTTTTAAATATACTTCACTCTCACTCTCAGATTGCTAATAAAAAGTTCTGTGTCTCGGCTGTTTTTTTTTTTTTATTTTTTTATTTTTATTTTTTTATTTTTTATTTTTTTTTTGTTTGTTTGATTGTTTGGTTTGGTTTTTTCCTCGGGGGAAGGGCGATCAAGCCGTTTGGCCATTTGCTTTGAAATTGCACAGTGACACTTTCATCCACAATGTACATTTTTAATTTCTTATGTAAAACAGCCGGCCAGATGCTCTTGTGGTTCGCTATCACTTGTCTTCAAATGGTTATGTGGTTCAGTGATTCCTGATTTGTTTATGGTTTTTGTGTGTTTACGTGTGTTAGTTCATGGCGAAATTCTGTAAAACCTTACGGCTAATTTCTTTGAAATTGCACAGGGATACTTTCGGGTACTCCCAGAACTTATTCTTTTAGCAGATGGGGTTTTTTCCATATTTCTTAAGGTGGAGGCTTGATTCCTTTTCAAATTGGTAGAAATTTAGCGTCATTCGATTGTCGTTAAATGTCAAGAGTGGTTTTCATATTTATTTGCTGTCATACGTGGTGCCTAGTGAGGTTTTTTTCGTAATGTGTACGTACAAAAGATTGAAAAATGTCTACGAAGCAGTTGCCAATGAGCTTCTATAAATCACGTCACCTGACCGATTTTTAAACATTGATTTTGCTTTCATGTACATGCTGGTCGAGCCAAGGGCTTGATTTACTGTCTAGTGTTGTGCATGAGCCTTGAAAGCTTTATCGATTACCGAAACAGGCGCTCCAACCGGTTAACGCTTGTAATCGATTATATGACTGGTCATATCTGATAAGATGTTAATGTATGCGATCATTATATAAATATTCATGAAAGTTTGATGCTGGGAAATGTATCTAAATATTCAGCTTGAACCCAACATGTTGGTGTCGCTTTGTCGGCACAAGTGTACATTTCTCCTTTCGATAGGCCTAGGCTTTGTTGTTGGAAATTTGGGAGAGAGAGAGAGAGAGAGAGAGAGAGAGAGAGAGAGAGAGAGAGAGAGAGAGAGAGAGAGAGAGAGGGAGGGAGAGAGAGAGAGGGAGGGAGGGAGAGAGAGAGAGAGAGAGAGAGAAAGAGAGAGAGAGAGAGAGAGAGAGAGAGAGAAGAGAGAGAGAGAGAGAGAGAGAGAGAGAGAGAGAGAGAGAGAGAGAGAGAGAGAGAGAATGTGTCAAGTTGGATTTGAAATAAATGTTAAGATATGATTTGGAATTTGGAACATTTCTACGGAAAAGTAAAATATGTCTGTTGCATTTCGGAAAACATTCAATCTTTGATCACAGTTTCATTAAATTATAGCTACGTATCATGGGTTATTAGCACAATTAAAAATATTTTGATCTTGTACTTTTTCTGAGTGCAGGTAATCTTAAGCGATGTAAACGGGTTTAGATATGTAGACCAGGAACGTAGGTTACATTATTGCAGGTTGGCCTTGTATCAATGGATATAAAACAGTTTTAATACATGTACCATAAACCAGGCAAAGCTTTTTCACCCGGAACCAATAAAACGTTAGCCATCGAGGTTTAAGCTAGACTAGAACGGAAACTGCAAATGCTACAATTAATGTTAGTCCACCGATAATTACTTACTACAGATAATAATTTGTCAGTAAGTTACCGTAGTTTCCCAGTAATCCACAGCATATTACCAGTTGTCTAAAGTAGGTTACCAGTTATCTACAGTATATTACCAATAAGTGACTGCACTTAAACGCATGTTACGTTTGGTTAAAATGACAAAAATACTTTCAAATATCTTATTATAATTTACCGTCCATTTTCTCCACTTGTGATGGTGTGTTGTGAAGTTACAGTGATTTGCCAGTCAGTCATCTCAATATGACAACATTTTACTGTTATTTGTCAGGAAATTCCTGTTTTATTAAAATAATCTATGCATAATATATCTACTCACAGCATAGATTACGGTGAAATATTCATTCTATAATATTGTTCAGCGTTATTTCATTTCGCTAATATTTTTATCATAAAAGTTCTTTAATATTTCGATGTTTGGGGCATATGAATTAGATCCATCTGTCTACCATACATATCAAAAATCCTTCATTAATCTTGAAACGATATATTACAAATTCTAGGCGGGATTTAAAATACGCAGAATTGTCAATTTGTCATGGATATGGTATGTTTTTAGAGTAAAACTGAATGTTTTAATCAGTTCAATTAACGACAGGCTATGATTAATATCCGTCAGTTTCCACACTAAAACATAAATGCAAATTTAATTTGCATATATTTCACTTCAGAAAACTTTTTATTGATTAATTGCCAATATATATATGTGATATGGGTGGTTGTTGTGCCCATGGTGCTGTATTGTTGCAAAAACGGCTGCTGTGGCGCTGTGGCGCCAAGATAACAGCTGGAGTACCTTAATCAAGAGAATATCAGCATCAGCCGATAGGGCTACACAGATAGAACGTGCTCATTAAAACCGATTTATACAGCTTTTGAGAAGTACACAGGGTGGTCCATAAATAAAAAGTAAAGGTCCATCCATAAGTTTTACATGGATTTCAAGGCAGACCAAGTGAAAATTGATCACTTTCGTTAATTCGAGGATAATGTACGAGGGTGTCTTTTTTCGTCAATTTTCCAAATGAAGACACAGAGATTAAGGTATGATCCATACCGTTCTCTCGTTTTTTGAATATAAACTGGGAATGAACCTTTTTAAGGGCTATTCTACCATGGACAGAAGTTATGGCGGCACCTTGTGCAGTCGTTTTCGATTTGTTGAGAAATTGGGGAAAATCCTGTGTTGTTGACTCTGGGCGGTCTTACGGCGTCCACATCTCTGGGATGCTACTTGAATGAAAGGTCGATTAGAAAGCATTAAGTCTAGCATCGTGTGGCAGTGAAGAGTTGAAG
The DNA here is from genome assembly GCA_964020975.1 of Hermodice carunculata. Classification (NCBI taxonomy): domain Eukaryota; kingdom Metazoa; phylum Annelida; class Polychaeta; order Eunicida; family Amphinomidae; genus Hermodice; species Hermodice carunculata. The sequence goes on from OZ026617.1 coordinate 82,662,021, forward strand.
GTGAAAAAGCCTTAAAGAATCTTTGATTACCTAAAAATAACATATTTTCTGCCCAGGTCCCGACACAAATTGTAATAAGTGCACATAGGAAGATGAATGTCCCACATTGCCTGCCTCACGGAAAATAGCCTCATTGTGGTGACTTTTGGAACAAAAACATGTTCATATACCAAATACGTCAGTCAAGGGTGTTTCTTGTTCAAGATTTTCAGATCCAGCTTTGAAGCAACTTGAGACCCCTTTGCCAGAAAAGTCAGGATTTTCAGACTCATGTATCAGCCCATTGAACATGCTTAACCATAGAAGTATAGCTAAAATACAATAAACTAAATCAAGGTTTCAAGTGCCTAATTTACAAGTGCTTGCACTAAAGGCGTGTCCATTTTTACAGTAATGTGTGTGTGTGTGTGTGTGTGTGTGTGTGTGTGTGTGTGTGTGTGTGTGTGTGTGTGTGTGTGTACTTCAAGCTGATTTTACCATGGCAACCAACCAAAGTATAGTAACTTTCAGAGCAACTGACTCGATGTCGTCAGGGGTAGCAGTGCACGCTCTATGTATTGTCGGCATCTGGGACTTCATTATGTGTCAGACTCTCGTTTGTTACATCAATATTACAAATTAACTCTCAACGCCATGATGAGTAGACAAGGTAATCAACACGCCGAAGTCACTGCTGGGGTTTCTCTATCATGCTTCTTGCAAGCCAATCACAGAATACATTGTGATCGGTCTATTTTCCTCCACATAGTCATTTAAGGACTGGCCCAATTAGTCCAGCTGCGCACACGAACAGAGTGCAAGCTTTACTGCTTGTGGAGATGACTGTTTTCAGTTTGCCCCAGTTTACCTATGATTATAAGAAATCTGAGGGCTCGTAGAATAATTAAAATACATGCTTCTTCCTTTACATGTTTTTCTAAATACACGAGACTTACATCAGTTTTATACAAGTGTTTCAGGCCTTGCATGTGAGAGCAAGAGTTTGTGTACATAGTTTTGCATAATAAGTCATCACCATCTTTTCGTGCTTTTATCAGATCTTTGATATATCACGTGGATTGTCTTGGTTGAAATTTAAGTAGTGACAGGAAGCGACGTTCAGTCATACACGGCGTTATTTCAGGCCCCAATGCATGTTCTTACGACGCGTGGTTATTTGTTTAGGCTGATATAGGCAGTTTTAAAATATCGAATGTGTGAACGTGTTATGGTAAGAAAAGAATGGTTCAAACTAGTGAATTTACTTACATGTTTGAAATAGACAGTGACAGGAAAGGACTAGGAGCGTACATATTTTGGGTAGATTTTTGGTTTTGATGATATGGACGTGTTCGTGACCGCTTGACTTTGCAAGACAAATATTAGACCTAGCCCATTGCAATTTCATCAAAGAGGAACCACCCAAAATCCGTCACACATTTTTGAGGACAAATACTAAGGTTATGTAGGGAAGAAATTCTCTACAGTCAGTGCATAATTCTCAAGAAAGGTAATGTACCTGAGAATGGGTCAATATCCACACAGACCGCTTAATGCAGCCAACACCTATTTTATTTTCGAGTGATGAATGGCCTGTCGGCAGTCCAAATCTTGAATCGTGCTACTATATATAAAAGCTATCTTTATATTAATGAGTCCATTTCATTATGGATGAGTACCGAGAGGAAATGCATCAGTCACGTGATAATTAAAGCTGAGCCCCGCTGCAGCAACAATTTGGAAAAACCTTCGCAGGGCTTCCTCTGGAAATTTCAGTTTTGTGGCAAACATTTTGCATATGTGTAAAATCTGGGAAAAGCGGGAAAAGTTGAGTTGTCAAATATAGCCTATGTTAAAAATGATAGCCAAACATGACAAAATGTAGCCATAGCTATAGATTTTTAGCATTTGACTACAAATGATATCTGCAGAGGACGCCGTGGTGTCGATTAGTCATTCACCGGAGCCATGCACGTGTACGAAAGCACATTGAAAGTAACTGAGTGTTGTGAAAACGAATTATCTATGTCATATCATGTATTCATATTTATGGGCCCTACTGTAAATTGTCTTTGTGTGACCGTATCTATACATGTATGTCAGATTAAAGGAAAAGGAAAAAGATTTATAAAGTATGGAATAACATTAGGAAAAGTCAAGTTTGATAAGGCTGAAACTCACGGCAGCAACTCGCCCTCGGAGTTATATGGTTCTTAATTGGCACTGCTTAATTACAATGTATTATCCACTGGGTCCGTAGGATGGCTTACTGAGGACAGGATCTTGCCCCCAAACACTTTGAAAGGCCGTGCCATTCAAGTCACGTGTGCCGCACACACGACCAATATCCTGTATTTAGGGACCTTCTACACAAACAAGAGTTAAGTCCTCAGATTACCTTTCATAACTTTTGATGCTTGACATTTCGAAAATAATAGTGACTCGTTGATATGAATATCTTACCCCGGATATGCCATTCACATGTTCGAAAACACGTGAGGGTAGTTCCGTTATTATCACCTATACATTAATATGGTATACAGAGACCTGTGAAAAGTCTACTGGTTTTCTTTCAAATGACTAGGCACAAAGGCCGCCAGGTACAGCAATTAGCATTGCCGTTATTGTGGATGTTAACAGTTTTATATCCATACCCGTTGCCACTTACCCGTAATTTTTATGTCGTCTACCTTTAATTGCTTTTTCATTTTGCTTTTTCACTTTTTACAATACAAATATTTTTATTTAAATTTAAATAAAAGATAATAAATGGCCAAGCAACAGGTTTCCATGGGACGCTCTCGACACTTATAAAGCGCCTGTAGTGTTCCCATATACCATGGAGGTATTATACAGATACCTCGATGCATATACACTGAGGTCTACTGTGTTCACTATATACACCACTATAGTACACTATATACACTCAGGCAAGCTGTGTACACTATGCACACAACTGTAGCACTCTATATACACCGAGGTAAGCTGTGTACACTACATTGTTTTATGCTGACAGTACACGGAATACACTGGTGTTTGCTTTGTATGCTCTCTTCTGTACGCTATATGCACTCTCACCTTACCCTTTAAAACACCTGCAGCAGTTAAAATGAAGGATTGACTACCTCGTGTGTACACAATACTTTTATCTTAATGCAGTCCCGCATTGAAAGGTTTAACGCAGTGTGTTGATGCAAATGGTATTTACTTCATGTTTCATTTTGAAACTTGGGCATTTACCAAATTTTCTGTCATGTATGGATCAAAATGAGTCTTACGTGTACCACTGCATCTTTATCGGAACACAGCACGAATGTGTCACACTTCAAGCAAGAACAGAGATAAAGACTTCCAGAATGAGATAAGGACTCCTGGAATGTTGATGGGTGGCAACATGCAAAAATACCGACATGGATCCGTTAAAGACAATGGCCGTGGCTCACATAAGGACGTGCTCTAGCACCAATATGCTATATAAAGGTCAACCTCCCTAGTGCCTTGCAGGAATGTATTATCTGGGGTGTCAGCACACCTGATGTGTTAATAGTTTACTCAATTTACCACTCCCAAGACATCAGTTTCTAACCAATTAGCCGCACAGGGCCATTCAGTGTCAGTAAACGGCAGAATGGGACTGAGTATATGTTAGTTTCGGATACAGACGGCCCATAGCAAAAGTGTTACAGCAAATATATATGTACGCGTACAAAAGAATGACACGTCTGAATGGAATAAGGATATTAACCTTCTTCTGTTCCTGTGCAAATCATTGTCAATTAATATCAATTACCAGAAAAAATTTATATAAAATGTTCATTATTTTGACTCTTTTCCAAGGACTATTTCCCTGTGCCTAAATTTACCAAGTCTTAGTATACACCAAATTAAAATGTACGCCCTCTATACGTACATCGCACATGTCTGTACACACCACCTGCATGTTTAAGACTGCTAAAGCTTATACAACTCAAACATTGGTGCTCCTGGATATACTTCCTTCTTGTTCAATGAAAAACCAGTGCAGATGATGACTTCTCAACATCCATGATTTGGTTGGTATACAAATGCAAAGTATTTTACTCAAGAATACCGTGTTTTAATTAAGAATATTCTTTGTTTTGTGTGTAGTTTATTTAGCTTTTGTAATCCTGTGTCTGAGTCAGGAATGAAACATGTATCATTTGCACACACCAGCTTTGCTGTTTTAAATCTTGTGGAAAATATATTAAATTTTAACTCCCTGTCCATAAATTAAATCTATTATAATTACTGTGATAAGACATTGAAATAATGCATTAAATTCAGTTTTGTCCTGCAGAGGCAATTGCCACCACTACCAACTTGTCCGTACATGAACAAACAAACATGATTTACAGCATTAATGGTCTTCCTGTTACAGAAGTTGCCATTAATTTCCAATATCAGTTAGAACTATAATTGGTACTGAGAGGCACTCGGCTGATTCCGACAGGAGGGTGCTGTGAAAATTACCTCATGGTGCTGCGTATTTTGAGGATATTCTCATTCTGCGCAGTTTCCGGCCTGAAGCAAGAAAAATCTCATATATATATATATATAGAGAGAGAGAGAGAGAGAGAGAGAGAGAGAGAGAGAGAGAGAGAGACAGACAGACAGACACACAGATAGATAGATAGATAGATAGATAGATAGATAGATAGATAGATAGATAGATAGATAGATAGATAGATAGATAGATAGATAGATAGATAGATAGATAGATAGATAGATAGATAGATAGATAAAGTAAATGTATGATTTGTTCATCATCATGATCATCAATAAAATAAAATGAACTAATTAAACAGCAAAAAGTGTTTATGTTGTCTACCTGAGTCTGCATGTTACCTGATCACATTGCATGATGCATTGTACATATCAAAACTTTATCTGGGTGTGACAAGTCAGTCTTGGTTGATCCACATATGGCAAAACAGAAACTCCCTCTTTCATCATGACCCCTTTCCTTCTCTGCCACGATGCAGAATCCCAGATTTGTTAATTCCCACCCTTGTTATTTGTAAAACAATGTCTAGCATGTACATGGTAAGCACATGTATCGGGGAAAAATATGTGTGGTTTCTGGTACAAGAGCACATGACAGACTTTAAACCCTACAGAGTTTAATCCGCGGAGTACTCTGCAAGCAGGCCAATGTGGTTTTACCTGCTGTATGTAAAATCAACAGCAGTGCCACAATCATCGCACTGCTGACGCTGGTCGCTGTGTACACAGAGGGTAAGATTTTGATATGTTTAATATAATCATGTGCTTTTGTAGCATTCAGGAGTGAAAGGTTAACATCTTATTTTATAATATTGGACATATCAAAAACAAAAGCACATTGTGTGCAACTTTCTGATTCAAATCCAAACTTAAACCACGATAATATCCAACTAGATTATATACCCCTGTAACTGCCATAATACACTAACCAAGGCAGTACGTACATAAATGTCAGAATTAATCAACGATATTCATATCCTTTCTAATCAAATTTTAGAAGAAAAAAAACCTTGCAATGAATAATTTTAGCTCATATAATGTTCGTGGCAACCGTCAAATATTTTTTCAGTTTCTGTTGCAGTAAAAGCATATGAGTAACAAACGTGCACAAATAGATAAATTTACCCTAAAGGCAGTACGAAAAGGACTAAGCGGTACCAGCGCCCCAGCCACTACGGCGAGGCAACAGTACACTCACTAAGCCGAGTCTACACTGCAATCATGTTGTAATCTTGTATTCCTATTTCAACTGAACAAGTGCATTTTTTGTGTGAAGCAGAGTATTCCACTTAGATTATAACATTGTTTAGTTTAGTTTATTTAGGCTGGATTACCCTATAGTACATGAAATGACTAATATAATGGGTTCTCCGCACATGGAGAAAACATACTATATATATATATATATATATATATATATATATATATATATATATATATATATATAAACAAAACATACAGGACATTACAAACTAAGTTACCAGATCTCTTGTATACATGTAAAATATAAATATCATAACAAGTAAATCGGAGAAGTTTTGCAAAACCCAAGTTCAGAATATATTGTCCAGGTTGTGGCATTAGACCTATAGCTAATCACTGTTGACTGTGGAAATAGGAAAACAAAAACAGTCACAATGCAAGTTACTAGAGCACAATTGATGTCGGCCAACAAATGCTTCTTTTGAAGAATACATACATAGAGTAGGCTATGGCAACAATCAGGCACCATATGAAACGAAACTGAAAGTGCATAGCGTGGAAACTGACTACTGTTTGAAACGAGCAAAGGGAGGATCGCGGTCTTCAGACAGATTATTCAGGTACCGTGTTATCCAGTGCATGTCAAAACATCTGGAAACCTAAGCTTCCATCAGTGCAGCTATCATCACTGCGCTTCACCATGAAAGATTACAGATGAAGCGTAAGTCATCAAGACATTATTAACTGTCTGAGTAAGTTGCGGAGGCCTTCCTGCCTGGCTGGCTGTACTCTACTCACTATTATTATACACCCACTTAATCATTACTTTATTTTTATTGCAAAAAGATAAGCCGTGATAAGCTACACCCATCAAATGTGGCATATCTCGCTTACTGTAGCTCGGTGGCAATAAACAAAGTTCCGCAGGGGTTTGTGTCAAGCGCACGCTTGCTGTGCAGGGCATTATGTTGGCGATCCACGATTCTTCATCATTAGAAACCACCAAGTGTTCGACCAACCGTTGGTCCGGCAGGCTTTGCAATGTGCATCTGTGAAGTCTGTGTGTACACAGTTAAGCCAAAAGGACCGTAGTTTTCTGTATGCTGGTGCTGCTTTCAATGCCTGTGTACCTGACACTCCGACCTCTGTTGACCCTGTGAGGTCAAGTTTACTGATTGACTGTTGCATTTCAGTCATGTGCCATTTTTTTTTAATTTTCGTGTCTAGACATCTTAAGCTACTAAGTTGCATGTGTGACAATAGAAACTCTTTCCTGGTTTTACTAATTTGCTTATTTTACGCTGCCACATTTTTGTACCCCTTTAGCTGTTTGCCTACCGGGCTTGGAATTACATTCAGTGATCCTAAGCCAAGAAAGGGAATTAGATGATGGTTAGGAACACGAGTTTCACGACAGTAAAAAACAATGTCAATATGTTAATTTCAAACGTTAGTATAACAGTTTCGGGCAGGCTTGTCCTATTTAAATGCTACCAATATTACTTTACAGTATTGTATCTTGGATGACCTGAAATCCAGATTTATTTGTATTTAAAACTCAAAACGTCGATTCACCATTCAGTTGACAAACGATTTTAATCTCGAATCTTAACAATGTTTACTCTGTGTGTTTGCTACTTCCTGAGTACTTTCATTCTTGTAGAATTGCTTTTAACCCTTTGTGGGGACATTCATCCGAACCCCGACCCTCCATTTCAAAATTTCTTGATATTCATTTACATGTAAGTAGTCTAACAGCTAATAATAAGTTGGACGAACTGGAAAACCTGCGTTTCCATCAAGACATCAGTGTTTCCTGTTTAAACTAAACCAAACCTGATGCTGCCGTACCGAATGCAGATGTATTCATTTTAGGATTTAATCAACCGCTGAGATATGACAGGAGTAGTCACAAGTTACAAACTTGAAAGTTTTAGTTGCTACCTGTTTCAGGCCTCAGGGTCAGGATGTTGTTACAAGTGCCAAGTCTCTCGTGTCATTTCAAAATTGGGAATTGTAGTACGATGTTTGAATTGGAATTGTTCAATACTTGCATCGGATTAAATTTGCATCAGTTTGAGACCGAACTCACGAAAGGTCAATCAGTACTTCATCTTGTGTTTTATGTTTTAGGATACATTGAACTATAGGGTCACAAATGTCACCCCTTTATCTACTTGTGACCACCAACCTGGTCTTGTTACTATAGATATATCTCTCGGAATTATACATACTTATAAGAAAGTCAGTTGGGACTACTCTAAAATGGGTATTAGAAAATGGATGATACGTTGTCAACTTTCCCTTTGGGATGTTATTTTTTATGATAACGTTAATGAAATATGTACAGGTCTTACTAGTTTTCTAAAAGACGTCGTTGCCGAGTGCACTCCCCAAAAATAAGTAACAATTAGACCGACAGACAAACGGTTTATGACGGTCAATTAAGATGCGTAAGAAGATAAGAGCATACCAAAAAAGCTAAATAGTCGAACAGGGAGGACAACGAGGCAAGGTATCGCTAATTTAGAAAGATTGCTGTTGATTTTCTCAGGCAGGCTAAATCAGGAAGACTCCTCTCTAACATTTTATCAGATAAATCCACGGAAACGAGAAAACAAATTATGGAAAGCTTTGTACCTATATATGGAGACAATAAATTCGATTCAATAAACAAAAGACACGTGTGGTTGGCGTTTTAGAAAACCTACTTCTCACTGAAAATGGAACCCTCCTTTTTGAACCGGCAGTAAAAGCTAACGCTCCAAAAATATTTTGCTTCTCAATGGGTGAAGGGCAAGGAAATTAAAACCATTGCTGTTGCTTCATGACTTGACGAACGAAAAATTGGGTAATTTTCAATAATCTGACGATGAGTTCTTAAAGGTTCTGAAAGGTCTCAGAATTTCAAAAACAGGTGGCCCAGAGGGTCTCCCAAATAAAGTCTGGCAACTTGTTGCGCCATAAATAGCAAAACCCTTGATGAAATTGTTTAGTATGTCGTAGTCATGACTTAACGAACGAAAAATTGGGTAATTTTCAATAATCTGACGATGAGTTCTTAAAGGTTCTAAAAGGTCTCAGAATTTCAAAAACAGGTGGCCCAGAGGGTCTCCCAAATAAAGTCTGGCAACTTGTTGCGCCATAAATAGCAAAACCCTTGATGAAATTGTTTAGTATGTCGTAGTCATGACTAAACGAACGAAAAATTGGGTAATTTTCAATAATCTGACGATGAGTTCTTAAAGGTTCTAAAAGGTCTCAGAATTTCAAAAACAGGTGGCCCAGAGGGTCTCCCAAATAAAGTCTGGCAACTTGTGGTGCCATAAATAGCAAAACCCTTGATGAAATTGTTTAGGATGTCGTAGTCTAGATCCAATTTGCTCCCATTTGGAAAAAACGCAAATTTTTAAGCCTGTATGAAAAAGGTGACTATCTGACCACGAATTATCGGCCCGTCTCTCTTCTTTGCTCCGCATTGAATGCGTTTGAGATAATTGGTTTCAGAAGACTATATGATTTCCTTACCTTAAATAACCTACTAACTCCTTGTGACTCGGGTTTCAAAAAGTTTGACAGTGCAGTTAAGCAATTAATCAATATGGTACATACGATACGTTTAGCCTTGGACAAAGGTAAAGACATACGGATAGTTTTTTAGATGTGTGTGAAATTTTCGGAAGAGTCTGGCATAGAGGCTTCCTTGCAAAACTCAAGCAACTAGGTATATGTAATCCCCTCGTTAAATGGATCAAATGATATCTAAGTGACATACAACAAAAAAGTAGTTTTGGATGGCGCTTTTTTCGACTGGATCAAGATTGTAACAGGTGTACCCCAGTGTAGTGTTATTGGCCCTCTGGTCTTCGTAGTTTTTATTAATGATCTTGCTGGCAATATTTCATGTTCCGTGTACATGATTATTGCCTAGGATACTTATCTAATGGAAATTGTTCATACCTCTGACCAATCTGCCATCAGTTTGAATGAAAATTCATCAGTAGTAAATGGAAAATTGCACTGAAATAGAAAAAAAATGGTTATCCCCATAAAACAAATTTACTGAATAGTGTGTAGGGTACTTGAATACAAACATCTTGGTGTCATCCTTTCACCCAGTCTATCATGAGACACATGACAGCAATTTGAAGCAGACTAAGGTAAAGCAAACATGCATTTTCTTTATATATATAAACGGATATCTACCTTTAAGGTAGCTATCCGTTCATATATATTAAGAAAATGCATGTTTACTTTACCTCGGGATGCTTTAGAATGTATTTCTACATCAGGCATCATGCTAATTTTGGAGTACGCAGCTCTCATTATCGACGACTTTTCTCTAAGTCAAGCGTTGTGCTCAAAATTCTTCAATATACAGCTGTGTTAATTGTAACGTGAGCCATGAATACATCTAGCTGCGTCAAAGTTCTCAATTGTCTAGGGTGGCCTTGCCCAGCTGAAAGACTTAAATACAGTAAACTGATGCTTTATTTCAAAACTGTGAATGGCTCAAGCCCCATTCATCTGATTTCTCTCTTTCCAATACAAAAACAAAGAAAGACATAACTGATACTTACGCAATCGAGCTGACAGACATCTGTCTGCGGATAGGGTATTCATTTTTTAACGGAAGCTTCACACCCTTAACAACTCCACTCTGGAACTCCTTGCCAGAAAATTTTCGCGCCGCTGGCTCCGTTTTCCATTTAAAAAAAGCACGTGAAACTCTTTCCCTTCCCAGCCAGGCTGGGTCACCTTCAGCACGAGCCCCATAGAAGTAACATATTAATCAACCGTGTAAGAGTAGATTTTAGCTCCCTTAATGCCCATTTGTTTTCCAGAGGTCCAAACGAAACTCAAAACTGTATAAGTGGATCCCATGCGGACACAACGTTTCTCTTTATTCTGCAGTGTCCCATCTCTGTTACATCAAGACAAATTTTCTTGGCTAGGATTTCTGATATCTTTCTTACCAGTGTCAATATATTTGATGATTTTCGCACCCTCGAGCAGGTAAACATTTGTTTTAGGCTACAGGAGTCTCTTGTTCGACTCCAGCTGTAAATTATTAGATGCCACAACGGAATTCATATTACATAAGAAGAGGTTCTCGAGACTCTGACCAGATAAGAGTGAAATGGCTTATTCATGATATGATAATCATCTTACGCCTGTTTTTTTCTCTTTCTCTTGTTTTTGCCATTTATGTTTGTATACTTAACTGTTTGTCTTGTCGTTTTGTTGTATTTTTTTTTCTTTTTGCAGCACATATATTTGTAAAATTTTTACTGTATTCCGATGTTTCCGTCTGGATCTGAGGAGAGGACTTGGGATTTGCCATCGACTATTTGTCCGAGCCTCGTTAAATAAATAAAGATTGTTACTAGTAAGGACCATAGTTGTGACTTGATGTTAAGATTGCACCATCAAGTGGTATACGGATTGCTCCTTCTACGAGGTGCAATGCATAACGCTGTCCAAAATGCCTAATTCAGTAAGCATCTTGTGCGGCATACCATAATGATCTGTGATACAGCACGCAAGTCACCAATTCTCACCACTTTGAACTCTTGCAAAAGTTTGCTTGTTGGAAACTACAAAGAGAAAACAGAAATATATGTTGAAAAATAATTTCGGTGATAATTATGTTAACAAGTCACAACTACAGTCCTCGGGACAGCTTTCGTGCTTTCAACTCACCTCATATTGAAAGGAAAGTCACCCACGTAGAAGTTAGAATGCCCACGTCCGTTTATATCCGCTGTCCCGTCATATTCCGTCTGTCAATAGCTGTACTGTTTTTATCTAGAGAAACCTCAATAAGTGCAGCAAAAACCGTCACTTTATTGTCCTCGATACATAAAGTGCCGGAAGGCAGTGTTGTGCCCTGCTTTATCCGTCCGTTTGTCCGTCCTTCCATCCGTCTTGCTGATGTTACCGTGACAGCTAAAAGTATATACCGCAACTGTACCCAGCTTGTTTCAGATGGTATCTAAGGATTGACCAGATGGTTGTCAGAAACCGGCTTTCTTGGATCAATTTTGTACTTTTAATTGATTGTTTTAAAGCATTTATCTGGACGACGTGTGAGTACTGCCCAAGAGGATTATCTTACCAGAATACCACAAGAATGACCGACTGCAGCCTTGCCACTTGCTGTAAGGGAGGAGCCATCCCCTATTTAAAGCAACTGCCTCAGAGAATCTTTGGATTTTTTATGGATTTTAAAGTATTATAGTTATAATGTCATTTCCCGACATAGGATGTACACATTAAGAGAATCATATATATATATATATATATATATATATATATATATATATATATATATATATATATTCAATGTGGTAATCGTGTGTGTGTGTGTGTGTGTGTGTGTGTGTGTGTGTGTGTGTGTGTGTGTGTGTGTGTGTGTGTGTGTGTGTGTGTGTGTGTGTGTGTGTGTGTGTGTGTGTGTGTGTGTGTGTGTGTGTGTGTATGCAATATGTTGCATTCTCATAATGATGAAGGTGCGTGCTGGAATACAGACAGCGGCAGAAGAGTAACTTTGTGGTTCCGGATGTAAAGCGTCTTGCATCAAAATCATTGCCAGGTCTTGCATGCTTCAGCGCAGTAACTTCGAACACTTAAAAAACACCCTTTTAGATACAAATGCTGGCACATTGTGATTTGTCCTCGGCGAGATCGTATTCTCCTTTCCAGGGGAACATTCAATAGATCTCCAGTTAACATGTGCCTGACTAACACGCCCGAAGACTCCCAATGACAGCTTCCTTTCTCCTTTTCAATTTTTATATGAGATTCAGCAAGCAAGTGTTGTAAACCTTGAAATGAATAAGACAGACTTGTTTTAATTGTCTTTTTTGACTGAGAAAGATTACATAGAAATACCGCGGGATTTAGAGACATAAAGGAACATGAACGAAGTGGATTATGCATATGGAAGTGAAAGTGCTTGCCCCCATACACGAATGCACGCCATTGTGAAAATCAGTCCATGCAGAGTAAATGTGCTGTATCTGTTGTTCCTAACCAAAAGTAAACAGAGAGGGAACTCTCCTGGAAAGTGAGTGGTTAAACTTATCCATCTTATAATAACTGATGTATATTTATTATGTCCCATGAAGCGTAATCGACCTAACTCTTCATTTCATATTGGCCACAATGCTGTACGTTGATGCAAAAATGAGAATTTACTCGCTATGACCGGTGTCGCTGGAAACAGGGTGTAAGCTGTTGGGCAGTAGTGCTTTTTCCGTGGTGGTTATCATATGGGAATTCACGCTTTCATCACTAAACCCGGAGTGCACCGTTTTAATTGGATCTCGTTTTTCAGTAAAAGGGTTAAAGCAATTTGGTTTAATGTATGGTCCATCTGGGACTTGTGGTCTATAAATAGTTTTGCATCTCACCTAAATCCCAGCACAAATAAACTAACTGCCCCCGGTTGTGATTTTTTATTTAACAAAAGTCTCGCTTGGGTAAGAAAGGCCAATAAAGTTGGGCATGTATGACTGGGGCAGCTACTCCCACCAGACATGCACACTATAAAATATTTCCTTCTTCTGATTTTTCTGTTTCAAAACTGACTGCCTCCAAATCAAAATAAAGTTTCTTTACCCAAAAATATGAATATTGAGACGATTGAAATTGACATATGAAGGGCCCATAACCTTTATACTAGTCGCACGACTATTTTTAGTTTTTTGTCAGCTTATTGTGGAATGTACATTGTCAGGGTGTGCACGTGTGTATAATGGACAGGTTGGTGAATAGGTATCAATATAGTCCAATCAAATTGATACACTGTATCATTGATAGGTTGATCAAATTGATACACTGTATCATTGATAGGTTGATGAATACACCACAGTACAGTCCAATCAAATGAATACACTGTCAAATTAATACACTGTATCAGGGATAGGTTGATGAATACATCAAAGTACAGCCCAATGAAATTGATACACTTTAAAATGGACAGAGTGGTAGATAAGTGTCAATACTATCAAATCAGATTGATACACTGTATAATGGACAGGTTGGTGAATAAGTGGCAAAACAGTCCAATCGAACTGATACATTGCATAATGGACTGGTCGGTGAATAAGTGTCAGTACAGTACAATCAGATTGAGTCACTGTATAATGGACAGGTTGGTGAATAAGTGGCAGAACAGTTCAATCAAGTTGATCCCGTGTAATATCAATGGTTTTAAGTATTGGTGGTGCTATTTAAAGCCCAGGTGCGACCATGTTTTTGTTTCTAATTTGTCTACGAAACTTTGAAAATGCTGAAAACATGAAGGTGTATGACGTCATCGTATGGTCGTTGTGGCTTTGTGTAAGCGGATTATATATTTTTGTTTCCCAAATTTGACATGTCCAGACCATCATTTCATTTAACGAAAAATCCCGGATGGTTTGAAATTGCGTGCAGGGTCGTCCAAGGGCACATGGTCCCTTCTGTTCTGCATTTTTTGCAGCTTTCTTTTCAATTTCTTTTTGAGTCCTATTTTTGTGCTATTAAGCTATTGTGATCCGGATAAAATTTCTATACGGAACATTTGTATCACACAAGACGGAACCTTCTCTTTTGGTACCATATTTATATTCCAGCAGGTGAGGGTGCTACCTGACTCTCTGAATAGGCTTCGAGTCAAACGTTAATATCCACTGCGGATGTCATTGGTCATTTGCAGTACTTGCATAAATGTATATATAGCAGTTTATCATGCGGTTAGTCGTTCTCAGTGCAATTATAAGGCTTAAAAAACGCCCACATGCAAACCGACTATTATTAGGCTTGTAGAATATAAACAAAAATCGCAACGCGTGCGTCTCTGTTATTTTCTTGTTTTAATTCCGATAGGCATACATGGCTTCCGGGACCTGGGTAACACCATCGTCATCTAGTAAAATTTGAATTGAGTAAATATTGATGTCATGTCTCCTATTTTGAGAATGTTTCCTCATTGGAGTTTTAACTTGAAAATATCACTATGGTAGGATAACGTTTGTTTTTTGGAGACAAAAGTTCTCTAGAAATGTTTCAAAATTAAGAAATAAATCAGTAATTGATGGGAACATGTTTTGCAAATGATACTTTTCCTGTAATGCACACTTTTAAAATAATTAAGAATTTTAAAGTGAACTTTGCAAGTTTTCTCTCATGAGAACTTTAAAAGCAATATCTGACCGTCATTCTTTGATTGTTGTAATTGTGGAATATTTGATGTGTCTTTTTACGCGCATCAGGCACTTTTTTGACACTGAACGTATCGAAACGGCAAGTCTCTGATAAAACTTTTGGAACCGTGACGCAGTGAAATTAAGAGAAGATATGGTTTCTTATAACTTCAATACGTGGACAAATGTTGAGTGGATGTTCACGTAACACATGAACTCCCAAAAAGGTGCCTTTGACCGCAGCATTGAGCCTATTTTTGGCGAATATACTCTGTTTTCTGTGATTAAGCTAATGCATTTTTCATTTCGACCTTGTTGGGGGTTTTTTTTGGTATTTGTCCACATGAGTTTCATCTATAAAACGCTGAGAGGGGCCAAATATTCGCAACAAATGCCTTGCCAATCGTATAAAACCAATCGCATGCTGACAGTATAAGGCACGTGCAGGTCCCCATCACAGTCTGCAATATATTCTCGAACAACTGTAGTTTAAGCAGCATAATTTTTTCACAAATTCTGCAGATGTAACTTATAAACACCTAATGTAATAAAATCATCACCTGCTGGAAGATGAGTGTATCATGAGAAGACCGTGCACAGGTTTGCCTTCAGTTGCACCGCCATCTGTGGGATGTTGGTGGCACCACCAAGTCATTATGTCTGCCACAGATGTATGCGTTAATACAGGTTTAACAACAAAACGTGACACAAAACGATATTGCTTCAAATATATTGTAGGTGTACATCAGACAACATTGAAACAATATCTTTCCCCAAAATAAGTAGATGTTCGATTAAGAAAGCAGCAACTGAAATTTGAAGCCTGATATGTCAGAATGCATTGTCCGCTCTTGATGTTTTCCAGTTGGTATGTCTCGTATCGGATAAAGGATGCAAGCAGAGGACAAAGTCAGGGCAGAAATAAGCATTCTAAACTTGTGTGTCTGGCAGCGGCATTTCAAGGCACCAAGAGCCTTTGTGAGAATGTACCTGGGCTGCCCCAAATACCCTAATTCCATCCATATTGCATTTGATCCCCGGGCTGACAGCCACAAGCACAAAATACACGATAAAATTTATAGACACTGGGCTGTTAGATGTCTAAGATGATGATTATGCATCCCTCCTAGGAGGAGATGCATATCGTATTTAGTCCCATCGTCCGCCGTCTCCTCCGCCGCCGTGTATCTTATTTCCCTTACATTTCTGTCTCCTCTTGACCTAATGCCTCCTAATTTGGTACAGATAATCTATAGGTCTGGGAATTTTTTTCCATATAATAAATATATAACCTTGAGTTCAAAGGTCAATGTCAAATCCGTGTTGCATTTTTCTGCTGACTCAGCAAACTTCACATATTGGCTTATACCCTCTTAATGGTGTATGGCAGGCCCAAAGTTACTATTAAACGTTAACAGGTAAGTATCTGTGGGCTTTCAATTTGTATGGTTTATTTTACACCTGAGTGACCTTGAAAGGCCAAATTACATATATTCCCTCTGATTCTATGTAGGTCAGAGGGGGTTGTAATGCTACTTCACATTTTCAACTTCTTCTCCAAAACAGTACGAGGCATTCACATTAATGTCCCGCCACAACTGCATACCTGGTTGTCTTAGTAACCATGGTCTCCGTTGGCAACATACGAGCCGCTGCCTGTGTGGGTAAGCGGAATATTACTAATAATTTGGAAGTAAAGAATATTTAGCACAGACAGGTGGAAATTTATTCTTTTAACCAATTTAGAGAGCACTAAATCATTATGACTTTGACATTTGTAAACTTAATTTCTCTTAAGCACACTCATTTTGAGAGAAACAGGGATCTAGCCCTATCTGTGACAATGTTATACCCGTGTGTCCTCCGTGATTGACAGACATGTATGGCAAGCCAACAGGGCCATAACGCATAGGTCTCGAGTGTTGCCGAGTCTCCACAACGCGCAGTCGAGCCAACCAATCAGATTTCAATCTCGGCAGCGCGTTGCCGAGAATATGTTTTCCACTACGCATAGTCGAGCTTCGGCGATACGCTGTGGAGCAACTTTTGCCCTGTTATCTGAAGACAAGCAAAACAATCATTTGCGTTTTTTACAAGCATTACTGATATTAAAGCACCTAATCAAATTAGAGTCTCTGTAGGTTCTAACACGTAGCGGAAACATGAAATTCTCTACAACGCGTCGCCAAGACAGCCAATCAAATTAGAATCTTTACAACGCGTAGTCGAGAATTGAAATTCGCCACACCGCGTCGTTGAGGCAGCCAATCAAATAACAGTGTCCATAACGCATAGTCGAATGGTTATAACCCGTATTTCAAAAAGGAGGCTGAACGGGCATAGAATTTTATTATGCATGTATTTTGTCCCCACAAGAGTGATAAACAATGAAGGAAGCGAAGGAAAGAATGGATCAACATGGTCAGGCTGCCATAAGACTAGGAGCCTGGTAAATTCGACCGAATGTGCTCCAGCCTCCAGGCATTTCTATGGAGGTAGAGGACCAACAGAACAATTTTCCGTTCCACCCCTGTTCCTGCACAATATTTGGAAAATACCGTCAGTGAATTGGAACGGGGGGGGGGAGGCACAATCTAAATTGATATTTTTGCTATACCTACCGAGTAGATCTAAATATCTGCATTGTACGCATACACACAGTATTTGTTATCTGTCACCATGGAGGTAGACCTTTTTCCCTCCATGCTGTCTCTAAGTAGATGGTGGCACGCACAGAGCAAATCCTGGCCTAACCTATAGAATATCGGTCTCTCGAGCGGCCGAAGGCCGCGATATTTCCGCCGATATAATCATAGATCAAATTAAATCATATACATAGATCAAATTAAAGCTTACTTATCGTTTAAAGGGATTATATATGATTTATATACACTATACTTATTGTACTTTGCGTACAGAAGGGAAATAAGAGGTGTTGTTATGAACTCGAACAATAAACTCTGGCTACCGCCATTTGCGTTCTTCGCCTACGCGTCGTCAGACCAGTAATGTTTCAACGTGTAGCTTGTCGAACAGGTCTAATACAGTTTACAAGAGCATCAGTGTTTTGATATTTTGGCTACACGCTATGGGACAGAAGTTTCTCCACTAGCCTCGGCGACGCGTTCTGGAAGAACATTTTCTCGGCAACGGATAGTGGAGACTGTAATCTTATTGGTGAGCTCGACTACGCGTTGCCGAGCATCGACCTAGCGTAAGACATATGCGTTACGGCCCTGTTGCCTTACCATAGACGTGAGCCCCCTGCTTTATGGCCGGAAATTAATATGCATGTCTCGTATTACCCCGATTCACTTCAAATTTGGTGGGGATGTACATCGAGTAGGTATCTACCAACTGTGTTCAAATGGTCATTCTCCAATGATTTTTTTGGATTTTAAATTTATGTGTGTGTGTATGTGTTATTTTGTGTATTCCTAATGATGACCATGTAAATCAATGGGGTCTGCAATGGTAGTTTACATTTTTACTTCTTCAAAACCGTAAGCCAGATTCACTTGAAACTTTTGGTACAGATACTTCATAGATTTTGGGATTTTTCTTCATATGATTGTCGATGACCTTGAGGTCAAAGGTCAAGGTCACAATGCCTTGCGAAATAAATTTATTTCCCTATCACATCTTCAAATTGGCATAATTGAAGTCCATCAAACTTGGTCATTATTTACCCAGGTCAGATTCCCCTTAAATTTGATGAGAGGTGACCTTGAGATCAAAGGTCAAGGTCAAACTTTCTGGAGAAGAATGGTGGCCCTCTGAGATGGGTGGCCACTGGTGAAAGGCGTCTGCTTGTGGGATGCATTGTGTTTTTGCACGAAAGACTCGCTTCTAGTTGATTTGTTAGTTTGCTTGAACTAAAATTATGACAACTACCAATACAGAAGATCCGGCCTCAATAAACATCTCTTTGTGTCAACAAAGCTCCACCCTAAAGGACATGCAAAAAATCTGGAAAAAAAGGTAATGCTTTAGGCAAATTTCTGTATGAGAAAAATCTATTACCCACATGCAAATACACGCAGATCAAACACTGGTCTGTAACCTAGAATAAAACAACCGCTGTGTTGTTGCATTGAAAAGGGAAAAGTTGCGGATGTGATACGACGTGTACTCCGGCTTAATAGAGGAAGCGGCCATGTTGGTGGTACATACGTTGATTCAGATGACAGTGAAAGTGCTTTTTTCAAATTGTTGGCCAGCAGTGGCCGTTCTCTGTGATCTTCTGTATTTTGCATGCTGTGTGCATCTGAACGGGTTGCATTGCACATTCTATATTTTGTGTACGTGTAAATTGCCTATAGCACAGACATGCCCTGTTGGCTCTGACAGCAGGGCTAATGACAGTAATCAGACCTCACTGCACGGGGTACCAGTCTCTTCAAATAAATCAACGAGTCTGCAGTATCAAAGTTAAAATTGCAAACACGGTACAGAAAGGTTGAAAACTGAAGATTTTCATTCTGGGAACAGGAGTGATATGCCTACTGAATCTACTGTGATCATTTTGTCACGTTCGTGAAACCAATCGACATTTCTTACTGGCAAACAAACCTCCATGCAGCAGGTGGGGTAATTTCCAGCCAGTGGGATTTTTATAATCTTAGTTGGCGTCAATATGGGAATGACACTTGATTACGGCAGTTGACTCCCACACTTCCATGAGGTAATGGCTCAGGACATTCATTTGCCTAAACTTGCCCGTACTTTACAAACAAGAACATCCGCAATCAGCTGTAACTATGTATGTTAGAAAACATACTGATACTATTGTAAAAAAAAAAAAAAATCCGATGTAGTGCATTTATTATGGTATGTGTACAGCTAGAAGTCGCGACATAGACAGGAGCATTTCTGAGCGCCGCGCCGCCCCGCGAAGACACACCGTTTAAATAGGTATTAACTCTTCAAAAACAGTGTGTATATAACATTTATGACTACAGCATATTTACCGTTGATAATATTTACCGTTGATATTTTCATGACCTTCACGACAATTTCCACTTTCAAATATAATTTTCAAGATCAGTCAGCATTAGAGTTCTGTGTTTTCACGCCAGGTGGCACAGTAAGGCTCAATGCTGAAAATATATACACCCTTGTGGGTAGATACAATATGTTGCAGAATGAGCAAAACAAGTTTTTCAAATGATATCGACAGTGCCACCAAGTTGCACCTACAGAAAAGTATTTTATGTCACAGTTGTCAATCTCGGAATCTTTCCCAAACAGATAATCAAGTGCGAGTCGTTCATGATACTTTTACATTCCAGTCTTTTTTTTTTCCTGTTTGCATTTCCATGAGTGTATCTATTCATTTTCCCATATTTAGCTCGGTTGACGACAGGTCGCAGAGCTTGTGCAATCACTCATGATGTCTGTCCGTCCGTCCGTCCGTTCGTTAAGTTTTTGCTTGTGACCGCGATGCAGTCCATAGTTTTCAAGATAGGCCCACATAACTTTCTAGACTTATCAGTGTCTTACAATCTAGGTCGGGTTCTATATTGGCGGCGCCACCTACAGTATTATGTAATATATGGATGAAAATGTAAAAATCTTGTTATCGCTCTAGCATCGTTAATATTTCATTGATCTTCATGAAATTTAGCAGAGTTGGGTGGTCAAAATCTCAGTTATGTATGATACTGGTGGCGCCACCCATAACTTGACGGAAATTATAGGACAAAATATGTTAAACATTTGAAATTCCATATCTTGAAAAGTAGTTGCATTTGACAATGGTATAGGGCATACAAACCATGCCAAATGCTAGCATGTTATGTAATAACAGTGACCTGTCCGAGTTGAAGGTTAAGGTCAAATAGCCAGTTGGAATATAGGGGTCATCTTGTGAATGTATTGCACCCCACAGTTTCTTAGTTAGGCCCATATAACTTTTAGGATTATAAAGTGTATGAAAATCTGCATCGACGTCAATATTGGTATCGCCACCCATAGTACCATGTAATATACGGTCAAAATGTGAAATCTTGCAACCAGTCTTGCATCCTTAATTTTTATGTATATTCGTGAAATTTAGTTGGATTGTAGAAGAGGTCAAAATTTCAGTTGATTATGAGTGGCGCCTCCCATAATGTGACGGAAATCTTGAGTTAAAATGTTTTGAAAAGATACAAAATTCCATATCTCTAAAAATAATGAATTCGACATACCAAATTTATAGGAGATAAAGATCATGTCCTATGCTATTTTTGTTAGGTCCCCATATCTGCGAAATTGAATGAGGCGATTTTTAATGGCAGGGTGAAGCATGGACATCAATGGCAAAGAGAATTGTGCCTCCAGATAAAAATTGCACTTGAGGACATTGTATATAAAACTGTACTTTTGGGGTCACCGTGACCCAATGATTGTGTGACCTTGACCTATTTTTCAAAGACACTAAGCACTTAGGAAAAGAACATTTAAATTATTATCTTGGTAAAAGTAATAAGGCGAATGATACCAAATATACCACCAATGTGTATCATGTGAAAGTTTGATATTGCATAATACGGAAGAGTCTGATTCATCTTCAAGGTCTGGAGGGAATACATTTCTTGAAAATATTTTTGGTGATGGTGGTCAGCAGAGCATTAGGATCATGGGCTTGTTGTTTAAATTTGCTGTTTACAGTCGGCTTATAAATTATTGATCTCTACTCTAGTGATGTTATGAATTGGTCAATATATATGAAAACTGCACAGGCCTTCTACCTCCAGCGAAGTACATAAACATCAAAACATAGAGAAAAACAGAGTCTGCTTCGCAGGCAAAAAAACCGCCCAAGCTGAGCTTGCTTCTTTGACAACTTCTCAAGTCATTACTGTGGTCGATGGACAGGTATGGATAATTAATACATACAGTCAACACAGATTATAAATACATCATAATGTTGCTCATACGATCTTCAAAATGATCTAAACACAAAATAATTTGCATTCTGGCGGTCGATGTCGAAATAATTAGGCAAACGGCATGCGGTTTTGTTATCCGTGGAGCAGTATAAGTCTCGTTATCATCCCATAAATTTTTCGTTTTTTATCTGAGGGAGATAAAATTCTGGTCAAATTAGTAGAAAATGGGGTTTGTCATTATAAGGAATGGCTTGTGGTCTAAATTGGACATCAAGTAAGACCAGCAAATTACAAGTAATTGGAAGGCGGCGTGTTACTTTCAACAAGTGGTCAATGGCTCAAAAGTGCAGATAGTCAAATTTAACATATTCGCGCACGGGCCAGTCAACAGGAACTGATAGTTTCTGATGCCACATGCAACATCTTTTTTTCCAGCGGTTGTGCAAAATATTATGAATGACAGTCTGGCACTAAATTGATTATAATAATACACCCGGGGTAAACAGCTCAACTAGGTGCGCAATGCGAATAAAAGCACTGAAACCGTTGTTACCCCAGTTTGATACGGACAAATAAAGGGTTAAGAACGACATCCGATTGGTAATTTCTATCAGACATACATTGAGGCATAAAATGGCATTTTCATCGCCAATCTAATAGGTTTCCTTAATCGTAGATATGGCTGTAAGTGTGAGTGGGTTTTAAATAACAGGCCTTTCAATGGAGGGAGAAGAAGGAAACCGGCATAAGAAGGTAATAATATAAACTGGGGAAGTCAGGAAGGAAGCACTGCGGGCAAGAGAAAAAAATCGACATTGAGCTGCTCAATTCTGACAGGAAGCCTGCAAAGTAAGCAATGCAATTACAACACAAAGTGAATCGGTCTTCAGTTCCCAGTCTGGCTGGCCACTATTGGTAAATTAGTACTTTCAGCTAGTTGGCAACACAAGCCCGGGTAAATCAGATGCAAGACCTTACAAAAGGCTTAACACAAAGAATTTACTCAGTTCTTTATTGTTTTCAAGAAGTTATTGTGTCTTTTCATGACATTTTAAATTAAATGTTGGCACATATAGGTATGGTAAAATGCGTGCACATTTTTATTTATGCATGGAAAATGCCATGACATGGCGTCGTTAAGATATACGTTTACACAAGATGTCTCATGCACCAAAATACAAGGCAGGAATTTAGTGTAATCATTTTAAGTCCCCTGATCATTGCTGGCTGAAATTCTTGGTTTCAAATCCCGTGTGCAAACAATTCACTATATTTGTTTGTTTCATGCGTAAGCTTTATATGACAGGAATTACTTACATCAATTCCATGTCCATTTCTCCACCCGCCTGTAAGGCAGGCGTAACAGGCAATGTTAATCCATACTTGCGGACATCTGTTCTCATGTAGATAGTTGTCTCAAACCTATGGCGGTATTACGTTTTAAAGGTGGACAAGAAAAATAATAATACTGTCTAGCAACTAACAGACTGATACACAGGTGGTTTACGTGAAATACCCAGGGAAAGGTCTAGCCAATCATCTAAAATTTTTGTCAGTGTATATGAGAGGCAGTTGATATTGCAAAATTCTTGAGGTACAAAAATGAACCAATCAAATGCCCTTTTGTGTAGTTGTGAAATCATCAAAAACCAAGATTAGATATTTATAGTGCGTATTGGAATCTTTTCACACATATGCTGCGTACGCTTGCTGATGTTCACATGTGTTACTCCGCGTACTGTAAATTCGTTAAGGTTTGGTCCAGTGGGCGCAACATTTCTACTCTAATGACACAGATACATTGTAACTGTTGAAAAATGCATCATAAGTCTTAAAGTGCGGCATGAAATGCTCATGAATTGATTTAAAAAGGACCTTGATGATACATTGTATATTTGTTGTACTAATCTAAACGGCTTGGCAATGACAAGAAGGGACTTAGTGCCCGAGGGCTCACCTATATAGTGCATAAAGACCACGACATGTGGTTCACACAGT